>BRKX01000002.1:50010169-52510169 GCA_026008535.1 Perilla frutescens
TCGGATGATTCCTCCAACCTGGATTGTAGGTGTTGGAATAAGGGTCATTATTTCTCTTCCTTCGGAAAGCATCTCCTTGTGGGGCATTGTAATGAATTCCTCTGTAGGCATCTTGTTGTGCATCACCCGAACCATAGCAAACTTGCTCGGTGGAAGGGTCCTGCAATGTTGGGCACTCATCGGTAAAGTGTCCACTTTCTGTGCATACACCACATCGGGACTGCTTTGTTTGGGCAACCGCTAGGCCTCTAACTAAAGAAGTTAAGGCATCAATCTTTTCATTCACTCCACAGTTCTCAGCTCGGTCAATCCCTTTTACTGGCCTGTAGCGATCATCGTCCTCGTCTTCATATTGTTGTCCTCCAGATACCATATCAATAATGAGCTGTTTCGCCTCATCCAGAGTCTTGTTGATGAGAGATCCTCCACTTGCCGCATCCACAATTTTTCTGTCAAAAGAAGACATGCCTCGGTAAAAATAATTTGTGAACAACTGATAATCAGAGAATCCGTGATCCGGGCATTTGCGGCACAGCTGCTGGAATCGTGCCCAGTATTCGGCCAAACTTTCATGTTGTTTCTGCTTGATACTGCTAATGGCCATCCTCAGATTTGCAGCTCTTGATTCCGGGAAGAATTTGCGCAAGAACTGCTCTTCCAGCTCCTCCCATGAAGTGATCGACCCCGATGGTAAATCAAAGAGCCACTCCCTGGCTCTTCCTTGCAAAGTGTGCGAAAAAGTCAGTAGCCGCAGATTATTAGCAGAAAATCCTTGGGGACGCAATGTGGAGCAGACTAGATCGAATTCAGCTAAGTGTGTGTGTGCACTCTCTCCAGGTAGGTCGCTGAACTTTGGCAGTACCTGTATGAATCCTGGTCGTATCTCTGCATTATTTGAGATGGTAGGTAGAACGATGCAAATAGGCCTGTTATTACGGTGGCGCCCCAGCTCTCGAATTAGTGGAGCGGGTTCAGCGGGATTAACAATGGCTCGATTCTCGTTGTTGTTGTTAGCCATACTTTCTTCGAACAATTGATGGAGATCAAAAGCTTCGTGTTCAGATGTGGGAGCCTCCTTAGACTCCCTAGCAGCCCTCCTCAGCTTATGCAAAGTTCTTTCCGGCTCAGGATCGAACAACAGCTCTTCTTTTTGCGAGGAACGGGTCATGCACTGAAAAGATAAAACAAAAATAAGAAAAATAACAAACTGAAAATATGAGAGTAATTACTGCTTTAGAACCGATCCCCGGCAACGGCGCCAAAATTTGGTGAGTCATTTTACACCAAAAATAAAGTTCCCGACAACAGTCGGTATGCCCTTACTGCACGTGTACAGTGATGAGCGAGATCGTCTCCCAAAGGACCGACGAGAATTACCTTATACTCTCAATCTGTATAACCAACTTTCGAAAAGGAATTTTGTAACTATAATAAAACAAACGAAATTAACAATCAAATATAAAATAAATGAACACGTAATTAAATCGAACGAACTTAAGATATGAGAAGAAGTATTCTGGAATCCAATTAACTCCACCCTAGCTTATTTAAACCGATCCTTGATGCAATGATTAATTCAATTAACACATACAAATCAGTTATAGCTACCGAAGACGCTTACTGACGCAGCCTAATTCCTCCGTAGTTTCTCGATAATCAGGAAGACGCTTCACCAATTATTTCCCTAATCGACTGACAACCGTAAGAGACGCTATATAGGTTTAATGAGCCGACAGCCTTAAAATCTAGAGGAACCCGATTCATAATTTAACAGACTCTGACGCAGAACCTATTAAACTAAGATTGTCATTCTCCCTGGTTCTGAATAACCGTTTCGTCACTAATTAAACTTAAACCACAATTACGGATGGCCGGTTTAATTGACTACTAATTAATTCCAATTCACCAAGTATTTGCAACTACCTAGCAATATTGAAACAATTAACGACTCGGAAAACAAAGAATAACAAATGCATGCACATAATTGAATGATGAACACGATCAGATCTCACAGTTTATTTAAGCCAGGGTTTCGTTAGTTGTTCCCAGAATAAGAAGAAATTAGCTAGAACTCATATTAAGATTGAATTGCAAAAATATTGAAATAACGAATACCATGAAAATAAACGAAGAAGATGAACTGATCTGCTCCAGGGAAAAAACGTCGTCTGTTCTCGTTCTTCCGTTCTAGATTAAAGTCTGAATAATCAAAATATGATAAGTTCTAATCTATATATCAAATTCCTAAATTAAGATAACATTAACAAGGAAATAACCATCCTAATCTATTCCAACAAGGAAGTTAACAAAAAACGGGACTCTTGAGGCGATGGGAACTCCTCTAGCTCGCGTCCAGGCCTTGGGCTTAGGTAATTTCCGTGTTCCAGCCCATAAACGCATGTTCAGGCCCAGTTTCTTGAGTTATCCGCTCATTCGTCCTGCCGTATGCCCATACAGCATGGCTGTACTTCCTTCAATTTCAACTTCTTGCGCAAAGCTTCATTTCTTCACCAAAAACCACCATTTTCTTCATCTTTGCGTCAATGCCCTGCAAAATAACCTCAAGGTACACTTCTTCCAAAATAGCATCATTATATAGCAATTAACACAATCAAAACACATAAAATCACCCCAAAATATCAAGTATAATTGGCCCGATCACTTATTTGAGTCGTAATCTAGGTATCCTAGGAGTCTATTAATCAATTTTAATTTTAGCTTGTTATTCGAGTCATATTCGTTGTTTAGTTTCCGCACTTTGATAATTCATAGTTCATTATATTTATCGGTATTGTTCTCTTACGTCGTCGTCGTGTGTTACCTTCCTTAAGTCTTTGTCATGATGTGAATCTTGAATCCCTTGAGCTCACATCAAGAACTAATGCCATTAAGAAGGTTCGCAAGAGATAAGAGAAATGCTATTCTAAATGATTATGAAGTATATCTCCTAGAAAGTGAGGAAAATAGTGGAATGATGGAAAATGATTCTATCAATTACCATCAAGCCATGAATGATCCAAACTCTCAAAAGTGGACTGATACCATAAAACTTTGTTTCAGATTTATAATAGTGGACTGCTACTCTCAAAAGAGGTAGCCTGCTTCAAGATCTTCAAAGTGGATTTGCCTCTTCGATCTTCACGAGTTTTATGTTTATGAGTTTATGACGTTGATTCGGATGGTCGAAACCTTGGTTCTGAATCAAACTGTGGATTTGAGATGATCTTGACGAAGATTGTGTCGTCTCTTTGAAGAACAAGTTGAATCTTGTAAGAACATCTTGAAGATTTGGATTGATAATGTCAATTCGGAGGGTTGAAAATCTTGATTCCCGATTGAATAATGGATTCAAGTTAATCTTGACGAAGAACTTCTTGAATCTTGTTAGAACAACTTTAAGATTTGGGGTTGGTAAAGCTGATCGAAGGGTAGAGCACCTTGATTCCGAATCAAACTTTGAATTTGGGATGATTTTGCTGAAGAACGTCTTGAATCTTCAAGAACAACTTGAAGATTTAGATTTGATAACACCGATTGGAGGGTCAAACACCTTGATTCTTGATCAAACATCAAATTGAGGATGATTTTGACGAAAAGGGGAAGAACGTCTTGAATCTTCACGAGAATGCCTTGAAGATTGGAGAGAGTTTTCTCTAAGGAATCATTCTCCAAACTTGAGCTCTTGAAGTTGTGTCTCTCCTCTTTGGCCAAGCCCTCTATTTATAGGCAAATGAGGGTGCATTTAGGGCTTGTGTGGTGTCATCCCATTGGTGCCTTCATTAGGGCTTATGCGACACATTTTTATTGGTGCCCTTATTAGGGCTTGGGTGGCATAAGTTCATTGGAGCTTTGTATTTCATGATTCTTTACAACAATATATTGATCCTTTGTGTGAGCTTTCACATTCTTATTGGACGCAACTTTCCACATATTAAATATCAATTTATTTATTTAATTTAGGAATTAAAATTCCTAATGTGTAATTATAATACGGATATTTTAATGATTTAATTTCCACGTGGCACAATTTGATTGGTAATTAAAATTTAACTGCTTACAGGTACCTATAGAGAACAAAGGGTTACATGCTCACATACAGAAAATCAGATCATTTGGAGATCATCGGATATTCTAATTCTGATTTTACTGGGTGCCAAGATAGTAAGAGATCCACTTCGGGCTATATTTTCTTATTGGCCGGGGAGCCATTTCATGGAGAAGTGCTAAGTAGACACTTGTAGCATCTTCTACCATACCAGCTGAATTTATAGCATGTTTTAAGGCATTTATTCATGAAATATGGCTGCGAAATTTTGTCACTAGGTTGTTGATAAGTTAATTTATTTCGTGTTTTTATGGGCATTTTATTCGATATAAATGTCCTTTTTAGTCTATTTTGAGTCGAAAAGAACCAAGTTGAGGTCAAAGGGCATTACAGAGGTCGAGTTTGGCGAAAAGGGCATTTTATGCTAAATTATTCATGTTTATCTCATCGCCATAAACCATATTCAGAGGCACTGAGGACTTTTTCAGCATTCATCATACATTCGGGAAGCAGAATGGGCATATCAGAAAGGGATGAAGCTGACCAGATGATGTCGTGCCCACTTTGCTCCCACAGACTCAACCACAGGCCAGAATGGGCACATGCGTGAATTTCGGGATTCAGTTAAAGGAAAGAGGCGTGAATAATAGTTGCATATCCGAATAAGAGTTGGTGATAAGCTGGACTCCTAAGAGGCGTGGCAACTAAGAGATAGATGAGATAAGGACTGCTGGAGGCTTGGAGATGAAGTGATAAAGTCAATCCCTAAAAAATAGGGATTTGGTCAACAAACTGGATAAGGCTTATCCAGACAGATCAGGATGGGGCACGCCGGATCCGGAAGCCAGTGAAGACCCCAGTTTGTTGGGGAAACTCAAAGTCGAAAATGTAACTATTTAAGCTAGTTTTATTTTCTGGAAAGAGAGCTTTGAATAGTCAGAAACATTGCTACAATTTTACTTTTCTGTATTTCATTTTCGTACGCTGCTTAGGCAGTTACAAACAATCCAATAGGCCTTAAGCCATTGGAACTTAGGATTATGTTTATATTTCTCATCGTTGGAGTTGAGATTTTTTCCTAATAAATTCGTAAGTTTTCTTTATAATTATGTCTTTAATTTCTGCTATTTTAATTATGTCTAGCCTGCTTGGCTAGATCTTTATTTCTGGTGTTTGAACAATGAAAATGGTTTAAGTACAAATCTGGACTCGTGAGGCCGAAATGGGCACAATAATGCATGATAAGTTTCTGTCGATTCTTGAGTCTTGTTCCATGTGAGTGTGTGTCTGAAGTGCCCAATGTGGCTGATCACTCGTTAGGTAAAGAGGGCACACCACTATTAATTGAATTGGCGAATCGTGACTGTGTGTTGATTCATATAGTAATAAGGGAATCGATGGGTTGTTGTGGGCACAAGAGGAATCAGTTGAACACAACAGATCTGGGTCCGTCTAGAGGCACACTGCTGCTTGTTTGCTTACATCTCTTAGAGGAATCGGGAGGTGGGTAACTGGTTAGGGGTTTAATCGAAGAGGAATCACTTTTAAACCTAAAATGAAAGGATGGATGAGGAGACGCAGAGAGGAATCCGGTCCCCATAACTGGGTGACTTATGTATGTATGAAAATCAGTGTGCCCATGATCGAGTTGTTTTATACTTAAACCAAATTCAAGTTCAAATGCCAGAATCTTTTGTTATTTGATATTTTCTTTAGTTTTCTTTTGCAGATTTACTTTCAGTACAGTGACAACACAAAACCCCCCCTTTTGATTGGTGACTCGAAGGTGGAATCACATCAGCTCTCTGTGGGATCGACCCGTACTCGCAAGCTAGCTACGCTCGATGTGGGCACAGGAGCATTACAAATTCATTTTGAGCGCGAAACGACAGCGCGTCAATTGTGCAGTTTGGAGCTCTAGTAAGTCAAACCATATTGATATTAAGTTCTTGGTTGTGAAGTAGAGAGTACAACTAGAGTGGACATATTATTATAGAGCATATAGGGGTAGACTCGATGATTGCGGATCCGCTTACTAAGGAATTAACACTCAAGGTCTTTCATGACCATACTGCTCACATGGGTGTGATTTTATTTTAAGATGCATTGGTAATGTGGGAGTCTGTACTGCTTTATAGCTCTATAATTTGATTTGGACACATTTTGTGTTTTATGGATAAATCTGTATAGATATAAAGTATTTGGTTATTTGGTTTATTACACTCTGTGATTTTGATTATGTTTGATCTCACTATAGAATAAAGTGAACCAGTTGGAAATAGTCATAATAGATCATATAACATGTAATTTCTATGTTACACATCTATGATTGATCTATGTCATTTGGTTGTATCAGTATATATGATTATTGATGGGTCTATTCACGCATATAGTGATGATGACCTCTTTAGTCCTATACAAGTAGGCGAGATTATTTGGGATACCCTTAATGTGACAGTACAGTTTGAGCTCATAAGGTATTGCACATTTTTCGGTAACATATATAGTCAATGTGGGAGATTGTTGGAATATTTTTTATGTGGACTAATATATATGAATTAAATGTGTATGATTGTCTTAAAGTGATTCAATTAATGTGATCTACTAAGGTTATGGATTAAAGAGTATTAATATTGTTATGGAATTTTAATGTGTAGATACCATTAATAGATTTGTAATTTGTTGGGGCACCGAATTGCAAATCTCATATAAGTTATTATTATAAGTTAAAGTTATGGTCCCCAAACGACGGCAGACAGAAAATAGAATATGTATTCCTTTTATAGAATTCTCTACAGCAAACTCTAAGGTGCCGATCATTTGAAAGATCCATACCACATCAAGAATTCGAGATTCAAGAACTATAGATTCAGGTACACTTCCGCTATAAAGTATATCTCGGTTTATCATTATAGAGTTAATGAATTTAGGATATGAATCTGAATCTTTGCATGCCCAATATGCTTAAATATTCTAACAATGTTAAAGTCCATTTCATCAGGACTAATAGAGAGATATCAATTTGATACCTTAAAAATAGTTGTGAGATCAATTTGATCTGAAAAATTATTTCGAGATCAAAGTACCCTGTGGGGATATAGGTGTAGGATCCAAATCCCCATTTTAAAAATCTTGTCTGTTCAACCCATACTTTTTTCTTTTAATTTGTAGTGCATTGAGAAATATTTAAAAGGTATTTAAGTAAGTTTAAAAATATTTTATTTTTTCTTTTCCTCATTTACGGTGCAAAAAGTGTAAAATTATAGTACACATAACAGCTCCCAAATTATAATTAATTGAAGGACATTATATTTTATTAAAAGGTGCCCACATATTGGATTAAAAACTAGTAATTTTCAGTTAAGAAAATCTAATCGTCAAGAGAGCTCTAAAATAACATGTTCAAATTTAATGTAACTTACCTAATCGATCTGCAAACGGCAAACGCACGTTAGTGGAATAATTTAGAGACTGAGGCGGTTTGAATTTATTCCCTTGTTTCCCTCCACTATTCCATTAGATTGCAAGATCAAAGCATTTGAAATAAACAAAGAAATGAAACACCACAATCACTACAACTTGTGCATATGCTTATTCCATCATAAAAATCAAGAAAAATAGCAAGAGCAAGAGAAGCCAACATAGTCTTTCTCTCTCCCTCACTAGTCACTACCACCATTGGTGCACAGCAATCCCCTCATCTCTAACCTTACCATACAACGCTACACACTCCCAATAACCCTTCTTTCTCCCCTTCTCACACTCCAAGAACAACTCATCCACAACACACAATGTCTTGTCTCTCAGCATCTCCTCCACCACCCCCGCCTCTGCCTTCACCACCACGTAGTCCTCCCCCTTCACCCCCGTATTCCCTATCCAATCGCCCTCCATCTCGTACACTTCAAATTCTTGGCCCCTCATCGGGTAGTTTTTGTAAAACCAATCCAGCGCATTTGAGTCGTCTGCAACCAACACTCGTCGTGGATACTCATCCAATGCATCCCTCATCAGATCGGGCAAGAATCTGATCTTCCTCGACATAAACCCCGATTTCCGTCTTGGAGGCTCAAGATACACATCCTCCAATCCTCTCAATGCAGCTTCCTTCTTCTCAGTAGCAATGCCGCACACCACTTGCTTCACGGCGGCAGAATTCTCCGTTGTCGACTTCCTCATTGCAACCACCGTGTTATCATTGAGTCTTCTCAGATACACAATCTTGAAACTCCGCAGCAATCTCAGCTCAGCCGAGAGATCAGCACCCAAAGGCGCGATCGCCAAACCGCCGTCTTTAATAACGCCATCCATCAGCTCGATCCCACTGAAACTCGGGGCGCACATATAATCAAACACCTGGTGCGCATCCGCCATGTTTCCAGCTCCGGCGATGAAATCAACGCCGGCGTCCCTCAAGAACCCGAATTCGTCCTCGATTCCTTGAAAGCCGGAGCCGATGAGAACGAAACCCTTGTGGCCTTTCGTGATGAGGCCATTCTCCATCAAATCGCGGAGGAGAAGCGGCAGATTCTCGACCGAATTAGATGTATCCGGATCGTAGAGTGGCGGCGCGTTGGAAGCAGCCCCAATTATCGAGCCAATCGAAGGCAATGCGAGAAGAATCACTGCTAGAAACAGAGATCTTGATACAACACGCAAAGATCGTGAATCGGGCAGCTTGATGACGAAAATGGCGTCGGAATTCAGCCCGATTTCAAATTCACTCAGTTCATCAACATTGTTACCGCGGCTCTTGGGCCGGCGCCCTCGGCCCGATTCGTCCATCTTCTTCAAATCAATTGAAGCAACAGTGATCGCTGAGACAAATTAAAAAAAAAATCAAAACTTGAACCTAGAGAGAGAAACGGGGGGGGGGGGGGGGGATTCTAGCGAGTGCAGAATCTGGCGGCGGTGTGATTTCCACCCACGAGGGCGAGACGGTTGGTTTGGGTTCTGCAGAGGAGGAGCAACAATTGCTTGATTCTGGCGATTTCCATCGCTTTCTCTCTCTCTCTCTTATTTTGCTGCCAATTTAAATGAGTTTGTTTCTGTTGGTTTTCACATGATAGAAGAAAGCCCAGTCTGGAACTACACGATATATCAGACTATGAGAGAGAGAGAGAGATGAAGGAGTGGTGTGGGAAAAGAGAGATGGAAAAGAGGGTAACGTAAATGTGTGAAGCTTCTTCTTTCTTTTTGCTGATGAAAATTATGAGGGAATGTTATATTATATTATATTATATTATACAAAGATTAAATGTATAGAACTACCATATAGGTATTATTTTAATTAGAATTTAGATGCGTTGGGGGCCCACGCCAAGGGTGGTAGTAGTACTAGATTTTGGTGTTGTGTGGTGTAGGTGATTTTATTTGTGTTTTAGGCTTCGGATCATATCCTCTATTATAATCAATATTTTTTATTTCTTATCGGACATGAATTTATTAATTTCTTAAGTTATTGGGCTACTAGTTTGATCTGTTTAATTATTTAAAAAAAAAATTAGAATACTCGTCATATGATATTTATTTATATGCTACGTACACATTAAAATATTAAAAAATAGACACGTTAGTATCATGATAAATATATAAATTATGTTTGAAAAGTGCATCTAATTTATGTCAATGCAAAGTACATAAAGTGTTTATCGATAATTCTTCCATAAGTTAAGCAGTTAAAAGTATATTATTTATTAAAATAAACATAGATTATCAAATACTAAACTATGGGTAAATATATAATTAAGTATCAAACAATTAAACATTGACTTTAATTACAAGGAATAATGTATAATTAATAACAATGAAAAACATTGATAATCATTCTTTCATAAGCCGCTATTTTAGATTTGATTTCTTCTCTCCATTTATTTTAACGAAAAGATAAATTAGTTATATTTTTAAATATTGATGTTAATTATATGTTAAGCATTAATTTAATTTAAAATGAGATTTACTTATTTGCAATTTGTGCACATATATATTATTATTATCTAAATAATAGGATAAATATGTATTGAAATAACTGGTTGAGTGCATATCACAAAGCTATGTACTTTTTGGAGGTTGTGAGTTTGAATCTTGCAAGTTTTAGAATAAATTTTGAATCGATTTTAAATGGTTCACTAGGTTTAAGCGGTTTTGGCCGGTTTGCTTCTGGTGGTTTTTTAAGTATAATCGAACTAAACACATGGTTGGTTCGCAGTTAAACCGATCGGACCGACCGATCTGATTTTCAAAAATATTGATTATAACCTTATATTCTATTTCGTATTCAAATTATTGAATTTCTGCTATGAGTATTTAATTTTTTTTCTAATGAACAACTATTAAAATTTTAAATACACATCTAAAATTCAATGGTAGAAATACGATGTATGATCTCTTTATCCCATTTGGAACATCCAAATAGTGGAAAACTATTGAATTTGAGACCCACATTTCATCCATTTCGAGAGAGAGAGAGAGAGAGAGAGAGAGAGAGAGAGAGAGAGAGAGAGAGTCCTAATATAATTATTTGAAACGAACCATAACTTTGAAGGCTTTTTGTAATTACAATATGTTGTAATCATTAATTATAGTTAAAACACTAACTTTAGTTACATTTGCAATTATAATATGCTTGTTGTTTCCATTAATTCAATCCAACGTGTCTAACTAAATACATCCGTGTTAAAATAATAACATATACTATATTGATTTGAATTTGAGTACTGGATTGACAACAACAACAAAAAAAGTGTTACAATTGCAAAAGTCATTAAAATAATATTTTATTAACAATAATGTCAAAGTCATGTTTTAATTATAAAATGATTTTTAAGTTGTAACTTTTTATGTAAATAACCCTTATAAATATATACGTCTTGTTTTTCTCATACGTACACATACTGCCATGCAATATTCAAAAGTTATAAATTATGAACGTAATTTACTCCATATACAAAGTTCAGAGTTCCCACTACCATATGAATATGTCACACTATTGTTTGTTATAAACCATTCTAAACGAACCGAATCGAGCCGAACACTCTGATGTTTGAGTTCGACTCATTAAGGAATATTTAAGTTCAATCTCGACTCGAGCTTTTTTCCTCTTATTCAAGATCGGCTCGATAAATATCTGTCATGTTCGAATTCGGTTCATGAAATGCTTGAAAATTTATTAAATGAGCCTGAACTCAAATGCTCGAAAAAAAACTCGTTTAATTTACATATTCGAGCTCAAACTTGCAAAAAAATAGCTTATTTTATTTACCCGTTTGAAATATTTATAATATGCATGAACATGTTGAATTAAGCTCAAGCTCGAACATGTGAACGAGCTGGCTGAGCCGAATATTACTATGTTCGAGCTCGGCTCAATAATTTTATCGAACTCGATTCGAGACTCGAGCTCTGCTTGTTTAGAAAAACAAACGAACTTTGAACGAGCTTTTTTCGAGCCGAATTCCGAATAACTCGCAAGTGGCTCTGTTCATTTACAATGTTATATAAGCGATGTTACACTTGACTGTAACTCGTTACAATCTGAATTACACGTAAACAGAAGGAGTAGAAGAAGAACAAATGCAAGTAATTGAAATGACACAAATTAACAATAAACTGGAATTGAAGCAGGTTCCGGCAAGCCGAGTCGATGGGACCTCAATATCGAGAACTGAGAAGCTGAGACTCGAAGGAACTTGTATGCAACAATATGATGATTTTCGTTTATGCAGAATGTAGCCTTTTGGACCATGCAGTCTCCACTGCAGGGGACAACTAGGGTTTGAGGGTATTCAAACCAGGTGTTGTAACCCCCATGAGTTACAGCTCTGCAATTAAGCCCTCTAGAAGTTACCTTCTGCAGATCCCGACAGGTGTCACATGTCGGTTCGGATCCCAACACGTGTCCAAGGCAGCTACAGATGCAGATCCCGACAAGTGTCTCATGTTGGCTCGGATCCCAACACGTGTCCAGAGCAGCTGCAGGGTTTGAGAGTATTCAAACCAGGTGTGTAAGCCCCATGAGTTACAGCTATGCAATTAAGCCCTCTAGGAGTTACCTTTCTGCAGATCCCGACAGGTGTCCCATGTCGGTTCGGATCCCAACACGTGTTCAAGGCGGCTACAGATGCAGATCCCGACAAGTGTCCCATGCTGGCTCGGATCCCAACACGTGTCTAGAGCAGCTGCAGACTTTGACTCCCGACAGGAGTTACATTCTGGGCACCGTGTACGGGCGGGCACGCTTGTATGCTCATGGCCCACATCCTTGTGCACTTAATTACTTCACTTAAGTGTTAATACACTTAAATACACTTCTTAACTTGATTAAGAAATCGTGGGATCATTAATGTGTCTTAAACACATTATCCCACACACCATAAATGTCCAATCGTGTGACCAACTTCAACCACTTATTTCTCACTCACCGAAAATCGAATTTGAGCAAATAAAAATACTACGATTATCTACTCACAACATAAAATTATCATACCGTATTTAATTCCTCTAAAATTAAATATCCCGATCACGAAAATCGGATAAAATGAGTCAAAACTCAATTTAATAAATCCAATTTTCCAACACAACCCTAGTTATAATAATTTAATAGTCCCACTTTTCAATTAGTTTTCTTTATCCGTTTTTTTAAATGATTAATGGCAATTTGATTGCAAATATTAAATTTATGTAAAAATTATACCTCATCCGTCCCAATTACATAATCTCTATTACTATTTTTGAATGTGCAAATTATATAGTTTCATTACTATAATTAATATTATTTTTAATGGTAATATTCAAATGCACCCTTGTTAGATTTTTGAAATTAAAAACTAACCACATACTTTTATGAAAATTATAAATCTTAAATAGGTGTAATTTTGGAAGTTTAACTTTTTATATCTTGTTTTCATAAATATTTTTAATTTACGTACAAGTAAAAAAATGAACTATATAATTGTGAGAGAGGAGTACCTTATTTAGTCAATTCAAAATTTTAGTAATGTGATCATCAACTCCATACATTAAAATTAGGTTAAATGAAAGTTTCTATGCTTTTTTTTACTCCGCAAAAACTCCTGTGCATAAGATGTATATGAGACGGTCAACGCGTTGACCAAAAAAATTATGAAAATTGGTGATACTTTTTAGGGATACAATTGATACTTTTTTTAATTTCGAATGATACTTTTTAGTGTGTCAATTGATACTGATTTTAACAGTTTTTTTTATTTATTTTTTTATTCTGCCCAATACTTTTTATTGATACAAATGATACTTTTTAGCCTTTGAAATGATACTTTTCAGTATTATGAATGATACTAATTTTGACGGATTTTTTGGTCAAAGCATTGACCGAGTCAACACGTGTTGACCCGGTCAACGCGTTGACCGTCTCATGTACATCTTATGTACAAGAGACTTGCCCTTTTTACTCACATACCTGACCTGTGGTATTGAAGAGATTCGAACCCGTGACCTTTAATTTTTAAGTAACCTCACTCTACCACTAGGTCATCCCCATCAAGATAAATGAAAGTTTCTATGCTTGAATCTTGTGTTGTGGTTGAAGAAATTAATGTTATAAAACTGGTATGTATCTCCACTCCAATCCATTAGGCCTCAAGGTTTTTTTAATAAAATTCCATTCATAAAACTATAATATATAAAGTAATCAACTTGCGTATAAAGTGGCATATTATTAATGATAATATTAAATATTATTTTCACCAATTTAAGGTTCATCGTCCCTCGAGAATACCTAAAAGATGAGGATCCCTGTGAAAATGAGTTGTTTTGGTTTTGAAATTCACCCTCTCCCCGTTAAAAAAAGAAAGTCAATTACATTAAAAATCATGAACTTTGGATATAATTATAAATTTAACATGAATTTTAAAAGTAATCAATTAAAATATTAGTTTTTAACTTGAGTGCTATTTAACATCCTTAATTTTTTGTAAAATAAATTGACCTCCAATTAAACCGTTAACTTATTTGTCTCTTCGAATTCATCATGATTCAACCATCAATTTTTGGAAAAAAAATGTTGGTGTATCCAAATTTAACGATCCCCAGTTTTTTTTCCATTGAAATTCTTTTTTCGACCATCACTTTGACGTTCTTTTTCAAAAATTGGTGGTCAAGTCACGACGGGTTTAAAGAAATGAACAAATTGTCGTCTGAATTGGAGGTCAATTTATTTCACAAAAATTTGGAGATGTTGAATAACACACAAATTCTAAGTTGAAGTTTTAATTGCCTACTTTTAAAATTCATATTAAATTTACAACCATGCTGAAAGTTCATCATTTTTAAGATAATTGACCTAACAAATGGGAAAAAAAAGAGAGAAAAAATTTCGTAATTGATACGATTCGGTTACTCAATAGATCTCACTGTATCCATAGTTGGGAATATGGCGCCAAAGTTGATTTATTTAATTTTTTTTGTTGAGCTACTAAATTATATATGTGACGTTAAACATCTGATTGCTAATTGACTTGAACATGGGTCATCTTTTTGACAATTTATGACATTTTATTACTTTTAGGGTTAATATCAAACTATACTTACAATTATTCACATTTTTTTTATTTTATCTCAACTTTCAATAAATTACAATTAAATACCTAACATTTTCCCCTTTTTTTTCTGAAACTTTGCTGCAGCGTAATTTTTGCTACAAATTTGTATGCAGATGGTCAAAAGCTTACGTGTTATTTCCGTATATAACTTGTTTAAAACTTGTTTTCAAGTTCTAACACCAAGCATCTGAATATTCACGCCACAAATTTATCGTGGATAATTAGTTCACGTGATAGAATCAGAAAGAAAATGAAAATATTACATATTAAACTATAATTTATCAAAAATTGGAATAAAATTAAAAAAAAAACAAATTCAATAATTTAGAATACAGTATGTAATTAACTCCTTTTATACAAAACAGTGGAGTTCGAGTCGAGAAATTATCATCAAATGAAATGTATCATGAGATTTCTCCCTTTGTTTATTACACTTGAAACAAACTTACAACTAGCCAACTTTATTGGTGAATAAATATTTAGGAAAATTTTATTTAAGCTATAAATTTTACTCTTCAGCTCTTCGAAAAATTATTTTCAATGAAGGATTTTTTTTTAGCTAAATTTTTTCGTGTTCGAAAAATTATTTTGGAACCCGAGTGTGGGTAAGATTAAATTTATAGTCCAAGTAGAAAGACCCAAATATTAATGATATTTCAAAGTTAGCCACGTAAACAAGAACAGCTGGAAATTGAATTAAATGTTCCCCAAATATTAATATTCTTTCAAGATTGGGGGGTTGCAATTATTTATTTAACGGGCGTGATAGGGGCCCAAAGCCCTATATGATTGGTTGTTGCACGAGCATAGATAGGGACATATCACGCATATTAAATTCAATATTTAACTATAGATTAAATTAGTCACGTCCTAATTTATCTTGAAATTAAGAGGCTTCTTTACATGCACAACTCATCATTAAAGTTTGGAAATTCTATAGCATACATAAAAGCACTCTTTCACGACAGAAATCACCATACAATAACATAGTATTTTCTTGTTTAACTTTTATTTTTAAAAATATATCGAGATTTCTGCCATGGTTGATATTAACTCTATATGGGTTATAAACTTTCTTTAAAGTTGAATCATCACAATACAAAGCATAATTACAGGGTTAATATGTTATTTTCTAGGAAAAATTATACTTTGATACCTAATTTTTTTTTACACTTTTGAAAGAATGGTTCACTTTTTTCAAAAGTAACAAAAGTAGTACCTAGTTTTTCAAAAAAAAAAAAAAATCTAGATCAATTTTTGGGGCCCAAAATATTATGTGATCAATTGTATTATAATATTTCTATTTTTTCATCCACGTGAAAAAAAAAATCATCTAATTTATAAGAAATTTTAAAATACAATCAATTACGTACGATTTTCGGACTGTAAAATTGATCATATGTTAGATTTGTATTTTTTTATATAAAAGTGAGCTATTTTTGAAAAAAAAACCTAAAATATAAATGTCAAGTGTAATTTGCCCATATTTTGGAAAGATTCCACGTGTTAGTGTAGTTTCACGTGTTTTGTTGTAGAATTGAGTGAAAAGAAAGGCAAAAACTGATGATCAGAATCCCTAATCACCGACTCGGTCAACGGGTGTAAATGATGAAACAGATGATTCCGCTGATCAAACCCTGCTGATTGCCGGGTACTGCATTTTTGAAGGCCAAATTCGCCAATCGGAACCACCGATCGCCGAGTTGCCCCAGAATTCTATATTTTTGGGCCTTTTTCTTACCTTTTTGGGCCAGATTTTTATTACTCAACATAAATAGACTTGATTAGGACGAAAATTTAGGGCTTTTCTTTCATTATTTAGATTTTACAGCTGCGTGACAGATGTTTTCTCTACAACTTTGAAGATTGAAATTTTATTCTACATAATTCCACTACATCTCTTTTAATATTTTGTAATTTTAATTATATCTTTTAATTTCTTTACTTTTTCTTTATTTTTTATTCATTATGTGTGAGTAGTTTTTATAATTCATTATAGGATTTGCAGCATGCATGAAATTATGTGTTGATTAATTCTTTATCAAATTTTCTTCCAATTATATGCTTCAAAGATTCAAGTTTAATCTTATGCATGATTAAGGTCACGATCATTGTACGTTAGATAATTAATTTGAGTCATGTCGAAGATAATTAATTAGTAGGATTAAATTGAATAATTTACACATACTTGTGATCTGTAGAAGGATTTACATATATTAATCTATTGGGAGTTAACAATTGATCTAGAAACGAAAGTAATAGATAAATTATTAATCTACTTTTACCTTGAGACCTTCACCGATAATTGAATTAAATTGAAAATTGATGGAATTAGATTAATATGGAATGGATTCATGTGTTTGCATTCCCTATGATTAATTAGTTTCGTTATTTGATAGTTCACGTTTTTAGTCTCGTTTAATTTGCATTTGAGTTGATAATTGAGTTTAGTAGTTTAATTTTGATTATCTGCCTAGGGTTAATTTAACTCAAAATTAGGTAATTTGGATAATAGAAACACGTTAGCTTAGTACTTAGTGCTAATCCTTATTACGGTCCATGTGAATAAGATACTCGATTTACTAACTTTATTGTATTGATCTGTGTTGGTTAAAGTTAATTGCATAAAATTTAGTGCATCACTAACCACCAATTAATTGAATAAATTATTTAAGTTTTAAGTATTGTATTTTTACTCTTTAAATTATTATTATGCTACGATAAACATGAAGATTCCAATATTTTATCAAAAATGGAAAAATAAGCAATAGAGAAACTTTTAATATAGAAAACTGATTGTTTGTAGGGATGCTAATCAAGGCAGCCCTATCAGGTTGTTAGACTAATTAGTGTGAGCTAATCTTTAGTTAGATTTCTTTCCATCAAGAACTTTCTTGTTATAATCCATTTTTTTTTCAGGTTTTTCGGGTAAGCCCATGGCTTTCAAGTTGGGTTGACATTCCTAATCAGGAGTTTGAAACCAGCTCGTTAATTTTGAAGGCAAATTTAATTTCAATCATTCATGATCTAAATTAATACATTTCACCTTTTAGATTTGAAATTCATAATAACCTATCTTTCAAATTCTAAATTGATATTACCAAGGCTACCAACAACTATTGTATATTACATGTAACACTCTTACACACAAATATATGCAATGATCATATAATTATTCTTAAAAAAACACAATGTACAATGGTTTATAAAAAATAGTTATATATAGTCTGAGAACGAGACGAGCATATACAACAGTGGTTGTAAAATCGTTGAGTATAATATACACATACTGTTGCAAAAATGGCATTGGTAGCTTTTTTTTTTTTTTTTTTTGGTTTACACCAATGCTTTGATTTCTTTTGACCATTTCATGGTATTTTTTAGATGGATTAAACATTCCATCAGTTTTATTATTGGGAGGTTTTAACATTAATGCAACAGTTTCATTTTTATTCAATTTCTTCCATTTAAATCTCGATTATTCAATTTTTAATGAGGTCTTTTGCTCACTCTATAAATGATTTGGCGCATAGCATTGGTGACCTCATGGGGGAAAAATAAAAGCTTCGCAATTTCATTTCTTTATTTAATTTGATTTTTCTTCCACTTCAGCACTTGTTTGATATCTCTAATTCATCTTGTCACGAGTGCACGTGTCAATTGAGGTTGTGTTAATCTTGAAAAGCGGCTGATGTAAGGACCCGGATCTTTTTAAAATTGGTAGTTACCTTTTTATAAAATGTGGTTCGAAAATATTATTTACTAGTGATTGTTAATTTAAAATATTTTGTTACGTTCCTATAAGTCGCACCTACAATATTATTATTATTATTATTATTATTATTATTATTATTATTATTGAGCTTAGTGGAGCTTTTATATCTTTTACATTTAAAACATCTATATATATTAAGGCAAAATCGTGTGATAGACAACAGTTCTGGTGTAAATCGTTGTCTATTACACATTTTGCCTTAGACAACAGTTTTTAAATAATAGACAACAGTTCTGCTGTAAATCATTGTCTATTACACATTTTTGGCTTAGACAACAGTTTTTGAATAATAGACAACAGTTTCTAATTAATAGACAACAATATTAACATTTATTGTTGTAATTTTTTTTTTCATTTTTCACGATAGTTTAGATTATAATCGTTGTATTTTAACAAATTTTTATCATTTTCTTTATTATTATTTTTATTTGGAAATTTGAGATTTGTAGAATTTTAAATTTTATTTTTTTATGCATAGATGGATGATTTGTAATACTCTACATTTATCGCCTAAAAAAATATCTTTCATTTATATTGACTATAATAATATTAATAATAATAATAATAATAATTTGTTATTTTTTCTATTTCAATTTCATTATTTAAAATAATTAAATAATTAAATTTTTTATACATGTCATATAATCAAAGAAACCAAATGTTCTATAATCGTGGATAATTATACATTCTTATTTATAAAATCATTACGTTGGAAATATTTTAATTCAAATCTTTATAACATGGATTTTCATTTAGTTTCTAAAATTTAATTTTCTTTTTGTTTGTTATAACTATACAGAATTGATCTTCTTGTCTAATTAATTAACGCATGTGTATATCATTTTATTAATTTTTAAAAATTGAATACAACATATAAAAATAAAAAATAATCATAATAACAAATCTAAAAAAATAATAATTATTTGTGCATCGCATAGGAGAAATACTAGTTTTAGTTAAGGTGGTCCATTTTCGAAAATATTACATAATATTATTACATTGAATAATTATTTAAAAGTATAAAGTAATTCTTTATCTATTTTATTTTGTAAAGCAAATTGGATTTTAAATGTTTTAAATGAGTTAATTAATTAATTAATTATCTTTAGGTTATCTTAAGCATTTATTTTATTTTGAATAAATATTTAAATAATTATTCTTTTCATTTTCCCATATTAATCTCTAACATTAAACATCAAACCTTCCACTATCCACCATTATCTTATAATTTATTTATATCCTTTAATCTCAAACCTTTCACTTCCATTCCAATCACTATAAAAAGAGATTCAATGATTCATTATCAAGACACCAAAATCATCTTCTAAGCCATCCGAGAAAAAGGATTAGCATTCATCTCTTTTCGGTATGTATTTTTTATTTTAACATTTCGCACATGCATTATGTTGGTGGAGGAAGAAAGATGGGATTTGTAAGTGTTTTGGGTATAAATCCATGCATTATTATTATTTTTGTCAAAATTATATTATTTTATTGAATCATATTATTCATGCAATTTATTGTAAACTTATTATAATTTATTTATTTATATTTATCTAACTATTTATTTATTATATTTTATGTTAATGTTTATATATTTAATTTATTAATAGACGGCGCGTGGAACTAATTAGTTTCGTATTTTCCAAAGTCAAAGTTCAAGTCAAGGTTAAGGTGGGAAATACGATGTGACGCACATTATTATTTATCCTTGTTATGCTTTTATGCAGGTTCACAATTACTAACCCATGGATTACAAGAATTATTATTGGCTGACGAGCTGCATATGTCCCGATGTATTATTAGTCGCGGGTAAATCCATATTATAATTTGTTATAATTGTATAACTTGAATAAATGTGTTTACCATTGAATCAATATAGCACTCATCCCAAATCTATTACATTTTTCAGGTTGATTATTTACTCGGGCGATGTGCGTGGTGACGTGTGATGATGGATTTTAAAGAACTTTTATTGTTTAGCTTCCGCTGTATTGATGTTAAATATTTATATTTTAATAAAAGTGGGCGTGACAGTCGACATTTTCCGGCTTGCACTATAGTTTTATTTAAGTTTTAAGTTAGTGGCTATTATCAGTATCATTCAACTTTAGTTCTTACACATACATAATAGTTCGGTGAAAACCATTGTACTCCCTCCGAATTTTAATATTTGATGTTTTAGTCTTTTCATCTTTTTTTTTATTTACTTGATGTTTTAGATTATTTAGGTTGTTTCTCTCTCATCTCATTAATTCATTCATGCATGGTTGTTTCAATTTTCAATTTCCTTCCCCTTCCTAGCACATTCCAAAAAATATTAAATTCAATTAATAATAAACATTAATCCTACTCTATAAAATGGATCATTTCAAGAATATGTTCCATACATAAAAAATGTCAAATTCTTCTATAGTAGCGAATGATCCAATTGAAAATGGCGAGGTAGTTGAAGACTCCCTTGAATTGGAAAATTTGATAGTTCAAGATTCATTTAAAGATGGAGCAATATATTCTGACAAAAAAGAAGTGAGTTCAATTCTTTCATATTCAAATACGGAAGAAACTCAAGATGAAATTTTCATTCAAAAAAAAAAAGTAAAAAAAATTGCCAACTTATGATGAAATTTTCATGATAGTCAAATTTATATCCATTTGTAAACTATTGGATTCCCCTAATCTTTCATGAGTCATTAATATACTTTCTAGAAGTGAGTATTTTATAAATAAAGAGTAGAATTTTTAGGAGCCATTAATATTTTCTTAATTATAGTGTAAAAGTTTAAAACATCAAATATTAGTGACCGGAGGGAGTATTTATTCGTAGGTATACGCACATATATAACAATTTTTGTAAAAAATCTATTGTGTATGCGAAGAACACCACGGTTTTCAATTGAATATGCAATGTGTGCGATCGAATTGAGTATTTCTTGTGAGGAGTATGAGTTTATAGTCGGTGATGTGAAGCTGCACTAAGTCCTTTTTTTTTTTTGAAGTTGCAACTAAGTTTATGTGATATTTCCTAATATTAGTTTGCCTTTCCCTAACAAAAAGGCCAATTTTGACTTCAAACATAAATTGACCAAGATTTCACTTAATCTGTGGATAACTATATAGTCGTCAGCGTCTTAAAATTTGTAAAGGGATTAATTTTCTTGGATATTATTATGCCTGTTATTTATTTCGATAAACTCCCACCGGAGATGGGAAACATTAATGATTTTCAATGGTGAGGTTCATTCCGAAAGCAAAAATGGATCTAATATTCACGATTAATTTGCAGTTCTCGTTTAAAACTCCTCTTATTTTTTCTAAAGAAAAATAAGCATGTATAATTGGGACGGGTGCAATAATTTAAATTAATCCCATCTTATTTTCTCCAAAGTTAAAAAATAATAAATATAACTCTCTAAAGTTTTATTGTAGTTAATTCCCAGTCTCTCTTATCTCCTCTCTTCAAAAAAAAGAAAAAGAAAGGAGAAATATATCTATCTATCCATTGCAGTAGCAGTTTTTTACCACAGTTTCACTTAACGAGAGAGAGAAGAGTTGAAACAATGCTAGCTTACCCAATCAAAGCCATGGGAGTGGAGAAGGAACTTGTCAAACCCGGCACTGGCCCCAAGCCCCTTCCCGGTCAAAACGTCACCGTTCACTGCACCGGCTTCGGCAAAAATGGCGATCTCGCCAAAAAGTTCTGGAGGTATATATTAATCCTTCTCCCTTTTCATTTGTAGCGGAATAATTGTTTGTTTTGTTCAACATTTTCATGGATTTATTGAATTTGGATGTTTTTAACAGCACCAAGGATCCGGGGCAGAAGCCTTTCACATTCCAAATCGGCCGAGGCAATGTTATTAAAGGTAATGCTACCCTACTTGTTGTGTAATTTGAGTAAACTGTTCAAAAAAAAAAAAAAAAATCCATTACCCCACACTTGTTCGAAGCGTGTGTGTTTTCTTAGAGCAAATGGTTGAAGTTTTAGGGTTTGTTGATGTCGGTTGTATATATCCTTTGATGACTTCACTATGTTGTGGTAATTGATGATAAACGGAGAAATTTGGCTCGAGTCCTCAGTTGCAAAGCGGTTTAGTCTGGTATTCTAAAATGTAGCATATGAATGCGAGTTTTGGTAGTAATGTAGTTGGAGTAATACGAACAATTTAGAATAGAGAATCTCATCTAGGAAAGTATTGTCTTCAAGGGGAAAGGAGCTTAATTTGCTTTAGAACTGGTGGATGCATGCTGCTATTAGGTATAATTGTTTCCATCCAAGTGATAATTTTCTTGGATGTATATATATGTCAAAATCTTACATCTCAATATCTCACATTCCATTGTAGCAATAGTGTATATGCTAAAAAAGTTGCCCTTTATATGGGTGTTTGGACTCTGCTTGGGTTAAACTATTCATATGTTTTCAGTTCCTTTCTTATAATTAATTACCTCTTTTTAGATGTAGTGCAATAATAGGACCAACTTTATCTTGTTGCTTGATAAGGCAGATTTTGTTCGATAGAATTTCTATGGATTTATAATATGTTGTGATATACGATCAATGAGACATGCTTAGGTGCTGTACTAGTTTGTCCTTAATTGGGATTGTCCATGGCCTTTGTTTTAGGCTGGGATGAAGGGGTGTTAGGAATGCAAGTTGGAGAAGTTGCTCGACTCAAGGTAATATGCAAATCCTTTCCAAATATCTTGTTAGATCCGAGTCTTGATCGTTGATTTTTGTTTTGAATCATTTGTAGTGCTCCCCGGATTATGCCTACGGGCCATCTGGTTTTCCAGCATGGGGTATTCAGCCCAACGCTGATCTGGTTTTTGATGTTGAAGTCTTGAGTGTCGAGTAAAAAGCAGCTTCGTGAAGATTTGCATTGTTAGCTTTGAGAGCTTGTAAGAAGGTAACTACGTTATGAACGTGGTTTCGTTGGTTCTTGTATGGCTGTTTGAAACTGAAATACTATCTTATCAATTCTAGGAATAATGATGAATCACATCCAGTTCAAAATCTGAGGGAATGAATATGATTATTTGTTTTGTTTTTTAATTTTATTTTTAATTTTATTTTTTTGTGGAGAAGGATTTGAATTTGATTGTGTTGTTGGAATTTGTGGTTTATGAGGCAGAATATATATGAAAATATCCTCTTATGATTATGTAGGTAGTAATAGGATTAGGAGCCAAGGCTTTTGAATTCAGTTCTCAAAAAGTATGTATACTGCTGCTCCAATAGTTTTGCTTGAAACAGAGCGTGCTCTTGATTTACCAACAATCTTCAAAGCTGTCACAACTTACTTTGAGCATCACTCTTCTGTAATATATATATATATATATATATCGTATGTAAGAATTCAATTTCTTAGGAGTATGATGTCACATGCTTAGTGTAGGTAATGATCATTGATACAAGAAGTTGAAATGCATGTTTTCCAACCAAATCATCGCCATAATTGATGAAATCATACCAAGTGATCGTCACAATTAACACATGCAATTAGTGAAGGTATTTTTGAAGTGGCTACTCCCTGTTGGATAATCTATTAATCAAAGCTATTAGATAGAAGTATATATGTAGTACAATATTAATCTAATGTTAGGTATTAAAATAGTTGATATAATTATTTATATCGTAAATAATAATAATAATAATAATAATAATAATAATAATAATAATAATAATAATTAAATCTACAATACTTTGTCTACCTTGACCTTATAGGAATGGGACAATCCACAAAATGGATCTTATTGTTTTTCTGCTCGTGAGTTGCAAGGCGCTAAAGTTAAACTAGCTAGTCTCAAATCATTGGCAAAAAATGTATAAGTGACATATAACAACCCCAAATTATATAGGATTACACCTCAAATTTAAAATTTAGGCAAGTTACACCGTTAAAATAGAGTGGTTGCGCTTTGCGCCCTTTCAATAATTTTAGCAAAAAATGTCATTTTGAAGATAAACAAAATTCAGATTCAAGAATTATTATATATTTATATGGGTATATTACATTTTCATACACATTTTGGGCTCTTTTTTAAAAAATAACTAACTTTTTCAAAATTAACAAAATAATACAAGTTTTTTCAAAAATTTACAAATCTAATATTTGATCAATTTTACATCCCAAAAGGCGTGTATAGTTGATTGTATTTAAGATTTTTTGATTGGATGTTTTTTTAACGCACATGGGGAAATAGAAATGTTAAAATATAATCAATTACATTGAATTTTCGGGCTGGAATATTGATCAAATGTTAGATTTGTAAATTTTTTGAAAAAGTAGATATTATTTTGTTAATTTTGAAAAAATTGTCCTTTTTTATAAAGAACTCAATGTAGGTGTACACGAATAAAATTGCATGGCTAATTAAATTGTGACATGTAAATAATTAAATATCAAATTATATCATTTAGTTGTATTTTAGGGATTTAATTAAATTAATTCCTAAATTTAATAAATAGATATTGATATTAATATTTAAGTACTTGGATATTTTTGACCAATCAGGAGTCGACACGTGTCAAATTTGTGTAGAAAATCAAAGATTTGATAAAGATAAGTCTAAATATTGATGAGTCAATCATATTATGCCACTTCAGCACTATTTCTCCAAATTTCTCTCTTTGCACCTATATATAAGAGGTCATACGGAAAATGAAATATCACTAGAAATCATTTGAAAAGTTGAAGAATTTGAGAAAAAATTTCATAAGTGAAATTTTCTCAAATAGCCAAAGGTGTTCTTACGGCATTCGAAGGCATTCTTCACCAAATTCATCTCAAAGTCAGCGTTTGATTCGAAAACAAAATGATGGCCCTCTTGATTAACGTTATCAAAATCAAAGATCAAGTCAAAGAAAATCGATGACAAAATCTTACATGAAAACTTCGAAGACTGTTTGAAGATCGTTCTGGAGTGATTAATCAGAGGAGAAATAGAGATTGAATCCTTATATTTATATTTTGATCCGAAATAAAATTATTTGTACACTATTTTGTGTTTTATTAAATTAAATACAAAAATTTGTGCTACAAATTTTGGCATGCCCCTTGAGACTTGTTCATGGATAATTTGCCTTGAAAATGAATGTCTCAATAGGTATCAAAATGTAATTTACCCGATATATATATATAACATCATTAGGTTTATTAAACATATTACATATACATGTATGGTTTTTTTAAAAACCAAATAATTTTATTTTATTTAGTAGTATAAGAATATGAATTATCGAGAAGGCATACTACAAAACACTAGTACTCAACCCAATAATAATGGCTTGAAAAATCATGAGTAGTCTTAGCTAATCATTGTGCCACACAATTCGCACTTCAACGAAACAAATTAAGAGAAAAAAATTGAAATCCTCAAAAAGTTTGCGATAGTTACAAATAATTGAACCAAATTCAGAGATGGTCGATGAAAAAAAGATTTTGTAGCATCAAACATTATCTTGGAATCAACTTGGAAAACGACATGTTGGATATCGAGATACTTAATCCAAGAAAGGGCCTTGTGCAAACTCAATGCTTCACATTTATCGACCCGCATATACTCTAGAAGACGGCTAGCTCTAGCCGCAACAAAACCAGCCTCATCATCACAACTACAACCTCACAACTCGTCTCATTGGTATCATTAAAGAAGTCAATGTCAACTTTAACTTTATAATATTACACGGCGAATTGTGTCAGCTTCTGTGATGAATAATTAGACCACTACTACCCCCAGCAATACACCAGGAGGCTGCAGCCGAGTGCCATTCCATCAAATAATCCCAACCACTAGCAACCAATAACAACTAGATGTCTCGATTTCCCTTCCCAAATCATAAGATTTTGTTTCCTTCCAAAGTTGTCAAGTAGTCATGCGAGAATCGAGATCATTTAAGATTGTAGTTTTTCTATAACTCCAAAATAGAAATCTTGAAAGCTATTAAACTGATCAATGAACTCTACAACAACCTCTTCAATCTCACCAACTCCCAATAACTACTTACCATCTCAAAGCATAAAAAAAAATTGAAAATTTTTCTCAAGGTTAGAAGTATAAAGCATGCAAGTTCCGCTCACTTGACCTCTTTTATGAATCGAGATCATTTAAGACTCCAAAGGCACTTCCATTGACCATCCACAACAAAAGTCGGTGAAATAATGTAATACCCCAGATTTTCAGAATTTATTTAGAAAATTAAAGGAAATAAATGGAGCTTAAATAAGGATGTTTCAGATGTAAACCGCGTTTTTAGGGGGTTATTCTTTGTGAAATCGTCTTTTCGAGGATTTCGATCACAACTCAGTTATGACCAATTTTGGTCTTGTTTGAAAGATGTTGACCTAAGGAGCATGGCGGTAGTTTTGGATTTTTAATCCAAGGTCGTTTGAGGTCCCGGTGACGAAAAGCGTATAGAGTAAGAGTGGGAAAATATTTATCCGTAAGGGCGTGATTTTCAGAAATTCGTAAAATCTCGTGTGTTGACTCGAGTCTTGTTTCGTCAAGCCATCCCTATAGGAAATTTCTCAAGGAATCCGTTGACATTCTCAGATTTCAATCAAAGGTCAATCGAACGCTCAGGAATTTTATTTGTCCCTTGTGTGGAATAGTAAAGCTATTTTTGGAAAGAGAATATTTTCTCGTTTTTCTTCGAGACGACTCTTTCTTCACCCTGAGTCGAGTTGGTTCAATAGTACTCAAGCAAACGAACCTCTCAGTATTTTCGGATTTTGTGTTGGAGGTTATTTGGACCTCGCCATTGAATAAAGCAACTTTTAACCGAACCCAGAATTTTTTTAGCAGTATTTTTGTAATGCAGTAGCTTCTTGGGGAAGCCATAATTTTCCCTATATATAGCAACCCTCCCCCCTTCATTTTCTTGCACCTTCATTTCTCAACCTCTGTTCTTGAGAGAAAGTCGAGTGAGCGTCGAAGTTGAGTGAGCGTCGAAGTCGAGCGAGGAGCACTCTTCGTAAGTGTACCTCCAAGACGACGAGCAGAGAGGGTGAGAGAGGGGGAAGGAGCGCCACCGTCGCCGCCACCGCTAATGCCCCTGACCAGCCACCGCGGGGGCCCAACCATCGCTGGGGTGCTCCTTCGGCCAGAAGAAGCCCACAGGCGCGGAGCCTCCTGTCGGCGCAAGGCACCCCCTGCCCCGCCGGAGCTGGGCCTCCCACCGGCGCGGAAAAGTTTGCGTCAGGCCCCGCCGGCGCTGGGCCCCTCCGCCAGCGCTAGATGCCTTATTTCTGAGCCCGTTTTCAATAATTTCGAGTGTTTAACCTATAATTCTCGTGTTTAAATCGGGGTTAGGATTGAGGAAGTAGATTTCATTTCTATTTCTTGTTAGGATCTCGAAAAGGACCGCTAAGTCGATTATCGACTTTTTAAGAAGAGGTGAACCTTAAGGAGACCCGAGAAAGGATTTTCAGCTCATTGCTTTGTCCACATGCTCGTCATCGAGGTGAGTTATTCTAAAACAAATCTATGGTTGAGCTAATAAGCTCTAGAAGCATAATAGGGCAAGATGAAATATCCACTAAATGTTTTATGCTCTGCCTGATTAGTCTTTGTACAAAGAAAGGAAAGGTGAATGAAGGAAATTATTATATGACATGATTATGTTAATTGTTATTTGAGCTCTTGAATAAATAAAAGATGATATAATATCATATAGTTGATTTATGTGAGATATAGATGATCATGATCATAAGTTAAGTTGTTATCGATATTATTGTGGAGGAAGGTTATTTAAGTGAATAATGCCTTATAGGTTGATTATAGTATCCCTTATGGCATTAAGACTATAGTATTGATTAAGGAATGCGATCTAGATGATTCAATCTAGGATATGATCTATGCTAGCAAAATTAAACATAGAGGATCGAATGTTGAAACTTGAATGATTAAAGTTAAGGAAGGAAAGAATGAACTTATCATTTGATCCCTTATAAGCTATGTAATCACGTTGATGATTGAAGAATTAGTCCTAGATGTTTTGTTCTAGGCTTTGATTATGCTAGTAAAGTTGAGTAAGGAAGGAAGGGTTGTATCATTTGTTAAGCAGATTATTGAGCTCAAAGAACAGCTTCATGACATTTTCATGTTGTGACTTTCGAGTCACTAAAGGTGAATCTTTGATAAATTAAGGAAGTCACTGCTGGGTAATTCCCTCGCATACTCGAGTCACTGCTGAGTAACCCCCTCACATACTCAGGAGGATACTTGAGGTAACCCCTCTTTTATCCTAAGGCATGCCTAAGGGTGCAGTAGACATCAGGTTTAAGTCAGGAAGGGCCCACAGGAAAGGAAGTAAAAGGTTTTTACGGATATGGAGAGGGCTTTTGCGTTTTGCTCTCTATATACCGCAAGTTGTTATTTGGATATTTCTAAAGTTTATGAAAGAGTTTTATCGTAAAACCCCATTGAGTACATTAGTGCTCACGCCTTTTTTTTCAAATATTTTTCAGGTTGAGATGCTGAGGCCGGTGATGTGCTGCTGGTAGGGTTGACTGAGTTGTCTGAGTTCCCTAAGTGATGCTCTATCTGGTTACATGTTTTTCTTATGCTATGTTTCTGCTGAATACTCTAAAGTCTAGTATATAGTCCTAATATGTGTGATTCAATTCTTGATAATAGCATGTCTTAAACCCTATGATTCCTAAATATCAATAAAGTTTTGAGAAGAATAAGCATGTTCTTTTGACATACTAATTATTTCTTTATTGATTCCG
The DNA here is from genome assembly GCA_026008535.1 of Perilla frutescens. Lineage (NCBI taxonomy): Eukaryota > Viridiplantae > Streptophyta > Magnoliopsida > Lamiales > Lamiaceae > Perilla > Perilla frutescens. The sequence continues at coordinate 50,039,303 of BRKX01000002.1, forward strand.
AGCTATTTGAAGAGTTGAGCATATTGGTATCTATTCATTTTCAGTTGGCCTATGAATGGGCCTCGTATATTGTTATTGTTGTTTGCCTATGAAGGGATTTTACTGTTCAAACATGATACTGCTTATCTCCGAGACAATCTTAAGTGTTTTTCTTGTTTCATCCTATGAATGGGACATTATGATTTATTTGCCTCTGACCTATTGATGGGTCTTAGCTGTTGTGACCTATGAAGAGGTCTTGTCAGTTTAAAGAGTCGAATTCATATTTGTTAGTCATTAGATTCTGTTTAAATTTCGATTGGCCTATGATTAGGCATTCCTTCGACTTGATTGAACCATTTGACTTCCTTAATATGTTAGAAAACGTAGATTCCTTTCAGTCATAAAGTTAAGTTGCCTAAGTTTTTAGGGCGCTAACTGAATTCGATTCTAGAAACACTCCCTGGATTTCCGATTAATTTAACTATTTTCCTCTATTTTTCTTCATAACAACCCTGTCTCTATTCTCGGGACTGGGCTATTACAAATAATAATCAATCTAGTGAAACAATAAGAATAACAATCCTTCTTCAAATAATAACGCGAGTCGCAATATGAGGACATCCCATTGAAAAGAACTAGGAATAAAAAGATCGCAAACCCAGACCCAATGACAAAACATGGGGAATAGACTTACCAAAGAAGCTAGAATTAGAATATATCCATACATCACCCAAAACATTAATACTTTGCCCATCACCTACTTTTGCCACCTCAAGCATTTTCTAAGTAAATCATGTGAAGATCAAACGCTTCAACAAATAAAACTTGGCGACTGCCTAACATGGACATTTAAAAAATCTCCCCGAGAAAAATATTTAACACTTTGCAAATCAAAGCATTCAAGTCAGCAATAAAACTCTAACCAATCTTTTCCAACATAGAAAGATTAAAAAGTTACAAACTACAAAAATCAAGACTACTCTAAAGTGTCAAGACTATTTGCAAAGTGCAATAACTACTCTATTTTGAAGGTTCGATTCACCAAAATTTTAATATTGAAGTGGAAAGTGTCAATCCTATGTAATTGGAGGATGTTATTTGTCAATTACTTGCAAAAAAAGGTATAATTAATTAACTAACTACTTCATATTTAATATACAATATCATCTTTATTTTTTTACTAAAATAAGCAATATTAATATATATATATATATATGTATATATGTATACCATTTATTCATAAAAATACACGGATAAGATCAAATAGAAAATACAGTGACTTCTTATGCAATTTTCGCCACTTTTTTATGATTGGGGTTATTTTCATTTTTTTAAAGCTGATGTCATGCTGACTCGGTATCTCAAAAATTTCTAAAAAATTTCCAATGATCAAAACTTACTCATTTTTATATCGGGTTAACGCAAATAATATATCAAATTAAAGGTCTCTAAAACATCTTTCATTCAATATCAGTGAAGCATATGCTCATTTGAAATATATGGACGAAAAATACAAAAGATTCATTTTTCATGTATATTCAAGCTCAAAATACTACGTCAGCATATAACAAATGTTTCGTTGGCATCAATTATATTGCTCTAACAATTTATTCAATTCAAAATTAGGTGTATTTCATTAGCATATGACAAATATTTCGTTAGCATCAATTATATTGCTATAAAAATTTATTTCATTCCAATTAGAATATGTTTCGCACTACAAAAAATCACGGTATAGCGACGGATTCATCTGTCGTTAAAATGTGAATTTCCGTCGTTAGAATATTCTAACGACGGATTACGTCCGTCGTTAAACCTTTAGTCGGGAATATGTTTAACGACGGACTTCGGCGGTCGTTAGATTATTTACGACCGATTTAACGACGGACATATCCGTCGTTAAATCGGTCCCCATTTCTGTCGTGGGAAATTTTTAACGACGGATATATCCGTCGTTAAATTAGTCATAAATAATCTAACGACTGATATAGTCCGTCATTAAAAAGGTCGGTATTTTATTTATTTTTATTGTTAACGACAGACGAGTCCGTCATTAGATGTTATATATATATATATATATATTTTTTTTTTTTTTCAATTCAAAATTAGGTGTGTTTCATTAGGATATGGCAAATATTTTGTTAGCATCAATTATATTGCTATAAAAATTTATTTCATTCCAATTAGAATATGTTTCGATCGATAACATCAATTATATTTCTATAACGGTTTATTTCATCCAAATTAGCATTTACTTTATTAGCATATGATAAATGATTAATTAGTATCAATTATATGGACCTTGAACACTACGTTACTATATTAAGATATTTTTTATATAAAAATTATAGTGCATTACTAATGTTAGCATATGACAAATACTTCGCTAGTAGCATCAATTAAATTGTTATAAGAGTTTATCACATCAATTTAAGAATTTAATAATATTATTTTATTGAATTTCATCATTTTTTTTTTATTATCATTATCATATGCTAACAAAAGCATCACGCAATGCTAAATGAATGTATTATATAATACTAATGAATTACTAATGTAGTGGATTGAGGTCAAATAATGCAAATTAACAATCTTCAATCAAACAATCATGACTTTGTTCGCAGTTATTTTTTTTAGAAATTATTTTTTTTTGTATAAAGGTAGGCTTGACTAGTTTTCCAACTATATAAAATTCGTCATTTAATTATTTCCAAACAAAATCAGTTTTAGTTTAAAGTTGCGTGTTGTGCATGAAGTGATACTGCTTCGTTAACATACGATTATGTGTTCAGTGTTCGTCAGCATATGATTATATCTCTTTTACCATGAGTCTTCGAAGTTCACTTTTTTTAAAAAAATTTTGACCTTGACGCAACCATACAAGTAATTTAATTATTTTATAAGGGCATAATATAATAATATATATTATGAAGTCTGGAATATAAAATTCAGATTTTAAATTTAGCCACTTCTTTTGAATTTTTTCTTCGTGGTTGACACAATTTAATTACTAGCCGTCTGAATTACCATTCGTAATATAATTCCATGTTTTTTCGTAAGTTGTAATTTCACCAACATTTATTAAATCCAACTCTATTAATATTGATTTTAATCTTGCTACAAATCATCCCTAACTATTTGTATTTGTAAATGATTCTCTTTAATCCCAATATATATAAATAATTGATGATAATGCTTCTTAAAAAAGAATTATGGAAGTTGCAAAAATTTGGATTATTAAGATGATCTAATATTCGATTGAAAAATATGTGGTAATTTCAAAAATTATTTTCAAAAATACAATGCTAAAATTCAACATACAGATGCTCAAAACAACACTCAATATATTTTTTAGCATTTCAAAAATTTGAAAATAAGTAGTAAATTAGAAAATGACAATTTCGTAATATATAGATGCTATAAAATATCTCTTATATGAAAGAAAAAAAATCTCATTCATCCATCTAATTAAATTAAAAGGGTTCAAATTGATTCATAATTTCTAGGATAAGGCCTCTCTCTCTCTCTCTCTGTGTAAACTATTCATTGGAAAATCAGCAAATTAAGAGAAAGCGACAGTTGGTTTTGGTAGCTGATCACTTTAATTTTTGATTAGTTGAACTAATTATTCAATTTTATATTTATTTGACAAAGTGGTTTGGAGGTGTTAAAATTGGCTGCTAATGACTTATTTAAGTAAACGACATATGTAATTGATTTGTAGTATTAATATTATTATATTTAGGAATTTCTTTACATGTTTTCTGACATAACCTACAGAAACGGTTTTGTTCTTTGTGCCGAAGCCCTCCATTGACTTTTCGAGATTATTAATACATATACATATACATATACATATACATATATAATTTCGAATTTATATTTTATTTCCCATTTGGTTTGTTTTATTTACTTATGAGAAGCTACTACTATATCTCAATAATTTAAACACAAAATCTTTGACTAAGTTAACATAACTAGGTTTAGATTCGATTCATGCTTGTTTAAAAAGCCCAATGTTTCGAAATGTGTGAAAATATTCAGGCTTAGTTTTGTCGGTGCCTCTTTATTATATACCTTGGTTTGATTTACTACTACAGTAATTTAGATAATCTATTTCCCAGTATTAGACTATGAGCATAAAACAAGTGTCAATAGATGTAGAAACCTCCAAAAAGAATGAATGATTATAATTTTGTAATTAAAAAAAAATAGATGTGCAAATTATTTGAGTATGTGTGAACTCAATATGATTAACCTTTTTTCAGAAGGAAAAAAAAAGAGTATGTGAACTCAAATATTAACCTTTGACTTAATAGAACAACTAATTCTTCATTTTTTAATTTATGGATAAATGTCACTCGTTTAGCTGGGGATGCTTGTGTGTTTTCAAGCTCTTATTATTGGGTCGAATCTTTCTTGATTGTGGATAATATTTTTGTCTCCTTGACAATTTTTGTTCTTATTCGATTATTAATTGATTATAAAAAAATATATGGATTAATGGCAGCAAATAACACAATCTTTATTCTATTTATAATTTTCACACGACTTTTAAAACCTTACAATTACAACCCGACTATAATTGAAAAAAATACAAATTTTTAAAAATCATGTGAAAATTGTAAAATCGGATAAATATTGCGTTATTTGTTGTAATTAGTCATTTATCTTATTAGAATTGGATGCTGGTAAAACATTAGATTTGTCAATTAGGAACACAAAATCAAATTTATTTATTATATTTGTGTGGGTGGCGAAATTTTACAATATTATAAATAATATTTTTATTGATTTTAATATATTTATTTAGTTTTGGAATCATATCAAATCCAAAATTAGATAAAATATTTAAATAATAAAGATATTATTATATGATAAACATCAAGTTCTTTGGAAACAAGTAAATATCTTTCAAGATATATATCAATTTTCAATAGCCAATGAGATAGTGTTACATCAGCTCTAGATCTCTCTTCCCACAACTATAAATAGGGGCTCCATATCAGTTGAAAATCACACCAGAAGTATTTGAAGAGTTCAAGAATTTGAGAACTTCCATAAGTGAAATTCTCAAAGATATTCAAGGCGTTCTTCACCAAATTCATCTCGAAGACGGCGTTTGATCCACAAGCAAGACCATTTGAAGAGTTCAAGAATTTGAGAACTTCCATAAGTGAAATTCTCAAAGATATTCAAGGCGTTCTTCATCAAATTCATTCCGAAATTAGCGTCTGATTAGGAAACAAGGCGTCGGCCCTCTGAGTTAACGTTATCAAGACTAAAGATCAAGTCAAAGAAGATCAAGGATACAAATCTTCCCCGAAAACTTCAAAGGTCAAGTTCAAACAATAAGTCTGAGAAAATCAAAGAGACAAATTTACTCTGAAGATTTCAAAGACTGTTTGAAAATTAAATTTTGAAGAGAAGAATGAGAGGAAAAATAGAGATTGGATCCATAAATTTATATCTTTGATCCGAAATCATTTTATTGTACACTGTTTTGTGTTTTACCAAATTAAATACAAAAATTCGTATTACAAATTGTTTAATGAGTTAGCTGCATGAATTAACAAAATGTTTACTGTATTTTACAATTTTCACATAAAGTTTAAAAGGTATCAAATAAACCACACCTGTTTTTTTTTTTCAATTATAACTCTCCAATTATTTTATGTGAGATTGGTTTGATGTATCCGATTTCAAATCCAAGTATACACTATTTCCGACATATTAAATGACATTGTTTGCATGACCTCCATCAATGATGATGATGCGATTATCATCGGCAGATTGATGACGGCGGGATCAACCCAGGATATCAGCTCTCAACTTGGATGGATAGGATAGAGATTCCTCAACCCTAGCCTCACAACACAGAAGACCCGTAGATATAAAGAGATTTCGACCCCACTGTGATTGGAAACACGAATCTTAGAATATGATCTAAGAGGCTGCAAACGGGGATGGTTGATCCATTTGATAAGTAAGTTTTGAACTTCATGAGGTTTCTTGTTAGATTCAGATAAAATCTCAGAAGAGGTATAAAACTCACAATTTAATTGAATGATAATCTGTTCTGAATTATGCGTTACAATCCGTTATATAGGCACGGTAAAAAAATAAGACATACCCTAAAGTAGTGATCCTATTATAAAAAAGGAAATAAATAAATTTAGAATTCGTAAATAAATAAAATCCGAAAATTTGTTCGGGTGACGCAAGCACATGACCTTCACTGGCTCGCAACCTCCCTTGCCTACGAACAACTTGATGCGCCGATCTCTACAAACTCTCGAGTTGGATCAAACAACTCCCCATCTAGACTCACATTAGATGATGCATGACATGACATTATTGTACACATGCCTTGCTGGCGTGGATTTAAAATTGAGCACATAAGATGAGTTATGTGAAAATTATAACATATGGTAAATATTGTATTAATTCATGCAATTATATAATTACATGCGAAAATCTATTGCACATTCGGTGTTGCATTCTTTATTACACTCTCGATTTTTATTTTTTTATTTTTCAATTTTTTTTCTTTGATTTCAATTTATTATGCTTTGGTCTAATGTTACACTGTTATTTAGGGTTCATCCTATCCAATTAGGGTCTAATATAATTTTTTAGTATTTAAATTTTTAAATAATCAATTTATAACTAAGAATTGAAAATTAAATACAAAAAAATAATACATTTTAATTGGGTATGATTAATTCTAAATAATAATTATAAAATGAAACTAAAGCATAAAAAATTGAAATTGAAGAAAAAAAAATTAAAAAAGGCCTAAAAAAAGCAAACGTACTATAGGGAATGCAATATTAAATATGCAGTAGAGAATTTGAGCTGAATTAATTAAACTTCATGATCTAATTTTGTCGGTCAATCTGGAATCAAATATTGAATAATATTTTGAAATTCAACTCCATGGTTTACCATGTTGGGAGTTCTAAAATCAATTGATATGAAACTTTGTCATTTATAATTTTCTTTGACCAAGTCACTAATGCACAAATCAACACAAAATTATCCAAAGTATTGCTACATAACTGTCTTCCAATCACATGATCTATTCGTAACTAAAACTGGCCAAACCACAAAAAAATGTATAAATATTTAGGATAATTATGCTGGGAAATAAATAGCAGTATTGCTATTACTATACAAAAAAGAAGTGGTTAATTATCTTCAAAATTATGAATTTTGGGTATAAATGCAAATTCGACACATATTTTAATAGTATGTAATTAAGATTTTAATTTTTTTATTTGGATGTTATTCTACTTTTTCAAAATTTTGGAAGAATACGAAAAAATACTTTTGATTTAGCCGCTAACTTGCTCGTCACTTTGAGCCAATTGTGATTACTGATTTAATGATCAATTTTAAAAAATGACGTCAGAGTGACCGCATTTCAATTTCAATCGCTCATCGAAAGGAAAACAAAGATCATTTAATAACATCAAATAAAAAAATTAATGTCTTCATTACATATTTTTAAAGTTATCGAATTTACAACTATTTTTAAAAATAAAATTAATAATTTTAAAGACAGGAAATAAATTAAAAGAAGTGATGTACATAGGAAGGAAGGGTATTATGGTCATTGAATTGTTATATAATGAGAGCAGCAAGCCCTGAAATTGGTGCAGCCTACTTTCAAGTTTCAACTGCTATCCAAACTACTACTGTTTCACTTTCTCTTTCTTCCTCTTCCACCCATTTTGTCAGTAACTCCAAGTTTCAACATTCTTCCTCTGCCATTTGTAAGCTCTCTCTCTCTCTCTCTCTCTCGATTTCTTTGTTAACGCTGAAAAAAAAGAGATAAATATTTTATAGCTTGATTACCGTGTGATTTACCTGGCAGAAATCTGGTGCATTTTTCAAAATTTCTAGAGTCCCAGTTTCTTGTTAGCATTTTTTTAGGAGTTTGTTTAACATTTGAATGTAACTGCGTTATGTTTTTTCTCTCAATTGTGTGGCAGTTTCTAAAAGCTGGTGAAAAGCACTCTATTTACATTATCTTGGGTAATTTGGAATTCTTGGTAGACTATTTTCTCTGATCTTGAATAGATACAGAAAAAAAGATCGAATTTTTGCTGTTTAAGATTTGACATGGCGGTGGAAAGTGAAACATAAATTGGTGGGCTTAAGATTTCCTTTGCCTTTTTCTGATTCGCAGCTTTTAGACTTGGTTGAGGGTCACATTTAGGGAGATCATTAACATTGTTATTTTCTGCAATGTGTAATCCGTTCTAGCTCAATTTTTTCACCTACTTCAGATTTACATGTTTGGTTTTGTGTTTGAAATGCTAAAAATCTAACAAATATGCTCATTTGCTGTTCTTTTCAGGTCCCTTGGGGTATATAAATCTGGTTAAACTTAAAGCAAATTGGATTTAGGAGTGACAAATATGCGGTGGCTGAGTTTGTCCATTGATGTATTTCGTTTCGTTATATCCTTGAACTTATATTGCAGGGTGATTCTATAAGTGTTAAGAGTTGTCCATTTGAATCGAACCTTTTTTTTGTATGCATTTCTTTAGCTAGACATCCATGGGATCTACTCATTTTCCTTTCGCTGCTTGTTTCTTCTATATTCTATAAGTACTCCTACTTATAAATCATTCAAAAGCTCCTTAGTCCATCTTGTCAAGATATTTAGAGTATAATTCATCGCGTTCTTGATCTTGTTTAGATATTGGGTTTTGGCTGATTTAGGAAATCTTACATCTTCCCAGTTTTATTTTCACCTTGATTCTCTCCTTTGCTTTATTACAATACCCTTTTGTGCATTCGACATTCTAATTTCCCTTGAAGTCCACTAAGTGTCAAAAGTAGTTATGGTGTGCCAAGCAGCGAGCCAGACGAGATTTAGGGCACTTAAACATGAGAATGGGATTCCTGGTAGATCAGCCATTGTTGTTAGAGTCATAGCATGCTTTCAACCTCTGCAAAATTGCCAGGTTTGTTCATGATATTTTGGCATTTTGATTGTGGTGATTGATTTCTCAATTAATGTTTATGCCAGTGCTGATTTTACCGTGTTCTTCTGCTTCAGGCTGAATATTTCCGCCAATTGCTGAAACCTGTCACGTAAAATTGTTCCAAGTTTCCTGTCTGCCTTGCATCAAGCTAGCTACGTGTTGTGTTTTTATCTTCTTCTTCTTCTTCTTCTTCTTCTTCTTCTTCTTCTTCTTCTTCTTCTTCTTCTTCTTCTTCTTCTTTTTTGTGTAGAATATCCAAAGTAATCTACTTGCTGGACTGCTTACGAGTATTATTCTGGTATGTTGTTTTTTATTTTGATTGTGCTTGTGCAAGGTTGTCTTCTTTTGTTTGCCAAGTTTTTGCAATCAAAATCCAAATCATGTATTCCAGGTTGCTCGTTTGGCTGGATGGTTACAGCCGAAGAATCTCAGACGTGTCAGCAGTTCTCTGCTCGGAATTCAACAGAGTTGAATCTCATGACACTGCTACAGCAAGAGCAAAACTGCAGTTTACCTTATCTCAATCCTTCCGCGCAGTATGCGAATCTTGCTTTTCCAGGACAGCCTAATTGCCACTTACTTGGTTTAAACACAGGGCAACCAAATGCAGTTTCTGGGAATCCATGTCTCAAAAATTTCCAACGTGCCCCTCAATATGGGCTTGGGTTTCCCAATAAACCAATTGATGGTTCCTGTGCTCCTGGGAAAAGGTTTCTGATTTTTGATCGTTCTGGCAATCACACTAGATTGTTTGTTAGCCCTTCTTTTTCTCGCCAAAATGACATCATTGCCTCCAAGGTTCCTGCAACTGCTAGTGGCTTATGTGAAAAAGTTGCTTCTGAAGTAGATCAGCAGTATCTGGTGAAGCCTGTTGTTGAAGAAAAATGGGACGAAAATAATTTGAATGATGGGGAAGGTGAAATGCTTGAAGATACTGAAGAAATCAATGCTCTGCTTTACTCGGATAGTGATGATGAGTATTATGATGATGATGATGATACCAATGATGATACGGATGGTGAGAATGATGAAGTCACTAGCACGAGGCACACTCTATTTGGCATTGAAGATTGCGGCAATAAAGACAAATCACTTGAGGAAGTCATGGAGGAAGTTGCAAGTACTGATGGCTCACCTAAAAGGCGAAAATTGCTTGATGGAAATTACAAGAAATCATCATTAGTGAGTGTTGAGCGCTCCGTGAAGAGGGCTTTTCCGTGCAATTACAAAGATGATGTGGAGTCACATTGTGGTGGAGCAAGAACCTCCTACAATAACATTGATTCAAGCAAGAATGAAAAGACGGTTAAAATCCACGAGGCACTGAAGATCCTAGGGAGCATTATTCCTGGACTAAACAGCAAGGATCCAGTCTCCATAATCGAAAAAGCTATTGTTTACTTAGAATCAATGAAAATGGAAGCCAAAGCTCTCGCCTCCGCCACCTTCCCTTAACAGTTTGTTTGGAGCCAGCCAGCCTTGCGGAACCATTCAACCATTAAGTGAGTGTTTGAATACAATTATTGATGGATTTGAAAGTAGAAAAAGGTGGCTTTTCCTTTTCTGCCTTGCTTTATCTCGCTTTCCCCCTCTAATGGTGCATCGTTGTGTTACTGTGGACCAATGAGCGACGACGTTAATGGAACACAAATTCTCTCTTTAATCTCATTACTCTCAGGTAAATGTTGACTCGGAATGATTATTTTTGGAGCTTTTTGAGGGATTAAAGTAAGTATGGCAGATTTGTAGGCATGGTAATGGCATAGTGGTGTTGCTTTGCTGTAAATGAGGACCCCTCTCTTTTATTTTTTCATGGATTATTGAGAAACCTCCATAGATTGAGAGCATGCGCGTTTGGTGATTTAGGGTCCCACCCTCCATTGATGGATATTTCTATTTCTCTGCTTTTTCCCCCTCAGAAATCTAAATCTTGGCGTTTGCCCTTTCTGCACACTTCGTTGTGTGGAAATAATGTACAAGACTCTCATATTCTACATCACTCCATTGTTTTCTGATCTTAAGTTTGTATTTTAGGGGAGAGAGAGAGAGAGAGATGATGATGTATCTAATGCTTGTGTGTTTAAGGTATTATTTGTGTGCTTGTAATAAATGTTACTACTAAAGTTTGTAATGAGATAGTGTTTGATGTACAAATTATTATATGGTTTGTGTGGTTTTTTCCTCTCTTGTGTAATATCATTTTCTCATTTTTTAGTTTTTTGTTGTTTTCTTTTTAGAGACTTCTCTCTCTCTCTCTCTCTCTCTCTCTCTCTCTCTCTCATTTTTATGCTTTGTAGCCTTTATTGATAAGAACATGATTCCAAATGTGATTGCTAGCTTGTGAGTTGTATGGGACCAATTTCTGTTGGGGATTTTTTGAGTGCTATTTTGGTTGGGTGATCATTTATTACACTTCAATAATCAATGTTTGAAAATTTTTATATTTTTATCTCAAAATTCTATAATTTACATATTAATACTCCATATTTGCACAAATTAACATTTATATTACTAGAATAATATTTCGAGCTCACAAATGTTAACGCCGAGTGTTGGAAATTTACGTTGAATGAAAACTTGCCACTATTGAGGGCCTAGGGATAATGTAGATAAAATTGTAAAGAGACCCCAAAAATTAGGTATTAAAATGTAATTAATGTAGTGCATAGGTAGAGTCGAGTATTGATAAGTTTAAGATTGAATTGTTATTTTATTATTGTTAATCGGAGTTTTAGCTTGAGTTTTGTCTAGAACCACATTATAAATATGGACTAAAAATTAAAATTGTTTATTTTAACATTTAATATTGTGAAATATTTATATACGAAATTATAATATGATTGATAAGATGTAAGATCAATAAAATATAACGTAAGTGAAAAAAATTTATAAATCTCATGTTTGAATTTTAAACAATTAGTATGATCATGTAGGAGTTGGGCTCTCGAACTCATATACAAGTTGTCACACAAAATCACAAGTTGAGCTAGCTTAAACGAGTTATTTTCAAATTGAATTTTAAATAGTTGACGATCTGATTTAACTCATTTTACCGCCTATAAAAGGAAGTGTAGAAACAAAACAACATAAAAAACTTGTCAAAATAGAGTGAAAACTTCTTCTCTTGTTAATGTAAAAAAACAATAAATAAATAACCCTTCATCTCTTGTTATTATTTATTTAAGTAATTAGGATGTAGAGCAAGGGAGTCGGTACAACATATGAGAATTCCACGTATCTTAAATCATCTTAATTTAAATTTATATAGTTTTTGTTATATTTTTAGAATAATGCGCGATGAACACGAAATCAAACACAAAAATATACAATTACTCGACTCAGCCCATTGAGTCCCTAGGCGGCTAAATAATTGAAAGAGGACTAGTGATTGGGGTTTAGTTTGACCACATAACAATTCATTGCGAATAAAAATTCAAAATGGAAGCTACGTACAATCCTCTTTTCCTATACATGAATCTTGATATATGATTTTGTAATTCATGACATAGAGATCACAACACATCAATATAGTATTTTTTTATTTACAAAATTTTGATGCATCGTGATCCTACAATGGGATGTAGTACCACTACATGTGTTTTAGAATTTCCCGTCAATTGTTAAGTGTTAAACGAATTTAAGATAACTCATATTCAACAAAGAACGTGCGGGAAGCTTACAAAAGTGAAAGGCAAAAAGCGAGTCACCAAACTAAATACAATTAAAGATAAAAGAAAGAAGTAGGGTTAAAAGGGAAATGATTAAAATACCCTAACAAATAAAAATACATATACCATATTATTATTCTAGCATTAAGTTACTACATCTGGGATTTTATTTTACTTTATTTTATTTCATTTCAATTTCTTGATGCTGGGTGGTTCAACAAATATCTTTAGAAATTTAAACAAGGGATAATTTTATAAAAATACATTGTATTATGTATATAAAAGCACACTGTAAAACCATTATTAGCAGTAGACTGATAAAGACTGCCACAATAATTATATTCAAAATCGTAACTTTGGTTATTGACTCAAAATAAAAATGCCTAAAGCCAAATATTTCAATTACAATATATTAATTGACTGGATCCCATTTCAAGATTCGAAAACTAATAACTATGAATTCAATTTATAGGTAACGCATTGCATCATTTAATTATTTTTTGTGGCAGAAAATGTTTGACATGAAACTATCACTTTCACTCTCCTACCTGTTGATGGTGATACTCTTAATTTTATATTATTCAACAATTATATATATGCAGTAGTAATTAATTAATTCTCAGTATACGCAAATATGTATTTACATTCTCTCGAATTGAATATATTTGTTGCAGAACATGTTATAAATTAAGTGTTGTTTTATAAATATTGTCTTATTAGGAGTTTTTTATTATTATAATTATTGTAGTCAGGGTTCCACTAGTTAAAATGATATATATATATATATATATATATTATTATTGGGGTAAAATACCCTCAAATCTATTAAACATGTCGAAAAGTATAAACAATCAAAGTTCTATGAATAAAATAATCTATGACTCAATTAGAAGAAAAGTGAATAATGTAAGTGCATGTAAAAAAAAGGAATAAGGACCCAAATAATCACCGCTACATGATTTATTTGTTTTTTTAGCATCTGATGTGAGATTTGAGATCATCTTAAAAATTTAAATTCGTAACACAAGTTAAGATTTGAATATAAATATTAATAAAATTAATATTGACGTCGATGAATTTTGGCAGGTAAAACAACCAAGATATCACATATATATTTAATAGAAAAAAAAAATCATAACCTAAGTTAATATCATGAAAAAAGAAAAAGAAAAGAATTAATTGGCTATAAAATATATTTTTTGAATATATGGCTATAATAAATGTTTCTTATAGCCCAATTGTTCCTAATCATATCTTTCAATATGTATACGCCAATGAGTATCAAGGTAATATTTTTATTCACAAAATGTGAGTGATAAAGAAACATGATTTTGAACAAAGTATCTGTACATATGCCAAATCTATATATATTATCTAAAAGTAAGATAATTATCGGAAATAGAAATATCAATTTTTCCCGCCCAAATCACTATTTCTAATTGAGCAGCTAATATTTTCTATTAATATATAGATTATATATGTATAATTTAGTGATAGATATCAGGATAGATAACTTTCATTATATATATACATAGACACCATATCTATTTATACTAATTGAGAAGCTAATATTTTCTCTTAATATATAGATTACGTACATATAATATTAGTGATAGATATTAGGATAGATAAATTTCATTATATATATACATAGACACCATATCTATTTATATTAAGAATTAATATATGAATATTAATATTAGGGATGAACAACTCTCAGCCGTGAAATATTAATATTAATATTAGGAATTTGTGTATATATTTATATTATATATGGATAAATTTGATTATATATACACACACCATATCTATTTATATTAGGAATTAATATATGAAATATTAAATGAGAATGGTATCTAGGACCTAATATTGGGTTGAGGATATATAAATCACATATAATGAACCTAATCTAATTAAATATTCCCCTTAAAAATTCTACTGATAATACACGCACTTCATGAAATGAATTTTTTTAATTCATTTATAAAATCTGCAATATCTCAATGTAAATGTTGTATAATCATCTCCACATTAATAAGATATTCCCCGCAATATTATCTAATGATATCTATTAATCTACTAATGATATGTATAATGTATAATATAATATATATGAATATATCATCATTAATTTTCACACGTTAAAGATATATTATCACATATATTTTTAAGATTTGTGTGCATATATAAACCATATAAAATGGAACAAATCCAATTCATTAAAAAATTCAATTCATACCATAAATATTTTTCTTCGTATGATTTTATAAATAGATCCGTATGGTATGCATACAAATCAAACGCTCTATTGCATTTTACAAAAAATTAATTCATTCCAAATCATAACTTCGTGTCTCCATTTTTCAGTTTAGTTGAGAGGGTTAGGAAAACCGGCTATTCCATATATAAATTGATATTGAAACTTAGGTTGTTCGTGTGTACGAACAACCACCATATGGAAGATCGCATGCTAAACCAACTCTCGAGATAATTCTCCATGATCGTGTCGGTGACCATATATACGGTACCATGAGGAAGTCAGATCTCGAGCGGTTTAATATCAAATTTGTGGAAGGCGGTTTATACGCTTTTCAATATAATAGGATGAAATATAGAAAAACCCAACATTTGTTCAAATTCATTTCTTCTTCCAATACGAAAGTTATCCACATCGTGGATGAAGATTTTCCACACTACATGCTCCAATTTTGAGGTTTCACATCTTTACAAGAGTTGTCCATTTGATGAGGATTTGCTTTTTGGTATTAACTACACTTAATATTAAAATTTCAATTTATATTGTTTATATTTTTTTATTTTACTAATATATATAATTTTTTATTATAACATACATTATTGGAAAAGTTGAAAAGCACTCTGAACCCTGAGAAATACAACGTAATGGACGTCTTACCAATTCATGATTTATATTGAAGATGTAAATTATACTTCAATTCATGATTTATATTTTACACTATGCATGGGTTTTGTTTCAGTACGATAATTGAAGCAATATTTTTTTTATTGTGATCATATTTTAATAAAATTTTAAATGTGTACCCCACTCTCCGTGCGATACACGGGTGCAATACTAGTATATATATATACAAGAAAAATTCAAACAAAAATGATAAAAGTGGGTCATAACTAGGGTTATTACTACCTGCAACGGCTACGTTCATAGATACATTTTGGATAGCCCAATATTAGACATGCGAAATTTGAATCCATAATCTATCAATCATTTGATCGTCTACTCCATCACTAAATGACCATTATTGTAACGGGCTAGTCTTCTCACTTTGTAAATCCTATTTTTATGTTGACTAGTATCGTACCCGTGCATTGCACGGTGGAAGTGAACCGGCATCTGAGCCGTGGCAGCGAACTGTTATTTCACTGGTGCATTGCACGAAAAGAAAATTAGTTAAAATTAATATTATATTCTATTTTTATGTAATTTTAGATAGATTAATATTTAAATTGTTATAAAATTTATAAAATACTATCATAATTATTTTTGATCGGTAAGAATTTTTGTTTCCCCAATATGATTGTCAAATCACATGTATTTGATTGCTTTATTCACATTGACGGCTTTCTTTACATGTATTTAAATTATTTGTGTACCTGAACTAATACCTTATACAGTTAAAAGTATTATTAAACAAATTTGAAAAATTAAATAAAAAATATAAATGTACAGTGCAAACTTACCAATCTAATTTAGAAAATGAATATAGTCCATTTCTTCGTACTATTGAAATATATAATATAATAAGTCAGTGAAATCATCTTTAACCCGTGATTTGCAGTGGCTACTTCCTGAACAACTTCCTTCCATAATTGTAAATAACAATTACATAATTTTGATGTATATGCAGATAATAATAAAATAAATACAAAGTAAATTTATAAAAAATATAAAATTACGTTAACAAATAAACTCATTTTTTAGAAAGTTTCCCTCATTGACAAACCAACATATAAGAATCACAATATATTCGGTTGCCCATATTTGCTCCACATAAAAATTAAATGCAAATCAACCACTTTCCACCCAACCAATAAAAAACTCCAAGTACAGATAATTTCTTCAAAGTTTAAAGCATATGCTTATATCAAAAACCACACTTTAGCAACAAAAACAAAAACTCAGGAGACTAAAACTTATGGAAATTTTGTATAGTATAATTACAAACAAAATCACACTTAATAGGAGCTCTCTCAAGTCCTCCACAGGCTCCATTTAGCAATTTGACTTCCATAATTATTTACATACTACTTCCAACACTAATTTTATTACTGCTCGATCAGTCAAATGAACAACTCATAACGACAGAAATCATCACGCATTCCGATCTTCTCTCCATTCAGTAATCCCATGAGACAACATCAAGAAAAACAAATCTTCAATCATATCTAATGAGAAAAGTAATGTTGAACGATCCAAAATCACATTGGCTACCTTGAAATGTACATTTTGAGGAAAAATTTTGGTCAAAAAGTGAACTTATCGGTTGCAAAGGATACTATTCGAGTACAGAAAATGCAAGGAGTTTTTTACGCCTCTACATATACCAACAAAATCAAGCAATTGGTTAAAATCATCACTCCCTCAAATTTCCCACAAGATTCACACATAAACACAACAAATCAAAACATAAAATTATAGTTCTCTTTATAAGAATTGTCCATTTAAATACGTTGGAATCATCACACTCATACTCGATGCCTAAATATGAAACATTAATTAATTTCACAAACCCAAGCAGAGGAAAGCAATTCACTTTCAAGATAATAAAACTAACCTGCATTATCTGCACTACTAACTGAAATTAATGTCACCTCAGTGATGCCTCAAATCAAGATTATCTTATTATTTAACAATTAAATTAAGTAACATATCCACCAATCCATCACAACACATTGCCATAAAAAGAGAAGAAAAATTCAAGAATGCAACGAGAATACTGTTACCCAGATTGTAATAATTGCATTTAGACACATGATAGGTACAGACACATTTGTGCAAATCCTAATTATGATCATATTCAATGAGAAAATTCAAACAGCAAAACACATAAAACACATGAGAAAAATCATCAAGGTATAAAGTAACAAATATTGATAAAAGATGTTGTCACTTATTTGGAAAATACAAATACTCGATGAGGTTTTAGAAAAATGCATCATATGGTGCAGTACTATATGATCTTGACAGCTACATTTTAATAATATTGCAAGTTTAATAGCTTCCAATCGACCAATAAATCAAGAAACCAACATAATGTCACACCAAAAAATGACTATAGAAACATCTCCAACCTCTTGTACTCATCACATCAAAAATTTTAAAATGACAAAATTAAAATGTTTAAAAGAATGTAATCTAATGCATTCCATAATTTCTGTAATCACATTAACTCATTCTCAATTTAGGTCATTTACTACACCAATATTCTCCACTCCACAAATTACAGCAAACAAATATACATAACAAACATCAATCTCAAAGAGTTATAAAGTCGCGACAAACTTACATAATGATAGAACAACTCTACTGCTATCTCAGCCTCTATTCCAGTTCTCATTATAATGAAACCACTGCATAAACAACAAAACACTTGAGGAAAACAAAACACAATAAACTTATCCCATCATTGCACATATAAAATACATCAAACTTATCCATTCTGATTCATATCCAATGTTAGAAAATATCCAAATTTTTCATCTCATAATTATAAGATTAAAAAAAAAATCTTCCAAGCCAAGAAACAATCAAGGAAATCGAAACACAATAAACGATCGTCTCATCATGTCAAATGAATGAAATGATGTACGGTATTGAAGTAGTTTGATATTTTATGTCTGTTGTGATTCATACACGGGATAATTGAAGGAAGCATTTCAATGAATGATTATTGAATACTGAAATACTTGCATATACATATAGATGATAACCAAAATATAAAAATTCCAAAAAATACAAAATAGCAGATAAAAAAAATTGCATTATTATTAAAGGGAGTTTACTGTGATCGTGTGTTAACAATTTTCCTTACCTCAAACAAATCAGGCATACTATTTTCATTACCTACACAACTTTAGATATTCAAGCAAGATAACAACCAAAGACATGGCAAAACATGTAATCAAATAGGCTTCACATCATCACAACCACCACAAAACAATCTTGTTTAAGAGCATAAATACTAATAACGATTGAAGACATGCAGATTGTAAAACAACCTTATATCTCCCAATTATAGAACACACAATAACCATCTATTATTACAATACAGTAAAACGATACTATAAACTTGGTCAAAGTGTCTACGAAGGAGGACTTGGGGTTGAGATAGAAAAAGGTGTCAACTAAGGCACTCATGGTGAAGTAGTTCACCTATTTCTCTGGGCACATTGAACACTTCTACATCCTTGTTGTAATGTATATATTTAGTAGGTAGTATTAGGTTTAATCTTTTCCATATTTAGCCTAGTATTGATGTGTATATATGTATCTTCTTCAGTTAATGGAATATATGATTTTCACCTCATTCTATTATGTTTTGCTCCTAAGATAACATGGTATCACAGCTCTAGGTTCTTAGAGTTTCTGTTTTCGAACTTTTGGGGGGCTGAGATTCATATAAAAAAAATTAGGGTTCTTGAGTAAAACGGAGCGCCGTTGCCCATTCCATTTCAGCGCATCTCCGGTTGACACCGCCAGCACCAGGAGGTGCGTCCGTTGTCGGATTTCACTCCGGTCGTTCTTGTTCATCTAGTCTTCATCTTCCGGTGCTTCCTAGCCTGGTTTCGGTCTGCATTGAGTTCCGTGTGAGATCAGTTGTGGGTATTTCTTTGATTTTATTAAATTTTTATTGAGATTTCGTGATTATTTGAACATGTCTGCGGCAGATAAGGCTAAGTCTGTTAAGGTTGTGTTCGTAATGTCTAAGATTACAGAACACAAGCTTTGCTCTAATAATTATATGGATTAGCATCAGACTATTGAGCTCTATTTGCTAAGTATTTCAATGGATCATCATATTTCTGACGATCCTCCTTCTGATGAAACCACGGAGACGGAGTGGATGCGTGAGGATGCTCGTTTGTTTCTGTCGATACGTAACTCCATCGAAAATACTGTTATTGGTCTTATCACTCACTGTAAGATTGTTAATAGCCTGTTGAAGTACCTTGAGTTCCTTTATTCAGGCAAAGAGAACGTATCTCGCATGTTTGATGTTTGTCAAGCGTTCTATAGGCCAGAGAAAGGCGACAGGTCTCTTACAGATTATTTCATGGCATTCAAGAAAACTTATGCAGAGTTGAATGAACTTCTTCCGTTCAATGCAGACATCAGTGTACAGCAGACTCAGAGGGAAAAGATGGCGATCATGAGTTTTTTGGTTGGTCTCTCGTCTGATTTTGAGATTGCCAAGTCTCAAGTTCTTTCGGATACGAAAATCTCATCTTTGGATGAAGCATTTAGCAGGATTCTTCGCACTGATCATTCAACAGTTGCTCCTTTAGAACAACATAGTAGTGCTCTACTTAGTCGAGCTCCTACTTATGTGTCTGGCAAGCCACCATACAAGAATGGTGGTTCTAAGAGTCCCTCCGGACCGGGGCAGTGGCATGATAATGTGGAGTGTCGTTATTGCCATGAGATTGGGCATATCAAGCGCAATTGTCTAAAGCTGCGTAACAAGAAGCCTCCATCATCTGCTCATGTTTTTTTACGGTAGTGGTTCTCTCACTGTTTCTCTTTCGGAATATGCAAAGTTTTTGCAGCATCAGGAGCGGGATTCTTCTTCTTCTGGCCCAACCACTGCTCTTGCGGATTCTGGTAAGCCTACTGCCTGCGTAGCTTCTTCGCCAACCAAATGGGTCATTGATTCAGGTGCTACAGATCATATGACAGGTAATCCTAGTTTATTTTCCACATTTGAGCCACATCAGACTCTAAACCCAGTTACTCTCGCTGATGGTTCACAATCCATTGTTCGTGGATCCGGCACAGTTCATCTTACCTCTTCATTGTCCTTGTCTTCTGTCCTTAGTCTTTCTGAGCTCTCATTTAATTTGTTGTCAGTTAGCAAGCTTACACGTCATCTAATTGTAGTGCCTCATTTTTTCCTGATTATTGTTTGTTTCAGGATCTTACGATGAAACATATTATTGGTAAATGACATGAATTAGGTAGCCTCTACATCCTTGATACACCACCATCGTCTTCAGTAGCTTGTGTTGTCACTTCTATGGATGCACATTGTCGGTTGGGTCATCCATCTCTTCCTTTGTTAAAGAAATTGTGTCCGCAGTTTTCGGGATTATCGTCTTTAGATTACGAGTCGTGTCAGTTTGCTAAACACCGTCGTGTTAGTTTGAGTCCTCGAGTCAATAAAAGAGCTGATGCTCCTTTTGAGTTAGTTCATTATGATGTTTGGGGAACTTGTCCCATTACATCAAAGTCTGGTTTTAGGTATTTTGTTACTTTTGTGGATGATCATTCTCGTTTGACATGGCTTTATTTAATGAAGAGTCGTTCTGAATTATTTACTCTTTTTCTGCCTTTTGTGCTGAAATTAAGACTCAGTTTCATGTGCCTGTCCAAATATTGAGAAGTGATAATGTTAAAGAGTATTTATCTGATACATTTTAGACATATATGATAACTAATGGCATGCTTCATCAAACTTCTTGTGTCTACACCCCGACTCAAAATGGAGTTGCCGAACGAAAAAATAGGCATCTCCTTGAAACAGCCAGAGCCTTATTATTTGCCATGCAAGTTCCTAAACACTTTTGGGCTGATGTTGTGTCTACTGCTTGCTTTCTCATTAACCGTATGCCATCGTCTGTTTTGTCTGGTCTATCTCCCTTTCATGTTCTGTTTTCGTCCAAGTCATTATATCCTATTGACCCTAAAATCTTTGGCAGCACCTGTTTTGTTCGGGATGTTCGACCTCAGGTTACTAAACTCGATCCCAAGTCTGTCAAGTGTATTTTCTTAGGATATTCTCGAGTCCAGAAAGGGTATCGATGTTTCTGCCCCAGTCTGAACAAATATCTTGTCTCCACTGATGTCACGTTCCTCGAGCATACACCCTTCACTCCGGATTCCCCTGTTGTACCTGAGAATGCGGACTTTGATTTCTTAATCTATACTGTTGTATCATCTGTTGAGCCCGTTGAGTCCACCTCTCTCTCCGATATACCTCGTCCTCCTATCGTCCAACACTATACATCTGCTCCAGCTACTGAACATTTGGTCTCTCCTTTGCCTGATTCTGGTCCTGATGATCCAATAGCTCCGTCATCTGATCCTGCACCGAGCGATGATCTTCCAATTGCCCTTCGCAAAGGTAAATGTTCTTGCACTTATCCTATATCTTCATTTGTGTCGTATGCTCAGTTATCTCTCTCTTCTAAAGCTTCTGTCTCCACTCTTGAGTCTGTTCCTAAAACTGTTTCTGAAGCTTTAGCCCATTCTGGTTGGCGTGATGCTATGCTTGAGGAGATGAATGCTTTGGATACTAATGGTACTTGAGATTTGGTAGATCTTCCTGCTGGCAAACGCCCTATTGGTTGCAAATAGGTGTTTACTGTTAAGGTTAATCTTGATGGTTCTGTTGCTCGCTTGAAAGCTCGTCTTGTTGCTAAAGGGTATGCTCAAACTTATGGTGTCGACTATTCTGAGACGTTCTCTCCAGTAGCTAGGCTTACCTCTATTCGTCTTGTGATATCCTTGGCGGCGCGTCATCATTGGCCTTTATACCAGTTGGATGTGAAGAATGCTTTTCTTCATGGAGATCTCAGTAACACAATTTATATGGAGCAACCACCTGGATTTGTTGCTCAGGGGGAGTCTCATATAGTGTGTCATCTTCGCAAGTCATTGTATGGATTGAAGCAAAGTCCTCGTGAGTGGTTTAGTACGTTTGCACGTGCTGCGAATGCATTTGGCTTGAAGCAATCAATATCTGATGATTCTATTTTCTACAAGCATTCTGAGGCTGGTCTTGTTCTATTAGTTGTCTATGTGGATGATATTGTTATTACTGGTAGTGATTCTGTAGGAATTACGTCTTTGAGAGCTTTTTTGCCTACTCGGTTTAAGATCAAAGATTTGGGAGAACTTAAGTATTTCCTTGGTGTTGAAGTGTTGCGAAATAAGAGAGGGATTTTCTTATCTCAAAGGAAATATGTACTTGACTTGCTATCTGAGACTGGAAACTTGGGTGCTAAACCATGTAGCACACCAATGGTCCCTAATTTGCAGCTTAGTAAAGATGGTGTACCATTTGAAGATCCTGAGAGATATCAGAGACTGGTTGGCAAGCTAAATTATTTGAGAGTGACACGTCCTAAATTAATCAACTCTTCTTGTTGCGTGATTCCCTTAGTGGGATTCACTTTCTTCACTTTCTTTCGACAAGGTGCATCAACCACAATGTTGGCTTTTCCGGAGTGATACATGATCGTGCAGTCATAGTCTTTTACTAATTACAACTACCTTTTTTGCCTCATATTCAATTCTTTCTGAGTGAAGAAATATTTAAGACTTTTATGATCCGTATAAATCTCACACTTACCTCCATAGAGATAATGTCTCCAAATCTTCAATGCATGTACAACAGCGGCTAACTATAAATCATTAGTGGGGTAATTTACCTTATGAGGCTTCAATTGTCTAGAAGCATGAGCAACCACCTTTCCCTGTTGTATTAAGACACATCCTAGTCCATATTTTGATGTATCATTGCAAATTACGAATCCCTTAGATCCAACAGGGATGGTCAATACTGGGGTCATTACCAATATTTATTTCAACTTCTAAAAACTCTATTCACATGTTTTTGTCCACTTAAAAGGTACCGCTTTTGTGTTGGCAAATGGTTTTGGAGAACCTTTCGATAAACTTCTGGTATCATCTTACCAATCTTAGAAAAATCCTTACATCTCCCATACTGGGTAGATGACTCTAGTTGCTAAGTTGCTGACAACTTCTATCTTTGTCGAATTTATTTCATTACTTTTAATGGTGACTACATGTTCAAGAAATGCTACTTGATCCGGTCAAAACTAACACTTCTTAAACTGAGTGTACGATTTCTCTTTCCTTAGAGTTTCCAGCACAACTCTCAAGTGTGCTTCGTGTTGCTCTTGTTCCTTTCAGTACACCAAAATGCCGTCAATGAACACAAAGACTAATCGATCTAAGCAGGGATGACACACTGGGTTCATTAGAATTATGAACACGTCTGGTGGATTAGACAGCCTCAAAGGATTAACCACAAATTCGTAGTGGCTGTATCTCGTACTAAGGCTGTCTTAAGAATATCATCTTCCTTCACCTTCCACTGATGACATCCTAATCTCAGATCTTTCTTAAAGAACATGATTGCCTCTCTAAGTTAATCAAATAAATCATTGATTCTCGACAAACGATACTTATTCTTTATTGAGAGGCAATTTAGATCTCGATAATCTATGTACATCCTTATACTGGAATCTTTCTTCTTCATAAACAGAATCGGGGATTCCCATACCGAAAATGCTCGATCGAATATACCCGAACTCTACTTAGATATTTGGTGAAAATCAAGGTATCTCCTTAGCAAACACAACTTCGAAACATGTCTATTCTGTTGGCGCCGCGTCGATAATAATTGCCAAGAATTCATATCATCTTCAATATCTTCACCACTTTCATTGCCAATATGATTTCTATTTTGATTTAACTTAGCTACATGGAAGATAAACTCTATCTTGTCCGATTTCTGAATTATTACTGCTCAATCATGAAAACGTATTGTCGCAAAACTTCTGCTAAACTAGTCTACTCCCAAGATTAAATCGAATTCTCGTATTTCGAGAGCATACTGGTCAACTACAAATTCCTTTCCTCCAAAGTCAAATCTAAGGTCTTTAACAATCCTATCAGTTCTTAAGGTCTTTCCTGCAGGAATTTCTAATGTCAAGGGTTGAGGTTTCTAAATTCTTCGTGTCTAATTAGGGAAATATCAGTGGAAGAAGCTTCAATGTTCATTCTAAATTTCGAGGACTAAAATAATTTCTTTCTCATTCATCAAATGCATTTAAACATAATAAAAATTTTCTGCATAAATCACTTCTCAACATTTCTCATTATTCACATAATGTCTGAAATTTTCTTATTGCTCACCACATTAAATAACTTTGCAAAATAAATAAATTAAGCAAAGTACCTTGGAGCAGGAGCACGTGGCAGAAATGGGTGGTTTACTATAAAATCAAATAATATAAATCCTCTCAAACACATTGAGTCTACAGGAAAGTAGACCCGCTCTGATACCACAAAATGTAACACCCTAAATTTAAAATGTTACTCTTTCTATTCTTTAAAGCGGGAAGTTATTAACAAAAATAGCAGTTCGAATATGTTTTTTATAATTATGCTAGAAATTCCAAGTAGGAAAATAGACCACAATATTTATGTTTTAAGAAATTTATATTCTTATATCAAAATACCCACATTTCATAAACTCCAAAATAATCATATATCATTTTGAAAAGTAACTCATAAGTTCTAAAATATAAAATTTAAACTTGAAACATTCGTAAAATAATAAAATTCAACCACTACTTTAAGTTAGCAAACACCACTAACAAACACAAAATACTAAATTCAAATAGTTTACTTTAAGAAACAAGTGCAAAAGTTAAGGACAAGTAACCAAAACATCTAGAGAATATCCACCCCCCATTTCCTTCACGCCGCTCCACAATCATTGACCTGAAAATATTTAAAAATGTGGGGTGAGCACTCTTAAAACGTACTCAGTGGTGGGGGATCATGGACATTTCTTTCTATTTATCCAACTGAAATAAATCGCATGAATAATGGATTTAGGGTACTCTTCTTCTGATTCTAGAATACATCTTGAACTGTGCACAGGACATATTCTGGTGCGTATAAAACGCTTCTATGAAATGCTATTCTGATCTGATGCGTATAAAACGCTATCCATATTCCATCCACGATAATTCAAGTTGGATTAAAAACATTTCTAACTGAAAAAGCATATATCATATACTTTTATTTCACAGATAATAATTTTACCCACCTGATAACAGAGACCACATAAAATCGAGCAGAGAATCACACAGTGGACAAGGATCCTAATTGCGCCGCACCTAGTATTAAAATAATATCAATTAAATCATTTGCGTCAAATTATTATCTATTAAATATGAAATTTATAGATTTTAGGACTAAATAAATTCTAAATTGTGTGCTTGATCAAGTGTATCTAATTCCAATACACCATCATTCAATACATAAATTACTAAATCAATCTGAAAGAATAAAAATGGAATAAAACAATTTTTCTTGTTTATAAGTTTATTTAGCTAACTGTAAACTCAACCTAATTATTAATTATGTTTAGAAATTACATAATATAACCATAAGTATTCATGCATATATTTTAGTCTTCAAATATTTTTGAAGCTTTACTTAGTAGATTAAATAAATCATGATGGAGTACACTAATGTAATTACCTTACCAACTATAACGATAACATGAGTGGAAAAGCATGTCCTAATTAATTTATATTATAAAAGGAGAAGCATAAATAATAACTAAGGTATTAAGATTTATGATTTGCTACATAAGTTCCGAAATAATTTGGAATTTGTGATTCAAATACAAACTATATTATTATTATTATTATTATTATTATTATTATTATTATTATTATTATTATTATCATCAAAATCAAATTACTACCATAAAATCTATAAAATAGAAATTAAACTAGATTTGAAAACTAACCTCTTTTTTGTGTTTTGTATCTCCGGCTCACCAACGTGTATGACTTTTATTTCTTAGCCACTTTATAAAATTTTGTTGTGAATAGATTGATTAATTGATATGTAAAAATGGTTTAATAGATGTATATATATAGAACCACCACCGCCTCATTTCTACATAATCTTATTATACTATATTATATTAGAAGTAAATAGTGAGGCGGTTAAATTGTTCAGTTTGATTCATTAGAAATATCTAGACAAAAATAAATAAATAAATAAATGAATGTATAAGTCTCCTTTCAAGACCGACCTATTAGATATGATATATCCCAAAGTTGTTTTTTTTTTTTAAAAATCTAATGAACACATACACCTATAATAATAATAAATTTATTACACCTCATCACTTTTCTTTTTACTCATAATATTACCTAAAGTCAAGTGTCCTATGTGGAGGCATGACAAGTTGTTTGCATTATGATTAATAACAATTTTAAATATATTTACTTGTACCTTTATCTCAATTAATAGGTGTGTGTATGTATATAATACATCAATTACGTACAATTCATCTCAAGAAGTAGGGCACATATATTCATTATCGCTATTTATTACTATTGTAATTATCTTTCCTTAGTATTTTTATTTTATATTATTAAATCTCACACCTAATATAGTTGAAATCCTTATCATTTATTCTTTTTCTTATCTTAATGTCTTTGATATTATTATTATTATTATTATTATTATTATTATTATTATTATTATTATTATTATTATGCAGTGAATTAATCTAATGTGTAGATATATATATACATACATGACTTAACATATATAATTGATCATGAGTGATTTATGTAATCAAAATAAAAGTATAATCTTAACTTATATAACTTTTATCTAAATAAACAAGGCTAAAAATATTATAAGGCTCAAACTAAAATTTTAAAACCCAAATAATAATTACAAATATTCTTGATACTAGGGGCGCAACTTCGGACTCCCTCAAGTCCAAGTAATTCTATTGAGCATTATTAAATAAATAAATAAAAACTCAATTTTTAAAGAATCAAATAATTTCCATAGTTTTTAAATCATGTAGAAATGGGATGTTACATGACATCACTCAAAACTTAATAAGATTTTTTCCAACAATATTAATATGTAATTTTGAAACTTTAAAATTAGAAATATATTGATCCCAAATATTGGTACCAAAGTATAATTAACCCGTATGTGGTAGTGTTATGTTCTTTTAGTTGCAATATTCCAATCTTCCTTTCATGGTTAATTATTTATTAATCAATAAAATAGTAAATTATTTCTGTTTTGTTTTGTAAGGATAAAGCTAAAAAGTAGACAATAATATTATTATTATTTTTGGAACTATTTACATTCGCTAAAATACATACACTTGGGTTGCTATAGTATGAACAGTAAATTGTAAAGCTATCAAAACGGGCCCACCCGCAGGGATGATCCTAAAAACCTCCAGCCCTACCTGCCCCTACAGCGGGCTAGTCCACAAGCCTCTTCCAAAAAAATAATAATAATAAATCAAAACATATATTTATTTTCGAATCATTAACCTTTAGATTTATATAATGATGTTTCAGTAAGTCTAAACTCTAAACTACTATTAACATTACACCAATTTTAATATTTTTAAATTATATAACATTCATATCTTTTTTTTTCTTCATTATCAAATTATATATTAAAACATATTTTGCTTCACAAGCACACTTATACGATATTTTTAATTACAATCATAAGTAATTATCATTAAATGAAATTATGATTTTATCATTTGTTCATTTATTTTTCAAAATAAATGTATATTTAAAATTATGAAAAAATATACAGGCCTCCAAAATAGCAGCTCGACCTTGTCTTCTTTTTTTTTCTTTTTTTTTTTTACGTGAACAAACAAGCCCCGTTTTGACAACTCTACTAATCTCGTGATGGACTTCTATTTTAAGGATAACTTTATACATATCCCCCAAATTACTCATGTAGCCCCCAAGTCCCTAACATTTAAAAAAAATAGTTTGAATGTTCTTTTTTACCCTTTAATCCTAAAAGGCCCTAATAATTTTAACTTAAATTTTCGAAAAACAAAAGGGGGGGGGGGGGGGGGGGGTTGAAATAAACAACTATAGATATACTAAATGCTCATGACTAAGGTAATAGAATAAAAACATATATCAAACAAAATTAAAATAAATTTAATCCACTATTTGAACTAATAACTAACAAGAACCAGGAATTTTAAATCAAATTATTAACGATAATATTCTAATAAATCATATAATAAAAATCAAGTTATAATTAAGAAACATTATTAAGAAAACAAATTAAAAGAAACAATTCATTATATAAAGAAATTGCAAATGTTAATGTAAATATTTTTACATTTGAAAACTCAAATCTTGATTATTAACGTGCATAATATAATGAAACCTAAATTCAAATTTACCTCTTGAATAAAGAAAAAAATTTAATGAAAAAAAAGAAATAACAACAAATTTGTATCAGAAAATTATTATGAAAACTAGTTTGAATGAAAAATAAAATAAAACTAGATTTAAAAAAAAATTAAAGGATGCATTTTAAATAATTATATAATAATAATTAATTTTTTTAAAAAGGAGACTCCAATTCTACATGTCTTTTTTATTTTGAGGAAGATTTCTACATGTGTTACAAATGTTACTTATTTATTTTTTAGACAATCGTTTCTCATATAATTTTTTATTTCCAAAACATAAAATATATTGAAAAATAATAATAGAACTAATGTTGTTTATTACACGTGTGCGTTGACGTGGTTGTCAAATTGTTAAAAAATTGGAGATGTTTAATTTCACCTAAATTAAAATATGACATTGTAATTGACTAAGTTTAAATACGGTGACATCTAATCCTCTATAGTTGCACATAGGGGTGGAAATGGGCCAGGCCGCCCAGGCCGCCCGACAGGGGCCTATGGCCTGACTTGATTTGGGCCTGATTCAGCCTTGCCTGATTAGTAAAGAGGTCAGGCTTAGGCTTGATTAGAAGCTTATATTAATAAATAGGCTTGGACTTAGGTTTTGAAAAAAGGCCACTTATCTTAACAAGCCGACCCATTTATAACACACACACACACACACACATATATATATATATAATGTAACTATGTAAGTTAATAAAATCATCTATTATATATTTTTGTTTAATTAAAAAATGAAATAATATCTAATTAAAAAGTAAAAAAGAAAGGGGGGAATGCTCTAATCCTAATACCCTATACAACACTATGTTATTTTTTGTTAATGTTAATCTTAGTTGAATAGAAAAAATTAGATAGCCTCAAATAGGCTTTTATAAGACTTCAAGCCTTAGCTTATTTTATTAAAAAGGCCAAGTCTGAGCCTATAAAAAAAGCCTATAAAAATTAGATTTTTATAATAGGCTCAGGCTAACAAGGCAAAACCCAATCTGACCTGACCCATTTTCAGCCCTAGTTGCAGACAAGTCTAAAAATTGCTAATTCCTATCAAACTAGATTGAAGTTATATTATATGATTCGAATAAGTATAATTAGGTCATCCAAATATTGCCGTGACATAATTATTATCGACTAATGAAAAAAAACACCAACATTGGAATAAGAAAACGTAAAAAGCAACGACGATTGAGTTGTCTAAAATTGAAATTGGAATCACATAGTCCGACACATACGGGACGGGTAGCCCCGACTTCCATAGGTCCTTGGTTCGACCTCCTAATGAGACTTGCTTGCTCTGTATGGAGTGTCCCGTGGTTCCTCGAGTGCCAGCCGCAGAGAGGAATGCCATCAAGTAGGGCGCTATTTACCACTAACCACTCGCTCGCCGGCCGCTCGGGCTCCGCGTTTCAAGTTCGTTATCCTAACCGTCTCCTCTCCTCCACCGGGAGCCTGGCCCCTTCTTCTATCTTATCTACTGCCTTGCTCCTCGGCTCCATACTGCTCCAGCCGCTCACTGTAATAGCTTGCTTCTCGGGCGGCTCGCCCCTGGGTGGTGCGGCTGAGCCAGAGTGGGCTCAGCAGTCGGCCTATGCTTCCGGGCGCACGCATAAAGGCATGATTAGTTCCACAAATCTCACTGCACTGACCATGAGTTTTAATTTCGTTCTTTGTATTCATTTCCAAAAAAGATGGGAAGTTTTGCAATATTTATTTTTTTTTAATTGATTTCGCAATATTTATTTCTTTTTTTAATTGATTTCCTCAAGTTGTTAGAAAGTTCAACTTCCATTTGTTAGAAATTCTACCATGGCAAAAAATAAAGAACACAAGGAAATTGAAGTAATGGATGCTTAAGCCATAATTTATTTATTAAAAAACAAAAAACAAAAAAACAAGGAAGTTACATTAGAGATATATAGCTAGAGATGTAAAAAAATTAGTCTATCTAGCCAGTTTAACTCTTTTTGCAGTGTGAAGCTCAGTAAAACAACCGGGCGTTTGTCGAGACGACACCGTATCATGCTGATACGCACAGTTAGCACCATTCTTGCAACCCCTTGAGCTATTAAAAAACATGCAACGTTTCATCACCCTTGATCTCGACTCATCTTGAGTTGTTCCCATCACCACCTGGTTGAGACGCAGAGGTGGTGGATCGTCTCGTGATTTTCCTCCTCCATGTTGCTGAATGAGGCTCTTGTAATAGCTGATGTCCTTCATCGGAGGAACAAATCCTGCATTGAGTTGTGGCCTCACAATGTTGGTTGAGTAGGAAGAATTCTTCGGCTCCAACTTCAGCTCGGGAATACAATGTGTGTGTGAAGATGCCACATTGCTGCTGCTACTGCTGCTAATGAGAAGCTGTTGCAGCAGTTTTTGGTCGCTGAGGATTCTCACAAGCAAGTCTGGGTCGATTAGGTTGCTCTGAGACGGAATCGAAGCCAAGGCAGCTCGTGCTGCTGCTACAATGTCAGGTGGTTGCTGCTGCTGTTGCTGCGTTACTGGTGTTGAAATTCCAATGTTATTAGAAGACACAGATGTTGACGTTGATGTTGATGTTGATGATGCAATGAGTCCAGCATCTGCTTCTGCTGCTTCTTCAATTGGTGTGAGGGGAATTAGAGGGATGTTGTTCTGGTCATCAGCTATTGATTCTTCTGCATCCACCGGGGCACGAGGGCTGCTCGAAGATGACAGAGACAAACACGGTTAATGCAAAGCGTAGACGGTGAAAGATACAAAGCTCAAACAAGTTCATCCTAGATAGCACCTAAAGGTCTTGTTTACTTTGATGGATATTTAAGTTATTCGACTATAATCTAAAGGGTTATGCATATCTTACCTTGGAGGAATAGCTGATGGCCAAGGATATATTGCTTCGAGCACTCTCCTCTCGCGTTGATTCTGAGCCTCAATTTCTTGGCTTTCTTCCCCACATACACCTTGCCATTCACTATTTATTTCAAACTGCAAAAGAAGAAGAGATGGAATTAATATTCAAGAGATATAGAATCATAAATCAGGATAAGAGAAGGCTAAGCTAATTAATTAAATGCAGATGATAGTAAATAGTAAAACCTTAGTAATGATCAAGAATGAATTAATGAGAATAGCATGCAAAATATTAGCACTGTGACAAAGTTATGTATATACATAGAGTTACAATGTAGAAAGAAAGAAAATGAATATGAACTTACTCTGGGAGGGCATCTCCATTTGGTCAAGGTTATTTGGGACTTGTTCATCTGTTCAAAGCCTGGTGGCACACTGTCATCTGGCTCATAACCACCTGACTGGACTCGACACGACGACGTCGACGTCGGCGCCGCCTTTGCAGGGAGATGCTCCTTATTGCCCATTCCAACTTCTGAAGGCGGTTTTGCTGATGAAAACAGCCTCACCTGTTGAGAAAAATGCAGAATAGGAATCGATTTATAACAACTCAATCTAGTTTATTGTATGTGTTTACTTCATTAATGAAACTGACAATTCAATTTCAGAAGATCAGAAAAACAAAAATAAACAAGACTAAGAAAACAACATATACGTGGCTCCGTTAAAATCAATCTTACGTAGAGTAAATTTATCTCTTTAGTGAACACCAGAGTTCAAGAAGACAAGAACCACAAGTTAGGATGCCATATTTCACATAACCAAAAATCCAAAAGAAAAATAAAATCAATATACGTATTTTTCGTCGATTATAAATCAAGATCCTCCTTGGAATTCAAGATAATTAACATTAGGATAGAGCAGCTACGTTGTAACTTTTCTCAAAAATTGCACAATCTTCCCAAATCAACATTAGGATAGAGCAGCTACTTTGTTATTTTTCGTTGGTTTAATCTTCCCAATAAACACAAGACAAGAATGGTAATGAATCACTTTCGCTTCATTGCTTTTTTTTTCGCGTGTTTTACAAATTTACAATTTTAATTTGATATACAATTGAAAACGACAGTGATTTTTTGAATAATTTGTTTATTTGCGTCTTTTTTCACTTGTAAAACCAGAATTATATAGAAGTCTATAACGATTATCGATGGGTTTCCAAAGGCTGAAACACGGATTAACGAAGGATATTGAAATCGTTAGGCTCAATTCCAACAAATCATTTGAGATCAATATTATTGCTGGAATATTTTCCTATTAATTTAAAAATTCGTGACCAATATTGATTCTTAATAGATCTGCAAGAAGCCACCCTTTCTTCCCTTCAATGAAAGGGAAAAACCAAAAAAAGTAATTAATCTGCAAATCTCACCGTTTTCTGCTTAATAACAACATTAATTTTTTTTACGAAACAAAAATCAAGACAAATTAAGGATTTTCGTTTTACCTGACAAAGATTAACGTCTGGAGCCCAAGTAATCCTTTTAGATTTCTGCTATACCCCCATATTAACAAATCAAATAAATTCGATTGTATTTGATTTCAAAAATAGAATTATTTATTAGCAAATTAGGAAAAAATATGAGCATGTATAGATTTATTTATTTATAAATATTTGCTTAAATTCATAATTTTCAATTAGTATTATCGCCGGTTGGTGAATACATAAGTTCGTTAGTTGTGGATATTTGGATCATCATATTTAATCAAAATGAAAGAAATGAAAGAATTGTAAGATTCAAACTCTAAGCAAATATTCTTCTTCACCACACAACATTGCGTATGTTAAAGAAACAAATTTATACTACCAATACTTTATTTATTTATTTGATATTTTACAATGTTGAATTATCTTTCCCAATACTTTTCTTAATCCCCGTGAAAATTCTCAATCAGTCTATCAAATTGGGATGGAGGGAGTACAAAAATAGTGATGCTAATAACTTTTTTTTAGCAAGATGCTAATAACTTCTTTGATAATTCATTAATGCTAATAAATCATTTATCATGCTAGTACTCTGATTACAAGTTCTTTTGTAATGGTAACAAATCGGATGTTTTATAATCCTAACAAGTGATTATAGTAATGCTAATAATTCGATTTGTAATGCTAATAATAACTTTTATAATGTTAATGAGACTTACTGTAATGCAAACACATTCTGACGAATAATCCAATATTACACAGTAATGCAGATACAATCTAGATAAAATCAAGAGACAAAAACACACAAATCCAAAACAACTAATAATATGTTTCATACCTATGACCTACGTCACCAATTCAGAACTAAAAGTTTTTGTTAATCATGAAAGTTGAAATATCAACTTAATCAAACTTCAAAAATATGTGAATAAAACATTGATTTTAAGTTGAATCTACATATATCCCATCGAAATTATAATTAATCGCGAAAAAATATATCAAATCAACAGCATGAATTATCTTAGCTAAAACAGATTGAAAAAAAAAAACTAAACATTCAAATTTTACATGACGTCTTCCTTGAAAAATAATGAACAAATATATAGCTCCAGAAAAAAAAATGATAGCAATCGCGTGAACAACAAACAAGGAAATACGATTATATAAATAAATGTATACATATCAAAAGGAAAGAGATGAAATAAATGGAAGAAAGAGTGATTCCAGATCTGCGAAGAATTTAACCAAATAAAATACAATTTCTAAATTACAAAAATAACCCCAATGCATTAAAATAACACTAATATTACAATAATGCCACCAAAAATTTAAAAGAGTGATTCCAGATCTGCGCCGTCCAAACTGGTAAGATCAACGGATTTGATTAGTTCTTGATTTTCACATGCGGTCTTAGTTCTCATTTGATCCATTCTCTATATATACATACATATATATATATATAACATTTTGCATACCCAATAAAATAATATATAAACAAATATTCATATTTTTAAGGCTACTATATGTAAATATAAATTTTAATATACCAATTAACAAGTAGCATGCTTGGAATATAATTATTTAAAATATAAAAATGGACCGAAAATTATCAATATTATCATTTAAATAACATGTACAAAAGAAAGTAAGAAATTATATATATATATATATATATATATAGGATTTGGTTCAAATGAGAATTAGGTATTCGCGTGAGAACTATAAACCATGCTTATTTAGTGCAATTTTATAGCTTATTTTATTGTATTTTAGTGCTAATTTTTTTAAAAAAACTTTATAGCTTATCTTGTTGTATTTTAGTGCTATTGTCAATAGCACTAAAATACAACAAGATAAGCTACAAAATCATATTAAATAAGCATAGTTTATAGTTTTCACGGAAATACCTAGTACCCATATAAATAATAAATCACATCTTAATAAAAACTAAAAATACAAATATAAGCTAAGAAATAATTTAAGTGCTAAACTGCAATGTTACAACATCTAAAAATTATTATCTATTTCTCTATAAAATTATGAAATATTATATTTTTAGATATTTAGAGACCCAATAATACAATATATATATATATATATATATTCATATTTTGAATGTAATTATGCTAGCTCACTTTGTAAGTTTGAATAAGCAAAAAATACGTCTTCCAAAAACACAAAACAAAATGATATAGTCTCTCTGTCCCATAATTGTAGTCCATTTTTCATTTTCATACAGATTAAGAAATCATATTTAATATGTATTGGAAATATGCAATTTACACAATTATCCTATATTATCCTTATTTTCTACTCTATTAATTTCTTTCATATTACATTAAATAGAGTTATATTTGTAAAAGAATATTTTAATACAATCCAAATTAATTTAGAATAGGACTATAATTTTGGACCATTTCAAAAAGGAATAATGGACTACAATTATGGGATAGAGGGAGTATCATATACATACACGTTGTATATATACATGATTTTTATGTACTTATAACCATTAATATTCAAAACATAAAATTAATAAGTGGAAATTTTGTGGCGTTTACTATTTATGTCACAATTCTCAAAATACAATATTTATGAATATCATACATTAATACTTGGGCTAGAATGATATGATAATACATAACAAAAATCTAATTAAGTATAAAATTTTAAAAAAGTATTGTAATTGTGGTTATAAATATAGTTTGAAAAATTACAAATATAATTTTATATATAAAGTATCATTTGATAAAATTATAATTATTGTGTATTTTATATACTCCCTCAGTTTCACAGTAATTGATGTTTTAGCCTTTTAATTTTGTTTTACATTATTTGATGTTTTAGAAATTTTCACACTCTCCTCAATACCACATGTTGGGTGTGCGAGTAAAAAAAATACTATAAAATCTCCTATATATTAACTTAACTTTAATAGATTAAATGTCTTCCATAAAATTTGATAGAGATGGAGAGAGAAGAGAGGACATATTTGTCTCTTTTTTATTGCTCAATTTTAATTGTAAAACCTAAAATATCAATTATTATGAAATTGTGGGAATATATTATTAATATTACAATAAGCATATGAATTATGACCTTAAAATTTAAACTTAAAGTGTATAAAATATTAATTTTCGTACATCGTACGGGATATATACTCGCTTAATCTTTAAGTTGTCAACTTTAACAATTAATATATCTTTCTTCTGAAATTGAATTTGAGATTATAAATATACAAAATTCATCTACACGAAATATAGATTATGAATCGACAATTCGTTTTTCATTTTTACAAATGAAAACACTATTTATAAATTAATTAAAATAATCAATTCCAACAAATCCTACTAGTGTATATATATATATATACTAGTCCTTAATTTGATTTTTTTTTCTTTTTTTACTCACACATCCGATCTGTGATATTGAGGAGATTCGAATTCGTGATCTTTAGCTATACATTTATACCAGTGCTAAACAATGGCACTAACAATAGTCCTTAATTTTTTGATCAAAAAAAAAAAACAATAGTCTTTAATTTGCTATTTGATTCCCTAATAAATTACAAATCTTCTTATGTTTTGGGTTCCATACATTTAATTACATGACCATACCAAACCCGGCCTCTTAGTCCAAACTCCAAACTAAAACTAATTCTAAAATTAAAACTTTATTTAGATCATTTTAATTAGACCACGTTAAAACAAGTCATACACAATTAATTTAACATATGTGTGTCCACATTGTATTATTTCCAACATAGAAAACATTCACAAATCAATCATCGTCCCAAGATAGAGATTAGAAATAAGATGATGATATGGTAATATAATCTGTCAAAACAATTAATTGGTGCCGATCGATCACAAGAAACACAACAAATATTCTAACAAAGAAAAAGAAAACATGAAATGCACAAATACTTCAAGAAATAGAATTCCTCCACCTTCTAGGAGTCTTTCTCGGCACATCTACATTCGCCATCGTCTCCGGCCCAACGTCGTTTTTGGCAAGTTTGCTGAGCTTCTTCCATGGTGCAGTCCATGCAGATGCTTGTTTAGGCTTTGTGAGCTTATCGAACTGCTTCTGCAGCGTTTCCATGTCGTTTTGAAGTTCCAAGTACTTGGCCTTGACAGTTTCGAGCTCGAATTTGAGGGTGTTGATGTCCTTCTTGGCCGTGGCCCAGCCCTCTTGGAACGACTGTGGAGTTCCTTCGAGCAGCGTTTTCCGGTTAGATATCAAGGGCTGAAATTGGGAGTCGCCGGCTTCTTTGGCTATGGCGTTGCTGATTTTGACTTGCTCAGAGAAGAGCACCTGCACCACCACCCTCAACGGCAGCCTCTCGTTCTGCGCAGCGTGCATGCATGCGTCCATGGAGAGTTTCTGGCAGTCCATCACGCGGCACAGCCTCTTGCGTTCGTGCTCTGTAAGAGTCGGATGTGCCTGCACGAAACGGTCTCGTATAAGTTTTTGTGAGTTGCAGAAGGTGTTAGATAGTTGTACGAATTAATTATACCTTAAGATAGGAATCAATGGCTCTGTAGAGTCCGTCGTCGCAACTTCTAGCAGACTCAGGCAATGCCTCAGCCAGCACTTGAAATTTAGTCAAGGACAAATTCCTGTCTCTGGAAACCTCAGTGAGGTAACTATCAACAAGCCTCGCAACTCTGATCTTGGCATTGGGATTAGTAATAGTAGTCCACCGTGCTGCTCCGTCGTACATTTTAGTATCAGAAAACGAGGATCTGCTGGGGCTCTGGATGAGGCTCTCGGACTGCTCCTGAACAAGGAAATGCTCGAGCAGCCTCTGCACAAGATCAACATCATACATTGTGTCACTTTTGCTGTAAGAAGGTATGAGAAGATCTCCCAAAGAGGCCTGCTCCAGCTGCATCCCAACGCGTTTCTCCAGCTCCGTGACTAAAGCCGGTGCAGCTTTCAACATGTTAGCCATCCGCAGCAGCCTCAAGAGGAAGCTGCACGAAGCACTGTCCCTCTGAGGCGGGATTATGCTTATCAAGCTCTCCACAACCATCCTCTGATCTTTAGCTTGAAGCGCAGCTGGTAACTCGTCTCTCGTCCCGGCTACAACCATGTGTAGTCCTCCCTTCCAACTACTACTGCTGCTGCTACCATTGCTCTGACTGCTATTGCTGCCCTCATCAACAGATACCAAACCGGGGAGCCATTTTGTTGCATAATGCACGACTGCAGCTCCGATCAACTCATACCTCATCCCCTTCACCTTTATTGCAGTGATCACCCTCACAAAATGATCAATCCGAAGAATGGAAACATCCTCAAACCACCAATCCGGGGGCACCGGGCTGTTTCTGCTCGGGCTAGAGTCCTTCATCTCGTTCCATTTAGGGCTTGAAACCGATCTATGATGAGCCGCCTTTCCTGTATACTGCCACCGTATTCCTTTTGGATTCGCGCAAGCCTTCCACGCGATTGATTCGCTACATCTTCTAACAATTTGAAGGTTTTCAGCCCACGGAGAGAGCTTCTCACAGCTCTTCAAGACTAGTATTGAATCTCTCCAAGAAGATAAAACTACATAGCTGAGAAATGCCTCAGTTTTGAATATTAGATTCCCTTCTTCTAAATCCTCAGTCATTTCCAAATACTCTGCTGCACATCTCAAGCCAGAGATGTTGGTTGCAGTTAGATCAACAGCAATGCCGTAGCAGAACTTTGCTGCCAGCTCGAACGCCTCTGCCCCTCCGGGGAGGTCGTCTAGCCCGATTTTGTTCAACTCCACATCTCGTGAATCGTAAATCACTCTGTTCATCTTCCCACTTCGAGAGAGAAGAGGATACTACACAGCCAGAGACATGTGATCAAATTCAATCAGTTTCGTTTCTTCAATTGTTGTGTTTTTTTTACTTTGATGAAGTTAAGCCTAAATGTAGAGTACTTAACTACCTTGTGTAAATGGAAACTGACATCTCCAATTTGGACTAGTAGATCACTCGGAATATCAGTTGCCACATACCTATTTTTTTCAATAAAAAATAAAAAATCACTGAAATGAAATAAATAAATAGTAACGACATTAACTAACTTCTGACTGCTCAACTAAACATATATTGATATAAATAATGAGACTAATTAAAACTTACCAAGACTGGCCTCTTTGCTCAAAGCCATCAGTTCTGACTCCAGGTTTGGTAGTCGAGGACAGGACTCCGTTGCCGTAGTCCCGCCCTCCGACTGATTCTGTTTCTGAATCCCACATCGCCGGTGAGGATAGAGAAACAGCAAGATTGAAGTGAGAGAAAG
Source organism: Perilla frutescens (assembly GCA_026008535.1). NCBI lineage: Eukaryota > Viridiplantae > Streptophyta > Magnoliopsida > Lamiales > Lamiaceae > Perilla > Perilla frutescens. The sequence goes on from BRKX01000002.1 coordinate 50,078,865, forward strand.
TGAGGAGAGGGAGTATAACAACTAGACAACTGAGAGAAAGGAAGGCTCCCACATGGGGATAATAGGAATTATCTCTAGTTGTCGGCTCTCTCACAGCCTGTGAAGTAATGGGCAGAACTATAAATCTTGTTTGGATCTATTTCACTAATAACATGCTTCTCTTTTCTTTTTTCCCTAACCATCAAGCTAGGATGCTATAATGCTATTTGTCATTTCAGCATCACTGCATCTTCCCTTTAAAATGACTAATTTGCCTCTCTCTCTCTCTCTCTCTCTCTCTCTCTCTCTTCTCTCTCTCTCTCTCTCTCTCTCTCTCTCTCTCTCTCTCTGCATATGTACATGGACTTATCAGTTATCACTATCCAAGAAGAGATATATGAGGATGAGTTATAAAGAAGTAGGTGTAGTTCAATACTGCAGGAAGATGTTTTGCAATGATTTTGAAATTTATGGTTGTGATTGCAGGAGAGGACCACATATATATTTTTTTTAAAAAAATTTAGAAAAAAATGTGATATAATTATGCACCAGTGCTGTTGGTAAAGATGAAACCAGAATCTAGCACTAATATTGAAAGTGAGGTGTATCTGTCTCAAATTATTGCATTATTTGGAGTTCAATTTGTTGATTTAATGAAAATTCATGTGCGTTTTACATATGTTATTTCTCGCATGAGATTTCCTATCGCAGTCGAGGTATTACACTCTGTGTTGCACTTTCAAATTGCGAGATTTTTTTTTTTTTCCTTCAATTTTCTTTTTTTTGTGATTTAGTTTCACTTTACAATTATTTTTTATGTTCACCCCACCCAATTAGGATTTATAATTATTTTTTAGTATTTAATTTTCAGTTTTCAATAAACAATTCACTATTATGGTTGATTATTTCAAAATTCAATTTTATAATTTTTCTAATTCATTTTTTGTTTATAAATGTTGACTATGATTATTTATGTTATAGTTAATTTTTATTTTATAAAAAATATTATTAAAATCATAAATTTAATAGTGAAACACAAAATGAAATAAGAAAAAGTGCAATAGAAAATTTGAACACGTTATTTCCATACATAAGTAAATTAAATTGTGAATTACCAATCTTTTCATAGTATTTTCTTAATTACTGCCACGCAATAATCCATTCTTGACAAACTAAATTAAATTCAAAGAAATATACCAAAATAGAAGGTCTACCATGAGCTAAAATTTGATTGCCTATAGAAATGGTCTATAATTTAGACCAGGCAAAATTTTGGGTTATATCTGTGCTGATTTGACTACTGGTTCATGTCAATGTTTTTGTGTTGCTTCATAGGACTTGCATGAAATTCTTGAAATTTTGTGAAATTGTCTTTCTAAGGCCAAATAAATGAAGACCATATTTTTCATTTTTTCTTTTTAATGCGTGTGTTGTGAAATTGTCTTTCTAAGGCCAAATAAATGAGGGCCTTATTTTAATTTTTATTATTATTTTTTAATGCGTGTGTGTACGTGTTTGTGTTGGGAGATAGATAGGTCCTATAGTTGGGATCCTAAGCATAATATCTTTGAAGGCGTTTGTTTTGTTTAATGACAAAAGTTTTATTCACTCTTTTACATTTAATGGATGTTTTAGAAATTTTAACATAATTAAAATGTAAATTAATGTGATAAATATACCATCTCTCTCTCTGCCCATATTAGATCATATTATGATATATTTTCTTAACAGATGCAAATTTTCAATTTATATGTAGGTAAAATTGAGAGTGTGTTTGAAAAACAGTAAACATCAAATATTTTGAAATAAGTTAAAAACTCTAAAATATTAATTAAAATGAAATGGGGGTGAGTGTAAGACTTTTCCATAGTCTAGAGTTCAATTTTTCTTTCATTTTTTTTGTTCTTTTACTTTTTTTTTTACTTATAATTTGTTGATTAATATTTAGTTTTTTTTCCATGTTTCAGTTATGATATTGATAGGAGATTATATTCTTTATTTATTACCTTATATGGCACAAATTTTGTAAGATTTTAGATGAATGAATAATAATATATAGTTTCTGTATATTTACATCACTAGTAGCTGGTTTAACAAAGAAAAAAAACATTGGAAGATTTGTACTTAAATATCCTTATTATAAGAAATTCCTCAATTGAAGATAACAAAAATTACTTCCTTAATTAGAATCAATAATCAATCTTTTGATGTATAATGGATGAATGAAATTATTAATTCAGAGGAAGTATTTTTTTTAGTAAGAATAATTAAGTAATTATATAATTAATTACTTTTTAATTAATTTATTATGTGATGTGAGTAAAATGCGTAGCGTGAATAGAAACATTCTTTAATTAGTAAATAGTATATATAGATGGGATCATGATCCTCTACAGTCCTCATTACACAGCACCTCATGCTGTACCCTTTTTCACTTAAACTGTGTCGTTTGATACAATTTTTTTTACCTTTGTTCTTTTTTATTATTATTTCTTTCTTTCTTTCCCCAAAACACTAATGATTTAAAAAATCTAATTAAAATAATAAACTTCTAATAATGACTATTTCATAATTAGGCTGTATTTATATTTCAATTTTTTAGATTATTAAATGGGATCAGATTTCAAAATTAGGGTTTATAATTTTCTTTTAATTTTTGTTTACAATTATTATAAGGTAATTATTAAATATTGGGATTTATTGTTTTAATTTTCTGTTTTCACTTTTCAGTTGATCTCTTACTCTTGGTTGACTTTTCATAAGATTTTAATATGCAGTTTTAAAATTTTGTTTCTGTGTAATTTTTAAAAAGTATAAAAAAAAAGAAAAAAATCAAAATTGGATCAAAATGACACCGTTTTTATGGGAAAAAAAGGACACAGCACTTTGTGCTGTGCAACAGGCCACAGTAGAGGATTACGGTCCAGATAGATGACATATGCTGAATAAAATTGCAGAAATCCTCTTCTTTAAGACCTTTTTTTAACTGTTTTTCTTTCTTGAATTTAAGAGACGTGGCCAAATTACTCCATGTCTCTATTCTCAATGATTTATAATTTTTCTATAATAAAATATGTAGAAATTATAATTGTATGTAGATAGAAAAAAGAGAATTGTTTCTATTAGCTTCGTAGAAGCAAAGATAACAAGCAACAGAGACATTATAGAGATAAGATGGGCCATGCATAGCTGTATTAGCTCCACTTATCAACCAAAACTTTATTCCTACTTCTATTATCTCTTTTTAACATGCATATAATTATGCAAATAAATCCCCCCAAAAGTAGATATAACTAAAGTATACCCGCTTGAAATATATAGCATCAAAATATATTTTTTTTGCCTCCTAATTTATTTATGAGAGAATCTTACTTGAGATTGTCACATGTCAAAATTCTTAAGACCTGTCAAGATTCAAATCAAAACATAATCGTATGATAAAAAAAAAATAGCCATATTGTATTTCATTAAGAGGAGACGATAAAAATTATAATGAAAATTTTATGTAAAACCATCATCTATTTAATCAACAATCAAAATCCTCTCAATTATGGTAAAACACACTCTTTCTAAATATATACTAAAAATAATGTAACACCATTAACTTTCAAGTCATACCCTTTTAAAATTTAAGCAAACAAATTAAATATTTGAAAAAGAATATGAAAACTTCCTAGGAATCCTCAACCAAAAAAGAATAGTAGCTTGACAAAATTTCAAATAATATAAATATATTTATATTTATAAAAGGTTAAAATTATATTTTTTTATAATATAAATTATATAAAAAATAATATAGTATAATTATATTAGAGACTACGATTCATAAATAATTACATTTTACGAATATAGTTTTTTGATGAATTTTCTAATATGGAATGAAGTTTTTTAGACTATATATAATGTATTGAGCATGATGTTTTTTTTTTCTAAAAAAAAACAAAAAAAAACAGGAGTTATACGAAAATTTCCCAAGAACTTATAAAACTACAATCCAATATAGAGAAAGAGAGACTTCATAATCCTATTTCTTCATATATTAAGTGTATGGATCTAATTTTAATAAGATTTGAGAAATCAAACAAGTTCTTACTTTTTTTTAATAACAAACCTAACTCGCAGCCGCTAGTCGAGGGCGTTCATTGGCTAAACCCCGCTCATACAATAATATGCATATCACATAGAAGAGGTAAATTACACTTAGAAAATCAGGTGTGATAGATTCACGTACACCTAAAAGTATTGGTGAGATTTGAACTCGAAATATTTGGTTCAAGCTATACCAAACTAGGTGTAGCAGTTCATGTCTAATGATATTTGTGAGATTTAGACTTGAGATATTTAATATCTATTGGGTAAACTATGGATTATTTGTAAGGAATTTTTGGACAGAATAACAACACTTTTAGTAAAGTCGAGGTGGGAGTTTGACTCTCTTTTTGCATGATGAAATTGCCCCGTATAATAATGCATAACGAGTTATAGAAATTATCTCCAAGATGCAATGACTTTCGAACAAGGTTTTGTTGCACTTCAAACTTTGTTTTCGATGAACAAACGATTATCGAGACTTCTTTAAGGTGGAGACAATGACTTTCGAACAAGGTTTTGTTGCACTTCAAACTTTATTTTCGATGAACAAACGATCATCGAGACTCCTTTTAGGATAGAAGAGGGTTTTGTTACACTTCAAACTTTGTTTTCGATGAACAAACAATTATCGAGACTTCTTTTAGAGTGGAAACAATGACTATCAAACAAGATTTTGTTGCACTTAAACTTTGTTTTCGATGATTAAACAATTATCGATCAAGACTTCTTTTAGGATAGAAGAAAAGGTTTTGTTGCACTTCAAACTTTGTTTTCGATGAACAAACAAGCATCGAGACTTCTAGAAGAAGATGAGAGAATTCAAAGACCTGTTAATACAAGCTTTGGATTTGGAATGATTGAAAAGAAATTACTAGATGTCTATTTATAATATGTGAAAAGTCGTGGTGTCTCTTTATAGATAAGTGGTAGGTTTTCGATCTAATCGATCTAGACTATCAGATCGTGTTGATTGATCAGGCCGCGTCTCTTTATAGACAAGTGGCAAGTGCGAACGTGCTAAATGCGCCATATGCCTATTCTGACAAGTGCGTGCGGCTCAGTCTCAAACTAGAACGGTGCTTCCCCGCAGCCACTTTGGTTAGCTTAAAATGCTAATTATAACACACATGGTTGGCCCACGACATAGTCCACTTGATCGGATTTTCAAAAATTGAAATCATTTATTAGTAGTTCTCATTGGCCATATTTTTTTTAATGTGGGATTGACATTTTCATATTTCACTCATTCTTCCATATATAGTGTTAAATTGTCATCTTTATCAAAAAAAATTTAAAGAAACGCCCCTAAGGGTGATTCGGTGCCATGCCCAGCCTGTTAATAGATGAAATAAGTCATACAATATTTCGAGCAGGATATATCCCAAAAGTGAACATATCCCAAAACAAATACTGTAACGTGACCAACGAAATAGTGAGAATGCAGCCACAAACCAACTACTAATCTCAAACAAAAACCTAATAGAAATAATAGCAAGATCATAAGTGAAAACACAAATGACTCCAAAAATGGGACCAAGCAAGAGCAAAACCCAAACCAAAGATGAACAAAATTATTTAACTTTAACGAAAATCTGAAGTTGGGATAATCCAACTGATCCATCCGAACTAAGAAAAGTAGGTATTGAAAAATTGTAACAATATCAAAAAATGTGAACACAGTGAACTGTGCTCCTCTACCAATTAAGAAATCAGTCGCACGTTTCCCCTCACGATGAAAATGAGAGAACAGGCGACAAAGGAAACCAATATTGTCATACGACAAATAGTAATTCGTGGTTCATTCAAATTCCGATTAGGTCATTAGGTCCTACTGTTTGTGCTTCATTCAAATTCCCATTCAATATTGTCCAATACGACAAATAGTAATTGTCAATTTTTAAATATATGATTGAGGGGGAAACATGATGCATTAAGAAAAGCGAGACGTCTATTTACATACTTGATAATTGATATATAGTTGATAGTTGATACTACCACTAGAGCTAGAGTGGTCAATTTAGGCCAAGTAAGAGACGTCTATTTAAATATGTATCTTTTGCACGTAAAATATATTTTAGAGGATAATATTAAATGCAAAAATAAATTTTTTTATAATAAAATTCACCTTCAAGAACCAAATTTGGATTGGGGCAACAAAATTTGTGTCAAAGTTGAATTTGTTCCAAATTTCAGAGACGTTGATATGGACTTAATTTAAAAAAAGAAATTACGATAACTAATTTCTTACTTTTAAATAAAAAAAAATAGCATTTCATTATGAGGCAAACTTATATGAGACGGTCAGGTGGATCCTCCCATCGATTAGATCCAAAAAAATATATTTTTCAATATTATAAATGATATTTTTAGTATTAAAAATGTTTTTTTTAAATATATATCCAAATAATCAAAAAAAATATTATTTTTTTTGTGTGCAGAGAAATTCTTGATACTTTTAAGTATTAAATGGTTAATTGTCTTAAAATAAACGGAATTTGGACCATTTTTAATTTTCGCACGAATTAAAAAATGTAATTTGAATAACATAAACTTAACACTTTTTTGGCTTATAACAATGATGTGCAATTTCTGATCGATTGAAACTGACGTGGCAACTGAAAATATATTTTTTGAAAGGGTTGGTTGCTCCAAAATACACGAAATTTAAACACGGTGGCTCAACAATTTTTAAAAATATATTTCTAATTTCCACCTTAGTTTCAATTGATCGAAGAATGCACATCATGTTATCAAAAAAAAAGTTTTAATTTATTTATTTTTTCTTAGTTGGGAATGGGGGGATTGAGATTCGTACTCATGTCTCTCACCCTTATCAAGGGAAGAAATACATACTCAACTACATGCTAATGGTTATTACTACTATGTTTTTTTTTTAATTCGTGTGAAAAAATAAAATTACTCCAAAATTTGTGTATTTTAAGATAATTAATCTTTTTATAGCATATATTTTCAGTTGCCAGGTCAATTTCAATTGGAATTACATATCATGTTATAAACCAAAAAAATGTTAAGTTTATGTTATTAGAACTACATTTTTTTAATTCGCGTGAAAAATAAAAAAAATGGTACAAAATCCGTGTATTTTAACACAATTAACTATGATAAATAATTCTGAAAATGTCATCGTCAATTAAATATATAGACTAAATACTATATTACTAATAGTACATGCAAGTAATATAACTAAAAGTTTACGGTTAACTATATAACATTGGTGCTAAGAATATTATTATTGTTGAACATTTGATTTCTTAATTTTAATAAGAAATTATTGAGATTTCTTTTCAATACCATTGATTTCATTTTATATTTCTTATTTGATGAATTGAGAATGATTATTTTGTCAATATTAGTCTTATTTTTTGTTAATTTTCCTTTTCTTTTATTGCTATGTATATTTTAATTAATATAGACTATGTACTATTAGTATATACTTAGAGTTTAAGATTCTATATAACATTAGTAATAAGAACATTGTTACTATTGATTATTTAATTCTTTAATTTTGACATGATTTTTTTGAGAAATCATTATTTTTTTTCAATATCATTTATTTCATTTCTTATTTCTTATTTAATGAATTGAGAATGATTATTTTATCAATATTAGTATTATTTTTTGTTAATTTTCTTTTTTCTTTTATTGTTACGTACATTTTAACTAATACAAACTACATACAATATTACTAATAGTATATGTAAGTAATATATCTAAGAGTTTAAATTAACTATATAACATTGGTGCTAAGAATATTATTACTCTTGAACATTTGATTAGTCTTAATTTTTGTTAATTTTCTTTTTTCATTATTACTTTGCTACTTTCAATAATAATAGTTTAATATCATTGATTTAATTTCATGTGTTAATATTTAATGATGAGTAATGTTTTGTCAAATTGTCAATATTAATATTATTTTTTTTATTTTTTTTCCTTTATTACTTTACACGTATTATAAATTTATAAGTTATAACTAATAATCTAAGATGGACTATAGTTTATATATTATATACTGTATATATTGCTAATTTTATTTTTTCTTTAATTTCTTTTATTACTCATTTATTCTTGTGTTAAGCATTCGATTTTTAAAGTTTGATAATATTACATTATTTTTAATATATGATTGATTTCATTTCATATTATATATATATATATATATATATATAGTTCATTAGTTTGTCTATTTGTGTACATAGTTGTTACTATTGAATCTTGGTCATTTAATTTCTTAACTTTAATAATATTAGCTTTAGTACCATTAATTTCATGTTATTTTTAATGAAAAGTATTAACTTAACAAAAGTTACAATATAAAGAAATAATATTTAAAATATCACAAAAATAGTATGTGTTTCGAATTCTCAATCGAATAGCTCGCGAGACGCGAGCCCGGTTCGTTTAACTACTCATGTGACAACTTGCGAGCTGGGTTTGTTTAACTACTCGCGATCTCAACTCGTTTAACTATTCGTAAGATAACTTGTTAAAAAGCTCGCGAGCTCGACGAGCCAAGCTCGAGTTCAGCTCGATAAAATGACGAGCTCGTTTATCAGGCTCGCTCGTTTAACAAACAAGCCTAACTCGAGCGAATTTTTTTCGAACCGATACCCAAGTATCTCGCTAGTATTTTGCAGTGTTGCAGAATGCGGCCTAAGCGCCATCCTCCTATGGCGGAATTGTTCGGCGATTACGCAGCCGAGTTCCATCTAGACGACTGAATTTCATTTTTTTAAGAAAAAATTATTTTTTAATATATTAATTATCTGTCGAATTTAGTTTCATTTGAACTTTGAATGTTATTTTGTCATGAACTTTGAATAATTTGAACTTTCAATGTTTGTTTTACTTGGATTTTGGATGATTTGATATTTTTCGAAATGGTAAGATTTATGAATTTATGTATGAAATTTTTTTATATTTATTAAAAAATATATAAAATAATAAAATAAAAAAAGGCCTAAAATCTACATAGACCCCCTCTAGACGCTCCAGGCGCTAAGCCCCTCGACCGCCCGATTAGCGCCTAACGCTTTTTACAACCTTGATATTTTGACTCATTTACATCCCTACTTGGCGGTGGTTTATGTTCTGTCTATCATAAACATGTTGCTCAAGTGTGGCGACATCAATAATTATCGAATGAGTTATTTTGATTTAAACCTCTAAACATTGGATTGTATTAATGTATTTAGCCTATTATCAGATCCAATATTATATCCACTAAACTGTGTATTTATCACATCACAGGCATACGTACCAGCCGGCACCTAGAGCTAACACATATAATCAAGTTTTATGAGCAAATATTCTATAAATTGTACACCAAATAGATTACATTTTCGCCTCGACGGCAGCAGATGAGAAGATGAAAATAATCACCAGCAGTCCAGAAATCGATTAAGACCCATCCAAATTCATATGTAAATGCATTCATAAGATGTTACATCATTATCGAATGATACACTATTATTTACATAAACTTTATATAGATATCAGCTTCCTATATGAATTAGTTTAGTCCCTGCGGCAAAAAAATAATTTACAATAGCATAACAAAACGAAGTCAAGCACTCCTATTTTGTCACATCAGGAGTTTTTATCGCTATAAAACTATACCGTATCATCCATACAAGCTACGTGTATTAAGCAAGTCATACCCGGAGCAAAAGTGGGAAGTTCAGAATGCTGTACAGAGGTTAGAGGAACACTCCTGCTGGATTTCCCTTGACGGGCTGCATATTCTGCTACGTTTGGGCTCGGATATCTGAACGTGTGAAATTGCCACAGCTAGCACATCCACCAAACCACCACTCTCGCCACCACCAACTACTTCAGTGGAACTACCTGAGGCTAAAGTTGGACTAGAGTCGTCACTGAGATGCTTTAACCTTCTTCTCTCGGACTCTTTACCTGGATTACCCGTTAGTTGCCTTGAAGTCAACCTCGTGTTGTTATTCCTTTGTCCCGGAGCACGAGCCTTTAATGTAGGTTCAGTGTAGAAAGAAATCCACGGATGTTCTGAAGAAGAAACAAAAGGAGATACGGGCGGCATCAGTAAGAAACGGAACTTCACCATAGCATAGTAAGCCAAAGTTCGTCACAAACTGATGAATAAGTTTGAAGCATGAAACATGTTAACAAGATCCTCTATATACTTTCTAAAAGCTTATATCCGCATAAATATCACATTTCTGTATATTTGATATTATATTCATACATACAGTTCATAGTTTTAAGCCATTCATTTAAGGCTCTCAGAAAATCTGCAGACCAACAAGACGTCAATTACAATAATCATAAGCAGGTGAAAAGCATCAGAGTTTTTGGTAAAGTCAAGGAACGATCGAGACAAATAATAGCACCAAAAACTGAAAAGCACTGTTATTGAAGAATAGAATGGAAAGAAAACACACCAACAGACGAACCTGTCCCGGCAACTGCCAAATCAAAACAGAAATCTTCAAAAGCCAAGTTTTAGACTCCTAATCGTGTACTTATATACCATAAGACTCCAGCCCTGGGCTTAACACATAGTATCCAACTGATGTTAATAAATAACTTAAATACGAATAAAACTCAAATAAAGAAATAAATAAACTCCAGTTAATCCACCCCCTCCTTATCCAAGTATTCCTAACTGATTTTAGCCCATCAGATGTTAAGCTCTATTGGCGTTTAACTATGCCTCATTGTTTACACTCGAGAACGCTTACAAACATCTTAAAGAAACAAATTTGACAGATGATCCATAACCTTTCGACAATGACCCATTCACAATAAGTTTAAAATCTCAATTTAAAACAGAAAAATTAGCAAATATTTTAATCCAAAAGAACTTATATGACAAGGATGGAAAAATGGAAGATAGGAAATTATGATTCATATATATTCTCTAAAACATTCCCAAATGTCTATGCAAACAACAATGAAGACTACACCCGGATTCGCATTCTGAATTATGTTAAATGTTATTCAAAAAAATATGGGGGGAGAAGGAAAAAATGAATCAATTTAGAAAACATGCGTAAAAGAATCCACAGAAGCTACTTATGCAAGTAAGACTTGAAGCTACTTTCTCTAAATAGTGAAAGATGATATATATTTTTTAATTTTCAGAATATTCAAGTTCACAGAATTTTGGGTCCATGCACACAAAAGAAAGACATGACCCTCTGAGTTCCAAAAGAAAAGGGAGTATACCTTGAAGTACTGGACTGACCTCAGCAGCTAAGTAGCATTCACGTTATTCATTAACAAAGCTCGACTAAATGGAAATAAGTTAGAAAAGAGAAACATACTTAAAACATCGTTTGCTGTGAACCTTGCTGATTTACTTCTTGTCAACATTTTGGAGAGCAGATCACGAGCAGGTTGTGAAACAGACTCCCAAATACCACCACTAAAATCAAGTTTTTCTTTCTTAATGGCCTCAAACACTGTCTCCAAAGAATCACCTTGAAATGGAAGAGCACCAACTAAAAGTGCATGAAGAAGGACACCAGCACTCCAAATATCCACTTTCTCTGAGTAATTACCCACCAGAACTTCTGGAGCAACATAAGCAGGACTTCCAACAATGCCAGTCAATCTCTGACCTGCAACGACAGATACAAATGTTTAATTCTCAACGTACCTCATTTAGTATTTATTGCTTCACACGGTACTTGGTACTTCAGAAGCACCATTCCTCAAACATGAGAAATAAATGAATAAAAATTTAATGACAGGACTAAAAATAGATTGTTCTCAAAAGCAATTGATCAGTGCAACTTCGAAGTGGCACCTCTTTTGCATTCTGAACATAGGGTGCCACTTTCTGCAGTCACTTTTAGGAACTTAATAGTACATTGTACCTTATTTTAAGAAGGTTAAACAATTCATCACATGTTCCACTCATTTCGCTAAGGAAATGCCATGCAAGGATGACAAAGTACAACTTCTAAAGCATCACATTTTGCTCCTAGCACTATCTCATGACTTTTCACATCCAATCACTGCACTCCCAGGTATGAACATACATTGACTCCCTCCCATGGTGCACTCATTAGAATCACAGATTTCTTAGACAGCGTGATATTTAATATATGTAGGCCTACGAATTCAATTTCTTACAAAATACTAGGACAGGCAATTACAATTCAAAAGGTCAAACACGGAATGAACAATGTTACTGCAATGAAAAAAAAACGACAGCTCCACAAGGCACCAGTAATGGCCAAGACAGAAGCAGAATAAGATAACATGGAAAATCAAGGGTATACACCCATCAATAAGAAAAGAAATTTGTGGGAGTAACACTTAGATTTGAAATAGTGAGTATATATTATTCTAGCTAGAGTCAGCTCAGTGCAAGAAGCTAGTTACGAAGTAAGGAAAACCCTGTCCATATACTATAATCAGCAGCAGTTGCAATTTGAAAACAGAGACAGAAAAGAATAAGAGAAAACAAATTCTTCCAGCATGTACCATGTCGAAGAACTGCTCACAAAGACTGCAATATGTTTCTGCGACCACTGCCATAAAGCCCTAAACTTAAGTCAACAGATAATTTTTCAGTTAGCAACTTGTCAGTGACCAGTTAAAAAGGGGGAAAAGAAAACAAAGAGGGTTTTTTTCTTTAGGGGGGTGGGGGTGGTTGGGTTTGAGCGTTGTGGAGTGCAATGGTGGGGTAAACAAAAGTAATTAACCACATCAAAATTTGAAAAGAGGTATATAAACATTAGCAAACTTAAGAATGGATTTTATAATATTAGCTACATTAGGGAATGTGGATATGTTGTATTACCATCCAAGATTCTCACAGCTAATCCAAAGTCAGCAAGCTTCATTTGTCCAGAGGATGTGAGGAGAATATTCTCAGGCTTTATGTCCCGGTGAACCACACCCATCTCATGGCAGTATCGTATAGCCAGCATTAACTCCTTAATTACATTAGCAGCCTTTCGTTCAGAATACCGGCCTTCTCTAGCTATCTCATCAAGCAAACGTCCTCCAGAACACAGTTCCATCACAAGATAGAAAGACTCAGCATCCTCATACACGGCTGTCAGTGTCACAACACCTGGATGCCCAGAAAGGTGCTGCATAATCTCCACTTCCCGATGCACAATCTCCTCCCCTTTCCCCAAAGTCTTGCATGCAAACTCCTCCCCAGTTGCCTTGCTCCGACACAACACCACTGACCCAAACTTCCCTTTCCCTATTGTCTCAGCCAACTCGTAATCCTGGTCAATCTTCTTCTTCCTACCCAATCGAGTCACTGTATCAATGCAGCCAATTTTCCGCTTAAGACCTCTACCTGGCAACTCCAAGCTTGCAGCCCCACACGCTGGGGCAGTAACGACTCCATTAATAACACTCCTACTTGAATCAACAATCTTTGAAACTACCACCTCCCTACATTTCTTTTTCCTTCTCGAATAATCTTCAAGGGACAAATGTGACCAGTGGAATGCCAATTGAGTCTGCTCTTCAAAATGATTTTGACACCCTGTGGAGATCTCAGCTCCCTTTCTCTTCTTCCCCAAACACTCCATATGAAATCTACCCTAAGTTATCATAGAGAAACCTGGCTAATATTATCTGAATTTCACCTCGAATTCGCCTAAAATTACCAACAACTTACACTAGATTAGTCCCAACTCCCAACAGGACCCCTTTTTTCCACCGATTTTAATCTAATAACATAACAATCTAACCACTGAGATAATAATCACAGCCGACGTAACAAGGGCACCAATTTTTGGTACAATCCTGCAATTTAAGCCAATATGTTATATCATAAACGGTTCCATTAGCACGCACCCACCATCCTCGAAAACCTCAGACGGAAAGCAACATCACAACGGCATGCTTCAAGAAAAAAAGATAAATAAATTCCGATATTCGTACCTTGAAATCTACAACATTTCTTGTGTTTTTTCCTGCGGCCCATTCCCAAAATATAAACTTCTTCTCAATTCCAAAACTTAATCTTCAAGATTCTAGAAAAATCTGAACTGATCCCACAAAACTATCTCCACAAGACGAGAGAATTAATTGGGATTAAAATTAAAATAAAAGAACAATGAAATATTCGTGCGCTAGTATAGAAGACCATTTTTAATAGGGAAAAGGTGCGTCTAGCTCTCTCTGACTGTTAACATAGGGAGAATTTATCGTCCCTCAAATATATCTTTTCAAGTGGGAAATTTTCTTCACAATACCCCGACCGCTAAAGTCATCTCCAACCATTTTTCTCCCTCTAACTCTATTCTAAAAGAAACTGTACAGAACTATAACTCTATAATTCACTCTACAATGAAATATTTCATATTTATATTTTTTAATATTAATTTTTTTATCAAATAATTATGTAGCATATATTTTTTCAAATATATTTACATTTAATATTTAATATTATTTAATAATTATTAAAAATAATATAATTTAAATTAATTTACAAAACTATATTTTATTTAAACATAAAACCAACATTTACTAATATAAAAAAACAATTACATTATAAACATGAACTAACATTAACAAAAACATAAATTACATTTTAATAACAATTAATCCTCAGAATTCAAAAATTCATCTCATAAATGATCAATCAATGCATTACGAAGTGCCACATGAGCTTCTTTGTTTTTAATTTTTCTATATCGTGCAAGAAATGATTGGATTAACATAATTTACATTGTTAGATTAATAAAAAATAAAGAATAAAGTTAATGTAAAAATTAAAAAAAGAATAAAAAATGTAAAAATAAAATAAAAAGGATAGGGGGAGTGAATAGTACCCTTTTACACGTAAAGGGGTATTGTTCACCCCTGGAAAAACAACTAGAGGTAGCGTATGGTTGGAGAGAGATTTTAGCCAAACTTACAGTCTGCCGCTAAGGTAAAGGGAGCGTTGGAGTTGCTATAATATAATTATATTAGAGAGATAGTAAAATATTAGTCCTAGTTGGCATGATCTAGTAATAGAGTGAGATTGTTCAAAAATCAAAGATCACGAGTTTAAAATTTTTCAATACCTCCAACCACTAATATAATTATATTAAAGAGATAGTAAAATATTAGTTCCGGTGGGAATGGTCTAGTGGTAGGGTGAAGTTGTTTGGAGACCAAAGATCACGAGTTTGAATCTCCTCAATACCACCAGATTGGATGTGCAAGTTAAAAAAAAAGAGAGAGGTAATAAAATATTATAAAAATGCGGGTGTGTAAGTTAAAAAAACACAGAGAAAGATAATAAAATATTATTAAAATGTACAGTAGGGTATAATTTCCCTATTAAGTTAAAGAGTCGACCAATTAGTTATTTTTATGAAAAAGTTAACGTGGACAAGTTAAGGGTTAATTGCCTTAAAAATCATAAATTTTAAACTTAGTTATAAAGGGGTGGGTTCAAATAGGAACCAATCCCCCGTGAGAACCTAGGAACCAATCAAATTCAAGGATTTTGATGACATGGCGGATAAAAAGGCGGTGACATAGTTGTAAATATGTAAAATTTGAAATATAAGGGGTAATTCCAGAATTTTTTTTTATAAAGTGATGTCATCATTTTTATCCAATTTACGCAAAAAAACATATCAAATTAAAGATTTTTTCATGCCTTTTCATTTAAGATCTATAGTGCATATGTTTATTTGAGCAAAAATTGATGAAAAATACAAAAACTTTTTTTCACGTATATTCAACTCGTAACTGTCAGACATTTGCTAATATGATATCACAATATTGTTCATATCTTGTGTTTATGTTGCTAATATGAAATTTTTTATGCACGACTTTGAATTTTAAGTTGCTTTCATGAGAAAATAGTTAAAGTATGAGCTATATATATAGTTAAGTTCATAAACAATTATAATTTTATCATTGCTTAATATTACTTTGAAAAAACTTGTAATATTTGAGAATTTAAGTCATACTAGCATATCATTATTCACATATTAGCAGCATGTTACTAACATATTAGCAAATTGTTAGTCACATATTAACAATGTATATATTCTTTAACATATTAGCAATATGTTGTATGTATGAATGATGTTACATATGTTACACAATATTATTTAAAATGTGGTCCAATGTTATATGTGTGGTGTTTAATATGTGTCAATTTAATATTATAATCTCGTCAAGTTAGCGATATGAGTCTACCTCATGTTAGGAACAAAATATGTTGATGTTAGCAATATAAATCTTTCATGTTAGCATATTAATACAACGCCAGAAAAGACAACGGTTTTAAAGCATTGTCTATTTAATTCCGAGAATTGGGCCCAAAATCCGAAAAAACATAACCTAATTTCTAAATTACGAAAATAACCTCGCCTTCATTAAGTTCTCAAATATTACAAGTTTGTCACCTTACTTTGACTAAAACTTTGACTAAATTATGATCATTAGATCTAATTAAATATAAAGTTAGGATTGGTTCTTACATTCTCACGGGGGATTTGGTTCCTATTTGATCATTTCCCTAGTTGTAAATTTAACATAAATTTTAAAAGTATGCAATCAAAATACCAACTTTGAATTTGTGTATTATTCAACATCCTCAAATTTTTATAAAACAAACTGACCTCCAATTCAATATACAATTTACTCGTCTCTTCAAGCCCTCATGACTCGACCATTAATTTTTGAAAATGACATAAAAATGGCCACAATTGCATGTTGGATTGAAGGTCAATTTATTTTATAAAAATTTGGGGATGTTGAATAACACACAAATTCAAAATTAATATTTTGATTGCCTACTTTTAAAGTTTATGTTAAATTCACAACTAAGTTCAAAGTTCATGGTTTTTAAGATAACTAACCCAAAAATTAATAGTATTAGTTAAGACACATTAACCTTATTTTCCACACATATTTAGATATTTTCACACACTAAATCACATTTTTTACATACACTACATTTTTTTTTGTACATGTGGAAATTTTATTAAATATTCTATATGCATACATATTATAATATATTTATAATATAATATATTTTAATAATCCCATAAAAATTGAGTTTATGTCTTATAATTTACTCGATGCATATTGCATGTAATTTCAAAATCTTTAAGTTGTATCATAAATTTGTTATCATGTAGTCACATGATTTTACCTTCTTTTTTTTTATATCGAGGGTAACCCGCAGCCACTATTTATAGTGCGCACTGGATAAACTCCGTCCCTATGTAATAGCCTACAGACCTACACAGAGGAAGTAAACCACACTTGGCAAGTCAGGTGTGACAGACTCACACCTAGTGGTGTTGGTGGTGGGTCGAACTTGAAACCTTTGGCCTCAAAAAACACCACTCCACCACTATATAATATGGGGTGATCTTATGTGCATCTTATGCATCATCAGAAGGTGAATGAGGGATCCACGCGCGTTGATTCGGTCAATCAACAAAAAAAAAATCAAAATCAATATCAACCGTAACACTAAAAAATATCACTCAAAACCCCAAAAAAAAAATCAAAATCAATATCAACCGTATCCTTAAAAGTATTGTTAGAAAAAAAAACTTTGTCAAAATCAATATCAATTGCAACACTAAAAATTATCACTAAAAAAATCACTTATATCCTTAAAAAGTATTACATGTGCCACCATTTTTTTTGTTGTTTGATCGGACCAACGCATTGACATTCTGATGGTCTAAGTCAGATGGTGCACCTAGTGTAAGTGAGAATTGACCTATAGATATAGGTAACATAAAAAATTAATTATATCACTAGAATTGAATAAATTAAATAAATAAACAAATTTTTATAATTTATTGGAAAATTTTATTTTTTATTTTTTTAAGCACATTGTCTTATTAATCTACATATAATAAAAAAATATTGTTTTAAAAAAGGACATAAATCAAACTTTTTTCACGGATGAAATAATTAAATTAATTAACTGTAAGGCTTTTTTAAGGATATATCAATAACGAATTAAACGTTAAGAAATTATTATCCATCATTCCAACTTACGGTGCAAAAAAAAAACAATGATTTATATAATTATAAATTTATTATAACAAATATAAGGTTACATTTTCAATTAACAAAATTTGTGGGCCCAAATTAACAATAAGCCATCAATTTTTCTTAAATTTAATAAGCAGAACCAAAAACAATATCAAATTGTCTAGGGTTTCATCTTCTACAGTACTGTTTTTCTTCTGTCAATCTTCAGTTGTATTTTGTTGGCGCATCTTCAGCTTCAACCCTTATCTCAAACCCAATTTTGAACAGAATTTTCGTTTCACGTTTTTGCCGATTGATTTCGAAGATCTGAGGGTTAGTCCTGGGTTGAGATAAATTTATTTTGGTTTTCATTCAAAATTTCCAAGCTCAAGCACGAACAAAACAAAATCGATCTAACAGAGTCACCCTGATCTACTAAAGGTTAGTTACCTCTTGCAATTTTGTATATTTATGAACGACCACTGTGGAATCTATGCTGTTAAATGCCTAATAGTACTAATTATTTAATTATCGTTTTTTTTCCTCCATGTAGTTGTTTTCACCACTTGTAGTCGTGTGGTTTACTCTGGTAAGAAGATAATTTCATTATAATTTTTTTAACTTGTTTTATTTACCACCGTTTTTTTCGCTTTTATATGAATATATTTTCATGTTTGTGTTATACAGAAAGTTATCATCAACAAATTATTTAAATGGGAAACATGCAACTGAAGCTCAACACTGTTGAATAATATCAAATTATTCGAGATATTAATTATTCTATAATGCTTTTGCTATTGAGTATCTGGAGAACTTAATATCAGACTTGTTCATGTTTTTATATATACATGATTACCATAACCAACTATTGACAAATACAATTTAATTTGTTTAGTAATAACATTTAATTTAATGGCTAAAATAGTGTTTTTGTTGTAATAAAATTTTCCAAAACTGTATGATTCATGCTTTTCTCAGTAAAGGCATTAACGTAAATTTTATTTAATGATAAAGTGTGATGGAATAATCCTCTTGTTTTCCTCTTTGTTTGCAGTTGATGGACTGTAAAATGCGGCGGTGAGTCCAAAAATCTCAAACCCTACTCAATTTCTTATTTTCTTTTTGAATGGGGAAGAACGAATTCCTAACCCCAAAGGCGATCGCAAATCGGATCAAAGCAAAAGGTCTGCAGAAACTGCGATGGTACTGTCAGATGTGCCAGAAGCAATGCCGCGATGAGAACGGATTCAAGTGCCATTGTATGAGTGAGTCACACCAGCGCCAGATGCAGGTTTTCGGCCAGAACCCCCACCGAGTCGTCGAAGGCTACTCTGAGGAGTTCGAGACCACCTTCCTTGAGCACATGGGCCGAAGCCACCGCTTCAGCCGCGTCGCTGCCACAGTCGTGTACAACGAGTACATTGCTGACCGCCACCACGTCCACATGAATTCCACCCAGTGGGCGACGCTGACGGAGTTCATCAAGCATTTGGGCAAGACTGGGAAGTTGAAGGTTGAGGAGACTCCCAAGGGTTGGTTCATTACCTACATCGATCGTGATTCCGAGACCCTGTTCAAGGAGAAGATGAAGAATAAGAGGCTCAAGGCGGATATTGCGGAGGAGGAGAAGATGGAGAGGGAGATTCAGAGACAAATTGAACGAGCTGAGCAGATGATGGGGAACGACAATGGTGGAGGAGGAGCAGAAGAGGGGATTACTATTACTAAATCGAGAATGCTGGAGAAGAATGATGAGGAGGGGTTGACGAAGATCACGATGAGCTTGGGGCAGTCAAAGAAGAATGCGGAAATGAATGGGAAACGGGGGGATAGTTCGAGATTGGTGTTTGATGAGGTTGAGCCAGAGAGTAGTAGTGGCAAGCGAAGAAGGGAAGGAGGCGAGAGCTCGGGTAAAAATGCCTCAGTTTTGGATGAGTTAATGAAGGAGGAAGAGAAAGCTAAGGAGCGGATCAATAGGAAGGACTATTGGGTTTGTCCGGGGATTGTGGTGAAGGTCATGAGCAAAGCTTTGGCTGATAAGGGGTATTATAAGCAGAAGGGTGTGGTGCGGAGGGTGATTGATAAGTATTGTGGGGAGATTGAGATGGTTGAGAATAAGCATGTGTTGAGGATTGATCAGGAGGAGCTGGAGACGGTGCTTCCACAGATAGGAGGCCTTGTGAAGATTGTGAACGGGGCATATCGTGGTGAGAATGCAAGGTTGCTGGCTGTTGATACCGATAAATTTTGTGCTAAAGTGCAGATTGAGAAGGGAATATATGATGGAAGAGTTCTCAAGGCTGTTGAGTACGAAGATATTTGCAAACTAGCTCAGTAACACGTGGAACATGGGAGTATACTATCTTGGGCTTAGTGGTTGATGTTGATCTAATTGTATGCTATCCATCTGCAACCCCCTAAGCAAAGGACTTGTGCCTATCAACTTGTTCTACAATTCCTTAGTTTCTGGTTTTTGCTCTGTGGTAAAGTAGATGAGGCACTAAGGTTGGAATTGGAGATGAGGAAGAGGGGTTTGCTCCCATACGACGTGATCTATCAAAGGTTTCTGTAAACCAGCCATGGACACATACGCCGAGATGCTTAGACGTGGATACACCCCAGATAATGTGACTTGCAACACCTTGTTTCAATACTGGATCGTGCAATGATTTTGACAGGAAAATTGTTTAAGATGAGCTCTGTTCCAGATTTAGTTAAGAGTAACTTATTGTTGTCTAATGTTCTTTCATTTGCTTTTGAAACTCAATGAATCAGTTGGGGGAAGAAAGACTCCTGCCATGAGGTAACCTTGTTTCAATAACTAATAAATGTTGTCTTAATGCTTTATAGTTTGTATGATCTATCTTTTTCAGTACATTTTAAATAAATGAGACTTTGAGTTTATTAACCATTTGCTTGTGTATTGCTCATTTTCCATTTTGCCGAACATTAAGATTTCCTCCAATTTGATGGATGAGCTATCTGAATTTCATATTGTGTACTGTCTCACTTTTTGTTTGTAGTTTTCTTCTCTTGAGACTACAAATTTGGGCATGCATCTTTGCTGAGATTAGAGAATGTGATAGAATGAGCTTTCCACCGTTTTTTGTTTTTTTGACATGGCAGTTTTTATGTTTTGAGAAGAATCATGAATATGTGTGATATATTCCATTAGGTAAACTCTTTAAAATTTATATGTGATATATACAATTAGATAAGCTCTTTAAAATTTGGTATGTATCTTTTATTAGAATTTAGACTCTTGTCATATCTAACTGCTGTTTGTGTGAGGCAATGCAAATAAGCTCTGAGACAATAGAGAATTGAAGTTGGAAATGCAGTGTTTGAAATTGTACCAGACATCATAATATCCACTTTACATCTCTGGTTACGTGACTTTGCATCATCAGAAACCTTGTTGTACTTACTCCATCCACCATTGTCAAGTATTTCATCGTAAAAGCCCTTCGTTCTTCGTGTAGATAGGCCAGTTCCTTCAGCTGCCCCAACCGGGATGGTGCAGGATTACCCCTGTTTAAAATATGATCTTCCTAACCTTCATATACCACTTTCTCCATCGACCCAATGTTTGTGGCCCTAACAGTTTTGAAACAAAAATCATAGTTTTTCAGTGGAATGAAAAATCTGTCATTAATGGAATTTTTGTCCAAGTACAATGATGTAAATTATAGAGATAAACCAGTAGGGATTGTCATTGAAGCCGAAGAACTTAGCAACCTAAATAGTCCTCTTTAACATATACCATGGTTAACTACTATACAAGTCTCTACTTGTATAAACTTTCAGCACAAAAATCTGTTATCTGAAAACTGAAAATTTTGCAACCTAATACAAGATTGAAGACATATCTGTCATAGCATGGTATATTGGTGTTGGAACAACAAAATTGCAAACATTATTACAGTAAAAAAAATGATATTAAATAAAAATAAATTATTATACCTGACAGTGACAGCCATCTTTGTTGAGTTTCTTGATAGCAAAAACCAAGGATCACCAGGATTGCCCTTAAGCGTACACACATCCAAAACCACCTGCGCCGATTTTAAGTAATCTATTGAAGTCACTAGTCGCTTGCCTTACCTCTGGAAATGTAAATACTCTCAAATTACGAGTTTTTTTCTTCATATATTTCGGTAATTCTCCTCGATGTAGCCAACATGATGACTTGGTTGCCCTTTCAAGTTCTCATAGATCAAATTTGCTCTGGTTTTTCAATGTAGGTTCTGATTTTTGTACTCTAGTTTTGCTCCTATCCTTGAAATGATTGAAACACTTCATATTCAAACGCCTACTTTCACCATATGAAATCTGCTCTGAAATCGGAATTAATATATATATATATATATATATATATGAATTCAAAAGATGGAAATTTTTACTGAATTAGACGCAATTACTATCAAATTCACCACATGAAATATGCTCAGGAATCAGATCGTTCTCGTAATTGTCAAGAACATATTTAGGAACATAGAGAGAACAACATGATTAAAATATGTCAATCATGTCTTTTAACATCTGATAAATAACCGATTTCACGCACTTTAAATTGTTATTTTTTTAGTTTGACGTGTTGGTTATAGGTTTTGCATGTATTTTACTGTTTATACTAAAAAACATACACCCACATGTAAGATCTATAACTAACACAATAGTGTAGAGTTGATCTCAGTTTTGGTTACGGTTGATTATTTATGTGACTATGTCAACATGATAAGTCTTGATAAGACTGTAAACGAATAGAGCTATTCAAAATTTTCTTGAAAAAAGTTCATTCGTTTTCTAAATGAGTCAAGTTTGAGCTTTAAATTGAGCTCAATAAATTATTGATCAGAGCTTGAACATAGTAGTATTCGGCTCAGTCAGCTCGTGAATAGCCGAATATGTTCGAGCTCGAGCTTAATCAAACATGCTCACAAACATGTTCATAAATGTTATAAATATTCCGAACAAATAAATTAAATAAGCTTTATTTTTCAAGCTCGAGCTCTAATATGTAAATTAAACAAGCTTTTTTCGAGCATTTGGGCTAAGGCTCGATTAGTAAATTTTCGAGTATTTTATAAGCCGAATTCGAGCATCACAAATATTTATCGAGTCGAGTTCGAATAAGAGGAAAAAAATTGTGATCGAACTTGAACTCAAATATTCCTTAACGAGTCATGCTCGAGCATTAGAATATTCAGTTTGGTTCATTTACAACCCTATGTCCATATCGAGGCAACCTCGATATGGACACGAATTGATGCATAACAACATGAAACGAAACAATTATAACAATAATTAAATCAATATTAGTAAATATATCATTTCATTTTATATATTATCGTGTAGCCTAACATGTAATTATCTTAGCAGGTTATTATTGTGTATATGTTAATTTTCGATACAAAGCAAAAAAAATTGTATCCACATAATAACGATACAAACACTCTGAGCTTAAATACTAACCTACTATCTTCATTGCGTGTCAATAATTATGAACCCGAGTTTTTGTATTATAGAGTATACAGTATGTTATCAACTAATTTGATTTTAAATAGTACTAGTATTTCTCCTGTGCGAGGCACAAATTATTATTATTTTTTTAGATCTATAATATAATGATTATTTTAGAATTCTATATGTTGTGTTCAATTTTTAAAAAATAATAAAATGAATGCACATGTGCTAATTAATTAGATAAGAAGATCAATTTTGTGTAGAACAAAAAGAAAATTAAATTTTAGGAATTAAATGAAAATTCATGTTAGAAAGATCGAATTGGAATATTTCAAACTACATGATTTTATAAATAACAATGTATAATTTTTTCACGATTAAAGAAAATTTGATTCTTTGAATATATGGCATGTATAAAAAATATAATTATTTAATTATTTTAAATGATAAAATTAAAAATAATAAATTATTATAAATTATTATTATTATTATTATAGTGCAACACAAATGAAAACTATTTCTTAAGCGGCAAATGTTGAGATAAATCATCCACCTATACATAAAAAATAAAAAATAAAATATGTTACAAATCTCAAATTTTCAAGTGAAAAAATAATAAATAAGAGTGCAAAAATTTATTAAAATACAACCGATGTAGCTTAAACCATCATGAAAAATGCAAACAAAAGAAGAAGAAGAAGAAGATTTACAATAATAAACATCAGTACTGTTGTCTATTAACTCAAAACCGTTGTCTACGATACAAAACACTGTTGTCTAAAATATAAATGTTAACTCATGTGATAGACAATGGTTTATTCCAGAACTGTTGTGTATCACACGATTTTGCTTTAATATATGTATGGATTATATTTCTTTCTTCTTAAGAACCAGCTGCGAATCAATCATGTATTTGGATGTACCTTAAACCATCCGGTTTAATTACGAATCGATTATGTGTTCGGTCTAATTATATCCGATCAAAATCAGTGAACCGATCTAGATTTAAGTTCTTCAATTATGAGACTTGCATGATTCGAACCCACAGTCTCATTTTTTAGATTTAACTTCTTCAAGCATGAGACTTGCATGATTTGAACCCACAACCTCTGAACCGATGGGTCCAGTTTAATTACGAATCGATCATGTGTCCGGTCTGGTTATATCCAATCAAAATCGGTGAACCGATCTATATTTAATTTCTAGATTTAACTTCTTCAAGTATGAGACTTGCATGATTCGAACCCACAACCCCCGAAAAATATATTACTTTGTACTATGCACTCAATCAACTATGTTAATACATATTTATATTATTATTTGGATATTAATAATATATATATATATATACACAAATTGAAAATAACTAAATCTCATTTTAATTAAAATCAATGTTTACCATATAATTAAACTCAATATTTAAAAATATATCTAAGTTATTAATTTAATTAAAATAAATGAGGAGAAGAAATAAAATCTAAAATAGTGGCTTATGAAATAATGATTAACAATTTTTTTAATTGTTATCTATTATACAATATTATTTGTAATTAAAATCAATGTTTAATTGTTCGACATTTAATTATATATATAATCTAATATTTGATATTCTATGTTTGTTTTAATAAATACTATACTTCTGATTGTTTAACTTATGGAAGAGCTGTCGATAAACACTTTATTTATTTTGCATTGATATAAAATAAGTGCCCTTTTTAAACTTAATTCAATATATTTATTTATCTATTTTTTTATATTTTAATGTGTACATATACATATAATATATAAATAAATATTATCTAATAGATCATCTGATTTTTTTAAAACAATTCAACTGATAAATGAATGGTTCGACGTCGGGTCCGGATTTAAAAAAGATGTCTTAAATATGCTTTACACTTTATATCCAATAAGATGAGTCTACCCGAATTTGTATTTTGTAGTGGATGGGTCTTATTTGATTGTTGGTAAGCTAGGCGTTTCTTTTATTTCTAAATATAAATTTTTAACTTTTTACTATGCAATATACTTTAAAAAATATTTATTTTACTCATTTTTAATTTCTAATTAAATTTTCACAATCACATATTATCTATTCAATTATATACATTATTATAATGAGACTCATCAGTTTATTCTACCCATACAAATGTTTACTTTCACATCAACCAAAAATTCAAATTTGAAAAATAATCAAACAAACATATTTCCATTTTCCAAACCCGTAACTCTAAATATCAAATCTACCGTCATAACAAAATCATTATTTTTTTCAAAAATCAATACACATCATAAATTGGTCAGGAATACAAAAAACTATGAATGGAAGTTGGAATGAGAACAAATATCCCCTTAATGTTTCTAAGATTTTCTCAAGTTTTTTTGCATGAGAAACATATAGCACATTCATAATGCATAATGCCTACAAATTTCATCTGCAAAAGAACATGAGTAAAGGGCAGAAACATTAAAGGGGTGCTTGTTTTCATTTCTAACTTCAATTCTTGGTTAGGAAATAAAGCATGATTTAGAACAGAGGAATCTGATTTCTAACACAATCCCTCACAACATTCCCATCAAAGGCTTCAAAGTTGAAGAGAGTTTTGATTGCCATAAGCACCAAAGATGACCATAACGAAGCCATCATTTTCTTGATCAAAATTTGTGAGTTATTCCTTGCTCTATTACAAACTTATTACTCTCTTCCAGCTTTCTTCAAATCTAAGTCTGCTCTTGAAACTACAGCCACTGTCAACACGACTGTTGAATCATATTGCCCCCAACGCCCTCATCTTGGTTCGTCTGTCAGGTCACAACCCTTTTCTCTTAGTATCGTATGGAAACTAGCTGCTGTATCTGCCATACCAATTTCCTCGAATGCTGCTAAGAGTTTATTACACATGGAGCTGTTGAACTCTGAAGTTGCAGATTGCTTCCATTGCCCTACTATTTCACCAACCTCTTCCAAATGTCCAAGCATCAGATATGAAGAAAGCACGCACACATAGTTCCGACCTGTCATCTTTTGCCCAGTCATCGTCAAAGATTTCCAGATTTGGTCAAGTTTATCCTTGTTCCCCAAGCCCCCGTAGAGAATAATAAGAAAGTCGTAAGATATCAGTTCTCTCTGCGTAATACCTTTCTCACTTTCCACTAGGGAGCTGAAATCGGAATTCACTAGTTGAGTAGAGTTAATGTATAACTTGGCAAGTTTCTGATATCTAATCCAACTCTCATTGCAGCTTGAATCAACAACCATAGCATCAAGAATCCTTCTTACCTCGTCCATGTTTAGAGCTGCAGCACACGAACTTATCCATAGATTATATGTAAATAGATCAGGCGCAACATTCTGGCATTTCATGTCTTTGACAATTTGAGGCACCTTTTCCAGCTGCCCGACTGACATGTATAAAGTCATCAGCTCGTTGTAAGTGATGGCGCCCAATGAGAGATTTGCTCCCTTCATTCTTTCGTAGAGACCCTCTGCCTTCTCAATCAGCTTCGACCCAGCATAGCAGTGAAGGAGAGCAGTGTATGTTTCACTGGTTTTTGCAGAGGAAGGCAACCCTTCAAAGTAGCGTTCAGCAGCATCAATGCCGAAAACTTGAGTCATCAGGTCAATGCGGACTGCATAATCGGAGTCGGATAACTGATATTCATCATTACCAACCATCCATTCTGAAATCTGTGAGTTCATAAGGTGCAAAACACTTGTTCATTGCATTATATATTAGCAATTCTCAATTTGATTCAAAGGATAATTCTAAACTTGTGTTAACTACATTTGCCTATTCTAAACTAGTCCTCGAATAGTTGCCAGAAAGAGAATAAGAGAAACAATTCTGGAAGCAGTACCAAATCTAAACATAATTAAACGACAATAATCAGAGAATGATACCAGCAACACACAAAATGAACATATTTGAAAATCAATATCTGCATGAGAGATTGTTTGTGCCAACAACAACCAGTAACTTAGACAGCACACCGGAAATCCACCCCTCGAGAAAAAAGAAAAAGCTGTAATCATGGCATCTATGAAATATGAATGAAGTACTATACCACTATTCTTTTATTGACCTCTTATTAAGCAGGAAGCAAGAATGATGATATAAAGAATTTTTATTTTTTTTTGTGACAAACAGAAGCTCACAGCTGCTACCCGTTGGTGCACTATGGGTAGACTCTGCTCCTACGTAATAGCCTACAAACCACATAGGGCTAGCAAACCGCACTAAACAAGCCCTAGTGCCTTTCACAACTCCCATGTATCTGATATGTCAACTTTCCGAAATCATCCGCAATAGGAACATGTTTTTGTCAATAGAGTAATAGAGGCTATCATGCCATTTTACTTGACCATGTAAAACAACTTGGGGATATCCCCAATAAAGCTTGCTGGCCTTTTATCCTAGAAACAAGTAGTTAGCTATTCAGATTAATATATCAATTAGTTTATTAAAGTAAGATCTTATAAGACCTTAAACAATAATGAGGGTTCAGGGTTCTCATTTCTTCTAATTCATTCCATGTGCTTGGAGGTTAAGAATTTCACCAAACAGTTCCAACAAGTAATAATAAGACATATTTGATCGAATAAAGAGTGAAGGTCAATTAGACAAGACAACTGCAAAAATGCAACAAGGTTTCCACATCTAAATTAGCTAGACTCGAAGGTTTCATGGTGGACTGCATTTTTCAACATAATCATGCAGAAAGATAGTGATATTTGATAGCTAGAGTTCATTTGTCTGTAATGCATAGAAAAGGAAAGTAGAATTTTCAATAATGCAGTACTCTATTTGCAGTTCAAGAAGGTGCCTCCAAAGCACGGAGAAAGGTCAGAAAACTATTGATTATCATACTCGAGTTGGTTCAAATGCCAGCAGATACTCTAGGTTATGGATTTGTTCACGGACATCAGCAACGTCTTCTAAAAGATGATATGCGATTGATAATGCTAGCTCAATGGAGCATTAGTTCACTTCACGTGCTCAAAAATTGAAAGATTTCACCAGTGAAAGCAGCTAATACTACACAAAACCAGGACAGCATTGCAATCTTTTCTTGACTTGATCTTCCCCTTTATTATATAAACCCACATCTACACTCAAGCATGATGATATCACCTGATTATCAAAAAAACACAAGTCGCCCCAATCTTTTCAAATTGAACCCAATCAAACACAACAGCTAGCATACACATGGATTCAGATTAACTCACACCATTTCCCCTTACATAATAGCCAAAAAGAAAAAAAGAGAAATCAACATAAAATAACTCCCAAAACCTAAAAAAGCAATCATCTTTCCGAAACATCAATTGTTCTGCTCAATCTTTCAACACGCGCACACACACACACACACGAACAATATAGGAAATAAATAAAAACAAAAAAGGGGAAAAAGTTTAGAAACCTCGAGGGCGTGCTTGAATCGTCGCGATCGGCGAAGATCTCTGGTGATGGTACGGAGGTCAGAAAGGGAAATTGCGCGGCCTTCGCCGATCCATTTCTGCAAAACATTAGTGACACTTCTCTTTGGGAGCCGAAGCCTGAAAATTCTGCTCTTCAAATCATCTTTCTCATATTCTGTGCATTCATCCACGCTCCCTTCTTGTGCGGCGGTAATGGCTTCTTCTTTAACGGCTTCGATGCTTGAAGAAACGGATCTCAACAGGATTCTACTGCCCCTTCCCGCATTTCTACAGATACAAATTATGAAAAATTCCCAATTTAATTTTTCCGAGCAAAATTAATTGTTGGAAATAAAGAAAGGGAAGAGATTTTACCGAGTGAAAGTGAGGAAGAGGGAGCGGGCGGCCATTGTTACCTGAGATATTTTTTCTTGAGGTGCTGTGCAGCAGCCTGTAAGTTCAATAGTAACTTGGTAGCATAAATCATTAAGGAAATTTTCTGAAGTTTTTAGTTTAGTTGATGAAAAAAGATTGGGAGTCGCTCAATGCGAATGAGATCGCATTGTTGCAAATACTGTTGCATTTCTTGTCGTAACTCTTCAATATTTTTTTAATTTTTTTTATTTTTTAATTTATTATGATTTATTTTAGTTTAAATTGTATATTTATGGTTCATCCATTCTTAATTAGGGTATATTAAAAAAATAATAAAATAATAAAAAAATTTAATTATGCAACACTAAATGTAACACCAAATGCAACAGAGCTCTGGCTCAATGCACCCCATTTTTACACTTTCCTGTGAAAAAAAGACAAAATAAATTTTTTTTGAAGTTATCTAAAAGCCCTTTATTTAGAAAGAAAAAAAATGTTTAATGAAAATGAAATTTCGAACTCACCATGTTGTTTGAAATTCTATTTTTGAAAAAACATAATTTTTAAAAGGGTTAATTAGTTTAAATATCACAAACTATTCATGATTTCTGGTTTTTAACATGAACTTTAAAATGTTGCCTCTACAACACGAACTTACATTTTTTTGTAATTACAACATCAGTTCAAAATTGAGTGCAATTACAAGCACAAAAATTATACGAAATACTTAATTTTTTTTCTTATTTTTTTCCATAATACATTGATACAATTTTATTTCTCATGTATGTTTTATTTTATTAACATTGAAAATTTGATGTAAATTAATTAGTATTTTATCTGTGTGAGGTACGAGTATAAATTATTTATAAACACAAATAAATAATTACAAAACTTTTGAGATTGAGTGAATAATTACGAAAAATAAAAACATAAAAAATTATATGAAAATAGAGTTTAAATTAATGTTCGACATGTAATATAATCAATTTTTTGGATATGACAACATGAATCTGTCAGATTTATTTATAGAACGACAATAGTAAATAATATTACAAACACATGTAAATAAAATATAAAATGCATCATGAAATATATATGTAAGTATTTCATGATGTTATAATTGCAAAAAAATAATAATGTTATAATTGGGAAAAAAATGTAAGTTTATGTTGTATGCATAACATTTTAAAATAGATTAAATATTTCATATAATTTTTGTGCTTGTAATTGCACTCAATTTTGAACTGATGTTGTAATTATAAAAAAATGAAAGTTCGTGTTGTGGAGACAACATTTTAAAGTTCGTGTTAAAAACCAAAAATCATGAATAATTCGTGATATTTAAACCAATTAACCCTTTTTAAAATAGTCTCGCTCGATTATGAATCTTCGGAACACACCATGTTTGTTCAAAAATTCATTATGGACAATGATGTGTTCAAAATCTATTTTCGAACGGACTCCATGAATTTTTATTTAAGTATCGTTCGAATACACGATTTCGAACATATCAAGATTATTCGAACATAAAACTTCGAACATATTCAGAATGTTCGAACACACGACTTCAAACGGAGCGCGGATATTTTTTTATTAGTAAGAGTTTTTAGGTAAATTTATAACTAATAAAAGAAAATGAAAAATAATTTGGATTGCAAAGAGTAAAAATGATGGTGTATTTATCAACTCCTACCTCGTTAAATTCATTTTTTAAAAATCATTGTTTTGACAAAAACCTATATTAGACAATTTTACACGGTTAGACGGGAAAAACTCACCAAAAACCAGCCCAAACCTGCCCATTCTCACGCTGGCGCATGGTGCACAAGCGCGTAACACCTTTTTTTATTTTATTATTTTTATTTTTTTCAAATTTTTATTTTGTATCAAGCGCAATGCACAAATCAACGTGTTATCGGTGGATGAGTATACTACTCTAGACACTGCATAGAAATATTAAATTAATTTAAAAATTTTAATTAATTCACTTTAATTTTTTAGGTTCACTAGTTTCATTTTATAAAATATATTTATTTAAAAAATAATTATTGACTGCAGTGCACGAACTCATATGTTAGTGTCGAGCGAGTGGATTGCACGAAACACCAGATAAAAAAAATTAAATATATATTTTTAGGAAAACAAAAAAAAACAAAATAGAAAAAAAATCTGAAAAATGAAGTAAAATATTGAGGAATCATTGAAAAGGAAAAATTGAAAAGGAAATGAAAAAAAGGACCACCTTCTCTCTTCTTGTTTTTATATGTAATATGGATTTGGATCAAATATAAGATTCGTCTAATAGTTTGTGATCTGTTAGACGATCTCACAAGAGAGTGATTCCATTGTATAACTGTAGATAATGAAATTTTAGTATTATATATAATATTTTTATTAATTTTTATATATTTATTTAGTTTTGAAATATTATGAAAGATATTATTATATGTAAATATCAATTTTTTTGGCAACAAGTAAATATCTTTTAAAAGATACATATCAATTTTCAATAGCCAATGAGGTCGTGCCACATTAACCATAGATCTCTTTCCCTACAACTATTTATAGGGCCTTCATATCAGTTGAAAATTATACCATAAGTCATTTAAACAGTTAAAGAATTTGAGAAAAAAATTCATAAGTGAAATTCTCTCTAATATTCAAGGCGTTCTTTACCATTCATCCCGAAGACGACGTTTGATTCATATGCAAAACAATCAAAGACGTTCTTCATCAATTTCATCCTGAAATCGTCATTTGCTTCATAGGCAAGGCAATCAAATGCGTTCTTCATCAAATTCATCTCGAAGTTGACATTTGATCTTGAAACAAGACAACAGTCCTCTGGATTAACGTTATCAAGTTCAAATACCAAGTCAAAGAAGATCGATGATATAAATTTTCCTCGAAAACTTCAAAGACCAAGTTCAAACAACAAGTCTGAGAAACCATTCATCCCGAAGACGATGTTTGATCCATATGCAAGACAGTCAAAGACGTTATTCATCAAATTCATCCTGAAATTTTTGTTTACTTCATAGGCAAGGCAATCAAATGCGTTATTCATCCTTATCTTGAAGTTGACGTTTGATCTGAAAACAAGGCAACAGTCCTCTGGATTAACATTATCAAGTCCAAATACCAAGTCAAAAATATTGAGGATACAAAATCTTCCACGAAAACTTCAAAGACCAAGTTCAAACAACAAGTCCGAGAAAAATTATAGAGACAAATTTACTCTTAAGATTTCAAAGACCGTTTGAAAATCAATTTTTGAAGTGAAGAATCAGAGGAAAAATAGAGATTGAGTTCGTATAAATATGTTTTGATCAAAAAATCATTTTATTTGTACACCTTTTATGTTTTACCAAATTAAATACAAAAATTTATATTACAATAACTTTCTAACAATTCTAGCACCTATGCAATATATGATGTACGTATATAAATACTGTATTTGAGGATTATAAATTTAGGGAACTTTTCAAAATGCATCGACTCCAACCCTCATATGAGTCTAGCTACTTTGAGGATTCATAAACATTGAAGATTGGCAAAATTAGCCAAAACCCGACTCGGCGTGTCTAATCAACGTGTGAGATCGACTGAGTTAGCCTACATAGCCCAGTTTCTTTATGGGCTAGAACCTTTTGTCCATAAACTTTTTGTTTTCTTCTGTCTATTTGGATCAACCTGTGATTTTCGACTGGATTGTTTTTTATCAATTCTATCACAACATTTTCATTGTTTTCAATTATATTTTTCAGCAATAAATTTGTGATGTAGCCAGCACAACCAACTGGGCATGCATAGCCCAATTTCCTTTTACGCTAGAACTTCCAGCTCTAAACTTTACATAAGTTTCGTTTCATTTTTCAAGATTTAACTAGTATTTCTCTTGTGCGATACACAAATAATTATTATTTTTTAGATATATAATTTTATGATTATTTTTGTAATTATATATGTTGTATTCAATTTTTAAAAATTAATAAGGAAAATTTACGATTTGATGCCTACATTTTAGACACTTTTTCAAAAATAACACACTTTATTACTATTAGCAAAACAGTACCCACTTTTTCAAAAATTTTGTAAATATGACCTCGATCAAATTTCCAGCCTAAAATATCTACGTGGTACGCCGGAATTCTTGCGTGATTTTTTTGCTACAATAAAAAAATATTACACAAAATAAATTTGTTGGGCATGCCACGTAGATATTCTAAACAAATTTATTTTATTTTTAGTTCATAATTGACATGGAATATCCATGTAATATTTTTTATTGTAGCAAAAAAGCCACACAAGAATCCCGGCTACCACGTAGATATTTTAGACTGGAAATTTGATCGAGGTCATATTTGCAAAAATTTTGAAAAAGTGGGTACTGTTTTGCTAATAGTAATAAAGTTGGTCATTTTTGAAAAAGTGTCTAAAATGTAGGTATCAAAGTGTAAATTTCCTAATTAATAAACTAATATGCACATACGTTAATTAATTAGATAAGAAGATCAACTTTGTGTAGTTATAACAAACAAAAAGAAAATTAAATTTCAGGAACTAAATGAAAATGAATGATAGACAGATTTAATTAGAAAATTTCAAACGACACAATTTTATAAGTAGCAAACTATAATTTTCCATGATTATAGAACATTTGATTTCTTTGAATATATGACATGTATAAAAAAAATATAATTATTTAATTATTTTAAATGATGTAATTAAAATAGAAAAAAATTTATTACAAATTATATTATTATTATTATTATTATTATTATTATAGTGCAATAAAGATGAAAATTATTTTTTTAGGCAACACATGTAGAGTGCTACAAATCATCCACCCATGACCCATGTTGCCATGCATAAAAAAATAAAATAAAAATGTTACAAATATGAAATTTTAAGTGAAAAAGTAATAAATAAGATTTTGAAAAATTTGTTAAAATACAATGGTTATAATTTAAATGTCTAGAAGAAAATTTACAACAATATGTGTCACTATTGTTGTCTATTAACTCAAATCTGTTGTGTAAAATATTATTGTTAAGTCATGTGATAGACAACGGTTTATATCAGAACCGTTATCTATCACATGATTTTGCCTTAATATATGTATAGATACCATATTTTAATCTCGAACTATTAACAAATTTTATAATATATATATATATAGAGAGAGAGAGAAAGAGAGATGAGATCATGTTAGAACCACACCCCCCTGTGAGAACCGAGAACCAATCTCAGCCACAGATTGCTCTGATTTGGACAGTCAAGATCCGTCTCAATATTGAAAAAACACGGTGGCATATTTGTAATATTAGCAACTTTTTAATGAAGCAAGGGTATTTTTGTAATTTAGAAAATCTGTTATATTTGGAATGAATCTCTTTCCATCTGCAATTCGTCTTCTTCCTCAACTCTCCCCATTTTTCTTCCTCGCAATAGAGGGCATTAAGCAAAGATTTTTCTGCATTTCTGCATCTCGGTTCTCTGTTCATTATACAAGAAAAAAAACAGCAGGAAGTACAACATACATATACCCCATTGTTTTCTTCTTTTATTTTTTTTTTCTCTCTCTCTAAAAAGCTTTATTTGCTGGTGGGTGGTTGTTTCTCCCCATTTTTCTTCCTCGCAATAGAGGGCATTAAGCAAAGATTTTTCTGCATTTCTGCATCTCGGTTCTCTGTTCATTATACAAGAAAAAAAGCAGCAGGAAGTACAACATACATATACCCCATTGTTTTCTTCTTTTATTTTTTCTCTCTCTCTTTCTAAAAAGCTTTATTTGCTGGTGGGTGGTTGTTTCTCTCTCTGAATCTGAATAAGTACTGTGGGAGGGAGTCCGTTCTCAAAAATAGAGTGCATGGGCTAATGATCTTTTGTGAGAAAATTAAATTTGTTTGGGATTGAAGAATCGTAAGTATTGTAATAGAAGGGCAAACAAAAGTTTTCAATGAAGACTCTTAGTAGAGGTGAGTATGAAGTTTGGGTGGTCTCTTTGTATATTATTTGGCGGTTTTTAGCAAATGATGGGCTAAAATGGAATTGAAGTTGGAGTGGAGGCACCAACCATGGCACTAGGTGTAGTAGAGATTGGATAGCGCGAGAGGAAGGGTGTTTTTGACTAGACGTGGCCGCAACGGTTAATGATCGAGGAGGAAAACTTGTTTGGTGTAGGGTGTATTTTAGCACTACTATGATCTATTTTAGCACTGTTGTAAGCTATTTTAGCACTACTGTGAACTGTTTTAGCACTGCCATGTACTTTAGCACTGATGTGCTCTATTTTAGCATTGTTGTAACCTATTTTAGCACTACTGTGAACTATTTTAGCACTTAGATTGACAAAGCTAATTAAGCTGTTATTTTGAATTTTTCACTATCAGTACTTTAGCACTAATGGCAGCGGCTCATTTATTCTTAAATCATTTATATATTATCGTATTTGCTTTGCTTATTTGACCTCTGGGATATGGGAGATTACGATATGAATATTGTGTGTGTTTGTTGTTATGAGAAATAGAATGTCAACAAATTTAGTTTATACGGTCGATGAGAAATTTGATGATATTTTGTTGAGCGTTCTGCTGCGATCTTGGATCGAAACAATTAATGAATATAAGTAGTTATATTTTCAGATTTTTCATCTGTAGGAAATTAAAGGATATATAGTTTCTACCATATTCATTGGCTAGTATCGATCTGATATGTGCGTATCGATGGTACTAGATTTGTGGTTTTTTATTTGTTGTTAGCATTGTAAAAATGATTGAGTATCATAAAGAATATCTCGGTAATAGAGTATTTTGCACGATGAATGCAGCATTTGCAATAACAAATGAGGATTATAAAAAACATTTTGTTAACATGTACTTTAGCACTCGTGTGATCTATTTTAGCACTGTTGTAACCTATTTTAGCACTATTGTGAATTGTTTTAGCACTGTCATGTACTTTAGCACTACTGTGATCTATTTTAGCACTACTGTGAACTATTTTAGCACTTAGGTTATTATTTTGAATTTTTCAAAATAGATTTTTGGAAATGATATCTAATGTTATTTAATTTGATTTGTATGTTTTCTCCTTTTTAACATAGTTTGTTAGTTTTTAGATGTAATGTGTATAAAATTAGCATATTGCAAACACTTGGTGCAGAACAATCATCAACTTCTTCATAGTTTAATATGCAGATTCATTGCTAAGGATAATTTTTATTTCAAATTCAAAATTAGCATCACTGGGATGTTGTTCCCTTTATTTTAGATCTTCCCCAAGCTTATGCTGTTTTTCCTCATTAATTATTTTACACACAAAACAATTGCACAGAACAAAATGAATAATATTTATTATCAAGAGAAGAAACTGACAATAGTCTGTTCAACCATGGTACAAAATCTGATGAGAGCCCAAAAACACAGAATTGCGGTAAACAAGTCTATTTGGGTAAGAATACGGAACTATTTTTTTGATTAGGTGTAGAATTTTGATTTAAATTGTGGAATCTGAACTTATTCTTTGCAAAAAGAAACTGGTTTGAGAGTTTCTTGTCATGCTAAACAATGGTCATTTTAGTGCTAAAATAAATCATGACAGTGCTAAAATAGGAAATGACAATGCTAAAACCTTAAATTGAAAAATATACGCGTGAATCACATATACATTGAAATTTCCGATTTTACCCTCGCCGAGTTTCAGGGGCAGCGAAGTTCGGAGTTATTACAATTATGCCACCGCGTTTTTTTAATTTTTGAATAAATCTTAGTCATCCAAATAGGTGAGATCTACGGTTGAAATTGGTTCTCAGTTCTCACATGAGGTATGGTTCCTTCTGGAACACAACCCTATATATATATATATATATATATATTATCCCAACCTTTTCATTTATTTTAAATTTTATCTCACGATCTATTTTCCGATAATAGATATGTGATGTGGCTCTGGAAAGAAGAAAAACTTTGTGAATTGGGGTGTTTAAGTTGACGGAATTAGATTATGAGATATAATTGAAAACAAATGAAAAGGTTGGGATATAAAAGAACTGAAAAGTTGTTAAAATTAGGATATAATGAAAATATATTAGCATATTGGAATAGAATAGGATATTAACTCTTTTTTATAACAAAAAGGTTATATTCTTTGGGGATCCGCATTGAGGTCATCTTTGTGGTCATAGATTCGATTGTTCTGATTTTATTTGAAAAATTCAACTCTCTTAAACTGTATATAATAGTTTTTCGGTAAGTTACATATCGTTATTTATGTATGTTCCATGAGAAGCTCGACTGATGGCATAAACTTCTATCTTCTAATTTCTAAATCATGAAATCGTCCACTTCACCACTAATTATCTTTAAAGTATATTCTGTGAGCAATTGTCGATCATACTATCACTACAAAATCATATAAATTACCATTTTGTTTCCTATCACAAGGGAAGATTGAGTTAGAAGAAAGTGTATGGCGGTGTAGATATAGCAATACTATAAATCTACAATTGTCAACACATCAAATGTAACTAGTGTTAACTGTCGAGTACACAAACAATCCAATTTAATGAACATCCTTATGTTGTTGTGATGATATATAATAAAGTGTTAGCAACTATCAATTATTAATTTTATAACGTACTTTTTGTTATACTAAATGATCAAATATTGATGATATTGTCAAATATTTTCATATGAGAAGCATTTGTGTGTACTAGGTGCACCATCAGGCGCATTGATATTGTCAAATATTTTCATATGAGAAGCACTTGTGTGTACTAGGTGCACCATCAGGCGCATTGACCGGGTCAACGTGTTGACCGGTCAACGCCGGAAAACGTTCGTTAACCCGGTCAACTCAAAATCAGTATCAATTTAACACTAAAAAATATCACTCAAAAGTCCAAAAACATCACCTGTATCCTTAAAAAGTATAGGCCAAAATAAATAAATAAATAAAAACCCTCAAAATTAGTATCAACCGTAATATTAAAAAGTATTACTCAAAATTCAAAAAGTATCATCTGTATCCTTAAAAAGTATCACCTACTTTACCACTTTTCTATTTTGCGGGTTGACCGGGTCAACACGCGTTGACCGACGTTTGACCCGATTAAATACGTTGACCGTCTGATATAAGTTTATATACATCTAGTGCATGCAATTTTTTACCTTTTCATATTTGTTTTGCTTATTCTATAATTGTCTCACTCAATATGATTAAATTTTTCCAACTATTCATGTAAACAAACACCAGTACCTAAACTTGAATTTGTGTAGCGTCTCGCAATAGAGGTCGACATGGGAACCATAGAATCACTACATAATCATTGTGTGATCACATTATTGTGATCCGTGGATACAATCATACAATTGTTATTTAAATCAACATTACTAAGGGTAATTCTATTCACAACCCCATTTTACTTTTCACAACTCCCTAAATTAATTAAAATATAAATATATATTTTTTAGACTTTTTTTTTCCCTACGATCCCTAACTAATTTAAAGTCAAAATAAAATACAACATCTAATGAATTTAAAGTATAGCAAAATAAAATTTAACCTCCAAAAGTATAGTAAAATAAAATACAATCCCTAACTAATTAAAGTAAAGCAAAAATAAAATACAACCCTCAACATGTAGCCTTCACTATTCAAAATCTATAATAAAATAAAACCGTCTAAAAATATTAGACAATTATTAGTTGAGGCTCAACGAATTTCTTTGTAGGATAAAATTATTTCAAGTAAAGCAGACCTTTATTTTTTCAAGATGCCACCAATAATCATCATGAGAATTTTCAATCTTCAATCATCATGAGGATTTTCAAGACACTAATTGTTTTGTACATGGATTTCTAATTTGAGTCACGCTGCATACAAACTATTTCTTTCATACACAAAACATCACACTATATAAATTAAAAAAAATACAGTTCTCAAAAGCCTAACTCACCATAGAAATCATATAATTTTGAAATAAAATAATTTCAGCATTGTTCAAATGAATGTTTAAAGTTAGGAAAAGTATAGCAAAATTATTGAAAAATGACAGTCACTTTGTTCAACACAACAATGTCGGATGCTTAATAATATTTAAACATAGTGTATGCATAAAAAAGAATATCAATTTGCATATTATAGATCGTCTAAGCAGATGAATTCGGCATTTTCAGAATTATTCTGTCGTGGAATTAATGCATTAAAATCTTTAATGTGACATAAATATGGAGTTTCCCACCCTTCAGCAGATTCAAACCGATTATGTTCCCAGTTAGGCACAATTGGAGGCATTGGTGAAGTATGATCCAAAAAACCCCGTAATATATACATGTATATATAGTACACAATATAAACGCTAAAAAATTAAATCTAATTTATTGTAAATACCTGTACGAAATGATTATCATTGACAAATCCAACTGTTATTACTTTATGATGCGATGGTGATGGTGGATTAGATCGAAGAGGAAGATATGTGACACATTGTTGTTTAGAGATGTGAATCAATACCACATTATATCTTGAGGCAACTAATGACCCATGTCAGGTAGAACGATCCAGTTCTTATATGGAGCTGGAGTTGTTGAGCAAGATAAGGACTCCAACAATTGAGCCACAAGTTCAGCAGACCCATAGAAATTGAGCCTGGCAAACAACTGATAGAAAGTAAGATTTACAATATCAAGTGGGAAAAAAAAAATCAAAATAGCATAGGCATGTATCACTATCAACTTTTCTGTAGAAGCAATAATTCTTAGCACTTTTTTTTTATTGAAAACTAGATTATTGTAGCTTTCAAATGGTATAGAACTTGAACCATAAAATCACACTAAAAGCAGTTTAATTTTGTAAAATTAAATGAGAAAAAAATTTGATTAATATTACCTGGAACTTGTCATTGACTTCTCATTCACAATCTTTATACTCTTTTCTTTCATTTTCTCCATCAAATTCTCCTTTTTTTTCATGCTCTATCATACTCATGGCTCGATAGTGTATAATGAAAGAGGCTCTGCAATTTGATTTTTTCTTTAAAGGATTATACCTATCATGCTCTTCTTTTTTTTTCTTACTCTGTTCTTTGTTTTGTTTTCTTTTTTATTCGCCGTTTTCTCTTTCTTTTTTTTCTCCTTTCGTCTGTTTTTTTTTCTTGCCTATGGATTATTGGAGTTCTTTTGCTTTCCTAGTCTATTTGATATTCTTTAATTTCTTGTATGGATTAATGTTTGAGTTTTTATTTTATTTTTTTGTTTCCTTTTATATTGTTTAAGATGGGGGCTATATATTTGAGGGGGTTGTATTTTAATTTAGTTAGGGTTTTAAGATAGTAGGGGGATTGTGAGGATAAAAAATCTAAAAAATATGAATTTAAGGAGTTATAAAGAGAAAATTGGGGTTGTAAATAGAATCACCTATATATATATATATATATATGTTCTTGATTGATCATCTTCTTTTTTTTAACAATGATTGATCACTTTCTTGTGTTTGTGAACTTGTGATGTTATATGACCGACACAAACAAATTAACTTTTTGAAAAAATTAGTTTCGATCGATGTTCCAAAACTCTCAAAGAATATTCCACGATTATATTTATATTAATAGGAAAAAAAAGAATATATACCAACCAAAATATGACCACCTCTCTTGATCAAGATAATACAACTTAAAATTCATACAGATCATCTAATCATGTGATAAATTGAAAATTACCTAGGAAATTGTGCATAATGTTTCTAAAATGTGTATAATAAAATACCAGAAATTCAAGTTGGCCAATAAAAAATTTAAATAAGGAAGTCGGCATTTTCATTATTGACTAAGGTGATTAGTCTTCTTGAAATTAGTTGAGGGTTGTAAGAGTAAAAAAGTTTAAAAGATATATATTTATATTTTAATTAATTTAGGGGGTTGTAAATAGTAAAATGGGGGTTGTGAATAGAATTACCCCATTACTAATAGTATTATTTTTTAAAATAAAAGATGAACAGTTATTATTATATATAATAGTCTAAATATTTTAAATGCATTGGTGAGTGTGGCTGTGTGGGTGGGTGGCGTCATAAGTATTAAAGTTCATATTGTAATTAAAATTTTACCGAAATTTGTGATTTTGTCATTGGCCCAAAAAATGGGGAAAATGAATTAACCTTAAAAAAATTGGAACTCAAAGATGTCAGAAGTGGGATTTGAACCCACGCCCTCGTAAGAGGACCAGAACTTGAGTCTGGCGCCTTAGACCACTCGGCCATCCTGACTTATCTATTAAAAATTGCAATAACTATAAATAATCATATCTATTTTGAGAAATATATTTAATGTAAACAAAAGTATTTCACCTGGAAAATTTGTTGGATCCTTCATTATCATGTTTGGTGTAATTTTATTCATTGATTTCTGGAATCTGAAAATTTTTTTGGTCTTCAAATTAAATCATCGTTTCGAGTGTGTGTAATTTTTTTTTTTTTTCAGAATTAGAGCTTAATATGTTTAATAAAATTTTGAATTGTGTGTGTCGGGGAGAGTGGCATTGCAGCGGAAGGGGCTTGAAGGTGTCCTCGCCGATGCGCTGTCATTATGCGCTTAAAATAAAATTATTCTTCCAAATATCCAATTAAGTGTAGTGGGTGGAAAGTACAGGTCGAATTCTTATAAAACTGTGTATTTTTTTTATTTTTTATTTTGGTGTGTTAACTTTGGGATTTTGAGAGAGAATTTAATCTACTAATTAACCGAAACTAAGAAGTAGACAAGATCAATAAAAATGAATCCAGATGAAATCACAAAGTTATAATGTTATGCTCACGTCGATTATCGATGCATAAATATTATCCACAATCAAGAAAACCAGTAATGGAATACCGAAAATTGTTGATGTACTTTTTGGAATAAAAGAACTCTTATTATTTGACTTCTTGTTAATTAACAACCTGTAAGAACCTTTAACATATTAAATTGTTGATGTACTTTATGGAATAAAAGAACTCTTATTATTTGACTTCTTGTTAATTAACAACCTGTAAAAACCTGTAAGAACCTTTAACATATTTAATTAATCGACATCTTTAAGAAAGTAGAAAACCTCTGTTATATTATAGGCATACCGACCCGTATGTCCAAAATATTCCCTTATGTCCGTTTCATGACAATACCTACGTAATTTTAAATATTTACAACCATTTCGTGACAATTGTGCTGATGTAGGAACTCGAACGTTCAAGTATTTAAATTATGGCTCAAACATAATTAATTATTTATATGAAAAAAATACTAATTGTTAATAATTGTCATAAGGAGAAATAATTGCTTAAAAATATAAGATAGGGGAGAGAATGCGTTTGCCGGGAGTCGAACCCGGGTCTATTGCTTGGAAGGCAATTATCCTAACCGTTGGACTACAAACGCGCTAATCGTGCTGCTCTAATAAATTTGTATTTTACAAGATGTATTTTAATTTTATTTTATTTTAATATTGATAGATTATTTTGATTAATTGTCAAGCAAATTATTAAATCTGATAAAAACAAAAATTAAATATTTATCTTAGGATCATTAATTATATATATATTTTACTCTTGATAGATAATATTTGTAGATCTAAAAATCTACAATCAAATTCGTTCGGAGTTCGGACAACGATGATCAGCATAGACAAATAAAAAGGGTGTTAGGGCGACGAACTTCGGAAGGGTGATATTTGTTCTCTCTCTGAGGCCCAAATCAGAGAATAAAATTTCAGATTAAGATCAAGAAATGTGAATTAAAAACAAGAATAAGAGTAATAGAGATGATGATGATCTCCCTTATACATTGGTCCAATTCATAATTTTTACATTAATTTAGTAGGACTTCTTTTGGGCCACAAATCTAGTAGTGTTTCGCGTTTCATGGATGGACTATAAGTAAATGATTTCATTGAGCCGACGAAAACTATTAATGGATCAAACCATTTTTGACATAACAATATTGATTCATTACCAAGAAAATTATTGCGATTTAATCATTTGCATGTCACATACTTTTATGCAAAAATTTCCAATTCAATGCCAAAAGTCACCATTGCGTAAATATAAGTGACGGAATGCTCATAAACATTATACCATAGTTTCTCATGTTTGTTAAATTCAAATGATCAAAAGTGCAAGTGGACAAATCAATTAATCACACACTTATTTATTCGTATTATAAACATTATTCACATTTTAATTTCCTTTGTTTATATTGCTCCAATCGTATTTCTTTCTTCTAAAAAAAAAATAAAAAATAAAATTTTATACTTTTATGCAAAAATTTCCAATTCAATGCCAAAAGTCACCATTGCGTAAATATAAGTGACGGAATGCTCATAAACATTATACCATAGTTTCTCATGTTTGTTAAATTCAAATGATCAAAAGTGCAAGTGGACAAATCAATTAATCACACACTTATTTATTCGTATTATAAACATTATTCACATTTTAATTTCCTTTGTTTATATTGCTCCAATCGTATTTCTTTCTTCTAAAAAAAAATAAAAAATAAAAATATATATATATATATATATATATATATATATATATATTTCTTTGATCTATTTATGTTAATTTTAATAATTTTATACTTCCTAAAAAAACTAATATCATACTCTCTTCATTTCTGAATAAATGTCATTCTAATATTTTAATTTTGTTTCAAAAAAAGTGTTATTCTATAATTTCGAGACAAAAAAATTACATTTTTCTCATATTTACCATCATTTAATGCATTCAAATATCTATATTTAACTCATTTAATGTATTCACACAGAGTCTATTAAGTAATTTAATTAATTTATTAATTTATGTGTATTTATCCAAAATAATATTTAAACAGAAACGGATGGAGTATTTATTATCGGTGCGATGAAAGGACGATGTACTGGTGGTCGGGGAAATCAAATCCTTCCATTCATTGATATCTCCGTGTTTGATTTGCTTTTATTTTGTAGTTTAGTTTCTCATTTCATTCTATGATTCAAGTTTCATGATGCACTTCTTTGTGTTACACTTTATATTTCATTATTAAACTTATAATTTTAATAATATTTATTATAAAATATAAATTAATTATAATATAAATAACCATAATTAATATTTATAAAAAAATGAATTAAAACAATTATAAATTAT
The DNA here is from genome assembly GCA_026008535.1 of Perilla frutescens. Lineage (NCBI taxonomy): Eukaryota > Viridiplantae > Streptophyta > Magnoliopsida > Lamiales > Lamiaceae > Perilla > Perilla frutescens. The sequence continues at coordinate 50,123,335 of BRKX01000002.1, forward strand.
GTTTATGAAATAATCAATTATAATAATGAATTATTAATTGAAAACTGAAAATAAAATACTAAATAATATTTATAAACCCTAATTGGGCAGGGTGTACCCCTCATAAGCAGTCGTAAAATTAAATTAAAGTATAAAAAATTAAAATTATAAAAAAAAGAAGAAAATTTCATAATTTTCGTAACACAAACAATAAAATGTAAAAGAGCAATTCTAAACATAGTCAAATTTTTTCTCATCATAGCCCCACATTTATAATAAAATAAAATAATTATTTAAATGTACTATTTTACCCTCATAGCCCCCAACTTAAAACCCCATTTAAAAAAATTAAAATAACCGTATGTATTGTCTCCATTCTGAAGAATTTTTATTTTTTTAGTTTTCTTGAACGTTCTTAGAAGTAATCACTGATGCGTTCGTTGATGTTGGCTTGATCATTGGAAAAGATGCTGAACATCAGTTGAAGGTACCTTTTTTCCCATCCTACTTAGGAATGTTTCGACACTTCTGCAGTAGTCCAGTAAATAAATTTTGCAACATCTCCATTCCGTTTGATCGCAAAGTATTCATCTCTCCCCCTTCTCCACTCTTTGATCTTCATTGTATCTTTCTATTCTGAATTGTGGTAACATCTTTTCCCGCTTAAAAAAGGAGGGCGGTGATTGTATTGGCTCCTAACATTTCACAAAAATTCAAAGTCCCTTTGCTTCCTTTCCACCCACAATATTCCATGGAGCACAATCCGACCACACATTTGTATCTCTGCACATTCTGCATATCTATGTTATCATTTAAAAAAGTCAGATAAATGTTAGCAATGATATTCAATATGAATATGAGACGAAAAACACATCAAAGCTGATGATCACGTGGGGAAAATAGATTTGTGAGATGCGGTCTATACAGTTTTTCTGTTTTTCTTTTCTAGTAAGGGTGCTGGATGTTTTGTTTTTCTTTCTACTAAGGATTTGATTTAGATTGGAGGCTATAATTAAGTTGGGAGCTAAATGAAAAGGGATTTGAACGTTTTTTTTATTTAGTAAGGATTTTAATTTAGAGGCTATGAGGGTAAAATAATATATTTAAATTATATATTTATTTTATTTAAAATATGGGGTTATATTGAGAAAAAACATGGCTATGTTTAGAATTGCTCAATGTAAAATCTCATCTAAAATTTGAAACATTATTTGTACATAAATGGAGTTCGAAAAATTTGGGCTGCTAATACAAATGAGGCCCAATTTTCGTATGGGCACAATATTAGTTGGTGAAGGCCCAATAAGAATAGACGTAGAATGAAAAAGATAAAAAGAATAGATTTCACCTTGGAGGTAGTAGATTCTTATCCGATCCGAGAGGTAGTAGATATATTTGTGTGCGCGTGTATATATATATCTTTATTTTTACCTTGGAGGAGAGGAAAGGAAAATAATATATAATAAGAACTGGGCCTCCACAATGACTAAAAAAAAACTTGGGCTCTAAACAAATGGGCCTGAGAGAATAATTTATAATCCATTAAGCACTCCAAATAAAAAAAATAACAAATGCATGCTAATGACATGAAATAACTATATTCTAAAATGAATTCATACTTTATAAATTACTTAGGCGCGATTTATTAGACTTAAGCAATTAATATCACACAAATAAAATTCATAAATAAAAAAAATGTTTTATGAAAGAGAAAATGTAGCAATTTAAATATTAAAAAACTAGGTCGCTACATGTGGTATTGAGGAGATTCGAACCCGTGACCTTTAATCTCCAAGAAATGAAAATGTTGTTCGTTCCCAATTAAGTAGTTAGCTACCAAAGATAAATTGATTTCCTTTATTTCATTGAAATAATGCATCTCTAATATAAAGTAGGGTAAAATGTATAAAATCTATTGTGTTATCGAAATATTGCACATTTAAAAAAAAATAAAAATTATGAAACCCCTTGTGTTTTTCAAATTACGCCCAATTTTCCATTTTTCTAAATTTTCTACAAAACATCTTTACTTAGTTTTGAGCACATTAAATTTGTTTGCACAAGCTTCATCATCTCATATTTGTGCAAATTATTTGTTCATTTTGTGATTTTTATATTTTATGGTTTTTATTTTTTGTTAATCCAACACCAAAATAGTTATACTTATTTTATATTTTCTAATTATTTTTCACATATTGTTATATTTTTAATTATTATATAAGCTGATTTTGTTTGTTTCATTTATATTAAAAATATAAAATAACAAAATCAATCAATAACTTGTAAAAATATGAAATAATGATGATTGGTGTAAACAAAACTTGTGTGCTATTTAAAACCAAGTAAAGGTATATTTCAGGCAAAGTTTAGGAAAGGAGAGAAGTTGTGCATATTTTATAAAAAAACAAAATAAGAAAATTTGGTACTACCTCCGTTTCTGAATAAGTGTCATTTTAGCATTTTAATTTTGTTTAAAAAAATATCATTCTACAAATTCAAGATATAAAATTCACATTTTTCACACAATTGCCGTCATTTAATGCATTCATACATCTATATCTAACTCATTTATTGTATTCACACAAGAGTATATTAGGTAACTCAATTAATTTATTAATCTGTGTGCATTCATTCAAAATGATACTCAATTGAAAACAGAGGGAGTATAATTTAAAAACTAGGAGAAGGAGTTCGTGTAAAATTCGATGACACAAAGTTTGATGTAGTTTACCATATAAAACACTACACCTCTTCAGTGGCCGATCTGGAGGAGATCAAATTCTCTGTGCCAATTCGTGTTATGATCTTCTGTGCCACAATTATTATTTGTTTTAAAATTTAATTTTTTTAATATACCCTAATTGGAGAAGGAAGCAGGATCGATGAATTTTAAATAAATATTAAAGTTAAACGAAATCATAATAAATTAAAATTAAAAAATTAAAATAAAATAAATAAATAGATTTAGCACAGGGAAGGTCACGAAGAATGTTGCACGGGATTTGAAATCATCCAAAGGGGAAAGGAGCACCCCCAACTGGATTTTTTCTACTTTTTTACACCATGTCTTCGTCAAGGAGCAATGTTGCGGGGATCAAAACTCCAGCACAAAGACACTGCTAAGTTATTCGTTTAAAGTAAAATAAAAAATAAAAAAAATCTAGATTTTCAAACCCGGTGGCTGATCTAAGACTTCGATTGAAAATTTCAATGTTCTCTATCGTCATCCAATATGGAATTTGGATACGAACTCATTATTTAGAGTTTAGGGTAAAGTATAATTAATTTGTCAGTTGTAATGGATCTAATTAATATTGATGCAACATATTTAAGAATGCGTGTCCATATAAAAAAATAAATCGATGACGTAAAAATTTAATCACCGGATAAATTTTGCATATTTAATTTACACCAAAATAAAAGACACTATTAAATTTGCGAGGTTTAAAAATTGTATTGAATTTATAATTTGGTGTAGACGATTAAACTTCGGGACTATCATCCAGTTTTTTAATTTATAATTATTAATTACAAATGAACTATATTATCTTTACTGATTTGATACCTTTCCTCGAAGTCCAGAAACATAAATAATGATACATGGACTCAATCTCAATTCTCAATATTATTATAAACAACTGAGATTAATTAAGTTTAATCATGCCGCTCCACCCAAAAAATAAATAATAAAAAAATTTTATGTCTCCACTCTCCACACGTTTCTCGGGGACACCCAGTTAAACGATGATTCGAGATCTTGTATAAAAATAGATATTGTGAATTTGAGATCCACCGCTCTCCCGTCTCTCGACGGCTTCGAGAAAAAAAAAAAATCTTTCCACCTCTCTTTCCAAGCTTCATCTAGAAGGATTGACGACTTCTTAAATCGAAGTACTACTAGCTAGGGAAATAAAAATGGCATAGACTGAAACAACCTCGTGAAAAAGTAGTACGTAGTTAATTGTTATTAATATTCATTTATTACACCTCCTCAAAAGAAGTAGAAAAAATCATGTATTAGACCTTCTCAAAAATAAAAAACAAAAAAAACTTCATTTATGACAGAAAAAGAAAAATGGCGTTCTAATTTCAAATCACCGCTTATGACAGAGCCCACTAAAAAAGACATTTGATGCCAAATCAAATGGAACAGCAGCAGCCGAGCCTTCCTAATTAAATTAATATACTTTCCTGCAAACTTTGAATTGATTTAGCAGCCAAATTTGGAATTAATAATGAAATTTCAGAGTAGTTTTAAAATTGGAGTTGGGCATTTATGCTTTATTTAGTTTTTTTTTTTTTGAGTTGTTTTAATACTGAAATTCCAGAGAAGCTAATTTATTTTAGCTAGGAAAAAAATGAGGTCCAAACCGCACATCCATTCATGCAAGGTTACAACTTACAAGCCACCATGATGAAGTCATTGAGATGGTAGATAGGCCATTTAGGGTATGGTTGGTTTGATGGAATGGAATGGGAATGGAATCATATTCCCACGTCCATTCTCATTCCTATGGCTGTTATAATTTTTTTAATTCCCGAAAGATGAACATATGATTAGCCATTATTCCCCGCTCCCATGGTATTATGTATTCCTGATTATCAAAATAAATTTTATTTTTTATTTTGCAAAACTATACTTTATTTTTTGTATTGACAAATGAAATCTTATATTCTTATAAAATATTTTATTAAAAAAACAAATTTATGATTTTTTTCTTAAAAAATCATTAATAATTTATTAATGATTCATAAAATTTTGTAAAATTTCACAAAAGTACTAATGATATTATAGGATTACATAAAATATACAAATCCGCTAATCATTAGCGAAATACTTATTTAAAGTATACTCAATTTTTTCACAAATGTTAATAATGTAAAAAAAAATCACATAATATTCAACAAATATGTTATTAAAATATAATAGTATCTTTGAAAGAAGAGTAATTTATTATTTAGAACTAAATAAGCCAATTCATGCATTTTATTTATTAATTAGATATTGTTATAATAAACAATTCAAAAATGTAAGTTTCATTCCTATTTTATTACTTGTGATATCAGCCAAAGGAATGTTAATAGTCATTCCATTCCATTCTCATCACAATTTCATTACTAAGTTCATTCCATTTTCACTTAATTCCATTTCAACGTACCAGTCATCCCCTTAATGTACTCACAAGTAACGGTACATATATGTTCGACAAAATATTAACTACCTGAGTGTATAATAAATTATATACAATGACAAGTAATTAAGGGCATTGTATCCACAATGAGTCATGCTAATAATTAATTACTGTAATCTCGACTATCCAAACGTTTCAAATTTTTATTGGGTTGTTTAATGATAAATTTAAAGCATTCAAAGCAAAATATATAAATAATAGAAGAATAGATAAAAAATAAAGCTGAAAAAATATTATTGGATTTTGATTGCATTGATTTATCAATATGATTTCAATTTCATTTAAAATTATAAAAAACTCAACTTTTATTAGAACAATCACCAAATAATTTAAAACTTACATCGAATCACTTAAATGGTAGATTATATACTATAATTAATGTGTCTATTAAAATACTAACATGCATCTTCTAAAAGAATTACATATATATTTTATGTCCTCACAATTAGTCACAAATATGTCAATTTTATTTATTAATATGCCTTGTCTTCTTAGTTCTCGTGTAAATATCCTAGAAAATTAGGATTTTAGCCACTCATAATTAATGAACTACTAAAAGAAAATGACATTTTTCGAGCCGGCCTATTTTTTGCAGGGATTTTTTTTTTAAATTCCAGCGTGTCAGTTCTCCAGCTGTAATTTTTATTTTATTTTTTTAAATCCAGGGAACATTCCAGCGAAATTAACTTGCTGGAATTATTTTAATTTTTTTAAAATATAGTTTTATTTTTTATTTTTTACATTCCAATAGGCATTCCAGCAGAAGATGTCTGCTACAATTTTTTTAATATTATTTTATATTGTTATTTTTATTTTTTAATTTTGTTTTATAATTAATTTTCTATAAATTTCAATGGGATTTTGACCTATTTAGCACCAAAATCTCGTTTGAATTGTTTTTAAAATTGTTTTTAAATATTTAGATGCAATATATTTGGATTTAGCACATGTAATATATATGAAACAAATAGTATAATTAATGCAATATATATATATATATATTGTTTTTTTCTTACTAGATGATTTTGTTTTCAATTACAGTGGGCTCGTGCCCTATGATGAATGGTGTGGAAGGGCAATTCTAAACATAGTCATATTTTTTTTCAATATAGTCCCATATTTTAAATAAAATAAATATATTATTTATATGTATTATTTTATCCTCCTAGCCCCTCAATTAAAACCCTGACTAAAAAAAAAAAAAGAATGTATAGCCCCATTCCTATAGAACCCACCTTAAAACCCTTACTGGAAAATTAAAAGAAATTGTATAGCCATTCATATAGCCCCACACTGCCCAAAAAAAAAAAAACTCTTAAGAAATCAGAGAAATTGTATAGCCATTCATATAATGTATGGTTTCTCTAGAGCATCCAAAATTGGTTTTTATAGCTCTTTTGGTTTTTTTGGTTGTTGGAAAATCATTTCGAGGTTTTGTTTTGTAATAAGCAGTGAGATTGATTAGTTTTCAATTGATTGCCCTGGTGGATAAGGCCAAGGGCATTGAGCATTTGATATCTGCTAGGAAGTTGTTAAAGTCTAGTTTTAGAGAAATCGAAAGCTTTGGTGTTGTTTTTGGAGAAAGTTGGGCCTAAATTAGATGAGATTAACCAAAGATTGCCATCTATGGAAATAGCAATCTGACCGATTCAGGCTGCAACAATTCTCAAGGTTTTTGATGCCATCCATGACCTTGAGAAATCATTGTCCGATCCTCAATTTAATCTCCTGATATCTCAATTTATTTTAAGTTTGAAGAACCTTTGGGAATTGGAGGCTGATAAGTAAAAGGGTAATCATGATGGTAGGCTACTTGATGTTGTTTTACATTCAATCATATCCGTCGTCTTCTCAACTTGATACATAGAAAGTCTATTTTTTTTTTTTTACAATTTCCACAGTGATGAAAGATGATCGAAGAAGAGTGACGCATACGTTGTTTATTTTCTCTCTCTGATTCCTTGAGCATGGGAGCTATACGATTTTTTTTTGCTAAGAAGGGTTTAATTAAGTAGGGTCTATAGAAATGGGGATAAGAGATGATTGCAACGCTGTTTATTTTCTTTTTCTTTGAAATTTCTTGAGCGTAGGGGGTTATAGAGTTTTTTTTTTCTTTTGTTTAATAATAAAGGTTTAATTAAGTTAATGAGCGGCTATTGGAATGAACGCTATACGTTTCTTTGGTTTTTTAGCAAGTGTTTTAATTCAAAGGGCTGTGAAGGTAAAATAGTACATATAAATAATATATTTATTTTATTTAAAATATGAGGCTATGTTAAGAAAAAATATGGCTATGTTTAGAATTGTCCGGTGTGGAATTGCTCGATTCCATCAACCCATTTCCAGCATATTGGGCCCACTTGAATGTTTGCCGGAATGATCCAATTCCAGCGGGACCGATTTTCCGAAAAATATATATTTTTTCTTATTGCAAGCAAGTAAACAAAAACAATTCCAAAACAAATCATAACCTAAATAACAAAACTTGATTTTCAACTTGTGTTTTCTTTGCTTCTCAATCTTCTTGAATATCTTTTTCTAAGTGTTTTGGTGTGTAATGTTGTTAATTTCAAGTATTGAGGACACACACACACACAGAGTAAGCGAATAATCTAGAGCAAAAAATGAAATATAATTGGATCAAAATAAGTGAAAATGGACCCTTAGGCCCGACCGATCCTAGGGCTCATGGTCAGGGTCCCACCTTAACCTCTACAACTCGTATCTGTGACCCATGTTGTGTTGTCTTTCACTGTTTTGCTCTGTTCTCGCTCGTTCAATTGTCTCAATTATTTTTGCTAAATACTCCTAAGTTCAACTTTTTTTTTTATCATCGTCCTAGTTTCTTTTTATGCTCAATTCCATCTCAAATATGCTATTTTGGGCAATAAAAACTCCTTTACAAAGAGCAAACATGTGATATTGCACAAAATTATAAACACCTATGTTCATTTATTAATTAATAAGTGCATTGTTGCTAATCAAAGATTGTCTAACCAACACCTAAGTGCATACAAAAAACCATGTTTATCAATGTATGTGAATTTTTTTTAACAAGTATCATTGATCTTAAATACTTAAGAAGAGACATCCAAACTAAAATGTATTTTATCGAACAATCTGTACTATAATATTGGATGAAATAATTTGCTACCAATTGTGCTACATCCTCTACAACACGATCAAATTTATTAGTTTTTCTTCCTTTTTTATTTGATTTTATTTTTTTGTGATTTAATTTAATTTTACACTAGTTAATTAAGGTTAATTCTACTCAATTAAGATTTAGAATGATTTTTTAGTATTTATTAAAAAAACAATTATTAACTGAAAATTAAATACAAAAAATATATAAACCTAATTTTGGATAAAATATACCATATTTAACTAAGGTAAAATTTAACTAAAACATAAGAAATTGAAATTGGTGAAAAGAACGGGAAAAAACTTAATAAACTTGTATTATAAAGAATGTAACACAATTAATTGCTAGCAGAAGATTTCATCTCATTAATATATTTAGCCTCAGCAAGTAATCTATCTATGTATACATATATTAAGACAAAATCGTAATGATAAAATTATAATTAAAAAATATCAGAAAAATCATGCTTAAATAAAATGCTTGTCAAAATGTTTCAAATAAAAGGCATTGGTGGAGTGGTTGACTGTCAGCCGTTTAAAATTGTTTATCCGAACCCTCGCGGGCTAGATTCCTACTCACATATTTTCACATCTTTTACTTTTCAATTTTTTTAATTTAATATTTTCCTTTAGTAACTTAACTTTTTATATTCCTCTTAGTGAAACGCTCACATATTTTCACATTCCTATTATCTTTTACTTTTCAGTTTTATTTTATTTTATTTGTAATTAAATAACATTTTCTTTTCTATATTAACTTTTCATATTCTTCTAATTGAAATGGTTTGCTTACATCTAGAGATGTCAAAACGGGCCGGCGGGGCGGGGCGGGGGGCGGGCTCGAAAAGCCCGCCTTTTGGCGGGGCGGGGCGGGGAAGCCCGCCAGAGGGGCGGGCCCGAAAAGACAGGGTCCTACCCGCCCCCGCCTAAGCCCGCGGGTTGGCGGGCCGGCCCGCGGGCTTTTTCGGTTTTTTTTTTTATTTTTAAAATGCAATTCGAGTTTTGAACTTCAATAATGAGAAATATATTATTAGCCTTGAATTGCTATAGGTATGTTTGATGAATTTTGCTAATTGAACATGTAGCTTAGTGCCCAAAATATATATTAGAACTAAATAGAGCTTCGATCGGACGCCGGCAAATGCGATCGAGAACAAAGATGAGAGCACATATAGTAGTTTTAGCTACCACTACTCAGATTATATTCCTAATTATGTGTTTTATTCCAACAATATTATATCAATTCTCATTGTTTCTCACATTTAATTAATTAGTACATGAAATATTGTTTTCAACTCTTAACCTAGTATGTAGCAATTTTAGTCTTTTTTTTTTCTTTCAATTTAATTTACCTATTTTTTCTTTCAATTTAAATTACTCTTATTTTTTAACTATCTACTTTTTTTATGGGATTGAAATAATCAACTAAACAAGCATAGAAATTTTAATCAAGTTACAATTTACAAACATTTGGGGAATGAGGATATTATCTTATAATTCATATTAATCATAAATACCATTTAACTAAAAAAAATAATATATATGTATATATCAGCGGGCTTGGCGGGTTACCCGCCCCGCCGCGGGCTTTACCCGCCAAAGCCCGCCCCGCCGCGGGCTTTACCCGGCGGGCCCGCCAAAAAAACGGGTTTCAAAGTTAAAGTCCTACCCGCCTAAAACGATGGCGGGTACGGGCTAGTCCGGCGGGCTTTACCCGTTTTGACAACACTACTTACATCCATTTAAATTCCTACCACCATCTCATCTTTTTAGATTTCTTTTATATAAATAGTGGTCGGTGTTGCCTTTTGTAATTGAAATTTCCAAAGGGTGGAGGTTCCAAGAATATGCACATTAAGTGCTCGAATAAATGCTAAAACGAAGTCGGAATGGAATGTAGAATCGTAAGCAGCCTCTGAAATTGGAGGAAATTGTTACTTAGACAGTTAGATGAGTTGCACTTGGTGTTGTTTCTTGATCCACCGAATAAATGGTGACCGTTTGACTGTTGATAACTACATATTATCGGGCCTAACTCATCTTCACAAAACTGGCTTGTAAGGAGAGGGTGACCCTCACCTTAATAAGTGGCACATGCCACTTTCCCCAACCAATGTGGGATATTTAACACCTCACTCACGCGCAATGTGGACCTAAGTTATAAATCACTGAGAACTTGATATTGCCCTTAATAAGTGGCACATGTCACTTTCCCCAATCGCCGAAAACTTGATATTGCCCTTAATAAGTGGCACATGTCACTTTCCTCAACCAATGTGGGATATTTAACACGCTTCCTCATGCGCAACGTGGAACTAAGTCACAAATCGCTGAGAAGTCGATATTGGAATTCCCAACATTGAAACTATGATTAGTTCTGATACCATATTAGAAATGAATATCGAGCTAACTCACCCTCACAAAACTGGCTTGTAAGGGGAGGGTTGCCCTCACCTTTAATAAGTGGCACATGCCACTTTCCCCAATCAATGTTGGATATTTAATACTGTAGAATACGAGTTGGATGGTTTCTTAATTGAGTTCAAGAGGAAAACAAAATGGAAATTATGTAACTGAGAACAAAATAACAATTCTCTTTCAGAGGAAAAACGAATGAAAAATAATTACGATCTCTATGGTATTGGAAAAATCAGATATTGGGTTTTACTCGATCAGATCCTAATTAATTTATTAAATGTCAGACCATATATAATTGTTACTTGTACTTCCATCATTATTTTTTAAAATTAGTTATTATCAAATATATATATATATATATATATATATATATATATATATGGGGTGGTTATAATGCAAATCAATCATAGTGTAAGAACTAAGAACCCATCTCACATCAAACAATCAATAAAGATCTATAGCCTAGATTTGCTTAAAAAGGGTAGTGACAATTATGTAATATTTGAAGAAAAATTCGCGAGGGAGTATTAATGTAATTTGGTAATTCTTATAAAAATCGCGGAGGATTTGATAGCATATCGTCATGCTAACGAAGTATTATCATCATGCTAACGAAGTGTTATCTTTATACTAATGAAAGTTTTCTCATATTGTTAATGAAAAATTAAATTTTAAAGAGTAATTATAAATTCTAATGGGATGAAATAAACCATAATTCAGATATAATAAACTCCAATGATCTAAAAAATAGAATTAAATTCTAAAAATTAATTCTAAACGCGAATTGGATGGAATAAACCATAATAACAATATAAATATACAATATTAGCATAATGTATTGTTTTATCAGCACTGCGAATTAACTAGTTAGCATATGATAAATCATCGTTAGCATAAGGTATAAACCATAAATGGATGAAGAAAACCCTAACTAATATATTCTAATTTGATGAAATAAATAATATATAATAATCAATTAATAACTAAAACATAAAAACTAAATCATAAAAAATAATTATAGTTCCTAATTGAAATGTAATAAATCATAATAACAATATAAGTATGTGTACTGCCTTAACATTATGATAATCATTCATTAGCACAATGAATCTAATATGTTAGTATATAACAAATGCTTCGTTAGCATACGTTATCAACTTATCATAATGATGACGAACTATTATTTAAAAGCTAACGAAAGTATTTTCGCTCTGGACACGAGTAAAAATATATATTTTGTATTTTTCATCATATTTATTTGAACAAATATATTCATGACTGATCTTGAATTAAAGAGCATGAAAATATCTTTAATTTAGTATATTATTTGCTTTGATCCGATTTGAAACTAGTGAGTTATGGTCGTTCAAATTTTTAAGATTTTTTTAAAAAAAAGTAATGATATCAGCTTTTTTATGGGAATTGGACAACTATACCCCCGTCTTCTGTTTTTTTTCCTTGACTTTGACATTTAATCTCAGTTATTAGATCATCTAGGTGGACGGTATAAGATGTGTTCCTAGTTCCTACACCAGACAAATGTGTATTTTTTATCCAACCTCTCTCTCTCTCTCTCTATATATATATATATATATATAGTTTGTGTTATTAACAATTTATTTAACTTTGATACAAGGACAAATATTTATCTTATATTTTATGAAATTAGATTATGTTTAATATTAAATAAAATATATAAAATAAATTCTAGATAGTTATATACCCAAAAAAATATATTATTATAATCTCTCAGTGCCATTAGTCTTATTACATCATTATGCTATCCCAGTTATTATTGTTTTTATTTTTCACCTAAATATTCATATACTATTCTAGCTCGCTTTATCAGCTTTTGTAACCAAAAATATGTCTTCTAAAAAAACTAAACAAATAATAATATGGTACATAAACACTAATACTTACAATGATGATATGATACTTTTACAATATATAATTAAATTTAATTTTTTATAAAAAATATTGTAAATGTGCTTATAAATATATTTTGAAAAAATACTAATATAATATTGTATATATCAAGAATCATTTGATAAATTTATAATTATTCTATATTATTACTAACAACTAATATATCAATATAATTAAATTTTAAAATTAGAATATGTACATTAATTTCCGTACATCGTACGGTGGTAATACTAGTTGGTATTAAATTAGAGTAAAAGTTGGGTGTTTCCAAATATACGACTAAATTTTCATTATACATAACTGAATAAAATAATTATTTATAGAATTACTTAAATACCCTTCTTAAATCAAAAATAAAAAAACAAAATAATTTTTAAAAAAGGAAAAAAATTTACAACTCTTCTTCTTCCTCCTCCTTGGCAAGCTTCTCCAGCGGACTAAAATCAAGAGAAAAATGCTTGTTATTTGCACACACCCACACACAAATCCGTACTCAATTTGCGACCCGTAGCAGAATAAAGGTTGAGTGTCAGTGGTTCGTCGACGGAAGTGGTGGTCCTTGTTCGAACTTGGGCGGTGGTGGTTGTCCATGAGAACATCCCGCTGGAGAAGATGGGTTGGGCCTCGATGGGATGAAAATTTTTGTAAAGGAGAAGGTGGTGGAAGTTAGCAGGATGGTTGCATGCTTGCAAATCGAAGATACCATTGTTAAATGGCAAGGAAAAGTCTCGGAGAAGAATGCTGGCCATCCATTTTTTCTTCTTTTAATTATCTTTATGTTTGTAAATTAAAATTTAGTTTTTAAAAATGGAATGTCAAAAGTGACATTTATGGTGGTGTGTAAATAAAAAATGTGAAAAATATATATATGTAATATGTATAAAGTAAAAGTGGTGTATATAGAAAAATTAGTAGTGTATTTATAAACACCCTTACAATTTAGTGTCAAATTATTATTTTTAAATTGTAACATGTCCAATATGCACGAACACTTCATCTAAATATTCTTCAGAATCCAACACAACGAGATAAATATTTATTTTTATCACGTCCCACATCCACATTGCTTGAAACTCTCATGTTTCCATAATATATAAGTGGACTCAATGAACTGCTTTAATAATTTGGATTAATTATTTTGGATTTGTGAAGGCCAATGTCCAGTATTTGACTATTTGTTGGAAAAACCCATTGTGTCATCGCATTGATATCTAGTCTCACCCCGTGGGCCCGGGTATTACAAATGATATTAGGGCGTCCAACCTTATGGGCCCAGAGCATTACAAATATTTTTGAATTAAATAAGACTTTGTTTAATTATTTTTTTCGAAGGAATATGCAGCTTGTTATACTCATGCAGGCAAGGAGTCAGCAGAGTCCATTACAGTCTTAACTGGAAATTTCATATAGTCATATGGTTCTTCCTCACTCGTTCAATCTTGACTTGTTTTTTTTGTTTTTTTTTTCTTTTCTTTTCCGAGGAATCCAATCTTGACTACGAAATCTAGACAGGCAATTTTGAAGAGAGAGAAAATATATTATTTTTGCTTATTAATTAACAAGTTATTCAAATCACGTGTCACATGTGATTCTTCGCTGGCTTTTCTACCTACAGACTTGTGGTTAGCGAATAATACATTTTATTCAATTATTTTAAAGAGGAATATCCTATTTCACAACCAACAAATTTAATATTGTCAAATAAAACATATTGTATTTTTGAAAAACAAATGAAGGGATCGCACATGGCCGATGTCTAAAAAATTGAAAGAGAATTATCAATTTAGAACTTTTTTTTTCCCAGAAGATTTTTAGAACTTGAAAGATGGTTAATCTATTAATTCATAATCTAAAAGATAAAAAGATAAAAACTATCAATTCAGTACCTGAAAAATTGTGTATTTTGATTTCTTTTTATTTTTTAATTATTTTTATATTCATTTCCATGAAAAAATCATTTATTAATTATCTATTAAATTTAATAAATAAATTTTAAAATAATTAAAAAATTAAAAGAAAATCGAAATACACAAATTTTTAGGACCTATATTGATAATTTTCATTTTTCAATTGATAATTTTTCTTTTTCAAATTATGAATAAATAAATTATCTATCTTTTAAATTCTCGATGACAATTCTCCAAAATAAAAATATTATGAAAATGTTGACAATTCATGTTACCATTTTAGGGTGATTCCGCCCCCGGTTTTATAGTTCATGTCCCTACCCGTCAATTTAGAATTTCAAACTTTCACAAACACAAAGCGACAAATTACTTAATTCCAATTTTTCTATGTCATACTCATTTCTCACTATCAAATTCGTTATTTTAATAATATTTGGTATAAAAATAAAAACTCTTATAATATATCATTCATAATTAAAATTTATGGATAAAAAAAATTAAAATTTTAAAAAATCATATACCCTAATTATGAAAGAATCAATCATAATAATTAATTAATTAGAAAAATGGAAATTATATAGTAAAAAATAATTATTAATTTTAATTGGGTGGAAAGAAAACCCAATAATTGTAAAATTAAATTAAACTACATGGAAATTGAAATTGAAGAAATAAAAAATGAAAGAAAAATTAATAAATTCAAAGTGGCACATCAAGTGGGATCCATTGAAATTGAAGAAAAAAAAAAAAAAACTAATAAATTCAAAGTGGCACATCAAGTGAGATAGGAAAAATGAAATAGAAGATCTCAAATGCAAATCACTATATAAAAATTAGGGAGAAATTTTAAAGTAACCAAATTAAAGTTGTAATATTCTTTTCTAACCAAGAATTTTGAAGTCTTCTTTTCTAACCAAACAGATATGTAAAAGTCTAATTTGCCCTTTGTAAATATTTGAAAAAGTCAAAGAGGACAGACTTGCCAGAATGTGGGTCCAAAAAAAAAATTGTACACGTTCATAGAAGATATACACGGCTAGAATTGTACACGGCCAATACGGATTTGTACACGGTCAAGACAGATTTGTACACGGCCAAGGCTCCACTTGGAATATTCTCACTTGGTAACTAAAAATGAATAATACGGCTATATCAATACACGGCCAAAATTGTTTAATTTTAGAAAAAATATACACGGCCAAAATTGATTAATTTTATAAAAAATATACACGGCGCCAAAATTGTTTAATTTAATTTGTAAATATACACGGCCCAAAAAATTTAAGGATATACACGGCCAAAAAAATGAATTGAAGTACACGGCCAAAATATGATTAATCTTATAAAAAATATACACGGCGCCAAAAATGTTTAATTTAATTTTTAAATATACACGGCCCCAAAAATTTAACTAAAATTGAACTACACAGCCAAAATTTTTAATTGAACTACACGGCCAAAAAATTAAATTGAACTACACGGCCAAAAATTTTAATTGAACTAAATTGAAGTACACGGCCAAAAAAATAAATTGAACTACACGGCCAAAATTTTTAATTAAACGGTCTCCCAATTTTAAATGTAAAAATTTGTACACAGCCAAAAAAAATTTGAAGTACACGGCCAAAAAGCTTAACAACACGGTCTCCCAATTTTAAATGTACAAATTTGTACACGGCCAAAAAAATATTTGAAGTACACGGTCAAAAATTTTAAGTACACGGTCTCCCAATTTTTAAATGTAAAAATTTGTGCACGGCCCAAAACATTTTGAAGTACACGGCCAAAAATTTTAACAACACGGTCTCCCAATTTTAAATGTAAAAATTTGTACACGACCAAAAATTTTAAGTACATGGCCAAAAAATTTTGTACACGGCCAATGAAAATGTAAATAAATGAGATTTATTTCATTATTTCATTTCAAAGCTCTCAGTGTTGGGTAGTTGGATTTTAAATGAAAATGTAAATTTTTTATTTTTTAATTTATTTCATCTTTTCAATTCAATGCTTACAGTGATGTGTAGTTGGATTTTAAATGAGCCGTATTAAATAACACACACCAAACAGGCATAATAGTTGTTGAGTAAGGGAAAATTAGCACTTCAAATCCATTATACTCCTTTGTCGAAAAGTTTGGGACGATTTTGGTTGAAAAGTTGGGAACGAGAAAATCCGAAAAGGCAAAAACATTGCAAGGTATGTTCATTTTCTTTTTTATGGTTTAAATTGTTTAGATTTTATCATTTATGGAAAAAATATTGATAAAAATCATAATCATCCGGTTGAAATGTGAAATTCCGCCACATTATATTTCGTATTAAAAAATAGTTGCATCTCTTAAATGATTAAGATATGAAATACATTTTTTATCTTTTTAATTTTATTGTAAGATGTTACAAATAGATTAGCATGTATATAGGAGGATCCATACCTATTGCCAATAGAAATATAAAATTAAAATTGTGAAATGCAAAAAAAAAAAAAAAAAGAAATTCTAGGTGAACTGTGTACTACACGGTTGTCCACCATGTAGTACACGGTGGTTTCATGCATTCTACACATTTGACCGTGTACTACATGGTCAACAACCGTGTACTACACGATGAAGAACCGTGTAGTACACGGTCAACCGTGTAATTTTTTTTTAACTAGAATCTCAATTCTTGATCTGCAGATGGCTTGGCAACGTGTAGTTGTACAACACAGTGGTAGATGGGAGAGATTAGAGTACTTAGATGGTGAAGATCAAGTTGTGCACCTTCCATTCAATTCGTTATCTCGTGATAGTTTGATACAGGAGATTCATGACTTTATGGAGACATCTCCAAGCACTACTTCGTATACGTTGAATTATTTGACTAGGGCAGGTGATGGAAGAAAATTGAAGGGGCTAATTAAGACAGATGTTGATTTAATTCGCTTAGTCCAAGAGCAAGATGATCCTACGGTGTATGTTACACAGAAGAGTATTCAAGAAATTCCAACAAGTGAAGTGCCTCCATTTGTATATACACATGATTCGGATCACGAGATGGATGAGTCGTCCGCTAAAGAGGATGAAGATGATGATGATAGCTATGAGAGTGAATTACGGCGCACTCAAATTTCTGAGTTCTGTGAATGGATTCGTGAGACGGGGAATCTTGATGAGTTTGTGTCCATTCTGGAGCAGGGCGGTCCTCACAACATGTCTTCTGAAAATGTTGCTCTTGATGAAGAAGGTCCCACTGTAGAGGGTCTGCCTGTCACTCGTTGGATGATCCTTGTGGGCCACACTGATGACGACAGCCCAATCATTGACGATGATCAGGATGAGTTGGCCGGTGAGGACCTTGCGGTTGGGAATACATTCTTGAAGAAGGATGATGTGCTAATTGCTGTGGGAAACTGGCACATGCAGCGGCAAGTGGAGTATTATGTTTCACGTTCGACTAAGAGCCGACTGGAATTCACCTGTAAGAGAAAAGATATATGTGACTTTAGATTATATGCAAAAGAAAAGGACGGATTATGGAGAGTGCAAAAATTTAAGGATAATCATGCGTGTCGGCTTGACTTGACACGTAATGCGCCGAGAAAAATGTCTTCGAAGGTGATGGCTGACTATTTTTCGAAGAAGATACGGTATGAGGGTGATGTGTTGAAGCCTAGAGCAATGATTGCCGAGTTGTTGAGAGAGTATGGTATTGAGGTCGAGTACGGTGTTGCTCTACGTGCCATGAATCTTGCTATAGAGATGGTTTACGGTGGCCATGACAAGTCTTTTGAGATGCTTCCTGCATATCTATACACGTTGAGGGCAAACAATCCTGGTACCGTGTATGATATCCACAGGACGAGCGATCATCGTTTCAAGTTCATGTTTGTTGCACTTGGAGTTTGCATATCGACATTCAGACAGTGTATGCGGCCAGTTGTTGTTGTTGATGGTACTCACCTGAAAGGGAAGAGCAAGGGTGTTCTGTTTGTCGCTGTCACAAAGGACGGTAATGAGAGGTGTTTCCCACTAGCTGTTGGTGTGGGTCCTATTGAGAATGACGAGTCATGGACATGGTTTTTGCAGCGTTTCAGAATGGGATTTGGAACTCGAGATGATTTGGTGATTATTTCAGACCAACATCAAAGCATCAAGAATGCTGTTGCCAGAGTGTACCCAGAGGCCCACCACGGATTTTGCTATTACCACATAACAAAGAATCACGCGAGACACGGGAAGCATCTCATTGCTGCGTTCAAGAAAGCTGCATATGCATACAGACAAGAGAGTTTTCTCAAGTATATGTCAATGATTGCGAGGAATGAAGCAGCGTACACGAGCCTAATGAGTATAGGTGTTCATCATTGGGCCCGTTCTCAATCTCCCAAGCGGCGTTACACTTTCATGACATCTAATGTGGCTGAATCTTTCAATGCACGCTTGCTGTGGGCTAAGAGGTTGCCCATATGTTCACTGATTGAGGTCGTCAGGAGCGTGACTGAGAGATGGTTTGATAAGAGACGGGAACTGGCAGTGTCTAGGGATCACGTGATCACAGAAGGGGCGTTCCAAAAACTGTCCAAACAAGTCGAGAAGGGATGTCACTTTGTGTCTCGTCAAATCACTGCTTATACTTACACAGTGGTGGATGCTGAGAGGAGTTTTGTGGTTGATCTTCAACATCGTACGTGTGACTGTGGAGAATTCCAGCTGGATCAGATGCCTTGCTCACATGCAACAACTGCCATAAGGTACCTCTATAAATACATTCTTAAATGCGTCGTCTGTACTTATATTATCTATAGTTATTACTAATATCTTTTAACTATATGCTCGCAGGAGTGCTGGACATAACATGTATGATTATGTAGAGTACTATTACAAACAGGTCATCATGTGTCTTACATACCATGAACATGTCTATTCTGTACCAAATGATGATGAATGGACTGTTCCATTCCAGCATGCCTCCTTCACACTCCTCCCTCCTATAGCGGTTCGCCAAGCTGGACGACCAAAAGAAGGGCGATACCGTTCATCAATGGAATGTTCGAGCTCCAGGACCAGAAGACAGCAAGTATGTTCAAGATGTGGAGGTACCAGACATAACAAGTCCAAGTGTACAGCCCCACATGCTATTGAAAGTTCAGAGGCAAATGCAACCCAAGGACAGCGTCAACCCAGAAGATGCGGAATCTGTGGTGAAATTGGCCACTCCAGAAGAACTTGCCCTTTGAGAGTTGATGAGAGTTAATTTGAATTTCATGTAATGTAAGTTTGTACTGGTTATTCAGATTATGTTTGTATTTCTCAATTTATCTATTTTAATTGAAGTTAACTGCTGACACAATTCTAAATAATATTCAATCTAGCGTCTTTGATTCCCAATATAATAGTCCAAATGATTACGTTTTAGATTCCCAACATAAGTAAACTATGACATATCATGACATAACTGATAAAGTCTAACAGCATAATAATGTCGGTATGCTTGCACCCACTCCTTAGATGAATACAATGGCATCGGCTTGGCGGAGATAAGGCGATCAACCTGCATGAGCGCAAAAGGACCACAACTGATACCGCAGGTCAGCAGGCTCGTACCACAGCTTCTGGTCTATCATGTGTCGACGTTGATGTCCCCAGTAGCCGCTGGCCTGCAATAGTGGCGGGAGCATGTGCATCAATGGCCACAACTGACGGTAACGGTAGTGATACGTGAAATCATCGGCCGGATCATTCATTACGTGGTACAGTGAGTCATATAGCAAGACCTTCCAGTGGTGGAGATCGATGTGCGCAGTAACCTAATGACCACCTATGAGACAGCACGTGATGACCTAAAACCGGAAAAGATAAGTGGTGTAAAAAATAAAAGCATCACTCAAGTGTCGTACGTTTACTCGGGTATTCAAATAAGCACTGAATTACTTACACGGTCAGTATTCCACCACGGACGAGAGAATGGAAAAGTCCCTTGGATTTCATGTAGCAAATCCTCATTCCACTTCCAGTCTTGGTAGTAGAATGCATAATAGTAGTCTTTCTTTCCCTCTAAGCCGTCTGGATGGCATTTCCTCCACTCATTCTCCAATCGATACTATAATGACATGGAATAGTTTTTAAAAAATGATAACCACCTTGAGAGAATCTATGAATACTAGCATAAACACTTACCTAGAAGGTTGACTGTACAATGACTGTATTATCAGCATTTCTTCCAGCCCTCAGATGACGCCCTTTCCATAATTTGCGCTGGAGTGTCCACAGTAACATGTCCATTTCAGCCATCTCCAGCTGGTATCCAATGTTCTCTATCCGGTCGAACCATGCAATATCCAATTGCATGTCATGACCCCCTCCAACCTTTGTCTTTGCATGAGGACCCTTGGCACGAAAGGCTTCATAAGCTACTTCTGCACGCTTATACTGACTCAAGGTGCCATCTCCTGATGATCTTGACCTACGTGCAGGCCTAGAAGAAGTACTAGGTCGAGAAGAAATGCTAGGTCGAGCTGAACTATTCTGTGAGTCCAGGTCCCAACTAGCAGAATTCCACTGGTTTTCATCACCTCCCTCTGGTTCCACCATTTCTTCCACGTGTGCTGAGGTTATCCCTACCTCCTCAACCTGTGTTAAATTTAGGTAATATATGATGTATCAAATCATTCAACATAATTTAAATAATAAAAGACTCACAAGATGCGGGATGACATCTTCCTGGCCTACAATAGTCTGTCTCCTCTCAATCTGCTCAGGAGCTAACTCTATCTCGTGAGAGGGGCTGTGACTCTTCTCAACCTACGATAAATTCACTCAGTCAATGACACAAAATATTTTGAAATTAATAAACTAATAATTAAAGATACATACCATCTGCTTAGGACTCGGCTCCAAACTGCGGCTGCCACTGTGGCTGCGATTCCTCCGATTATGTCACCTAGACATCACATCAAACTTCTCGATCATCCCTGTCATGAAGTCTTTGAATTTATTGAACAGTGAATCATCGCGTTCATTCGACTTGGCTATTCTCTTTTCTAGCTCAACCATAAAGTGACTGGATGTCTCGCGTGCAGCCTCCTGTGCTGCTTCCCGAGCTATCTCTCGATACCTATCCACGTGGCGACAACAAACATGTCCCTCACTCGTACTAGATGATCCTGTGGATGCCCTGGCCTGTTTTTCACGATGTCGGCCACTAGTAGGGCCCGTGGCAGTATCCACTGCACCTGTCTCTCCACAAGTACGGGGTAAGCAACCTGCAGACCTCCTCGATGTAGACCGAGCAGCAGATGTGGCAGAAGTCGGTCCTATAGGAGGGATAGGCGCTCTGGGAGGAGTCACTGCTCTAGGAGGGCTGACCACTCTAGGAGGAGTCACTGCTCTAGACTGTGTAACCTTACGTGGTCGCTTTGCCACCTGTAATTTCACCACATAAGGCACGCCCACAGAATTCCCAAGCCGCGTGCTTCTGAAATAGGGCAAATCCTCCTCATTCTCTGTCGGCTGTAAAAATGTATGACAAAGAAGTTACCAAAATATTATAGGGTTAGTTAGTACTAAAGCAAAAAAATAAATAATTTGATTACAAGTTGAATTAAATAATCATACATACATCTCCCTCAGTGAATAATGCGCCTAGACGAACCGCTTTATCTTTGAACCTCCACTTCAAACACCTCGGTATTGCAACATCTGACACTAGAATGGCACAGTGTCGTCCCACACGAGGTATAGCCTCATAAGCCCATATCTATAAAATATCATGTTTGTTAGTTCAGTATAAAATACTTAGAAAGTCTAATTTAGAAGCACAATTCATACAGTACCTGCAAGGCCCAGACAGGCCCGTAGAAATGGTAAGTCTTCTTCTTTGCCGTCAATTCAACTGGAATGAGACTAATATAATGCAATAAGGCACCGAATGAATAGGAACCCCATGGAAAAAACTTCCATCGATGTGTATCCTCCACCAAAACCCATACCCAATCGTCTATGCAGCGCGGCAGGTCATATCCGAGCACCATACCATACAAGAACAACACATTGGCCACCTTCAAATAATCAAAAGCATCGTCTCCCAGCATGTAGTGTGTAAACCTATGATGCAAATCATGTATCGAGATAGGCACACAACTCAATACCCGACTATAAAAGCTGTCTCGAGGAATGCGGTGCTCTACATATGGATCAAAATCAGATCCACCGAACATCAACCCCGTAACTAGTGCATACTCAACGGGGTAAAATCTAAGGTTGGTTCCTCCAATATGGAACCAAACCTCGTGCTCTACAGCACTATCTAGTGTAATCTCCCGTGCCATGACTGCGTGTAACGCTGTATTGCAACTAGTTCCTCCAACAAAGTTCATTAGTAGACCAAAAGGTCCATCCCTAAACTCTCGAACCATATCAACGCCGGTATGCGCTACAGTCTGTAGTATGTCAACAATGCTAGACGCGTAATTCTTCCAGTATAAATTAATCGAGCATGATACGTCCTGCATAGCCTCTCTCTTCCACACCCAATGACGCTAATATTTGTAAACGAACATTTAATAAATAATAAATAAATAAAAGTAATTCATAACATAATCATTATTGTGTTTTTGCATAAATTATTTTTTGATTTTACTCGAATAACGATAACCTAGTTAAATAGGATTTAATCAGTTTTTTCTTCTATGACGATTTCAACATACAAATTGAACTAATTGCAATTTAATTATTTTTCAATTATGGTATAACTACTTTTTGGGTTAATTTTCATATTTAATCTTTCAAATGTTTTAATAAAATGAATTTCATAATACAGCTATATCAATCCAATAATATTTGCAAATGAAAATTTAATGGCTATATCAATACACTAACATTAATCGATATTTAAATTAAATTTAATTTGATCTTAATTTACGATTTAATTAGTTTTTAATGGCCATAGAAATTTATTTCAACTAGTTTTTTAATTGCTAACGTCATCATTTATGTTGTGTTTTTTTTATAAATTATTTTTTATTTTATTTGAGAAAAAGGAAAAATTAAATCTTTAACATGATATTTTTTAAAATATGGAATTGGTTATTTTTCGAATTAGATATGTTTTCCGACTTATCTTCAAAGTAATTGAAGATAAAATGTTACAAAGTTTCTCCGTTTTTTTAATTAGTAATTTCAAATTATTTGGAATTAATTAGAAATATTAATACTTAATATTTCTTACGAATTCAAGCTTAGCGTGCAATCTCTTGACATAAAATGTTTCATTAAAATTTATAAATTCTCTTATGCAAATCATAACAAAATAAATTCTAAATACATCAATGAGATAATAAATACATACCACAAATTTTTCCACAAAAGTTACATAAGAATTTTAAAAAAAAATTGCCAGAACTTTGTAGTACACGGTCGAGCACCGTGCACGGTGCTCGACCTTGTACTACACGGTTCTGGAAAAAAAAAATTCCCCCAAATTACACAGCTTCTTCGACAAAATACACAGCAAAATTCAATATAATCATACTAAAAATATACAAGCAACCAAAAATTGATTCAATTTACAATCAAAACACAAGTACCCATACATCAATTAACTAATTCATTGAACAAATCATTCTAATTAAGAAGAAAAACACGAAATGAAAACTTACGGGTTGAGTATCCATTTTTTCCGATGGGAGCGACAGCAAGTGACTCGGCGGCGTCTCCTCTGCGTCGACGGCGGCGGTGGTGTCTGCACCGTCAGCAGCGGCGGTGAGTGACGACGTTCGTCTCCTCTCCGTCGTAGTGGCCGTTCCTCGCCGCCGTGTACAATTTTCTCAGCAACTCGCCGTGTACAATTTTTGGGAGGAGCCCGTGTATAATTTTTGGAAGAAGCCCGTGTATAATTTTTGGGGAAAGCCGTGTACAATTTTTGAGAGGAGGTCGTGTATAATTTTTGGGGGAGAGCCGTGTAGACTTTTTATAAGGAGGTCGTGTATATTTCTTTGGAGGAAAGCCGTGTACAATGTTTGTGGGAGTGTACAATTCATTTTCTGATTATTTAGTCAGCCGGGCCCATAATTTATTAAGGATAATATGGTTACTGAAAAATTGTTTGGTTAGAAAAGAATAGTCTGCAGTGTTTGGTTAGAAAAGAATTTTACAAGTTAAAATTGGTTAGAAACATACATTCACACTAAAAATTAAGAACCAATTGTATATATCACGTAAGTAGGACAGGTAATGGCATATAGATATGTTATATAAAAAGAATTAATTGCGAAGTAATATTTTTTGGGTACATATAAAAATATGACCTAATATTTGAGATGTTTTGCAAATGGTTAATTACGAAAAAAACGGCATTTGAGTGAATTCGTAATTTTAAAATGTTTTGAAAATTGTTGAACGTGTGCCACAAGCATGCACACCAACTACAGTCATGCTACTATTCTGAGAGTATTATGCAGCAGATTTTTCCTACCTTGCATGGGACCAGCTGACGCGGCACTGGTGCATGCATTTCTATCTACACCGCAGATTAGGAGTTTTAGATTGTAATCTCAGTCACACATTGATCGTAGATATTTTTCTGTGGAACATATAAATAAATGTGTGCTTTCTGTAATGGCTTTGATGATCAATAAATTTTTTTCCAGAATTCTCTCTAAATACGTATGATATCCATGCTTCCAACATGGTATCCAGAGCCACATTACATTGATTTTTGATTGATTTTGAGATTATTCACTGATTGATTGAGTGATTGAAGAACAATGACGAAAGGAAATCGAAAGTTCAACTAGAGGAATGCTCGAGAAGATGAAATCGGGTTCAATCTCGATCATGATGCTAGCTCTAGTGCTCAACCTGATCAGGAAACACCAATCGAACATTCTGCCGCGCATAATTCAGGCCTCAGAGGTATGGCTATTCAATATCCTGCTAGAAATGATAATTCTGCTCGAAATGAAATAACACAATCGAATTCTGGCTAATGATGAACTATATCTTGCGCCACATGAGCATCCTGGCATGCTTTTGACAACCGATTTATTCGATGGAAAGAATTTTCATTTGTGGGGTAGATCGATTAAACGCGCATTATTTATTAGGAATAAGTTGGAGTTTATTGATGGTAGTATACCTGAGCCTAGGGATGACTCTATTGATCATATGCAATGGGTAAAAGCCGACTACCTGATTTTTAATTGGTTATGCAACTCTGTTGTGAAAGACTTGTCCAGAGGGTTACAACATCTGGAGACTTCTAAAGAGCTATGTGACGAGTTGCATAGGCAATTTGGTAAAAGGAACGGTCCACGGTTGTATAAGCTGCGCAGAGACATAGCCTCTTATTCTCAAGGCACACAGTCTGTTCTTGTCTATTTCAATAATCTTAGTACGTTTTGGGATGAACTTGCCTTATTGAAAACCTCTAGGAGTTGTACATGTGCAGCAGCTGATGATGTTAAGGCAAAGCTTAGTCAGGCCTATTCTATGGTGCTGCAGGTTGAGGAACAACTGCGTGTTTTATCTCATTTTTCTGATCATACAAATCAAAGTGCATTATATTCAGGGCAGAAACCAAACTTTAAGAAGGAAGGGTTTAAAAAGAAGCTGACCAAAGAAGAAAAGATGAAATTGAGGTGTGATCAGTGTGGAAGAACAGAACATTTAAAGAGTGATTGTTTTGAACTCAATGGCATCCCTGATTGGTATAAGAAATTCAAGGAAGAAAAAGGGAAAGCTAGAGCTAATCACACTGATCATACTGAATCAAATAGACCATCCACTATTGGTACAGATATGTCTTTGCAGAGTGTTTCAGCAGATATTGGGAAGGTTATTCAAGCTGAATTTGCTAAACACTTTGCCAAATACATGCACCAAAATAAGAATACTGGAGAAAATAAATCAAATGGAGGTGCTGCAAAGATTGCTAATGTAGCAGAACTTAGGTTTGGTAATAAAGCCTTAGAATATTCAGGACACTTTGCCTTTGGTGTGACCAATGAGATACATTAGAATGAATGGATTGTTGATTCTGGTGTGAGCAACCATATGTGTTGCCAAGCTAGTCTTCTCATTAATATAAGGAAACTGAGAAATCCACTTAAGATTTTTCTACCTGATAGTACTAGCCTGTGGGCTTTCTTGGCAGGGGATACTCCTATCACATCTAAAATCACTCTCACAAATGTGCTATATGCACCAGAATTCACTCATAATCTCTTGTCAGTGGGGCAACTCACTAAGAGCATTAATGGCAGGGTCATCTTTCTTGAAACACACTGTCTGGTTCAGCATAAAACCACAGATGTTGTTCTTGGCATTGGTACTATGAAGAGTACCTTATATGTTTTTAAACAAGACTCAGAATCTGCAGCTAGCTTTCATGCTGTCCCAGCACTATCTTTAGAAGAATTCCATTCCTTGGCTGGACATCCTTCTATTACAACAATGCAACACATGGATATTTGTAAGAAAAGATATAAGAGGTCAGATTATGGTATGTTGGAAAGCTGTGATATTTGCCATAAAACAAAGCAACAAAGACCTCAATTTCCAACATCGGGCAGAAGGAGTGAAATGATTTTCCAGCTCATCCATGTAGATGTTTGGGGGCCTTATAGAGGAGAATGCCTGACTTATACTCTATATTTTTTAACAATAGTTGATGATTTTTCAAGAGCTACATGGACCTTCTTATTTGACAACAAGGGACAAGTATGGCATATTCTTCAGAACTTCATACAGATGGTGAAGACACAGGTTCAACAAGCTATTCTTGTGCTGCGTTCAGATAATGACACTGAGTTTATAAATCATAGATTGCAAGATTTGTTGATAACTTATGGTATTGTTCATCAAAAATCTTGTGTTTACTCACCTCAGCAAAATGGCATAGTTGAAGGAAAACACAGAAATCTTTTACAGGTTGCAAGATCTCTGATGTTCCAAAGTAAGATGTCTTCACAATTTTGGCCTTATTCCATTATGTTTGCTACTCATATAATTAACAGACTACCTTTAGTTGTTTTGAAGTGGCAGACTCCTTTTGAAGTATTGTTCCATAAACCTGCTGATCTCACAGATTTGAGACCTTTTGGTTATTTGGTCTACAAGGTAAATCTCTTACCTTCTAAGACTAAATTCTGTACCAGAAGCATCAAGTGTGCTTACCTTGGTCCTGTATCTCACAATAAAGGCTATCTTCTTTATGAACTTGACACTCAAAAGGTCTGTGTAACAAGGGATGTAGAATTTTGTCCTTCTTTTTTTCCTCTCATAGTTGCTGCTACACCAGAACCCCTTCCTTTTACCTCATTTTCAGATAATAATAGCCCTTATTGTCATGATCCCTCTACTATGGTTCCTAATCAACCTCATTCTAGCCAGCACCAGGTGTTCCACCTGTTACTCCTCCCTCAGATAATCATTCTTCTTTAATCTCCACACTTTCTCCTTCAAATACTCCTCTTGACCCTTCTTCTATAGCTCAACATGTTACCAGCATCACCTATGTTTAAACGTGTCAGTAAAAGAATTTCCAAACCTCCAGCTTATCTACAAGACTATATTTGTGATTTTGTGTCTCTACCCCCTCAGAGTGTGTCCACTGCTTCAAAGACACCTCCTACCTTCCCATACATGATTTCAGATTGTCTTACACCTAACTATACTTCTTATTTGTTTAATGTACAATCTGTGAATGAGCCTACTTCTTATAAACTTGCTAGTCAACAAAAGGAATGGATTGATGCCATGGCCAAGGAAATCAAAGCCTTGGAAGAAAACAATACTTGGACAGTCATGCCTCTTCATGCTGGAAAGCAGGCTATTGGGTGTAAGTGGGTTTATAAGGTTAAACTCCACTCCGATGGCAGTATAGAACGGTACAAGGCTCGCTTGGTTGCAAAGGGATACAATCAAGAGTTTGGTGTTAACTACAATGAGGTCTTTGCTCCTATTGCAAATCTGGTGTATGTAAGACTACTTATTGCTTTAGCAACTCAACATTCCTGGTTTCTTCATCAAATTGACATAAATAACGCATTTTTACATGGCAATCTCTCTGATGAAATATATGTGCAGCTACCTCAGGGATACACTAAAGGAGGGCCAGGGGATGTTTGAAAATTGACCAAGAGATTGTATGGTCTCAAACAAGCCTCTAGGGAGTGGAACCTTGAATTTTATAAGTGTTTGTTCTCACTCCAGTTTACTCAGAATGAATCAGACACTTGCTTGTTTACAAAGGGAACTGGGGACAACTTTATTGCTCTTCTTGTATATGTTGATGACATCTTGCTCCTTAGTCTCTCTCTCTCTCTCTCTCTCTCTCAAATTCAGTTAGTTAAGAATGCTTTCTATGATGCTTTCACCATCAAAGACCTTGGTGAAGCTAAATATTTTCGTGGCATGGAAATTGCGCGCTCTGATTCAAGCACTTTCCTTTGCCAACGAAAATATATTTTAGATCTTGTGGATTCTGTTGGCTTGATTGGCTGCAAGCCTGCAGTCACTCATCTTCCTTCTGGAATTTTCCTCATGCAGACTTCTGAACCTTTTCCACAAGCTGATTCATATAGACGTCTTATAGGGAAACTCCTCTATCTTAATCTTACTCGCCCGGATCTTTCTTATGCCATCCAACAATTAAGTCAATTCATAAATCATCCTTCACAGCTGCATTAGAATGCAACCCTTCATGTGGTTCGCTATCTCAAAGGGTGCCCTTCGCTTGGTTTGTTTTACAAGGCTTCCCTCGATTCTCATACCACAACTTATTGTGATGCTGATTGGGGTGCATGTTTAGACACCCGTCGCTCTCTGTCTGGATATTGTGTTTTCCACGGTCCTTACTTGATTTCTTGGAAGTGCAAGAAGCAAAATACTGTTTCTCTTTCAACTGCTGAGGCCGAATACCGTAGCCTTAGCTACGTTGTTCGCGAACTCTTATGGATTTCTTTTATGTTGGACATATTCTCTATTCCTTATCCAACTCCCATTGATGTGTTTTGCGATAACCAAGCCGCAATACAAATCACAAAACATCAAGTGTTTCATGAGCGTACCAAACATCTAGACATGAATTGTCACTTCTCACGGTTGCATTTCTGTCGTGGTTTTATCACACCACGTTTTGTACCTACAGGTCTACAAGTTGCTGATCTCTTTACCAAAGCTCTCCCAGGTCCTCGCTTTCGTAAGCTTCTCTCCAAGCTGCATCTTGGTGATCTTCACCAAATCCAGCTTGCGGGGGGGTGTTGAACGTGTGCCACAAGCATGCACACCAACTACAGTCATGCTACTATTCTGAGAGTATTAATGCAGCAACATGCAACAGATTTTCCCTACTTTGCATGGGACCAGCTGACGTGGCACTGGTGCATGCATTTCTATCTAGCCACGAGAATCATCAATCCCAACCGTAGATTATGAGTTTTAGATTGTAATCTCAGCCACACATTGATTGTAGATATTTTTTCTGTGGAACATATAAATAAGTGTGTGCTTTCTGTAATGACTTTGATGATCAATAAATTTTTTTCCAAAATTCTCCCTAAATCATACATGCTTCCAACAAAAATCATGTCAATATTGTAAATTTGCTCAAAGATGATGAATATTTTGACAATAACGTCGTTAAAATAATTACAATTTGACGCATAACCCTTCAATGTAATGTAATGTCTTGAAGTGAAATTTTCAGCATCTGAAATTGCACGTGACTAACCTCAATTCAACAGCGTCGTATGCTATCACGTGACGTTTGAAAAAAATCATGCAATTTTCATTAATTGAGCCATGTATATCCACATATCAGATCCGACGTGCCATGAGAAATTTCAAGTGCTGAAAATGTCATATAAGGACATATTTATTAAAATGTTTAAAGGTTAATTAGATATTCATTTGTATTTATTAAAATAATATGGTATTTAAGAGGAAAAAAAGGTTCGAACGTTGGGGTATAATTTGATCTTTATCTTTATTTATTTTTTTGTTGCGAAAATATTGTATCTCATATTCCAATTATATTATCGATGAATACATATATATGTAAGTAAAAATATAGATTAAAATAACTGTATTTAGGATGAGAATATAATTTTTTAGTCACTTTGCTAAAAATATAACTATCAGTATCAAAATACTTTCTTCTGTACGTACGCTCGTAGTAATATGATTAAGGTTGTAAATGAGTTAAGTTGAGCTCAAATACACATTTGTTCAACTTTATTTGAAATTATACCGAACTTTAAAATTTATGTTTGAGCTCATTTGATTACTTATCGAGTCAAGTTCAAACCAGATTTAATCGAGCATAACACGAGTTAGCTTGAGTAATTAATTTGATATTTTATATATGTTTGCTCTACTTTTACTTATTAAACTCGAGTTTGAGCCGAATTTTAAATCTAATCAATCACAAAATTATGTTCGAAGGTGTTTTTTTACTCACACACCAAATTACCTGGTGGTATTAAGAAGATTCAAAACTTTTGGTCTCCTAACAATTTCACTCTACTACCAGATCATCCCCAAAATAATGTTCGAACTTGTTTGATAAGTTTATTCAATCAAACTTAAATGAGCTTTAAACGAAAGAACACAAATCAAGTATAGTAAAACCTCTATAAATTAATAATCTTGGGACCATGAAATTTAATTAATTTAGAGAGATATTAATATATCGATAAATTAATATTTTATTAATTAAAAGAGAGACTTTTTAAATTCAGCAAATTTAGTACATATGTATTGAAAATAAATGAACTCATATATGTTTCATTGATTATATTCATGCATCAACTACTTTGTAACTAATTAAATATATTCATGAATTCAAAGGAGGCTTTGAGCACGACAACAACTCTTCACAATTTTTTGTTGCAACTAAAGAACTCGACACCAGAACTCTTGGCCGCAATTAAAAAGGTTAAGGATGAAATCCAATTAGATTTAAATTTTAAGAAAAACAAGTAACAATAGATTCATATTTTAGCAAATTACCATAATATTTATAATTGTAATATTTATGAATTATTAATTTAGAGTTTTAATGGGACCTAATATTTATAAGGGGATTTTCTGAAAAATTATTATCTTATTATCTTATCGAATGTCATGATTTTTTACAAAGACCCACGTCGGGACTGACATATTTTATTATTTTAGAGAGTTTATTAATTTATAGAGTATTAATTTATAGAGGTTTTACTGCATCAAGATAATGATTTTCAGCCTTATTAATGATATGATGATGTAAGTGATGGTGTCATCATCAGCAAGTGACTAGTGACGTTTATCAAATTAATTATTAGTTTAGAGGTATTTTTCTTTAAATTAAATTGTGTGATACTGTATATGAGATTTAAACTTCCACGAGATTATGACTTTAGCGACATCACACGTGTTCAAATATTCACACTTTCCGTTCAGATTGCAACCTTATTTATGAGTGTCGTAAATGCTAAACTCGATATATTATATTACTAATTTATTATCATTAATTTTTTCTCAAAAATAACAATCGTGATAATATTTTATACATTTTTTTCTACTTAAATTTCGGTTGATCTTGCTCACACAAATTGTATATGAGCCTTATATCAGACAAAAAAATATCACTTCTAATACTGAATAATATGACTTCTAATAATAAAAAGTATCACGTTTATTTTACTAAAAAAATAATGTTAAAAAAAAGCGGCATTTTTGAAATTATTACTACATTTTTTTGATTAAAAAAGTATAATTTCTAATACTAAAAGTATTACTTCTAACACTTTTTTCAAACAAAAAACATAATCATAATTACAAATAAGTCAAAGTCTTTTTTTATTTTTATTTTTTTTATCTATAGCGATACTTTCCAATAAAATAAACATGATACTTTTTTTATTGTTAGAAGTAATAATTTTCCGAATAAAGTTGGATCTGGAACGGTATCCGTCCGTCTGATATAAGACTTGCATATTTATTATATACTATGCGACGGACTGAACTCAAACGTTGATGGAATTCAAATTTATGGACTCAACAAAATTAATTACAAAAATCAACAAAAAATACATAAAAGGTAAACTTGAAATATATAGTGATTTATATTGGACTATATGACAAAGCAACACCTCCAATATATAATATTATCTCATGTAATTTTCTAACAAACGTTCTACAAAGACTATAAATCTACACGCATGCATGGTCTAGTTTGATCGAATTAAACTTAAAAGTCGTAAGCTTGTGTCTGCCTTCACGACGTTTTTTATGGTAATAGGCAGATTGGACATTTTGGTGTTCCTATTTTATCCTCAATTATTGAACGAAATTCTTGTCATAGATAATCACTGACGGATTCAAAAAAATATGTAAAAAGATAATTTAGTAGTGCAATATATACTTCGGCCCCACATGCCGGTCAAGCCATGGTGTATAAAAAATAAAAGAAATTTCTGTGCGGTGGGGCCTATGCCCTAATCTCTTAGATTCTATAGTGATGAAGTGATATACATGGTTTGAAATGTCTCCAATTTAAATTCTATCAACATTATAAAGCATGACTCCGTCACAATTAGTTTTGAAAGTATAATTTATTACTTTTATATGGCTTGACTGCACCCGCATGTAGCAAATGCGGTTCGTGGAGAGATGTATTATATACAACTTATAATTAAACTTACAATCATGACGAATGTTTTAGCATAGTTAATGTAATTAGATGTTTGAAGTAAATGATGGTATGTAAGATTTGATTTAATTATAGCAGATTTTTTTAGCTTGCGAAATAATGACACACAAAACAATATGAAATGCCCAATCTTTCATATGAATTCAAATGCGTTTATAGAAGTTTCATCGAGAACATCTAAACGATGAAGACCCACCTAGTTCTATGTAAGGATGAAATATCGCTATCGCATCATATATCGCAACTTCAATCTTACGGATATATCGACGAATATATCGATATCGCAAAAAATTGAAAAAAATGACAGAAACTATATTAAAATCTTCGAAATTTAGCAATAAATTTTAGGAACTATTATAACATATTATTATGTACATATTCAACTCAAAATTTTGATAAAATTATATTTTGAAAACAAATATATGAATAATACATTATATAAATACTGTCTGAGACAATACATTTGACAAAATAATACATAATACAATATCAAATAACTAAATAAACATTATAGAGTACAATTAATACCAAAATGAGGATCTATGAGGTTCAAATATAGTAGATGAAATGTCATCTTGTTCCAAACAATATTGGTACTAACTCATCACATTAGAGTAATTCTGGATATAATTATGCACATGCGCTTGATATATTTCTTGATTTCTTCTAATAGCTTCACCATGGATTGTATAATGTCCATTGACTCAATTATTTTATTAATGCACATTTTGATCTCCATACACATTTTCATAATATTCGCACAGTCAAATCTCTAACTGTAGGTGATGAATTACCATACATAACCCGCCACTCAACTGCCATTACCAAACACCAATAAATATACAATGCATATTTATTCATTGAAGACATGATTTTTTAAATTATTTAAACAAGCTCTATTTAAAAATATTAAGTAAAAGACTTACATGGGACCATAGTAGATTGAGAAGCAATTGCAGCACGATTAGCAAATTCTTTTCTCTCATCACATAAAAAATAAAGCTGTTGCATCTCACTTTTCTATCTAAGACATCCGTTGGTTTTCCGCGCTTCTTTCTTTTATAATTTTTTACAGTGTGAATGTCTTTGTAAAGTAAAGAATATATATTGCAACTCAAATAATTGCGTTGAAGACCTAAAAAGGACCACAAAAATATATAGTATTAAATAAAAATCAAAATATATTATAGAAATATAAAAAAATTACGATATATTGTGATTTTTCACCGATACCCGGGAAAAAAGATATTCTTCCCTGTATCCGTATTGCAATATCAAAATCCACGATATATCTGCGATATTTCACGATATTTCAATCCTTGGCTCTATGTAATAGATAGATATTTTGATTTTGAAATCCACCGCTCCCTTTCCCGAACTAAAAAAAATAGACTTAGAGAAAATGGTGTATTATTACTATTTGTTTGAGATGATAAATATTTTATCATCTCAAACAGATCGACGATGGTTGAACTACGACAAGAATTATGGTCCAAGAAATTAAGATCGACGATGAAGATGAAGATTGACGATGAAGATGAAGATGAAAAACAGATTCGAAGTGTGATTGGGTAGGGGGTAGATGGGATATTTCAATTTATTTTTTATTTTTTTAATGTCTAAAGGGCATTTTAGTCTAAAATGGCTAAAAAATGTGTTTAAAATGTACTAACTAAAATAATTTTTTTTTAAAGTTTAAATTGCTAGAAAAAAAGCCGGCTCATATTTTAATGTAGTTTATTAAGGTAGTTTTCTAAGAATATTATCTTATCTTTTATATATTTCACTAGATGTAATATATGTAGTTGCTGTTCATAAATGCCTTCCGAGCGAATTTCGCTTTGGTGCAATAATAACTCTCAAGCCATACATGAGATGTTTATCCGCACTAAACAGGCCACCTGTTATAACAACTTCGACATAGAATATAATGCGTAAAATTTTGAGATTATGACCTTTAAGTTATGAGCTCATTTATTTCACTAATTAAGTTAATAGTACGTAGCTATTTGAGCTCATTTTTAACCACTGGGACTGATGGCTTTCTACTGTCTCTACTTGTAGGTTATTGCTCAAATCAATTTAAATAAAAAAAAATGCTTACCATTGTCAATTCTTGGAGAATTGGCTGAGGTAACAAGTCATTCTTAATACTTTTAACGTTCTTTGTTTTTCTTGTAATTAAATTAATCAAATGAATTAATTAGTAATATTTTTATTCTTCAATGCTTAATATTGCCAAAAAATTAGTTGGTATATGGAGTAGGGTAATAAAATAATTGCCTAAAGTCTTAACTGAAATTCTCATAGTCAGACAGTTGGACTATAATTCGATGTGAGAGAAATTTTCTTTGTATTTATATACTTATATTATGCACACACACAGAAATATTTAATGTCCTTTTCATTTAACTCCCAAAAATCAAATATGGAAAACTATGATTTTGTTTTCCCACCAGTTTTCAATTCCTTTTCACATCCTGCAAAATGAAAACGTTGATTGAATGAATTAATTTAAATAAAAAAAAAATGCTTACCATTGTCAATTCTTGGAGAATTGGCTGAGGTAACAAGTCATTCTTAATACTTTTAACGTTCTTTGTTTTTCTTGTAATTAAATTAATCAAATGAATTAATTAGTAATATTTTTATTCTTCAATGCTTAATATTGCCAAAAAATTAGTTGGTATATGGAGTAGGGTAATAAAATAATTGCCTAAAGTCTTAACTGAAATTCTCATAGTCAGACAGTTGGACTATAATTCGATGTGAGAGAAATTTTCTTTGTATTTATATACTTATATTATGCACACACACAGAAATATTTAATGTCCTTTTCATTTAACTCCCAAAAATCAAATATGGAAAACTATGATTTTGTTTTCCCACCAGTTTTCAATTCCTTTTCACATCCTGCAAAATGAAAACGTTGATTGAATGAATTAATTAAACGGCAAATACACAATTATCATCTCTTCCGCGCTATATTTCTGTATCTTTCCGTGTTGGAGAATGTTGCTTATTTACGGAGAACCGCTGGATAAAACAACGGATGAAATCCTTTATTCTACAACCGTTACGTTGATCGATGAATTATTGTCACGCATATTATTGTAATGTCAGATTCAGAAGTAGGGAGTGAACATTAGTGTATATAGATACGGATAAAGTGCTTCCGTTAGACTTCTAAGCGGAGGGGTTATACATAAATGAGATGTATAGTTGACGAAAGTTTAAGATATTTAATAGGTGCTAGTCATACATAAAATGTGCATCTTCTTTTCTGATACTCATTTCATCGAAACTCCAAAATTAAACGTACTTGACTTGGGACAATGGTGGAATGTGTACGATAAGCGTATTAGGGAGCGTATGTGTAGCGCCCCAATCCCGAAAGACCATGGAAATGGACGCCATGGGGGTTGGAATTAAGAAGCGGGAAAGAGAGGGGTAACCTGATCAATGAGAACTCAACAGAAGACTCAGAATAACCAAACATGCTTTATAATATAACATATACTTATCCATATAACACAAAGACTAGAGTTCTTAGCGGTTAACAAAAGAATATATTACAAGCGCGGAAGCTCCATTATTACCATAATACTTAACAAAAAGAGACAACAAGAAAATACGTAAATAACAAAACCTCATCTCTCAGCATCGTCACATCCACGCACCAGCCTACTGACCTGAAAATATTTAGAAATATTTGGGCTGAGTACTATTGCATTCAGTGGGCATGTTTTCACAATTAAAGTTATGCAAATCATTTTGTAAAAGTAATCTATCTGTGTCTATGCAGGTAGTGAAGCTTAGAAGGTTTTAAAGTTGGAAGCAACCTAAGTTCACCACTGTAAGAGTATAACCAGTCACTACCCGCAACCCCTACTACATCACCAACGCGTAAAGTTTATGAGTATAACTAATGAGTATAACCGTTCATTTTTAGTCTTTCGACAAGGAATAGGGCATGACGAATAATGCATGCATACTGTAGCTACTCACATTGACACAACGCTGGTTTATGAGACTCTCACAACATACAGTAGCATGTAAATATTTAACACAGATAATCACATATGCAATTTTAACAAACCAGAGCTTAATAACTCGAAAGATACAATTTGCAAAGATATAGTAGTCCACCAGAATAATACATAATCTCTCAAATTCTAAATTGGTTCTGCTCAAATTCTGCTACTTCTTCTAACCCTACAACAATATATCATTCTTTGTTTAGTTTAACTAAAAGACCTATCAAAGTTTAATTCCTAAGCTCCTAAGTAGAAATTACTTAACTAACCATAATTTATAAAATATTTCAAGAATATCAATATTACTAATTAGTCGAGTTTTACCATATAAATTTTAATTATAGATTTTGACCACCTATTAAACAAAGGGGTTATAACACATTTCCACAAGACAATTATAATTAAGTCTATTATTCTCTTTTTATATTTTAAACATATTTCCTTGCAATTATATATTGTTACAAAATCAAGTCATCAATTTTTAAATAATTAACCGATTAACATAAAACAAAATCCATTGACTATTATTATTATTATTATTATTATTATTATTATTATTATTATTATTATTATTATTATTATTATGTAACTAAGCCTATTATTTTAGCCAAAACATACGTAACAGATAAAAGCATTTAATCTTATAATTTATAAATTAAATCAAATGAACCATGTCTTCTAAATTGTAAATTAAGTATGTATACGCGCGCGCGCGCGTGTGTATGTATATTAATTCAACAAGTTTCACCTAAATCACTAAAAATCTAGTTTAAACAATCATTAATTAAAGAAGACAAAGATTAATATAGCAAGATGAATAAAATAATTATAGTCAAGATCCTAAAACAAAACATATTATTCTGCTCTAATTATAATTTTACTAGATTTTCAATTTTAATTTTCAAACCATAAGATTTACCTTTCCCTCAATATTGTAAATGAAAAATACTGCTAACTTGGTCTCCTTTTTAATTCTCTTTGATTTTTTCTTTTGTTTTATACCCTACCAACTTGTATATATATATATGTATAGCTATATCATTCTTTTTGCCGTAACTTTAGTAGGCCTCATCATTCCCAAGACATGTGATTATGTGTAGTTCTAGTAGTAATTCATTAATATCATTTGTTAAATTGTTATACACATTTTCATCACCTAATTCCTACAATTGCCACCAAAAGCCATGTGTCCTTTATATGGGATTACACTTAGTGACTACCTTAAGCTAGAAAGAATAGGATAAATTATGTATAATAACATTTCATTCGACAGACATTCAACTAAATATATTATGAATAGAAAAGATTTAATATATATAAAAAATATATAATAAGATAATCATTAAATAGAATTATATTTTTCTAGATAATTAATTATTAGGATCGGATATGACTATATCCCAAAATCATCTTTTTATACCCACAGTGATAATAACAAGCATATTTTAGGTTTAAAATAACATTCGGAGTTCATAATAAAAATACAACAATGTCTCGGGCCTCTCTAACCTGCTCAACGGCACACTTCACCTGAAAAATGAGATCTACAATGGTCTATTTTCTTTCCTAACTTTCTTTCAATGGTAACATAGACTATTCTTTTAATACATAAAAGTTTTGAATATTTCACTTATTTTAACTATTAGATGTATATTTCTAATTAAATTTAGATAATAAATTTTTGGGTATTAGGGTATGAATACGGATAAAACATGCCGACAAGATATTAAGTTTTTATTTTATTAATAATAATATTGTTTTATCAACATTTTGCCGTTTGTCGGCAAGAAAATATTAGTGCATGACGATATGGGCGGCACAATTTCTAGCTAGTTATGTCTACATTTTTACATACTGATATGCTTTGCCCATGTCGATCTGTACAAATTTATCAACAATTGGGAAATCATGAAATTAAAAAAGGGAAACAATAGCGTAGATTGAATTAGACAATTTTAAGGAATACATTATAATTGACAAAAAAAGGTTGGATTTCAGATAAATTTCGTGTTGTGTGTAATATTAATAAAGTAATTAAATTACCTTATATATTTTTATGTGAATATATTAAATAAGTCAAATAAATATATTTGAATGTATTAAATGAGGGCAAATATGAGAAAAATGTGAATTTTCCACATCAATTGTATAGAATGACACTCTTTATGAAACAAAATTAAGATGTTAGGATAAAACTTACTGAAAAAAAAGGGAGGAATGTCTTTAGCATATAAACGTGGCATGATGTAAAATCATTTATAAGCATATACAAGTGGATATTAATTCAGATATATACATCTCAAGTCTTACGACACTACTTTTTTCTTCACTACAACAATTCAGATCAAGGTGAACTACAATTATGTTGGTTAAAACTTAAGAGATATATATATTAATCGGCCAACAATCGAATTCGAGATCTCTGTTTTTTAATACATTGATTTTTATTCACCACTTGCATATTTCTGAGATTACTTGATCAGTCAACAATTGAAAACAAAAGATTGTAATTCTTTTTAATTTTGAGAGAAAAATATGGTCCGTGTACATCAAAGGTGTACGCCTTAGGTAGTTTTTATTTATTTATTTTTCCTTCTAATATTAAACACATGATATTTTTCAATATTAAAATTGACACTTTTAGAATCGACATTTTTTCATTATTAGAAGAATTATTTTTTTCAATCCAAAAAATATAATAATAGTTAAAAAATAAATGAGATGTGAATATGCATTTGAGATGCACGAAATAGAAATAGATATTGGAAGATACAATGGCCCTTATACTAATTAATCAATTCCCAAGTAATCATTAGGTACACGTGTATATAAATGGTGCCTACACATTAATTAATGTACTAAAAATAAAATTGTAATTTGCAGTGCCCCCCCCCTCTAGAAACTTCTAACTAGGTCGGCCATTGACTTCTCCTCACTATTTTCAGACCACAATATATCACATCTCCTTACTTCCCCCCGTTCCGATTACATAATCCTTTTTCTATTCACATATAGATTAAAAATATTTATAGAAATAAGAAATAAAAGCTAAACTTCCAACTTTAACCTTATTTAATGAAAATTAATAAACTTAAAATTTAGCTCAATTTTAATGTATTAATTTTTTGAAATAAAAAAAATATACAATTAATGAAGTGCAGATACAATGAATATCAATAGAATTAATCAAATTCAAGTAAATGAAAATTAATTAAGTTGGTCAATTTTAATTAATGTTTCTCTTTTTTTGAAAAAATAACATTTAAGATTTATAATTTTCATAAACTTAAATGTTTAATTTTTTTCAATTTTCAAAATCTAATAAGGGTATAATTGTAAATTCCTATTAAAAATAACACTACTTATAATAATAGAACTATATAATCGGGACACCTCCGAATAAAAATGTGGACTATATAATAGGGAGTAATCATTATTTATTTGAACCTTCGCTTAATTAAAAGAACATATGGTAAAATTGATGCTTTTCTTTACGGCGAATTGTCACTTTGATGCGTCTCTCGTTTTCTTGAGCTATATAAAGTTATTTTTCTGATAGGTGCATCTTGAATAGCTCAAATTAAAAATTATTAATAAGATTTCCAAACTCATAATTTTAAATGTTTGGTTATCCGGTAAGTCTGTAGCAATTAATGTAGGCTATAATTGCTCATTTAGAACAAAACAAAATTGAAGATTCTAAAATTTTAATAAATCTACCCGTCGATTTTAATAAATGAGGTGAGAAAATATATTTTTCATATCAGTTCAAAAAAGGACATCCTTCTTCTTCTTCTTCTTCTTGTTTTTTTTTTTTGGTCCCGATAGAGATTATCTAGTAATGGGGTGAGATTGTTCCAAGACCAAAAATTACGGACGAGTGTGTAAGTGAAAAAAAAAAGACATCATTTTTATACACCAAAATTGATAATCAGTACAAAGTGGTATTTTCATGTGTTTCCATGTGTCAATCCGGCGTCCCTTCTCAACATTTTGGTACTAAATTTTTTTGACCCATATAGAATAAATTTGTTAGAAACTCGAATATTTTGATGTGCAAGATATTTTTGAAAAAAAAAAGTCACCAAAGATTAAGACAATATATAAAGTAAATTTTTAAATAACCATTCTTACTTAGTAAATTATGTAAATAACAACTTTTTAAAAATATAATATTTTAGCCATTATCATAAAAAAAATACCACAATACCCTTAGTTCTATGTATATTTATTATTAAAAATTATTATTCATATATTCATATATCAATAATATTAGGAAAACATATCTAATTTTCTCTCTATATCAAGGGAATTAGGAAACCAGCTCTAATTCTCTCTCTCTCTCTCTCTCTCTCTATATATATATATATATATATATATGTATAGGGTTGGGTTCCAGAAGGAACCACACCCTAGGTGAGAATCGAGAACCAATCTAAGCCATAGATCCGGTATATTTGGACGGTCTAGATCTGTTCCAGATT
The DNA here is from genome assembly GCA_026008535.1 of Perilla frutescens. Lineage (NCBI taxonomy): Eukaryota > Viridiplantae > Streptophyta > Magnoliopsida > Lamiales > Lamiaceae > Perilla > Perilla frutescens. Next base: position 50,165,096 of record BRKX01000002.1, read on the forward strand.
TTAAAAAAACGCGGTGGCAATCTCGTAATAACTTCAAACTTCGCTGTCCCTGAGTCTTAGTAATGGTAAAATCAGAAAATATATGAATACTCAGAATTTACGTGTAAATTTTTTAATTTATGATTTTAGCATTGTCATTTCTTATTTTAGCACCGTCATAGCCTTTTTTAGCAATGTCATGGTCTTTTTTAGCATTGTCATGACTTATTTTAACATGACTCTTATTCCAGCAGATCAAATTTTGTAATAATACATGCGTGCATTTGCGGAATTCTTGTACCACCGAGTGATTTCTCGTGGATTGAAAAATCTTGCCCTTGAAGGTGTTCCTTAAGTTGATTAATGATGAATTGGACGTATAAATGTATATATTATTTATTCTAAATAATTAATATTGGCATGGTCATGGTTGTCTGGTCTTTTTGTAACTTTCATTTAGTATTTTACTGACCATCTTTTGTCTTTTCATTGTAAAGAAAATTCCATGAGAGTTCTACGAATATCGCCATGAATTAGAAAATAATTGGGTTTATTTAAAGTTGTGCAGTAGTTCACATCAACATCTTATGATAATTAAGAAACACAAATAATATCATGACCACAGTTATAATCTCAAATAAAGGGTTGAGATTATCAATCATTATGGTCGCGATCCAAAAACTAAGACCTCATTTGGAGAAACGCATTGATTCACTCTAAAGCACCTCTTCCCATATTGTATCTAGACAAGAGCCCTTTTTAGTACTGTCATGGTCTTATTTAGCATTATCATGCCTTATTTTAGCATGACTCTTTCAGGATTTTAGCACTATCATTTTCTATTTTAGCACTAGCATGACCTTTTTTAGCACGTCTCTTTTAGGTTTTAGCACTGTCATTTTCTATTTTAGCATTGTCATGATTTATTTTAGCATGAATCTTTTAGGATTTTAGCACTTTCATTTTTTATTTTAGCACTGTCATAGCTTTTTTTAAGCAACGTTTCTTATATTTTCCATTTTAAAATACTTTTGTAAGATTTTTAATTTCCTCTTTTAAGCATCACGTCTACTTATAACTAAAATTTTTATGCGCAATCATTCAATTTTCTCCACTGTGCAACTACGTCTTAGAAGAGACTATACATAACTACTGTAAACATCTATACCTTAAACCTTGTTGTGTAAATATTATATTTTTAAATTGATGACTAGTTTTTTTTTAAAATAAATTAAAGTGGAATTAAAAAAAATAAAAAAAGATAGATTTAATATAAGCTAGACACGCTAATTCATCCCCCCCACCCCCACCCCGACATAAGAGAAGATATCAATTAAAATTTAATTTTGTATATAAGTCATGTATTGTGAATCCGTCCTGTGGATTTAAATTCACTATATGGGTCAAGATCCGGATCCAAACACAATAACTAAGTATATAAAAAAAAATATTAATATGCATGTCATCCAATATGAGCTTTAATATGAATCTAAACATATCTTATGAATTTGAACTTGTAAAACGGTCACACGTAAATTTGAATGTGAGTTCTAATCCGTCCCTTTTAGCACTGTCATGGTCTTTTTTAGCATTGTCATAACTTATTTTAGCATGGATCTTTCAGGGTTTTAGCACTATTATATTCTATTTTAGCACTGTCATGAGCTTTTTTAGCATGACTCTACGAACATGAATGCTACAGATTATGTCTTGAATGAGGCCGATGCATTGGGAACCTCCAGTTTGCAGCGAGGCCATCAGCAGCTCCGGCCAAGTCTCTCCATTAGCAAGAAGCGATACAGAGGCGTGCGGCGGCGACCGTGGGGGAAGTTTGCGGCGACAGCAACCGGCAGGGGGCGAGGATTTGGCTGGGCATGTTCGGAACTGCGGAAGAAGTTGCTCTTGCTTACGACAGAGCTGCTTTTAGAATGCGAGGACCCAAAGCCATGCTCAATTTCCCTGCAGCTACAACTGCTGCTTCTTCTTCAACTGATAATATTTCAAGAAACTTGGACAATTTCAGTGTGTGTCTCTCCCAACTAGATATATAATATATATAGGGTTGGGTAATTAGCTGTTCCTTTTGTTTGTGTTTATGTCTCATACAAAAAATAATATTGTCAACATTAATGGTTAATTTACTTTTCTGAAATTGCGCAGTTGCATAATATTTTAAGAGATGCATATCATTTATGCAACTGCGAACATAGAATATTTGATAGAGACCTTGTATATTATATTCTTGAAATATTAGTTTTGTTTTAGCCACCTAAATACAAAGGTGTTTGATTTTTCACGCATCATAATATTATTATATTATGTAGTATACAAATAAATATAAATTACATGTGGTGACTGGTGAATTCCCTAAAAAAATTTCTGATAGATAGTAGAAGAGAACAAACTCTCCAAATACTCATTCCTAAGATCCACAAATTCTAAGACATCAACACAATAACTACCTCTTGATCTATTATGCTAAGGTTCATCTTCATCTGCTGCTGTTGCTGCTGCTGCTCCTCTTTCCCCGTTATTATTCGTAACAACAATGGCCACGATGACTACCGCTAATTCCAATAATCATGCAGCTGCTGCAGATTATGTTTTCCAATAAAGTTTCAGCTGCTGCTAAAATAGTTCACAGTAGTGCTAAAATAGGTTACAACATTGCTAAAATAGATCACAATAGTGCTAAAGTATATGACAGTGCTAAAACAGTTCACAGTAGTGCTAAAATAGATTACAATAGTGCTAAAATAAATCACAGTAGTGCTAAAGTACATATTAACTGAGCATGAATCACACAATCACGACCGGAAAATAACACCAGCAGGGCCTCACTTTGTACCGGCATCGGCACTATGTATCCAACCTCCTCCACCCTGCAACTTGAAAATAATAAATTTAAGCAATTCATCACAAAAAATGTAACAAAAATTTATAAAAATTAATACCAGAATACGACGCTAAACCAAGTCTACAGATTTCCTTATTCCAATTCAATCAAATATTAACCTAGCATAAACTCAACATCAACCGAGATATCAAAAATTTCACTATCTACATAAAAACATAATCAAAAGCTCAAAACTTGCCTGCGGAGCAAGTGATCGAGCACGTGACCCTCACACAGTTCACGCAACGTCGAACAAGTATTATGGATTCAGAGAGAGAAACAACCACCAGCAAATTAAGCTTTTGAGAGAGAGAGAGACAGAGAGAGAGAGAGAGAAATAAAAAAAGAAAACAATAGGGTATAGGTATGCTTTACTTTCTACTGCTTCTTTTCTTATATAATGAATAGAGAACCGAGATGCAGAAATACAGAAAATCTTTGATTGATGCCCTCTATTGCGAGGAAGAAAAATGGGGAGATGTTGAGGAAGAAGACGAATTACAGGAGATTCATTCCAAATATAACATATTTCCTAAATTACAAAAATACCTTTGCTTTATTAAAAAGTTGTTAATATTACAAATATGCCACCGCATTTTTTTCAATATTGACACATATCTTGGCCGTCCAAATTAGAGCAATCTGTGGTTGAGATTGGTTCTCGGTTCTCACAGGGGGGTGTGGTTCTCACATGATCCCATCTATATATATATATGATTTTTCACTCTCTGTTTCATCAATAGAAACAAAACTACCAGCGGCGAAAAAGATTATCACCTTCCTTTTTCTCTCTAATTCCCGTATCAACAATAAATCGAGTTAATTTCGATTTTGATCCCATAGGACATCATGATTAAACTTATTCGTGAAATTGTGTAATTGATCATTTTTAAAATAGTGCACGAGTGAACTAATGAAATTATTTGTGTATTTGTACATGCGTTCAATTTTGAACAGATGCACGGACACACGAGTGTGTTCACTCGTGCATTAGTGTAAAATAACACACACACACACAAATACACGAGGGTTTACACTTGTGCACCGATTCAAAATTGAACACATGCACAAGTTACTGAATCCATTATCAATTCGTGCAACAATATAAATATAAATTATTGCACGACTAATCATATTCATTTGTGTTTTTCACCAAAACTTAAACATTGCAAATACATCTAAACAAAAGAGAGGACAAGAGCGGTGAAAATTGAGGGGACAGGGGGGCTGCAGCGGGTGTGTGTAGAGAGAGAGAGAGAAAGAGAGAGAGAGAGAGAGAAGGGGTTGTGGGCTCGGGGCACGAGGGCATGCACGTGTGTGTGCACGAGTGAAGGGTGGGGGATTGTGGGAGAGAGAGAGAGAGGAGGGGTTGGGGGACGAGTACATACACCCGAATTGGATCCTCTGTTGTCATTTCAATTCCATTCGTTGTTTCATAATTATATTTTATTTTTTAATTTTTTTTAATTAATATCCCTTAATTGGGGATGGATGAACCTTAAATAAAAAATTTAAATTAAATAAGATCATAATAAATTATATATATATATATATATTAAAAAAACAAAAGTTTAAAAAAGAAAATGTAACAGAAAATGCAATAGGCGATCTGGTGTGACATAGACATGCATTGGGGGGTTGTGAGGGATATCGAGAGAGAGTTTTTTTTTTTATAATTTAATCTTATCATTTCTAAAGTTATGATAAATAATTTTAATAAGGATATTATTGTACATTCATCTCCAAAATGGCTAGCAATATTTCTTTTCTAAAAAATGACAAGTTACATAATTTATTAAGTAAAAGTGGATATATATATATATATGTGTGAAATCATTTATTTGTGAACAGTAGCCTAGTGTATAATTTGTGGATAAATTCTATCCATTAGATTTGTTAAATGGATGGTTATATATGATCAATTTTATTTTAACTGAACTTATATAGTTATTTTATTTATGTTATTTTTAAGCCAAGGCGTCACACTTCTCCTGCATTTATCAGAATATTAGTAAATAATATATATATTTATACCTATATATATATATATATATATATTAAAATATTAGTACAAATTTACCTTGTTCTCCATCGCCTTGGCTGAGGTCCAGAGGCCGTCCGGACAGTGAAGCCGGAGATAGGTCTGATAGCGCGCCTCCTACTCGGATAGGTGCTGCTCTCTTAGCCTGATTCAACAAAATAAAATGAAATTAATTAGAAAGTGTTAATTTTTAGGACTATAAAATTGAATAATTATTATAACTCGTACTAGATCGTGCATATGATCCACGACTGATCTGGCACCTCTGTGGTGAGTCTGGCTGGATGATCCTGGTCCATCAGGTTTGGTCAGGCGGTTCTTCTTGACCAGTCGAGCCTTCTCCTGAGTGTCCTCCGCCTGTCAGTATGCTATCCAGCCATGCCAGTCCTCAGCACACAAAATCGGGCCTCTTGCCGGCCCGCTGGTAGTCATCCTTCTTCATGTGGTACACCATGTCCCTGTACCGATCTTGACACTTCTTTCAGAATAGCGGAAGCACCTCCTCATCAGGATAAGACCACCTAAACTCTTTCTGATATTAACACATAAATAAACAATTGTGTTAGTAATAATATTAGACAACACAAAATACATATATATATAATTTTTTACCTTGAACTCCCCCCAGTACAACATCCTCCTCTCCAAAAGCACCTTCTTCCAAGCAAAGCCCGTAGGATGCATATACCTCTTGAAGATAGCTGTAATTGCCCTCGAACAGGTGTTTGAGGGCCTCATGACTCTGAAAATGCAAATTAGATTAAATTATAATATACATAAAGTAAATTAATTAAATATATCGATCAACATACCTCTCCCTGCCTACGGTCTCGAGCTCGAGCTCCCGTCTTGAGTCAACCGTGCGGGACTCCTCAACATGAGTGTCGGTCCCATCCTGACCGACACTATCATCAATGGGACTGCCAACAGATCCCATAGATGATATAGCTCGGGACCGAGCCCCATGAGATCCACCACCTCTAGTCATCTGACAAAATCAACTCATATAGATATCTATACACATGATCTTAATTAAACAAAAATATAAAATTCAAAAAAGACAAAAATTCGGCAGCATAATGACGTGAAACCTATATTTTGACCAAGTTATCGACGCAACTAACATGCTTTAATTCTATAGGTCTCATAAAATAATACAATATAAATTTTGACCTTCCAGATAATATGTTTTGACCTTTTTCTTTTAAAACTAACCGAATATTTAACAACCATTTAATTTTTGTTGAGATCAAAAATTTACATATCAATTGTTTTAGGATTTTCTTTAATTTTCTATTTGATATTTTAATTTTTTTGTTAATATCTAAAATCTGTAATTGTTTGTTAATTAGAATCTGTAATTTTTTTAATAAATTTTTTACTAATTAAAATCTATAATTTTAATTAAATATATAAAATCTGTAATTTTTTGTTAATTAAAATATGTAAGTTTTTGTTAATATCTAAGATCTGTAATTTTTTTAATAAATTTTTTACTAATTAAAATCTGTAATTTTAATTAAATATATAAAATCTGCAATTTTTTGTTCTATATAATCTGTAATTTTTTCGTTAATATATAAAATCTGTAATTTTTGGTTAATTAGAATCTGTAATTTTTTAAATATTTTTTTTACTAAATAAAATCTGTAATTTTAATTTAATATATAAAATCTGTAATTTTTGGTTAATTAGAATCTGTAAATTTTTTTAATAAATTTTTTACTAATTAAAATCTGTAATTTTAATATAATATATAAAATCTGTAATTTAATTTAATTTTGTGATAATATATAAAGTCACATAAAAAAATCACATAAAAAAATTACATAAAATTACATAATCACGTAAAACCTAATTGGTTAACACTAATCTGCAAACAAATTCTTCTCACAAATTAATCTGGATCATTTATACTATAAGATTTATTGAATTGTAAAACAGAACATTCATATCAAACAAACAAACATTAATATCCACAAATTTGTACAAATCTATTCATAACAAACACACATAAAATTAAAGAAGAAATTGAGAGGAACTTACGGCGGCTGGTCGGCGGTTGGGAGGTCGGCGGCTGCGGCGACTGGTCCGGCACTGCTCGGGCGGCTCGGCGGCGACACAGTGAGAGGGAGAGGGAGAGGGTGAGGGAGAGAGAGAGAGAGAGAGAGAGAGAGAGAGAGAGTCGACGCGGCTGGGAGCGGCGTACGCAGTGGGCGGTGGGGGGTCGGCGCCGAAAATCGCAAATTAGGGTTTAGGGTGAATTGGGGGAGAAAAATGGAGAAGAAGGGCTCTGTGCCCGAATATTACGAAACTAGGCAATGGACCATTCCGTCGCCTGTTCTTTTTAAAAAAAAAATAAAAAAATAAAATAAGGCGACATAATTATTCCGTCGTCTTATTATTTCGGGAAAAAATAAATAAAAAATAAATTTAGGTGACGGAATTGTTCCGTCACCTTATTTTTGTATCATTAAAAATAATTAAAAAATAAAAAAAAATCGTAAGTCGACGAAAAGTATCCGTCGCCCATTGTGGCGACGACTAGTCCGTCGCCACGTCCATCGCCTAGTCTGTGCATCGCTATGCTGTCGCACGTCCGTCGCTACACGAAAATCTTTTCCGTCGTTAATTCTGTCGTCTTAAAATAATTTTCTTATAGTGTTAGTCTTTTTTGTAATATTTAAAATTCAAAATTACCTCTCATTTAATTATAGTTTAGTTGTGATATTTTGGTCATATATATGACCATAAATTTTTGTCATTGGTTGATTGTTGCAGTCATACCGTGACCATCATAATCGTGTCACTTGCATGCATAGTGCATGTACTAGAGTCGGACTAACTTAGTAAAAATATTTCAATAACCATAATTAAAAAACTCTCTTTTATTACTGCTAAAATATTACACTCAACTCTTTCAATTTCTTGAGGTAAAATTTTACCACCCCGAACGTAGGACGATAAAGATCGTGTTATGTCAGTAATTTTTTTTTAGAAAATTGATGGCATATCATGATTTGCAGGCAATATTCATTTGGGTATTTAGTAGAATTTTCCTTCCTTAAGGTGATTCGTACATCCTAGATTGGACTAGAGATCATCCTATAACTTATGCGTACCAACATTAAAATTATATATTGTTAATAATGTTTTATATAAAAATAAAATTTATTATATTATAACTAATCATAATTAATATTTATTGCTAAAAATTGAAATTTCTAAAAATTATATACTCTAAGTTTGGAATAACTAACCCAAAAAATCAATTATATTAACTAAAAAAAATTAAATATTAAAAAATAATTATAAACCCTAATTGGGTGGAATAAACTCGAATTAATAATTCAAAATTAGACTAAATCAAAAGAAATTAAAATTGAATAAAAAATAAAAGAAAAAATAATAATTTTAAGGTTTGGTACACAATTGGCACACATAAGTCGTTGGGACTAGAGGATCTCTAATGCCTAGATTATGGTTAATTACTCTTTAGGATTTTATCATACAACTTTGGGGATAATAATTTTGTCCAAACATTTAAAAAATTATATATTAATGTCCAACAATTACATAATATATAACAATTTTAAATGGGAGCAAATTTCTGGTATCTCAAATCTAACGTGAATTATTGAAATAAAAAATAAATAAAATATAACTAATTCAAGCAGACAACAATCTTCGTAATTCCAACAAATCACGTCGAAAATTACTAAAGTACTAAAATTGTTAGATATTATGCAAACATAAAATATCTATATATAAATTTCGAAACATTAAAATAAAAATATTCTCAAATTCAAAGGTGTATTGAAATTTAAGCATGGAGTGGTCCATCGTTCGATAAAATAATAATTTAGAGACGACGAAGAATAAAATGAGACTTTTTTTATATTATTTCGACTGAAAATAGAGAATACGTACATCACACAATAGACATCATCCCATCAAGTGACTGATATCGTGGACGAAATTACAACAGCAAAAATTAATGATTGTAATTAGCTCTGCTGAAACATAGCCAACAAACTTATTCTAAATAAATACGGAGAGAGAGAGAGAGAGAGAGACTCAGTCCTCCTGAATCTTGATGCAATCCAAATTAGTTTTTCCGAGAAGTCGGTTGCTCAGCATTGTTTCCACATATTCGATGAATTTCATGGCGTGATATTTTGGACGGCCGTCTTGTTCAACAAGCTGCGGCGCCGGAGCAACAACGGCGTCGGGGGCGGCGCCGTTGGCCATCACCACCGATATTCTCATCTTCTCAGTGTTCACCACCGCTCTGTGCCTCACACTCTTGTATCTCCCATTGCTCAATATCTACATACATATTATACAATATGTGATCATCGATAATTTAATTTATTTAAAATAATAAGACAGAAACTCGTGTAAGACTGTCTGATTACCTCGAGATGGTCGCCAGTGTTAACGAGGATGGAGTTCTGCGGAGAATTGGTGTCAAACCATTCTCCGTTGTGCTGAATCTGAAGGCCGGCGACCCCGTTGTGTATGAGAAAGGTGAGAAGGCCGTGGTCGGTATGTGCCGGAATGCCGATGGCTTGATCTGGCTGAGGGCACGGCGGGTAGTAGTTCGCAGCGTATAATTGGAAGCATTTATCGAGTTCCAATGTTTCATCTATGAATCCATCTTCAAATCCAAGGTTTTCTCCGATCGCCTGAAGTAGTTGCCTTAGAACCGGTCGTGTTTTCTCAGCGAACTCCGGCAAAGTGTCCCTGCAGTAACATTATTATGTTATTCTAGAAATACCAATTAAGCTACGTGACATGACGCTCGACTAGTTATATATAAATAAATAAATACCTTAAAGATTGCGGTTTTTGAGGGCAGTGAAACTCTGGGTGAACATAGGACTTAACAAAATCCCTCCAGAGATGAACCCTTTGGTTGGCGGTGTTGATGAGGCTTCCGCTGCCGGACTTGATGGGGTCCGACGCGCTCGTCGCCTCGTACCGCCGCTTATCCTCCTCCGGCAGCTCGAAGAACTCCAAACTAGCATCGATTATCGACTTCAGAAGAGTTTCGGGAACTCCATGATTCACCAGCTGCAGCAGCCATATGTATATGAAATTTAATATTAAGCACTAGTTAAGTATTAGTAATAATATTGAAAACGCTGCACGTAGTTATTACTGACCACAAAGAATCCCCATTCTTGGCAAGCTCCGGCGAGGTCGTGGAGAGCTTTGGAGCGTTGATTGGGGTCGGAAGAGGTGAGGAGAGAGAAATCGATGATGGGAAGGGAATCAGAGTGGGAGCCTCTTGAATCAGTGGCAAAAGTGAATTGGGATGGGATGGATTTCAGGCAAGATGACTCAGCCAGTGCTTTCACGAATGAGTTATCACTCGAGTGATGTGGGACTTGGGGTTGGGAAGCTGTAGTTGCCATTCTCTCTCTCTCTCTCTCTCTCTCTCTCTCTCTCTCTCTCTCTCTCTCTCTTCGAGTGTAGATACAAGCTAAGAAGACTATATTATGATTTTGTATTGAGGACTAAAGGTCCTTTTTATAGAGAGAGGGAAATGGTTTTTGGTGTCTCTGTTTTTTCATATATTTTCTTTTCTTTTTTTGAAAAGAGAATTTGGTTTCTTGTTATTTTTTCCACTTTTTATATGCCACTCATAATTTACAATTATCAGCGTCGAGGAGAAATTCCTGGTACCTACCAGTCGTTTAACTTTATTAACTGTGTGTATTACACTATTAGGGCGGGAATATTAAATTCTATATTTTTTAAGAAAAAAATTATTTATGACGAATAAAGCAATAGAGTACATTTATGACATTCTTTATAAAAAAGAAAAAAAGAAAAAACAGTAGCCAAATGGCACGTCTGAATATTAAAACACAACATGCTATGGGAAAAATAAAATAGAAGATATGACCACATGATCATTTGATTTTTGTACTTGTGAGACGATGACATAGATGCACATAGATAAATAACCATGTGACTAGAACATAGTAAAAATATAAAATTTTATATGGTAGAATGGATTAATTTAATATTAAAAACATGTAATGTTATATTATTGATGGAAACCCCACATAAATGCTTAAGCCCAACAATTTTGACTAAGACAAATGCATGTGAGAGTGACATGTACGTCAAAGGTAGGTAAGGGGTGCTGCGAAATTAATAGTACGTGTTCATATTTATTTTAAAATACTGCTTCAATATGCAGTCTTTATGTATCCGTTTCTTTTTTCACAAAATATTTGATGATCTAAACTGTAAGATCCCGATAATTTGTGTCGTACATTGGTATGATCTGAAAAATTGTGTGTCTAATTGTTAAAATGGGATTCACCGTGTGTTCAATTCATATGTGCGTAAAAAGTGCGTGTTAATTAATGTGTGAAATAATCTAAATATGTGAGAAAGTGTGTGTTAGTGTGTGTTTTAAAGGGTACTATTAACGCCGTTTCTCTCCGTCGATCTCTATCATTTGGAGGATCAAAATATGACCAAATTGAACCTTTAAAATAATTATGAAATCATTTTGAACCAAAAAGGTAAACATGGACCAAAATGTTCCTACACAAATAGTTATAGGATCAAATTGAACCTTTGTACTAGAGTTTTAAAATAGTGAAGGTTGTATTTTAGTTGTTGGAGTTTTAAAATAATGGCAGTTGTGAGGGAGAAAAAGTATGAAAAATAAATATTTATAAATAAATTAAATATGAGAGTTGTATGGAGAAAAACGGAAGTTGTGAATATAATTACCTAATTAATACATAAATTCGATATTGCCACCAAAATGGGCAGTACTTGGATTTATTAAAAAAAACACATGTATATTCATGTAATATTTTCAAATGATATTCTATGTGCGATCACTATGATCTTGTTAAAACGAGACTAAGTATTTGTAAAGCATCATTCACTTATATGTAATAAGCATACAAATATTTAATTAACTGTTTTGTTTAAAAATTTTAGATTGCAATAAATATACTCATTTTGGGAGTTAATTATACATATGGTTAGGGGCTTAGGGCCAGCTGTGCAAGCACTAATCGAACTGAAAAAACTGAATCAGACTAACCAAAATTTGTTATTTTTGATCGATTTTTTCAGCTCATTCAGTCAGTCCGATTTTTATAAAATACACAATCGGTCCGACCGAACCTATCGATCTTAAGAAAATAAATAGATAAATTTAATTTAATATAAAAAAATTATATACAATGCATGGAAATAACAACAGTACTATAATAACCCGTGTATATATATCATCTATGCAAAAAACAATTGTTGGATAAAAATGCACATATTCAACATTCATAAAATCGTTGTATGTACAAATGACGCACACACACAACGGTAGTCAACTGACCGTTGCGTATAGTGAAACACATATATACAACGGTTATTCCAAAACCGTTGTGTTTATTTCTCGCATACATAACAGCTTATAATGAACTGTTGTGAATACCACACCTGAAAGCTTATACACAACAATTTTGTCAAAAACTGTTGTGTATAGGCAATACACAAGGGTTTAAAGTCATAACCGGCGTCTATGAACCATTGTGTATGTTCGAATTTCTTGTAGTGCTTGATCACTAACAAGTAGCAACCTCTTTTGAGATTACAAACAAAGAACTCACGTCGCTCGAATATTTCTCTCACGAAAATATTAAATGCTAGAGTGTTGAACTAATGAAAGAATAACTCTAGCTAACCAATATCCTAGGCAAATAACTACCAAGATAATAAAAGATCTCCACGATCTCAACAAAGAAAAATATATACTTGTGTAGATGCTATCCTTGAATAAAGGCTTCATATAATGACTTCGGAATAAAGGCTTGATCTTCAATCTTCATCAATATATATGGAAATCTAGGGCATATGATGATTTACTTGTGTAGATGCTATCCTTGAATGATAGAGTTTGAATTGGCACATCATTTATTGCACTCCAGAACGTTTCCTTGCAAGGTATCACTTCAAGATGGAAACTGCATGCCTAAAATAGCGACGCAGAACATCTCTAAAAAATCAAATAGAATAGTCACAACTTGTTCTATATTGCACAAAGGAATTATTGCACCAACATTTGGAACATATCTACGAATACATTGACTAACATAAATACTAAACTCCAAACACACAAAACATGTGTGCCTGCTTATAAAATTGAATTTTATTATACAAATAACAAAGAAAAATATATACAAAAACAAATACGCTATATATTTTAATGATGGATTAAGGAAATTTCTAACAAGAAATGCAGAATGCCATATTTTTTCGGGAGTACAAAGAGAAAATCCTATGTAATTTTGGGATGCTATACATCAATCATCCATTTTATCAACTAAAAAAGGAATCATCTTACCTAAGAGTGCTTGTAAGTTGTAACTCTCTAGCTTTCACTCTTCTTCATTATCAAAATAGATATATACTATATAATTATTATTATTATTATTATTATTATTATTATTATTATTTTTTTTTTTTTTTTTTTTTTTTGTAGTTGCAAGGCCGGCAGCTCTCAGTTCCGCCCCCTTATTAAGGGAACTCTTTATGTTGGTATAACATAATCGAGTTCATGTAGAGATCTAGTAGAAGAAAGAAATTCTCATTTTTTATTATTCATCAATCAAATAGTACAGAGTGAGGTCTTATTTATATACAATAAGAGGCGGTTGAAGCCAAAGAAAAAATATCTAGGTGGCATAAAAATATTTAGGAGAATGCCACGTATGATAAGAAAAATCTATCATAGAGTGCACTGGAATATAATGCCTCCATGGCGCGGTTTATATAGAGTTCAACCCCCCCCCCCCCCCCCCCCCCGCAAGCTAGACAAGGTGAAGATCACCTAGTCGAAGCTTGGACAAGAGCTGAAGGAAGCGGGAGCGAGGAAGGGACTTCATAAAAACATCAACAAGTTGGAGGCCTGAAGAGACATGCTAGGGAAGAATAAACCCATCTTTATGCTGTTGCCGAGCAAAATGACAGGCAAGGTTCAAGTGCTTAGTTCGCTCGTGAAACTTGATTCCTTGTAATTTGAATTGCAGCGCGGTTATCACAAAAGAGATGAACATGTGTTGCAAATTAGACATGAAAAAGGGCCACCACAAAAGAAATCCAAAGCAACTCCCGCATAGTGTAGCAGCGATATTCTGCTTCAGTAGAAGAAAGGGACACGGTAGTCTGCTTCTTGCATTTCCAAAAGATAAGACAGTCACCTAGGAAAATACAATAACTAGAGAGAGACTTACGAGTGTCCAAGCAGGAAGCTCAGTCAGCATCACAATATGCTCTGGGAGTGAATGTAGAACTGGGAGAGTATTGCAAACCAACTGAAGGCTGCCCCTTCAAATAACATAAAACATGTTGTGCTGCTTGCCAATGAGAGTCAGTAGGAGCATTAATAAACTGGCTTAGCTGCTGTATGGAGTAAGATAGATCAGGTCTAGTTAGGTTGAGGTATAGTAACTTTCCCACCAACCTTCTGTATGGCTCTCCATCAGATAAGAGAGAGAGCCTTCCTTACTCAAAGTGAGTCCTTGTGGCAAGGGTGTAGATGATGCTTTACACTCAAATAAGCCTGCAGAAGTAAGAAGATCCATGATATACTTTCGCTGGCATAAGAAGACTCTAGAGTTTGATCTAGTGATTTCCATTCCTAGGAAATATGTGGCCTCACCAAGGTCTTTGATGGTCAAGGCATTGTCAAGGGCCTGCTTAACAGCTTGAATAGCTTGCAGGGAAGGTCCCAAAAGCAAGATATCATCCACGTAGACTAATATACCAACAAAAGCATCACCTCTGCCCTTTGTAAAAAGGCAATTATTTGCTTCTGACTAAGCAAAACCAATGGAAAGAAGCAACTTGCTAAGCTCCATATTCCACTCTCTAGAGGCTTGTTTTAAGCCATAAAGGCTCTTTACAAGCTTGCAAACCTCACCTGTTTTGCCCTTTTTATAGCCTTGAGGAAGACGCATATAAATGTCATCTGTCAAAAAACCATGTAGGAAAGCATTGTTTACATCAACCTGTGCTGCAAGTGCCAAGAACAACCGGATTGTCACCATCTTGGCAACTGGAGCAAAGACTTCATGGTAGTCAATCCCATACTCCTGGTGATAACCCTTGGCCACTAATCTGGCCTTTAGTCTTTCAACTGAGCCATCAGGGTGCAGTTTTACCTTAAAAACCCATTTGCTACCTATTGCCTATTTTCCCGGTGGTAATGGAACTACATTCCAAGTGTTATTCTCCTATAAAGCTTTCAATTCCTTCTACATTACCTCAACCCAACCAGGGTATTTTCATGTCCCATGATAGGAATGAGGCTCCTGCACAATAGACACATCCACAGAAACCTTTTGAATAAGAGCAGAATCAACATGACTATTCCTTGAACAATCATAATCCTGTAAATAGACAGGTGGCCTAGCAACCTTCTTACTTCGTCTAGGCAATACCATTTTCAACTGTGACTCATCAGTCTCAAATGAGGGATGATTGGAATGATCAGATACAAAAGGTGAAGGGGGAACAATGCAGTGATTTGGCTAGTCATCAAGGACTTTGTGTGGGAAGGAATGAGGATCCGGGACATTAGAAATCATGGAAGCACCAGTCTCAGTGAACTTAGTTAATCATGGCTCAAAGGATGTGAATGGCAAAGGTGTGTCTACATCAGACTATAGTGGAAAGTGATCTGCTAACTGGGATAGTTTTAGACTGTAAATCATAAGTAATGTAACCTTTGTGTCAAGAGGCTGGCCCTAAGTAAATGCTTTGAAGGCCCTTAGAAGAGAATATTTTCTTAGAGGGAAGTGTATTAACCTTATACACCATGCACCCAAAAGGCTGTAACTCTATGAGTGTGGCAGGAGTCCCATATAATAGCTCATATATAGGGTGCCTTCCAATTCAAAACTGCAGAAGGCAACCTATTGATTAGAAAAGTGGCATAAAGAATGGAATATGGCCAGAAAAAAGATAGGGAGATTACTCTGGAACATCACAGATCTGGCAACTTGGAGTAAGTGTCTATGCTTCCTCTTAACAACTCCATTTTGTTGAGGGGAGTATACACATGTTCTGTGATGCAACATGCCAAATTCAGCTAGGTGTTCTTGAGTGTGCCTTCTTGTGAACTCTGAACCATTGTCTGACCTCATAACTTTGATAGTTGTTCCAAATTATATTTTAACCATCAAAATAAATCTTCTGAGTATATTCCAAACTTGATTCTTTTGTTTAAAAAGAAATGTCCAAGTTGCTCTAGTAAAATCATCAACTATAATAAGAAAATAAGGGGTTTGAGTAATACCAATTTCATGGCATGGCCCCCACATATCTACATGAATGAGATGAAACATCTGCTCACTTCTCCTAGCAAGTATAGGAAAAGGGTTCCGCTGTTGCTTGGCTTTGTGACAGACAACACAATCCTCCAAGTCTGTGAATTCCTCTGGTTTGTATCTTCTCTTTACTGTTTCCACATGCTTCAAAGTAGTGATTGAAGGATGACCAAGTAGATTGTGCAGTTCCTTTAGGTCAGGCTCTCCGGCTGTATTAACCATGACTGTGTATTGATAATCATATGGAGCACATATAGAGTCCCTTTCATCTTAGCAATACTAAGCACAACATCTATCTCTCTCTGCTGCACTATGCAGTGTGATGCAAGGAACACTACTCGGCTGTTAAGAAACTTAGCCATTTGTCCCACTGAAATGAGATTATGTGTAAACTCAGGAGCATATAGAACCTTCTCTATTAAGATAGTTGGTGTAAATTGAGCCTCTCCTGCCATCAAGGCAAAAATGCTACTCCCATCAGGCATATATATCTTCACTGGGTGCTCCAGTTTCTTCAGATTAAGCAACAAGGATGCTTGACATCACATGTGGCTGCTAGCTCCTGAATCAATGATCCACTCTTCCTTTTTAACCTCTGTTGAGAGCCCAAAGACATAGTGCCCAGTGTAAGCCATATTATCACAATCTGCAAGTTCAGCCATATGTGCTCCTTGTTGCACCTCTTTGGAGTTGTATGCATTCTGTGCTGCCTTTCTTTCCATATAAGTGGTGAAGTGCTTAGCAATCTGTGCCTGAATAACTTTGTCAAAATCACTTATTGACAACTTATGTGAATCTGCAGATTGTTCACTATCATCATTGACTCCTTTTCCTGAAGCCAAATTAGCTCTCTTAGAGCCCCTATCTTCCTTAATCTTCTTATACCAGTCCGGGACACCAATGATCTCAAAACAATCTTTCTTTAGATGCCCTGTGCGCCCACAATGATCATATTTCAATTTCATTTTCTCCTCCTTAATCAATTTCTTCCTGAAACCTTCTTTACCAGAGCTTTTCCCTTGTGCTGTATGCATAGCACTTTGTTCTATATTTTCTTAGAATTGTGCAGACACTTGTATCTGCTCTTCTACTTGCAATACTATGGAGTATACTTGGCTTACATTTGGCAGAGGGTTGAGTATTAGAATTTGCTGCCTTATAGATTCAAACACATCATTAAGGCCCATCAAAAATTGCATCATCCTCTCATCTTCCTGTTCAGCTTGTGCATCATCAGCTGTCTCACAAACACATGGCTTAGATGTGTTTAAAAGGCTTAGCTCATCCCACAGACCATTAAGACTGTTAAAATAGACTAGGACATATTGATTTCCTTGAGTATAAGAAGCTATATCACACCTCAATTTGTAGAGCCTAGGACCATTACGTTTGCCAAACCTCTTATTTAATTCCTCCCATAGTTGCTTCGAAGTTTCAAAGCTCTGCAGACTACGAGACAATTCCTTGATCATCGAATTACTTAGCCAATTAAAAACGAGATAATCTGCCCTTACCCATTGCATATGTCTATGGAGTTAACCATAGGTTCTGGAACACTGCCATCCACAAAACCTAGCTTATTTCTAGCAAACAAAGCACGACGAATAGTCCTACTCCAGCTATGAAAATTTCGCCCATCAAACAAATCCGCAGTTAAAGCTAGACTAAGTTGATCATGCAGTGCAATGTAGAGCTCATCGTTAGCTAATATCCAATTACTATGAATCTCATTGCGAATAATCAGCTGAGGATTCATACCTTGTGAATCAACAGCATTTGGTTTCGCCGAATAATTGATCGGTGTTTCTTCATGATCAGATTCCTACGAATTGCTACTGCCACCATGCTCGAGATTATTACCGAGCTCTTCATCTTGAGTATCCTTCCATGAAAATCTCTGTCCTTTGGCCATCGCAAGAATAATACGATCACTAATCGAATAAGAGTCAATGCAAAATCAAACTAGATCTCACAGATAAATTTCAAGAAACCTTGCTCTGGATACCATGTAGAGATCTAGTAGAAGAAAGAAATTCTCATTTTTTATTATTCATCAATCAAACAGTACAGAGTGAGGTCTTATTTATATACAATAAGAGGCGGTTGAAGCCAAAAGAAAAATATCTAGGTGGCATAAAAATATCTAGGAAAATGCCACGTAGGATAAGAAAAATCTATCATAGAGTGCGCTGGAATATAATTGCCCCATGGCGCGGCTTATACAGAGTTCAACAGTTCATATAATACATTAGTAGATTTATTAATGGTCCTTATAGGTTATCTATTCTTGACTAAAAATATGGTAAATAGAGAGGTCTTTTTAGTCATCTACATGAGTAAATTCTTGTGCTAATTAGTGTGGATTCATCATATTTCATCTAGATTTCCTCTTCATTGATCTCCCTCTAACTATTTTTTGTAATTTATTTTAATTTACACTCTTCCAAAACTCCAAAACCATTATGTGGTAGTCGAAAGAAAAGCTACAATATTCCTAGTGGGAGCAATCCTTACTCATTGCTAATTAGTAATTTACTTCTCTCACTTTGTGCATAAGAAAATTATACTACTCCCCATTTTATTAATAATAGTAGGTCTCGGGTATATAAGGTCTGATGGGCCAGCCCAAGCCCATTAAGGAGTAAAAAGGTCAGCAGCTAGCACATGCTGGCATGCCACGCAGTATGTGGGTGGACATGCCAGACAATTTTTTCTTCGATTTTTTTTTATTTTTATTTTTCTTTTTTTATTTTCTATTTTTTTTTTTACTTTTTTTTGTCCAAAAATTATATATCTTAGGGAAAAGGTGCAAATACACCCCTAACGTTTACCTTAGGGGGCAGATTCACCCTTACAGTTATTTTTGGAGCAAATAACACCCTAAGATTTACAAAAAAGTGCAAATACCCCCACCCCACCCCACCCCACCCCACCCCATCCAACCCAAAAATAGTATTTTTGTTCCAAAATATATAAATTTATTTTTTTTTTCATATTTTTCATCCCTAAAAAATAATAATTTTTATAGGATGAATTTATTAAAAAATTTACATGTATTTTTCATACATGTTTTTAATAAATTTCATTCACAAAAATACAAACTCAATTAAACTCAATAATAATAATAGTACGATGGTGATAATTTTAGGTCTATATTTAAAGGAAGATTATAATTTTCAAAAATGGAAATTATACAAAATAAATATTTTTTAGTGATGGAAAAAATCATGAATAAAATGGAATTTTGCACAAAAAAAAACACTATTTGTTCAAAAATATAGAAAATTTATTTTCATCCCTAAAAATAATATTTTTTTTATAGGATAAAGTTTATTAAAAAAACTTGCATGTATTTTTGTCATACATTTTTTAATAAATTTCATTCACAAAAATACAAACTCAAACTCAATAACAATAACAACAACAACAATAAAAAAATAAAAATAAAATAATAATAATAATAATAATAATATGATGATGATGATGATTTTAGGTCTATATTTAAAGAGGGATTATAATTTTTAAAAAAAAATGGAAATTATACAAAAATAAATATTTTTTTAGTGTTGGGAAAAAAATCATGAATAAAATGATATAATGCACAAAAAACACTATTTTTGGGAAGGGAAGGGAGAATTTGCACTATTTAAAAAATGTTAGGGTGATATTTGCTCTAAATAAAATGTTAAGGGTGAATTTGCTCCTCCATATAAACGTTAGGGGTATATTTGCACCTTTTCCTTATATCTTAAAATGGAATTAGTGAACCTTAAAATTAAAGTGAATTAATTTGATTTTTTTGAAATCTGGCGACTCGAACAATGTACTCGCCCGATGCTAATGCGTGGGCTCGAGCATTGCGCTCAGCAACTAATTTTCGAAACAAATACCAACCCTAATTCGAAATAAGAAATCATAATTTTGAAATAAATATAATATACACACTAAAATCAAATTAGTGAACCCTAAAATTAAAGTTAACTGATTACTTTTTTTATATCCAGCGACTTGCGGAATGCACTCATCCAACGTTGCCGCATAAGTTCGTGCATTGTGCTCGTCCAACGTTGACGCGTGAGTTCGTGCATTGTCCTCGAGGATTAATTTTTGAAACAAATATAAACCTTAATTGAGAATAATAAATCCTAATTGGAAATAATAAACTCTAATTTTGAAATAAATATATATCCTAAAATGGAATTAGTGAACCCTAAAATTAAATTGAATTAATTTAAACCATAATTGGAAATAAGAAACCTCAATTTACATGTATAAAATCATAATTTGAATGTTATAAACTCATATAATTAAAGTAGCAGGGCGATATTTTTAAGTTGCGATTGATATTTTTTTAGTTGAATAAGTGATAATATTTTTTGCCGCAATGTTTTTTTTCGGATTCAGGGCAGGGCATAAATCTGCACGCGGCCCACTCGTCTGATAGATATATGAGTCCGTGTTTGGGTTGTGAATGATGTATGAGAGAATTTGCCTAACAATAATGAGTTAAAAAACTTGGCTAAAGAGAACCAGTCTTGAATTGAAAGAAAATAAATTGCTCGCTTTTACGATGAGATAGTCATTTAGATTGATAGTAATGTCAAAAGAGCGCAAATTAAATAGCTTAGACTGACAGAGATCTTCAAAGGCAGTTCTGCAGTTCTCATGTGCAATTTCAAGTACTCGGACAAGTCCAAGACCTTTGAGCCTAAAATTATAATGTGCATGTATATATGGGTGTTTGTTAGAGAACGTTTAAATTGATTTGTCAAAAGTTCTTAATTATTGTAGTCTCTCTCCCGAGCTAAAATTCCTTTAAAGGAGACAAACTCGGTCTCTCGAGTTTGAGACCCACTGCTGCTTGTGCATGGAAAAATAAATAAATATATAAATATAAACTTGGCAACTTCCAGTTACTAGTCGAAAATATTGCACTCAGAATTTTTTTTATGGAACCTTTTGTGGCTAACTCTGAAATTCACACGTATACATGACTACAATGATTTCCTGTTCAATAAATGAAATTACATGAAAATAAATAAATACACATGTTGAATCAAAATGACGTTCATTTGGTCAACAAATTTAAAAAAATTAAAAATTTAAAACATGTCATATCTTTCTCTCTCTGAAATTCGTCTCCAAGTAATTTCGTACGCTGGACTAGAAATTTCACACAAATATGTAGCGTACCATGGCAGATTTCCAAGGACGGAAAATCGGTGGCCACGTCCCAAATGTGCAATCATTAGTGAAATATAATAGGATTAATTTGATGTAGTGATTGCCATTAGTTCGAATATTTCTGTGTTTTTATTTCCTAATTAACTACAGTGCATGATTTATTATCCACTTTATTTCGTGAGGAAATATGGAACAACCCATATCCATGAACATCAATATTTTTTGAAATTTGTGACCTAACATCACAATATAATTGGATGTTTAATACTAGAAAGGAAATGGGGATTAGTTGCACCACACCTGTTGTGTCTATGGCCCTAATGGAAAACTAAATGCTACAAATTTCGACTATCACATCAAGTGGGAAATTAACAAACATACACACATACATTGTGTTCAAGGTTAAAGAATTCGCTAAGCGTTAGAAAGACGGTCTATGCGTTTTATTTTTTTAATAATTAATTTATTTATAATTATTTTAAAATTTACATATATAAGTTCATAAATTATAACATCTTAAATAAAAATATTACATATTGTATATACTAATATATATAATAAATTTATTTTATATATAAATATACATAATATACTATATTATCACATTATCACATACATGTTATTTACTAATTTATATTAAAAAGATAGTATCGGAACACAACTTGATATCTGATATGATGGCCAAATAGAGTGAGGTCCTTGGATCAACTAGGTGCCAAATTCTGCAACAATGGTTGTGCTGAGTGTTCTTGAAGGTGCTTGTTGCAGAAACCATCGATTGTGATCGCATGGTTGGACAATGTTTGCAAATTAGTAAGTGGTAAGAGCAACTCCAATGCTAACACTAAATCACCAATTTGGTGCTGAAACCCACTCCAATGCTGCACCAAATCCTGCACTAAATTGGTGCAGCACCAAATTGGTGCTGATGGGTCCTACAACATTTAATGCATTATTTTATTATTTAAAATCATTATTAAATAGATTATTTAATAAATTTAATTTAATTTATAAATTATATATTCACTTAAATAGATTATTTAATATTCATTATTAAATAGATTATTTAATAAATTTAATTTATAAATTATATATTCATTTAATTTAAATTATAAATCATCTAAATAAATAAATAAATAAATAATTTCAATAAAAACACAATTAATTAAACATAATTGATAGAATGAAGTCCCACATATTACAAATTACTAAAAATTAACTTAAATATTGAGGCCAAAATATATGTATTTTCATAAGTGTTGTAGTCTTGTAATATTTTTACTAATTGTAAGCGTTTGATGATCATTTAAAGTACTTTTATTATTCCAAGCACATTATATGTTATAATTTTTTTAATAGTACATAATTTTTTAATAGCATATTTTTTTTTTTGAAAGTATATAATTAAAATTTATTAGTTTTGGATAATCAATCATTTAAAAAATAATAAATCATTAAGCATATTCATATTTCAATTATAAAATAAAATGAAATCTTTAAAAGAATATTCTTATTTGGTGTAAAATTTGGTGCTGAACATTGGAGTTGTAAAAAAATTTGATGAAGAATCTGCACCAAATAAGTGCTTAGCATTGGAGTTGCTCTAACGCGAAGAGTGCAGTGTCTAATGGCAAATAAGCATATCATAATCCACAAGACAAAAGAAATAAAAGCATGATGAGTACGGCGACATCATAACTTTCTAATAAATGATTGGGTTGTTTTAATTCGTAAAAACACAAAAGAATAAGGGATTAATAGCCTCTATTATAACAACTTTTCAAGATTTTAGTTTTCACAAAACGTTTTCATTTTTGCAATAATGCCCAAAAATTCAAACTTTGATTTTAATGTTTTAATTTTTTCAATAATGGCATAACTTTTTCAAAGTTGTCGAGTTTCACCTAACGTTTTAATTTTTACTCTATAACATCAGAACTTTACTCTTTTTGTTTCTTTTGATGTGGCCTAAATCGTTTTACACATGTATGCATGAAAAAATTCATTATTTTATTTTGTAATTAAACTTCACTTATTCAAAATAGAGTTAATTGCTTTAACATATGCAAACTTTGGGTGTTTTTGATTTTTTCATACGTTTTAAAAAATGTAGTTTTAATAACATAACTTAGCGCTTGTTTGTTTTTCACATGATTTTCAAATTCCGGCCAATTGAATCTGATGTGGCAGCCGAAAATTTCCACATGTACATCTACATGCACACTACATGAACTAACTTTGGGCTGATTTGTTTTTTCACACTAACTAAATATAGACCATTTTTTTTTTACTTTTTCATGCAGCACTACAAACGTTATATGAGTTGAGCTAAAAAACAAAATGTTTCCCCAAGAAAATGTAGTGACAATTGTGTATTTGATACAATTTTTGGATATGAATTGATGATGTGTATATTGCTAAGTTGTGTATTTTATATAGATTTTGTGCGTTATTTGTTATCATTTGAAGTTTTTGATGTGTTTGCTGGTTTTGCAGTAATAGTTGCGTATTTGTTGCATAATTGAAGCAAAATAGTCAAATACGAGCATGGCGAGTTGAAAAAGGATTTAATTAGGCTATTGAGATTAATTAAACACTTAATTAAAGCCTAATGGACTGGATTGAATGATTAAAGCCCGTGAAAATCTGATGCCCATTGAAAAAATAGCTTGGGTCGACCCGGAAAGCTTCGATCGACCCAAGCCAGTGCAAATTGTAAAAGGGTGGGTCGACCCGACGTGCCAAAGCACTCGGGTTGACCCTGTGCAACAACACCCCTCTGGGTCGTGTGAAATATTTCACTCGGCCCATGTGTCACGTTTTTAAACCTACATATAAAAAGACTCCACTTGATACACGTCCCATTTCATCTAATATAATCACATATGCATTAGAGAGACATAAGAGAGGGGAGAAAAGAGAAGAGAAAATCAAGGTGTCATGCAATTTTGTGGTTTAGTTGAATGAGAGTTCATGTGCATTGCATGCTTAACTTCAGAAGTTGTGCATAGTTTTTCATATTTTGTGCAATGTCACATTTTTGCTCATTTTGAAGGAATTTGTTGATAAATATTTTATGAGATGAATTTGAGCTTGAGAAGTGCCTAAGAAGATAGATAATCAAGTTAGGAGCACGTTGCAAAAAGAATCAAGTCCATTGGATGAGAAATAAGCGAGAATAGAGCAAAACGGTGAAGTGTGTCGGGTGTCGAAGAAGGGAGCACGGTCTGTGCTCTTTTTTTCCCCAATGCCGTGAGTTTTTGAATATTAAGCATGGCCCATGCTCATTTTGGCAATTTTCGGTGAGCGTAAAAAAGTTTTTACACTATAGAGAGAGCAGAGAACATCGTGGAGAAGACAGATGAGAGACCACAGAGCTTGAAAACGCATCATCTAAGCCTAAGTTTATTTTATGTTTATTTCAATTGAGACTATCATGTTAATTACTTTTGTGTATTTATTTTCTTTAGATTCTGAATACATCATGAGCAGCTAAATTCCAAGAGATCCCAGGGTTGTTGGATGTTTATGGATTTTATGATTTGAAGTAATTTATTGTTCCTTTCCATTTCTTGTTTATGCATCCTTGGTTATTATTATCTTATGTGATTGAATTGATCAACTTTCGTATTTGTGTAGTTAATTTATTATAACTTAAGAGAGGTCAGTATATTAATGGATTAAGATTGCATAGCATGAGTCTACTAGATCGAGAGATTGGAGGTGTCGTGAGGAGAATAAATCTGAAATTATAATTGGAGTTAGATAATAATTCGAGATCGAGAGATAAGAATTGTAGTCTAATTTACTTTCATAACTTACTCGAGAGAGAGAGAGAGACTGTGATTATATTTGTGATTTTCCTATAGGATTTAGAATTAAATTGGTTGAATAAATTGTTTAGAATTGTGAAATGTATTTACCAGCAACACCCTAGGATCTATCTTTTATTTGTTTATCCTGTTTTCTTTTCTTGATCTATTTATTTTATTTACAGTATTTAGTGAATTAAAAATAATTCTTAATTCAGTTCTCTAGAAAAGTAGGACAACATAATTGGGTTCTTAGCTGAATTACATTGCCAGTCTGTGTGGATACAATCTTGCTAACCATTATTTTGCTAGAAATTACCTTGTTCTCTTGCTTAGTGTTTTAGGTGAAATAAAATAGTAAACAAGTTTATGGTACCGTTGTCGAGGACTGGCGTAATTTACAATTAATATTTAATTTATTTGTTGAGCTTTAATTAAGAGTGTATTTTATCTTTATTTGTTCGAGGATTAGTTCCTGATGTGGTGCGCTGATTGCGCTGTGCGAAGAAATGAACAAGTTGTGACTGTTCTCTCTGATCACTACAAGAAAATAGCAAAACAGCGATGGAAATTTCCGTCATCCCATACCTAATTTTCATTGCCAATTTAACGGACGACGGAATGAAGACGGAAATTGTTCGTCTCGTAAATTTAGTCGCTAAAAAAATGAGGCGATGGACATTTCTGTCACCTCCATTTGGTGACGGTATAAGCGACGGAACGTGGCCGTCTTCTTAAAGTGTCATCGTAAATGGTCGTCTAACTAAGGCGACAGACAAAAAAATCGAGCGACGGAATATTTCTGTAGCCATTTTTGTTTTTTTAATTTTTTTAATTTTAATTCTCTTTCTTTAATTCTTTTTTTTTTTTAATTCGGTTTATTTTTAATTCCTTTTTCTTTTTAACTATTTATTTGTACCCAAATATAATAAAAAATCATAAAATTAAAATATATGTATATATATAATTGTATATAATATAATACAAAATGTATAATATGAATAAATAAATAACAAAATTGTATCAAAAATACAAATCTAATACAATTACTAGCTCTCCTCACCATCCGGCCGTCCGAAACCGCTACTAGGCCCTCTGCACCAGCAACACCCGGCTATTGACTGAGAAGGCGCTCGAGCAGGGACTCCATCCTCGCCTGCTTATCCAGCACCGCCTGTACAGACTCACACTAGACATCCATCTGTGCCTCTATATGAGCCTGCATCTCACCCAGCCTCACATCGAGCTCAACCTGGGTGTATAGCGACCCGGAGCCTAAGCTCGATGATGAGGAGGATCCTCTAGGTGCTGTAGAAGGGCGACGAATGGCAGGGGCCATGTTCCCCAGCCCGATAGCGCGTACCTTCCTGTTGGGCGTCACCATCTGACGGAAAATCTCACCCATGACCGGCTCCCTGCCATCCGCTCTCCACTCCGCGGCCAAGACCTCACATTTATCATGTATTTATCAAGATAAATGTAATTCATTATTCAATATAAATTATTTATATATACGTAAAAATATATATTAAAATATTTGTAAAAATTTACCTTGTTCTCCCTCGCCTTGGCTGTGGTCTAAAGGCCGTCCGGGCAGTGGAGCTTGAGGTAGGTCTGGTAGCGCGCCTCCCAGTCAGACAGATGCTGCTCTTTAGCCTGATTAAACAAGATAAAATGAAATCTATTAGAAATTAAAGTGTTAATTTAATATACTACAAACTTGAATAATTAATATAAATCGTACCAGATCACGCATATGATTCACGGCACATCTGGTGCCTCCGTGGTGAGTCTGGCTGGATGATCCTGGTCCATCAGATTCGGTGTTGCGGTTCCTCTTGGCCAGGCGAGCCTTCTCCCGAGTCTCCTCGGCCTGCCAATATGCTATCCAGGCAGGCGCACAAAATCAGGCCTTTTGTCCACCTGGTAGTCATCATTCTTCATGTGGTACACCATGTCCCTGTACCGATCCTGGTACTTCTTCCAAAAGAGCGGAAGGATCTCCTCATCAGGGAATGACCACCTAAACTTCTTCTGTATTAACACATCAATAACCAACGACGTTAGTAATAATATTAGACAACACAAAATACACATATATCAATTTTTTACCTTGAACTCCTCCTAATTCAGCATCTTCCTCTCCACGGGCACCTTCTTCCAAGAGAAACCCGTAAGATGCATAAATCTCTTGAATATAGTCGTAATTGCCCTCGAACAGGCGTTTGAGGACCTCATAACTCTGAAAATGCAAATTAGATTCAATTATAATATACATAATTAAATATATTGATATTTAGATCATAATTATACATCTCCCTGCCCACAGTCTCGAACTCGATCTCCTGTCTCAAGTCAACCGTGCGCAGTGGCGGAGCCAGGAATATTGCTTAGGGGGGCCCGAATTCATAATGTAAAAATTCATAAATACAACGATATAAAATAAAACTAGTACAAGTCTTATATTCTTAAAATAACATCACAACGTCTGAAAATAAAAAGCTAAACATGACAACTTCATAACATTTCTCTTCTATTCTTCATATTCTGAAATCTCTGCATGATAGTTTCATTAGTAACATTCACAAATACATCTTTTTCAATGTAAGGTACCAATAATAAAATAAAATGCACAGACAATAATTTCCTGCTGAATTTGCCGTTTCCTCTTTAACAATGATAAAAACCAAAATCCAAATAATCCGAGCTATCTAAAATCATAAAAGTTACACTGGCGCATTCGGAATGAAATACGAGACAGGAAGCTGGAAAGCGGAAATATATACCGAGCTATCTGAACTCCAAAATTCAACCAATATTTCGGCTACAAATAAATTAACTCATAGGAAAAATCTGAACAAATTAGCTTTCGGCTGTGGATTCCAAGAAATAAAACTATCTAAAAGAATAAATAAAATAAATTATGCAAAAACCAAAACATATTGCAAATCAGATGAAATTTCCTATTGAACTCCCAGATAGATCTTCTAAGAACAACAATAAAATTCTAAAAGTAAACACTTTCGGCAGTTGACATTATGAAACAAAAAGAAAAGGGGGGAAAAAAAGAATACATAGTAAGAACTCATGATCCGAATCTTCGAACAGAAAATAAACGCCGACATAATTGCTCAAAAAAAAAAAAACATACAAAAATCCATAGAAGCTAAATCTTACATACCCTGGTTCTTCACTTCTTTGACTCCAAAAGCTACAAACTACTCACTACAGTCGACCTATATTCAGTGGCGGGAGAAAAGATGAAACTTGGGGATGAAATTGGGGGCTGCAAATTGAATTGGTTTTTTGGGGAAATTAGGGATTCTAATTCTAGTTCTGCCCGTCTGCCGTGAGTTACAGGGGAGGGGAGAGGAGTAGGTGTTTTTTTTTTTACTAAATTTAATATTAATATTATATTAATTTTTTTTAAAAAAATTCCAGGGGGGCCCAGTGTCCCTCCGCCTCTGACCATGCGGGACTCCTCTCCCTGAGCATCGGTCCCATCCTAATCGACAATATCATCAATGGGACCGCCAATGGATCCCATAGATGATAGAGCTCGTGACCTAGCCCCGTGAGATCCACCTCCTCTAGTCACTTGACAAAAATAACATATATAGATATCTATACACATGATCTTAATTAAATAAAAACATAAAATTCAAAAAAGACAAAAATTCTACAACATAACGACGCGAAACTATATTTTGACCAAGTCATCTACGTAACTTAACTTAACTAGCAAAAACCAAACACCAGAGGGATCCAGGGGCCTTTGTCCCATTTAACTAACATGCTTTAATAAATTCAACAAATTAACATGCTTAAATATTCTTAGGCAATTAATATTTACTTACTTTCATTTATTAATAGGCCTAATAATTAACATCATACAATCAATGATGGTTCAACCGAGCAAAAGATAATAATTAACTGGCCAAATAATACATCCACCCCATTAATAATGTTTAATATATAATCCATAGGATTTGCCAAATACCGAAACAAAAAAGTGAGGTTTAAAGTTAATACTTTCACTCCCCAAAGTTTTTTTTATAAGACATAAAAAATTTAAATAATTTACAACACTTAATCAAGCCTTATTAGTTAGCAATATATATACAGTACAATAAAAGTTAAATCTGTTTTTCTATTTTCTCATTTAATATTTAGGACATGATGACATAAAGGTAATAATCATAAAAATATATAATTATTAAAGATTATCATTTTCTCATAATTTATTTTTATAAAGATTTTCATGACTCTAATAGATAATAATTCTCATATTTTTTTTTTGTTGATTATTTTAACAGACTGATATAAACACGATGATGCATGATACAAACCCAATTTTATTTGGAAAATCCATCAAAATGTCAAATTTTGGTATCGTGCTAGCTATCCTATCGTGTTAATAATTATTTGACAATCCACTCTAAATTAGAAAAATACTACAAATTGCGCACCTAATTTTCTAATAATTTTCTAATAAACCCAGATGCAATAATAAACCCAAAATTTTCTAATAAACCCAGAAAAATACTAATAATTACGCACCTAATTTTCTAATAATTCCAAAATTAAAGCAAAAAGGTGCAGCTTACCTGTGTTGCAGGCGCGGCAGGCGGGCGGCGGACGAACGGCGGGGGGCGAGGGATATAGAGAGGGGGAAGGGACGGGGGCGGCGTTAACACGGTCGGGGAGATGGCGATGTCTCGCGGGAGGGGCACGATTCGGCGATGGTGTTCAAAGCGGGGTATCGCGGCGGAAATTAGGGCAATTGTGAATTTGGGGAAGAAGGTCTGGAGCCTGTATATTTCAAAACGGGGTGACGGACATGCGTCTCCCGTTAAATTATTTAAAAAATAAAATAAAAAATTAAATAAGGCGACATAATAATTTCGTCGCCTTATTATTTCGGGAAAAAAATTAAAAATTAAAATAGGGCGACGGAATATTCTGTAGCCTTATATTTCGATAAATAAAAACAAAAAAAAACAAAAAAAAAATAAATAAGGCGACGGAAATCTTTCGTCGCTCCAGTTGGCGACGGCTAGTTCGTCGCCGATTCCGTCGTAATTTATGTCTGTCGCATGTTCGTCGCCTTTCTGTTGCCCGTGTTGACGGAATATATTTCGTCGTGAAGTCCGTCGCCCGAAACCAATTTTCTTGTAGTGGATGTTCGAGGACTGTCCCCGAAATAGTTTATTTATGGCAGTTTCCTTGCGTAAGAAGATTCTGTGTGGATTTGTTTGGCAAGCAAGGAACGATAGTTTGACTGCCTTATGGAGTAGATGCCGTACTGATTTAACCCTCAACTACATGGAAATCATCTACACTAATATGGAAAGAATCACAAATCCTAAATTACCTTCCAAGTAGACGAAGATTGGAGATCAAGTCAACTTGAAGTGAATGAGTATAAGAAGGCCGATTATCCTCATAATTGGGGTGCGAAATATAGTTGATTCTCTATGTTTAGTATTTGAGAGTCGTTGGGTTTGTAAGTTTTGTAATAGCTAGAAGTTGTCCCTCAAACTGTTCAACGTGGTAGTCTAACATTGAGTGTTTTCTTGAGAGAAACACGTGAGGGGTTTTTAATCCGTTTTGTTCGTGATCTCGAGAGATTGCAAGTTGAAGTGGTGGTTAACTAGAGGGAATCTTGTGTCACAGTTGTGAGGGGATCTCACATCTTTCGTTCACAAAAATGTCCTTGTTGTAAGAAAAGGCGGCATAAGAAGGGATTCCTATATGTATAAGTTTCTTGAATAGTCTTCATGAAGGAGTAGTGAACGAATTTTCAAGTTTGAGCGAAGTCTCCGCAAAGTAGGTTGATTAACTGAATTGGATTACCAATTTCTTGCGTATTTTGCTGCTTTCTTTTATCTGTTCTTGTGGTTGCCAAGAACATATTCATGCAATAAATTAAAACACATAAGTACAAGGATAAGTAAATTAAAGTGTTTGGATCCCATTGTTATAGGACCAAATTAAAAGTGACATTAACTATGATTAAATGTGATCATGCTTTGAATATTATGGTGGGTATGAGAATTTATTCTTACAGAACCACAATAAAATGAATTGAAGTATTGTGATAAAATAGGTAGGTATGCATGATTACGTGATTGTGATCATACCCGTAGGTGCGACAATTAAGTGTGTCATGATCATGATACCATTGTTGTATTATGGTCATGATCAGGTGGAATCAATTAGTAAAAAGGGCTACTTCTAAAGAAAAGAAAAAGAGTAATTAGGGATAATTAATATTTTGATAAAAGTAGCTAAAAATGAAATGTTTTGATTAATACTAAACTCGCATGGTACATGAAGTCATGGTGTCACTATTAAAACATATATCAAACTTATTCACTAATAATGCTGAAACATAACGAGATTATTCTAACTTATTAAATATAGATATGAAATTTTAGACAAATGGCTCAATCGTCCTGAATCTTGATGCAATCCAAATTCGTTTTTCCGAGAAGTCGGTTGCTCAGCATTGTTTCCACATATTCGATGAATTTCATGGCGTGATATTTTGGACGGCCGTCTTGTTCAACAAGCTGCGGCGCCGGAGCAACAACGGCGTCGGGGGCGGCGCCGTTGGCCATCACCACCGATATTCTCATCTTCTCAGTGTTCACCACCGCTCTGTGCCTCACACTCTTGTATCTCCCATTGCTCAATATCTACATACATATTATACAATATGTGATCATCGATAATTTAATTTATTTAAAATAATAAGACAGAAACTCGTGTAAGACTGTCTGATTACCTCGAGATGGTCGCCAGTGTTAACGAGGATGGAGTTCTGCGGAGAATTGGTGTCAAACCATTCTCCGTTGTGCTGAATCTGAAGGCCGGCGACCCCGTTGTGTATGAGAAAGGTGAGAAGGCCGTGGTCGGTATGTGCCGGAATGCCGATGGCTTGATCTGGCTGAGGGCACGGCGGGTAGTAGTTCGCAGCGTATAATTGGAAGCATTTATCGAGTTCCAATGTTTCATCTATGAATCCATCTTCAAATCCAAGGTTTTCTCCGATCGCCTGAAGTAGTTGCCTTAGAACCGGTCGTGTTTTCTCAGCGAACTCCGGCAAAGTGTCCCTGCAGTAACATTATTATGTTATTCTAGAAATACCAATTAAGCTACGTGACATGACGCTCGACTAGTTATATATAAATAAATAAATACCTTAAAGATTGCGGTTTTTGAGGGCAGTGAAACTCTGGGTGAACATAGGACTTAACAAAATCCCTCCAGAGATGAACCCTTTGGTTGGCGGTGTTGATGAGGCTTCCGCTGCCGGACTTGATGGGGTCCGACGCGCTCGTCGCCTCGTACCGCCGCTTATCCTCCTCCGGCAGCTCGAAGAACTCCAAACTAGCATCGATTATCGACTTCAGAAGAGTTTCGGGAACTCCATGATTCACCAGCTGCAGCAGCCATATGTATATGAAATTTAATATTAAGCACTAGTTAAGTATTAGTAATAATATTGAAAACGCTGCACGTAGTTATTACTGACCACAAAGAATCCCCATTCTTGGCAAGCTCCGGCGAGGTCGTGGAGAGCTTTGGAGCGTTGATTGGGGTCGGAAGAGGTGAGGAGAGAGAAATCGATGATGGGAAGGGAATCAGAGTGGGAGCCTCTTGAATCAGTGGCAAAAGTGAATTGGGATGGGATGGATTTCAGGCAAGATGACTCAGCCAAAGCTTTCACGAATGAGTTATCACTCGAGTTATGAGGGACTTGGGGTTGGGTAGCTGTAGTTGCCATTCTCTCTCTCTCTCTCTCTCTCTCTCTAAAAGGAAAAGTGGTACGTGATGAGTGAAGAGCGAGAGTGGGGGAGGCGGTATTTATAGAATGAAAATCGGGGGAGGTGTATTCTGATAGGGGGGGGGGGAATTCTATGCTATATTCCGGTAACGTCCATAGTGTTACAATAGATTTAATATGACCCTTTCATGTGTTATAATAAGTCTATTGAAATCTATTTTGACACATAAAAATGTCACATTAAATCTATTGTGACAGATAGACACTACCCATAGCATAGATATTCCCTTCTGATTGGATGTAATCTCTTTGTTCCAAGTTTCTATGTATTAATAGTGCGCTAATATTAAAATTAAATAATTTTAAAATGTTTATAATTAATTTAAATGTAGTATATTATAATTAATCATAATTAATATTTATCGTTAAAAATTATATATCATAAGTTTGGAATAAGTATCAATTATATTAACTACAAAATAAAAATTAAATACTAAAAAATACTATAAACCTTAATTGGTTGGAATAAATCCTAAATAATAATGTACAATTATACTATATCAAAAGAAATTAAAATTGAAGAAAAAAAAAGAAAGCAAAGCTAATAATTTTGATGGTTGGTATACGGCTGGCATACAAAACTTTGGACTAGAGGATCTTACGTGATTTGAAATACATGAAAGGGAGTTTCTATTTGCACCACTAAAATTATTCTTTGCACCACTGTTACTTAATGTACCACTAATTTTATTCTTTGCACCACATACATTTACATTAATACTCTTTTAACTTGATTTTCGTGATTTTAGTGAAGTGTTCGGCCTAGTTAGTTTTGTTCTAACTCTGAAGTTAGAACAAAATGATTATGTTCTAACCTCAGAATTAGAACGGATGTTTGAAATTGTCTAAGTGTTGGTTCGATATATGTAGTTCGACCTAGTTAGTTTTGTTCTAACTTGAAGTTAGAACAAAATGATTATGTTCTAACTTCAGAGTTAGAACGAATATTTGAAATCGGCTATGTGCTGGTTCGATGTATGTGGTTCGACCAAGTTAGTTTTGTTCTAATTCTGAAGTTAGAACAAAATGGTTATGTTCTAACTTCAAAGTTAGAACGGATGTCTGAAATTATCTAAATATTGGTCGAACTTCAAAATTAGAATAAACTAGCTTTGTTCGATGTTCTTTATTAGAACACGTAAAAGTGTGTTCTAACTGTACTTGTAGAACAAAATGCGAAAGCTTCTCCAAATAACACGCGAAAATTCAAATTTTAATCGGTACAAACTCATGAAAAATGCTTACATTATTTTTTTGAGCTCACAAAAATTCAAAGCTAGTTTTTTTGAGCTCAGTTTTGTAGTTATATGACATGTTAACCTAGTTCTTGTGCAAACTGTTCTTCCACTTCCCTTTTCGATTTTTATTTTCTGTTTTTCATTTTTTTTTTGGTGTATTGAGTAATTTAAGTGGTACAAGAAAATAATTAAAGGGTATTTAAGTCAATCCATAATTATTTTATTTTTATTTTTTTTCTTTTGTTGTACAAAGAGTAATTTTAGTAGTGCAAATAGAAGCTCCCCACATGAAATTCTCTTGTCCAAAATTTATGTCCAATCATGTCCATAATAAATTATTTGTTTTTATTCTAGTTTTTTCTTTAATATTTTTTTGCTTCAATATAATTTTACATTATTATTTGGGATTTATTCTACCCAATTAGGATTTATATTTATTTTTTAGTATTTAAGTTTCATTTTGTAGTTAATATAATTGAATATTATGGTTGATTATTTTAAAGTTATGGTATATAATTTTTTTAAAAAAATTAATTTTTAGTAATAAATATTAATTAGGATTGATTATAATATAATAAATTTTATTTTTACTATAAACATTATTAAGACTATGTAAATTTTAATATTGAGACGAAGTTGAGACACACTTTGAATTATAGGATGTCATCAAATTTGAATGAAGCTTTGCTTTAAAACCGTGTAATAGGCAACCATTTCGCGCGGTTCGGGGGCACTTGAGCCAGCCGCCTAAGGCTCTTGCCTCCTCGCTTGCTCGATGCTTTTCTTATTCCTCATGTCTTCTGTGTTCGTAAATCCGAATCCATTGAGGATTGCATTAAACCTATGGAAGCCGGATATCCACTCTTCTGGCTTTTGTAAACTAATTTCCAGATCCGGAAATAAAATAGATAAGGTACTCACACGGAACAACTTCTCCCCACTCCACAAGGCCCAACTACCTGGATTTGTTAATATAATAATAATAATAATTTAGTAATAGTAGCACGCCGAGTTGGGAATTTGTGGACCAGTCATATGCCCATATATATCATGTTCTTTTTATGTTATTTGTGTTTCATATAAAATAATAAGACATGATCTTGATTCGCCATAACACACCATTATTATAATAATAATAATAATAATAATGAGTGATCATTACAAGTAGGACAAAAGAGCCCAGATAAATAAACACGATTTCACGTTTGGAATTTTTTTAAATACTAATTCATTATTATTGTAGCATGTTTGGAATCTTCTAAAAGATATTTCCTTTTTCCGGTTTTTAGTTTGTTCTTATTTTTCATTTTTTCTTTTTACAAATACCTATAATTAAATAGCTGAATAATCCAAATAAATAAGATGTTCAAATTAAGGTGGTAGTCCGAAACTGAGGCAAGGGCTAGCTTTTTGATATATGCTTGCTCTTTCTGTGTTGTTCAGAAATCTTAAATACTCTAAATCAATTAAGTGTTTGCAAACAATTTTACTTGAGTTGTGCTCCGCGCTTGTTCCGTTCACTCTGATATAGCTTGTCTTCAATTGTTTGAAGCATGTTACAATTTCAGCATTTTGCTATAATGTTCATTTATAATTGTTGGCGGGATAAGTTCCCTTTGATGATTGGTATTTTATTCAGGTTCTTTTTGAACGCCTTAGTGCGTGGTTCTATTACAGTTACAGAGGTTATGCTGCCCAAATTTCTGGGAAATATAACCTATTCTTGTCTCAAAGCTATTTCATTTAATTATTTTTATGCAACAACCCCTTCCCCCTTCCCCCAGTAGCGCACCGGTCCCTTGTCGCCGTACTGACCTAGACTATCTGTAGCCATATTGACATTACAACACATATGAGAAACTTGTTAAATTAACTCTCACCACCCCTGTCATGATATCCTGAAACTCGTCATCGAGAATGCATTCATCTTTATTCAAACTAGTTAAACTCTAAAGCGTAAGAATTGAATTCGTCAACATCACATGTGCAATATCTTCCTCCGTACAAAGAATCAAGAACATAAGTAGGATGCTTGGTTATTGAATGAAAAGTTTTTGTTTATATATATATATATATATAGAATTTTATGCAAATGAACAATCTTCTTGGTGTGCACTATCCTTATTTACTATAATTTTATTGTGGGTAAATTTCATATTACTCCCTTGTGTATTCCTGAAAAATTTAAAAACCCCTTGTGTTTAATAAATAGTCTAAAATCCCCATATATTATATATAATTAGGGCTGTGCAAACGGTCGGTCTGGTCCAAGACCGGACCGACAAGGAAAGACTGAATAGATCGTATGTATTTTTTTTGGACCGGACTGACCGAATGTTCGGTCGGTCCGGTCCGACCGAATAGCTTTTTTTCTAATAGTTTAATTATATATCTATTATCTAATATAGTAATATTATATTTATATATATTATACTTTATATGATATAATTAATGAATTATATATCTATTAGCTAATAGTAATATTATATATATATATATTAAATTATTAATAATAAAATATTTTTATTCAGTCAGTCGGTCCGTCCATTTTCATTTTTTCTCAGGACCAGACCAACCTATAAAATATTCAGTTTATTAAAAATTGGACCAGACCGACTGAATAGTATATTTGAACCGACCGAATGACCCAATTTACGGTTGGTCCAGTTCGATCTTTTCGGTCCGGTCGGTCCTTGCACACCCCTATATATAATTCATCAAAAAAGCTCATTTCGGTTAATATATGATACATAAATAAATTTTATATTATTTGAATATTATAGTATTTGGTCAAACTACTATTTTTATAATTTTTGTATTAATTTTTAAATATAATCAATATTTTAAAATAGTAATTTGACCAAATATTATATTTTTAAATAATATAAAATATATTTATATTTAAAAAATAACACAAAACTCAGGAAATTATCAAAATAGAAAAAAATAGTAGTATGACCAAATATTATAATTTTTAAATAAATAAATCTATAACAAAAATTGTTAAAAAAAATCCTACTCTTTTTCTTAGCAAGTGTAATCCAATCTCTCTAAAATGGGTCTTTTGATGTATTATAAATAGCAGAGGGAGGTTTTTAGACTATTTATTAAACACAGTTTTTTTTTTTCAGGAAAAAACACAAGGGAATAATATGAAAATTTACCCTTTTATTGCTTATTTTTATTGTATTTTAGCACTAAAATATACTATGATAAGAAATAAAATTGTAGTAAATAATATAATGCACAATTCTGACACCAACCACAATGCATATTATAACCCACCCCTATATATATATAGAATAAATCAAATGAGAACCAAATCTTGGTGTAAGAACAAGAAACTCATCTCCACCATCCATTCGCAAAAAATATATGATCCGGATCAAAAGCAAAACACAAGGTGGCATTTTTGTAATTTAGGGTTATTTTAATGAGGCTGTGGTAGTTTTCTAATTTGACAAATCTAATTAAAATACTAGTTTTTTTTTCCCTCTCTCATTCTCTATCTCTATTCTTCACCATTTTTTCTTCCCGACTGCTCTTTTGATTTCAACGTGCAGTAGACAAATTCACGAAGTAAAAGAGAAGAATATCACCTAGATCAAATTCAAATTGAAGATCACCTAGATCGAATTGAAAGTAATATTTGTTCGTCTTTCTTCACGGTTTGTTCTCTCTCTCTCTCTCTATCTCTTGTGGGTTTGATCTATCTTTCTTGATCTTTTATCACTTGTGTGTACGCGCGTGTCTTCTTCTTCTTCTTCTTCTTCTTCTATTATTATTATTATTATTATTATTATTATTATTATTAGAGTTTCTGAATTTGTGTTATATGCAGTTGATTAAGTTGATCTTTTCAACTTTCATGATTAACATATGTTTTCAGTTATTTGCATTGTTGCTGGTGTATGTGAGTGTCTAAAATATATATGTTAAAATTTATTGCCTGAAACAATGTGAATTTCAGATGTAAATTGCAAAGTTAAATGAAATGTTAAAGCTAGTGTTACCACATTGCCTTCAACATGCAGCGGAAATGTAAATAAAACTTTGCACAAAATAAATTTTAAATCATACTCCTTACGGTGTGTGATTGCCTCAAGGCGAAATTCACTATCACAAGTGAAATACAAAATCAATGCTGATGTTGTCTTGGTTCACTCCCTTGACAACACTGCATAAAACATACAGAGGACTATCCTAGCTTCACTCACTCGAATAATCACTCAAAAATAAACCTATCTAAACACATAGATAGATTACAACAAGTCACTCTAAATCCTAGACTTCTCAAAGTTGACTATCTAACCTACACACATAACTGGAATGAAAGTCCCCAGCTGATTGGGACGCTAGGCAGATGTCGAGGAAGATGTCTTGGATTTTAGAGATGACACTAGATGCAAGATTCAGAGCTTCTCACAAACCACGGTGATAACCTGCTTGCATAAATGATTTTAAGGTCTAAGGAGACCTTAAATACTTCATCCATCTTGTATTGGCAGTTAGCTCACGATCCTAGATGACTTGGACTTGAATTAACCGCCTTTCACTACCCATTGCTGGAGTGGAACTGAGATAATCGTCTTCTACATTGCGTGGCACACGTTCTTCAACATCGTGCAATAGTAGTGGTTACTCCAGCAACCCACGTTCACCTGCAGCGGTTATTGTTTAATGGAGAGTGGGAACATCACATCCCCTACAAATTCAGAACAGATTTTGAACAAGTCAAAATCAGACATTATCCACGTTTTAAATCAAAATAAAATACCTAATAAATCCCTAAATACGTGGAAATCAAAATGTGATAAACATCACAATATATTCAGTTTAATTTAAAATAAATTAATCCAAAATACTAGAAAATGATAAGATTAATATTCCGAGTGTTATACTCAAAGTGACGAGAATGATGGAACAACATTAGATATGACATTGATTGTGATGTTATCAAACGAAGTGATAACATCATCTAGAACACGTCATATTCAACAATCTCCCCCTTAAGCTTACCCTTTCTGCACAAAACATAAAGCTCAATATATATATAATTAGAGCCGTAGCGGAATACGAAAACAAAAATATTGGAGTTCAAAAACTCCCCCTTAAGGCCTGTCCCCCCTTAAGTTATTATCTGTAACATAAAATATAAAGTTAGTGGGTATAATCCCCTATACATAATACACAAGGTTAGTGGGTATTTACCCTTGTACATATATAATGTTAAGAACATTCTCAACATAGCAAACAACACATTTTAAAAAAAATGCGAAAACAATCACAATGTTGAGATCATTCCCAACATAAAACATCACACACTAAAATATGCGAATCATAATATATATAGAAAAATCATCAACCCATGCTAATGATTAAAAACATAAATATCCAAGGATATCCAATAGTGGATACTCAAAAAAAAAATATATGTGTCTAGCACATAAAAAACCAATAAGGATGTAAACACATCCAAAATAAGATTGTGTCCAACACAGTACATAAACATGAAATAAAATTATTTTTGATAAAGAAAATATCATATTTTCTTCTTCCCCTTTGCCTTAGCCACGGACTTTCCACCCTTCTCCCTGTCAGCACCATCATCACCAGCAGCTACTCCCCCCTTTTTGTGTAGAAATGACTCCTCAAAGAGCGTTGTGGAGCTCAACCATGGCATTTGTGAGAACTGTGCTTCAATGAATTAACGAATCCATCTGCAAGACATAAGAATTTAAGACCTGCACAGACACATTTATCAAGTGTGAGGAGGCACTCGCGATATCACCTTATGAAAGAGGAGGGGAAAGAGAACTATCTGCAGCAACATCATACCCAACATTCATTGAAGCAACTGTTAAACTTCGACCGAAGGTATAAGGGAGATCGATCACACGATCTTCATTCCCTTTGGGCTTGATGATAGAGATAGTTGCAGTATCAGTAACTATCCTTTTCTTATTTGGCTTCACACCTTGGTCAACTAGGATGACATAGATGAGGCAGGGAAATGGTAAAATGCTGGTGGTGTTTGTCTTTGCAGCCGACTTCAACATGCAATCAAAAAATTATTCTCCGAGATTGAAGGGGATTTTTGTGCCAAGTTTAAAGAGCAAGATGGCTTGATCAACAGTGAGGACTGAAGTGTTGGTGGTGGGTAACCAATTACACATAATCAATTTGTGTAAAACAGAGTAAAAAAATAAGAGCTTAGAAGTGGAAATTTTGTTAGTCCACTTGGTCACCAGACCACCAGTAACAGTCCCCACAACATCATCAATTAAATCTAGGCTAATAACATCAGAATCATTGCCCACACCCAAAAATTTGTTGATCAGCATGGGGTTAAAAACATAGATTTTATCTCGCATATAAACCTCCCCAAATTTCCTCTTAGACTTATCACCCATCTCAGGAGACACATTCGCATAAAATTCAGCAATAACATCAGGCTCAAAAAAAGACAATGCAGTGACAGATTTCCAGAGACCTATTTCTTTCAAAAAAACATTCATCCCATACTTCTTAAAACTAAGCACATCAATTTATTTTTTGACACGTGTGGGGCGAAGAATAACAGTTTTATGAAGTGTTTTAGCATGTTGGAAGTATAATGTCTTACTGTAGGCAGACGAAACATCGTGAGGAGAACCTGAGGAATAGATTGGTTTAGAATCACCAGAATCAGCATCATCTTTGACGTCGACTGAATGAGTGGGAGATGGAAAGGCTATCTCCTTGGCTGGGCCAGATGAGACCATCTCGTGTGCAGACGTAGGCTTTTCAGGAACATTAACTTCTCGAATTGCAGAGATAGGCTTCTCTTGCTATTCAACATCGGCTTCCACATCACCAATAACTTTATCTGGAGAGATGTCAGGGGAATTCTCCTCTTCATCGGACTCATCCTTCAGGGACCTTACTGGTTTCTCCTTCATTTTCAGAGTTCTTCTAACCTTTTTGCTTGAACCCTCACCGCCCTCTTCCTTGACAGACCCTTGTTGGCCGTGAAGTCGTTTAGACTTGCGGGTAGGGCAGTTTTTATTTTTTTTTCGGCTAAAGCTCTAGTGTGTAACCCTAGATCTGGATCAATAGGGTTTTCTTCTTCACCTAGACTGACTTGTTGGAGCGGAGTGGGGTTTAGCACCAGAGTGGAGATAGGAGCTTCGACTTCATCCATGGCAGTGTCTGCATGTTCCGTTGGAGGAGATAAGGGTTTGTCGGACTCCGATTTTGGTCCTTCTGGAGTGAGTTCGGCTGTTGCAGTGACTGCGGGAGTTGATGTGGCAGAGGGAATGATAACTGATATTCCAGCAGGACCAGAGGCAGAGGATGGAGTACCCATAGTCTTCTCGAACATTTGTTTCATCATCTCGAACATGGCAGTGAGATCCTTGGGTTCCGCCATTGATATTCTGCAAAAAGCTTGAAGAAAAGAGAGACCAAGAGTGGGAGATGAAAAGGCTTCGAGAAGAAGAGAGTGGGAGAAATAAAAAATATTTCTAAAAATGAGTTGATATAGCTCTTACCCTAAAAAATTGGAACTTCCCAATTGTCACATCACCCACTTTTTGTTTAAATTTTTTTTTAAATAATTTGAAACTAGTGGATGGGGATACACCTTATCAATTCGAGTACTTATCATAAAATTCAAAAAGTGAATCTTTGTGGGCCCGAAAATATTTTCTATTTTTTTTAAAAAAACAAAAAAAACACACACAATATAATTCTAGGCATGTAATTTCTGAAGTATATCATTTCTCTACAATCTTGGTCGTAACATTAGCTACAACACAGACAAACAGTGAATAAACCCAACTATAATTCACCTTATAGACTTACCGGTATTTCATTCACAAACATAGATACATAATTTCAAGTAGCTGATTTTGTTAAGTAAAAGCAGAAACACAATAATTTCATTAAGTAGGCCTTGAACTATACTTAAAAGAAATAACTAAAAGAAAGAACAAACATGATAAACAACTGATGTTGATAAAAAGAACTCACATCGAGTTCAACATCAATAAATAGAAAGAACTAATTAAATAGAGCACATTCCAAGAGACTTTCTCAAGGCAGAAAATCTCTCGAAATCAAGAGGCTTGGTAAAAATATCCTCTGTTTGATTCTCAGTGAATATATATTTGATGTTTATGATCCCCTTTTCCACCAAGTCTCTAATAAAGTGATGTCGAATGTCGATATGCTTAGTGCGTAAATGTTGAACATGGTTCTTGAAAATTTTAATAGCACTAGCATTATCACACAACAAGGTAAGTGATAAGCTTGTCATGCCATAGTCCTTCAACATTTGGTTCAACCACACCAACCGAGCACAACAACTAGCAGCTGCAACATATTCGGATTCAGCTGTTGACAAGGAGATGCGATTTTGTTTCTTGATTGACTAAGAAACCATATTGCTTTCCAAAAAGAAGCAACCACCACTTATGATCTTCCTATCATCAACATCACCTGCCCAGTCTGAATCACTGTATCCAATAAGGCTGGTGTTGGTATCTTCACAATACCTGATTCCAAAGTTGACTGTACCAGGAACATATTGAATTATTCTTTTGACAGCCTTCAAATGAGACTCCTTGGGTTGAGCTTGTATCCAGCATATACTCCAACACTGAACATGATATCAGGTTTGCTGGCAGTCAAGTAGAGTAAGCTTCTGATCATTCCTTTGTACAGTGTTGGATCAACATTGACTCTAACATCATCTTTGCTCAGTTTTTAGAGGATCACATTGGTGTTTTTATAGGCTTTGCAGCTTCAAGTCCAAAGCGCTTGATCAGATTTTTGGCATGCTTACTTTGGGGTATAAAAATCCCATCTTTATCTTGCTTGATTTGGAGACCAAGAAAGTAGGCCAATTCGCCGACCATGCTCATCTCAAAAGTGCTGCACATTGCATCAATAAACTTACTAAGGAGGTTAGAACAAGTGGACCCAAACA
This sequence comes from Perilla frutescens, assembly GCA_026008535.1. Classification (NCBI taxonomy): domain Eukaryota; kingdom Viridiplantae; phylum Streptophyta; class Magnoliopsida; order Lamiales; family Lamiaceae; genus Perilla; species Perilla frutescens. The sequence goes on from BRKX01000002.1 coordinate 50,208,435, forward strand.
CAATATCATCAACATAGATTTGTGCAACAGTAATGTGTTTGTGAATCTTTTTGATAAACAATGTTTTATTAACCACACCTCTTGAAAAGCCGAAGTCAATCAAAAACTCCGTAAGTCGAGCATACCAAGCTCTAAGAGCTTGTTTAAGCCCATACAAGGCCTTGTGTAATTTCAGCACATGGTTTGGTTTTTCGTGACATTCAAAGCCTTTTGGTTGTTCAACATATGCTTCCTCATTCAAAATGCCATTAAGATAGGAACTTTTGACATCCATTTGATGCAATGTAAACCCATTGTGGTAAGCAATCGTAAGTAGGAGATAGATAGACTCTATTCTAGCAATAGGAGCGAATGTTTTATCATAGTCTATTCCTTCTACTTGTGTATAACCTTGAGCCACTAGCCTGACTTTGTTTCTGACCACATTACCAGACTCATCAGTCTTGTTCTTAAAAATCCATTTAGTTCCAATAACATTTTTATCTTCAGGCCTTGGAACTAATTCCCACACATTATTTCGAACGAACTGAATTAGCTCATCATGCATTGCTTCTAACCAAAATTCATCTTTTAGTGCTTCCTTGAAATTTTTAGGTTCAACATTCAATAGAAAGCATGATATGAACACAAGGTTAATAACGGTTGACATGCAAACCTGTTTGACTAATTCAACAACATCTGCTGAGCTCTTTATTTTAGTTTTGATCCCTTGAGATCCATCCCCGATGATTTCAGAATTTGGGTGATCTCTTTTGATTCTCCTTGGAGGATCACGTCTTGGTTCATACTGAGCTAGTGGAAGTTGTTCATCATCACTTTCAGATAAGGAGTTTGAGTCTGGTGTCTGAGGTGATGTTGATTCCTTTAATGAAGGAGAAGAAACATTAGATTTGACATCAAGACTTTTCAAAGGACTTTTGTCAGCATTACTGGACTCCTTTTCGGCAATATCTGGTTCATGTAAGAGAAATGACACATCATCTTCTTCAGTTCTTATTGCCAGGCCTGCAAGATCATCAAACACAACATTGACAGACTCTTGTACGACCTTAGTTCTTAGATTAAGAACCCGATATGCTCTGCTGTTTTGAGCATATCCCAAGAACAATCCTTTGTCACTCTTGGAGTCAAACTTTCTAAGGTGATCTCTGTTATTCAGAATGTAACAGACACATCCAAACACATGAAAATCTTTGAGATTTGGCTTTCTCTCTCTTATAAGTTCATACGGAGTCTCCTTTCTTCCTGGTCGAAAATAGACTGTATTTTCTATGTGACAAGCTATGTTAACAACTTCAGCCCACAGCTTCTTTGAAAGCCCTTTGGCCTATAACATTGCACATGACATTTTGTGCAGAGTTCGATTCTTTCTTTCCACTACTCCATTTTGTTGTGGAGTTTTGGGAGTTTAATACTCATGGAGTATTCCTTTCCTTTCACAAAAATCATCGAATGTAGCATTCTCAAATTCTCTTCCATGATCTGTTCTTATGCATGCAATGTTGGTGTCAAATTGCAAACACATTGTGCGGCAGAATCTTTTGAAGACTTTGAAAGTTTCAGATTTTTCCTGCAGAAATTCAACCCAAGTATACCTTGAGAAATCATCAACAATGACAAGGATGAAACTCTTACCACTCATACTTTTTGTATCGACTCGTCCCATGATGTCCATATGTAAGAGTTGAAAACATCTTGTTGTTTGACAACCACCCAGGCTTTTGTGAGGAATTCTGGTTTGTTTTCCCTTTTGGAAAGCACCACATACAACATCGTGATCAACATTCAGTTTCGGTAGGCCACGAACAGCATCAGACACAATCAGCTTTTTCAAATTTACCATGCTCACATGACCGAGTTTTTGATGAATCAACTTTGTTTCATCATTTACAGTCATGTTGCAGGTTTAATCTTTGTCAGCATGGTAGCAATTGTCGTATGCACGACTACCAAACATTATGCATTTGTCATGTTTGTCAAACACTTCACAAGTATTTTTATCAAACTTGACATGCATACCATCGTCAGAAAGCTGACTAATACTGATCAAATTGGCCGTCAGTCCTTCAACATGTAGGACATTCTGAAGCTTAGGAAAATGTTTAACATTCAATGTACCTTTTCCGACAATGTTTCCTTGAGCTCTTCCTCCGTAGGTAACTTTGACTTTGTTTGTAGTGGTATATTTTTTAAGAAACTCCTTATTGCCGGTCATGTGTCGAGAACATCCACTGTTGAAGTACTATATTCCGGCAATGTTAGCCTTCAGTGATGTGTACAGAACATTGGATGTAACCTTCATCTTTTTGGACTTCATCGGATTCTTGTGTTTTGATGTGATCCCTGATGTTGTTCTCCCGGTTGCAACATCATCGTGAAACTTGAAGTAATGTGGTTTGATATGTCCAGACTCCTGACAGTAATGGCACACATATTTCCGCACCTTTGAGCCTTTACATTACTTCTGATCATCATCTTCAACATTGCTCCCTGTCGACATGTTTGGGTTGTTTTCCTTCACAAATTTCACAACGTTTTTGTTTGAGGAAGACATGGAAGTTTTGTTTGAGAATATTAGTCCAGCCATGTCTGTCTGTCCCAATGTTAAGGCTTCATTTAGGACATTCGTTCCTTGATTCCATTTCTGAAAGGTTCTTGAGGTGCTCTCAACTTCCTTCTTCAGTCTGGTGATTTCAGCATCACTCTTGGTGAGTCTAATTTCCAGACTTATAACCTTCTCTCTAAGAAGCTGATTTTCTTCCATAAGAATGATTGAGCTGTCCATTGAATACATACTTCATTCACAACATCATTGAGCTCTTCAAGAGAGGCAGTTGGGCGTTCTTCCTGTGGGTCAACCTCTCTGATCTCGGAAGTATGATTAAACTCATCCAGCAAAGTCATTTCATACCAATTAGTAGTATTGGGAGAGATCTCAGTGGCTTTATCTTCAACATCTGGGAGAACCTCATCTTCAATTTCACATTCTTCAATGTCCAGTTTGTCAAGTTCATCAATCGTTCAGGGCATCAATAATCTGGTCATCTTCCTCTATGACATTGATGAACAACACTCTCTGATCTGAATCATTTTCAGCATCAGACTCATCACTGAGAACATTATTGAAATTATTTCTTTGTCTTCTTCGTGTTGTTGGGCATTCATTGGAGTAATGACCAAATCCAGAACATGCTCTACATTGAACTGAATCAATGTCTTTCCCAGTGTCAGAAACTTCCTTCTTAACATTTGATCTTCCAGAGTTTGATGTTGATGAGGATAGAGAGTCAAATAGCCGTCGAGGTTTGATGTTTGGGGGGGCTTTTCTTCATGGACCGAACCAGTGAGTTGAACTTATTTGTCAAGAGTGCAACACTTAGATTCTCTTCCTCGTTGATTTCCTGAAGACTGTCAACATCATCATGAACATCAGATGACACAGTTGTTGTCTGGAGAGCAATTCCCCTTGAAGTTGAGTTTGCCTTCTGGTTTTGCAGGTTCATCTCAAACGTTAGTAAGATGCTGACTGCTTCACTCAAACTCATGGTTCCCACATCATGTGCTTCTTCAATTGCAGAAATTTTCATATTGAATCTTTCCGGGAGAGTTCGAAGCAACTTGCTAACCATGTTCTCATTGGAGATTGGACTCCCAAGAGCGGTCGATTGATTTGAGATCTCACATAATTTTTCAGCATAAGATGAAATAGTTTCATTTTCAAACATGCGTAAATTTTCAAATTTGATGTGAGTAACCTCAATTTGGTCTTCCTTACACTGAAAAACCCTTCACAATGTTCCTGAAGAATGATCCATGCCTGATATGTAGTAACATAATTGCAAATCATCTTGAAGCATGGAACATCGACTGAAACAAAAATCGTATTCAGAGCGCAAGCATTAAAATTTGAGATTATTCTCTCATCATTTGTCCATTGAGATTCTGGAGTTAACACAAAATCTCTATTTGGACCTTCCATCCTAGGAGGGATCCATTCTTCAATAACTGCCATTCATGCTCTTTTATCGATAGATTTGATGTAATCAGACATTATCCACGTTTTAAATCAAAATAAAATATCTAATAAATCCCTAAATACAAGGAAATCAAAATGTGATAAATATCACAATATATTCAGATTAATTTAAAATAAATTAATCCAAAATACTAGGAAAGGTTAAGATTAATATTCCGAGTGTTATACTCGAAGTGACGAGAATAACGGAACAACATTAGATACGACATTGATTGCGATGGTATCAAATGAAGTGATAATATCATCTGGAACACGTCATACTCAATAATATCATTAGAGATTCAAAATTTGCGAGTCGTTTTTGAGTGAAATAAAAAAGTAAACACATTCTCTGTATGATTTAGTTATAGATTTAATAAGAATATTAAATTGTTAACTATTTCATATTCAATATAATTAAAAAATATTATAAATTTATTTTAGAGAGAGTGAGAAAAAGGAAATTTTATGATGTATGTACATCCGCAACACACATCCATAATTTTCTTTTTGATGTCAAGGGTAGTCCACAACCGCTATCGAAGTGCGCACTAGGTAAACCCCACCCCTGTATAATAGTCTACAAATCACACAGTAGAGGTAAACCACACTTGAAAAGTTAATTGTGACAGACTCACATCTAGTGATGTTGGTGGTGAGATTCGAACTTAAGACCTTAATTTGGGTTCAAAATAACATCACTCCACCACTATAGATTATCCTCAAGATAACAACACACATCGATAATTGAAGTAACATTACCATATTACTTTCAAAATATTATAATATTTTATTTATAATATATAACGGCTGATGATTTGATGTTTTTAGGAAAGATTAATGTATGGTGCTACACAGTTCCATTTTATTATATTGTGTGTGTGTATATAGATGCCAAATGTCATGATTAGTGCGTATAGTGATTTGTGATAATTAATTTGATTAATATATATGGGTGAGTTTTAACGAGAACTATAGTCTTAGTGGAAAAACACTTATTCACACCATCCAATATTTTAATTTAAATGGAGGAAATTTAATATAAAAATTGTTGATAATCTCGTAAATATTAAGATCAAAATAAAATAATAAAATGTGGGTAAAAATTGTCAGATTTTTCTTTTAGAAAAATGAGCTGGTATATATTTTCGTAAATATTAATTCTACCAAAAATATTATTAACACAGTATGTTAATAATGCTAACGTAGTAACATTATATCATTAACACAAAACATGCTAGTTTTAGCATGACAACTGACTTTTATGAAAAATTTCATTCATAGGTAAGTAATTAAATGATAAGTTTGATATGGTTGGAAAGTTAGATAAATTTAATTTTCAATAATATTAAAAAATAATTAAAAAAAATATTATATTAGATAAAATTATGGTTGTTTGATTAAAAATTGTCAGTTCCACGTGAAAACATGTACAGATTTGAGTTCAATAATGCTTCTTTAGCAATAGGAATATATAATACAACTTCACTAGCAATATGAATCTGTTAAATAAGCGATATGATAATAATTCGTTAACAAATATATTGCTTTGTTAGTTATTAATGTAATACTTCGTTACCAATATGAAATTGTCAAATAACCAATATAATAATGTTTTGCTAACAATATTATAATATTTTGAAAGTAATATGGTAATGTTACTTTCTAATTAGCAATATGATTCTATTATCAAATACACATCATTTTTTTTAAATAATAGTTTTTTACTAATTAAAGCGTTGTATTTTATTAAATTGCAACGGTTTTAAAGTATTCTAAATTGCATATAAGCATTCTCTATATGATGGGGACAACATCTGAAATTTGCGCCTCAAAATTAGGATTCGTCCATGTTAAATCACATAGATAGAATTAATAAGCAAATAATATATAGTGATAACTTCTTCTTCTCTGCGAAATGTTATTAATTAATCTTTCTATGAAGAATCCCCATTCTCTACATGCTCTGGAAGATCGTGGACAGCTTTGGACCGTTGATTTGGATCGCTAGCGATAACGGCAAAGAAATCGTGGCTACAGTCGTGAAGTTGAATTTGGAAGGGACTACTTTGAGAGTAGATGGATCTGCTAAAACTTTTAAGGTTGTTTCGAATTCAAATGGATGAAGAGAATCAGATGATAAATTTCCAGAAACTGCATTTGAAGCCATTTATTTATTTCTTTTCGAAAGGAAAAATAGGAAAGGGATCGATATGTGAAATGGGAGTTACTGTATAATGTGCACAGCCACGCATCACGCTCCACCAACTCTATTTTATTTAATTATGAGAAATATGTAATCGTGTCATGATTTATTAATTTGTTGGTGATTATATTTGCGATAATTAGACATAAACGGTAACAACCCCATTGATTTGATGATCTAATTTTCCCGACAAACTCTTGTTTTTAAATCGACGATGACCTGGTATGATTTGAAGCAAAGCATCATCAAAGACTTGGTTGCAAGATTCCTTCCTAGCTTGATCTTTCTTGATTGATGATTCCAAGGCTAGATGATGCATCTATTATTTACATAAACATGCACCAATTAATTAAGCTTACATCAATCGACCAACACAAATCTCCAAGCATAGGTAATAGGTTATAGATATAACAATGCTCAATTAATCTAATAAAATGAGATGTCATTTATTCATTTGGATGAACCCTGGCCTGTTTAAGAGGACCCCAATTGTCCCGTCCTTAGGCATACATGTACTCTAGATGTCCATAAAAAATTCAACCTAAATTATTGTTATCAGAACTTGAACCACCACAGCAAGGTAGAAAATTACTTCACCTCGATCTTGTCCTCATGAGTTATGCACCGGAGAACAAAGAGTTCATTTATTCACTGAGATTATTCACGATAGAAATTCTCTCCCTCTATGCGTTCACCACAACTTTGTGCTTTAGACTCTTGTACCTTCCATTGCTGAAAATCTGTCCAATTAAATAAGAATAAATGAACACCTTCATTACTAGCAGAGAGGGAGTATGTGACACGTAATTTGTGTGATTTTACTAAAAATATAATAATATATACAAATTAAAGTATAGAAAATATCAATTAAAAACCTCTATTGAGTTAGAAAGAGAATATTACTCTCTCTGTATAAAATTAATTGTCGATTTAGAATTTTTAGCTTATAACAAAATAAGTATCGTTTAACATATTTTCTCACAATTTTTTTTGTTGTCAAAAGTAACCTACAACCGCTACTGAGGTGTGCACTGGATAAATCCCGCCCCTATGTAATAGCCTGCAAACTACATAGGAGAGATTAACCACACTTGGCAAGCCAGGTGTGACAAGCTCACACTTAGAGGTATTGGTGATGGGATTCGAACTTGAGACTTTTGGCCTCAAGATAACACTACTCCACTACTAGCCATCACCAAGCGGACATTTTATCCCTTTTTTTTTGTTGTCAATGATAACCCGCAGCCGCTACCGAGGTGCGCACTGGGTAAATCCCGCTCCTGTGTAATTATAGCCTGCAAACCACACATGAGGGGTAACCACACCTGGCAAGCCAGGTGTGACAGACTCACACTTAGTGGTGTTGGTGGTGAGATTCAAACTTGAGACCTTTGGCCTCAAGATAACACCACTCCACTACTAGGCCATCCCCAAAGAGATATTTTCTCCCAATTTTAACCTTATGTTTATTAGACAGAAAGATAAATATGCATTTTTTAGGAGAGAAATCTACATTTATTAGGGAAATATATATGATTTGAAATGTGATGGATGAGGTATATTTGTCAAAGTCATCGCATCTTATTTTGTAGAAAATTCTAGAACGATAATTAATTTTATATGGAGAGAGTATATATTTTAGTACTTTAAAATACGTCACTTAGTTTATACTTAAATGAATAGTTAACAAATTAAATGTATGAAGAGACCTGTTCAATAAAATAACTAAAGATTATCTAAAAAGGCAAAATTACTAAATTTTTTCATTTATAATATATTGAATTTGCATGTGCATTATCATATAATATTACTTAATTTCAATTATTTAAATTAATATTTGAAATACAAAGAAATCTCTATTATGAAGAAATACAGATAAGATCTATATAACCTATTGATTACTTTACTTTATTGGGTTAGATTCAGATTAACAAATCTCTTAACATCTTGAGAGGTGATCCTTATTTCTAGATCTTGATGAAGACATACAATAGTGCTTTAGTAATTTCATTAATTCATATCATCATAGTGAAACAAATTAAATATTAAAAAAACAATCATGTAATATAATAATTATTTTACCCTCTTCAACCCCAAACAAAATGTAATATATAAAATGTTGTCAAAGAAATATCTACCAAAGTACAAATTGTTCGCATGTGGAGTAAATTTTTTAAAAAAAATATATATATTATAAAAAAATAAAAACATCTAGCCCCCCATCTAAGCAGTTTATAGGCACCCCCTCCCTGCCTGACTAGCTAGTGTCTAGCAAGTTCTCTGCAACCTTGATCGAAGAACGATTTTGGGGATTTTTTTTATCTTAATATGAAATTAATTTTACTAAAAAATAAGAAAATTTTAGACTTCTCATAATATCTCATAATTATGTTGTTGCCCTTGAGTTAAATATGTAACATACTAAGGTAAATAAGAATTTAAATGCATAAGTGATTATTATAAAATTACCTCAAGTTGGTCATCTACATTAACCAAAATAGAATTCTGAGGAGCATTGACGTTGAACCACTGGCCATCATGCTCAATTTGTAGACCCTCAACTCCATTATTTATGAGGAAGGTGAACAAACTTGGTTTATTTTTAATGAATGGAGATTTTTAATAAATGAAGCATAGAATTAAATAGATGAAGAAATAGAAATTAAAGCTGGTAAAATGCACCAAATCCCCTTATGTGATATCTAAAAATCTTTTAGGGAATTCTATATTTAATTTTCATTATACAGTTCTACTTCCATTTTCCCAAGCTATTGACCAAAGTGTGTTTAATTAGTTACATTTTTTTAGCACTTCAATTTTCTAGCATACGACTTCGACTAGCTTTCTAACCAATTTTCGAACTCTTTCGCTGTACTCCTGCACCACTTCCCTAAAATAATTATACGATATATATATATATATATATCAAATCAAATTATATGCACAAGTATTTCATCAAGTGTAGCGTCTACAAGATCTAACTCGATTTTTACCTTAAGAGTTGGGGTTGGTGAGGGCAGTGAAATTTGGGATGCACGTAGAGCTTAAGGTAATCCCTCCATAGAGTGAAGCTCTTGTTTGATGTATCAGTGACGTTATAATTCCCACATTTTATGGGATCTGAAGCACTCTTTGCTGCATACTGCTTCTTCTCAGATTCTGGCAAATTGAAAAATTCTTTTGCTGTTGTAAGCGTCGCATTCATCAAGGTTTCAGGTATCCCATGATTCACAAGCTGCAATCACATACAGTTTCTTGTTAAAATATAATATAGCCTATTATTTGAGAATTGATTTTATAAGACATAAATAAATGGGAAAATGTATAAAAACACACTGATCAAGGTATTAGGTCAGTCTCGATTAGACACTTAAAGTATAAGTCGGCTCAATCGATCCCTTAAACTATTTTAAATGGTGCAAATCAAAAATATTATTTTTTCGTTAGTAATTAATGTTAATTAAATGGCACTACAAGAAAACAGCTCATACACTATTGTTGATTTACCATGGTTTTGACAAGAAACCGTGGTGATTTAGATAAAGACCACGGTTTTCATAAAAACGGTGGTGTATGAGCATGCTCTCCCAGAGGAAACACCATGGTTTCAAATAGTCCAGTGGTGTATATTCATAAATACACCACCCATATTATGTAACGGTGGTGTATGTGCATAATTTTAATATTTTTTTAATATTAAAATTAAAATAAAAGAAAATGAGGGATCAAAAAAATTAAATCCCTAATACACAGATCTCGCGCGCTGTTCTTTGCCCGAAATTCTCCTACAGTCCACCATCTCCATTGCTGTCTCCAGAAATTTCTCTTCACCCCGCCGCGAAGATGCAGATCTTCGTCAAAACCCTAACGGGTAAGACGATCACCCTGGAGGTGGAATCTTCTGACACGATCGACAACGTGATCGAAGACTAAGATCCAGGACAAGGAAGACATCCCACCGGACCAGTAGCGCCTTATCTTCACCGGAAAGCAGCTCGAGAATGGTCAATGGTCGCACCCTCGCCGACTACAACATCTAGAAAGAGTCGACGCTCCATCTCGTAATATATTTAAAAACCATTTTTGTCCAGAGTTGTTTGTTTTATTTTTCAATGTCAGTTTTTATGGCGGGTGTGCCTCATAATAAGGGGTTTTGAGTGCGGGAGTGTGTGGCTGATTTCAATGTTCTTGTTTTGGTTTTGGTTTTGATTTGGATTTGTTGTAGTTCACTACAAATTAAGACTACCACTTAGTGTCCCCGGAACAATAGAATCTTCTCCTAGTTAGGACTAAGTTTAAAACATGACTACCCTATTCCAGTCATAGAAGAACTTATGGATGAGCTTAATGGTTCTAAGTACTTTTCAAAGATTGATCTACGGTCTGGGTATTTTCAGATACTTATGAAGCCTAGCCATAGACACTTAGCAGCATTTAGGACTCATAGTGGGCACTATGAGTTCCTAGTCATGCCTTTTGGCTTATGCAACGCACCAGCCACCTTCCAATCACTTATGAACCAGGTCTTCAGCAATTGCCTAAGGAAGCACACTCTGGTGTTTTTTTGACGATATACTGGTCTATAGCAAGTCTTGGGAAGCTCACTTAGTGCACCTAAGGGAGGTATTTACCCTGCTCAGGGAGAATTCCCTTTATGCAAAGAAATCTAAATACAACTTTGGCCAACAACAAATTGAATATCTAGGGCATATTATAAGTGGGGAAGGGGTTGCTACAGGCCCACAGAAGATAGAATTTATGGTGAATTGGCCCACTCCACACACTATTAAGCAGCTGAGAGGATTTATGGGCCTCACAGGCTACTACATGAGGTTTATAAAGGGGTATGGTTCAATCAGCAAGCCCCTAACTGCTCTCCTAAAGAAAAACACCTTTAAGTGGACTGCAGAAGCAGAGTAGGCCTTCTGTAACCTTAAGGAAGCCATGACACATGCTCTAGTCTTGGCCCTACCAGATTTCACTCTTCTATTCACTCTGGAAACGGATGCAAGTAGTATAGGGATAGGGGCAGTTCTTATGCAGAAGGGAAGACCTCTTGCTTTTCTTAGCAAAGCACTATGCCTCAAGAACCAAAGTCGATCAATCTATGAAAGAGAGCTTTTAGCTATCCTTATGGCTATTCAAAGGTGGAGACACTACTTACAAGGCAATAGATTCATAATCAAAATAGACCAGCAAGCCCTCAAGCACTTGCTGGACCAAAAAGTTATGGATCCTCTGCAGCAGAGGTAGATCACTAAGTTGTTGGGGTTAGACTATGACATACAGTACAAAAAGAGGATAGAAAATAGGGCTGCAGATGCCCTATCCAGGGTTCAATCTGGGAATGACGAGTGTCATGATATCAGCACAGTCACACCACTATGGATACAGGAGGTCTTAAATAGCTATGAAGGGGATTCTTATATTTCTAGATGAGAGACTCCCTTGCTACTGGTTCTTCTACTGAATCCAGATTCACCATATCACAAGATCTGTTAAGGTACAAGGGAAGAGTTGTGGTGGGTAAAGGGCATGGAGTCAGAGCTAAACTCTTAGACACCATACATAACTCCCCCTATGGAGGACACTCAGGAATACAAGACACCTACATGAGATTAAAGACTTCATTTTTTTGGTCAGGGATTAAATCTGAAGTGACTAAAAGAGTCCAAGATTTTGATACCTGCAAGCTCAACAAACCCCAGCAAGGAGCTACCCCAAGGCTCCTTCAACCCTTGCCTATCCCTGATCAACCTTGGAGCCATATTACTATGGATTTTGTTGGAGGCCTGCCCAAGTCAGGGGGAAAGGATGTGATCCTGGTGGTGATTGACAGACTAACCAAGTTTGGGCATTTTATTGCCCTATCACACCCCTTCACAGCCCAGACAATAGCTAAATTATTTCTGGACTAGATTTACAAGCTACATGGCCTTCCTGTCAGCATTATCACTGACATAGATAAGGTGTTCACTAGCTAATTTTGGAAGGAACTTTTCGAAGCTATAGGGGTTACCCTCAGTTTTTCCTCTGCCTACCACCCTCAAATGGATGGGCAAATAGAAAGGCTAAATCAGTGCCTGGAAAACTACCTCAGGTACATGGTCTCAACCAACCCAAGGCAGTGGCTAAAGTGGCTACCTTTAGCCGAGCACCGGTACAACACGAATCACCACACTGTCCTAAAACAGACACCCTTCCAAGCCCTTTATGGGTATGCCCCGCCGTATTTAGCCACTGGTCCCTACTTGGACACGGTTAACAGTGAAGTGAAGGACACCTTACATGAGAGAAAACTTATGCTAGGGCACCTAAAGGAGAATTTACTCGCAGCACAGAACCGCATGAAAACCTACGCTGACAAATCAAGAGAGGAAAAATACTATGAAGTAGGAGATCTGGTCTACTTGAAGCTGCAACCCTATAGGCAGAATTCAGTACAACTGCGGAGGAACTTAAAACTATCCTCAAGGTATTATGGCCCTTACAGAGTTAGGGAAATGATTGGCCCGATTGCCTATAAGCTTGAACTACCCGAGGGATCCCACATACACCCGGTATTTTTATCTTCAATTTGAAACCAACTCAAACAAATTAAGCCCAAAGGTTTTAGTTGAATTGTTTTAAATATTGAAGCACTACTATCTCAATTACTATTTTAACAGGTCTGCAGCTCTCTATAACTTCTAATATCATTCATTTTGCATGTCCAGCTGATTGTTAAGTAGATGATTTCATTAATATTTGGCATATCTGATGATAAATTACCTATAGATTGTTTGCATGTCCAGCTGATTGTTAAGCTTTCATTGGAGACATGATCTTTATGAAAATTTCCTTGTAGGTGTACTAATCAATAGTTATTGTGAAAATACATAACCTGTATTTTGTTTAATTCCATTCCATTAATTAAATTTGATCTTATTTATTTTTATTTCAAGATATATTTATGCCTATTTATAATATATAACATGTACTCTATTTTTTTAATGACAATAGTTCAAAAGGGAGAAGTATTTGTTAGAGGATATCGATGAAGTTTGTATGGAGTGGTCGAATTGCGTGCTTGAGTATATATAAGATCGTGCAAGGTAATTTTTAATTTTATAATCCTTAGATCATTTTTTATATTTTAGCTCGAAGAGACTACTTAATCACTTATTATATGATCAATTGATTTTATTAGATCTCAACACAAGAAGACTTCGATCCACAAGTATGATTCAAGGCTTTCATAGTAACATCAAATTGTAATAAAGTTTTGGATTGATCGATATTGTAGTAGTTTGTAATGAAGAACTGAGAGCTAGCTTTGACAGATTGAATTTTATATTTTGGACATATATATGTATTGTATTTTGAATGATATTTTAATTTGCATTTTGAATGATATTTTATATTTTTTGACGATTATCAATTATAATATTTTTTTAATTTGGGATTAATACAGGATAAAAATAATTTAAAAAACAGGGCCAAAAAAATAATAATGACCACGGTTTTTTAAAAAAACCGTGCTAAATTTACCACGGTTTTAGTAAGAACGGTGGTAACATTACCACAGTTTTTTAAGAAAACCGTGGTAATTTTACCATGATTTTAATAAATCCGTGGTAAACTTATTACGGTTATACTTAAACCATGGTAAAATTACCACGGTTTTTTGTAACCGTCGTAAATTTACCACGGGTTTTCATAAATTTACCACGATTTTTTGAAAACTGTGGTAAAATTACGACGGTGAATAACCGTGGTATATGCCACCATCGTAAAATAACCACGATTTTTTTTAAAACTGTGTTACCCGTGGTGTATGAGCGTGTGCATAGATGACACCCACCTAGACCACGGTTGGGATTTGTCATACAGCACAGTTATTACCCGTGGTGTATGAGCGGTTTTCTTGTAGTGTGGGCAAAACTTTTACAACCTAATTTCGAGTGATTCGTATCATAAAATCGTGCATTGTTAGGTATGATTGGAAAGTTCTCGCTATAAGTTTTATGATGGTACCCTCAATCCGTTAATTGGATGTCAGATAATGGAGTAATTGGACGGAGAAATCTTGGAGGCGAGGGTTTGTATGCATGACTTTGACTAAAAATCTCTACATTGATTCAACGAGAAATATCAATATTGAATGACGGTTTTGAACTTGAAAGTGTGGACTATATAACCATAGTTTCAATTTGTTCAATACACAACTATAGACGATACAATTTAGCCTCAAATTGGACCGCTAAAATTGGCATGTTTAATTAACCTTAATTACTAACGGAAAATTAATATTTTTTAACGGAAGGGGCCAATTGAGGCATTTAAAATAGTTTAAGGAGCCAAATGAGTTGAATTATACTTTAATTGTTTAATCGAAATCGAGCAGATACATTAAGCGTGTTTTTGTACGTTTTCCATAAATAAAACATACAATAAATTAAATAATTAGGAAAATGTCAAATAATAAAACAAAATTTAATCCAAATTAAATAATGTGGAATATCACAAAAGTATTATCAAACTTCTTTGTTAAGCAAGTTATAATATAGATATAAATGAACTCCAAAATGCATACATAAACCGTGTTTATCAAATCACTTAATCACATGCAACAAAGTTAATAAGCAAAAGTGATAGCTGCTTCTCTGCGAAATGCTATTAAACTTACTATGAAGAAGCCCCATTCTCGACATGCTTTTGAGAGATCGTGGACAGTTTTGGACCGTTGATCTTGATCGCCGGCGATAAGGGCAGAGAAATCGACAACGGGGAATGAATCAAAAGTCAACGCAGTACTAATGGGCTCACTGTAGAAGTTGAATTTGGAAGGGACTACTTTGAGAGTAGATGAATCTGCTAAAACTTTTAAGGTTGTTTCGAATTCAAATGGATGAAGAGAATCAGATGATAAATTTCCAGAAACTGCATTTGAAGCCATTTATTTATTTCTTTTCGAAAGGAAAAATAGGAAAGGGATCGATATGTGAAATGGGAGTTACTGTATAATGTGCACAGCCACGCATCACGCTCCACCAACTCTATTTTATTTAATTATGAGAAATATGTAATCGTGTCATGATTTATTAATTTGTTGGTGATTATATTTGCGATAATTAGACATAAACGGTAACAACCCCATTGATTTGATGATCTAATTTTCCCGACAAACTCTTGTTTTTAAATCGACGATGACCTGGTATGATTTGAAGCAAAGCATCATCAAAGACTTGGTTGCAAGATTCCTTCCTAGCTTGATCTTTCTTGATTGATGATTCCAAGGCTAGATGATGCATCTATTATTTACATAAACATGCACCAATTAATTAAGCTTACATCAATCGACCAACACAAATCTCCAAGCATAGGTAATAGGTTATAGATATAACAATGCTCAATTAATCTAATAAAATGAGATGTCATTTATTCATTTGGATGAACCCTGGCCTGTTTAAGAGGACCCCAATTGTCCCGTCCTTAGGCATACATGTACTCTAGATGTCCATAAAAAATTCAACCTAAATTATTGTTATCAGAACTTGAACCACCACAGCAAGGTAGAAAATTACTTCACCTCGATCTTGTCCTCATGAGTTATGCACCGGAGAACAAAGAGTTCATTTATTCACTGAGATTATTCACGATAGAAATTCTCTCCCTCTATGCGTTCACCACAACTTTGTGCTTTAGACTCTTGTACCTTCCATTGCTGAAAATCTGTCCAATTAAATAAGAATAAATGAACACCTTCATTACTAGCAGAGAGGGAGTATGTGACACGTAATTTGTGTGATTTTACTAAAAATATAATAATATATACAAATTAAAGTATAGAAAATATCAATTAAAAACCTCTATTGAGTTAGAAAGAGAATATTACTCTCTCTGTATAAAATTAATTGTCGATTTAGAATTTTTAGCTTATAACAAAATAAGTATCGTTTAACATATTTTCTCACAATTTTTTTTGTTGTCAAAAGTAACCTACAACCGCTACTGAGGTGTGCACTGGATAAATCCCGCCCCTATGTAATAGCCTGCAAACTACATAGGAGAGATTAACCACACTTGGCAAGCCAGGTGTGACAAGCTCACACTTAGAGGTATTGGTGATGGGATTCGAACTTGAGACTTTTGGCCTCAAGATAACACTACTCCACTACTAGCCATCACCAAGCGGACATTTTATCCCTTTTTTTTTGTTGTCAATGATAACCCGCAGCCGCTACCGAGGTGCGCACTGGGTAAATCCCGCTCCTGTGTAATTATAGCCTGCAAACCACACATGAGGGGTAACCACACCTGGCAAGCCAGGTGTGACAGACTCACACTTAGTGGTGTTGGTGGTGAGATTCAAACTTGAGACCTTTGGCCTCAAGATAACACCACTCCACTACTAGGCCATCCCCAAAGAGATATTTTCTCCCAATTTTAACCTTATGTTTATTAGACAGAAAGATAAATATGCATTTTTTAGGAGAGAAATCTACATTTATTAGGGAAATATATATGATTTGAAATGTGATGGATGAGGTATATTTGTCAAAGTCATCGCATCTTATTTTGTAGAAAATTCTAGAACGATAATTAATTTTATATGGAGAGAGTATATATTTTAGTACTTTAAAATACGTCACTTAGTTTATACTTAAATGAATAGTTAACAAATTAAATGTATGAAGAGACCTGTTCAATAAAATAACTAAAGATTATCTAAAAAGGCAAAATTACTAAATTTTTTCATTTATAATATATTGAATTTGCATGTGCATTATCATATAATATTACTTAATTTCAATTATTTAAATTAATATTTGAAATACAAAGAAATCTCTATTATGAAGAAATACAGATAAGATCTATATAACCTATTGATTACTTTACTTTATTGGGTTAGATTCAGATTAACAAATCTCTTAACATCTTGAGAGGTGATCCTTATTTCTAGATCTTGATGAAGACATACAATAGTGCTTTAGTAATTTCATTAATTCATATCATCATAGTGAAACAAATTAAATATTAAAAAAACAATCATGTAATATAATAATTATTTTACCCTCTTCAACCCCAAACAAAATGTAATATATAAAATGTTGTCAAAGAAATATCTACCAAAGTACAAATTGTTCGCATGTGGAGTAAATTTTTTAAAAAAAATATATATATTATAAAAAAATAAAAACATCTAGCCCCCCATCTAAGCAGTTTATAGGCACCCCCTCCCTGCCTGACTAGCTAGTGTCTAGCAAGTTCTCTGCAACCTTGATCGAAGAACGATTTTGGGGATTTTTTTTATCTTAATATGAAATTAATTTTACTAAAAAATAAGAAAATTTTAGACTTCTCATAATATCTCATAATTATGTTGTTGCCCTTGAGTTAAATATGTAACATACTAAGGTAAATAAGAATTTAAATGCATAAGTGATTATTATAAAATTACCTCAAGTTGGTCATCTACATTAACCAAAATAGAATTCTGAGGAGCATTGACGTTGAACCACTGGCCATCATGCTCAATTTGTAGACCCTCAACTCCATTATTTATGAGGAAGGTGAACAAACTTGGTTTATTTTTAATGAATGGAGATTTTTAATAAATGAAGCATAGAATTAAATAGATGAAGAAATAGAAATTAAAGCTGGTAAAATGCACCAAATCCCCTTATGTGATATCTAAAAATCTTTTAGGGAATTCTATATTTAATTTTCATTATACAGTTCTACTTCCATTTTCCCAAGCTATTGACCAAAGTGTGTTTAATTAGTTACATTTTTTTAGCACTTCAATTTTCTAGCATACGACTTCGACTAGCTTTCTAACCAATTTTCGAACTCTTTCGCTGTACTCCTGCACCACTTCCCTAAAATAATTATACGATATATATATATATATATATCAAATCAAATTATATGCACAAGTATTTCATCAAGTGTAGCGTCTACAAGATCTAACTCGATTTTTACCTTAAGAGTTGGGGTTGGTGAGGGCAGTGAAATTTGGGATGCACGTAGAGCTTAAGGTAATCCCTCCATAGAGTGAAGCTCTTGTTTGATGTATCAGTGACGTTATAATTCCCACATTTTATGGGATCTGAAGCACTCTTTGCTGCATACTGCTTCTTCTCAGATTCTGGCAAATTGAAAAATTCTTTTGCTGTTGTAAGCGTCGCATTCATCAAGGTTTCAGGTATCCCATGATTCACAAGCTGCAATCACATACAGTTTCTTGTTAAAATATAATATAGCCTATTATTTGAGAATTGATTTTATAAGACATAAATAAATGGGAAAATGTATAAAAACACACTGATCAAGGTATTAGGTCAGTCTCGATTAGACACTTAAAGTATAAGTCGGCTCAATCGATCCCTTAAACTATTTTAAATGGTGCAAATCAAAAATATTATTTTTTCGTTAGTAATTAATGTTAATTAAATGGCACTACAAGAAAACAGCTCATACACTATTGTTGATTTACCATGGTTTTGACAAGAAACCGTGGTGATTTAGATAAAGACCACGGTTTTCATAAAAACGGTGGTGTATGAGCATGCTCTCCCAGAGGAAACACCATGGTTTCAAATAGTCCAGTGGTGTATATTCATAAATACACCACCCATATTATGTAACGGTGGTGTATGTGCATAATTTTAATATTTTTTTAATATTAAAATTAAAATAAAAGAAAATGAGGGATCAAAAAAATTAAATCCCTAATACACAGATCTCGCGCGCTGTTCTTTGCCCGAAATTCTCCTACAGTCCACCATCTCCATTGCTGTCTCCAGAAATTTCTCTTCACCCCGCCGCGAAGATGCAGATCTTCGTCAAAACCCTAACGGGTAAGACGATCACCCTGGAGGTGGAATCTTCTGACACGATCGACAACGTGATCGAAGACTAAGATCCAGGACAAGGAAGACATCCCACCGGACCAGTAGCGCCTTATCTTCACCGGAAAGCAGCTCGAGAATGGTCAATGGTCGCACCCTCGCCGACTACAACATCTAGAAAGAGTCGACGCTCCATCTCGTAATATATTTAAAAACCATTTTTGTCCAGAGTTGTTTGTTTTATTTTTCAATGTCAGTTTTTATGGCGGGTGTGCCTCATAATAAGGGGTTTTGAGTGCGGGAGTGTGTGGCTGATTTCAATGTTCTTGTTTTGGTTTTGGTTTTGATTTGGATTTGTTGTAGTTCACTACAAATTAAGACTACCACTTAGTGTCCCCGGAACAATAGAATCTTCTCCTAGTTAGGACTAAGTTTAAAACATGACTACCCTATTCCAGTCATAGAAGAACTTATGGATGAGCTTAATGGTTCTAAGTACTTTTCAAAGATTGATCTACGGTCTGGGTATTTTCAGATACTTATGAAGCCTAGCCATAGACACTTAGCAGCATTTAGGACTCATAGTGGGCACTATGAGTTCCTAGTCATGCCTTTTGGCTTATGCAACGCACCAGCCACCTTCCAATCACTTATGAACCAGGTCTTCAGCAATTGCCTAAGGAAGCACACTCTGGTGTTTTTTTGACGATATACTGGTCTATAGCAAGTCTTGGGAAGCTCACTTAGTGCACCTAAGGGAGGTATTTACCCTGCTCAGGGAGAATTCCCTTTATGCAAAGAAATCTAAATACAACTTTGGCCAACAACAAATTGAATATCTAGGGCATATTATAAGTGGGGAAGGGGTTGCTACAGGCCCACAGAAGATAGAATTTATGGTGAATTGGCCCACTCCACACACTATTAAGCAGCTGAGAGGATTTATGGGCCTCACAGGCTACTACATGAGGTTTATAAAGGGGTATGGTTCAATCAGCAAGCCCCTAACTGCTCTCCTAAAGAAAAACACCTTTAAGTGGACTGCAGAAGCAGAGTAGGCCTTCTGTAACCTTAAGGAAGCCATGACACATGCTCTAGTCTTGGCCCTACCAGATTTCACTCTTCTATTCACTCTGGAAACGGATGCAAGTAGTATAGGGATAGGGGCAGTTCTTATGCAGAAGGGAAGACCTCTTGCTTTTCTTAGCAAAGCACTATGCCTCAAGAACCAAAGTCGATCAATCTATGAAAGAGAGCTTTTAGCTATCCTTATGGCTATTCAAAGGTGGAGACACTACTTACAAGGCAATAGATTCATAATCAAAATAGACCAGCAAGCCCTCAAGCACTTGCTATAGTCGTGAAGTTGAATTTGGAAGGGACTACTTTGAGAGTAGATGGATCTGCTAAAACTTTTAAGGTTGTTTCGAATTCAAATGGATGAAGAGAATCAGATGATAAATTTCCAGAAACTGCATTTGAAGCCATTTATTTATTTCTTTTCGAAAGGAAAAATAGGAAAGGGATCGATATGTGAAATGGGAGTTACTGTATAATGTGCACAGCCACGCATCACGCTCCACCAACTCTATTTTATTTAATTATGAGAAATATGTAATCGTGTCATGATTTATTAATTTGTTGGTGATTATCTTTGCGATAATTAGACATAAACGGTAACAACCCCATTGATTTGATGATCTAATTTTCCCGACAAACTCTTGTTTTTAAATCGACGATGACCTGGTATGATTTGAAGCAAAGCATCATCAAAGACTTGGTTTTGCAAGATTCCTTCCTAGCTTGATCTGTCTTGATTGATGATTCCAAGGCTAGATGATGCATCTCTATTATTTATATGAACATGCACGAGTTAATTAATCTTACACCATTATTTATTTTTATTTTTATAATGGGCAACCTACTGCCAATACTTCGAGAGTGTACGTACGCCAAATAAATTTCGTTCATGTACAGCAGTGTTCGGTAGTTTATTTCATTAAAAATACTAATCGTAAGTGCACAAGATAAATGTAGTAAAACTATGGTGAGCAAGGTCGTATTCACAGAGACTGGCTATGCAACCCGACTAAGTACCCAATTATGTTGTTTCACTTTATCTAGAGAACCAAATTTAAGAGTTGATTTTAATTAAACTAAATATTATAAAATAAATAAATAAATCAAGAACATCAAACGGGATAAACAGATGAAGAAACGGATCCTAGTTGTTGCATAAATGGATTTTTCGATTTTCAGATAATTTATTAAACCAATTAATTTAATTCTAAATCTTGTAGGAGAATCACTAATACACTACAAAAAAATTCCGATTTAGCGACGGGGTTTTCCGTCGCTAATCCCATTTGCTAATCATGCGCGACGGTGGCTCGCCCCGTCGCCAAGGCTTAGCGGCGGATCTAGCGACGGGGTGCGCACCCCGTCGCTAGATAGCGACGGAAACCCCGTCGCTATCCGCCAAATTTAAAATTTTGAAATTATTGATTGGCCCGGCCCGCGCGATGAGCCCCCGACCCGGGGGGGCCCGGCCCATTAATGAGCCCTTGACCCGACCCGATGAAAGGCCCGCGCCCAAGCCCTTTCCAAGGGCTTCAAGAATAATTTTGTATAATATGCACCTAAGAGGATTCGAACATGTGACCTCCTAGAAGGAGGGTCAAACACTTATCCATTGGGGCAAGTTCAATTGATGTTATATTGATAGTTTAAATAATATATATACTTATACGATTTTTTCATAATTTATTTTTATTTATCTCTATAAATTAAAAGTGCTATATTCTTATTAATATATTTATATCTATTTGTGCACAAATATATATATATATATATATAATATTGATATTATATTGTATTATATATTTGTATATAAGAACTATAATTTAAGGTGATATTTATTAAATATCCATGCATACAAAAACTATAATAAAGGTGATATTGTATTATATATTTGTATATAGAACAATAATTTATTAATTAAATTATTTTAAAAATTATATATATATATATATATATATCATGGTGAAAATGTGCTTAAATAGTCTTACTTTGTGTTTCATGCTAAATATCATAATGAATTAAATTATTTTTACTTACATAATAAATAACTTTAGTTTATAATTAAAAATTAAAATCCATTATATACTGTATTATGTATATATTTTCATAGTATATTTTAGTTTGTTAATGTATAATTGATTAATCTTATAGTAGTAACTATAATAAATATTATGTTAAACTTAATATATTTTTTAAATATATAATAATATACTAATTAGTTTATTTATAAGAATACTAATAAAGCAAATTTGTATAAATTTGTATTTAATAAGGAAATAATACAAATTTAAAGATGTGATATTAATAAATGTGTATAATTGCGATATGATTTTTTCAAAAATTAAAATAAATGAATAAAAAATATAAAAATGATTTTAATAGGGAGAATATTTGTATTAGAATAGATTGAAATCATATTTAATTATTTTAAAAATAATTAAATAAAATTTAAAAAATAAATAAAAAATTAGAAAAAATTAAAAATTACTTTAGTTTATAATTAAAAATTAAAATCCATTATATACTATATATGTATATATTTTCATAGTATATTTTAGTTTATTAATGTATAATTGATTAATCTTGTAGTAGTAACTATAATAAATATTATGTTAAACTTAATACATTTTTTAAATATATAATAATATACTAATTAGTTTATTTATAAGAATACTAATAAAGCTAATTTGTATAAATTTGTATTTAATAAGGAGATAACACAAATTTAAAGATGTGATATTAATAAATGTGTATAATTGCGATATTATTTTTTCAAAAATTAAAATAAATGAATAAAAATATAAAAATTATTTTAATAGGGAGAATATATGTATTAGAATATATTGAAATCATATTTAATTATTTTAAAAATAATTAAATAAAATTTAAAAAATAAATAAAAAATTAAAAAAAATTAAAAATTACTTTAGTTTATAATTAAAAATTAAAATCCATTATATACTATATTATGTATATATATATTTTCATAGTATATTTTAGTTTGTTAATATATAATTGATTAATTTTGTAGTAGTAACTATAATAAATATTATGTTAAACTTAATACATTTTTTAAATATATAATAATATACTAATTAGTTTATTTATAAGAATACTAATAAAGCTAATTTGTATAAATTTTTATTTAATAAGGAAATAATACAAATTTAAAGATGTGATATAAATAAATGTATATTGCAATATTATTTTTTCAAAAATTAAAATAAATGAATAAAAATATAAAAATGATTTTAATAGGGGGAATATTTGTATTAGAATATATTAAAATCATATTTAATTATTTTAAAAATAATTAATTAAAATTTAAAAAAAAAATTAAAAAAAAATTAGCTACGGGGGTTCCCGTCGCTATTTCCGTCGCTAAGTTGTAGCGACGGGAACCCCCGTCGCTATATTTAAAAAAATAATGATATATTAAAATTTTAAAATCTAGCTACGTGGAACCCCGTCGCTAACCCCGTCGCAAATTTTTCCGTCACTAGTGGCGACCCGTGTCGGCCCCGTCGCTAATTTCCGTCGCTATAATGGACTTTTTTTGTAGTGATATAATCACAGTCTCTCTCTCGAGAAAGTTATTAGATTCTAATTCTTATCTCTCGATCTCAAATCATTATCTAACTCCAATTAGGACCTCAGATTTATTCTCCTCACGACACCTACCAATCTATCGATCTAGCAGACTAGTGTTATACAATCATAATCCGTTAATCTATTAACGTCTCTCGAGTGAATAATAAACTCTCGATCTAGCAGACTCGTGTTATACAATGTTAATCTATTAATCTATTAACCTCTCTCGAGTGAATAATAAACTAACTAAACAAATGTAAATGCTGATCAATTCATTCACAAAAGAAAACAGAAATCAAGGATGCATAAACAAGAAATAGAACGAAATAATAAATCACTTCAAATCATAAATTCATAAAACAGTCAACAACCCTAGGATCTCTAGAAGTTTAGCTACTCATGTTGTATTCAAAATCCAAAGGAGGTAAATACAAATGAATTGCTGATGAATAAAGCATAAAATAAACTTAGTCTATGATGTGCTTCTTCAATCTCTCGGTGGTCTCTTCTCCGTCTTCTCCACGGTGTTCTCTGCTATCTCTATAGGGTCAAAAGTCCTAATTTTCGTGCATAATGAACCCTAACATAGTGGAGGAAGTTCTCGGCCCAAGATGGAAACAAGTCTAATCTAAAAAGGAAAACAGATTTTTACGCCGGAAATAGCACGGGCTGTGCATTTAGTACAGAGAAATTGCCCGTCATGTTGAATGCAAGTTACACGGGCCGTGCAGTCCGTCAGCCTCCCAACACGCTTCGCCGTTTTGCTCCGTTCTTACTCGTTTCTCATCCCATTGATCCGATTCAAGTTGCAACGCACTCCTCACTCGATCTTCTATCTTCTTAGGTAATTTTTAAGATCAATTGAATCTCATAAAATAAATTGAATCAAATCCCTTCAAAATGAGCAAATACATGATACTGCACAAAATATGAAAAACTATGCGCAACTTGTTAATTTATGCAAGCAGTACACATGAACAACCATCTAACTAGATCTCAAAATGCATGAAAGCCATTGGGAATCAAGGGTTTATCAACTTTCCCAAACTTAGAAACATGTTCGTCCTCGAACATCTGAGAAACATGAAAGAACTGAAGTGTGGATCATCAAATGTGCAATGATTCAGAGAATAAACTAAATTTTTGCTCAATCAAGTATGTAAATCAAAGCCACAACGCACAAAGATAAACTCAAAGAATGCCTTTAAAATAGTGAACCTCTCCGGGTGTGTATTTTCTCTTATCACACAAGCGTTTAAAAAGGATGTGTTTACACTCAAAAATCAATTCAATGCATATAATCCACCATAGGCTTTCAATAAATCTCATCTCTCCACTACAGCAATGTGTGCTTCAAAGTAAGAATCAAAAAGGTCTTTTCATTGGTTGTAATGTAGGCTTCGGCTAAGATGGGGAAATTTTGGCTAAGTGACTAAGTTAAATAAACTCTGACACCTTCCAAATAAATAACACTCCAACTCCACAGTAGAATCCTTTTGGATCCTCTTCCAACCTTTTCACCCTTCTACAATGTTCACTCGATTTCTAGCCTTATTAGACTCTTCGAGTCTCATTTAATTTCCTTGGTATAATTTTTTAATTTCCATGCTCATTTGTTTTTTCTTTCTTTTTCTTATTTTTTTTCTTTTCTTCTTCTTTGTCACTTCTTTGAAGTGATCAATGCGAGCATCTACATCCATACCAATCTTCTGGACAATACAACCTCTACATCAACCCCAACTACCCATCATTCCATAATTTTTCAACTATCCTTTCTCCACAAATTTTCAATGAACATGTAACTCAAAGAAATAAGCTTTAAGGCTCAACGTGACTGACTAAGGATAATCAATTTATCAGGACCAGTGTATGGATAAAGTTTGATAAAAAATAGCCTTAAATCATTTTCAAACTATTAGCACACAACACGTAGTCTCGAGAGAGATATGAAGGCAAGTTCTAGAGATCATACACAAGATTGATAATCATACCAGAAATAAACAAGACTAACAAGTCTTAGGCTCAAAATCTCTCATGCTCAATCATATTCCAATGGCATAAATTCTAGAAATCTATCAAAGCACAAAGTAATTCATCATCACATACTCAGTTAGCAATTTTTCAAATAAACGCAATCTCATCATTAGCTAGTCGAGTTTCCACAACTTCATAGTTTCACATCCATAAATATTCTCCGATATCTCAATATAAAACCATTTTCAAATAGACAGAGAAATCCAGAGATAATCAAAAGCAACATCAAACTACTCCTAAAAACAAAAACAACAACCTAAGTAAAATAAATAAAATAGATAAATTCAGGATACTACCACACCAACTCCCTCCCCTAAACTTATTCACACGTCAGGAGAATAAGTTTAGAGGGAAAAGAAGTGTAGTATCTTGAAGAACAAACTCACCAAGGTGGAGACTGAGAAAACTGAAGACACTATTTTTTTTTACCTGCACGAGAAATTAGAGAAAAAAAAGAGCACACAAGAAATAAAAAACACAAAACAAAAACAAAGTACCACAATATTGGGTTGCCTCCCAATCAGTGTTTGATTTATTATCTCGAGCTCGACATCCTCTTGAAAATGGCTAAGGAGGATTTGGTGAAGCGCGACGCCACACTAATCCTCATCTCATCAACTCTGTTAGGGATATCGAAGTAGCTCGTCCGCAACCCCAACGCTCTCCGTGCTTGTTCTTGGCTTTTATCTTCTTAGCTTCTTGAACTTTGATAGGCCTCTTCAAATCAACGAGCGTATGAAGTTCATCAAATTCTTTAGGGGAGTCCACTAATTCAACCATATTTACTTCCTCATATGCCGGATTGTCAAGGGGCCGATAAACATTGAAGATTTCACTTTCATCTTCAACTCACAACACCAAAGTCTCCCTTTTTACATCGATAACCACTCCAGTAGTGACAAGAAGCGGTCGCCCAAAAATGAGAGGAACTCTATGATCTTCTTCCATGTCCAGCACAATAAAGTCGGCTGGAACAATAAATTTCCTAACCTTCACCAGAACATCTTTAACTATTCTCCGTAGACATCTTAAAGTTCGATCAGCCAACTGCAGAGTCAATGAAGTTAATTTTAATGAACCAAGCCCTAGTTGCTGATAAACAGAGAGGCATCAAATTGATGCTAGCTCCCAAATCACACAACACCCGACTAAAGATGGAACTTCCAATAGTGCACAAGATAGAAAAGCTTACCGGATCCTTCAACTTCGTCGGTACTTGTCTCTGTATAATAGCACTGCACTCTTCAGACAAGTTCACCATTTCCGCTTCTCTAATCTTTCTCTTCATAAACAAAATTTCTTTCATAAATTTGGCATACTTCAGCATCTTCTCAAGCGCCTCAACAAACAGGATATTAATAGATAGCTTCTTAAAAATCTCGAGAAACTTTTCAAATTGGTTTTCCGTGTCTTGCTTCTTCTGTCTTTGGGAAAATGGTAAATGAGGAACATAGACAGGAGGCGGCACATACTTAGGCTCAGGAGCCTCTTCAGCAACAATTATAGCTTCTTTTTCACCCTCTTCAGTTGTTCCTTTGCACAGATGAATTACATTGCATTGTTCATTCAGGTTAATCTCTATGTTGCTTGGATATTGGCCCTTTTGTTGCTAGCTTCCAACGATCTTGGCCAGCTAACCAATTTGAATCTCCATCGACTTCAATTGAGCCCCCATGTTTGCAGTGAACTTGTTTAAGGCTACTGTCAGATTATCCACCTTTGCAGCTTCAACATCCATCCTTTGCTTGGTGGCAGTCATAAAGGACCCCAGAATATTCTCCAAATCTGACTTTGGAGATTCATTGATGACTCTATTGGTGGTGAAAAACCCGGGAGGCGGCTGCTAAAAGTTATTCAGATACCCATAACTTAGCTTATTATTATTTTGCTGTCCAAACTGGTGGTATGAATTTCCTCCTAGATTTAGCCGAAAATTATTATTGTAGCTTCGTCTTTGCATGTAATTCACATCTCCCACCCACTTCATCTTGGACTGCAACTACTTTCTCCGGCACATTCTCCACTAGGGCTAAGCTATTCTTCATCGGTAGTGTAATCATCTTGGCCATAGTTGACATCCGAGCCGTCAACTCCTTCAGATCATCAGAAGATGAAATCTCGGCCACCCTTCTAACTGAGTTCATCTGAGATGGCCACTGAGCACTGTTTGTAGCCATTCTCTCCAACAACTCCATATCTTCCTCTGTAGACAATTCCAACAGAGCTCCTCCAGCAGTAGCGTCTATCTGATCTTAGGTATGCTCCAATAATCCATTATAAAAATAACACACATACTGATCTATTTTGAACCCATGTATCAGACACTTTTTGATGAGATCTCGAAACCATTCCCAAGCTTCATACAGAGGTTCCTGGTCGAACTGCCTGAATTATGTAATCTAATTCCTCATCCTTAATGTCTTGCTTGGAGGATAATATTTTGCGAGGAACTTCTTACACAAATGTGACCACGTTCTAATTGAGCCGACCTCCAGAGATTGGTACCACAATTTCACCTTGTCTCGCAGAAAGAATGAGAAAAGATGAAGCCGGATAGTGTCAACTCTTACTCCATTCATCTTGACGGTTCAACAAACTTCAAGAAATTATGCCAGATGTGCATGTGGGTCTTCTAATGCTCCTCCACCAAATTGGTTCTGCTGAACCATTAGAACAAGTCCTGACTTGAACTCGATATTATTGGCATCAATAGATGATAACTGACCTCCACCAAAATTTCCAGTCACTTGAGGCTCCATAGTCTCTCGAATCGATGGTTGAGCCACTGGTGGCTCAGGTGCTCATTGTTGCAGCTGAAGCAAAGCTCGCAAATCGTCCATTTTCTCGGCTTGAATTCTCTTTGTGTTCTTGTGTCTGGCAGACGCTTCGATCTCAGGATCTATAGGTACTAAATCTGATAGACCTCTAGACCTCAAATTCATATACTATCTGCTGAACACCAGATAAAAATAATCAAAGCACCACAGAGAGAAACAAATTAAAGAGAAAAAAAATAAAATAAACTACACTCTAAATTAAAGCTCAACAATTAAATCAAATATTAGCCGTCAATTACACCAGTCCCCGACAATAGCGCCAAAAACTTGTTCAGTATTTTATTTCACTAAAAAGACTGCTCGCAAGTGCACGAAGTAAATGTAGCAAAACTATGGTGAGTAAGGTCATATCCACAGAGACTGACTATGCAACTCGACTAAGTACCCAATTATGTTGTTTCATTTTATCTAGAGAACATAATTTAAGAATTGATTTTAATTAAACTAAATATTATAAAATAAATAAATAAATCAAGAACAGCAAATATGATAAATAGATGAAGAAACGGATCCTAGGGTGTTGTTGCATAAATGGATTTTCCAATTTTCAGATAATTTATTAAACCAATTTAATTCTAAATCTTGTAGGAGAATCACTAATATAATCACAGCCTCTTTCTCGAGTAAGTTATGAAAGTAGATTAGATTCTAATTCTTATCTCTCGATCTCAAATTATTATCTAACTCCAATTAGCACCTAAGATATATTCTCCTTATGACACCTACCAATCTCTCGATCTAGCAGACTCGTGTTATGTAATCATAATCCGTTAATCTATTAACCTCTCGAGTGAATAATAAACTAACTATACAAATGTAAATGCTGATCAATTCATTCACAAAAGACAATAGAAATCAAGGATGCATAAACAAGAAATAGGACGGAAGAATAAATCACTTCAAATTATAAATCCATAAAACAATCAACAATCCTAGGATCTCTAGAAATTTAGTAGAACTTTCGAATGACTTGTGCCAAACTATAGGTTATATTCTCTGCCAAGAAAACCGAGCTCTCTCTCCCTATTCCACTCAATTTAAAGCAACATACGCAGCTGCAAAAGTCAACCTGAGAAGAAGAACTCTACAAGCTATAAGCATCCTGAGTTCGCTGTTCAAAGTCCAGTCGAAGATCTTCTCAATCTACGCTCTAAAAAGTATTAACGACAATAGCTCAATTCAAGGAGCATGTTTAGTTGATAACTCCTGTTCAAGATTAACCATCTTGAAGATCGAAAGGGATGTAAAACCTTATAAAGACAACAATAGCACCTAACTCTCTAGCTAAGTGTGAGCCGTCGCAAAAGAAACTGCCGCCGGAATAGCTAACTGTTGGAGACTGCAAGTGTGAGCCATCGATCCAGCTGAGGTAACATTATAAAGAAACTCAATATTACCAGGTTCAGTAAGTTTACATTCATCGTATAATTTGTAAGGTTCACTCAGATTATATAGTGAACACTACCAAAAAAACGCTCATACATAACGGATAAATCCATTATGTATGTAACAAAAACTCTATTACGTACACTGGTGTTATGTATGATTGCGCTCATACGTAACGGAATAATATCCATTATCTATGTTATTATACATAACAGTTGTAGCAACAAACATAACATCAGATATTACGTTATCTATAACTCTCATACATAACGTTTACTTCCGTTATAAAAGTTTAACTTCCTCCTTTATCTATAAACTTTTACATAATGGTTTTTTTCATAGATAACACTCTTCATTGCGTGATCTATTACTGTTATATATAACGGTTTGTACCGTTATGAAAATTCATTTTTCTCCGTTATGAAATATACCACATGGATGAATACATAACGTTGTTTGTAGTTTACATAACATTTTTTTACGTTATGTATGTTTTGATACATAACATATTTTTACCGTTATTAAATATTTTTAGTTTTTGTTATCTTTAGGTCTTATACATAACAGCCTTTTAGTTTCATTGTCGTTATGTATGTTTCCAATGAGTACCATTATGTATGCCTGCTATAATTTTTTTATAGATTTTCAGCAATTAAAATAATTGTAAAACAATAAAAATAACTGAAATTCCCATAAATCATCGTATATCTAATTCAAAAAATATTCATACATTCAACCGAATATAGTCAACATTCTAAACATGTTTATATCGTACTAATGTCCAAAAAAAGATAACATATATATTGCAACAGCTAGCTAGCCATTTTGACCGGAATAACTTTTTCGATGATTGAGAGGCGCCCATGCAACTCAACTGCTCAACTATAAACCTGCCACGGTTGGAGAAGTAAGTGATAACAATTAATCAACACAATACTCAACAACAACCTAATCTCAACTAAAATAACATAAAATATATTCCTTAAGAAATTTCGGTGAGGTTGCAGGCTGGTCTTGTGGCTTTAAGTCCAGAAAACCACCTATACCCTTGAAGTATAGATATCACTTCAAAGATTTATAGAATGAATTATCAAAATTTACGGCAAATGCAAATGTGAGAAATGGAGGAAAAGTCATTATTCAACACTCCATCAAATAATAACCCACTTTTCTCCGCTACAAACCAGAGAATATATTTTATACTTGATGAGGAATGACACGAAGTGCTCGTCAAGTATGAGTTATATAATTGATACATTGAAATCAGATACATCAAATCTTCAATATCAATCTATTTGATGCTCTTATACTATTGTGTATATTTGCAACTCATTTCTTATATATATATGTTCACTATTTGAAGACTAAAATGGAGCAACTCATTTCTTAAATAAATATAAAGCTTTACGAAGAGTGCAAGCTTACTTGTAGCAAATATCTTCACCAGCTCTTCCCAAACTTTGAGTTAGATTGAAAACGATAGCCCAGGTAAGATCACAAAGTCGCATCAGCAATTGATTTACATCAAGGTGAGATAATTAAAACACTTAGTTGAAACATCATCTTCTTTATGTAAAAGAAATTAAGATTTTAAGGTGCATATCTCTCACACTCACAGATGCACAAACGAATATTGACATGATTAGCATACCTGCAGTGCAAAAGCAATATCTGCTCCATCAATCTTTAATGTCACTCTTCTGAGCTTATCTTCTCGTGATTGTCCTAGTTTAAGAATTCCCTGCAATTTAATCACATTGATAAATTAATCCTGAAATGAACCATTTCCATGGGAACAATAATATAGGTAATTTTATATTTGCATTATCATGCATGAATAGTTTTACCTGGTCGTCTAGCACCCTGCACATACTTGGAAAAGTTCCACAATACCAACTGGAGGGATCAAAGTTGATTTACAAACATCCACGTAATATTTATTCAACTGCATCCATAGAGTGAAATCTGAAGGTAGAAAACAACGATGAAAGTTACTAAATTAAATTAGAAGGAATATAATGGAAGAACTATTCGGTAGTTCCCCTTTTCCCTGCTAACAGAAAACTTAAATAATATTTCATTATCTCTGAGTGAAGTTACTAACTACGATGGACCTCCAGTTTTCCAAATTTTCCTCTTGAATGATTATTGATTTTGGTGAATGACAGAAAAACAATAAAGAGTTGAAGACAAGATTTAGGAATGTTACATGTGGAAAAGTGGCAATTAGAAGGAAGCATTTATAAAGTTAAGATACCGGATCAAAATTAACAAGAAGCAGCTTGCCTACACCGGACCTCAAGAGCATAGATGCAGCATGACTCCCAACTCCTCCAAGACCAATGACAACAACATAAGAAGATACCACTTTTTTCTGGTGTTCCAAGCTAAAGAACTGAATATTCCTAATGGCATTAACAACTATTGAGGCTCAAACCATAATGTTGTTTATGTTTTCAGATAGCAAATAAAAAACAGACAAAGTAAGTGCCCAATGGTTCTTTTCCCTGGTGGGGGTTTACTGCAGCAACATAAATTTCTATGGTCTAACTCATTATTGAACAATCACCACCAGTAGGGGTAACTGGGACAAAGGACCAAAAATGAAAAAGAAAAACAGAAACCAGCTGATGTCACCTTGCTAGTTGTTCAGGCACAATTTCATCCATGAGCAAGTTAGTACCCTCTACACCATGATCCAAATCCTCTGAGAACTTATATTCTGTGCCAAGAGTAAATGATTTACATGATAACAATCCATCAAGATAAAGAATTTATAATGCAACAGCAAGCATTCCACTAGGGACCTTATTGCTGATAGATATGTCATATATCATATATGTAAAATCTTCTTCCATTTGTAAAACAAAGTATCATCAGCATGAGAAGAAAAATATGCTGGCAAGATAAGTAAAATCACCGAATCTGCTTCTACTTTGAGCATACTCACTATATAAAAACAAAATCAAAGGGATGACTTAAAGGCCAATGAACTACTCAAATTCCAGTTACAGATCATATTATCATTCTGCTACGGATAAATCACTTTCTATATAGTTAAAATCTGATAATTTGGTATGAATTGCATGCAATAAGTGTGATCTCCAGCACTGGAAATCTCAGATGAAGACTGTTATCCCTGTCCAATTGGCACATGATGGCACAATATATTGTTGTCCATATTGGAAAAAACCCTTAACATATGTGTTGTGAATTAACATTACTGTTTGATTCATTGGTCTCCACATTAGCACATTCACTTCCAATCCGTCTGCGCAAATGATCAAGAAAAAACTCAAAAAAATCCACAACCTTTGGCCTCAAGCAAATAAAATTTTAAAGAACCATAATGAAATTAATAATTTAATGCTTGCGTGCTCATGGCTTACTTGGGAAGAATTTTGAAGATGGCAAGAGTAGCATTAGAACCTAGTACAGCTCCAGCTCCAACCAACACCAAGTATTTCCCTTTCTCTGCCATCTCTCTCCAAATTTTTTAAACTGCCACCGTTGGATAATAAGGATATATGAAAATAATAAACGTTAATTACTCATAATTCATAAACTAAAAATAATTGAAAGTTAGAAAGACTCGGATAGTTTAATTGCGCTATTTTTACACACTTCTAATTCTACAGATTTATAAAAAGTTATAAAAAAAATCCCCTAAAAGTTAAGAAAAAATTATTCTTAAAAAAAATACATTGTTATTCTATGTAATAAAAAAAGGAATTTTGGGGAGAAACAAAATTATGAGAGAATTTCATCACTGCCTGGCTGGTCCTTTTAAAGTGAAAAACAAAATAAAATTTTAAAGAACCATAATATTTACCTAAGGAGTAATCACTAGGACCATAATTGATAATTTGGAGAACATGGTGCAGCTGATACAAGAAATGTAACAGATTAACTACATTCTTTCTCATCCAATATAAACGCTTATATTCTAAAGTTTTAATACAAAATGGAATTTCAAATCTAGGTTAAGTAAGTTTCAAATTATTGAAACAATGATACAAGCAAATAAAAGAAAGGTGTGGAAGTGGCCTACAAGATCAGCAACAGAACCACCAACCATATATTCCATGACTATCCACAACTTTGTTTGATGCAGATAAAATTAGAAGAAGAATTGCAACGGAAACAAATCTTAATTGCAAAGACAATAAACACACAACTCAATAAACCCTGGGACATAGGTTTCCTGAACATATCAATTTCCACGGATTGATATAGCAATAAAATTCAAAGGAAAACTGCAATAAAAACAAACATTTATTGAAGACAATAAAAACTCTCTCTCTCTCTCTCTCTCTCTCTCTCTCTCTCTCTCTCTCTTTCAGGACACTGATTCGGTAAACAAACAGTCTTCCACGGATTAAATTTGTCAACATCATATCAATGCAGAAACAAAATCCAAAAATAAAATAAAATTGTAGAACAAGAAGAAAATATTTTCCAATTTCGTGCCCCAGAGAATCAAACAGTGCCAAAAACCAAAATCTCCAAAATTCAGGAAAAGACAAAGAATACCTAAGGTCGGAATGGCCGTAGTCGATGCAGAAGTAATTCCGGCGGCGGGACGGCGTCGTTTCCATGCAGAATTGGAGATTAATCAAAACTCTGAGTTAGAAAGCACCACAATGGTGGGCTAAATCTGGCTTCAAAATTGACGTCGTACTCCGCCGTAGAAGGTGGCCGCTCGCCGAGGTAATGGCAGAAATCAACCCTTCGCTGAAGCTCTCTCTCTGTGTATTCCCTTTTTTGAAGCTGATTATTGATCGGTTACTTTGCTGAATTTGGGAGAAGGGAACAAAGATGAGGGCTTTTCTTTTATCTTTTGTTACAATTTTTTCTAATAAAAATATAAATTAAGTTTGAGGTTTTCTTTTAAAAGGTAGAGTAAAAAAAATAACTTTTTATTTTAATGAAATATTGACTAATGATTTGGTGGGAAATATAGGCGGTAAAATTTTACTAAATAATGGTGAGAGGAAGAGCAGCGGGAACTTAGAAAATTTTCAATTTATAGTATTTAATTTTGAATTAAAAAAATAATAATTAACACATATACATAACAGATATTCATAACGGTTAAAGATACCGTTATATAATATGTTTATACATAGCACAATGCATAACAGTACCAAATGAGCGTTATAATTGTGAACAGTATGTAACACTCATCGATAACGCAAGACTCGAAAATGTTATATATGATCGAAAATAACACTTCTCTCATAACGGATTTTTGAAATATGCGTTATCTATACCAAAAATGCGCTTATACATAACGGATATTTAAAATATCCGTTATGTATAAAGTGTTATGTATGAGGGTCTTTTGTGGTTGTGGAATTTGTCCCTTCTGCCGAAGTTTTGAGACTTCGAACCTCTATAAAATCGATCGTGTGTTGTATTGCTTTCATTCTTCTAAACTGCTTATCTCTTGAAACTGCACACAAGATCACACAACTTGCACTTATCATTCTCAAACTGATACTAGATAAATTAATAAGTTCAAACTAGTCAAAGGGCCGTTAAAGTTTTCCGCACTCTTTCAAAAAGGTTTTTGGAATCAATTTATTCACCTCTCCCCTCTAAACTGATATTGACTCATCCGGGACCAACAAGTGGTATCAGAGCGGTTGATTCTAAGGATCAGCCATGTCTGCAGATCAACTGAATAAGATCTATTTATCTGTGCTAACATCTTAAGCTATGGGAAACCATAAGCTATCTCTATTTTCAGTTGAGAATTATGATAATTGGAGCAGAAGGATGAAGGCACATCTTTGCTTAATTCATGGGAACATGTGGGAAGTCATAGAAGATGGTCTGATCACGATAATGATGGATAACGATGCCCACATAGTTGATGTCAATCAACCAGCACGAATCCCAAAGCCAACTCATCTTCTCACCAATGAGGAAAAGAAGTTGAAGAATCTAGAGTTCGTGACTCAAGCAACACTCTTCTAAACTCCAGATGAAGATCGAATGAAGGACAACAAGAACTGTAGAACCGCCAAGGAGATACGGGATTTGTTGGTAGATATATGTTGACGCGTGGTCATTTCGCGCTTAAAAATATATTTGTAAACTTCTGTGCCCACAGCGAGCATAGCTAGCTAATGAGTACGGGTCTATCCCACAGAGAGCTGTTGCGATTCTATCTTCAAGTAACCAATCACAAAGGGGTTTTTGGTGTTGTCACTAAACTGAATTTAAATATGCAAAAGAAACGAAAGAAAATATTAAATAACAAAATGTTCTGGCATTTGAATTAGAATTTGGTTTAAACATAAAACAACTCGATCATGGGCACACCGATTTTCATGCATGACAGGTCATCTAGTTATGGTGACCGAATTCCTCTCTGCGTCTCCTCATTCATCCTTTCATTTTAGGTTTAAAAGTGATTCCTCTTCGATTAAACCCCTAACCAGTTACCCACCTCCCGATTCCTCTAAGAGATGTAAGCAAACAAGCAGCAGTGTGCCCTAGACGGACCCAGATCTGTTGTGTTCAACTGATTCCTCTTGTGCCCACAACACCCCATTAATTTCCTTATTACTATATGAACCGACACACAGTCACGATTTGCCAATTCAATTAATAGTGGTGTGCCCTCTTTACCTAACGAGTGATCAGCCACATTGGGCACTTCAGACACACACTCACGCAGAACAAGGCTCAAGAATTAATGGAAACTTATCATGCATTACTATGCCCATTTTGGCCTCACGAGTCCAAATTTATGCTCAAACCAATTTCATTGTTCAAATGCCAGAATTAAAGATCTAGCCGAGAAGGCTAGACATAATTGAAATTGCAGAAATTAAAGACATAACATAAATAGGAACTTACTGAATTAATTAAGCAAAAAATTAACTCCAACGTTGAGACACATGAACATATCCTAAGTCCCGAAGGTTTAAGACCTTTCGGATTGTTTTTTGGCTGCGTAAGCAGCGTACTGAAAATAAAAATGCAGAAATATAAAATGTAGAAATGTTTCAGACTGTCTAAAGATTGTTTTCCCAGAGACTAAACTTGTTTAAATAACTACATTTCCGAGTGGAGTTTCCCCACAGGCGGGGGTCTTCTGCTGAAATTCCGGAACGGCGTGCCCTTTCTGATCGGTTGGATAAGCTTCAGCTTTATCAAATCCCTATTTTTTAGGGATTGCTCTTATCTCCTTCGATTGAGCTTATCTCTTTGTTGCATTGCCTTCTAGGAGTCCAGCTTAGCTCCAACTCTCCTTCGGATATGTAGCTATCTTCCACCATCTCTCCTCCAACTGATTTTCGAGTTTCACGGGAATGCCCATTCTGACCTGTGGTAGAGTCTGTGCGAGTACTGTGGGCACAGCATCATCTGTCAGCTCCATCCGTATCTGATATGCCCACTTCACCGACCGAATGTGGGATGGATACTGAAGACGTCCCTTGTGCCTCTGATGAACATATGTGTGAGATAAACGTGAATAACTGGGCATAAAATGCCCCTTCCGCCAGACTCGACTCTTGGAATGCCCTTTGACCGCAACCTGATTCTTTTCGACACAAAACACACTAAAAAGGACATTTATAGAGGATAAAATGCCCATAAAAACACGAAATCAATGGACTTATCATATGTCAATCAAGAATCTGAAGCCATCAAAAGGAACAAGTTCCAACTTGCGGTTGACAAGTATGAGTCCTTTATTATGTAACCAGAAGAATCCATTTCAAGCCTTGAAACCAGATTTCTAGACATAATCAACAAAATGACTAACTTGGGAAGAAGTTATCCTAACTGTGAGATGACCTCCAAGATATTACACAATCTCACAGAAGAATGGGACATGAAAGTGATTGCTACCAAAGAATCAAGAAATCTAAATAACATCACTACCAGGGAGATATTTAGCTTTCTTAAAGCTCATGAGTATAACCTAAACCGGAAGAAGGAAGCGTCAACTTCATCAGTTCAAGATGCAGCCTTCTACAGTGAAATGAATTAGTTTAGAGACACTCAAAGAAGAACCAACGTCTGACCAAGAAGTTCACTAGTCAGAGAAAACTAAAGTGGATCTGGAACCAACAGAAGAAGAGACACAACTGAGAAAAAGGAGAATCTGACTGATGACATCAATGAGCAAATTCAGTCAGTGACAAAGTTGTTGGAGAAACTGAAAAGAATCAGAGACAAGCAACTAGCTCAACTCCAACTTGAAGATTCTCCAAGGTGCCGCACTCCGACAATGCCGTACAAAAAGGCCAAGGTGAGAAGAAGCTTCTTCAAAAGAAAAACAATGATGGCAAACTCCGAGAATGCCGTACTAGACGACTTAGACTATCCATCTGGAATTGATTCTAACGGCTATAGTTCGGATGATGAAGCCCTATTTTGCCTCATTGCGGACAATGAAGAAGAGGTTAGTACAACTGAATCTGAAACCTCATTTTATCATATTAATGAAGCAACTGTTTCTAGCATGGAATTAGATGAAAAATTTATGTTGTTAGAAAATCAGTTAGCTTTGATATCATGTTTGCATGTTCAACTGAATGATGAAAATGATAAACTAAGAAATAAAGTTAGAAATCTGAGCATTGATCATGATAGAATGAATTATCTTGAGATTTAGTTAGTGGAATTTGAGAAACTGAAACTGAAAAAATGCTGAGTTAGAAACTGAGAATTTAAGACATAAACAGGAGATCCTTGAAAGAGAAAAAGTCTCTATCAAGTTCAAAAAGGGATCTCAAACTCTAGATGAAATATTGAATCATCAAAGAACAAAGTCTGATAGTACATGATTAGGCTATAGTAAGTTAACTGCTTCAGAAAAAGAAAAATCAGTTGCACAAAGTAGTGATAAAGGTATCTTGAAGGGATTCACTAGGCTGACTCAATCAGTTGAAGTATCCAAAGGAAAAGGCATACTTAGCACTCCCCAAATTCAGTTTAGACAATTCAATCACTCTTCTTAACCGAGACCACCAGTGAACCGAACTGAGAGATCAATTAATCCTAAAAGAAACACCTTTTCTAGATCTCATGCCTACCCTACCCAAAAGTTCAATCAACATGCCTATACAGGACATCAAAGTACTTATAGGAGAAATCAGAGAAACATGTTTGAACCCAGAAACCAATATGATGACTATCTGTATTCTAAAAATGAACCAAGGATCAATCCAAGGGGGTTCAGTTCAACAAACTGGAAACATACAAGGAATTAGCCTGATCAAAGAGCTCAAAGATCTCAAAACCAAAGAGGATCAGTTGAACTAGTTTACCCTACTAACTCTCATCGCAGGTACCACTCAACTGAATCAACTCAAAAAAGAAGAGTTGATAGAAAGACAAAACTGATCAGACGATCCAAGTCTACTGGATCACTGAATGTTGAAAAGCCAAAAGTTTGGCAAATTTAGATTCCTAAAAACTTGATTAATCAACAAGGACCCAATATGAAATGGGTACCTAAAAGCTAATCATTATTTTTGCAGGAAAAGAGCATCCTATCTAGGAATAAAACCAATGATATTTGGTATCTAGATAGCGGGTGCTCCAAGCACATGACTGGAGATAGAAAAGATCTCGAAGGCTATAAAGAAGTCAAAGGTCCACTTGTCACATTTGGAGATAATTCCAAAAGCCGAATCATTGGAGAATGGTTCATGATCAAAGAAAAAGTGGTAGTAAATGGAATCTCCTATGTGGACGGACTGAAACACAAACTTCTAAGCATTAGTCAATTATGTGATAACGGCTACTTAGTTGACATCAACACGAACACATGTGATATAAGAGACACGTCAACTGGAGCAATTATCCTTACCGGTGTGAGAAAAGGAAACATGTATATTGTTGACTGGGCAACTGGTTATTTAGAAGCTTGTTTTCTCTTAAAGGGGACAACTGAAACAAGTTGGCTATGACATAGTCGACTGAATCATCTCAACTTCAAAAGCATTGTTAGGAAAAACTATCAAGGAAATCCTAATGATGGTTTTGATGAAATGTCAAAACATGAAGAAATATTTATGAAAAACTGCAGGAGTTCCAAGCTGGAGAAAGTAAACTGACCAAGAAGAAACTCCAAAAACAGCTCCGCTAAAGCTAGAAGTCAACCTGCTTTGGAGCATGGTCAACCCAGCTAAAGAGATACATCAGCCAATCAGAAAACAACCCAACCAAGGGTTAAAGCTCAAAAGATAACTCAGCTTGAATCGAACTGACAGCCAAGTCAGTCAAGCTGATTGAAGAAACTGACATCATGATAGTTTAACTGAAGATTGGAAGCATCAAACTGATGGCCAAATATCAGATATCGGCTGAACTGATAACAAGAAAACAAGTCAATTGATAATGGCCAGAGTCAGCCAGCTCAAAGTTCGAACTTGAGATAAACTGCTGACCAAGTTCAAAATAAGACCATTCAAGCTGACAAACTACTCATCATTTTGTGAACAATTGAACTGGCAACCAAGCTCGACATAAGACCAATCGAACTGACCAACCATTTAAATAGTTACGATCAGTCGAACTAGCAAAGAGTGTGAAAAATGAGCCAATTGAAGCCACAGCCGAACCAAGCAGCTGGAGAACTGCCAATCGGACCAATCCAGAACTGAAAGATGAGCAGCTGGAAAACTGCCAACTGGAGTCCTGAACTGGAAGCCAAGCAGCTGATGAGTCTGCCAAACTGAAGCTTCCCGCATTTAATGCTCAACCAGAAATCTTCACATTAATGAAGAAGATCTTGGAGTAAATGCTTTGCAGAGATCAAATGGCTGAGTAACAACTAATTCAAAGTGGCTTTAATGGCTATAAGGATCAACTACCATCGGTAGTTCAGAAGAATCAACGATCGGTGGAACCCAACGGTCACATAGATCACTCCTCTATTTAAGAAGAGTGAATCCCATTTGATTCAACACTTTCGATCCTAAGACTTTTGCCATTCTAACTCTTGCTATATTGCAGATATTGAGCTTTCTTTCTCTCTCCCCACAGCTCAAGTTTTATCATCGTCAAGCTGTGAAAGTCCCAACTGAGAAAAAGACCTTAAAGAGTCAATCAACTAGTTGTTGAAGAATTCTAGCAAAAGCAAGCTTCTCAGTTTATGAAAGACAACGATCAACTGCTCAGCTCAGTAGATTAGACTCTAATTCTTATCTTTCGATCTCGAATTATTATCTAGTTCCAGACAAATCCTTTGATTTATTTTTCTCACGACACCTATCAATCTCTCGATCTAGCAGACTCGTGTTATGCAATCCTAATCTATTAATCTATTAACCTTTCTTGAGTGGATAATAAATTAACTACACATGTGCAAAAGCCGATCAATTCAATCACACAAGACAACAATAATCAAGGACGCATAAACAAGAAATAGAAAAGAACAATATATTACTTTAAATAAAAAATCCATAATCATCCACAACCCTAGAATCGCTAATAATTTAGCTACTCATATTATATTCAAAATCTAAAGAAACTAAATACAAATAAATAGCTATCATGATAATCCGGAATGAATAGAGCATAAAGTAAAACTTAGTCTTATGATGTGCTTCTTCAAAGTCTCGATGGTCTCTTCTCTGGATGCTCCAAGATGTCTTTGCTATCTCTATAGGGTAAAAACTGATACAATTTTCATGTAAAACAACCCTTAAATAGCTGAGGAAAAGTCCAAGCCCGAGACGGAAATGAACTGGGCCAAAAAGAAAAATCCACGTAAAAGGGTGAAAAATAGCACGGTCCGTGCAGTCCTTCCAGTAAGTTCTGCCTTGATTTCACTCCTTAGCACGGGTCATGCAAGCATTGCATGGTCCGTGTTAATCCACTGGACTCCCGATGTGCGTGTTTTCGACACTTTCTCATCTTGATCAAGCCTCAAATCAAACCACAAAGTGTAACAGCTGCCCAAATAAAACAAATATAAAATATAAAGTAATGTGAATATGTGCGTGAGTTGTCCTATTTTAAAAATATAGAAATAGATATTACCCATTAAAAAGTGTTAACGTCAAAAAAAATTTAGGTTAACATGTGGTGCATTTAAAGTTATAAATAATTATAAAAGTATAATTTACTAAAGAATGTAAAGAAATCATTGCTCTATTTGTAGAAACAATTCTAAGAATATACAAATAAATTTGAATTCAAACATATAACACCTAAGAAATAAAATAAAAGAAGCCCTTGCCCTCCTCACAGGTCGTCATCCATGTATACACTTCTCAGGACTTGTCAGAGCTTTCAGCATTCATGCATCGATGCACCACACGTTATCACTTTCACCTACAATGCATGAACTACATAAGCTAAAGCTCAATAAGTAGAAATCATGCGCATGCATGTCCACTGGCAGTCACAACATGTGCAAGACACAGCACACCATAAACGTGAAATGCTCGTGTATAAAATCCTTTCATGCCATCTCGAAAGCATTTTCAACGTTTAGGAACTTGACTCCCTTCACCAAACACCAACATGAGTCATGAGCTCATAATATAATCAATATTTACTTGGCCAAAATGTGATTAATGCACTTATGTGGCTCATCCTTCCTGGACCCCAAGGGACACGCCCCCTGCCTGTTCTCTTTGATCCCACATGAAAGTCATCCCACATCAGCCACTCATCACCTCAAAAGGTGCAGTCGAAGTAGACCATCTTCCCTGGACCCCAAGGGACACGCCCCCTGCCTATTCCCTTTGATCCCACATGGAATTCATCCCACTCGAGGCACAAATATCAACACAGCACAACACGGGCTGGTGGTGACCAATCCCAAACAAAATATTTTCTCTCTCTCAAAATCATTTCATGCATGCAACCACGACAATATCTACATGACGTGCATGCATATGCTCGTGCTCATGTACAAGATATTTAATACAAATAAATACAATAACACAAGTATATTGCATCACATAATCATACAATATAACACAATAATAAATAATAAATTATAAACACATAGTCAAATAATACTATATTCATGCATTGTAGTTGAGGATGGATTTCTACTTACCTCGAGTCAAAAGCTTACAATATTGAGAATTCT
Source organism: Perilla frutescens (assembly GCA_026008535.1). Classification (NCBI taxonomy): domain Eukaryota; kingdom Viridiplantae; phylum Streptophyta; class Magnoliopsida; order Lamiales; family Lamiaceae; genus Perilla; species Perilla frutescens. The sequence continues at coordinate 50,251,498 of BRKX01000002.1, forward strand.
AGATCATGCGCCTTCTCTGCTAAATCTAATCAATAAACCACAACTAGCTACATTAAATATACACAAGATTCGTTAATAGAATAAGACTTGCTTTTCTAATTCCATTGATTAAACTTGCTATTAATAATATAATGAAGTTATACACTTTAATAACTACCAATCAAATATTTTTCCATTAACGTAACATCATTTCGATATTAGAAATATAAAATTGAATATTTATAATTTACTTACACTATAATTATTATTTCATAAAAGTGAGAGTAACCTAATTACTTGGGAAATTAACATTTAACCTATTCAATTTCAAGATCTAATCCATTTTAATTATTACTAATCCAATCACTTAGAAACACTTCATGAACTATTACAATAATGGTATAAATTATTAATATTTTACTTTTTGTTAGTCAAATCGTGCAACGTAGAAATATTATTGCATGGTTCCAAACCATTACAAAACTAGAATATGTAAAATTGAATTAAAATATTTAAACAAATGAGTTGAACACTAATATCACTTAATTCCTTTTATATATATCATTTCAATTATTTGGCCACTTTTATTTATTTGGATAACTACTGCAAAATTATGCAACGAAATGATTATAAATTTACACTAATTATGGTTATCCCATAAATTAACTATAACTATAAAATGAATAGAACTAATAGTTAATCATAAATATGAAACATGTTTAATTTTCAGATCAATAATTTTGAATATAATTAGGTTAGTCTTACTATGTACTCTTAAATCAATTAATCAAGGTTACATATTAAATAACTATTCTCTACAAAATATAAAACTTATAGAACATAAATTAATTTGTCATTATATCTAATTAATCACATGAGTATTATCAAATTATAATTATTAGATATCAATATCAATTCAAAATCTAATCATTCTTAATGCTTCTATCATCTTACAAAAATTGATATATATACACATGAGTAAATAAATATTTCACAGACGAACTATTTTAAGTCACAACCAAATGAATTCATATACAAAATTAACCATTAATTATAAGAGTGTAAAGAAACCTCTTACCTTCCTAATTTTACCTATAACTTTTAATTAAATTGTATAAATGTAGAGTGAGTGATTAGGTGTATATACTCACTCCTTACCACCATGCATCCAACCCTCTACTACACGTGTAAACATATAAGCATGTATTTGTGCATGATTGCCAAGTTGTCCTTTTCACTCTTATCCATTAATTTTACTTGATTCACTTTTGCTTTATTACATTTTATTTTGTAGAAAAGTCAAATCTAATGAAATCGTGCACTAGTCTAAGTTAATGCACACTAATAAAATATGATAATAAAAGTATTTACAAATATACACACACACACATACGATTATATAGACATAAATTAATCATTAAATACCAATAACTCCAAAGCTTATAACATGTTTGTATTCCATCTAACAACATAACTCGTGGAATTACATAATCCATAGCTAATTATAATGCATTGACAATCAGTAAATATTTAAAACAAATTACAGATATATAGTTTGTATTATATTTACTTACACATTAATTTTGTGACTAACATTTAGGAGTCTAGCAACTATCCTTTCATGAGCTTTTTATAACATAAGTACTAAATATATGATAAAATCGTATAAATAACAATAATTTATATGACATCACATGATCGTGAAAATACTAATACCATATAAATAACTTAAAACCGTTATTTATATTTACCCATAAATTGTATGAAGCCTGGGTATTACACAAAAGCTAGGAACAGGATTTCATCAACTCTAATAGTTTTCAGTCCATATTCCTGTAGAATTACACCAAAAACCAATCTCTTCCAAACAAGTGAAATCCGAATAAAATATGAATTAAAACACCTATAAACGATTCAAAATCATTCCAAAACAAACTCCATATCAGTGCAAATATCCAATTTATCACTCAACTCAAGGAGTAATATGGTTGATACCAGTTTCAAGACTGTATTCTTAAAGATCGAAAGAGATCTAAAATCTTATAAAGACGGGCAATAGCACCTTAACCCTCCAGCCAGCAGTTGGAGATCGCAAGTGTGAGCTGTCGACCTACCAGTTGAGGAGACCGCGGATCGTTGGAACTGCAGTTTCCGGGACAGCACCAGTTGAAAAAGAGACCATGACTCGTAAAGTTCCCGTCAACTGGTTTAACCGTTATCGTCACTGTGTAATTATAATAAATGAACTTTACCATTACATAGTGGATTGCCTTTCTCAGTAGGGAAGAGGGGACGTAGAAGTTTAAGCTTCGAACCTCTATAAACTGCTTGTGTGCTGTACTTATTGCTCTCTACTTGCATATCTTAAACTGCACACTTCACTCACATAAGCTGTACTTTAGAGTCAACTGACCGTCTCAACTGACCATGTGTACTGATAAGTTTTTACTCGCGAGTCAAGGGCCCTATCTATTCCGCATTGAAGTTAAAAGTTTTTTGAGTTAGTTTATTCCCCCCCTCTAAACTAACTTCGACTCACCCGGGACCAACACGCATCAAGTAATTGGCCAAGAAAGATCTAGTTGAAGGACTTCTCAATGAGATCTACAAGAAAACCGATACTTGTGGACCATGCCAACAAGGAAAGCAAGTGAAGTCATCTTTCAAGAACAAGAGTCATCCCCAGGAATCAACTTCATGCTTTCAACTACTACACATGGACTTGTTTGGACCAGTCAAGCCGCAGAGTCCAAAAGGCAAAAGATTCACATTAGTAGTGGTTGATGATTTTTCAAGATATACTTGGATGGACTTTCTGCAAAGCAAAGATGAAACTTATGCCAAGTTGTCAACACTGATCAGAAGATTGCAAATTGAAAAAGGAAGTTCAGTTCATAGAATTCGATCAGACAATGGAACTGAATTCATCAACAAGTAAGTGATCAGTTTCTGCAGTAAGCTTGGAATAACTCACGAACACTCAGCTGCAAGAAATCCCTAATAAAATGGTGTAGCTGAAAGGTAAAACCGAACACTCAAAGAAGCAATTCGAGCGATGATAGTTGATGCCAACATAGCTGAGAATTACTGGGCTGAAGCAGTCAACACAGCATGCCATACTCAAAACCGGAGTGCAATCGTCAGTTCACGTGATAAAACCTCTTATGAACTATACAAGGGTCGTAAGCCTTCTATCTCATATTTCAAAATATTTGGCTAAAAATGTTATATTCACAATAATGACAAGACTCAACTGAAAACCTTTAGTGCCAAAGCTGATAAGGGAATATTTCTTGGATATAATTTCCCTCACTCACAAGCTTACAGCACCCGGAGAACAAATAGGTCATTTATTCACTGGCATTATTTATTTTTTAAGTAGAAGATGTTTGTCTAGTTGTCCTGGATGATCATCTATTGCTCCAACAAGGATTTCCCGCCGTGACGAGTTTTGGTGAGTTGCGTCTCAACGTACTCTTTATATTTCATTGAGCCATACATCGCACGACCATCCTTCTCGACCAATGCCACGGTCGGGCCCACAGTAGCATCTCCCAATGGGCGTTCACCATCACGATAGAAATTCTCTCCCTCTCCGCGTTCACTACAACTTTGTGCTTTAGACTCTTGTACCTTCCATTGCTGAAAATATGTCCAATCAACCAATAATAAAGGAACACCTTTGTTGCTAGCAGATATCACACCTAATTTAAATGATTTTACTAAAAATATAGTAATATATAAAAATTAAAGTATAGAAAATATCAATTAAATACCTCTGATGAGTTAGAAAGAGAATATTACTCTCTTCGTACAAAATTAATTGTCATTTTTTAGAATTTTTAACTTATAACAAAATAAATGCCTTTTAACATATTTCCACACATTTTCTCCCAATTTTAACCCTACGTTAATTAGATAGAGAGATAAATATGCATTTATTAGGGAAATATATATATGATTTCAAAATGGGGGTAAAGGAGGTATATTTGTCAAAGTTATTACATCTTAATTTTTTTGAAAATTATAAAATGATAAATAATTTTATACGAGGGAGTATATATTATAGCACTTTAAAATACATTACTTAGTTTATACTTAAATGAATAGTTAGCAAATTAAATGCGTGAAGAGACCTATTCAATAAAATAATTAAAGATTATTCAAAAAAGCAAATAAACTAAAATTTTATGCATCGTTTATAATATATTGAATTTGCGCGTGCATTATCATATAATATTACTTAATTTCAATTATTTAAATTAATATTTAAAATACAGAGAAATCTTTATTATAAAGAAATACAGATAAGATATATATAACCTATGAGAAGCACTTGCGTGTTGGAGGCCATATATCACTACAAGAATTCATCGAGCTAGCGACAGAAATTTCCGTCGGTAATCCAAGATTTTCCGTCGTTAATTCGATATAACGACGGATTACCGACGGAAACCCACCGTCGTTATTCCCTTTGTCGGCAATAAATATTAACGACGGATATGGTCCGTCGTTAGCTGTAATGACGGTCATAACGACGGATATGGTCCGTCGTTAACTCTGGTGTCGTCTACAGTCGTTACCTTTTACGACGGAAGTAACGACGGACTCGGTCCGTCGTTAATAATTAAAAATAAATTAAAATTAGAAAACCGATTAATATAACGACGGACTCAGTCCGTCGTTAATAATTAAAAATAAATTAAAATTAAAAAACCGATTAATATAACGAAGGACTCTGTCCGTCGTTAATAAATAAAAATAAATTAAAATTAAAAATAATTTTTTTTTATTAATTTCTGTTTTTTTTTATAATTTAGATTATTGTTTGTAAATAAATTATGGAAAAACTATAATAAATATATATTAAATCTCCAATACAATACATAAAATGTAATATAATATAATAAAGAGTGTATAAAATACAAATAATAATAGTGTCAAGATGAAGATGGAGGAGGGCCCCTAAACTGCGCCCGCATCAGCTCGAACATCTCGGCCTGCTGACGCAGCATCTCCTGCTGCTGATCGATCTTCTACTGCTGGGCTCGGAGAAGCGCTGCCTGTGCGTCCATCTTCTCCTGGAGAGCCGCCTGCTGGGCATCCATCTTCTCCTGGAGAGCCCTGATGGCAGCCTGAGTGTCGGGCTGTGGAGGAGCTGCAGATGAGACGCTAGGAGCTGAATAACTCCTAGATCGACTGCCGAGCCCAAACACTCGATTCTACTTCGAGTGTCGTAGGGCAGCGTCCACGTATACGGCGCTCATGTCCACGGGTGGTGGCGCCTCATCTGTGCCAGGAGTCGGCTGGCTCAACTCCTCAACCCGAGCCAATATATCAGCCTATTCACAAAATCGAAAAAGAATGATTAAATATTTAATTTCTATGTTATTAATAAATTTATAAATATTGATAAATTAACTTACAGCTATACGGGCAGACTTCCCATCTGTGTGGGATCCATCGGCATTTTCGTGCAGCCTCCTGAATGTCTTCCACGCCACGTCATTGGGCTGCACGCCCTTCTCCTTAGCCTATTAATTGGATAGAGATGTTAGCACAAACATATTAAAAAAAAAATTAATTTTATTGCATACCAAAGCTGCAGCATGCGCAACTGCACTCCGAGAGCCTCCTCGATGCTTCACAATGCCTGTGCCAGGACCATCGGGCTCAGTCAGACGATTCTTCGATGCGATCGCTGACTTCTTCTTGAAGGCATCACTGTCCCAGTACGCCTTGAAGCCCTCCCACATCTCAGGAGGCATGAATGGAGGGCAGCCCTTGGTCCTATCCTTCTTGAAGGTATGGACCATGTCCCTGTATCTCTGAGGAGCCTTGAGCTCCCATGCTGCCCAAATGGCATCCTCCAAAGTGGGATCCCAAAACCACTCCTTCTGCAAGATATTGAGAACATGTGAAAATACTAAACTTATATAACATTTTAAAATATATGTATATAATAATAAGATACCCGGAACTCCTCCCTATATGTCTGCCTCCTCTCAAGGAGCACCATCTTCCAGGTGTAGGCACCCGTGTGTAAAAACCTCTTGAAGCTCTGTGTGATGGTGGCTGAGACGGGATAACTGGGCATCAATTGGCTTCCAAATGTAAAAAACAATAAATATATTAGAATATTACAGTTATTAAAATAATAATCTGTAAAAAAATATTCAAAACTATCTAATTCAACATACCCATCCTGAAGCCAACAACGACGCCGACCCTGCGCATCAACATCGGGCAATGACGATTCATGTAGTGAGATATCGCCAACTGGACCGCTCAGGCTCACAGATGATGATGATGAACCTCCAGCTGAGGTAGTACCGCCTCCCTGCATCTGCAAATCCATATTAAGTTTAGTTTATGAAGTTAGAAAATTACAACGGTACTAAGTACTTGAATAAGAAAACATCTATATATATCAAATAAGACCAACCACACTAATCATCTATGTCATCATCATCACTTATACTGTCATCTGATAAATCGATCTCTGGTACTATATCTTCTTCATCATCTTTTTCTTCTTCTTGAATGTCTATTACCCCACCATCTGGATGATTTGGTATAGGATCGTCATCTATTGTGAGAGTATGCAAACCATCAACTTCATCCTCTTGAAAGGCTGAGGTTATGATTGTATTATCATCCTCTGATGGTACTTCAACATTAGATCGAGCCTTTATTTTGCAGACCGCCCACCAATCACTTCGAGAGCGATTTAAAGTTGGGTATTCACAGTAACACACTTGGATTGCTTGTTTAGCAAGCACAAAAGGATCAGATCCTGAATACTTACGCTTATGATTTATAGAAACCATTTTGTAGTCAGGATGCACATTTGTTCCTTGTGTTGATGTATCAAACCACTCACATTTAAACAACACTGTCTTCTTAATAAGTAGACCAGCGTATTTCAACTCAATCACCTCCATCAATCACCTGTAATATTCAGTGTGTGTCCCTTTAATGCAGACTCTACTATTTATTGTAGCTCGCTGTGAGCCGTGGGCAATTGTGTGAAATTTGTACCCATTAATAAAGTACACAGGGTAGACATTAACGGAACGAGAAGGCCCACTTGAAAGATCACGCATGATCTTGTTGACATTATTAGTTAGATCTTGTGCCTGTTACAATAGAAAACTTCATACAATGTTACAGTTGCTCATGTATACTTACATTAAGGTTTTCGGATATCATATACTTACATATTTGGCGAACCAGCTCGCAAATTCTTTATCCATTTGTTTTTCAATATCTTCCATTGAGATATTCGAGCACGATACTTTTAATTGGTCAACAAACACACTTCAAAAAATTAAGCATGGATTAGAATTTGCTGAAATAACACTAACACATTTTATACAGTTCACATGCTTACGTTGTGTACGGTTCAACTTCTGGACAATTAAGCAACACGTAAATCTATGTTGCAGCATACTCGTTCTCCATCAAATATCTTTTTGACATTCTTCCAGATGGTCGATCGTACTGCTTGAAAATCGACAGATTTGTTGCACTGTCATCTTGTGCGTCTCCAATACCTTCATAATTACGAGGCATGTTTCTATGTCTCGTTTTTACAAAATCTTCAAAATAATACGAACAGAAGGTCGAAGCTTCTTCCACCAAATAAGCATTACAGATTGAGCCCTCAACTCTTGCTTTATTTCGGACATTGTTTTTCAACTTCCTCAAGTACCGTTCAAATGGATACATCCATCGATACTGTACAGGCCCAGCAAGTCTGGCTTCATCAGCCAAGTGGACAGGTAGATGCTCCATTGAGTCAAAGAAACTTGGTGGAAAAATGCGTTCAAGTTTACACAATATGATTGGAATACTTTCATGCAACCGATACACATCATCAACAGTGATACTTCTGGCTATCAAATCCTTGAAGAATAAACTCAATTCCGTGATTGCCTTCCAAACATTGGAAGGGAGAAGTCCAGCAAATGCAATCGGGATAAGACATTGCATGAACACGTGGCAGTCATGGCTTTTCATGCCAAACATTTTCAATTTTCTCATATCCACGCATCTGTTCATGTTGGACACGTACCCATCTGGAAATTTCAACTCTCGAACCCATTCAAATAAGATGTTCTTCTCTTTCTTGTCCAACGTATAACAAGCCTTTGGATACTTGCCTGTGGACTCGTTCCGTTTTAGCTCTGGTCTTGAACAATACATATTCAACTCTTGTCTAGATTTGGAGGTATCTTTTGTCTTCCCCTGCACATTCAACACAGTATTGAATAGATTATCAAACACATTCTTTTCAATGTGCATGACATCCAGATTATGACGAATCAACAGTGAGCTCCAGTATGGAAGATCCCAAAAGATACTTTTCTTTTTCCATCCGCAACCTTTGGAAATTGTCACATTATCATTATTCTCTGTGACTTTTTGAAGACCCAATGCTTCAATGCGAGCCAGAATTTCGTGTCCCGATCTCGTCTCTGGAGGTCCTCCATTCACCACTTTGTTTTTTAAGAATGCTTTTTTATTTTTTCGGAAAGGGTGGTTTGCAGGTAAGAATTTACGATGGTTATCAAACCATGATTGTTTACCACTGCATGATAAGGTGAAGGCGTCAGTGGACTCCATACAGTGTGGACATGTCAATCTCCTAGCAGTGCTCCAACCAAATAACATGGAGTAAGCGGGAAAATCACTAATTGTCCATATCAATGCTGCTCGCATCTGAAAATTCTGTTTCAATGAAACATCATATGTAGGCACACCAACCTCCCACAATTGAATCAATTCAGATATCAAAGGTTGTAAAAATACATCCAACTTCTCTTTCGGATTACGTGGCCCTGGCACTAATACAGTTAGGAACATGTACTGCTCTTTCATATACATCCATAGGGGTAAATTATACGGTGTAATGATGACGGGCCACGAAGAATACTGTTGTCCTGATTGCCCAAATGGTTGGAACCCATCAGTAGATAGACCCAACCTAACGTTACGTGCTTCAGAAGCAAATTGAGGAAAAATTGTGTTCAGATGTTTCCATGCAGGAGAGTCTGTTGGATGTCGCATTACTCCGTCATCAATAGATGATGCATGCCACTGCATATCCTTTGCTGTTGCATTAGATGCATACATCCTCTGTAACCTCGGAGTGAGTGGAAAATAATACATCTTCTTGTGTGCAACTGTGGTCTTCTGTCTTTTTTGCGAACGACGACTCGTTTCCTTGAAATAGGGATGACCACAGAATTTGCATTCAGTCAATTCACTATCAGCAGCCCAATAGATCATATAGTTGTTGAAACAACAATCGATCTTCTCAACAGGTAGCCCCATACCCCGCAGTAACTTTTTTGTGGTGTAGAAATTATCAGTTACCAAATTGTTCTCAGGAACTATCTCTTTCATTAATTGAGTTAGCTGATCAAAACATCTCTCTGACATGTTATTCTCAGATTTCAAATTCAGCAGACGAGCAACGAGTGACAATTGAGAATGGTTCTGACAACCCGGCCACAATTCTTTATCTGCGGCCCTCAACATGTCATAAAATCGTTGCGCTTCTGGATTTGGGGCCTCCTCAGTATGATCATCGACATTGATATTGACATGCGGACCAGCAGTATCCATTACCATGTTCTGATATGTATTCATTCCATTCTGACCACCCAAATTCTGATCGGTGTCCGGATGCACCTATTGTTCGCCTTGATAAATCCATACACGATAATTGTGCACAAATCCTTTCTTTGCCACGTGTAGTCTAACGGTAGATGGCGTTTGGAATGGAATATTCTTACACTTACGACATGGACACTTAATCTTGTCTACACTCATGAAGGACGGTTGATTGCAGGAAAACTCGATGAAAGCATTTAGTCCATTAAGGAAGTCCGGATTCAAAGCACCATTCTAAAGGTATCGCCGGTACATCCATTCACGATCTAGACTCATTGTAGAAGGCCAACTTCTAAAAAATATAAAAATAATTCATTCAAAAATAGCGCTAATTTTTTAAAAAATTTCGGCAGCACCTATGTGAAATTCCTAGTCCCAAGTTCTCGACTCTACGCTAATTGATCTATGTTCTTCTAATCGATTCAAAACAACAAAAGCCAACATTTCAATTGAGAGGGATCCAGGGGCCCTCATCCCAAACAAAAACCAACAATTCAATAAAGAGGGATCCAGGGGCCCTCATCCCAAATAAAAACCAACAATTCAATAAAGAGGGATCCAGGGGCCCTCATCCCATTTAACATAATTAATTGACATATAAATGCATAAATAACATACTTAGCATGATAATTGCCTAGATTACAAGCTTAATTAGCCTAAATTGCCCCCAAAAAAAATGAACATAATTAATTGACATTTAAATGCATACAAAGCATACTTAACATGATAGTTGCATAAATAACAACCTTAATTAGCCTAAATTGCCAAAAAAAAATAATAACAAAATTAATTGATATATAAATGCATAAATATCACACTTAGCATGATAATTGCATACATAACAAGCTTAATTAGCCTAAATTGCCCAAAAAAATTAACATAATTAATTGACATTAAAATGCATAAATATCATATTTAACATGATAATTGCATACATAACATACTTAGTCTAAATAAGCCTAAATAACATACTTAGCATAAATTGACAAAATAACTATGCCAAAATTGCATACTTAGCTTATTTAATTGTAAAGCTACTAACCAACCTCGTATATATCAATATAAAGCGAAGAATTCTTGTAGTGAACCTACACAAAAATATTAACAAATTATTAATTTGAATGATCGATTATCAATTATAACATGATGTAATATAACGTCGTTAATAATATATGCAACGGTTTCACCTTGTAAATTATTTACCTTATTACTATTATGATTTATTTTTCTAATATGATATAGTATATGATAATTAATAATGTATGTCATCTATTAAAATTGAAACTTTATCATACTAATTGCTCTCCCAATACAATTGTTTCTATACAATGTCAAACATAAAAAGATAGTTAAATAAGTAATTTGGGAGTAAGTGAAGCACCAATTTTTTTATTTTATTTTTAATTAAACTGACAGACATGCTTGATGATGAATAATTGAGCTGTATTAATTTATTATATTCTCTAGTTGTTTAATTCAAGCACAGCAAATCAGGAATCCATATGCTGCAATTCCATAATTTTACAGTTATAATTTATAATGAAAATAAATAAATAAATAAATATTTGGAATCAATGTGCATATCTTTTCCCTTGCAACAAAATCAATGAATCAAGAGACAATTGCAGAACACAGAAGCAAGAAACCAAACACAAATCTCAATTGCAGAACACAGAAGCAAATCTCAATTTACAGTTCTACTCATTTTGCTGTTTTTTTTTACTTCCATTTTATATATTTGCAGAGAGGGAGAGAGATGCAGATGGAGAGAGAGACGAGAGGGAGATAGATATGCAGAGGGAGAAAGAGACGAGAGGGAGAGAGAAGTTCAGAGGGAGAAAGAGACGAGAGGGAGAGCTTACCTTGCCGCCGCCGCCGCCGCCTTCTCCTCCGCCGCCGTTCGCCGAGCCAGTCACCGCCGCCTGCCGCCTTCGTCTTCGCCGTCCGCCGGGTAGCCGGGTTGGGGGAATTTGGGAATTAGGGTAGATCATGAATGAAATTTCAGCGATTCAGACTATCTGTTTAATCATTTTTTACCGACGGATAACGACGGCCTGTGTCCGTCGTTAATATTTAATTTTTTTTAAAAAAAATGCGGAAAATAATAACGACGGAAGTCCGTCATTAATATCTATTTTTTTTTTAAAAAAATGCGGAAAATATTAACGACGGACACAGTCCGTCGTTAATATTTAATTTTTTTTAAATAAAAATGCGGAAAAATTTAACGACGGAACGTTTCCGTCGTTAATTATAAATATTTTTAATAAAATTAATGCAGAAATCCGTAACGACGGATGCCATCCGTCGTTAAGCATTAATTTTTTAATAAAAAATGCGGATAAACATAACGACGGACACATTCCGTCGTTAAATATTAATTTTTTTAATAAAATGAATACGGAAAATTATTAACGACGGATATGTCCGTCGTTATAAAAAAAGATTTTTTAAAAATAATATTTCCAGAAACTATAACGACGGATCGTGTTCGTCGTAATAGTTAACGACGAAGGGTCCGTCGTTAGTCGTTGTCGACGGACCGTCCATCGGCATTCCGTCAGTAAAGACGACCCGAAAAATTGTCGTCGGGAATTCCGTCGTTAATAAGAAAAATTCTAGTAGTGTATGCGGCATTTTCTGATGGCACGTGGCCGCCATGCGCGGTGCATGGACATCACGCGTCCATCAATTTTTTTTCTTTTTTATCTTTCTCAAAAAAATTATACCCTAAAATAAAATTAATGAACCATAAATTTAAAATGAATTGATTTAATTTAGTTGAAACAAATATAAATTTAAACCTTATAATGGAATTAATAAACCACAAAATAAAAGTGAATTAATTTAATTTTTTAAAATAGGGTGACTTGCGCAATACACTCGGCGGATGCTAACGCATGGGCTAGTGCATTTTTCTCAAAAATAAATTTAATTTTTTCGAAACAAATATAAACGGTAATTGAAAAATAAAAAAATAATTTTCAAATAAATATATACCCTAAAATGGAATTAGCGAACCTTAAAATAAAAATGAATTAATTTAATTTTTTTGAAATTCGACGACTCGTCAATGCACTCGCCCAACACTAACGTGTTGCTCGTGCATTGTGCTCGATAATAAATTTTATTTTTTCAAAACAAATATAAACAGTAATTGAAAATAGAAATTAAATCTAATTTTGAAATAAATGAAAATTCGGTGGGTCGCGTAATGTACTCGCCCGATGCTAACTCATGGGTTCGTACAGTGCGTTCGATAATTGATTTTTTTAACATAAATTCAACTCGTAATTAAGATCAATAAACCTTAAAAAAACCCTAAAAACACAAAATAAACCTTTAAAATTTAAAAATATAAAAAAAACTCTAAAAACTGTGAAGCCTAAAAATCGTAAATTTCTAAATTCTAAACATTGATTGGAATGAAAAAAATCACAATTTGAACTAAATAAATTAGTATAAGATAAGTGCCAGAATCGTTACTTTTTAAGGATCGGGTAATACTTTGGATTTTTTTTTACTTAGACACCCGACCTCTGGTATTGACGAGATTCAAACCCGTGACCTTTGGTTTCCAAGAAACCTCACTCCACCACTAGGCCATCCCTACCAGAATTATAATATTTTTGAAATTTTGATTGATACTTTTTAGTGTTAAGATTTGTTAGTCCCGATACGAGTCTATGTCAGTTTAGAGGGGGGGGGGGGGTGAATAAACCGACTTCAAAAAATTAAAGTAATTGCGGAATGTATAGGGCCCTGACTCGCTTTCAATACTTTGATCTGTGCACTTAATCAGTTAAGATGGACGACAGCTTAGCTGGTGAGCTGATCAGTTAGAATTGATAGCTTGAAGACTTAGCTTAGCTTGTCAGTGCAACTTTGTGCTAGAGTGTGCAGTTAAAGAAAATGTAAAGCTTAAAGCAATAAGAACAGCACACAAAGACTTTATTTAGGTTCGAAGCTTCCTGTTTCTACGTCCTCTCTTCCTTCTGTAGAAAGGCAATCCACTATGCAAGTGTAAAGTTTCTTTATTACAGTTACACAGTGAAGAATTCATGTTGGACCTAAAAACGGCACTCTTCAAACCGAGCGCGGCCTCCTTCTCAACTGTTGTTATCCTGGAAGAATGGACCCGTTGGTACACGCTCCGCCTCAGCCGGTTTCTCGGTTGACAACTCACACTTACCGGTCCTAACTGCTCGCTGAGACTTTAGCTGCTATTGCCCGTCTTTACATGATTTTAGATCTCGCTTAATTTTCAAGAAGGCAGTCTTGAATCTGTTATCAACCTAGAATGCTCATTTAGCTTGAGCTGAGTGGTTGATCTTTGAAGGACTAAACTGAGAAGCTTTGCTCTTGCTAGAATTTTGCGTCAGCTAACTACTTGCTTAAGACTTGAAGCACGCCTTCTCAGTTGGGACTTTTCGCTTAGGAGAATTAAGCTCTTGAGCTGTGGGGGGGGAGAAAGAAAGCTCAATGTCTGCAAAATAGCAAAGTTAGTTTTGAGAGAAAGTCTTAGCGAAAGTCTTGGCCAAAATTAAGTTCACTCTTATTATATAGATGTGTGATCTTTTGACCTTTGTGATTGGTGAATATGTAGAATTCACCGGCGGTATTTTAATGCATGTAGCTGTTTAAAGCTTTTAATGAACTAACCGTTTGACTTTAATGACTTCTACTCTAAGATCATCAGGATCTTTCAAAGATTTCCTGTCAAGGTCTTCATTGACTGCTTGTCAGAGATAGAGCAGGTGTTTCGGCTATCAGTTTTAGACATTCAGCTGATGGGCTCTCAGTTGTCTCGGCTTTCAGCTCTAAGATTGTCTAGTTGGCAGTTCCTCAGCTGTCTTGAGTTTCAATCCTGGGATGGTCCAGTATAGCTGACTTGGCAGCTTAGCTTAAAAAGTTTTCAGTTCTGGACTACCAGTTGGCTACTTGTTTGAGCGTTTCTCTCTTTGAACTGATCTTTGGTCAGTTTAGTATTGGCTCAAAGCTTTTAGAGCTTTTTTCTAGCTAACTGATCTTTGATCAGTTTTAGAGCTGGCTCTTTATGACTGACCGGTCTTTGATCAGTTCAGTTTCAGCTTTCAAGCTAGCTCTGCTTTCATCAGTCTGTTTTAGCTTTTAGCTAGACTAATGGTTACTCATCTGTGGATGCCTACCAGTCTCCAAATTTCTCTTCCCCCTATAGCTTTTCTTAAGCTTTGAAGAGTTAGCTCTGACTAGTCTGATTGAGGCATTCTTTTAAGTTGGTTGACCATACTTCAAAATAGTTGTCTCTCATTTTAGCTAGACTGATGTCTAAAGTCTTACTTGGTTATTTTCCCTGATTTTTAGCTTTACATAACCTGCAGTTTTTCATTAAATAATCACACATGTTTTGACATTTTCATCAAAACCATTAGTTGGGACTTTTCCAACAATTATCCCAACAACTTCCCCCTTTTTGATGATGTCAAAACCAGTTAGTTTGATGATGGAAAACTGCATGAGGTTATCTTTCATGAATGAGCATCTGAGCTTGTACCAATTTTTGGTATCAAAGCTGATATCAGACCATGTTTCTGAGAACAGTCTCAGATGCCTGTAGCTTCTAAAAGCTATCAGTTTGACATTCATGAGTATCAGAGCTTTGATATGATTATCAGACCTTTGACAATTAGATGAGTATCAGAGCTTTGAAATATAAATATCATTTAAGCTTAACGAGTTTTATCTTTAAGGCATCAAGGATTTTGCTGTCAGAAGATGCAGCTTAAATGGCCTTAAGATATTTTGATACTCGCTTGCACAGCTTGTAAAGCTTCGAATATTTCAGTTCTAAAACAACTCAATTCTGATTTTCATGCAGATTTTGTTCATTTATCAGAGCACACAGAAAGCCTTAAGCTATTTAGCAAGACATATCAGCATGATCAGAATATATTTGTATTATTAACAAAAGAGCATGTTTAGAAACTGATTGAGCAAAGAAGATGAAGAAATGTAAGAAAGTAACAGAGAGAGAATATCAAGAACTGATATTTTAACTTCCTTCTTTAGTTGGAACTATTCACCACTCAGTTCCTTCTTCTTTTGATCGATTCTCCTCTTTTATACTTGCGGGGAGAGATGTCGGGTATGCAGTGGATACCCCATTCTTGCGGCTGCTCCAGTTTGGCATTCTCCCAAGTCCAAAAGTAGTTTTAAGCTTGCCATTGCTCGAATTGGACTTCCCCCTCACGAGTAGCTTCCCCCTCGCGAGTAGCTTCCCCCTGAAAGGTAGCTTCCCTCTGGAGTTGTACCTCTCTTTAGATCTCATTCCAAAGAGTTAGATCACCTGGCCAGTTTCCATCATATGCTTTTCCATATGATTTTCCATCACCAATATACTCTTCCCCCTTTTTGGCATCATCCAAAAGGCAAGCTGATGGAAGTCATGGTTTGGCAGTGACAACTGTGGCAGAAGAGAGAAAGAAGTGGCCAGCAAGTTGTCAGTGATATGGGGAGCTTGGGGTGTAGGCATAGGAGCGGACAGCCATGCATATGACTCCTCTGTCGACATCAGTTGGTCAAGATCAGGTAGAGAGAAGGGATCTTGCATGGTAGAAGAGGCTGATGCGAGTTCGAGAAGTGGCTCATCCGGGATGGTGATGAGGGCATCCTCTTGAAGAGAAGTTGTGGATGAGTTAGAAGGCTCATGGTTGGGAAGGGGTGCATCATGAGGCACCGAGGTTTGAAACTCTTAATCATGGAATCCATGATTTCTGAGATAGATAGATGTGTGCTAAGCGGATAGTTCATCCAGCTCCTGCTCTATTGTACTTCCTCAATCCAATATGAGTAGCCTCGCTTGTCTGCATGTGCAGCATGGTGGCATCATCCACTTGAAATATCCATAAGTGATATTAGAGATATCTTTGAAGATCTTCAAGGAGAAAGGGGCTGAGATCCCCGATTTGACCAAAACAACTCTTCAGCTGTTGGTCAAGGCTTGCATTGAAGTCTTTTTCCAGAATTTCTAGGTCAGCAATGTAAGGAGGCTCCCTGGTTGCAGGTGTAGTTGACTCATCACTTGTATAAGTGAAAGTCACTGTCAGTCGAAGATTGATCTGCATCAGCTGGAGGTTCAGCGTAAAGGAGTGGTTGTTTTCCTTTGGCTGGGCTATGGTCCTCCATCAGCTGAAGCCTCGACTTGCTAGGGTGACCAGTTACTTCACGATGTCTGTGGTGAATGTAAACTGTAGAAAGGAGATCTCTTCTGGTGAGGTAAAATTCACCAGGAACTGTTTCAAGTTGCTCCTCGATGATGTAACTAAGTCGATTGGCAAATCCTAACTTGGCTTTGAATGTGCCAAAGGTTAGATCGATCTCAGCATGCTCACATACATGCAAAGCTGAGCCAATATAAAGGATGCCCAATCAGTCTTGCATCCGTAATATATGGCGGCTATGAGATGAGCGGTGTTGTCGTTGAACTGCGCGTTTGTGATGCTGCTGAGCAGAATATGCATCACAATGTCCATGATCTCGACCATTGTTGGAGGGAGACTATTTTTCAAATTATTTGAAAAATCTCAATGATCGACATGTGGAATCTTCCAGCTATTCCACAACTCCAACTTTGAAGGGAGCACGAGTTCATGTATCTTCTGGCCTTTATCGGGGAGCTGAAACAAATGGGTTAACACATCTTTGTTGATGATGATAACCTGATCGTGGACAACAGACATTATGTTGTGTCCCGTGATCTCCACATTGTAGTAGAACTCGGCCACAAGCAAGAGATGCTTTCTCTTGGGTTGAGTTGTCATGAACAACAAGAGCCCACATGTCTTCAATGAGTGAAAGATCATGCTAGTCTTCTCTGGACCTAATCGAGCTTCAAGAAGCTCTCGGTCTATGTACTTATCCTTTCTGAGCTTCTCTATGAGAAGCTGGATGTTCATCGAGTGAAATGGAAGAGCCATTTTTTGATGACAGATGATATGAGCAAGAGAGAGCTTTGGATAAGTGAGAAGACTAAGAGAATGAATGAGTTGAGAGTTCTATTCTTCATTTAACTTCTCCGCTGCTTTTAAAGTAGTGATTTTGCATGCATTTAACCATAGCAATCGAGTGCTACTAGCTGATCAGCTATCTAATTTGAAAGAAAGTTAGCTGATTAAATGATGCATGCATCTCAGCCGTCCACCTAGAATTTTGCTTTTTGATCAAGCGGCTGAGATCTGAGGGTTTTGAAAATCTAGGTAGTTGCCATAAATAGCAAAATATTTTGCCAGAAGATTTGCTATTTATTTCCCTCAGAAAATTCATCTCTTTATACTTTAATGCTTAGCATAGAAACTTTAATGGCAACTCGGATGAACAATAAGCTTATTTTGAAATTTTAACGATAACTTTTCAAAAGTAAGCTTTGAGGAATAGAGAGTAGAGAAGCTTATCAAGGAGGATTAATCAGGTAGCTGATAAGGGAGCTTGAGCTCGAGGCGTCAGTTTCCTGCTAAACTGATGATGTCGCCTTTAAACTGATTTGATCAGTTTTGATGATTGGCTGTTGATTAACTTTTTGTCAGTTTCCTCTTCTTGAGTAGTCGGACGGGGCTAGCTTCTCCTCTTTCTCTAGAGCTGTTTGACCTTTTTCTTTTGGAAGCTGAACTGATGATGTCCTTAAGAGGATCAGTTCTGGCTATAGTCTCAGCTTGCTGAAGTTGCTTAAGAGCAATTGCTGAGCTGGTTAGCTTCAAGGTGGTCAGCTCTGAAATTCCTCTGCAGGATGACCTGGACTGATGTACCATCAGTTTTGCAGCTCTTGAGCAAGACTTGATAAGATGAGTAACATAGCTTCGGGACAGGAGATCTGGAGACGTGGCAGTATCTTTATCGTCTTTTGCTCCATTGTGTCCACGGTGTTGACTTCTTAGGGTCACCACAACTTGAGCATAAGATAGATCTTGGTCTATCTTTTCAGTGGTGCCCGCAGCTTGTAAAGATGCCTCTTCTGACTGAATTGAGTCAAAATTCAGTTTTAGGTAACATCGATCGACTGGATTGTTGACAAACTGCTTTTTAGTTGCAACTCCTTGCGATCTCAAGCTGGCTTGAACATCAACTAGCATGGCCTTAGCTGGAATGTTGTTATCAAGTCGATGCTTCATAATTCGCTGGACTTGCACAATAGTTGGAGGAAATGGATTTAAAGCCCCAATCCATTTAATACTCCAAGTCTCTTCACATTACCAAAAGCTTATGCCATGAAAGGCAGTTAGCAAGAAGTGTGACTAGATTGACATAGAATGTCTCCAGCTATACCAGTAGAAGTACCGGTGCAGTTGTTTGAACAACTGATTGTCTTGCTTGGCAACATAAGTGAAGTGAGTGAGAATAAGATTTGTTACATCCTTCTGTGCACTCTTAACTGCATATTCACCACTGTAGAAAGTGCGAATATTATCTTCAGTCAGCTGGAGAGGAGGGCAAGCTCTCCTGAAGTAGTCAACTCTATAATTTGGATGAGGGATTCCGTAAATGGAATTAACTCATCTGGCTCAATGCAGGGCTTGAAGTGAACTGATAATCCATTCTTAGAGTGCGGAGAAGGAACTTCATTGGTAGCTTAGCTGCTTGAAGTTGTATTGCCAGATTTGGCTTTAGATCTCATCTTCTTCTTGAGTGACTGAAGACGTGCTTTTCCTTTCTTGGAAATCAAGTCGGATATGAGAACTGGTAGCGTGTCATCATTTGGAAGATTTAGCATATCTTCTAGGAGCTTGCTCATTCTTAGAACAAGTCCTACCTTGGACTCAAATTTCCCAGTCTTCTTTGAGTCGGCAGCTTTGATGATTTGATGCTTGAATTGGGAGAATACAAACTCTGCCCAATTTGCTTCCAATCCCTCAACAAGGTGTATCATTACCTTGTATCTTTCTTGAGTTAAATGACTTAAGATTCCAATGGCGTCGAACATCATTTTGTTCGTGATATCGAGTATAACTCCATACTCGGGCTTCAGATAAGTTTTAGCTGTGGTAAAACTGAATTTCTTGGAGCAAGTTAAAGTGCGCCATTTTTTCTAGTATGGTTCAGCTGAATATTTTAGATCTTGAACCCTGGAACCCTTTATGGGAAGTTGAAAGATTTCTGCAATCTTTCTTTCAGTGATTTGGAGTTTCTTTCTGGGAAGTTGCAAGATTTTTGCAACCTTCCCATCTGCAGAGACCTTTGCTTGAAGCAAGAACTCACTGACCAAGTCTTGTCTGAAGAATCTTGTTGGAGTTTTAAGATAATGCAGAATTCCGATCTTGTGGAGGTTCACCAGAGGAAATTGGTTGTTTGATTCCTTAGAAATCAATTGAAATTTTTGTCTTTTCAGAAATTTATCTCTCATCACTTTCTCTTTGAAAGAAGTAAGAGCTTTGGATGATTTAGCCATTTTTGAAAACTTTGGCTGAGTTTGAATTAAAGCTTTTGAGAGAGAGAGAGAGAGAGAGAGAGAGAGAGAGAGAGAGAGAGAGAATACTCTTTTGAAAGATAATTTTTGAAAGAGTATGTGAATTGTGCTTCTGTATTCTCTCAAAATTTTGAGCAAGGGGATTTATGATTGAGGAGAGGGACTCATAAATTTTTGTTGGTTGAAAGAATTAAATACCCCCTTGTCATTTTCTATTGGCTTTTGATTTTGAGCTCAGGACCAACGGTAAAAAATAATAAATACTGATACAAGCATTTATTTTAGCTAAAAGATTTTTTTTATTAAAAAATTGAAAAGTAAACTGATTTACAAGAAGTTATCCTAAGACGTCTAGTCAGCTGACTTCTGAATCCTTCAGGTCTTCTTGCATTCAGTTTTTCTTTTCTTGCCTCTTCTGGAACTGTCAGGCATGTCCTCATTGTTGGAGGAATCTTCCTCAGATTCTTCAGTTCCAGTGAATACTTCCAGTTGTAGAATTAACTCAGATAGCAGTTTTACCTGATCTTTCATGCTCTTGATCAGTTTCTTGAACTGCTTTGATGTCTTGCCCGACTGCTGGTTCTTCGCATGTTGGGCATCTTGTCGAGTCCTCTCTACAATTAGCGGATACTCTTCAGTCTCTCGGCCTGCATCCAGCTGATGTTCTGCAACCTGGTATTTGGCAGCTGGCTTCTCAACCGTCTCAAAATGAGTCAGTGATGCTATTTTCCATCCAGTAGGACTCTTCCTGGAGTCCTTTCTTCCATCATCTCCTTCTCCAGATGACTTATATCTTTAGACAGCAAGGAGGACATCATCTAAGCCGGTGTTAGATTGAACTACCGACTCTGTCATCTTGGCTTTCTCTTTCCCCTTTGTTACTGGAGTGGATGGAATTAACTTATGCCTCAGTCATTGTTGTGGCTCTTTGATTATCACAGGAGATAGTGCTTTTTGTTCCACCTTTAGAATGAAATCGTCAGGATCAATTGGCTGATAGTTTGTCTCCTTGGCTAATAGATTGGAAAGCAGCTTTTCAAGAATAAAGCTGACTCTATTGATGTAGTACATCTTTTTAAGGAAGCACATTCTGCACTTAGTGTCGTCTTCCACAATGTCTACAAATGTTTTAAGTTGTCTGAAGAGATTTAGGGATCAGTCTGCTCTCTTTCCTTCCCAGATGGCTGCGCAGATCTTGTATTTGATCTCTGATATTTCATTGTGACTTTCACACAGACCTACCATTGTCTATATAACCACTGCAGATAACACTTGAAATTTCTTCTGGAATTTGAGTGTTGAGTGATTGAGGTAGAACCTTTCTTCAACAGGATTTGTTGCCCATTGATTGAAGCAAGATTCAACATTTACTTCTGTGTCTTCAATGTTGGCTCCTCCTTCAAGTAGATCAAAGATGTTCTTCAATACTGAAGGAGTAATTTGAACTTTCACACCCCTCACTTCTATTGTGATAAGTAAAGAGTCCTTATCATTGAGAGAGTTGAGAAAGAATTCTGCCACTGCTTCTGGATACACCTTTGTGGAAGTATTTTCGGTGTATGTTCTTAGTGTTTTAGATTCGATTAGTACCGGAATAAACTCACTCATTCGTGAGTATTCGGTGAAAAATCTGCAGTTGTCTCGATTCAGGATCTTGTCATGATATAGATCCTTATAGAAGACAGATGAATCTTCACCGGTAAATTTAAAGTTGAACTTCCTTCGGTGAACATTGGCAGAGAATTGAGCCAATGAGGAAGAAGTTTTGGGGAGATTCGGAAGGTTTAGAAGAATGAGAATTCTTGATGAATTTTGAGAGAGAGACTGAGTGCTTGAGTTCTTTGGTCAGCTGTATGGATGATTTGGGGAAAACAACTAACCTATTTATAGACTCAAGTGAATGGTGAATCCAATGGTAAAAAGAATTTGAATTCAATCAAAATCGAACGGTTCCAATTAATTCTTTGATTTTAATTTTAGATTTATCCATTGAGATTAATAAGGAGAGAGAGAGTGGGTCCAACGGTAATATTGAGATGACACGTCATTTTACCATTCAGTAATAAATTCAACTTTGAAATTATCTGATTATGGCTCTCCTCTAGTCTCTGCGTGGCATTGAGTTGCTGACGTCGTCAGTTGGCCTTGCGACTGATGATCTCTTTGGCTTGGATTGATCAGTTCCAACTGCAGTCTCTTCAGCTTTGACTCCTTGTTTCGTCAGCTTGAGCTATTCTCTTTAGCTTTGCTCCGCCTAAGCCTTTCAGTTGCTTCATTCAGCTGAAGCTTTGTCTTCTTCAGTCAGTTTTGGATCCAACTGCTCTCATCAGTTGAACATGACTGGTTGAGAACTGATGCCTTCTGCGATCAGTTTACTCTTCATCCTTCTGCTTCCATGTAGTCTTCGTCATTTCTTCAGAATTGATTTGGGCTCATCAGTTTAATCTCCAAAGCATAACTAATTGATGCCATCTTGGGTCAGTTCTTATCTCCAGCTGGTGTGTTCCTCCTCACTCATTCTCTTAGTTGATCATCATCCTCCTTTGAAGCTAGCTCGAGCAATCCCAGTTAGATGCATAACTCCACAAATCTAGCTTCTGGCAATGGCTTGGTGAAGATATCGGCTATCTACTTCTCCATGTTGACATATTTGATGCATATGTCTTTCTTCTCGATGTGATCTCTGATGAAGTGGTGTCTGATATCAATGTGCTTCGTCCTTGAATGCAATACTGGATTCTGAGATATTACAATAGCACTATTGTTATCACAGTAGATCGACACTTCTTCAGTCTCCACCTTATAGTCCTTTAGCTGTTGCTTCATCCACAGAATTTGAGCACAATAGCTTCCAACAGCTACATACTCGGCTTTAGTTGTTGACGTGGCAACTGAGTGCTGCTTCTTGCTAAACCAGGATATCAGTTTGTTCATAAAAAACTGACATGTTCTACTGGTGCTTTTTTTGTCGATCTTGCATCCTTCGAAGTCTGAGTCTGAGTAGCTGGTTAGACTCAAGCTATCATCTCTGGGATACCATAACCCAAGATTTATGGTTCCCTTGAGGTACTTCATGGTCCTCTTCGCTGCTTCGAGATTAATTTTCTTCGGGTTGGCTTGGAACCTTGCACATAGTCCGACTGAGTATGAGATGTCTGGTCGGCTGGCAGTCAGGTAGAGAAGGGATCCAATGATTCCTCTGTAGTACATCTGGCTGACTAATTCTCCTTCTTCATCGAGGGTCAGCTTTCACTGATGTATTCATTGGAATCTTGAGAGTTTTTCCCTTATCGGTTCCAAACTTCTTAACAAGCTCCTTGGTGTATTTAGCTTGATTGATAAAGATTCTGTCTTCCAGCTGCTTCACTTGGAGTCCTGAAAAGAATGTCATTTCTCCCATCATGCTCATCTCGAATTCACTTTGCATCAGCTGAGCGAATCGAGTGCAGAGATCTTTACTCTTGGATCCAAAAATTATGTCATCCACATAAATTTGGACCATCAAGATCTCAGCTAATCATTCTATTCTGAATAGAGTTCGATCAATGACTCCTTTCTGAAACCCATTCTTCAGCAAGAATATTGTAAGGGTTTCATACCAAGCTCTTGGCGCCTACTTCAAGCCATATAGAGCTTTCTTCAGTTTGTAGAATTGATCTCCAATTTCGAAGCCTAGAGATTGCTCGACATACACATCCTCCTTGAGCATTCCTTGCAAGAATGCACTTTTCACATCCATCTGATAGACTGTGAAGTTGTTGTGAGCTATATAGGCGAGGAACAATCCGATGGCCTCTAATCTTGCAACTGGTGCAAATGTCTCATCAAAGTCGATTTCTTCACTTTGAGAGTATCCCTTGGCTACCAGTCTGGTCTTGTTCCTTGTGATCACACTTTGTTTATCCAGTTTGTTGCAAAAGACCCACTTAGTCCCAATGACTTTTTGGGTTTTTGACCTATCAATAAGAAACCACAAATCGTTTCTTGTGAACTGGTTCAGCTCTTCTTGCATCACAATAATCCAGTCTGAATCTTCAAGTGCTTCCTTGACGTTGGCTGGTTCTATCTGCCGAATGAAGCATGTGAAGAGTACATGTTCCATTGACCCTCTGGTCTGGACTCTGCTTCTTAGATCACCAACAATTTTTTGAACTGGATGTCTTCGGAGCCATTTGAGTATGGTGGCTTCTGCTGCGTCTTCAGCTGGTTCATCGGTTGCTCCTTCAACTGATTCTTTGGCTGCTCCATCAGCTGATTCTTCAGCTGCTCCATCAGCTACTGCCTTGGCTCAGACTTGTTCGTCGTTTTCATTGATTCTTCCTCTAGTTTTAGTTATGGGGTTTGAGGTTTCACCACAGTTTGTGTCCTCATTGACCAAGTTATCTTCAACTGGTCTAGAATCAGTTTCAATGCCATCTTCTAGTGAAGCTTCAAACTGCTCAGGGACAATGTGATCAACATAGTCCAGTAAGCTTTCACTAGGTAATGCTTTTACTGATGTATAGTTTTTCTCTTTGTTCATGTACTCATCAGCAAGCTCATCAAATACCACATGACATGTTACTTCCACAACTAGTGTTCTTTTGTTGAACACTCTGTAAGCTTGTGAGTGAGGAGCATTATATCCAAGAAAGATCCCCTCATCAGCTTTGGCACTGAAAGCTTTCAGCTGGGATTTGTCATTGTTGTGAATGTAACATTTGCAGCCAAATACCTTAAAGTAAGAGATAGAAGGCTTACGACCCTTGAACAGCTCATAGGGTGTTTTGTCATGGGTGATGACTATGGCAGTTCTGTTCTGTGTATGGCAGGTTGTGTTGAGTACCTCGGCCCAATTGCATTCAGCTATGTTGGCATCAGTTACCATTGCTCTAGTTGCCTCCTTTAGCATATGATTTCTCCTTTCAGCTACGCTATTCTATTGAGGAGTCCTTGTAGCTGAGTGTTCGTGAGTGATTTCCAGTTCACTCAGGAACTTGATCATTTGCTGATTGACAAACTTAGTTCCATTTTCGGATCTTATCCTTTGAACTGGTTTTCCCTTGTCAGTCTGCAATCTTGTGATCAATGTAGATAGCTTTTCAAAAATCTCATTCTTACTTCTCTGGAAATCCATACAGGTATACCTTGAGTAGTCATCTACTACTACAAGAGTAAACTTCTTGCCACCAGAGGTTGGTGGCTTCACTGGTCCAAACAGGTCCATGTATAGCAACTGAAGGATGTCAGTTGTTCCTTGAGGATGGCTTTTGTTCTTGAATGATGACTTCACTTGCTTCTCTTTCTGGCATGGTCCGCAGACACTAATTTTCTTGTAGATTTCCTTAGGAAGCCCATCAACTAGCTCTTTCTTGGACAGGTAGTTGATAGTTTTGAAGTTGAGATGGTTCAGTCGTCAATGCCACAACTAGCTTGCTTTAGTTGATCCTTTCGAGAGAAAGCAAGCTTCTGAATAGTCGGTTGACCAGTCAACAATATACATGTTGCCCTTTTTTACTTCAGTCAGGAGTATGGCTCCAGTTGACTTGTCTCTGATGGCACACGAGCTGCTGCTGAAGTCGATTGAGTACCCATTGTCATAAAGCTGGCTGATGCTTAGCCGCTTGTGCTTCAGCCCTACAACATGTGACACGTCATTTACGACAACTTTCCCTTTGACCACGAACCATTCTCCAATGGTTTGGCTCTTTGAGTTATCTTTAAAAGTGACTAGTGGTCATTTAACCTCTTTATAACCATCGAGATCATTCTTATCTCCGGTCATATGTTTTGAGCACCCGCTATCCAGATACCAAGTATCTTTGACCCTTTTCTTGGATAGGATGCTCTTTCTCTGCAAAACAAAAGTCAGGTTTTAGGTACCCGCATAATATCAGGTCCTGAGAGGTTAATCATGTGCTTGGAAATCCACATCCGCCACACTCTTGGATTTCTATTTCCAAGAGATCCTTCAAAATTAGATCTCTGGATCAGCTTTGAACAACTTGTAACTCTTTGACTGAGAGTTGAGTCCTGTGATCTATACCTTCGATGAGATTTAGGATAGAAGACTTCAACTAATATCCTATCATCTTGTGACCTTGATGCTCTCTGTCTTGGCCAATTTTTTCTGACCTTTTGACTCTGAGCTTTTTGGCCTTTGTGATATGGCCAATTGGCAAACCAATTGTGATTGCTATTGATTCTTGAATCATCCCTTGAGTTTAGATACTCATTATACTGGGTTGCAAGGTCACTTGAAGTGAACTCCTTCAAAGAGATTGGATTATGCTGTCGTGCATAATACAATCTTGTGGGTACATTTCCTTTGAGATTTGAAGAACTCCCATGTTGAAATGTATTGGAGGAGTTTCTAGATCGTTGAACTGATGGCCTATTTTGAGCTAATGCCTTTGTCTGAAAGGCTGGCCTTGGGTGAACTTCAGGTCTTAATTGAACTGATGACCTGGAATGGAATGAATGCCTTTGAAAGTTTAGCCTTGGATGAACTTTCAATTTTGATCGAGTAGTAGATCTGTGCTGTTGAGCCGATCTATATTGAACTGGTGGCTTTGACTGAGCACCAAGCCTTTGAAAGATCGACTGTCTTCGAGTTGCCCTTCTCGACTGATCAGTCTGATCTTTGGGCTGAGCTTGAGTAGTTTCCAAGATACCCTTATCTTTGGACTCCTCAACTGGGAGGGAATGAGTTGGTCTTGTGAATCCTTTTAGGATTCCAGATTCATAGCTCTGGACAACTGCATTGCCCTTCTCTGCGGCAGTGTACTTGCTATATCCCAGTCCTGGACTCCCAGCTTCGATTCTCTAATGACTCAAGATTTCATTTAGAGTCTGGGATCCCTTCTTGAATTTAAGGGTTAATTCCTCTTTTTCAAGGATTTCTAGCTTAAGCTGCTCATTCTCAGCTTCTAGTTCAGCATTTCTCAGCTTCAGCTGATCCATTTTAGTTAACTGAGCTTTAAAACTTTTCAGTCTTTCATTTTCAACACTTAGCTCTTCAACTTTGTTTCTTAGCTCATCATTTTCACCCTTTAGTTCAATGTGCATGCTTGATACATAAGCTAACTGATCTTCTAGGATTCTTAACTATTCATCCACTTCACTCCTAGAGATCGAAGCTTTATATATGTGATAGAAAGAGGTTATTGAATCAGACATACTAACCTCTTCATCCTTGTCGGCCATGAGTCATAGTAGAGCTTCATCATCGGAGCTATAGCCGTCTAAGTCGATTCTAGATGGGTAGTCTGAATCATCAAGCACGGCGTTTTCAGAATTTGTGATCATTACTTTCCTTTTGAAGAAGCTTCTTCTCACTTTGGCCTTCTTATCTTCAGGAAGCTTTGGACACTCATATCTGTAGTGCCCTTACTTATGGCAGTGGAAACATTCTTCTATGTTTCTGTTTGCCATCCTAAATTGTTCAGCTAATCGCTCAGCTGGCTATTGGTTTCTTTCTCCTTTAGCAGCTTCATCAGCTTGGGGTAGAGCTGATTATTGATCTCTGACTTTTCTCAGCTTCTCCAGTAATCTTGTTATTGACTGGATTTGCTCATTTACATCCTCAGTCAGGATCTCTTTCTTGTCGGTTGACTCTCTTCTTCGATCAGTCACCAATCCCCCTAGATTCTTATTTCTAGGCTCAAGATGCTTTCTTCCGGCTGCATTTTGAAAGACTCATATTTGTCGACTGCGAGCTGGAGCTTATTTCTTTTGATGGCCTCGGACTCTTTGCATAGATCTGCAAGTAAGTCCCAAATCTCCTTCGATGTTCTGCAGTTCTTTGTGTCTTTCATGCGATCCTCATCTAGAGTTTGAAAAAGTATTGTTTGAGCAACAAACTCTAGGTTCTTCAACTTCTTCTCTTCACCCGTGAGAAGATGATTTGGTTTTGGGATCCTGGCCGGTTGGTTGACATCCATAATGTAGGCTTCATTGTCCATCATAATGATGATTGGACCGTCTTCAATCACCTCCCACATATTCTTATGGATGGAGCATAGATGAGCTTTCATCCTTCTGCTCCAGTTGTCATAATTCTCAACTGAAAAAAGAGGTAGCTTATGGTTTTCCATAGTTTGAAACGTTAGCACAGATAAATAGATCTGATTCAAATGATCTGCAGAAATGGTTGATCCTTTGAATTAACCACTCTAATACCACTTGTTGGTCCCGGTGCGAGTCTATATCAGTTTAGAGAGGGGTGAATAAACTAAATTCAAAAACTTAAACTGATTGTGGAATGTATAGGGCCCTGACTCACTTTTGATATTTTATCTATGCACTTAATCAGTTGAAATGGACGACAGCTTAGCTGGTGAGCTGATCAGTTAGAACTAATAGCTTAAAGACTTAGCTTAGCTTGTCAGTGCAGCTTGTGTGCTAGAGTGTGTAGTTAAAGAATATGCAAAGCTTAAAGCAATAAGAACAGCACACAAGACTTTATAGAGGTTCGAAGCTTCCTATTTCTACGTCCTCTCTTCATTCCGCAGAAGGGCAATCTACTATGCAAGTGTAAAGTCTCTTTATTATAGTTACACAGTGAAGAATTCTTGTTGGACCTGAAAATGGCACCCTTCAAACCGAGCGCGGCCTCCTTTCCAACTTTTGCTGTCCTGGAAGAATGGACCCATCGGTACACGTCCTCCTCAGCCAGTTTTTGGGTCGACAGCTCACATTTACCAGTCCCAACTGCTTGATGAGACTTTACGTGCTATTGTCCGTCTTTACACGATTTTAGATCTCGCTCGATCTTCAAGAAGACAGTCTTGAATCTGTTATCAACCTGGAATGCACCTTTAGCTTGAGCTGAGTGGTTGATCTTTGAAGGACTAAACTGAGAAGCTTTGCTCTTGCTGGAATTCTGCGTCAACTAGCTACTTACTTAAGACTTGAAGCACGTCTTCTCAGTTGGGACATTTTTCTTAGGAGATTTAAGCTCTTGAGCTGTGAGGGGGAGAAAGAAAGCTCAATGTCTGCAAAATAGCAAAGTTAGTTTTGTGAGAAAGTCTTAGTGAAAGTCTTAGCCAAAATTGAGTTCACTCTCTTTATATAGATGAGTGATCTTTTGACCATTGTGATTAGTGAATATGTAGAATTCACCAGTGGCATTTTAATGCATGTGGCTGTTTAAAGTTTTTAATGAACTAGACATTTGACTTTAATGACTTATGCTCTAAGATCATCAGGATCTTTCAAAGATTTACTATCAAGATCTTCATTGACTACTTGTCAGAGAGAGAGCAGGTATTTCGGCTATCAATTTTGGACATTCAGTTAATGGGCTCTTAGTTGTCTCGGCTTTCAACCCAGAGATTGTCTAGTTGGAAGTTCCTCAGCTGTCTTTAGCTTCAATCCTGAGATGGTCCAGTATAGCTGACTTGGCAGCTTAGCTTAAAAAGCTTTCAGTTCTGGACTACCAGTTGGCTACTTGTTTGAGCTTTTCTCTCCTTGAACTGATCTTTGGTCAGTTTAGTATTGGCTCAAAGCTTTTAGAGCTTTCTTCCAGCTAACTGATCTTTGAACAGTTTTAGAGCTGGCTCTTTATGACTGACTGATCTTTGATCAGTTCAGTTTCAGCTTTCAAGCTGGCTCTACTTTCATCAGTCTGTCTTAGCTTTCAGCTAGACTGATGGTTACTCATTTGTGGATGTCTACCAGTCTCTAAAGTTCTCTTCCTCCTATAACTTTTCTTAAGCTTTGAAGAGTTGACTATGACTGGTCTGATTGAGGCATCCTTTTAAGCTGGTTGACCATGCTTCAAAATAGTTGTCTCTCGTTTCAGCTAGACTAATGTCTGAAGTCTTACTTGGTCATTTTCCTTGATTTCCAGCTTTACATAACCTGCAGTTTTTCATTAAATCATCACACATGTTTTGACATTTCATCAAAACCATTAGTTGGGACTTTTCCAACAATTTTCCCAACAAGATTGATACTGATTTTGAGGGTTTTTCGGATTTCTGACAGGTTGAACAGCGTTAACTTGTGAATTTGACCCACCCATCTCAAATAAGTCTTATTTACAACTATTGTATGGAATCTTTTATGAATCTACAAAGTAAAATTTCCATATTATTAAATTAAAAATAAATAATTAATTAAGAATTACAAAACGTTTTGGGGTGGCTTAGGCGGTGGTCTAAGAGCTATGACCTAGCCCGCCGGCCCGCCTAGCACCTTCTGTGGCCTTGAATCCAATTATTACTGTGGAAGATATGTTACAAAAATGTTATCAAACTTATCTGTTGAGCAAGTTATGACATACACAAAATGAATTCTAAAATGCATGGATAAACCCTATTTATCAAAATCACATATACAACAAAAAGTAGTAAGCAAAAGTGACTACTGCTTCTCTGCGAACTATTATTAATCTTACTATGAAGAAGCCCCATTCTCGACATGCCTTGGGGAGATCGTGGACAGCTTTGGACTGTTGATCTGGATCGCTGTTGATAAGGGAAGAGAAATCGACGACGATGAGTGAATTAGAAGTCAACGCAGTGGGCTCATTGGTGAAATTGAATTTGGAAGGGACTGCTTTGAGAGTTAAAGAATTAATTGGATCATCTCATTCAATGGTTAATATTTATCTCTAATTTACACACTATATATTTCTCACAACAAATACTAGGTGTCATTTAAACTAAATTATATACTCCATTCCTTTCTGACTAATTGTCGTTTTAGTATTTTTATTTTATTTCATAAAGAATGTCATTTTACACAATCGAGGTGAAAATGTTATATTTTTCTCTGATTTACCCCATTTAATGTGTTCAAACATCCCATTTTAACTCATTTAATTTATTTATATGAGGTATATTAAGTAATTTAATTATTTTATTAATATCAGTTCATTTCTCAAAACAACACTTATTCAGAAATAGAGAAAGTATGTATAGAAAGATCACTGCCGCAGTGCCACTCTCCCCTCCACAAATGGAGACGCCTTTAGACGTTGAGAGCGTGCAAGGTTCAAAATTTGAAGAACAACAAAATAAGTTTTGTTGCCTTTATATTTTTTGTTAGGCTTTTTAAGTATTACGCGCGTGGTTACAGAAACAAAAGAGTTATTAAATAGAATAATATGTATATATTTTGATTAAATAAGAGAACAATACATAGATGGGGAAAAACTCACTAACATAATTTCCCAATAATCAATGAACAGAAATCCCAAATTTATTATTAAAACCATTTTGATGCATACTGAGCTGCATACTTGAATATTGTGTATTGCCATTAATTAATTATTTATTTCCCAAGAATATCTTCTGCTGTTCCAAGATGGTTTTTCCTCCAAAACGTGATTTGGTGAGTTGCGACTCCACGTACTCTTCATACTTCATTGAATCATACATCGCACGCCCATCCTTCTCCACCAGCGCCGCCGCGGGGCCAATCACCGCCTCCCCCGACGGCCCGTTCGCCACCACGATAGATATTCTCTCTCTCTCCGAATTCACCACCGCTCTATGCATCACACTCTTGCACCTTCCGTTGGTGAAAATCTGCCCCAGTCAAACAAACCAAAAGGGAGCACATCACTCACTAATGCTAATTGCTAAGTGTGCATGGATGTGTATAATTTATATAGAGGCAATAACTATTTTAGCCACTTGAACTTTTAAAAGATTTATTTTAGCCACTAACTTTAAAACATATTTATTTTAGCCACTTTGGACGAAAATGTCCCTGTGCGCGCTGGACACTGCGCGCTAGGGTTGCACGCATGCGCGCTGGTTGCGCGCTGGCAATGCGCGCAACACGCGAGGGTAAAATCGTCATTCTGGCTAAAATAAATATGTTTAAAAATTAGTGACTAAAATAAATTTTTTTAAAGTTTGACCGGCTAGTTTTATATATTACCACATTTTTTATATATGTAGCATAGTTATTTCGATACATATAACTTATAATTATTTTTCTTAGATTTTGGATGAACCACACTCAACAGGATCTCTACGGCCGTTTCAACGGCATTACCTCGAGTTGATCAGCTACATTAACCAAAATAGAATTTTGAGGAGAATCGGCGTTGAACCACTTGCCCTCATGCTCAATTTGCAGACCCGCAACTCCATTATGAATCAGAAAAGTGAACAAACCTGAAATATTTATTTTATTTTTCAATAAAACAAAAAAATTATAAAAAAAAAATGAAAAGTGAAGCAATGAAACCTGGATCGCTATGGGGAGGGATGCCAATTGCTTGATCGGGCTGAGGGCATGGTGGGTAGTAATTTGCAGCAAACATTTGAAAACTCGTACCCATCTTCAAAACTTCATCCACATAATGTTCATCCAATTCAAAGGCATTGCATATTGCTTCAGTTAGCTTACTGGCCAATTTCCGGGTTCTTTCGGTGTATTCCAGCACCACTTCCCTGCAAACATCAAATAATATATATAATACTAGTGTTACATTCGTACGATGTACGGGAACATTTTATGAGTTTTATAAGCATCTACAAAACTCGACTTTACCTTAAGAGTTGGGGTTGGTGAGGGCAATGAAACTCAGGATGCACATAGAGCTTAAGGTAATCCCTCCATAGAGTGAAGCTCTGGTTTGAAGTATTAGCCACGTTGAAATTTCCACATTTGATTGGATCTGAAGCACTCTTTGCTTCGTACTGCTTCTTCTCAGAATCAGGCAAACTCAAAAATTGTTTAATGGCTGTAAACGTTGCATTCATCAAGCTCTCAGGTATCCCATGATTCACAAGCTGCAGATAATAATCATGATAAAAAAATTAAAAAAACATGAGAAAAATAATGGTGATTTTGCAAAATGGTGTATCAGTCTTACGATGAAGAAGCCCCAGTCTCGACATGCTCCGGTGAGATCGTGGAGAGCTTTGGACCGTTGATGCGGATCGGAGGTGATAAGGGCGGAGAAATCTATGATGGGTAGTGAATCAGAAGTGAAAGCAGTGGGCTCATTGGAGAAGTTGAATTTGGAAGGGACTACTTTCAAAGTGGATGAATCTGCTAAAACTTTTAAGGTTGTATCAAATTCAAATGGCTGCTGAAAAGAATCAGATGATAATTTTGCAGAAGCTGCAACTGATGCCATTTTATTTTTATTGTGTGTGTGTGTGTGTTTGGAAGGGTAAAATGGGAGAGGTGTGTGTATAAAGAGAGTTGTTGGGTGGAGTATATATAGAGGAGATGATGGAGCAGGAGATTTGTGTGGTACCACTCATGAGTAATTTATTGTCAAACATCGGAAAAAAGAAAAAGAAAAAGTTATTGGCATACCAAGTATGACAAATAATTTCATATAATTATACATGGTAGTTGAAAAAAATTAATAATAACTTTTTTTCCTTAATGAAGTACATCCAAAGTCAAAGAGAGTCCTCGCTATTTCATATTTAAAGTTTAATAGAGGAAGTAAATCACAATATGTATTCGATAGGTGTTAAAAGTTTACATTTACAATATGTCAATTAGGGGGTATAAGTGAGTCGAGCCTACACGTGAGCTACTCGAGTAGTTACCGAGTTCGAGCTTGAGCTATATAATAGTGAGCTCAATAGACTCGCGAGCCTTATCGAGCTTTGATGCAATTACAAATTTACCCTTAATAATTTAATATTTTACATATATATCATTAATAATTAAATCATTTTTATTTAAAATTAATTTTTTATTTAATATTTATACGTAATCGAGTCGAGCTCGAGATTGTTGAGTTTGCTATCGAGTAGAGCTCGAGCTCGAAAAATTAAAGCTCGACCGAGCTCGAGTCGAGTCGAGCTTCGAGTCTTCCTTATCGAGTTTGAGCTCGATAAGCCTAATACTCGACTCAACTCAGCTCGATTACACCCCTAATGTCAACTATAAAGAATTAAATACAAATTATTGCAAGCAGGATTTTCCTAGAGTGTAGACTGTAGACAAGGAAGTAAATCATGGCATGTGCCTCAACGTGGATGAACCCACAAGGCATTTAATCAAAATTGTTGTGAACGCACAAAACTTCATCAAAGTCTAGTAAATAAGGTAGATCGTGACATGTACCTTAGGAGGTGGGTGTCAAGAGTTTGCATGTATGTCCTCTTTGCATGTATGTCAACCGTAATTAGTACAATCTAAAGATGTTGTAAGCAAGACTTGAGCTCACATTCTAACTCTATAAGACAAAGAACTACACCACTCTTATTCTCACACTACTCTTGCATTTTTCTGTTATTGTTAAATGGTTTGCATTTTAAGACAAGGTTCTTATATTTTTCCAATTTTTTTATATATAATATTAGAAAACATCTTTTGTTATATATAATAAACACTTTTAATAACAGACATCAGTTTTCATACTGTTGTCTATAGATACATTTATCTTAAATTCACATTAGTTTTAGGTTAAATTAAAACATATTGTCTTTTTTTGGTAACTTTTGTCATACCAATTTTTTCACATTTTTAAATTTAAGATTTTTCTACACTATTTAAATTAATTAATTGACACATCCGAAATAAGAATTTAAAAAAAAAAATATTAGTCGTATTCATTCCTTACATGGATATTTACTACGTAGAAGTGGCTTTTTAAATTATTTACTTTTGCATTTCATTTGTAATAATTTTTTTAATTTCTTTTAATTTACTGCATGAATGTATATTATTATTATTATTATTATTATTATTATTATTATTATTATTATTATTATTATTATTATTATTATTATTATTATTATTATTATTATTCACCCGCATTCAACGTTTGGATATGATTCCTTTTTTTTTACTCACATACACGACCTGTGGTATTGAGGAGATTTGAATCCGTGACTTTTTGTCTCCAAATTTAGATATGGCTCTTAATTTGATTTATTTTAGTGACTAAACCAACCGAATCGATTTTCAAATTCCAAATGTCGTACAATAAATAACTAAAATTCATAGAATAATTAAAAGCAACAAACAAGTAACCAAAATATCAAAATTGAAAGGGGATATTAATGGGAAAATGATATTATCAGGGTTAGATTTCATTGGTAAATGAGCACAATTTCAATCAAAAGTTAATGATATCTAAAGACTTGAATTTTATTTTGAGAATCGCTCAAGTAATGTAAACATTAATTCTATCGATCGAAGCCTTACTCCAAAAATAAAAAATAAAAAAAATCGATCGATCGAAGCACCCAAATTGTGGTAACATGTTATAATTGATATGTCTATTACATTGCTAACATGCATCCAACTCCTAAGTATCACATATCAAATCTCTCCTCAATTGATATATGACTAAAGTGTCGTGTGCTCCAGATTGTACATTCTAGAAGTCTATGCAGCAGAATATTTCAGCTATTTTTATTATTTTATTTTTGGTAAATATATCTCAGTTTTTAGTAATTAGTAGGTGGATCCCTTTATTAGTGGATCTGAGTTTTGTGTATATTAGGATCGTTCCCATCCATTGAAAAATAACACAATAACATTATTCTCGAATTCCTCTGGTTCAATGTCAATTTGTGTAGAAATTATACATCTAAACATGTCAACTAATCATCAAGCATTAATGAACAAGAACACATGCATGAAATAAAATGGTAAATAGTCCCTCCTTTTCACAAAAAATGTTATTTCTAATAAATGCACACATATTAATAAAATTGTCAAATTACTTAATACATCCTTATATGAATTCATTAAATGAGTAAGAATATTTAAATATATTAAATTAAAATAAATGTGAGAAAAATATCAACTTTTCAACTCAATTATGTAAAATAATACTATTTGTGAAATAAAATTAAAATGTCAGAATGATACTCGGTTGCATATATACATTCTAATATACTAGAATCTCCTATTTGTTGACAAATATTCGTCTGATATCATAAATAATAGAGGCGAACATCAAATGAAGTTCAATATAAGGTGTCGATCGATGAGTTGGCTAAATTTGCCACGTTAGCCCTAGTTTGGTTAGTGCTGCATGTATGGCCGACATATCTTCTGGAATCCATGGGTTGGCCGAGTCCAAGAAAAACATAAAAATAAAAATGGTTTCATATTTGGAGGAGGTACAAAATATCGCTTTCGACGGTGCCCGATATTTCAATTTGTTCGACTATTTATTTTGCCAGTAATTAATGTGGTCGGTCTAGTGCAAGTTAATTGTTTTCATTTAAGGGAAAATTAATTATTTATAGTCTTATTAATTATTATACTATATATGAAATTAATATAGTAAAACTAATACATTGTTTCAAACTCTAGTTTTGTTAGTCCATACACTTTATATGAAATTAATATAGTAAATCAAATCCCTTTCATACTTGTAATTAAAATTCAAACCATATGTACATAAACTCAATTTTTTAATTTAAACATAAATCTCTATTTTAATTGAAATTTTTATTAGGCAATAAATAAATAAATATGTAAGCAACACTAAACATAAATAAGAATATAGAAATTTAATTAATAATATACATATAAAAAATCAAGAATGAAAGAAAAAAAAATAACATCAATCACTCGAGAGTGCTATTTGTGCACTTCTTAATTTAAAATATTGATGTATTTTTGAAATTGTTATGAGTTATATTTTAAGACTTGAATAATTGTACATGTCTTGTTCTTATATTTTTATATATGTATAAGATTTAAAGAGGAGTAAGATAGAGAGTCGCGAATTAATGATTTTATTGTTAGGGCTCGTTTGCTAGACTTGATGGGATAAACTATGATGTCTATGATTAGGATGACTTTACAAGATAACATATCAATATTATGTTTGCTAGAAAATATTTTAAGATGTATAGATTGGTAATCCATTATTTGGTTTCATTGACTAATTTACAAATCTCTAAATTAAGTCCAAAAATAAATTAATATTGTTATATCAGATTTTGTGATTACACATCCCACCTTAAAGGTGTGATACCTAATCAAACCTTATCAAGCAACAACCTAATAAGGATGACGGGCCATTCATTTATCATGGGCTTTACGATTCTAACCAAACAACATATTAGGGTATCATACAAATCTATCACTCCCTTATCATACATAGCAAACGAGCCCTTAATGTTATTAAGATGATGATTCACCACCCTTTTTTTACGATAACATTATTCACATCTCCATTAAAGTACTCAATCACTACTTTATTTTTCATCTTTATGATCTTAGTTAATAGTTTCCAATAACAAAATAGATACTAAAAAAAATTAAAAAAATTTGAAAAAAAAAAATTGGGGTACAAGTGTGACCCTTGTTCCAATGTGGTTCTGCCACTGAGGCTAACAGAAATCATTACACACACATGTGCACATACAGAGAAAGGAGGGGTATGTTAGGGGAAAACTCATCCTAGTATGAGAACAAGAACCACATCTCACACCACACAATCTTAAAGAATCAAAGGTCCAAATTTGATTAAAAATGCGGTGACAATTCTGTGATGTATGATAAGTTTTTTAGATGGGGGTATTAACATTGTTGTGAATTATGCGACTAAGTCTGAAAATTGTGGAGAAATTATGATAAAGTGTGATAGGTTAGCAGAAGAAGAAATGAAGAAAGATAAATATGCGATTTTTATGAAATTAGGGCTAGAGAAAGGAGGAGATTTTGTTGATAAAGATCGAATTGAGGAAACGGGTTCGGTTCAGTGGGCAGGTCAGAAGAATGTAGCGGGCCTATTGCTATTGGGCTCAGGTAGAAACTGGGCCAATCAAGAAAGTCGCTGACGAAAATTAGCCCGGTTAATGATGCTTATATCTTACCTATATGATTATGTTATTTCCTTCATGTTTTAATTAAGATGCTTTTAGGGTTTTGTGATGCTTGTGGGGACCAATATAAGGCTATATATAAGCCAACTTGAGATATGAAATGATTACATCACAAAATTACATATAAGAGTTGTATTTCTCACTATAATTGGTATCCTAGAGCCACGATCTTGCCACCATGGTTGATGGTACTCACTTAAAAGACTTGCAAGAAGCGCAAAAACAAACAGATCAAGTCCTGTTAGTTGAATCAACCAAGAGAGAGGCATCTGAGTTAAAACTGCAGGAAAAACTTGGGGTTTTAACCACAGAAATGCAAGATCAATTCAAAGGGGTCAATTCAAAATATGACAATCTCACTAATGCCCTTCTCACCATTCAACAACAGCTGACTGAACTTACAAATGGGAATAGTATTCAAGAAGAGTCCATTCTGGGACCACCCCCCAGCAATATGGCACCTGCTAATAGTGCTTCTCCTATCTCTTGTGCCCCTAACTCTGGAGCTAGGGCTATGGTAAAACACTCACATCACCAGGTAATTCATCTCATTCCTAAGATAGAATTTCCTAGGTTTGATGGCAGTCAACCTAGGTCCTGGATTTTGAAGTACAACCAGTACTTTCAGCTGGTAAATAATGTCCCAGACTCCCAAAAAATGGTTATAGCTTCACTCCACTTTGATGGTAAAGCAGACCAGTGGTTTCAGAATTATTGCCATAAATTTAAGGGTTTTTCTTGGGGGCAATTTCTAGATGTTGTTTCTGCTAGGTTTGAAGAACTAAGGGAGATGAAAATAATTATGGAGTTTAACAAGTTGAAGCACCTTGGTTCTTATGATGAGTATGTGGAAAAATTTGAAGAGTTAAAAGCATGTATGCTGCTGTTTAATAACACTAACTATTCTGAAAGCTACTTTGTAGCCAGTTTTATTAGTGGGCTTAGTGAGGATTTACAGCCTGCTGTCAACCTATTCAAGCCACACACACTCCAACAGGTGATTGAGTTGGGAAGGAGCCAGATACAAATAGTGAAGGCTATTGCAAAAAAGATTAAAGGCCCAGGAAGGTTAAATTTCTTGCAAAGGACTAGCTATAAGAAACCAGACTCAAATTCAAAGAATTTCCCTAAGCAGTTCCACCCAGCTCTGAAACCTTCTACCAAACTCCTAACCTCTGCTGAAATGGCAGCAAGAAGGGAAAAAGGGTTGTGTTACAACTGTGATGAGCCTATGTTGTTGGGCACAAGTGCAAGAATAGAATAAACTATATGATAATGAGTGAAGAAGAAGAATTGTTACATCTGCAATCTAGCTTACTACCATTTGATGAATTGTTCCCTCCAGATACAAGGGAGTGCCCTATGCAAGAGATGCAGATGCTCTTAACTCTAAGACTGGCACAGAAGGGCTTACCACTCTCAAAGGTGGGTAAAGTTGATGAGCATGAGATGCATATCTTGATAGACACTGGGAGTACTCTCAGTTTTATTCAAGAAGCTACAGCCCACAGACTAGGTTGTTCCCTTGAGCAAGTTAGCCAATGGCCAAAAGTTGGTCAGCAGGGCTCAAGCCAAAGATTTCAGTTGGAATGTACAAGGGCATCAATTCAATTACTCCCTTAGAGTGCTCCAAACTGAGGTGTATGACCTTATCTTGGGAGGGGATTGGCTTAAATCTTGTACTCCTATTGAACTAGATTACAAGACAATGACATTCACAGTGACACAACAAAGGAAAAAGTTTAAGCTACAGACAGCCCAATCAGAAGTGGATTGTCAACTTATTACAGGGCAATCCTTATATAAGCTGCTACACACTGCTTGCAGGGAGGAGGTGGAAGAGGTCTATATGATCAAGTCACAGTCTGCAAGCATTTTAGTTT
Source organism: Perilla frutescens (assembly GCA_026008535.1). Classification (NCBI taxonomy): domain Eukaryota; kingdom Viridiplantae; phylum Streptophyta; class Magnoliopsida; order Lamiales; family Lamiaceae; genus Perilla; species Perilla frutescens. The sequence continues at coordinate 50,291,241 of BRKX01000002.1, forward strand.
CTCCAGGTTCCATTACTACCTCAGAGATGGAGCTTCTGCAAGAGGAATTCAAGGGTGTGTTTGAAGAGCCTACTACACTTCCCCCATCCAGAGGGATTGAGCACCAAATCACACTGAAACCTAACAGTGTGCCCAGGTACCAACACCTCTACAGAACCTCTCACAACCACAAGGAAGAGATTGAGAAAATAATCAATGAGCTACTGCAGGAAGGGTTGATTCAATATAGTAAAAGTTCTTTCTCTTCTCCAGTCATACTAGTGAAGAAAAAAGACCATACATGGAGAATGTGTGTGGACTATAGATATTTAAATTCCCTAACTGTGAAGCATGGATACTCCATTCCAATGATTGATGAGCTACTGGATAAATTGCATGGGGTAAAATATTTTTTAAAAATTGACTTAAGGTTAAGGTATTTTCAGATTCTAATGAGACCACAAGATAGGTATCTGACTACTTTCAGTACCCATCATGGGCATTTTGAGTTTGTGGTAATGTCCTTTGGGCTGAGCAATGCCCCTGCCACCTTCCAACGCTTAATGAACTATACTTTCAAGGACCAGCTGAGGAAGTTTGTTTTGGTGTTTTTTTATGACATATTGGTATATAGCCAAACTTGGGAATCTCATCTAAATTATTTGAGAGTGGTCCTACAACTATTCAAGGACAACCAGTTGTATGTCAAGAAAAGTAAATGCAGTTTAGTAATTCTACAGTGGAGTATCTAGGGCCTATCATCACACCAGAAGGAGTCTCCACAGACCCCAAAAAGGTGGAATGCATGCTCCAATGGCCTACCCCAAAAACAGTCAAGCAATTGAGGGGCTTCCTAGAGCTGACAGGGTACTATAGAAAATTTGTGAGGGGTTATGGTATCATCAGCAAACCCCTAGCAGATTTATTAAGAAATGATAACTTTAAATGGAACCAGGATGCAGAAGAAGCCTTCCAATTAAAAGTAGCCATGTCTACTTCTCCTATTCTAGTATTGCTTGACTTCACCAAATAGTTTGTTCTAGAAACTGATGCTAGTGGTTTGGGTATTGGTGCTGTGCTTATGCAAGAGGGAAGGCCAATTGCCTATTTGAGCAAATCCCTCTGCCTTAGAAACCAATCACTATCTATCTATGGAAGGGAATTTCTAGCTATCTTAATGGTTGTGCAGAAGTGGGGGATACTTACAGGGGTACAAATTCATTATTAAGACTGATCAACAGGTTCTTAAGTACCTATTGGATCAGAGAGCCATGAACCCCCTTCAACAGAAGTGGTTAACCAAGCTCTTGGGTTTCAATTATGAAATTCATTATAAGAAGGGCTGTGAAAATAAGGTGGTTGATGCCCTTTCCAGAAGGGATGAGACCCCTAACTATACAACTATTACTATAGCTATTCCTAATTGGGTTCAGCAAGTGATTCAGAGTTACAAGGGTGACACCCATCTTTCTAAAATCTTGAGTGCTAAGTTGGTTGATGCTCAATCCTATCCAGACAACCAGGTTGTTAATGGCTTACTGAGATATAATGGAAGATTAGTTGTGGGGGAATCTACAGAACTCAGGACCCAAATCCTTACTGCCTTACACAACTCTTCTTATGGTGGACACTCTGGAACTAGTGGCACATATATGAGGCTTAAGAGTGTGTTCTACTGGCCTAACATAAAGGCAGATGGTTCCAAATGGATGCAAGAGTGTGATATTTGTCAGAGAAATAAACCTAATCAAGGGATGTACCCAGGGCTGCTACAACCTCTTCCCATTCCCCAACAATCATGGACATACATATCTATAGATTTTGTAGATGGGTTGCCTAAATCAGGAGGAAAAATTGTTATTCTGGTGGTTGTTGATCGCTTTACCAAATTTGGGCACTTCATTCCCCTGTCGCACCCCTATTCAGCTGAGACAGTGGCAAAGGCGTTCCTTGACTATGTCTACAAGTTACATGGTCAACCAGTGAGCATAGTTACAGACCGTGACACTATTTTTACAAGTAATTTCTAGAAAGAGTTGTTTAGACTGATGAGAGTCAAATTAGACATGTCATCAGCTTACCATCCCCAGTCCGATAGGCAAACTGAAAGGCTCAATCAATGTCTAGAAAATTATCTACGGTGTATGGTTAGTGCTACCCCTCGACAGTGGCTAAAATGGCTATCTTTGGCTAAGTACTGGTACAATACTAACTATCATACCAGCCTCAAGTGCACTCCTTACCAAGCCCTTTATAGTGTTCCCCCCCTCCTACGCTATCTGTTTCAGCCTACTTGGACTCCAACAACACCGAGGTCACTGAGTTTGTTGCTCAAAGACAACAAATGGTTCAAACTCTTCGAGAGAATCTAATCCAAGCCCAGTCTCGGAGAAGTGGTTCGTTGACAGAAAAAGGCAAGAACAAACTTTTACAGTCAGAGAACAGGTCTACGTCAAGCTACAGCCGTTTTGACAAACGTTTGTAGCCCTAAGGAAAAATAAAAAACTATCGACAAGGTACTATGGTCCCTACACCATAGTCGAGAAGATAAGAATGGTGGCTTACAGATTAGATCTTCCCCCCAGCTCGAAGATCCACCCTATCTTCCACGTATCCTTACTCAAGAAGTGTTTAAGCAGTAAAATCGTACCTTCACCAACACTCTCGTGTATAGATGATGAGGGCCAATTCTCCTTGGTTCCAGTCGAATTTTCCGCTAGCCATCACATTTCTAGCGGTGGCTGGTTAATTCTCCAGATCCTCATCTTATGGCACACTTCAGATCCTCCCCTCTGCTCCTGAGAAAGTCCAGTCTTCCTCTACCATAAGTTTGGTCCTTTCGATTCTCAAGGACGAGAATCATTTCAACCCGGGGGTATTGTTGTGAATTATGCGACTAAGTCTGAAAATTGTGGAGAAATTATGATAAAGTGTGATGGGTTAGCAGAAGAAAAAATGAAGAAAGATAAACATGCGATTTTTATGAAATTAGGGCTGGAGAAAGGGGGAGATTTTGTTGATAAAGATCGAATTGAGGAAACGGGTTCGGTTCAGTCCGCGGGTCAGAAGAATATAGCAGGCATATTGCTATATATTGGGCTCAGGTGAAAACTAGGCCAATCAAGAAAGTGGCTGACGGAAATTAGCTTGGTTAATGATGCTTATATTTTACCTATATGCTTATGTTATTTCCTTCCTGTTTTAATTAAGATGCTTTTAGGGTTTTTTGATGCTTGTGGGGACCAATGTAAGGCTATATATAAGCCAACTTGAGATATGAAATGATAAGAAGAAAATTATCTCTCAATTCCTCCTCTTTCCTCTCTTATCTTCTTTTTCCCAATTCCTCCTATTTCTTTCATTATACAAATTGTTACATATAAATCAATCTCTACATCACAAAATTACATATAAGAGTTGTAGTTCTTGCTACAAACGTTATTCAATGATTCTTATAAAAATGCGGAGTATTTAAAAATCGGATCGTCATGTTAATGAATTAATATCATCATGCTAATGAAACATTGTCATGATACTAATTAAAGTTTTCTCATATAGTTAACAAAAATTTATATTCTAAAAAATTATTATTAACATATTTTGATTTAATAAACCATAATTGGATCGAAAAAATCTCAATTGAATGAAATAAACCCTAATTGGATGTCATAAACTTTAAATGAGTTGGAACAAACCATAATATATATAGGGAAATATTGGCATGTGAACATCCTTGTGTGTAAATTGTGGATGAATCATATACATTAATTTGTTAAGATCAATGATCATTATGAGTTTGGGTGGAATTAATAAAAATGTTATTATTTTCATTATATATGCAATTAAGGTTAAATATATCAAATACCATTTTTGTTTTCTACGAGCATCTTCAACGTGAAAAAAAAACATTAATAAATCACAAATTAAGCATTTGAAATATAAAAACAACATAATAATATATTATGTCATTCTTCTCACCAAATTAAATTACAAACATAGTAGATATGAAGAAAAGCATTACATAATAACAACTTAAGCATTTTGATACGTAAAAATAACATAAATAAAATAACTATAAGAGATCAATTAAAATAAAATTGATTATAATCATCCCTTTAACAAATCTAATGGATATGATTTATCCATAAATTACATACTAGCTAGTGTTCACTATTCACAAATGAACGATTCACTATATATTAAAATATATATGTACATATATATTTTCTTAGCCTTATGATCCTGCTTCGTCAACACTATGAATATACTATGTTTGCATATAATGATATTTCGTCAGCATACATTATAAATCATAATTTGATAGAATAAACCCTAATATAGTCGATTAAGAACTAAAATGAGAAATTAAATTAAAAAATATAATTATTAATCATAATTAGATGAAGTAAACCATAATTGAGATGAACTATACCCTAATTGAGATTTAATAAACTCTATTAAATCAATATAAGTATACTACTCTAGCATTATGATAATGTTTCGTTATTACAGTGAATACATTAAGTTAGCATATAATAAATAGCCTGTTGGCATACCTTATCGTAATGCAAATGAAGTACTATTATAAGCTAATGAAAACATTTACAACCTCAGTATATATAAATAAAATTATATTTTTCGTTCATGTTTTTCATCTAAACACACACACATACATTGGCAGATTTAGGGGTAGGGGAGAGGGGTTCCAGCCCCTTATCCGAAAAATTTTCACACTAGGAAGGGGGCTTGTGGTTTTTCTTGGCACAACCCCCAACACTCATTGGCCAGAGAGATGAGAGAGAAAGGACAGGAGAAAAGGGGCTGCGTAAGTTGTGAATTTTATTGAATTGGTGGCGGCAGTTGAAGAAAAAAAATGGAGAATAAAGAAAATCAACGGGAAAGAGGGAAATGGGGATCGGTGGATGATAGTGGAGAGAAAAATTAAATATTTTATTAAATAAATTAATTTCACTTTGGTCCTTGATACATAACTTGCACTTTGGTCCTTGATACATAATTTTAATTTTCATTATTTTTAAAAGAGTTTTAAAAATAATTTATTTATTAAATTTTGTTAAATTCATTATTTAGCCTATTATTATCATGATTAAATATTTATGAGTATTTAAACTAATATTTAGTCTATTATTATGATTAAATATTATTGAGAATTACTTTAAGAATTTTTAGGTGTAGCACGATTATTATAAAATAAATTTCATTTAATTTCTTGAATCATTCCCAACGATCAATCAAGACGTGAGATTTTATATTTATTTATTTAATTAATTAGTAATTACTAATGCATTTATTATCATGAAAAATGGTTTTAATTATCTATGTAGGTAAAATTTTATTTTGATATTTAAATTATCTATGTTGGAAAATAGGATTTATTAAATTGAGTTTTGACTCATTTTATCTGATTTTTCGTGACCGGGATATTTAATATTGGAGGAATTAAATAACGTACGATTGTTCTATGTTGTGAGTAGATAATCGTAGTATTTTTATTTGCTCAAATTCAATTTTCAGTGAGTGAGAAATAAATGGTTGAAGTTGGTCACACGATTGGCATTTATGGTGTGTGGGATAATGTGTTTAAGACACATTAAATAATCCCACATTGAATTCTTAATCAAGTTAAAAGGGGTATTTAAGTGTATTAACACTTAAGTGAAGTAATTAAGTGCACAAGGATGTGGGCCATGAGTCCACATGCGCACACACGTGCGCGCGTGCCCGTGCCTGTTCCCGTGCCCGGTGTCCGTGCTCGTCTCATCCTCAAACTTAGATCTTCGCAATTGGACTTTGGGCATACGTGGGCTTCCGGGGCTTAGCCGTACTAGTTTTACAGTACAGAAATGGTCGAGTCGTGGAGTGGGTCGATGGCTCGGCTGTCCGGGTCGTGCGGGTAGTGGGTGCACTTAGTGGTGCATGTCCAGCCTTGAAGTTTGTAACTCCTAGCTGAGTTAAGTGGCTTCGATGTATTCAAATGTGGTAACTCCCACCTGGAGCTGATGGAGTTAGTGGGCTGGAATGTAACTCCTGTCGGGAGTCAAAGTCTGCAGCTGTCTGGACACGTGTGGGGATCCGAGCCGACATGGGACACTTGTCAGGATCTACACTTGCAGCTACCTTGAACACGTGCTGGGATCCGAGTCGACATGGGACACCTATCGGGATCTGCAGAAGGTAACTCCTGAAGGGCTTAATGGAGAGTTATACCTCCTCGGGGTTACAACACCTGGTTTGAATGTCCTTAAACCCTAGCTGCTGTCCCCTGCAATGGAGATGTGCCTATAAATAGGACATCCTGCATGGCTGCCAATGCTACATTCTGCACAATCATCTTGCTGCATATAAGTTCCCTTCGAGTCCTCAGCCTCTCAGTTCTCGATATTGTCTAGTTCGCCGGAGCCTTGCCGGACTTGTGGTGCTACTGCCGGAAGGACGAAGCCGTTTCATCTTTGAAAGACATCCGCCAAATCGTGAGCACTAGCCAGGGTGTATTTGTCTTGCGGAGAGAGGTCCCCTCGACTCGGTTTGTCGGAATCTGCATATCAGTTCAGTTCGTTTAATCTATTCAATTTCAGTTTATGGTAATTCTATCATTGTTCTACTCCTTCTATTTCTTGTACTTCAGTTGTAACATTCCAGTAAAGTGTAACACACAAACAACAAACTATGTAATCAAGACACTCACACATAACTATTTTAATTTTACTTAATTAAAGTTAATGAAACTTTCTTTCCAAGTATTTTATTTATGTTATTATGTACGACTGTTTCACTTACACGTCTAAAAAAGGAAATTGAATGTGAAAAGGATAGCAATCGCCCATCTCATCACTATCATTTCTCAACCGCGTCATCAAACAAAAGCATGTATAGTCATTGCTTTGACATGCATACCCTTCCCCCCCCCCATTTTTCTGGTTCCGCCATCGCTGGCGCGCGTGCACATATAATGCGCTTCACATATAAATGTGAAAACTAGCTTGTTTACTGTAATTTTAATGTTTTTCTTATTGTATTTTTGTGCTAAAACAATTATGACTAAAATATAATAAGAAAGATATTAAAAATAATTTGTAAAAAATCCACCAAAATACAATAAAAAACATTAAATATATTATAAACAACTTGATTTTCATGTTTATACGTGAAGTAATAGTCTTCATTTGAACTGAATCCTACATATATGTATATGATTTATATCATATATACGAATGCTAAGTGTTGGTGTAAGAACTACCAACTATTCTTGTCCTGGTGAGGATGGCCTCATGGTGGAGTGAGGTTGTTTGGAGACCAAAAGTGTAACGACCCAAAAAAAATATTTTTAACTGGTCATTATCATTTTTCCAAAAGAATATATTTGTTTAAGCAAGTTATTGATATTCATAAAATCATATCAATTTTCAATAATCAATCATCAATCCATTTCATAAAATTTTGGATTCCATTCAAATCAATCCCCTACAATTGTGATGTTTCCATTTTTCATACACCAAAGCTTTAGTATAAATACATGAGTCATTTCATTTATTTCATCACGCAAAGCTTCAAAGCATTTTACTAAGCTTTCAAACTTTTCTCAAGGCGGTGGCGTTGGATCTAACTAAGTTCATTTTCAATCAAATTTTAAAGTCAAGTAAAAGGTGGGGATTCTCTCGGAGAATAAATAACAAATTCTTATCCTTATTATGCTTATATATGCGGTGTGCAGGTAGATCTCCGGGTCATATGGGCCTATGGGCTATTACAATGTTTAACTTACGGGTTATATGCTATGTTGACTTACGGGCTCTATGATATAATATGTTATGCTATGGCCTATTTTATTACTGTTATATTTGTATAATTTGGTTAATTGAGTTACCCCACTGAGTTTATAGCACTTACCCCAAAGCTATTATTTATTTCAGGTTTATGAATCTCAGGCGATGACGTGGAGACGGAGTGATGGTCTAGATTAAATAAATATTGTTTTATTATAAATATTATTTCCGTTGTATTAAACTCTATTATTTGAACAAATGAGATCTTTATTATTATGAAATTTTGGGACATCACAGTTGGTATCAGAGAGGGTCTACGTTTCTGTAGACTTGCAAAAAAAAAATTATGCTTTAATAAAAAAACTCCATCAGCCATTTGCCACATCGTGCCGTATGAAGGTAAAAGATGTTTGAAGTTTCTTATGTTAGTGGCTTTCTGTTCCGTTCTTCAAAATAATGGTTGTGAAAGTGTCTTTACTATTTTTCAGGTTTTCAAAGATAAGATTTTGAAAAAAAATAAAACAAAATAAATTGTTATGCCTTTTTTAGGTTTGCGAAGATATGATTTCAAAAATTCTAAAAGATAAGATTTTGAGAAAAAAAAAATGAAAGTGTTTTGTCCTTTTCAGGTTTGTGAAGATTTGATTTTGATATTTCGATGACGAAATTTTTTTCAAGTGGTATAATCTGTAACAACCTGAAAAAATATTTTTAACTGGTTGTTATCATTTTTCCAAAAGAATATATTTATTTAAGCAAGTTATTGATATTCATAAAATCATATCAATTTTCAATCATCAATCATCAATCCATTTACATAAAATTTTGGATTCAATTCAAATCAATCCCCTACAATTGTGATGTTTTCATTTTTCATACACCGAAGCTTTAGTATAAAATATGAGTCATTTCATTTATTTAATCACACAAAGCTTCAAAGTATTTTACTAAGCTTTCAAACTTCTCTCAAGGTGGTGGCGTTGGATCTAACTAAGTTCATTTTCAATCAAATTTAAAGTCAAGTAAAAGGTGGGGATTCTCGCGGAGAATAAATAACGAACTCTTATCCTTATTATGCTTATATATGCGGTGTGCAGGTAGACCTCCGGGTCATATGGGCCTACGGGCTATTGCTATGGGCCTATGGACTATTAAACCTACGGGTTATATGCTATGTTGGCTTACAGGCTCTATGATATGATATGTTATGCTATGGCCTATTTTATTACTGTTATATTTGTATAATTTGGATAATTAAGTTACCCCACTGAGTTAATAGCACTCACCCCAAAGCTATTATTTATTTCAAGTTTATGAAGCTCGGGCGATGACGTGGAGACGGAGTGATGGTCTAGATTGAATAAAAATTTGTTTTATTATAAATATTGCTTCTGTTGTATTAAACTCTATTATTTGAATAAATGAGATATTTATTGTTATGAAATTTTGGGACGTCACAAAAAGTCACGGGTTCGAATCTCCTCAATGCCACAGGTCGGTTGTGTGAGTAAAAAATAACTACATACTATTCCTAATCCTAGCTACTAAATCTACCAAATTCAATGGTTGAGATTGAGATGAGAATTTAAGTATCTTTTTAAGTTTGTTTTCCTTTTTATAATCTCAAGAGGTTTTAACTTTTTTGTAAAATGAATCTCATATTATAATGTCTTGCCATATCAATGCAAAGTAGAGATCATCTAGTTCTAATTTTGTATGTCTAATTTTGTATGTCAACTAAGTACCAATATTAAAATTATATATTATCAATAATTTTTTTATAAAAATAAAATTTATTATATTATTACTCATCATAATTGTTAGGAAAAACTATCAAGGAACCCCTAGATCAGGTTTTGATGAGATGTTAAAATTATTTATGAAAAACTGACCAAAATTCAAGCTGTAGATCGAAGCTAATCAGCCCAGGGCATCATCGAAGAAGAACTCTAGAAGAGTCAAAGTCAACCAATCTGAAGAATGACCCACAAGTTGAAAGACACGCCATCCAGTCTAAAGTTCAACTTGGCTGAGGAATCATACCGATCAAAGCAAGCTGACAATCGAGTCAGCTGAACTGAGGGAGAAAGGAGTTGACCAAAGATTGAAGAAGCTGATAGAATATCAGTTTATGCCAGAGACTGACAGTAGCCAACTGGAGCAATGGCCAATCTCAGCTGACAAGCCCAGAACTGCCAACTGGAGCAATGGCCAATCTCAGCTGACAAGCCCAGAACTGCCAACTGGAGCAATGGCCAATCTCAGCTGACAAGCCCAGAACTGCCAACTGGAGCGATAGCCAATCTCAGCTGACAAGCCCAGAACTGCCAACTGGAGCGATAGCCAGACTCAGCAGATAAGTCCAGAACTGCCATCTGGAGCAACAGGCAGACTCAGTTGACAAGCTCAGAACTGCCAGCTGGGACGATAATGTGACTTAGCTAAGAAATCTAAAACTGCCAACTGAAATTCCAAACTGCCAAGAGAGCTGAAGCCAGAAGACTCCTAGAGTGTATTGCTTAAATCAGCGTATCTTGGAATAAATGATCCTTCAAAGATCCTGGAATTCAATGAAGATCGATTGGCAGAGTAATGGCTACTTCAACCAAATGATCCAAGCGATCATTTAAGACCACATGCCATTGATGAGCCAACAGAGCCACTGATCAAATGGGCAATGGAGCTCAACGGTCATAAAATCACTCCTCTATAAAAGACGGGTGAATCAGAGTTTTAAACACTTTTCGCAAACATAACCTCTTGCCAACCTTCGCATATACAAGCAGAGCTTTTCTTTCTCCCTCCCACTCAAGCTCAAGTGCAACGTTTCATAGAAACTACGAAAGTCAAACTGAGAAGAAGAATTCACTGAATCAAGACATCCAGCCAGCTGTTGACGAACCAGCCAGGGCAGCCATCTCAGTTTTCAGCTATTCAAGATCAACTACTCAGCTCAATCAAAGGAGCACATCAATTGATACCCCCTTGTTCAAGACTAACCTCTTGAAGATCGAAAGAGATCTAAAACCTTGTAAAGACGACAATAACACCTACCTTCCTAGCGAGTAGTTAGGGACTTCAAGTGTGAGTCGTTGACCAGCTGAGGTAGTCCTTCATTGTGTAATTTGTAAAGGAACTCAAGTTATATAGTGAAGTTTCTCTTCTGCAGAAGAAAGAGATAACGTAGAAGTTTGAGACTTCGAACCTCTATAAATCTCTTATGTGCTGTACTTATTGATCATTGCATATCTCTAACTGCACACAACATCACACAAGCTGCACTCAAACTGTCTCAACTGATTATCAAGTTGGTGCATAGATAAGTTTCTTCAAGCGAGTCAAAGGGCCCTATTTTTCCGTATCTAAAGTAAAAGTTTTTTTTGAATCAGTTTATTGACCCCCCCTCTAAACTGATACCGACTCGTCCGGGACCAACAAGTGGTATCAGAGCGGTTGATTCTAAGGATCAACCGTTTCTGCAGATCAACTAAATCAGATCTAATTATCTGTGCTAACATTCCAGCTATCGGAAACCATAAGCTACCTTTGTTTTCAGTTGAGAACTATGATAATTGGAGCAGGAGAATGAAAGCTCATCTCTGCTCAATTCATGAGAATATGTGGGAAGTCATTGAAGAAGGTCTAATCATCATCATGATGGACAATGATGCTCACATAGTTGATATCAATCAACCAGCAAGGATCCCAAAGCCAACTAATCTTCTCACCAGTGAAGAGAAGAAGTTGAAGAATCTAGAGTTCGTTGCTCAAGCTGCATTATTCCAAACTCTAGATGAAGATCGTATGAAGGATACCAAGAATTGCACAACTGCCAAAGAAATATGGGACCTACTAGCAGATCTTTGCAGAGAGTCCGAAGCTATAAAAGGAAACAAGCTCCAACTAGCGGTTGACAGGTATGAATCCTTCAAAATATAGGCAGAAGAGCCCATCTCAAGCCTTGAAACTAGATTTCTAGGCATCATCAGTGAGATGAACAACCTTGGAAGAAGTTATCCCAATTCAGAGATGAATTCCAAAATATTGGATAATCTCACTGACGAATGGGATATGAAAGTGATAGCTACAAAGGAGTCAAGAAACCTAAACAACATCACTCCAAGGGAACTATTTGGTTCTCTTAAAGCTCATGAGTACAGTCTAAACTGAAAAAGAGAAGCGTCGACATCATCAGCTCAAGACGCAACTTTCTATGGCGAAAGGCCCAGGTTTAGAGACGCTCTAGGAAGAAACAGCTTCCGACCTAGGAGCTCACCAGCTAAAGAAAACCAAGGCGGATCTTCAACTGAACAGAAAAGGGAGGCAACTGAAAAGAACGAAAATCTAACTGAGGACATCAATGATCAGATTCAATCAGATACCAAGTTGCTCGAAAAGTTGAAGAGAGCTCGGGATAAACAATCAGTTTCACCTCAAACTGATTAAATCCCAAAAGTTGAAAAAGCCTACCAACCAGCTGAACCATTCAGGAGTGGCAATCGCAATCTTAGAGAATGTTTTCATTGTCATAAACAAGAACATTACAGGTTCGAATGTCCAGAACACCCCGAAGACAAGAAAGCCAAGGTAAAAAGAAGCTTTTTCAAAAGAAAAGCAATGGTCGCAAATCTCGAGAATGTTGTGCTGGATGATTTAGACTATCCTTCTGGAATCGATTCTGACGGCTACAGCTCAGATGATGACGAAGCATTATTCTGCCTCATGGCTGACTATGATGAAGAGGTTAGTACAACTGACTCTCAAAATTCACCATATCAATGAAGCAACTGTCTCTAATAATGAGCTTGATCTGAAACTTATGATGCTAGAAGACCAATTAGCTTCAATCTCCTATTTGCATGTTGAACTGAAAGATGAAAATGATGAACTGAGAAACAAGGTCAGGAAACTGAGCATTGATCATGAAAGACTAGAGTATCTTGAATCCCAACTTATAGAATTTGAGAAATTGAAACTAAGAACTATTGATCTAGAGAAAGAAAATCAAAAACTCAAGCAAGAGATCCTTGAAAAAGAAAAGGTAAACCTAAAGTTCAAAAAGGATCTCAGACTCTAGATGAAATACTCAGTCATCAAAAAACTGGAACTGACAGCTCAGGGCTAGGATATAGCAAGTTCACTGCCCTAGAAAAGGGAAAAGCAGTTGCTCAACCTAGTGACAAGGGTATCCTAAAAGGGTTCATGAGATCTCAGGATCAACCAGCTGAGTCAAACAAAGGAAATGGAATATTGAAAAATCCCCAAACCCAGCTTAAAAAGTTTGGTCAGTTCTACCAATCTAAAACACCCGGTCAGCTAAAGCCCAGTTCCCAGCCAAGACCATCAGTTCACTCAAGTCAGTCTACTCGTCCAAAGCCTCCAGTTCAACAAAGGCCACCAACTCAGTATAAAATGCCCTCAAGGCAAACTGGCAGATCAGTTCACTATGAAAAGAAAGACCAGTTTAGATCTCAAACCTACCCTGCTAAGAAGTTCAATCAAAGCACTTCTAGGAGAGATCAAAGAAAAACATTTCAACCATATCATCATTACGATGAAAATTTAGAGTCCAGAAATGAACCAAGAGCTGATCCAAAAGGGTTCAATCCAATGAACTGGATACATACAAGATATTGGCCTGATCGAAGAGCCTAAAAATCTCAAAATAATTGTGTGCTAGTTGAAGTGTTTTATCCTACTAATTTTTAGCGCAGGTACCATTCAACCAACTCAAGGAGAGTTGAAAGAGAGTCGAAACTGATGAAACGATCTAAGTCAGTTGACTCTTTAAGTGATAAAAAGCCAAAAATTTGGCAAGTCTGGATTCCAAAAAGCTTAATGTATCAAAAAGGACCCAATATGAAACGGGTCCCTAAATGCTAATCTTTTTTTTTTTGCAGGACAAAAACATCCTATCTATGAAGAAAACCAAAGACATTTGGTACCTAGATAGCGGGTGCTCCAAGCACATGACCGGAGACAGAGAAGATCTCGACGGTTATGAAGAAATCAAAGGTCCACTCGTCACATTTGGAGATAATTCCAAAAGACAAACCATTGGAGAAGGGTTCGTTGTCAAAGGAAAAGTAGTTGTCAATGGAGTCTCCCACATGGTTGGACTAAAGCACAAATTACTCAGCATCAGCCAGCTGTGCGACAATGGCTACTCAGTTGACTTCACCAAAAACTCCTGCAACATAAGAGACAAGTCAACTGGAGTAATCTTGCTAACCGGCATCAGGAGAGGCAACATGTACATTGTTGACTAGTCAACCGGCTACTCAGAAGCTTGCTTTCTCTCAAAAGGATCAACTGAAGCAAGCTGGCTATGGTATCGTCGACTGAACCATCTCAACTTCAAAACAATCAACTACCTAGCAAAGAAAGAGCTAGTTAAGGGGCTTCCCAAGGAGATATACAAGAAAATAGGTGTATGCGGACCATGTCAAAAAGGGAAGCAAGTGAAGTCATCCTTCAAGAATAAGAATCACCCACCAGGAACAACTGACTGTCTTCAACTGCTGCACATGGATTTGTTTGGTCCAGTTAGACCTCAAACTCCAAAAGCCAAAAGATTCACTCTTGTAGTAGTTGATGATTACTCAAGATATACATGGGTGGAATTCTTGAGGAGCAAAGATGAAACATATGACAAGCTCACGGCACTGATCAGAAGACTACAAACTGAGAAGGAAAGATCAGTTCAAAGGATTCGCTCCGACAATGGATCCGAATTTGTGAATCAACACATGATCAACTTACTCAACCAACTTAGAATCACTTATGAACATTCAGCTGCAAGAACTCCACAACAAAACGGTGTAGCTGAAAGGCGCAACCGAACACTAAAGGAAGCAGCTCGAGCGATGATAGCTGATGCCAACATAGCTGAAGGGTACTGGGCTGAAGCAGTCCACACAGCTTGCCATACTCAAAATCGAAGTGCCATTGTAGCAGCCCATGACAAGACACCTTATGAACTGTACAAGGGTCGTAAGTCTTCTATCTCATATTTTAAAATATTTGGCTGTAAATGTTATATTCACAACAATGGCAAGACTCAATTGAAAGCTTTTAGTACTAAAGCTGATGAGGGAATATTTCTTGGGTATAACTCTCCTCATGCACAGACTTATAGAGTGTTCAATAAACGAACTCTTGTTGTGGAAATAACATGTCATGTGGTATTTGATGAATTTGCTAATGAGTACAAGAATAAAGAAACTATAGACACATCAGTTCAAGTACTACCTAGTGAAACTGAAAATTCGCAGGACTATGTGGATCACATTGTTCCAGAGCGGTTTGAAGTTTCATTAGAAGAAGGCAATGAAACTGGCACTAAACCAATTGAGAACAACTTGGTCAATGAAGACACAAATCGTGCTGAGGCCGCAAACCCCACAACTGAAGCAGGGGAAAAAAATAATGAGAATGCCGAGCCAACTGATGAACGAGCAACTGATGACGTCATCCCAGAAGAACCAGCTGAAGCCATATTGCCCAAGTGGCTCCGAAGCCATCCAACTGACAAGATAGTTGGTGATCCAAGAAGTCGAGTTCATACCAGATGATCAACTGAGCATGCATTATTTACATGCTTTATCTCTCAAACTGAACCAACAAACATCAAGGAAGCCTTAGAAGATTCAGACTGGATCATGGCTATGCAAGAAGAATTGAACCAGTTCACACGAAATGACGTATGGTTTCTCGTTGATAGGCAAAAAACCTAGAAGGTCATTGGCACAAAATGGGTGTTTCGCAACAAACTGGATGAACAAGGAGTGATCACAAGGAACAATGCTAGACTGGTAGCCAAAGGTTACTCACAAAGTGAAGGAATCAACTTTGATGAGACATTTGAGCCAGTTGCAAGATTGGAAGCCATCAGAATGTTCCTAGCCTATGCAGCTCACTTTAACTTCACAGTCTACCAAATGGATGTCAAGAGTGCTTTTCTTCAAGGAATGCTCAAGGAGGACGTGTATGTCGAGCAACCGCTAGGCTTTGAAATTGGTGATCAAGTCTTCAAACTGAAAAAGGCTCTCTACGGACTGAAGCAAGCTCCAAGAGCGTGGTATGAAACTCTAACAACATTCTTGCTGAAAAACGGGTTTCAAAAAGGAGTCATTGATCGGACTCTATTCCGAATAGAACGATCAACTGAGATCTTAATGGTTCAAATTTATGTGGATGACATAATTTTTGGATCAAAGAGCAAAGATCTATGCACACGGTTCGCTCAACTGATGCAAAGTGAATTCGAGATGAGAATGATGGGAGAAATGACATTCTTCCTAAGACTCCAAGTAAAGCAGCTGAAAGATGGAATTCACATCAGCCAGGCGAAGTACACCAAGGAGCTAGTCAAGAAGTTTGGAGTAAGTAAAGGAAAAACTCTCAAGGTTCCAATGAACACATCAGTTCAACTAACTCTTGATGAAGAAGGAGAATCAGTTAGCCAAACTTACTACAGAGAAATCATTGGGTCCCTACTTTACTTAACAGCCAGTCGGCCAGACATCTCATATTCAGTCGGCCTATGTGCGCGGTTTCAATCTAATCCAAAGAAAAGTCATCTTGAAGCAGCTAAGAGAATTATCAAATATCTCAAAGGAACCATAAATCTTGGATTATGGTATCCTAGAGATGACAGTTTGAGTTTAATTGGATATTCAGACTCAGACTTTGGTGGATGCAAGATTGACAGAAAAAGCACTAGTGGAACATGTCAGTTTCTTGGAAGCAAACTGATATCCTGGTTTAGCAAGAAGCAGCACTCAATTGCCACGTCAACAACTGAAGCAGAGTATGTAGCTGCTGGAAGCTGCTGTGCTCAAATACTCTGGATGAAGCAACAGTTGAAGGATTACAAAGTTGAAACTGAAGAAGTGCCTATCTACTGTGACAACAATAGTGCAATCGCGATATCTTAGAATCCAGTTCTACATTCAAGAACTAAGCACATTGACATAAGGCACCACTTCATCAGAGATCACATCGAGAAGAAAGACATATGCATCAAATATGTCAATACTGAGAAGTAGATAGCCGACATCTTCACCAAACCGTAGTCTGAAGCAAGGTTTATGGAGCTATGCATACAGTTGGGACTGTTGGAGCTAGCATCACAGGATGAAGATGATGAACTGGAAGAAAAAGGCCAAGGAACCACTCCAGCTGAAGAAAGAAACTGAGTCAAAAAGACGAAAAACTGATCAGTTCGCCACATAATCCACCAGTTTGAAGTATATGCAAGAAGCTGCTGAGAAATAAGCAAACTGGAAATGATCAGTTTACCCTAGCAGTTCAACTGAATCATCAGTTCAGTAACTCAAACTGATAATTCAGTCAGTTATGCAGAACATACGAGCTGCAAATTGATCCAACTGACGAAAAAGTCATAGGAACTGAATTAAATTCAAAAAGAGATATCAGCTCGAGGACCAGCTGAAGGAGAACAACTGAACTGAGAAGCAGCTGTTTGAAGAACTGAGCAGTTAAGATCAGTCAGGAACTGATGAGAAGACATCCCAGTTGGAACTGATCAACAGAAAAACCATCAGTTATGGCCAAACTCAACTGATGACGTAATCAGTTTTCAAGCCAAGGAGAAACTGCTGAAGAGAAGAGATAAGTTCAAAAGTCTCAATAGTGGAAACGGTAAAAACACGTGTCATCCAAATGTTACCGTTGAACCGTCCTTCTCTCTCCTCCTTAATTCCCAACGGATAGAAATGAAAAGCCAATCAACGGGTCAATTGATCTAATCCGACCATTGAATTTAGGGAGACCAAGAGTCATAACCGTTGGATGAGCCAAATCTCTCTATATAAATAAGTCGGCTGAACAATCGAGATAAGCTTTCCAATTTTTACCACAAAGTTACTAGCCTTCTACCTTTCTCTCATCAAAAGCTTGTTCAATCTTGAAAGATCAAATTCCTCAACTTCGCAAGTCAATTTCTTTCAATTTCCAACAATCCGAAGAAGACTCTAAAGCTTTCTGTGATAAGCTCGATAGAGACAAATTTTTCAATCCATCTGGATTTCTTCAAGCTTGCAAAGCTTCTCTGCTAAGCAGAATGATCGTCGAAAAGCTTTCTCAGGCCAGGCTGAAAAAGTTTCGGGAGGTGTTTCCAGAACGAATCTACATTGAACCAGTCACTGAATTTTATCTAAATTCAAACGGATCTTTGAATCCCAGGGAAATCAGATTGGAGGTCAGAGGACACGCTATTGTCGTAACAGCTGAGTCCCTGAGCAACATATTTGGACTACCTAACAACGGACTCAAGCTGGAGGACGTTCAAGTGAATTTCCAGAAAGCATATGACTTCTGGAAAAAGGAAGGAGAGCCTCAATCATATAAGAGCAATCATCTTATATCAAAGTTTCAAGATGAATTCCAGGTACTCGCTGCTATTGCTTCAAAAATCATGATTGGAACAACTGGCAGCCAATCGGAAATGACAGCAACAAAGTATAAAATCTGCGCTGCCATCTACAACCGAATGGATATCAACTGGGCACAGTACTTCTTTGAACAACTGAAGAGGTACGTTGATATCATTGAACGAAGCTGGAATGGTGAGAAATTCCCTCAAAAAATTGGATATATCAGCCGAGTCAGCATAATTCTGGAGAAGCAGTTCCCATGGATAGCTGAGAAGAAGGAATTCAAAACAATAGTCAGTAATGACTTCATCTCAAAACCTCTCAGAATTGTTGAGATTGATCTGGAACAAACTGATCAGTCAAGAAGAAAGAAGCCTGCAGCTGAAGGCAAGGGAAAGAAGCCAGCTACTGACTCTGATGATGAAATTCCAATAGCTCAGAGATTCAGACAACATAGTTTAGTTGCTACCAGACCTGGCATGATCGGACAGTCAGCTAGGCCAGCTGCTGTCAGATCAGCTACAAGGAAGAAGCCATCTGATCAACCACGAAGGAGAAGAATACTGCTCTCTCAGTCCAGAAGGAGAAAACGATCAAGTCCTATTCTAGATCCAACAATTCCACCAAACTTAACTATTGAAGATACAGCTCCATGCGACAGCCCAGAAGATATCATCCCTGCAAGAGGGATTCCTCATAATGGAGTCGGAGCTGATTAATTTCAAATGACTTGCCCATCAATGGCTCAAGTTGAAGGAAATATAAGAGCCTACTCCCAAGAAGAGTCCGTGAAGAAATGGGCTGATGAAACCATGCAGAAGCACATGGCTCAACATTTTGCTCATGAGCTAACCGGTCATGAGGAGCTCTTCAACACCTTAACCAGGTACATCTACTGGTTTTTATAGAGGCACGTATACCAGTCAGAACAGTTTCTATCATTGCTAGCCTTTCATGGAATGAGTTTCTGGAGGCGAGAAGAAGAATGGAGCCTATGGTGGACAGACAGTGAGAATGCCAGTATCACTAAAGGCAAACATCTCATGACGCAGCTACAGCTGAGGAAAGAATGCTCAAATCCAGCTGAAGGATCAATGAAGGATGTGTTTGATGAACTGTGCAGAATTCACTGCTTAACCCTGCCAGTCATCACAACTGAACTGGAGCAAGAAAGGTGGTCGCATCCGCATGTTCAACACAAATGGCTATTCAATCAATTGATGAAGAGGTCACATAGCCATCAGTCTGAACAACAATCAGCTGCTACAAGCGACCGAACAATGAATCCAGTTGATGATCTCATCGATGAAGTGATAAGAGAACTTCACTCTGAGAAATCTCCTCTCAGAACTGAAGTCGAAATCAATGTCATTCCAGAAGATTCAGAAGAGTCAGTTGATTAAACTCGTCAGTTTGATAAGACAGCTGAGCCCCAAACAGTCATGTCACAAGGGCCAACTGCTGAGAAAGGGAATGCCACATCTATTCCTCCAGCTGATCCAGTGATGGATAAAACTGATCAATTAACTGATCAGTCAACTCAAAATAATCAGGCTGTCTGCCAACACAGTATGGAGACAGATGAGATTTCGCACAGTTCCTTGCGAGGAACTTGTTGGAATTGAAGAAGGGAAGGAAGCGGACTCAAGAGCAGTCCAGTTCATGGTTCAACCCAGCAGTTCTATGGTCCAGCTCCCTCCATATTATGTGGAACTGATTGATTCCCTACAGCAACAGGTTAAACTGCATATCGAGCAAATCAAGCAGCTGCAAGCTCAACAGAGACTCCAGTTCGCTGAAACCGAGTCAGCTAGCAGCACCGAGGATGATGATGAGGAGCCCACCGAGCCGCTGGCCAAAAGAAGATAAACTGATCACAAGAAGGACTAGAGGCTGATCACACTTAAAACATGATTAGAAAAGCCTTAAGTACACTTCTTGTTAATCAGTTGTAATTATCTTTTGGTTATATTTATAAAAGTTTATTTCTTTCTATTTTCAAATAAATGTCAAGCTTTACATTTATTTTGAAATTTTTGACCGTTGCAAATCAATGACACGTGTCAAGGTCATTAATTGCCAACGACCAAAAGAAATCAGAGGCTAGTACCATTTCAACCATCATATCTATGAGCCTGTCCACACACTCATAAAAGCCTATCTCTCTCAAGCCTCTCAAAAAGCCTCCTCCTCCAAAAAGATCTAAAAATCTCTTTCTCTCTCAAAAGATCTTGAATACTCCAAAACTTCAGCCAAACTCAAAGATGGTCGAATTATCCAGATCTTCAAACTCCTTCAAAAGCCAACTTATGAGAGATAAATTCCTTGATAGAGAGAAATTTCAATTGATTCTTGATGAATCAAAGAACTCAATCCTTCTGTCAAATCTTAAAAAAAAATAGGAGTTCTTCACTACCTGGAAACACCACCAAAGTTCTTTAGACAAAATTTGGTGAGTGAATTTTTGCTTCAAGCAAAATTATCTGCAGATGGAAAGATGATATCTTCAATGACTCAAGGAAGGATGTTACATATCAATGAGAAAACAATTGCTGAAGTATTCCAACTTCCACAAGAAGGCTTATTCGTTCAAAATCTAAAGGAATCGGCAGAGTCGCACTGGAGAAATTGGAAAGCCTCAACCTGCAACAAGCAATTCAGTTTTACTACCGCTAAAACTGATCTCAAGCTTGAGTATAGAGTTCTACTTGATATAACGAACAAAATGATGTTCGGAGCAATTGGCAGTCTAAGTCAACTCACTCAAGAGAGATACAAAGTTATGATTCACCTTGCTGAAGGAAGACAATCAAACTGAACAGAATTCATCTTTCAACAATTCAAGCATCAAGTCATCAAGGCTGCAGACTCAAAGAAGTCTGGCAAGTTTGAGTACAAGGTAGGACTTGTTCTAAGGATGAGAAAAATGCTTGAAGACCTGCTGAAGCTCCCAAATGATGAATCACTACCGGTTCTGATCTCCGACTGGATCCTCAAGAAAGGAACTGTTCATCTACAGTCCCTGAAGAAGAAGAGAAAAGGAAAGGCCAAGATGAGCAACCAAAGTTCGAGCAACTCAACTGCCAATGTTGTTCACTCTCCAAAATCAAAGAACGGATCACCAGTATTTCCTGGTTTGCTCTGATGCAGATGAGCTTATTCCATTCATCGGAATACCCCATCTAAACTATGGAGCAGACTACTTCAGAGGCACATGCCCTCCGCTCCAGCTGACTGAAGAGAATATTCGCACTTTCTACAGTGGTGAATATGCAGTCAAAAGTGCACAAAAGGAAGTGACCAATCTCCTTCTCACTCACTTCACTGTTGTTACACAACGTGATCAAGAGTTGTTTAAACAACTTCACCGATACTTCTATTGGTACAACTGGAGACATTCTATGTCTATCCAGTCTCACTTCTTGCTAACTGCCTTTCATGGCATGAGCTTCTGGCAAAGAGAAGAAACTTGGAGCATCAAATGGATAGGATCGTCAAATCCATTCCCTCCAACCATTGTGCAAGTTCAGCACATCATGAATCACCGGATGGTCAACAAGATTCCACCAACCGCCTTACTGGCCGAATTCAAATCCAGATTCATGTTTCAAGCAGTTGGAACTGCAAGTCAACCAGTCAACTGCCCAACTGACTCACTATATCGTCAGTTGAACTTTGATAATCTATCAAGTCAATTAGCTGAGCCTTCACAACGAACTTCATCTGCTGACCCAAGGATAGAACCCCACCTATCCCACACTGCAGTCATAGCTTCTCAAAGGAATACAAGGCATAATGATGCAAGAGATAGTGACGATGAAGACACTGCCACGTCACCAAATCTCCTATCCAAAGGCTATGTGACTCTACTGCTCACGAAAAGCTCAAAAGGTGCGCAGTTGACCAAGAAAAATGATCAATTACGGTCATCGCCAAAGGGAATCTCACACTCCCTTAGTCAAAAGATGAAGAGCTCGTCAGTTGAGATCCAGATTCATCTTCGCCAAGCCAAGAAGACAGAAAGGCCTGGACCATCAACGCACAAAACTGCATCTAAAGAAAGTAGTGCAGCTAGTCCAGCTAGGCCCTTCAAGAAGCGGAAATTGTCTACAGCAAGCCGAGCAACTGATCATACTGACTGATCAATTCAGTTGCAAGCCTCAACTGCAGCCAGCTCAGCAATGACAACTGAGTATCAAAAACTCAACTGCTCAACCAACTGCCACATCATCAGTCAGTTGGACTGTATCCCAACTGACTAAGGATAAGTTTTTTTTTAAAAGCTTACCTTAACTATTTTATTACCGTTGAGATCATGAAATATCTTATATTATATGTCAACAGTTACAATTTGAAAATCGGGCTCAATATCACAAAGTTGTCATTAATATCTCTGCATGGATCTTAAAACCAACACTTCACACAGGCAAAAAAAATATATTTTATTGCGCTATAAATAGAAAGATCTGCAGAAAATATTTCGCTATTTATGGCAACTACCTCATTTTCAAAATGACTTCATCCCAGCCACACGATCATAAAGTCATTTAACCGATGAACGGTTGAGGTACATACATCATTAATTCAGCTAATCAACCATCAAATCGGATGGCTGATCAGCCAAGAAAAGAAATCGAGTACTCTCGATTCTTGCATGCATAAGATGCATAAATATGAGCAAGGGGATAAAGGCCCCGATCACCTGAAAATCTCTCTCTATCTTACTCGATCGGTTGCTAAGCCTTCCCTCGCTCATCTCAACTCTTACATTTCTAAAAGTAAATATCATTCTTTTGCAGAAATGAAGCCTCCATTTTCCATGGTGGACATTAAAGCTCTTGAACGCAAAATGAAAAAGGACAAGTCTCTAAATCTGGAGATGCTTAATGTACGTCTTGGCCCGGATATCTTTCAACAGATTTATCGACCATTGGCAGCGACTGGATTGCTTCCCTTCTTGACACAATTGCCTGTCAAGAACATACCTGACTACGTCGCCGAGTTCTACTACAATGCAACTATCAACGGCGACAACATCATCTCCACAGTAAAGAATCAGGTGATCACAGTCACAAAGGACACGATGATATCAACTCTACACCTCCCTAGCACAGGTGCAGACGTGATGAACCTAAATCTGCCATCCAAACATGAGCTATGGAAAATCTGGAAGCTTCCTCATGTACACCACAACGACAGTTCGCACAGATTAAAGGAGAGCTTGCAAAGTGATATCATCCACTTTCTGGATATCACCAGCCATATTGTCTATGGCAACTTCGAGATCGTTCATCTCTCCGAGATCAAAGCTCATATCACAGCCGCCCTCTACTTTAGATGTCAAGCCGACTGGGCTTCCTACATCCTGGCGCAACTGAGAGCCAACGTCGAGAGAGTGACATTTGATCCTTCAACTGGCAGATTCCGAGAAAGAGTCGGCTTTATGAACCGCATAAGCCACATCATACAAAGCCATTTTGATGAGATCATACCAACTGGCGAACTGCTTGGAAGACGGGACATGCTCCCCACAATATATTGCCATCCGACCCCAAAGCGCTCACACCCACAAGGGCCTTCCAGCTCAGATCGTGGAAAGGCGCCCTTAGAAGCAACCGTCAGCTCCACTGACGAAAGAGAACTGATGCTGGAGAGTGCGTCTCTTTTAAGGCTGAGTGATCAGCCCACAATATCAGCCAGCTCCCAACCTCCACCTTTAGTCCAAAACGACTATATTGAGGTTGATTTTGAAGAGGTTCTCAACCACCAGCTCTGAAGTTGCTTTGGTCTCATTGAGGACTCCGACTCCTCCCTCTTCGCGAAATTGCGGCGGTACTTGCAATATGATATTTGGCGCTTTCAACTGGATGAGTCAACTATGTTTCACCTCATCCATACCCGTGGCTCAGCCTTCTGGATCAGAGAGGGATCATGGAGTTGAAACTGGATGAATCATCCACTTTCCTCGCCTCCAACGCTCTCGGAGATCATGGATTCAATGATCAAGCGACTCCAGCTTGGTATACCCACCGATGACCCTCTCCCCGATAATGAACCAACTAACTCCTCGTTCGCACCCGTCATTGGTGATCCACCACTCCCTTCAACTGATGAAATCTTCACCAGCTTGGCCCTCACGAGCTTCAGAGATCAAGATATCTCTGATCCAGTTCAGTTCATGGCAACTGAAGATGCCTATGCATGGCTTTCTCCGCCCATGCAAATATCTTCAGTTCCTGCAGCTCATGATGACAATTTGGCAACCGCCTTCACTTTTCTGCCAAATTTGTCATTACCATCATGTGATCCTCTTCACCTTTTGGATGATGCCAAAAAGGGGGAAGATGGACAATATGATGATGGACAGTATGATGGATGCATGACTCTTTGGGACCAAATTCAAAGAGAAATTCATCATGAGGGGGAAGATCAGCTTCAGGGGGAAGCATGGAAACTACAAGGAATCAAAGGAAGAGGAGAATCGAGCAGAAGGAAAAAGAGCAATCGAAGCAACATTCAGGAAGTAGATTGCTCTTGAATCTCTTGAAGTTATGCCTTAAAATGAATATATAATACAAGTTTTGATCTTGATTTTGCTTCAAGCTTGAACAGTTTGACATAATTCATTATGCTCTAATACTTCAGTCATGCTCTGATACTTGAATGAGAAGCATGAATAAGCCCAAATTGCTTTTAAAACTAACATGCTCTGATATTTGAACATGCTCTGATATTTATTTGAATGATAAGCATGAATGACAATTGCTCTAAAAATTGAATAAAAATCATGAGTCAATTTGTCTCAATATGCTACGAATATGACATGCTCTGATATCTGAATGATAAGCATGAATGACAAATGCTCTAATAACTGAATAAAAATCATGAGTCAATTTGTCTCAATATGCTACGAATATGACATGCTCTGATATCTGAATGATAAGCATGAATGACAAATGCTCTAATAACTGAATAAAAATCATGAGCCAATTTGTCTCAATATGCTACGAATGTGCACTGACAGAAAGATTCTATTTAATGAATTTGCTACACTTGCAGTTTTTTCATCATCATCAACAAAGTTTTGACATCATCAAAAAGAGGTAAATTGTTAGGAAAAACTATCAAGGAACCCCTAGATCAGGTTTTGATGAGATGTCAAAATTATTTATGAAAAACTGACCAAAATTCAAGCTGTATATCGAAGCTGATCAGCCCAGGGCATCATCGAAGAAGAACTCTAGAAGAGTCAAAGTCAACCAATCTGAAGAATGACCCACAAGTTGAAAGACACGTCATCCAGTCTAAAGTTGAACTTGGCTGAGGAATCATACCGATCAAAGCAAGCTGACAATCGAGTCAGCTGAACTGAGGGAGAAAGGAGTTGACCAAAGATTGAAGAAGCTGATAGAATATCAGTTTCTGCCAGAGACTGACAGTAGCCAACTGGAGCAATGGCCAATCTCAGCTGACAAGCCCAGAACTGCCAACTGGAGCGATAGCCAGACTCAGCTGATAAGTCCAGAACTGCTATCTGGAGCAACAGACAAACTCAGTTGACAAGCTCAGAACTGTCAGCTGGGACGATAATGTGACTTAGCTAAGAAATCCAAAACTGCCAACTGAAAGTCCAAACTGCCAAGAGAGCTGAAGCCAGAAGACTCCTGGAGTCTATTGCTTAAATCAGCGTATCTTGGAATAAATGATCCTTCAAAGATCCTGGAATTCAATGAAGATCGATTGGCAGAGTAACGGCTACTTCAACTAAATGATCCAAGCGATCATTTAAGACCACATGCCATTGATGAGCCAACAGAGCCACTGATCAAATGGACAATGGAGCTCAACGGTCATAAAATCACTCCTCTATAAAAGACGGGTGAATCAGAGTTTTAAACACTTTTCGCAAACATAACCTCTTGCCAACCTTCGCATATACAAGCAGAGCTTTTCTTTCTCCCTCCCACTCAAGCTCAAGTGCAACGTTTCATAGAAACTGCGAAAGTCAAACTGAGAAGAAGAATTCACTGAATCAAGACATCCAGCCAGCTGTTGACGAACCAGCCAGGGCAGCCTTCTCAGTTTTCAGCTATTCAAGATCAACTACTCAGCTCAATCAAAGGAGCACATCAATTGATACCCCCTTGTTCAAGACTAACCTCTTGAAGATCGAAAGAGATCTAAAACCTTGTAAAGACGACAATAACACCTACCTTCCTAGCGAGCAGTTAGGGACTTCAAGTGTGAGCCGTTGACCAGCTGAGGTAGCGAGCAGTTACCAGGTTCAGCCAACTGTCCTTCATTGTGTAATTTGTAAAGGAACTCAAGTTATATAGTGAAGTTGCCCTTTTGCGGAAGGAAGAGAGGACGTAGAAGTTTGAGACTTCGAACCTCTATAAATCTCTTGTGTGCTGTACTTATGGATCATTGCATATCTCTAACTGCACACAACATCACACAAGTTGCACTCAAACTGTCTCAACTGATTATCAAGTTGGTGCATAGATAAGTTTCTTCAAGCGAGTCAAAGGGCCCTATTTTTCCGCATCTAAAGTAAAAGTTTTTTTTGAATCAGTTTATTGACCCCCCCTCTAAACTGATACCGACTCGCCCGAGACCAACAATAATTAATATTTATTGCTAAAAATTGAAATTTTAAAAAATTATATACCTTAAGTTTGGAAGAATCAACTCCAAAAATCAATTATATTAACTAAAAATTAAATTAAATATTAAAAAATAATTATAAACCATAATTGGATGGAATAAACCCTAAATAAAATTGTAAAATTATACTAAACCTGAAAAAATTAAAATTGAAGAAAAAAAAATGTAATAATTTTAAGATTTGATATACAATTGACACACACAAATTGGAACTACAAAATCCCTACTCATCAATGCAAATCTTGTAACACGCGTTCTCCTCTAACTTCCATATCTTCCATATCAATTCATTATTTTTCTTAATTTTCACCGTTTTTACTCCATATATTTTATTCCATCTATTTTTACACTCATCTTTTTTTTTTGCATCAGTTTCTCACACGAAATTGTTTATTGCACTTTTTGTATTTTATTTTCTATTGCTCGATTTTTTTAGTTATTTTATTTTTATTATTGAATTTCAATTTCATTGTGCTTTAGTTTAATTTTATTTGAATATTGCAACGAAAATGCATTACATTATTATTTTTAATTTTAATAATTACGTTAATATTGTTTAATTTAATGATTATGTTAATAAATTTTTTATTTAATTATTATCTGAATTCAATATGGCTGGGATCTGGAAGGCTTGCTACGTGCCACATGTAATTACATTACAAATTTGATAATTGGAAAAAATGAATCAATTACGAGTGGCTAAAGAACAACTGCAAGGGGGAGAAAAGGGAAAGAAAGTAAATGAGGGATAAAAACAAACGTAGTGGTCAATGATATTACGTAAATGAGGGATAAAAATAAACGTAGTGGTCAATAATATGTAATATCACTTGAGATTTATGAGTGTAAGATTTGTACGCAGGTGATATTGAATATAGTGATGCAGATGTCAATCTTTTTTTTTCGTTGCTGAATAATGGAATCTGGGACCCTTTTTTTTTTTATAAAATGTCAGGTATCAAAATGATAATTTTCAAATATTGTGACATTTTTAAAAGTTTGCTTACACCTCGAGACATCTATCATCCACCTAAAAAAAAGGTAGAAACTCAAACATTCAAAATTCATACGGTAGTAATGTGACAAATAAATAGAAATGGTAAATTTATCTATCAATTTATTTATCTATATATTTACCTATTTATTTATACATATATTTAAAGAAAAATCACAGGGAATTATCTTAAAAAATTATGAACGGAAACTACTTATTAATTTTTAGTTAAAATCTATATATATATATATATATATATATATATATATATATATAAACAAAGTAGTCTAGTCAAAAAAAAATCCCGCCCATTCCTTTCTATTCCCGCTCAAAACAGTCTCATCCATAATAACCATGCCAAAATTGATTTTTTAATTATTTTATTTTATTTTCTAAAAAGGTTTGTCAGCCATCAACTTTATAGCTAGAAAAGTCGGATTTATTTTTTTACTAAAACTTATGAGCTTATGCGAATGTTGAATGCAAAATATTTAATATTAGTTTATTTTCGATTTTAGATTTTAGATTTTATCATGTTATTTTGGAGAACATACATGTTGTATTATGTATTTTGTATACATTTTGTGTATTATGTAATAAATTATTGTTTCGTTTCAATTATTTATTGTTTTGGGAATTTTGTAAATAAGCATGGCTGCTTATGTATAAAAATAGCTGCAAAAAATTTAAAAATTATTTTAAAAAGACAACGATCGATGAAATACGTTGTCTAATTTAAAATAAAATTTACAACGATTAGACAAAAACCCGTTGTCTATTTAAAGACAGACAACGGTTTTTTATAAAAAAATGTTGTCTACTAACAAAAACACAACGGTTGTCATAAAAAACCATTGTCTATAAAATGATAGACAACGGTTTGTATGATAGCCGTTGTATTTTTTTTACTGCGTTGTCTCAATTTAACAACGATCGATTTAATCGTTGTCTATTATTATAAAGACAACAATGAATGATCGTTGTATAGACAACATCTCCATTAACAACGGTCGATATTTCAATAGACAACATGTAATACTTGTTGTCTATTAGCTTTTTTCTAATCGTGAATCCTTAAACCCAAGTTTCCTTTTTAATTATTATATATTAATTTAATGATTTAATTATAAATTGCATTCAGTTACTGCATAAATTGATTCATGGTATGAACCCGCTAATGAAAATTCAAATTGATAGACACTTCATTGTTGATTCAATAAATAGATGAGTTCGTCACTATCCTAATGTGATAAAATATCGACTTTTATTACTTGGTGAATAGGTGGAAATATGATGTCTCACGTCATCATAAAATAAGAGAGATAAAAATTCGTATTAGACCATCTAGCAGGTAAAAATCCGTTAAACTGGTCAAATAGACTTAAATCCATCCAAGAACCCACTCAGATCCAGCCCAAAATCGGGCAGGACCAGCACCTGCACCCACCCTGCACCCACCCTGGCGTGTGGCCTCAAGCATCTGGCATCATTTAAATATTTTGATTTTTTTAAAAACCTATATTTTGTATTGAGCGCAATGCACGATCTCAATTATGGATGAGTGCACTGCGCGAGACACCAGATAAAAAAAATTAAATTAATTTAATTTAATTTTAGAATTCACTAATTCCATTTGAGGGTATATATTTATTTTTAAAAATTAATTATCAAGTACAGTGCAAGAGGTCATGCATTAACATCAGGTGAGTGCGTTGTGCGAGACACTAGATAAAAAAATTAAATTAATTCAACAACTTAACATAAAACACGATCCATTTTTAGTGTTTTAAATGCAATTTTATTCATTTCTATGAAGTTGGATACATATGTTTCTATAAAAATAGCACTCAATTAAAATATATAAACTCAATTCTTTTTTTTTTTTAAATCCATATAAACTCAATTCTAGATATGCGATTGTAATTTATTTCCAATTATTGTTTGTACATTATTATATTATCCCATCTAGTTATAAATAAATATGCATATATTATTTTTGCTGACCTTGTATTTTTTATAAACAAAAATATGATATATATATATATATATATATATATATATATACATATATGCGCGCGCATAACCATTATTCACAAATCACAACCAAAAAAATACAATGTAGAAGTTGAATTTTTGTGATGTTTACTATTTCTGGCACACTTTTTGAAAATTGAATACTTATGAATGTCACATTTTAGTACCTAGGTTTAATGATATGATAGTAAATAATAAAAAGTTGTAATTTTAAAATAAACCTAAATAAATTGAAATTGAATAAAAAAAAATAAAAAAATAATAAAAATCATAATGAGACATCTAGTGGAATAAAAAAAAATTGGTTAGAAGATCTTATTTGGTGCGTACGTATATCCAAACAAACATACTCAATTTTTTAAAGGGCAAAACTCCAAAAAAAAAACCTCGACTCTTTAATAATTTTAAAAATCTCATCCAAACACTTAAATATTTTGACTCATATCTATCTATTTATTTATCTATACATATTATCATAAAAATATTAGTAAAATATTTATTTGAATAATATTTCTGCTTATCAACTAAAAATTATCAACTCAAGTGCAGTGGTCAGTGTGAGTCCCAAAACTTTCAGTGGTCAGTGCAGTGGTTCGAAACCTTGCGTCCTTTTCTTTTTATTTTTCCCTTTTTTTAATTTGTTTTTCTTTTTTCATTTTTTCTATTCTTTTTTTCCTTTTTTTTTTTTTTACAATTTTCTTCCTCATCATTTTTAACTCCTTTCAAGCGTTTTTATTTAGAATTTATTAAACAAAGTATTTTTTTAATATTTATAATAAAAAAAATGTAAGCGCACTTAGGAAATTTTTGCCTTTTCTTTGTGTTTTTCCTTTTTTGGTTTTCTTTTTTTCTAATCTTTTTTCAAAACTAAAATTTAATTGTTGTTTCCTTTTTTTCAGTTTGTTTTTATTTTTTTGTTTTTCCTTTTTTTATCCTTTTTTATAATTTTCTTTGTTTACCATTTTTTTAACTCTTTTCAATAATTTTTTACTACAATTTATTAAGAAAGGTATTTTTTTTATTTATAATAGAAAAAATGTAATGGTACTTAGAAAATTGGAATGCATATAGGCATTGCACAATTACACTTAATATGCATATTGATGTGTGTATTTAATGACAATTGAAACTGAAAATTGTACAATAGTAGTAAAAAACTATACACATCATAATTATATATGTAACCATTCACATCTTTAAATTTTTAGATTTTCTAAACAAAAAAATATCATTAAAACGTAATAAAATGCCCATATGAAATATTTATATTTTTAAAATTTTAATTATACTACTATTTATGGTGTAAGTATACATATTTTAAACTTTGTAGGATTTTTTAATGAAAAATATCACCAAAACATGCATAACAGTTAACAACCATTCATATCTTTAAATTTTTAGATCTTCTAAATATAAAATATCAACAAAGCATAACAAAATATGCACATGGAAAATATTTAATTTTTATTTTTTTAATTCTAATACTACTTATGGTGTAAATATTCATACTCTTAGCTTTTTAAAATTTGTTAAATAAAACAATATCACCAAAACATGAATAGATAACAATTAGCAACCATTCACATCTTTAATTTTTCAAATTTTCTAAAAAAAATCACAAAAACATAACAAAATGCCCATCAAAAATATTTGAAATTTCAATTTTTAAAAAATTCTAATACTATTTTTGCTATAATCAAATGACTTATTACATAATTAATGACCGTTTTGAATGACAACCATTTAAATTTTTATTTTTTTTTAATTCTAATACTATTCATGGTGTAAACAAAAGGGTCAAGAGCTGTCCCCTTGGGGATGACCTAGTGGTGGAGTGGTGTTTCTTGAAGCCAAATGTCTCAAGTTCGACCCACCACCAACAGTACCACTAGGTATGAGCCTGTCACACCTGACTTGACAAGTGTGGTTTACCTTCCATGTGTGGCTATGTAGGTTTGCATGCTATTACACAGGGGCGGGGTTTACTTAGTGCGTACCACGGTAGCGGCTGCGGGTTACCCTCGACATAAAAAAAAAGGGGTAAGAGCTTCACCATTAGGTATGAGTCTGTCACACCTGGCCTGCCAAGTGTGGTTTACCTCTTATGTGTGGTTTGCAGGTTATTACACATAGATAGGATTTACTCAGTGCGCACCTCGGTAGCGGTTGCGGTTACCCTCGACATAAAAAAAAGAGACAAGAGCTTTTAGTGAAAAAAAAGAGTTAAAAGAGCGCACCTCGGTAGCGGTTGCAGGTTACTCTCGACATAAAAAAAGGGACAAGAGCTTTTAGTGAAAAAAAAAAGTTAAAAGAGGCCAATTCGTTTAAAATAAAATAATGTAAAATTGAAATTTAAAAATGACTTTTTTTTAATTATAATTAATATACATCTTATGGCGCAGATGAAATTATCTGCTACATTTTGTGCAACACTCTATACTGCACAATTAAAAATTAATTTTTCACAAACTGTAGTTTATGATTCCATTTGTTACTTATCATGTAATCAAAGGAGCTTATAATTAATAGGAGCTTTTAATGGCAGACAAAAAATTGAAAACAATAATCACCCAAAAAAGAAAACTGATTTGAGGGTATAATAATAATAATAATAATAATAATAATAATAATAATAATAATAATAATAATAATAATTTATGTGTGGTCTCATAAAATATGTTAAATATATAAAGCAAAATAACTATTCAATTTTATCTATCGAAAAATAATATTACTATGTGGTATGTGTTATACGCAATAAATGTATATAAATCTTCAATTGATTCAGTTTAAAAACAAAAAAACATTCTAAATGTGTTTATAAAAATATTTAATAAAATTACAAATATAATGTTATATATATTGTAAACTAGCATTTGATACAGTTATAATTATTTCTTATTATATACTAATATTATTATAATTAACAATATTTCAACTATCATCAAACTTTAAATTTAAAATGTGTAGACCGATTTTCGTACATCGTACGAGAGATATATATATAGACACACACACACACACTAGTAAACACTTAAACCATTTAAGAGGGTGCATCTGAATTAACACTTTTCAGTTAAACACCCGTCTTTTATCCGTTAGATTTGTGTATAATTAATAAGTATCATATATATAGTTAAAATAATATATTAATTTCACAAGAATACTCCCCCGGTTTCATAATTGTTTGTTGTTTTGGGAGTTTTATTTTATGTCAAAATGCTTGTTGTTTTAGATATTTTCACACCCTTTCTCCCAAATTTAACCTTACAAATATATGGAGAGAGAAAATTTTGCTAACTTTTTAGGAAAATATAAAGGAATAACATTTTTATTTGATATAGAAGAAAACGGTATATTAGTCCAAAAATTTAACTATTAATTCTAGATTAAAATCTTAAAACAACAAACATTATGGAACGGAGATAGTATGTAATAAAGTTAAAATAGTGGTCAAACCAATCTAATTAATTGAAATATATAAATTCTCATGTACATCGGATGTACATAAGGCTAACATTAGACGGGTGGAAAAGTAACACACAATATTGAAAAACATCACATTTATTTTACTGAAAAATATTATTAATTTTTATAATTATTATTACATTTTTTGAATTAAAAAATATAACTTCTAATACTGAAAACTATATCCACTAAAACTAAAATATATTACGTATCTCGTATGTGTCAACTTGTGTACTGCACAAGTCCATATATACACAAGATTATGTACTTTGAATGTACAAAAGATTAATCTTTGAAATATAGATTAGATGATTAAAATTCATAAGATTGATCAAAATTTAAATACAAAAATAATCAAACATTAATAAAGTTATAAATATAATACGAAATATAACTTTGAATTAATATATTTGACTCATTTCATAAATTTTGATTGCGAGAGTCTTGTGTAACCTTTTGTGTTACAGAAAATGGGTTTAAAGATTCTAGAAGCCTACTTAAATGAATTTCTACTTTTTGGTGTGGCCTATGAATGGTTACCTAGCATGTGAATGCAACTAAAGTTTTATAGACAATCACACATACTTGGGAAAGATGAAATAATTAACTTCGCACTTATTTTAAGGAACACATGTAAAACAATCTCACATGGACGGTTTTTCCGTAAAAAAATGTATTATAACAATAATAAAAAATATGGAAGTTAAGAATACAAATCCTTAACATATCAAATCAACATTAGTTACTCCTTCGGTGCTGATTATAGTTTCATTTCTCATCGCACATAAATTAAAATTATTTGTGAAAATAAAATATTAAAGTTAAACTTTCAATAATACTTTTACTTAATATTTATTATTTTCAAAATTTAAGCTGTTAGTTTTTTTAATTTTCAATAATTAATAATAGTGTATTTGTACATTATTATATAATTAAGACACCCCAAAATAGTAACATGGACTATATAATCGGATAAAGGGAGTATTTTATAATTTTTACCCTGTAACAAAGTAAGTATTAATTTTACATATTTTACATTCTCTTCCCCAACTTTAATTGTGCTTTTATAACAAAAATGTGTACATAATTTGATATGATATGGATAGAGTATATTTATCAAAGTTATTAATTCTTAATTATGTGGAAAATTATAAAATGATAATTAATTATTATGGAGGGAATATGTCAAATCGGGAATACCCACGTCACAAAGATCCCTGTATAAAAAAAAATACATCCCTGCTTCTAGATCTATTATTTTCCTTCT
This sequence comes from Perilla frutescens, assembly GCA_026008535.1. Taxonomy (NCBI): domain Eukaryota; kingdom Viridiplantae; phylum Streptophyta; class Magnoliopsida; order Lamiales; family Lamiaceae; genus Perilla; species Perilla frutescens. Next base: position 50,325,834 of record BRKX01000002.1, read on the forward strand.
CCCACTAAAAAATTCAAATCAAATCAAATCAATATTTTTATATGAAATCATTTGTCCTGCTAGAACGATAATTATGTGAGTAAAACGTGGAATGGATGGTCTATAAATCTTTGATTCTGCTCGCTACGTGGGCGGGTGTAAATTTGACATCTCATTGGTATAGCTGTATAGTTTTATTAAATTACAATTTTTATAATTGTAAAAAAAAGTCAATTACGAGCGGCCAAACGCATTTTCTAAAACCGAAAAAAAAAACAGTGCGCAAATTCTACGTCAATTATGTGACTTAAAAATTAGAATTGTGAAAAATGAGGGTTTTATAATGTCACTTCTTTTTTATATGGTGACCTAACTAGAAGGACAGTCTCATTATTTAAAACTTGCGAATCTTTAAATTTCTCAAACATCTTCTTGATTGAAATATTTTATACGAGTCTTGCTACAACATGCATGCTCGAATATCACAAAACCTTCCCCAGTTCACCCTAAATTTCAAAGCCAAGTAAACCTGAACATTTTAGACCATACATAATTTTTAAACAACGTTACTTGAGAGAATAGTTACAATCGGTCTATAGATTTTTACATCCCCATTTTTCTTATCGTGTTAAATACAGTAATTAACACAACATTGACCATATTTTTAATTTTCACATAACAATTAAAACGTCACAATTAAATCACGATCTTTCATTTTTATTTTTTATCTTGCAATTGCAATATCCCCAATTATTTTTTTCATTTAAATTTGTCCATCTGTACACTATTTTTCGACTTACCAAAAATATATCGTTTATGATACTATTCAATGATATAGTGTTGTTACTCCATTAATATGAAGTTTCTCATCTTTATAATCCCGTGTTTTCGATTCATTTTTCAAAATACATATAATTCGTGGACATATCATGGAAATTTTATATGTTTTAAATTTTAAAACACGTGAATTGAAGTACATAATTTTTGGAATTTTGAGGTTGATAAAACAACAATCAAAGTTATATATCCTACTATGTCTAAAAGTAGGATAGTCCATGGTAAAATCGTAATTTCTTTTTCCTGACAAAATTATTCTATCTAAATTGGCCTACAATTTATCTTAATTAGGTGCTATAATACTAGGATTTAATATATATTCTTTTTATAGAAAAAATAATTTTCATTACTTAATTAACTCCCTCAACTAGTGAGGATAGTTTTTGTTCCAAGTACACATCTCGAAACACAAAGCTCCAAAGCGAGCAATGGTGTGAGCAACATAATTAGCTTCTCTACGCATATGGCTAAAATCTTTTAGTAAACCAGTCTTGACAACTTCGAAAAGCGGCGAGAGTTCCTCCTCGATGAACTTCAACCCATCTGTCTCTTTGGTTATCAGTCAAATAGCTAATAGAGAATCGAAATAAACAATAAAAGGAAATAATTCTTCTTGCAAGCATAAGCCGACCCCGTATAAAATCGCATTCAATTCCACTCTCCTACCCATTGGCCATTTCTGATTTTTTTTTTTGGTGCCGGAACATAGTATCACTCATTCCACTAAAAAAAATATTTATCGTAATCTTAAAAGTATCACCCTACTAGTTTAATATACGAGTGAAATACATCTGAATTGTGATTTAAAACATATAAATTGTGATTTCTTATTCCCAATTATGGGTATATTATTTAAAATTTGAGTTTTTTTTAATTCTAAATTAGGTTTAAGGGTTCAAAAATTTCATTTTATGGTATATGTTTATTTCAAAATTATATTAGATTTATTTTTTCAGTTATCGTTTATATTTGTTTCAAAAAACTTAATTATCGAGCACACGTTAATGCACAAGCCCACGCGTTAGCGTCGGACAAGTGCATTGCGCGAGTCACCAGATTTCAAAAAAATTAAATTAATTCATTTTAATTTTAGGGTTCACTAATTCCATTTTAGGGTATATATTTATTTCAAAATTAGATTTTTTTAATTTTCAATTAGTGTTTATATTTATTTTAAATAAATTAATTGTTGAGCGCAATGCACGAGCCCATGCATTAGCATCAGACGAGTGCATTGCGCGAGTCGTTAGATTTCAAAACTAAAAATTAATTCACTTTCATTTTAGGGCTTACTAATTCCATTTTAGGGTATATATTTATTTCAAAATTAGTTTTTATTTTCAATTATAGTTTATATTTTTTTCCAAAAAAATTAAGTGTCGAGCGCAATGCACGAGCCTACGCGTTAGTGTCGCATGAGTTCATTGCATGAGTCGCCAAATTTTAAAAAATTAAATTAATTTACTTAAATTTTAGGATTGACTAATTCCATTTTGTGGTATATAATTTATATATTTAAAAAAATTAATCAATTCATTTTAATTTTAGGGTTCATTAATTCATTTTAAATATGTAATTTTTGAGGGGAAAAACAGAAAATCGCAAAAAGTAAAATAAAAAATAATAATAAAAAAATTAAAAAAAGAGAAAAATTATAAAATAAAAATAAATAAATATGGGGGCATGCGTGGCGTGGCAGCGTGTGTTATACGCGTCGGATTCTGAACTTTTTTTACTATTATTTTTATTCCTTTATGGGCTTGAGCCGATTTGATGGCCCAAGCCCAAACATCTCATGCATGTAAGACCACATCTTTATTATATGATGTGTTTCAAAACAGAGCTACCTATCATTTTTGACCTAATGATACCATCACATATTAAGATATGATGTTCCTACTACATGATATGATGATAATAAAGAACAATGATTAGCAGAAAATCCCTAAAAAATGGTCAGTAGACCAAAAAATAAATCTTTTAGTTACCTCTGTGAAATAATAAAGAAAATACAGTTGAAATCAATGGCCAGAAACTGAATATTATCTAATTTAAAACATAAAATTTGTGCTTGCAGAAATCGAGATTGAAGATTAAACAAAAAATTAAAAATTACAGGAAATAGAAAATTCTCTTACAAGGGCACAGTTAAAATCTTGAATGATTAATTATAGTTTAAAGAACTGTTAGTGCCACCGTCATGCACTAAGTATTTGTGTTGTTGAATTGGCGAGATATGTTCGACAATGTGTGCCTGAGTATGTCCCACGAAGTTACATTTTCTGCTGTGCAAGAAAAGAAAGAACAGTTAGTGAACTGTTCCAGAGTATGTCCCAGACAGAACCAGGGACACTCTATTTTTGGCAGTTTCCTTGTTGGAAAGATCTTGTGCCGAATCAGTTTAGTAGGTCAAGATATATTCGTTCTACTGCATTGTGGTGTAGATCTAGTGCTGAATTAACCCCACTACACTTGGAGAGTATCTACAGACATTTGGAAGGCCACAAACCACAATCTTCTTACCATATTGGCGGTGGAGATCGACGCCTATATGAAGACCGAATTGAGGAGCAATCGGTACCACTTATATTTTGTTTAGATTCTAGTGTTAGTATTAGTTTGTGGTCGTTTTGTAACTAGTAGTTGTTCATTAAACAGTTCAACATGATAGACTAGTTTTGAGTGTTTTTGAGTGAAACACATGAGGGGATTTTTTAATCTTGTTTAGTACGTAATCTCGGGAGAGATTGTAAGTTGAAGTCGTGGGTAGCTAGAGGGAGTCTAGTGTCACAGTTGTGAGGGGATCTTACAACTTTGGCTAGCGAAAGAGTTCGAGGAGAAGAACGGGCGACATAAGACGGGAGGCTTGTATGTGTAAGATCCTTAATACACTCTTCGAAGGAGTAACAGTCGGAACTTCAAGTTTGGGAGCAATCCCCCCAGAGTAGGTTGTTTGAACCGAACTAGGTTACCATCTCATACGTTTTTACTACTTTATTCTTTTATGTTCTTGCATCTATCCCACACATATCACAGAATAATTTTTAAGCAGTTAACTAAAACTCGTATAAGCACGGATTACTATTTTTCAATTGGTGTCAGAGCGGGTTACATGTATTCAGGGTTGATCTTGGGGTATTAATCTGTGTTCTTGTGTTGTTTTTTCCGAGATGGACTCGATGAAAGAAGGAGCCTCGACGGTGTGACCTCCGCTCCTTGATGGCAATAACTATGCCTATTGGAAAGCTCGAATGACAGCTTTCATTCGCTCAATTGATGAGCATGCCTGGAAGATGGTGACTGAAGGGTCGAAGCCTCCTACCAAGAGGGATGAAAAAGGCAAAGCGGTGCTGAAGCTGGAAGAAGAATTTGACGATGCTGATTATCAAATCATGGGGCTGAATGCTAAAGTCATGAACGCCATCTTCTCTGTAGTGGACATGAACGTGTTCAAACTCATCTCCACATGTGACAAGGCAAAGGATGCATGGGATATCCTTCAGACTACTTTCGAAGGAACGAGCAGCGTTCGTGCATCTCGTATGCAGCTCCTTACTACCAGATTTGAAAACCTTTGAATGGATGAAAGTGAAAAGCTTGTTAATTTCAACGCCAAGATTTGTGACATAGCTAATGAAAGCTTTGCACTTAATGGGGTCCTTGAGGACTTTTGAAATGGGACTAACAGATGAAGAGACAGTTCAGAAGAAAAGCATAGTTTTTCAAACCGGCTCCAGTTTTGATGTGCCGAGTACTGTCTCTGACAAAAATGATCTGGCTGAGTCAATTGCCTTGCTGACAAAGAATTTCTCAAAATTTGTCAAACGTTATGAGAAGTCTTCACAGAATAATTCTGTCAAGAACAAATTTTCCAAACCTCAGAGAACTAAAGATGAAGATTCCATTGAAGAAAAACATAAGGAGGTCAAGTGTAGAGAATGTGGTGGTCTTGGGCACTATCAAGCCGAATGTGCAAACACCATAAAGAAGAAGAATAAATCCTACAGTTCCACTCTTAGTGAAAGTGATGATCCAGATGATAGTGGGAGTGATGAAGAATGCGTGAGCAATCATATTGCTTTCATGACACATTCTCATAAAGAACCTGTGCCTAATTCTGTCTCTGACAGACAGAATGACAATGTTTCAGAATGCAGTGACGATGAAGAATTCACTGAAGAATCCGCCATTGAAGCATACTAAAAGCTGCATGAGAGCTGGACCATGGTGGTTAAAGTTAATGAAAGGCTGATGAAAGAGAATGGTGATCTTATTAAAGAGAGAGATAGTTTGTCCATGCGCCTCAATGAATTGCAGAATGATCTTCAACAATCCAAAAACAATTCTCACTCACAGAATGGTGAACTGCTTCATCTAAAGAAGCTCGTCAAGATGATGAATTCTGGATCATCTCAGCTCGATGACATCCTTTCTAAAGGAAAAAGTCCGTAGGACCATACAAGACTTGGATACACTAGTGGAAAGTTTTTTGATCGTTTCTGTCAAGGACAAACATCTGGAACGCATAATGAATCTGTTCCAGAATCTGAATTTAAACCAAAGATCAAGCAGCTACAGCCTCAAAAGTCTCAGCTTCGAAAGATTGGAATTGTCTGCCACTACCGTGAAAAGCCTGGTCACATTCGACCATATTGTAGGTACTACATCAATGATCTCAGAAGAATGAGGAGGAAAGGTCGATCTCAGAATGACCTAAATTTCAGAAGACAAACTGTGCAGAACAGATCCTGGCATAATCACAGGAACTATGTTGTTCACACTGTCCTCAATATTCATGCAAAGAGCAGCTGGTACTTTGACAGCGGATGCTTGCGACACATGACTGGAGATGCCAGTATGCTGAAGAATATCTAAAAGGATTGCTCTTATCAATCCTTTACTTTTGGAGACGGTGTCAAGGGAAGAGTACTTGGCCGTGTTCATCTAAATGTTGAAGGGATTCCCAACTTGGAGGATGTTCTACTTGTTGAAGGACTAAAAGCTAACTTAATTAGCATAAGTCAACTCTGCGATCAAGGTCTCTTGGTTCATTTTACTAGAGACAAATGTCTTGTGAAGAACAAAGAATGTGTGCTGCTGATGGATGGAGACAGATCAAGGGACAATTGTTACCTTCTCAATATGAAAGATAATTGCTTCAGAACTCAGCTTGATGAAGCAAATATATGGCACGAAAAACTTGGCCATGTGAGTTACAGAAACATGCAACGTCTCTTGAAGACAGAAGCTGTGAATGGAGTCCCGAAGTTTGATATTGATCGTGGAAAAATATGTGGACCATGCCAAGTGGGAAAACAGATTCATACGTCACATAAATCTGTTAAGAAGATTACCACTTCAAAAGCTTTGGAGCTGCTGCATATGGATTTGATGGGGCCTGTTCAAACTGAAAGTATTGGATGGAAGAAGTTTATTTTTGTATGTTTGGATGACTTCATGCGATTCACATGGGTTGAGTTCCTTAGAGATAAGGGAGAAACCTTTGAGACATTCAAGAATCTTTGTCTCAAGCTCGAAGTGGAGAAAGCAACAGCTGTGATGAGAATTCAAAGTGATCACGGTCGTGAATTTGAAAATGTTTATTTCAAATGTTTTTGTGAAGAAAGAGGTATTGCTCAGGAGTTTTCTATACCAAAAACACCTCAACAAAATGGTGTTGTTGAGAGGAAAAATCGGACTCTTTAAGAAATGAGCCAAGTCATGTTGAAGGAAAAATTTGTCCCTGACAACTTATGGGCAGAAGCGATGAACACAGCATGTCATGTTATCAATCGGGTGTATTTCAAACCCAAGATAAAAGTCACTCCATACGAGCTATGGAAAGGGAAGAAACCGAATTTAAAGTACTTACACATCTTCGGAAGTACTTGCTATATGTTAAGAGATGAGAGAAGCTTGGCAAGTTTGATGCCAAAGGAGATGAATGCATTTTTCTCGGGTACTCGAGAAATAGTTGGGCCTATCGTGTTTACAACAAGAGGACCAAGACGGTGATGGAGTCCATCAACATTGTTGTAGATGATCTGGAAGAACCTGTTGCCCAGATTGATGAGGAGATTGTTGATGTCCCAACTCCTGTGCCAGCTTTTGTTCCAGACAGTTCGGAGCACAAAGACCAGACGGAGGCAAGGAATGAAAAATTGGATGATTTCAGAACTTCGAAAGGTGTGCAGAAAAATCATTCGTCTGTAGACATCATTGGTGATGTAAGTGAAGGAGTTAGAACTAGAGGAGTTCGAAAAAACTATCGTGAGATGATTGCAAATGTCTGCTATACTTCTATAACTGACCCCAAGAATGTTAAAGAAGCCCTACAAGATGATCGATGGATACACGCCATGCAAGAAGAGCTTTTGCAGTTTGAAAGAAATGAAGTATGGGATTTGGTTCCATGTCCTAAAGGTGTAAACGTGATCGGCACGAAGTGGATCTTCAAGAATAAAACCGATGAAGAAGGGAACATAACCAGAAATAAGGCAAGACTTGTGGCTCAAGGCTATTCCCAAGTTGAAGATGTGGATTTTGATGAGATGTTCGCTCCAGTTACTCGTCTTGAATCTGTCAGGTTGCTTCTCGCCATGGCTGCATGGATGAAGTTCAAATTGTACCAAATGGATGTAAAGAGTGCCTTCTTGAATGGGTACCTATCTGGAGATGTGTTTGTGAGTCAACCCAAAGGCTTTGAAGACCCATACCATCTTGAGTATGTGTACAAACTGAAGAAGGCCCTTTAGGGTCTTAAACAAGCTCCAACAGAGAAAAATCTAACGTGATCATCGTTCAGATTTATGTTGATGATATTGTCTTTGGATCTGTCTCATACAGAATGGTGAAAGACTTCATGAAGGACATGACTTCTGAATTTGAGATGAGTTTTGTAGGTGAACTAACCTACTTTCTGGGGCTTCAAGTGAAGAAAAAGGATGATGGAATCTTTGTGTCTCAAACGAAATATGCAAAGAACTTAATCAGCAAATTTGGCTTGGAGACTTGCAGCCCGAAAAGAACTCCGATGGAGACATCTTCAAAGATGTCAAAAGATGAAGCTGGTGTAGCTATTAAACAAACCTCGTACCGGAGTATGATTGGGAGTTTGCTTTATCTTACAGCAAGTAGGCCAGACATATGCTATAGTGTGGGAGTTTGTGCTCGCTATCAAGTACATAATCAAGTACATTAAAGGTACTGCTGAGTTGGGACCTTGGTTCTCCTATGATACGAACCCTAGTTTGGTGGGGTTTTGCGATGCAGATTGGGCAGGATGTACTGAAGATCGGAAGAGTACTTCTGGAGGATGTTTCTTCCTTGGAAATAACATGGTCTCATGGTTTAGCAAGAAGCAGAATTCTATTTCACTTTCTACTGTTGAGGCAGAATATATTGCTGCTGGGAGTTGTTGTACCCAACTTTTGTGGATGAAACAAATGCTGCATGACTATGGTGTCCCACAGTCTGTCCTTACCATATACTGTGACAATATGAGTGCGATAAATATTTCAATAGAGAGTATAAAATGACCATGGTTAATATTGTCTGAGAAATGTTGTGCCAATATCTGTCCTGGACAGTTTTTGCTATGGAGGAATGGTTACTTTTTAACGGCTAGTAGTGCCTTGTTTTTCGCACCACGATCGATTCCACTTCCCCACACCAAGCTGCGGGATGATGTGTGTGGAATAAGTGAGTAAAGGAAATTTCCTTTTAGAATTTTATAATTAAGGTCTTAACCTTATTTTTTCAAAAGAGACAGAATCTTAGCAAACTTTCCAAGTCGTTCTTTCTCTCTCTGGTGTTTGCTTGATTTTTGTTGTTCGAACTCCAATGGCGGACAAAGTTGCTTCTTCTAAGCCCTCTCAAGCCAAGAAACCCAAAATTTCTACAGAAGACTTGTGACGACAGCTTGCGGAGTTTTCTCAACTAATTGTGTTCTCGTATTCAATCGTCTCTGTCTCTACTCTTGTGAAGCCATCTATCGCTTCCTCCGAAGCCCTTGCTTCTGTGCCAACTTCTGTGGCACCTTCTGCTGTTTCACCGCCTAGGTCTGTGTCTGAGACAGATCTCACTGTTCAACCCTCTCCTAGGGTTTCTGAAGGGCCATCCTCTCCGCCCATGGTGTCTGCAGAAATCTTGGATGCTTCAATTGCGTATGTTATAGAGAATGTTGGAGATACTGAAGTCTCCTTGGCCCCTGATGAAGATGATGTCACCGCCTCTGCTGTTGGTGAAGAGCCTACCTCTATTGAGGAATTTGCTGCATCTCTTGATGCTCTGAAATTTGTTCAAGCTCCGTCTCTTTCTGTTGTTGTCCCTGTATATAGTGACATGCCCATTGTCACTGTTCAAGTTCCTCTTGGTGAAGTATCACCTGTTGCTACTGCTGAAACCCTTGCTCAAGATCAAGGTGAAGATGATATTGATATCTCCTTCCTCGATGAAGATTCTCCTATTCATAAGGATGAATCTGTCCCACCTCCAAAGGCTACCTCCTCCAAAACTCGCGGGTCCAAACGCAAGTTGGAGTTGAGAGATGTTCCAATCACTCATTCGGTGTCTGATGATGAAGATGACACACCTATCGCCAATTTGAAATCGAAGGTGTTGGCTAAGATTGCTGCGAAGAAGGTATCTTTTTCAAAAACCCCCAAATTCAAGAAAGTTGCTGCTAAGAAGGTGTCTTTATCAAAACTCCCCAAATCGGTGAAGCCCTCCGAGAAAAAGGCTTTGGCTAAAAAGCCTGATGTGGTTCCTGCTCATCGTGTTACACGGAGTGTGTCTGAGCAGAGGATGGGGTTGATGTTGGGATGTCGTCACCCGCTAATGAAGCAAGCCAGAGCTCCTTCCCCCTCTGACGAAGAAGCAGAGGATGTCCCTGAGTCTGTTCTAGACAGATCAGATTCCGATTCAGAGGACTTTGATTCACGTATGTTTATCTCTGCCTTTCACCAAAATCAATTCAAGCTTGTTGCTGGTCGCTCATTGGTTTCCGAGCGTTGTTTGGTTAAGTCTGATGTAGAGGGAACGGGTGTTGATTCTTTGTTGCATGATCTCCTTTTAGAGAAATCTACTTATTCTGCTCCACCTTTTATTACTGCTGTTGTACATGAGTTTTATGCCAACTTATCCAAGCGCATGCGTGATGCTTCATATGAGCATGCTTTCTCTATTTTTGTACGTTGTAATTGGATTGCCTTCTCTTTTGTGGTGATCGATGAGTTTTTGGGACGTGAGAATATTGTTGCTCCTGCGCCAGTCTTTGATATGAATGAGGTTGTGTCAGAATTGACTGGGGGAAGTCGGTGTGTTTGGCTTTCTGGGCGTGCTTTGTTAGCTTCTGATTTGAGTGTGAGGTATTCGATACTGCACAAGGTTGCTGATTGGACCATATTTTCCTAAGTTTTGGGGCCTGTTTGATGTCTATTATTGCTATGTAATTACCCTATTGCTCTATTTTGTGGGAAAAAGTGTCTTTTGAGTTGAATGCAGGTAGCTAGCCTCATAGTGAAGAAAGAGACGAGATTCTAGACTAAAGCTGCGCATTTTGATGTGAAGAGATTTGAAGTCGCAGTCAGTAAGGGCATACTGCAGGAGCTAAAGAAATTCTGGGCGCAGTTCGTGGGCTTTGACGATTGGAACTGGGCCGATCCTGGTGTAACCCGGACAATTTGTACAGGATACGAAAACGCGCGGAAGACTTCTAGAATCGAACACGTCAACTTGGAAGGATTCAACCCTACTCTTAGACTCAAATATTTCGAAAATAAGCTGACTGGAAGGAATAGAAACTCAAAAACAATGATTGAACGAATCTAGACCTAAATACGATACCTAGACTACGACACAAAAACGGAACACAAATCCAACAAGAAAGGGCTGATTTGGGACGAGAATTATGGGCTAAGAATGGCTAGGGAAGATAGGATATGATAATGGTTCGAAGGACTTACGGTATAGATGCAAAACACGATGAATTTATGCTGAATGGAACCGAACCCTTGATGATCGACACATGATCAGGTCTTGATGGCTTGGGAGGGACATGAACGTTGTTGAAGGATGTAGGACTTCATTTGATGAAGGTCGAAGGTGGTAGTGTTGAGAATCGCAACCCGATTAATCCCCGGCGTATCTTGTACGACGAAAATGAATCTCTAAGTTGTTCTTCATAGCGAGTTCACCATAATTCTTCGTATGAATTAGAACGTTCCCTTGATGTAAGACTCAAAGTTTGCTAGGCTTCAAGAATGATAATTTTTGAGGAAAACAATCAAAAGCTTTAAACGGTTGAGACACAAATTGAATGCAAAAGCAATTTTAATCAATAATGTCTAAAATATCAAAGTAACACGGTTCCCCTATTTATAAGGCCTATTATGCACGAAAATAACTAATAAAAAGGCCTAAAAATCTGATCCACAAGGATCTCTAACTATACTATAGAAATACCTAAACTAGAATTCTATTCAAGGTAGGAAATTGCCTTAAATACAATTCTAATCAAACCTCTGATATTATGAACGAAAATTACACTTATAAATTAATTAAAAACTGATCTAAACTATAGTCTAAATTAATTAAATAAATCCTATAGTCCAGATAAAAATCAACCTCTTAATTAAATTAAATCAAGGGTGAAAACAACTCCATGCACAAATGCACTTCTTCTTGCTCTCTTCTTCAACTCTTCAAGTTATATTCTCCATGGTATGATCTTGATCTTCATTAGTTAATAAATTAACTAAAGTATGGCTGCACTTTGCATCTTCTAATTCCTCAAACTTCTTGCGAATCAGCACTTGGAAATAACCTTGTAATTTATTCGCTCGAAGTCGCGTCAGTGGACCTTTGAATTGCAGCTCGGGTTCAAGGCCTTCAATGCCTTGCATGGCTTCATCAAATCCATGCATTTTGAGATTATCCCCTAGTAAGCCCTTTTGAGCCACAATTCCTAGTTCTTTTGAAAACCATAACTCAATGAGCCGTAGCCTTTCATTCCCACAACCTGTTTTGTCACCCTGGGAAGAATGTACAAGTGTCACTTTACTTTTGGAGCTGCAAAACGACGTAGAAGGGTGCAAAAAGATAAATCCCTACCCTGCTGTTATGAGTATGAAAAAAAAATATACATATATAAAAAAAAGAGAAAAAAAAGAGACAGAAAACAATAAAAAAAGAAGAGAGAGAGTTGTAGGGCAGGAGGAATAGCAAAAGCTATATCTGAATTGAATTGAAGCACTTGAGCATGATTTTTGAACATTGCAGCCGCTTTTGAATGTTGATACACTTGCATATTTCCCTTGTTATAGCCACTTATCCCAAAATCCTCCTACCTCTGACCCTAGCCACATTACAACCCAAATGAAAAGTCCTTTTGATTTGTGAATAACTTGATTAAATTGATGCATGTTTTGACATAAGGGCAATTCTATGTTGAAAGTATCCAATCTTGACTGAGTAAATTCTTCCCATGTTACCCTTGTTTTGAGTGATTTTTGAGAGAATCTTTGGTGAGGCTGGATCAAGATGCACAATCCTAACTCAAATGAAGAGTATACACTGGTTAATGAAACAAAATTGGTTTGTGGTATGTGGTTGGTTACATGACAGCCTGGACTTTTACTATTTCTGATCAAGAGCAGTCACTATTTGCATTTGTGTCTTTAAAATCTTTTTGTGTGATTTGTGTTTAAGTGTGCTCGAGGACGAGCAATGTCTTAGTGTGGGGTAGTTTGATTGGACCATATTTTCCTAAGTTTTGGGGCCTGTTTGATGTCTATTATTGCTATGTAATTACCCTATTGCTCTATTTTGTGGGAAGAAGTGTCTTTTGAGTTGAATGCAGGTAGCTAGCCTCATAGTGAAGAAAGAGACGAGATTCTAGACTAAAGTTGCGCATTTTGATGTGAAGAGATTTGAAGTCGCAGTCAGTAAGGGCATACTGCAGGAGCTAAAGAAATTCTGGGCGCAGTTCGTGGGCTTTGACGATTGGAACTGGGCCGATCCATGCGTTTTGAGATTTCCAGTGGGCCCAGACGTGAATTATAGCTCAGGAATTGCTTGGAGGCGGCTACAAAGAAGTCCAAAACCCTAAGGAGTCTTTTTTGGTCAACTTACCTAGTTTAGATAGCTATAGATTTTATTTCCTAGTTAAGATAAACTCTTTTATGGATATTAGATATATTAGGATCTCTTTTAATTAGAATCGAACAATTCAGAATCAAGAACAGAACGCAAGCGCGAGACCCAGCGACACTATTCTATTCAGTTTTATATTTTCTTTTCTACTTCATCGTGTTCGAGCCTTCGATAATTCTATGCGATCAAGTTTAATTATGAGTTCCAGCTAAGTTCGACCATATCTCGGGTGACAACTTAACGAAGCTCTAGCCGACTAAATCGTGAGATCTAACTGCTTTATCATTTAATCGAATGCATGCATCTGTTGTTCTTAATTTTCGTGTCGTTAATTGTTTTGGCATTGCTAGGTAGTTGCAAATATTTAGTAATCTAGAATTAATTAGCAGCTAATTAAACCGGTCATCCATAATTGTGGTTTAAGTTTAATTAGTGGTAAAACGGTTCTTCAGAGCTAGGGGAATAACAGTCGAGTCTCAACTGTCCTGTGTCAGAGTCAGTTAGATTTGAATCGGGTTTCTCTAGAATTAAATGTTGTCGGCTCATTAAACCTATAGAGTGTCTCTTACGGTTGTCAGTCGATTAGAGAAATAATTGGTGAAGTGTCTTCCTGGTTATCGAGAATTTATGGAGAAATTAGGTCGTGTCAGTAAGTGTCTTCGGCGACTATAACTGGTTTGCATGAGTTGATTAAATTAATCTTTGCATCAAGGATCGGTTAATTGAGCTAGAGTGGAGTTGGTTGGAATCCGGGATATCTCTTTAATAACTGTTAGAATCCGTTCTCTGCGTATTTGTTTATTTAATTTATATTTATTATTACTTTCGTTAAATTCAGTTTAAAAATCTCAAAACCCCCGTTTGAAGTTTGGTTATACAGATTGGAAATAAGGAGTAATTCTCGCCAGTCCCTTGGGAGACGATCCTGCTCGCCGCTGTACTCTGCAGTAAGGGCTTACAGACTGATTGTTGGGACATTTATTTTTGGTGAAAAATGACGCACCAAATTTTAGCGCCGTTGCCGGGGACTGGTTCTAAGCAGCGATTACTCTTGCTTTTCAGTTTATGTTTTTACTTTTTTTTTTTAAATTTTCTGGTGCATGACCCGCTCCTCTCAGGAAGAAGAATTAGTGTACGATCCAGAGCCAAAAAGAAGGTTACATCGGTTGAGAAAGACTGCTCGAGAAGCTCAAAAGGCTTTCGAATCTGAACAAAGAGACCTCGGTCTTCAACAGCTGTTAAGATGGCAGACAATACAAATCCACGCAACAACCAAGAACCACCTGCCAATCAAGAAGAAAATCGAGTCATAGTGAGGGCCGATACGGAGGCACCTGCTCCTTTGATTCAAGAGCTTGGTTGTCATCGCAACAACCGACCTATCTGCATCGTTCTGCCAAATATCGCTCATAATGCAGAGATACGACCGGGTTTCATACATGTATTACCCAAGTTTAGCGATGCCCCTGGAGAAAGTACACACACGCACTTAGCAGAGTTCGATTGGGTTTGCTCTACCTTGCGTCCTCAAGGCTTCACGGCCAACAATCTTCGCCTGTTAACTTTTTCACATATATTGCATGGACGGGCAAGGGAATGGCTGTTTGATCTTCCACCGGGTTCGATCACCACTTGGGATGAGATGGAAGAACAGTTTCTGCATAAATTCTTTCCAGAAACTAGAGCTGCAAATCTGCGAATGGCCATTAGTAGCATCAAGCAGAAGCCGAATAAAAGTTTGGCTAATTATTGGGTGAGGTTCCAGCAACTGTGCCGAAGATGTCCAGACCATGGATTCACCGACTATCATTTGTTCACCAATTATTTCTATCATGGCATGTCGACGTTTGATAGAAAGATTGTTGATGCTGCTAGTGGAGGTTCACTCACTAACAAAACTTTGGCAGAAGCAAAGCAACTGATCATGGACATGGTGTCTGGAGGGCAGCAGTATGATGATGAAGATAAGGGGCGACATAGACCAGTGAAAGCCATTGATCGAACCGAAAGTTTTGGAGTAACTGAGAAAATTGATGCACTCACATCTTTGGTTCGTGGCCTAGCTGTTGCACAAACAAAGGGCTCTCGCTGTGGAGTATGTTCCGACGATGGACACTTTTATGATGAGTGTCCTACATTGCACGAGTCGGCCACCGAACAAGCTTGCTATGGTTCGGGTGATGCACAACAAGATGCGCTCAAGGGGATTTACTATGATGCTCCACGAGGAGATAACTTTAGGAGAAAGAGGAACAATGACCCTTACTCCAACACTTACAATCCGGGCTGCAGAGATCACCCCAATTTCAGATGGAAACAACTTAGCGATCAACCTGTAGCTGGAGATTTACCTCCGAGACCCCCGAGAGACAGTCAGTATGCCCATACTGACAAGGTTGTTCCCAGTATGAGCGATATCATGAAATGTCTCGAGCAAAGCAGTGCTCTGGTGAACAATTTGGCACAAAGTCAGAAGGCTTTCCAGCAAGAGACCCAGGCAGCTTTGGGTAGTATGGGCACACAAATTACTCAGCTTGCCACACAGATGAACAAAATGCAAGGGAATCAAGGGAAGCTTCCATCACAGACTGAACAGAACCCCAGAGGAAATGTCAATGCAGTAACACTTAGGAGTGGAAAAGGGTTATCTGCAGTTGAGCCAAAGTAGCAGAACACCCAGCAGTATGGGCATATTGCCGAAGCTGACGGCAGTATGGAAGCTAAAAACAAGCAAGTTGTTGCTCAGGATACCCCTACTGAGGTACGTGCACCATCTAAAATTCCTAATCCTATTCATGCAGCTCCTTTTCTTTCCAAGTTGGTGAAGTATAAGAAGGATGATAATGAAAAGGAGATCCTCGAGTTGTTCAAGAAAGTAGAAATTAATCTCTCATTGCTTGATGCTATCAAACAAGTTCCCAGATATGCCAAATTCTTGAAAGAGCTCTACGCAAAGAAGATAAGGTATGGGAAAGACGCACGAATCACAGTTGGTGAGAATGTGTCTGCTGTTATTCAACGAAAGTTACCACAGAAATGCCGAGACCCAGGTATGTTCACTATCCCTTGCATCATTGGGAGTAAGAAGGTCGACAGTGTTATGTTAGACTTAGGTGCATCCATCAATGTCATGCCTCTGTCTACGTACAAAGATCTGCAGTTAGGTCCCATGAAGGATACCCGAGTTATAATTCAGTTGGCTGATAGATCTAATGCATATCCACAAGGTGTTGTAGATGATGTTCTTGTTAAGGTCAATGATTTGATTTTTCCTGTGGATTTTTATATTGTTGATATGAATGACTCTTTGTCTGCTCATAAGCCTTTGATTTTGTTAGGGCGTCCATTTATGAAAACAACACGAACTAAGATAGATGTTGATAAAGGCATGTTGAGTTTTGAATTTGATGGGGACATAGTCATATTTAATATCTTTGAAGCTATGAAACATGTCGAGGACCCTGAAGCTTTGTATATGGTTGATATTGTTGATTCTCTAGTTGACGAGTTTGTTGAGTGTAATTTCAGGGAGGACAAACTTGAGCAGGTACTTTTTGGTGGCGTTTCTGACACGATTGCAGATTCAGAAGAAGAAGAGGCAATTCGAGAGCTTATCCAGCAGTTGTATGCCACCGAGGAATTTCCTGCCAGGAATATACCAGGTCGTATGCCCTTACCGACGGCCACAGAGCCGATATTGCCATCACACGTGAAAGCCCCAGTTCTGGAGTTGAAGGTTCTGCCTGAGCATTTGAAATATGCTTATTTGGGGAAGGACGACACACTGTCTGTCATCATCAGCAAGGATCTTTCCTCCGATCAAGAAGACCGATTGGTCGAAATTCTGAAAAAACATCAAGGCGCCATAGGTTGGACATTAGCTGATATCAAGGGGATTAGTCCGGACATTTGCATGCACCAGATATTCCTTGAGTCAGATTGCAAGCCTTCTCGAGATCCACAGAGAAAATTGAACCCGGTGATGAAAGAAGTGGTTCTCAAAGAGATCCTCAAGCTGCTCCAACTTGGGATCATTTACCCAATTTCCGACAGTGAATGGGTCAGTCTTGTGCACGTTATCCCCAAGAAATCTGGTTTTCAGCTTGTGAAGAATGAGAACAATGAGTTGATTCCGATGCGGTTGCAGACTGGTTGGCGCATGTGCATCCATTTTTGGAAACTAAATGATGCGACACGCAAAGATCACTTTCTTTTACCGATCATCGATGAGATGCTTGAACGCCTAGCAGGGAAATCATTCTTTTGCTTCATAGATGGATACTCGGGCTACTTCCAAATTTTTGTCGCCCAAGAGGATCAAGAAAAGATGACTTTCACCTGCACATTTGGAACGTTTGCCTGCCGCAAGATGCCATTCAGGTTGTGTAATGATCCCGGCACCTTCCAACGGTGCATGATGAGCATTTTTTCCGACTTGATCGAGAGCTGCATCGAGATTTTTATGGATGATTTTACGGTTCATGGAGATTCTTTCGAGCAATGCATAGAGCACCTGGATAAGGTCCTTCAAAGGTGTGTTGAGACTGATTTGGTGTTGAATTTCGAGAAATGCCACTTTATGGTGCAACAAGGCATTGTGCTTGGCCATGTCATTTTTGCGAAAGGGATCGAAGTCGATAGAGCAAAGGTTGATTTAATCATGAAGCTTCCTTACCCTTCTAATGAGAAAGAAATCCGTGCTTTTCTAGGCCATGCAGGATTTTACCGGCGCTTCATTCAAGACTTCTCCAAAATCGCCCAGCCGATGACCAAGTTGCTGCAAAAAGATGCTCCATTCCTCTTTGATGACCAATGCAAAGAGGCATTCGATATTTTTAAGGCAAAACTTACTTCTGCATCGATCATCCAGCCACCCCAATGGGGCCTTCCTTTTGAGCTCATGTGCGACGCTAGTGACTTCACGGTTGGAGCTGTGCTTGGATAAAAGAGTGGGAAGCAGAGCCATGTCATCTATTACGCCTCCAAGACTCTTAACCCAGCTCAATGCAATTACACTACCACGGAGAAAGAGCTCTTAGCTATCGTTTTCGCTTGTGAGAAGTTTTGGTCTTATATTGTGGGATCGAAAGTTGTGGTATATACAGATCATGCCGCTTTGAAGTATTTGCTGTCCAAAAAGGAGTTCAAGTCTCGTTTGATTCGTTGGATACTCCTTTTGCAAGAATTTGATCTGGAAATCAAAGATAAAAAGGGCGCTGAAAATAATGTTGCTGACCATCTGAGCAGACTGATAACACAGTCCGACGGTATGCCCATACCGGATGATTTCCCAGACGAGCTATTACTGGCCGCAGCCAGTGCAGCCCCTTGGTATGTTGATTTGGTAAACTATCTCGCAACTGGGATGTTCCCTAAAGGGACTGAATCAGCAAAGAAAAATAAGTTGAAGAGCCAAGCTAAGTACTTCATTTGGGACGAGCCCTACTTATGGAAAACATGTGCTGATCAAGTCATTCGACGCTGCATTCCGGATGACGAGATCCAGTCAATTCTCGAGTTTTACCATGCTCATGCCTGTGGAGGACACTTTGGACCAAAGCGGACGGCTCGTAAAATCCTCGATTGTGGTTTTTATTGGGAAACCATTTTCAAAGATGCTTACCTTTTCTGCAAGACTTATGATCGTTGCCAACGCCTTGGTAATATTTCCTCCAGAAATGAGATGCCTCAAGTGCCGATCTTGGTATGTGAGATTTTTGATATATGGGGCATTGACTTCATGGGTCCCTTTCCGAGCTCCTTCGGCAAATCATACATTCTTTTGGCCGTCGATTATGTCTCCAAATGGGTTGAAGTTCAAGCTACTCCGACCAATGATTCCAAAGTGGTGGCTAAATTTCTGAAAACTCAAATCTTCCAACGATTTGGTGTTCCTCGCGCCATAATTAGTGACCAAGGCACTCACTTCTGCAATCGAACATTGGAAGCTTTGTTCAAGAAATATCGGGTTCATCATCGAGTTGCTACAGCTTATCACCCACAGTCTAATGGACAGGTCGAAGTTTCGAATCGAGAAATCAAGAACATTTTGGAGAAAACCGTCAGTCCTAACAGGAAGGACTGGAGCCTGTGCCTTGATGATGCAGTATGGGCATACCGCACAGCATACAAGTCACCGATTGGCATGTCCCCTTACCGCTTAATTTTTGGCAAGCAGTGCCATCTTCCTGTCGAATTGGAACACCGAGCCTTCTGGGCAGTAAAACAGTGTTGCCTCGATCCACAGTTCGCCGGGTTCGAGAGAAAGTACCAATTGCAAGAACTTGAGAAAATTCATTTAGAAGCTTATGATCACGCTCGGTCCTACAAAGAGCGCACAAAATTCTTGCATGACAAATATATTCGGAGGAAAAGTTTCGAAGTTGGCCAGCAGGTCCTGTTGTTTAATGCTCGTCTCCGACTCATGCCGGGCAAGCTGAAGTCCCGTTGGACGGGCCAATATAAAGTTGTTCGCGTACGCCCTCACGGCGCAGTGGATATTCGCAGCTTGTCTACGGATAAAATTCTCACAGTCAATGGCCAGTTGTTAAAGCCATTTCTTGCTGGACTAGATTCACAGCCATTCGATGGGGTCAACTTGGTTGCCCCGGAAATCACTCCATGATCACTTTCCTCCTGTCGAGCCTATGACATTAACCAACGGTGCTTCTCGGGAGGCAACCCGATTTCCTTTCCCTTTTATTTACTGTTTTCTTTCTTTCTTTACTATTTTTATTTGCGTCTTTTCATCATGCTAGTTACTTGTCGTTTCATAACAAAACAAAAAAAAACAAAAAAAAAACAGAGCAAATTAACTAGGCTCGTATGCATTATGATACTCCATCTAAGTATAAGTGGCTTTGCATGCTAAGTGTGGAGTAAAGGGCAGTTTTACAGATTCTTTATTAAGGAAGGGCTAAAGTGCAAAATCCATACTTCTAATTGGGATATTTTATCCTTAACCCTAAGTGAATTCAATTTAACCCCCTTCCCCAATTTTTTCAAATAGTTACAGCCTTCACTTGTTTCTTTTTTTACTGCTTACAGACTCCCACGCCTTTTCATCTTCTCAACAGCCATGGCTAAACGAAAAGTCGCCAAGCCGACCACCACTACACCACCGTCTCCGTCTGAAGCCCACACCACCGGCGCCCCCTCCCAACCTCGCACACGTGGTCGAGTTCTCATCGGTGCCTCCAAGAAACAGAAGACCACAGCCGGCCCCTCTGCTTCGAACCGCGCCGTCTCGCCGTCCCCAGACACCGCCGGGCCGGTTACCACCCCATCTCCGCCTCCCTCTGCCACCACCACGCCACCACGAGCCTCCTTTCCCCAGCCATCATCCTCTTCATCGCCGCCGCAATGAATTCGGAGCAAATCAACCGCCGGCCGCCCTAACCGCCTCGTAGTCGCCACCGACTCTTCCCAAACGGCGTCGGTCGACGTTCAACCCCCTCCAACCTCCGTCGACCCTGCTCCGGCGTCTCCCACTCACCCACCTCCATCTTTACTGACTCTCTCCCCTGCTCGAGTAGCCCCTTCGCCATCTGCCGGACCCTCTTCCTCTCGCCGCCGCTCCGGCCGTCGTCCCCCTTTCCGCCCGGTGGAGGAGATCAACCGCCGTCTTCACCAGCACATGACTCGACTTCTTCTAGGTCCTCAGCTGTTTGATTGGGATAGCATAGCACCACTTGGGGTAAATGATTCTATCCGTGCTAATTTTCGATCGATCGGGTGGGAAATCTTGTTAGATACTTCCCGTCCGGTTTATGATGTTTTAACTGTTGAATTTCTATCTTCCTTTGTGTTTAAGGCTTCTAGTTCCTTAAATGATTCGCATGCTATTCTCTTTCGCTTGAGGGGACGGGAATTTAATATGTCTGTGAACACGTTGAATGTAATGTTGGGTTTAGAATCTGCTCTTTCTGTGACTGAGGATGATTATGACTCTGCTTGGTGTGATATACCTGCCGACCATGCTTTGGCTATTTCGGATAATTGGCGTGAGTTATCTGTGGATGATCATTATGTGCAGCGTTTGTCTAAGAGTGCCACTATCCGTGATGATGCCTTACGTTTGAGTCATCGTTTCTTGTCTCTCAATTTCTTTGGTCGGGTCGATATGCTTAGCATTGTCACAAAGCAGGAGGTCTTTTGTTAACCTGTATGTTGAAGCATGAAAGGGGAAATTTTGGTTTTTGGTTAGCTTTACAGTGGCGGTACATTGCCAATCACCCCCATGGTAAAGTCCCCCTTGGTCATTTCATTACCTTGTTGGCTGAAAAATTGGACGTGGATGTTACTGGTTTGGAGTCCATTCTCCCCACTGTGCTTACTTTGACTGAGTTGAATAACATGCGCCTCCTTTTCATTAACGCCTCCGGGCATTATCAGTTAGCTCGACCGGGTGTTCCGACCCTGAGTCCATCTGTGGTTGCAGGTCCTTCATCTCCCTCCATTTCTCTACTACCGGCCATTGAGGCCTTGATCACTCAGGCCACTTAGCAGCTCCTTCGCCGCCTCGACGACATTGATGGTCGGCTCACTTTTTTAGAGCAAGTGGTGATTTATATGAGCGACACCCCTTGACTGCAAGAGTTTGGTACATTTCTACCCCTTTTTTGTCGTTGTTTGTTTGTTTTCATTGTGTGTGATTTGTTTTTGCTTGGTGTGCTTATGTGTTAGTTTCTTTTACAGTGCGGACACTGTACGATTCTAAGTATGGGGTGGGGAAACTCATACATACCCATGCTTAGTTTTGTGTTATGTTTGTCTGTAGTTTTTGTTGGATGCAAGTGTGTGATGGTTTGAGATTAGATGTAGAAGGAGAACGGGCTGTTATGTTGGTTTGACTGGATTGTTGGGTTGATGATTTTGTGGATTGAATCATGTGTTGCTTGGATGTGTTTGAGAATGATGGATGTGCATTTTGATCACTTTTGATAGCCCACATACGTGAGTTTTGAGCCTTGAGCATAAAAAATTTTTGAAACATCTTTATTACAGCTCAAAATTTCCTTGGTGTGTGTGTCAGATTGGGGTGCTTGATACGTGAATTGCCTAAATGCCATGCTTGTTTGATTGATTGAGTGTATTCATGAAGATGATAAAGGCAACTAGGAATTAACCTCGTTTTGGCTTGAAATTATCCTACCCTTGCATTATCCCCTAGTAAGCCCTTTTGAGCCACAATTCCTAGTTCTTTTGAAAACCATAACTCAATGAGCCGTAGCCTTTCATTCCCACAACCTGTTTTGTCACCCTGGGAAGAATGTACAAGTGTCACTTTACTTTTGGAGCTGCAAAACGACGTAGAAGGGTGCAAAAAGATAAATCCCTGCCCTGCTGTTATGAGTATGAAAAAAAATATACATATATAAAAAAAGAGAAAAAAAAAGAGACAGAAAACAATAAAAAAAGAAGAGAGAGAGTTGTAGGGCAGGAGGAATAGCAAAAGCTATATCTGAATTGAATTGAAGCACTTGAGCATGATTGTTGAACATTGCAGCCGCTTTTGAATGTTGATACACTTGCATATTTCCCTTGTTATAGCCACTTATCCCAAAATCCTCCTACCTCTGACCCTAGCCACATTACAACCCAAATGAAAAGTCCTTTTGATTTGTAAATAACTTGATTAAATTGATGCATGTTTTGACATAAGGGCAATTCTATGTTGAAAGTATCCAATCTTGACTGAGTAAATTCTTCCCATGTTACCCTTGTTTTGAGTGATTTTTGAGAGAATCTTTGGTGAGGCTGGATCAAGATGCACAATCCTAACTCAAATGAAGAGTATACACTGGTTAATGAAACAAAATTGGTTTGTGGTATGTGGTTGGTTACATGACAGCCTGGACTTTTACTATTTCTGATCAAGAGCAGTCACTATTTGCATTTGTGTCTTTAAAATCTTTTTGTGTGATTTGTGTTTAAGTGTGCTCGAGGACGAGCAATGTCTTAGTGTGGGGTAGTTTGATTGGACCATATTTTCCTAAGTTTTGGGGCCTGTTTGATGTCTATTATTGCTATGTAATTACCCTATTGCTCTATTTTGTGGGAAGAAGTGTCTTTTAAGTTGAATGCAGGCAGCTAATTAAACCGGCCATCTGTAATTGTGGTTTAAGTTTAATTAGTGGTAAAACGGTTCTTCAGAGCCAGGGGAATAACAGTCGAGTCTCAACTGTCCTGTGTCAGAGTCAGTTAGATTTGAATCGGGTTTCTCTAGAATTAAATGTTGTCGGCTTATTAAACCTATAGAGTGTCTCTTACGGTTGTCAGTCGATTAGGGAAATAATTGGTGAAGTGTCTTCCTGGTTATCGAGAATTTATGGAGAAATTAGGTCGTGTCAGTAAGTGTCTTCGGCGACTATAACTGGTTTGCATGAGTTGATTAAATTAATCTTTGCATCAAGGATCGGTTAATTGAGCTAGAGTGGAGTTGGTTGGAATCCGGGATATCTCTTTAATAACTATTAGAATCCGTTCTCTGCGTATTTGTTTATTTAATTTATATTTATTATTACTTTCGTTAAATTCAGTTTAAAAATCTCAAAACCCCCGTTTGAAGTTTGGTTATACAGATTGGAAATAAGGAGTAATTCTCGCCAGTCCCTTGGGAGACGATCCTGCTCGTCGCTGTACTCTGCAGTAAGGGCTTACCGACTGATTGTTGGGACATTTATTTTTGGTGAAAAACGACGCACCAGTTGCTGTTCGGAATTGGTTGCCCAGTACACATGACTTTACTGTGGGTAAGCCTATGGCTTTTTTGCTATTTAAAATAGGCACTCATCGAGAGTTCAACCTTGGTCTGATCATCTTTGAGCATGTGTTTGTTCATGCTGAATCCTCTCATGCCCAGCAGCCTGTTGGCTATCCTGGCCTCATCTTTAGCATCATTATGGCCAAGCATGATGTTGTCTCTGCAAATGATGTGTATGCACCTGTTGCGCAGCCTTTGTCAATCAGCCATAAACTATTCTCATCCCAGCATGCTCTGGATGTTCCTGCCTGTGATGCTGATGAAAGCTTAAGACCTGTGCCCACATTTGTCCCAGACGGATCTGCTGCTTCTTTTTCTGTCACCTCTGTTTTCTTTGACAGACATATCAAGTCTCTGAAGTGTGAAGCGGTGTTCCTGAGCAAGTCTATTTAGACTTTCAAAATCAGAAAACAGGAGTTGGAGGCCTTGCTGATTGATTTTCGGGCCCGAGCCCTTGGACTTGCCTCACTGCTTGATATGCCGAGTGTTTCCTCTGTCCCAGCTGCTAATAAGCCGATTGATGCTGATGACGATGATGCTGATGATGTTGCTGCCTCCATGGCCTGAAGATTGGTGTTTGCCGTTTCTGGCAACAATTAAGGGGGAGAATGTTGGTAAAAAAAGGCCAATGATAAAGGATGGTCTTTCTGCTGCTACTGTGTTGAGCGTGTGCTCATTTTTTAAATGTTTGATGGTTTCTGAACAAACAATTTATTGGAGATGTTGTTTACCCCACTTTATTTTTGTTGGTCTGTACTATATTTTTGATCAACTGACAATGCAGTTCTATACTGCAAAACAATGCTCTGATCGTGATGAAGACACTTCTAGTTCAGATTCAGGGGAGTGTGCTTGTAACTGTCTCGGACAGTTTTAAATATATCACTCTTTTTGATATATTATTGAATTGCAAAGTTTATTCAAGTGTTGTGCAGATCATGATGATAATTGCCGACCATAAACGCCAAAGGGGGAGATTGTTAGTGCCACCGTCATGCACTAAGTATTTGTGTTGTTGAATTGGCAAGATATGTTCGACAATGTGTGCCTGGGTATGTCCCATGAACTTTCATTTTCCGCTGTGCCAGAAAAGAAAGAACAGTTGGTGAACTGTTCCAGAGTATGTCCCAGACAGAACCAGGGATACTCTATTTTTGGCAGTTTCCTTATTGGAAAGATCTTGGGCTGAATCAGTTTCGAAGGTCAAGATATATTCGTTCTACTGCCTTGTGGTGTAGATCCAGTGCTGAATTAACCTCACTACACTTGGAGAGTATCTACACATGTTTGGAAGGCCACAAACCACAATCTTCTTACCATATTGGCGGTAGAGATCGACGCCTATATGAAGACCGAATTGAGGAGAAATCGGTACCACTTATATTTTGTTTAGATTCTAGTGTTAGAATCAGTTTGTGGTCATTTTGTAACTAGTAGTTGTTCATTAAACAGTTCAACGTGATAGACTAGTTTTGAATATTTTCGAGTCAAAAACGTGAGGGGATTTTTTAATCTTGTTTAGTACGCAATCTCGGGAGAGATTGTAAGTTGAAGTCGTGGGTAGCTAGAGGGAGTCTAGTGTCACGGTTGTGAGGGGATCTTACAACTTTCGGCTAGCGAAAGAGTTCGAGGAGAAGAATGGGCGGCATAAGGCGGGAGGCTTGTATGTGTAAGATCCTTAATACACTCTTCGAAGGAGTAACAGTCGAAACTTCAAGTTTGGGAGCAATCCCCCCAGAGTAGGTTGTTTGAACCGAACTGGGTTACCATCTCGTGCATTTTTACTGCTTTATTCTTTTATGTTCTTGCATCTGTCCCACACATATCACAGAACAGTTGTTAAGCAGTTAACTAAAACTCGAATAAGCACGGATTACTGTTTTTCAAGAACTATAATTACAGAAGTTGTACTATTTGTTCTGTGCATTGGTCTTTCGAAGAGCATTACTTTTCCTTTCCAAATCCAAATTCCAATCTCTGTAAGTACCAAATACCAAATGTTGGGCCAATGGGCCACATGTTGAATCTGGAAAAGTAGACCAAGATACACAAAATCCATATGAATTCAATCAGAGTTCCAGTAAATGAGAAGTATTCATGCATATGAAGCATGAAATTAAGTAATTGAATTACCATTGTAATTCTCACAATCTTCTGAGAAAGACAAAATAAACCTAGCTAAAAATCCACAAAAAATAAAGGAAACTCAAAATTCTAAGAGAAGGATAAATCCTTCTAAGACATGGCATGAGTGCATCATGATGATCTAATATGAAGATTCTTGTTTTATTATGTACACCATTTTTTCTTGAAAAAGAATTAAAACACTACACGTTTGTATGAAATATAAAGGGAGGGTAATCAAATGGCAAATCACATACTTAGATTATAAATTCTTATACTTTTACCATTGTTTCATCAAAGTACTTACAATGCGACTTCTTCTCAACTTGAAAGAAGCTACACTTAACTCATTTTGCATTGTAAAACACAACTCCAAGTGAACCAACTCTATAGGACTTGGAGAATGGAGTAAAAGTTAAGTGGGCCACACCTCCTTTTTATGTCACCACCATCATCCGCCTTTTTTTTCCCTTTCATCACCCCTCTCCCCACACACACACACATGTATGGAGGCACTCTCTTTTGCATGTGGTGTATGAGCCTGTGTAACAGCCCGGTCCCGAGGATGGGGATGGGGTTGTTGTGCGTAAAATAGCACAAAAAATCGAAAATCCAGGGGGGTGTTTTTAGAATTAAACTAAGTTAGCGCCTCAAGAACTTAGGCAACTTAACTTTATGACTTGGAAGAACTATCGTTTTCAATGATTCAAAGGGGTCAAGGGTTCAAACAAGTCAAGGGGTTAAAGGATTCAATCGTGTCAAAAGAGCGTCGTATCATAGGCCAACTGAAATTTAAACAGAATCCAAAGACAAACATGATAGCAGTTTGACTTTTCAAATAAATGAGACCTCATCATAGGTTACATCAACTAAGAAACATAGGTAGGTCGGAGTCAAATATATCTTATTGTCCTATTCATAGGACGGATCAGGAAAACAACTTAAGATTAACTTGAACGAACAGAATCATGCTTGAAAGAAAAGGTCTCTTTGTAGGCAAGCAATAATAACAAGCATTCAAAACTTATTCACAATTCAACTGACGATGAATAGATACCAGAATGCTCAACAGGTATGACTATTCAAATAACTAAGAATCAATAAAGATATAGATGGGTATGTCAAAAGATCATGCTTCAAAGACTTTATTGATAACTAGGATTCATAGAATTTAAAGCATGCTACTATCAAGAATCAAGTTACACATCTCAAGACTAAATACTAACATCAGAGTATTTAGCAGAAACTTAGCGGAATAAAACATGTAACCGTATAGAGCAACAAACTTGAAACCTTAGACAACCCCACCAGCAGCACATCACCGGCCTCAGCATCTCAACCTGAAAATATTTGAAAAAGAGGGTGTGAGCACTAATGTACTCAGTGGGGTTTTACGAGAAAACTCTTTAATAAACTTTGGAATATCCAATTATAAACTGGCGGCATATGGAGAGCAAAACGCAAAAGCCCTCTCCATACCCGCAAAACCTTTTACTTCCTTTCTTGGCGCCTTTCCTGGCTCAAACCTGTTGTCTACTGTACCCTTATGCCTTAAGATGAAAGAGGGGTTACCTCAAGTATCCTCTGAGTGTGCGAGGGGATTACCCAGCAGTGACTCCCTTTACTTTCAAATGTTCAACATTAGTGACACGAGGGTCACGGCATGATAATGCAAATAAACTGTTCTTTGAGCTCGATAACCTGCTTACAACATAAGCTATATCCTTCCTTAACTTCCTTCCTTACTTAATCTTAACCTTCTTTACTTACTTAACTTAGCTAACAATACCAAGCCTAGAGCAATCGTCTAAGGCTAATCCTTTAATTGAGCATGATCTCGGCCTATAAGGGATTTATAACATACCCTAAAAGGAAATCCTTAACTATGCGAGCTTTAACAAAGCATAAACATTCAAATGTGAGGAAATGAACGCGGATAAACATCGATTGCAATTAAAGTAATTCTAGATCTCAGGCTAGCATCAATCCTATTCAAACAATTCTATCATATCTAAACATACTTGAGAGCTCACTTAACTTATAATAACTTCCTTTACTTATGAAACTCAAATAACAATTCAACAATATCATGCATATAACTTTCTTTCCTTTACATCCTTCGTACAGAGACTAAACAGGTAGAGCATAAAATATTTTAATTGGATATTCATCATGCCCTATCATACTTCTAGAGCTTAATAGCTCAAACCTTATACGTGGTTTAGAATCACCCACCTCGATGATGAGCATTTTGTTAACGAGCGCGTAGACGAAACAACGGCTGAAAATCCTTCTTCGGGCCTCCTCGGGGTTCACCTCTTCTTTACAAAAGTCGATCAATTACTTGAAATCTTATTCGAGATCCTAACAAGAGATCGAAATGATATCTAAACCCTTGACCCTTAACTATAACTTAAAATACGAGAATTTAAACGATTAATGGATCCTAAATTACCACAAAAGGGGATGGAAAATCCGATTCGAACGGTCGAGATCCCAGACGATCAGCCACTAGTACCTCATTGATCATCGAAAGAGCTTCGATTTGAGTACTCATAGGCCTCGTAACTCCAACCGAGGATAAAGTTATGGCCTCCGCACGAAAATGTACCGGAGCTGCCGAAACAACACGAGCGCCACGGTGGGGCGGAGGGGTGTGCGCGCCGGCGCCCCCTTGCACCAGCCCCGCGGCGCCCCTTGTTGCCCCCGCGGCGCTCACTACTCCGCTCTTTCTCTCACTGGGGGTGCTCTCATGAAGAGAGCTCCCTCTCTATTCTCTCTCTATATATATAGAAATGGGGATTAAGAATGAGAAATGAGCGAGGAAAAATGAAAGGGGAGGGGCTCTATTTATAGCCAAAAATATGGCTTCCTCAGGAAGCTTCTGCAGTGCAACAATACTGCTTTAAGAATATCGGATTCGAATAAAAGTCTCTTTATTCGATGGCGAGGTCCAAATGACCTCGTTTATTAAATCTGAAAATACCGACAGATTCGTTGGCTTGAGTACTATTGAACCATCTTGACTCGGAATAAAGAACGAGTCATTTTGAAGGAAAATGAGAAATTAATCTCTTTTTTAAAAATAAAGTTACTATTCCACGCAAGGGACAAATAAAATTCCCGAGCGTTCAATTGACCTCAGAATGAAAATCCGGGAACGCCAACGGATTCCTTGAGAAATTTCCCATATGATAGACTTGAAAAATCAAGGCTCAAGCCAACACACGAGATTTCACAAATTTCTAACAATCGCGCTCCTTCGGAAAAACACTATTCATAACTTCTTTAAATGCGTTTTAAATCACCAGGAACTCAAACGACTTTAGATTTAAAATCCGAAAGCACCGGCATGCTCTTTGGGTCAACACTTTCCAAACGTGACCAAAAACTGCTGCTACTGAACTGGAATCAAAATTCTCAAAAAGACGATTTTACGAAAAATAACTTCTAAAATCGCAATTTAGGGCCAAAACATCCTTAACTAGGCTCTAATTAATTTCTTTAATTTTCTAAATGAACTCTGAAAATCTGGGATGTTACAGACTACACCCCTTAAAAAAATTTTATCTCGAAATTTACTTCCCCTCAAACGGAGATTTGGATACCTCTTCAAGAATTTACAGCCTTACTGGAACGACATAGGTTCAAAACCTTACTATACGGCTAAGAATAGCCTGAAGCCTTCCTTAATAAATCAGTCCTTAAGCAGGACTATTACTTCTATAATCTTTATTCTTTTCTTCCTCAAAGCTTGAGCATCTTCTATCTTTTTTTCCTAATGAAATCTCTCGAGAAATATCGCTTTACACGAGCTCCTTATGATCTTGCCTTCAAGCGGACCTCTAGAAACTATTCGAGAAACGGGATAAAAGAAAAATTCGCTAAACTTGCTCTTCGAGTACGGGCGATCTCAATGAGTCCATCCTTCTTTTATCTTGCTTGGCTTTGCTTTTGCTTCTAACTTTACTTCACGCAACCTTGAGAAACTTTAACGAACTCGAACTAGAGATAATTCAAATTAATTAGGCACCTCCTTTGATTGTTGCTTGCACGCTCTATCACGTTGAAAACTCGCTTCATCTTCATCTTTAACTTCTTGAGGTTCGACTTCTTCATCTTCTTGGGGCGTACTTCGTGATGCGCTCCAAACTTAAATTCTTGACGCAACTTAAAACTAAACTTCTTCGTCGCAGTCATCTCTTTTCCTCGAAACAGTCATCTGACTTCGTGGCTCCTGCTGGTGGTCACCATCGCTTGCAGGCGTAATGATCGCACGTCTGGACTTGAACTACACGCTTGGAACTTACTTGCTGACATTCCTTAGATCACCTCCAAACGCAACAAGCTGAGAAATCTTCTTGAAAATGAACGTCCTAAACTTAGAGAATATTATCTGGCACTTACTTGGATTCCACTTCCTTCTAGGAAATACTATCTCTTATTCCTCCAACTTTGACTAAAAGGAATACTGCTATAGCTCTCTATTTTATTCCAAGATCCACACTTGAGTTCTATGAGTGGGAGCAAAATAAACTAACGCCTCTGAGTGAGGACTTTATCTTAATCAATAATTCTTTAACAAGCTTAAAAGCTGGAAAGAATATAACACTAGGTTATATATGCCAAAAACATTGCCTTTTCAGAGGTCTTATAAACTTGAAGGATTCTTGCATATAACAAAGATATGGAAGAAATCAACGGTTAGCAACTGAAAACCGTGCTCCAATATTCTCTCAAAGGCGTCAGCATAGCCTATCAAGGAAATGCTATTACTGATTCTTGATGATCAAAGAAGTACCATCCAAAGAATTACGAATTATCCAAGTGGATATAATCAAAGAATTTCAAATGGTATAAATGGAGAATTTCAATTGATACAAAGCTATTGAAGGGCAATTGATTCAATTAATAAGAGAATAAATCGATTTCAAAAAGGGAATGAATAAATCGATTCTATTGACACGAGAATGAATAAATAGGCTCAACAAAAACTTCTTATCTTATTGAAACTCTCAATCTTCGAACACTAGGTCTATCTTCTTAATGATCTTCTTCTTTGGGTCTTCTCTCTCTTTCTTAAGCAACACGTACATTCTTCTTGGCGAGGTTGCTATGAAAAAGCACGAGTCGGCTGGACTCAAATGGCTGCGTCTGGCCAGAAAAGCGATATCTGGGGATCTCTTCCTATCTATCGAAGGGGACACGGCAAAGCGACTTGATCTATGGCACCTCCTGGACTCAAAATAGCTTGACTTCAACGTCTCTTGGAAGCTCGGTAGAACACCAATATATCACTAAACTCTCTTAGCTATAGTCGTAACGACAATCTTCATCTTCATTAATTGGCTTGAAGCAAGCGATAACTCTGGGCATTTAAATGCGATGTGGACTTGAATGTCCTTCCTTTGAATCAACGAGCTTCTATCAAAGAAAACGAATCTTCATTCCTTGCAAACGCGATTAGATCTTTAAACTAGACTTCTCTTGAGTTTTGAAAGCTTGTGTGGGGATTCCTTGAATTTGCATTGGATCCACAATCTAGTAACTCGCCTTTAACTTGACTGCTCCTCTTCTTGCTCCTTGCTTGAATATGAACTTCACGACCTCCTTCTCGGTCCTACTAAAATCTCGAAATCCTTTATCTTTCTGATGAGCGCTCTATAAATGTTCTTTCGAACTGCTTCTATTTAACTTAGCTCCTCGAGAGGGGACTTACGCAATCTAGGCTCTTTTAAGAGAACCTAAAGGGAATTCTAGAATTCTCCTTAATTCAAGCTCGCTATAGACTATGTTCTAACTATATTCTCTATGCCTCATTCATTCTTAAATTCTTTTCTTATGGGCAGTAGATGAGTCTTTATCATAAAGAATATTTTTAAATCATCTTTCAAACTTTATAACTTACTCAAAAATTTTAACGGTCCAAAATAGCCGAAACATTTTGAGTATTTGCAGAAATAATGTTCTGAAAAGATTTGCTTCTTGATCGAGTCCTTAATGACTCAAAACTCTTTAAAAAGATTAATCTAGAACTTACTTCAATAAGTTCCACTTTAAACTTTGGTATAACCAAAACTTTATTTCGAAAAGAAATAATATTCGACTTTCAAAAATCGACTGACCTTGTCTTGCTCAAAACTTTTCTCCTCATCATGTACCTTCAAAAAGTTATACCAAATATAATCAAAATACTTTAACTCAATCATACCTTAACTTTCTTGAAGATGCGAGTGTGATGATGAGCTGGGGGTTGCTGATTAATGTCTTTGAACAATTCAATATTCACATAAGAGTTCAATCAATTACTTCAAGGAGAGACAGGCCTGTAGTGTTTGCAAACCTGGCTCTGATACCAATTATAACAGCCCAGTCCTGAGGATGGGGACGGGGTTGTTGTGGGTAAAATATCACGAAAAATCAAAAATCCAGGGGGGGTGTTTTTAGAATTAAACTAAGTTAGCGCCTCAAGAACTTAGGCAACTTAACTTTATGACTTGGAAGAACTATCGTTTTCAATGATTCAAAGGGGTCAAGGGTTTAAATAAGTCAAGGGGTTAAAGGATTCAATCGTGTCAAAAGAGCGTCGTATTATAGGCCAACTGAAATTTAAACAGAATTCAAAGACAAACATGATAGCAGTTTGACTTTTCAAATAAACGAGACCTCATCATAGGTCACATCAACTAAGACCCATAGGTAGGTCGGAGTCAAATATATCTTATTGTTCTATTCATAGGACGGATCAGGAAAACAACTTAAGATTAACTTGAACGAACAGAATCATGCTTGAAAGAAAACGCCTCTTTGTAGGCAAGCAATAATAACATGCATTCAAAACTTATTCACAAGTCAACTGACGATGAATAGATACCAGAATGCTCAACAGGTATGACTATTCAAATAACTAAGAATCAATAAAGACATAGACGGGTATGTCAAAAGATCATGCTTCAAAGAATTTATTGATAACTAGGATTCATAGCATTTAAAACATGCTACTATCAAGAATCAAGTTACACATCTCAAGACTAAATACTAACATCAGAGTACTTAGCAAAAACTTAGCGGAATAAAACATGTAACCGTATAGAGCAATAAACTTGAAACCTCAGACAACCCCACCAGCAGCACATCACCGGCCTCAGCATCTCAACCTGAAAACATTTGAAAAAGAAGGTGTGAGCACTAATGTACTCAGTGGGGTTTTATGAGAAAACTCTTTAATAAACTTTGGAATATCCAATTATAAACTGGCGGCATATGGAGAGCAAAACGCAAAAGCCCTCTCCATACCCGCAAAACCTTTTACTTCCTTTCTTGGCGCCTTTCCTGGCTCAAACCTGTTGTCTACTGTACCCTTATGCCTTAAGATGAAAGAGGGGTTACCTCAAGTATCCTCTGAGTGTGCGAGGGGATTACCCAGTAGTGACTCCCTTTACTTTCAAATGTTCAACATTAGTGACACGAGGGTCACGGCATGATAATGCAAATAAACTGTTCTTTGAGCTCGATAACCTGCTTACAACATAAGCTATATCCTTCCTTAACTTCCTTCCTTACTTAACCTTAACCTTCTTTACTTACTTAACTTAGCCAACAA
This sequence comes from Perilla frutescens, assembly GCA_026008535.1. Taxonomy (NCBI): domain Eukaryota; kingdom Viridiplantae; phylum Streptophyta; class Magnoliopsida; order Lamiales; family Lamiaceae; genus Perilla; species Perilla frutescens. Next base: position 50,359,295 of record BRKX01000002.1, read on the forward strand.
TATCAAGCCTAGAGCAATCGTCTCAGGCTAATCCTTTAATTGAGCATGATCTCGGCCTATAAGGAATTTATAACTTACCCTAAAAGGAAATCCTTAACTATACGAGCTTTAACAAAGCATAAACATTTAAATGCGAGGAAATGAACGCGGATAAACATCGATTGCAATTAAAGCAATTCTAGATCTCAGGCTAGCATCAATCGTATTCAAACAATTCTAACATATCTAAACATACTTGAGAGCTCACTTAACTTATAATAACTTCCGTTACTTATCAAACTCAAATAACAATTCAACAATATCATGCATATAACATCATTTCCTTTACATTCTTTGTACAGAGACTAAACAGGCAGAGCATAAAATATTTTAATTAGATATTCATCATGCCCTATCATACTTCTAGAGCTTAATAGCTCAAACCTTATACGTGGTTTAGAATCACCCACATCGATGATGAGCATTTTGATAACAAGCGCGTAGATGAAACAACGGCTAAAAATCTTTCCTCGGGCCTCCTCGGGGTTCACCTCTTATTTACGAAAGTCGATCAACGACTTGAAACCTTATTCGAGCTCCTAACAAGAGATTGAAACGATATCTAAACCCTTGACCCTTAACTATAACTTAAAACATGAGAATTTAAACGATTAAGGGATCCAAAATTACCACAAAAGGGGATGGAAAATCCGATTCGAATGGTCGAGATCCTGGACGATCGGCCACTGATACCTCGTAGATCATCGAAAGAGCTTCGATTTAAGTACTCATGGGTCTCGTAACTCCAATCGAGACGAAAGTTATGGCCTCCGCACGAAAATGTGCCGGAGCTGCCGAAACAACACTAGCGCCGCGGCGGGGGGTGCGCGCCGGCGCCCCCTTGCACCAGCCCCGCGGCGCCCTCCTTGATCCAGTCCCCGCGGCGCCCCCTTGCAGCCCCGCGGCGCTCCCTACTCCGCTCTTTCTCTCACTGGGGGTGCTCTCACGAAGAGAGCTCCCTCTCTACTCTCTCTCTCTCTCTCTATATACAGAAATGGGGATTAAGAATGAGAAATGAGCGAGGAAAAAATGAAAGGGGAGGGGCTCTATTTATAGCCAAAAATATGGCTTTCTCGGGAAGCTTCTGCAATGCAACAATACTGCTTTAAAAATATCGGGTTCGGATAAAAGGCTCTTTATTCGATGGTGAGGTCCAAATGACCTCATTTATTAAATCCGTAAATACTGACAGGTTCGTTGGCTTGAGTACTATTAAACCATCTTGACTCGAAATAAAGAATGAGTCGTTTTGAAGGAAAATGAGAAATTAATCTCTTTTCAAAAATAAAGTTACTATTCCACGCAAGGGACAAATAAAATTCCTGAGCGTTCAATTGACCTCAGAATGAAAATCCGGGAACGCCAACGGATTCCTTGAGAAATTTCCCATAGAATAGGCTTGAAAAATCAAGGCTCAGGCTAACACACAAGATTTCACAAATTTCTAACGATCGCGCTCCTTCGGAAAAACACTATTCATAACTTCTTTAAATGCGTTTTAAATCACCAGGAACTCAAACGACTTCAGATTTAAAATCCGAAAGCACCGGCATGCTCCTTGGGTCAACACCTTCCAAACGTGACCAAAAATGTTGCAACTGAACTGGAATCAAAATTCTCAAAAAGATGATTTTACGAAAAATAACTTCTAAAATCGCAATTTAGGGCCAAAACATCCTTAACTAGGCTATAATTAATTTCTTTAATTTTCTAAATGAACTCTGAAAATCTGGGATATTACAGCCTGGGCCCATCGTAATGGCCCAGACTCAATAACAGATATCAGTAAAAAAAAAGTCAATTTAATTGAAATGAATTAATTTAATTTCTAAAAATAAATATAATATATACTCTAAAATTAAAGTGAATGATTTTTTTTAAATTCAGCGACTCACTTCATGCACTCGCCCGACGCTAATGCGTGGGCTTGTGCATTGCGCTCGATAATTAATTTACTTTTTTCGAAACAAATATAAATATTAATTGAAAAAAAAAACTTAATTTTGAAATAAATATATACCTTAAATGGAATTAGTGAGCTCTAAAATAAAAATATAAGAATTTAATTTTTTAAAATAAACATAACCCATAATTGAGATTAATAAACCTAAAAAAATTTTGAACCCTAAAAACACAACAAAAAACCCTTAAAAGCTAAAAAAAACCCCTAAAAAAACCTAAAAAATAACAAATCCTAAAAAATCTTAACTCCTAAATTATAAACATTGGAATGAATCACAATTTGAATTACATAAACGCATATAAGATAAAAAGCAGACCGATTATTTTTTAATGATACAAATGATACTTTTTAACTTTTAGGTGATACTTTTTAGTGTTATAATTGATACTGCTTTCTGGCAGTTTTTTTATGCGCGTTAGCCTCGGTCAACGCGGGTTGACCACTTGACCATATATATATATATATATATATATATATATATATATATATATAACACATATATAGTATATTACTATGTATTATAAATATATAACTATAGCCAACAATTAATTTTTGTTTGCTCAATTTTTTTTCTATTATACTGTGTATATAGGATTTAAAAAAAATTAATTTGCAAAATGATTATTGTAAATAAAGAGAGTATATATATATATATGGGTGGGTTCAAATAGGAACCAACCCCCCTGAAGGAACCTAGGAACCAATCAAATTCAATGATTTTGATGACATGACGGATAAAAAAGCGGTGGCGTAGTTGTAAATATGTAAAATTCGAATTATAAGGGGTAATTCCAGATTTTTTTAATAAAGTGGTGACATCATCTTTTAAAAATTCCTAAAAACTTTAAATAATCATAACTTATTCATTTTTTATCCAATTTACGCAAATAATATATCAAATTAAAGATTTTTTTCATGCTCTTTCATTTAAGATCTATAATGCATATGTTTATTTGAGCAAAAATTGATGAAAAATACAAAAAACTATTTTTCACGTATATTCAACTCGTAACTGTCAGATATTTGCTAATATAATATCACAATATTGCTCATATCTTGTGTTTATGTTGCTAACATGAAATTTTTTATGCACGACTTTGAATTTTAAGTTGCTTTCATGAGAAAATAGTTAAAGTATGAGCTATATATAGTTAAGTTCATAAACAATTATAACTTTATCAATGCTTAATATTATTTTGAAAACTTGTAATAGTTGAGAATTTAAGTCATGCTAGCATATCATTATTCACATATTAGCAATGTGTTACTAACATATTAGCAAATTAATAGTCACATATTAGCAGTGTGTATATTCTCTAACATATTAGCAATATGTTGTATGTATGAATGATGTTACACATGTTACACAATATTATTTTAAATGTGGTCCAATGTTATATGTGTGGTGTTGAATACGTGTCAATTTAATATTATGATCTCGTCAAGTTAGGAATATGAGTCTATCTCATGATAGCAACAAAATCTGTTGATGTTAGCAATATACATCTTTCATGTTAGCATATTAATACAACGCCAGAAAAGACAACGGTTTTAAAGTGTTGTCTATTTAATTCCGGGAATTGGGCCCAAAATCCGAAAAAACATAACATAATTTCTAAATTACGAAAATAACCCCGTTTTCATTAAGTTCTCAAATATTACAAGTTTTTCACCTTACTTTGACTAAAACTTTGACTAAATTATGGTCATTAGATCTAATCAAATCTAAGGCTAGGATTGGTTCCTAGGTTCCTTCAGGGGGAATTGGTTCCTATTTGATCCTTCCTCTATATATATATATATGATGTGTATATGTCGACCATATATAAATTATTTTTTGAACTTAGGATGTTAGAGATTCATTGATATAAATTGGTAGAAGTTGTTTTTTGATATGGCGGTGAATAAATTGAGTTTTTTGTGTTTTGCATTTCTACCACCCTTAGGTCTTTGTATAATTTTTCATTTTAGTAGTTTCTTATACTTTGCCAAAATGTATCTTTAGGTCCTTGCTAGGGGTGATTACCCCGATCGAAAATCTCACCACGGACCCCACCGACCGACCACTGAACCGATGGTGGTCGGTCACCGCACCGATCACCGACCAACAATATTTGGGTGGTTCAGTCGGTTTGACCAATTTTTTTTTCTAATTTATTTTCTTATATTCACAAAATATATGTAATAGTTTACTTTATTGATACATTGCGGACAAAATACCAACATTCAACTGTAGTATGTGGAGTAAAAACAACAAAATAAGAACACTTTAATGATACATTGCAGACATTGCAGATACTCTACAATCATAGAACATTGCAAAATACCAACAGGTCCAATACAATGATACATACTCATTCAAAAAATCCCCAAAAATAATAGTAAATTAATAATGCAGCACAACAACAGTTTAAACTAACATTGCAAAATCTCATATGTATAAAAATTAATAATGCAGCACAACAACAGTTTAGGGATTTTAGTCATTTTAGATTTTAGGGAATTAGGGGTAATAAAATAAAATATATATTTTTTTTTCCGGGTGGTTTGGTCTGACTGTCAGTATCCGGCCACACCACCGACTACTGCACCAAATGATAATTGGTTACGCTCCCTACCACTGACATTGACCCGATCGTTAGCCACCACCGACCCAAACCGACCGAACCTTAACGGTTCGGTCAGTCGAGTCGGTTCCGGGTGCTTATTTGCTCACCCCTAGTTCTTGCACTATTAAAATAAATTTGTTAATAGGCCTCTGCATTAATTTTTATTTCAATAAGTCTCTATACTTTTATATTTTATCTTGATCAGTCCTTTAATATTTTTACATGGGTTAAATCATCTAGACCGTTAACATTACCGTTAAAAAGAACATATTCAAACAAAAAATAAAAAAGTAAATACAAAAATAAATGTACAAAGTCCAATTGAATAATGATATCATTATTTATTTTAAGAGAAATTAATCAGTAACTAAAACTTTTCGAAAGATAATATAAATGAATCTTTTTGAAATTTTTCTTAAAAAACTAAGGCTCATACCTCATTCATTAGGGGCACACTCCTGTAGGACAGTCTAACGGGTCACTTCCGTTAGACGGATCATAACCCGACCCGGATCTAATTTTTTTCCTTTTTTTTTGGCAGCCCAACCCCACCCCACCCCCCTCTCTCTCTAACACGTACGCGGACCCTTCTTCTTTCTTTTCTTTTTTTTGTTTTCTTTCTTTCTTTCAACAACCCCACCCCACCCCCACCTCCCTCTCTCACAGACGTACAACACATCTCTCTATCTCTTTTTTTTTCTTTGGCACTTTTTTCTTCTTCAGCTCGTCTCTCTCTCTCTCTCTCTCTCTCTCTCTCTCTCTCTCTCTCTCTCTCTCTTTACGACTCCAATTCACGCTTCATTACGAAGAGTTAGAAGTTGTATATTTTTAATGATTTTGTTAATGATACTTCATCCATAATTAATGATATTTCACATCACAGTTAATGATACTCGACCAGATAAAAATTATATTTTCATTAAAATGAAAATTATTGATGATTAAGCATTAATTATTAAATTAACAATAGAAAAGTATCATTAATTATGAAGTAAGTATCACTAGTAAAAAAAATAAAGCATCACTAATATAATGAGTAGTTACTACTGACTATTATGTTCAATTTTTGAAAATGCAATATTTTATATAATGTAGCTAATGATTCAATTTTTGAATTGCAATATGTTTGAACTGATACTTTTCTTTCTAATTAGTTATACTTTCTTCTGCAATTAGTAATAATTTTCTTCTAATTAGTGATACTTTCTTCTGCAATTAGTGCTTTGTAGCGCCCCGATTTTCGAAAGACCGTGGAAATGGACGCCACAGGGGTGGGAATTAGGAAGTGGGAAAGAAATGGGGTAATTTAAATAACGACGGGGTGATAATCCAAAAAAAGATTAATGTTTGAAATAAAATTTAACAATCGAGTATGCCAAAGATAGGTTATACCTTCCGGAAAATTAGACAGCATAACATCTGTAACTAGAGCGAATCTCCGTTTATAACGGCTTATAAGAGAAGAATGTAAGCTATAACAATTCAATAAGCCCTTTCATAGGTCAAATGAAAACAAATAAACAGATACTAACAATCAATAGATCCATTCCTAAGTTGACAAAAGAATCAGACACCAATATGCTGAAAAATAGAGCCCTTCCATAGGCCAAAATGAATGATCAAATACGCATAACGAAAGATGGGCTTCCTCCCCTTGAAATAATTATATAGCTAAGCATATGATACATGTTAACTAGGAAGTCAACAAATGTTCAGAATCAGAAAAGCAGAATCATATCAATAAAATACCAAGATCAGAGTTCTTAGCATTTAGCAAAAGAATATCATAAGTGCGGAAGCTCATTTCTTAACAGAATACTAACAAGAAGAGACAACGGAAAAATATGTAAATTACAGTAGCCCATTTCTCAGTCTCGTCACCTCCATGCTCCAGCCTACTAACCTGAAAATGTTTGAAAAGATTTGGGCTGAGTACTAGTGCACTCAGTGGGTAAATTTTCACCAATTAAGTTATGCAAATCATTTTGTAAAAGTAATCTATATGTGTTCATGAAGGTAGTGAAGCTTAGGAGGTTTAAAAGTTGGAAGTAACCTAAGTTCACCAAAACATTTTATCGTGAAGCGCTTAAGAGTGTAACCAGTCACTGCCCGCAACCCGTACTACATCACCAACGCATAAAGTTGAGTATGGCCAAAGTATACCCAATGAGTATAACCAATAAGTGTTTCATTTTAGTCTCACCGACAAAGAGTAGGGCATGACAAATAATGCATGCATACTTTAGCTAATCACATTGATACAACGCTGGTTTATGAGACTCCGACAACATACACTAGCATGTAAAATATTTAACACTGATAGTCACATATGCAATTTTAATAAAGCAGAGCTTAATAACTCGAAAGATACAATTTGCAAAGATAGTAACCCATCTTATAGATACAAACATCCTAACAAGGATCCAAGCTTGATCACGGTCTTGGGGACGAAGCAATGGTCTGGAGTTCCTTCTCGAGTTCCCCTGGGGCTCAACTGCTCTAACCAGCTCGAGATTCAATCCTCCAAATTCCTCGTAAGTCACGCAAATCCTACAAGGATCAATCCTTTCTTCAGGATCAATAACTATTTCCAGAATTAATTTAATATTTACTTTAATTTAATTGGAGCTCTTTATACGTGTTCTGTAGATCCTAAGCTTGAGGTCTCAAGTTCGGGCCTATAGAGAAAAACTACCTATTAGCATCATGATAAGCTCTAAAACTAAAAATAAATTAAGTCTGAGCTTAAAGGACGAGTTCTTGAAATTTGATCTCAAACGGCCAATTTTTGAAAACTAGATAGATTTAAATTAACCCAAAATGCTCGAAGGAAGTTTTAATCATTTGCAAAAAGTTTAAATTAAACTATTGAAATAATTAAATTATATCGTATTAGAATAAAACATAATTTATCATTTTTTTTATTCTATCATTTTCCCTTTTACACTAATAAAATTTAACTTAAGAAAAAGAGAAATAAAATAAAACATATACACACACATGCACGACACTCAAGCACACTTAGTACACATAACATGATTTTATTTAAATCAAAACCAAACTCTTTTCTCTCTCTAACTTCATTAACTCAAACCGGTCTGCAGTCTCATTCACAAATTTCAAAAATAATTTCCCTCACTCTTCTAAACACACTCATTATTAAAGGAACACCCAATTCAACCCATTTCTTTCTCTCTCTTCATCTGCCAACACAACCAACCCATTTCATTTTAATTCAAATATCAAAAGTCAACATCTTTTCTTACTCTGGTTCTGCAAACACATTAAACCCATTACCCACAAAATTTCATAACAAACACCATTTTCGTTTCTTGGTATCTACCAAACCCGTCGGCATTCACTTTCAAACAAACGGACACACTATAAATCATTCAAACTTTTAACACAATTACCAACTTCAATCAGACATCTCTTAAACAATATTTATGAGTTAAGGCAGTTGTCATCACACTTGCGGAAGAAAACTTGAGAAAATAAAAATATTATAATTGGTTTTAAAACATGATTTTAAGACAAGTTTTGAGATAAAAACAAAAGGGCAAACAACACCATATTTATAATCTATATATATATATATATATATATATATATATGTAACTTGTAAGGAGAGGCTTCTTACCGTTTATGACGACATGATAATTTTTAATAATCGGGAAAACTAAAGACGTGTAGTCGAAATTGCAGCAACTGTACACTGACATTTGACAGCAAATTTGCGTCAACTTCGGGCATGATTTCGATGAACCAAATAGTTTCTGATCGGTAATCTAAAACCTTGTATGCATAGCCTGTACAAAAGGTTCGAATCGATATAAAGATGAACAAATCCGGCAATCGGATTGGCCGAAAATGGCACCGCAAGTAGGCTGCGGCACAAGGTGGCGGCAACAACTCTCGACTGATTCTAGCTTTCATTTTCAATTCTTTGAACCCTTTTTCGGAAAAATTCTTGTATAGATGTAATCTAGTCGACAAGAGGAATACAATGATTTAGTTTTCGTGAATTTTAGATGAGATTTGGAAGTGAATAAGCAAAGGAAAATAAGCAGCTGATGAAGATGACGAGAATGGAAAATAAATGGTTGAGGGATTTCCAAATTCATCATTGATGGCTTTTCTCCATGACAAATGGAATTTTGTGAATGACACTTGTATGCCATGCAACTAGGTGGGCTGGTGTGGAATTAGGCCTATTATGGCCACCATGAGCTTCAAAATAGACATAATAATACTTGGCTAAAATAGACAACGAATGAAATTCCGTTGAAATGTTAAATGAACTCCGTTTTTAATGAAATGAAAGGCACATGATTATAAAAAGATTTGTGACTCCTAGTCAAAGACGAAGCTAATGCCGGCGTTAAAAATAAAGCCGTATAATTTTTTTAACTATGAAAAAAAATGATCTTTCAATAATTAGGACACACAAGATCCAATAAACGTTCAAATGAATAATGAAAAAGACTCATGAAAATGTCTCGTCACGAGAAACAAAATATGTGATCGAGAAAGATTTAGAGGACAACATCATTTTAAAAATAGAATTGAGTTAACTTTGGGAGTCGTTCTCTCTGTATTTGGAATTTTCAAAAATCATTTAAAAGTATCCTATATATAAAAAAACACATGTTTTTCTATACGATTGGAGTAATTCACATATTTATTTTGGGACGGGGTGTTACAGATACGAAGAGTTAGAAGTTGTGTGTGTTTTTTTAATGATTTTATTAATGATACTTCATCCATAATTAATGATACTTCACATCAATGTTAATGATACTTCACAAGATAAAAGTTATATTTTCATTAAAATAAAAATTACCGATGATTAAGCATTAATTATTACATTAACAACAAAGAAGTATCATTAATTATGAAGTAAGTATCACTAGTAATTAAAAATGAAGTATCACTAATAGTGATACTTTCTTCTGCAATTAGTGATAGTTTTCTTTCTAATTAGTGCTATTTTCTTTCTAATTAGTGATATTTTTCTTTCTAATTAGTGATACTTTCTTCTGCAATTAGTGATACTTTTCTTCTAATTAGTGATACTTTTCTTTCTAATTAGTGATACTTTCTTCTGCAATTTGTGATACTTTTCTTCTAATTAGTGATACTTTCTTCTGCAATTAGTGATACTTTTCTTCTAATTAGTGATACTTTCTTCTGCAATTAGTGATATTTTTCTTTCTAATTAGTGATAATTTCTTCTTCAATTAGTGATACTTTTCTTCAATTAGTGATACTTTATTTTGCAATTAGTGATACTTTTTTCCATAATAATGAGACGTCACTTCACCCCATAAATAATGATACTCATATGTGAGTTAATAATATTTCACCTCATAAATAATGATACTTTGGTTAATTAATGATACTTTTTTTTGGCTCAATAATTAGTCAACCGCCAGAAAAAAAAAATATAATTTTCTAAAAATAAATGTATACTTTGAGGAAGACTATATTATAATTATTATTTTTTTAAAAAAAAAAAAAAGAAAAAAGAACAAAAAGAAATGAAAAAAAAATGAGAAGAAAGAAGAAAAATAAGGAAACGGAAAAAAAAGAGAAGAAAGAAAGAAAGAAAAATATGCACAGAAAATGGAATTTAGGTATTTGATTTTTCCTACAATTTTAGTAGAAGAAAGAAGAAAACATGTTAGTATTTTAAAAATAAATGTATACCCTAAAATTGAATTAAATTAATTTATTTTTTAAAATTCAATTTATTTTTAGGTTATATTTTTTATTTCAAAAAAAATAATTTTTAAAATAAATATATAATCTAAAATTAAATTATATTAATTTATTATTTATTATTTTTTATTCGACGTCTTGTCCGACGCTAACGTGTTGGCTCGTGCACTGCGCTCAATAAAAATAATTATTTAATAAAAAGGAAGAAAGAAAGTGGAAAAAAAAGAAGAAGAAAGAGAAATAAGAGAAACTGGGCCGTGAGAATGAAGGAAGAAAAATGGGAAAAAAGCAACAAAAGCCCGGCAACAGCAGCCCAAAAAAAATTAAAAATCTGGCATGGGCGGATTTTGGGTATTATTTGACCCGTCTAATGTAAGGGGATCCGTTAGACGGTCTCATACAAGTTTTTGTCCATTCATCATGTCTTACGTGAGATGTGATTTTGAAGGTCATGTATTTTTTTTTAATCACAATTATTATTTTGAAGGTCATGTATTTATTTTTAATCACAACTATGAGAAAAGATGAACAAGTTGGTGATATTGATAAGTGAGTAGTAAATTTTTTTTAGAGTTAAAGCTACCTTTTTTTTATTAATCACACACCCGATCTGTGGTATTAAGGAGATTCGAACTCATGATCTTTAGTCTCAATCAACCTCATTCCACCATTAAGTCATCCTCACTAGAACGAGTTAAAGCTACTTAATAATGCTAATATTAGAGATCTGTTGGTGGTAACGTACAAAGTGTAAACTAATGCAATTATATATTTATTTCAATGAGACCTTGTACATGTACACTTAACTTTTATTTTAATAAGTATTTATACTCTTGTGTGTGTTTAAATATGATATTTTTAATAATAATATTGATGGCTTTGATAAATCCGTTATGAAAATGGCAATATTGAGATAAAATATAGAAGTACAAAGACTTGGGAAAACAAAAAATAGTACGAGGACTTATTAAAATAAACTTTAAAAGTATAAGGAGTACCTAGCTAATTAAAGATAAGTTTTGTCCAAGTATAATTAAGGACCTGTTAAAATAAAAACAAAAATATACATGGACCTAATGAAACGACAAAAGACAAAAGTCCAAGACCTAAGGATGTTTTCTACCTTATCAAATCATATATGACTAAATATATAAAAAACAAACCAAAATTTCTTCATGATAAACAGAGAACTAACTTCTTCCAAAAGAGTCATAAATTTTGGAAATTTTAGCTGAATTTTTTTATTTTATTTTTCATACCCAACAATGTCATCATCGACTAATAAGATAATCAAAACAAACCATGCTTAGAATTATCATCAATTAATGATCACCAGATTAAACATCAAATTCCGACACTTGTTCAAAACACGGTGAGAATGAGTTTGGAAAGAAGTGGTTTCTTTTTAATTAACTTCACATCAACGACAACATCTTCCCCATTTCACTGTGCAATATTTGTTTGCAGTCTGAATGCTCAAGTCACGCAGCTCATCCCCAACATCAAGTGTATGGCCACCCCAAATCTATTTCCAACCACTGAATTTTCTTTTTTCATTTTTTTTTTCAAAAAACATGTTATTTCATCCCAATTAATACCGATTAGAGTTTATTTGTATTTCGAATAAATAAATTATCAAGCGTAGTGCACGAACCGATACGCTAGGGTCGGACGGATAAAGTGCGTGACGTACCAGATAAAAAAAATAATTAATTTATTTTAATTTTGGGCTGGGATAGGATCTCCAAAGAAAATTGTTTTCGTGATGGTAGGACCAGAAAATTATTGTCCATTACATTAAATTTGAGGCCAACTTTATTCTAGAAGAATGTCATTGTTCAACCCTCAATTATATAAAATTAGAAAAAATTACAATTTGTTAGGTTTTGCTTCACCTTTCCTATTGATGAAATGTTCCAGTAAATTATGCACAAGAAACAATATTATTCTCTAAATTTTAAATTTATTAAGATAAATGAAGCAATTAAGCAGATATATAAATAACAGAATATATAAATCCAAACACAAATTATTCATTACAGAAAAAGTTTGCATTAATTTGCAAAAATGTACTTCAAAAATAAATTATATATATTACTAGCACAATAATAAATAGTCAAGACGGTTATTTTGTTAGTTTGGGTTAACATATTTATGATCAATAATCAAAGATTGTATTGTTGATCCAAATTAAATATCCTTTATTGAATTAATAATTAGGTCAGAATTATCTATGTTAACACTGGTTTGTATCACTGCTAATTAGTCTGTAGAGTTGCCCTAAAAATTATGATATTGGTCGTGTACACTATCATCAAATTTTCGTCAAAAATTTGTCGTCGATCAATATTTCTATACCCAAGTTGTTTGTTTTCTTGAGCCCTTATTTTCCTACCATCAATTGCCAAAAATGGTTGCTAGATCAACCAAACTTTAGTTGGAGTCTTACCGACAATAAATACCCAATTCTTTTTCAATTTTCAATTTTTTCAAAGAATTCCAAATTTTCATGCTTTGGTTGAAATATTTTAATCTAAATTTAATAATAATCTGCACGTACTAAGAAATTAAAAAAAGATCATTTTCAAAAATTCAATAAAGAAATTCAAAAAATAAATAAATTATTTTTGTTGAAAAAATTTTATAAATCCAAATTCAATATAATTCATAAAAAATAGAAGACAATTGATGAATAAATATGAAACGGTATGAGACAGAAGAATCCAGAAGCAAGTAATTAGAATACCTACGTGGTCTGGATAATCAAAACTAAGAAAAAAAAGTTATAATATTTCTCTTGTTTTGAAAAAATTTGTCAATTTTTCATAATCTATTAAAATTGAACAAAACATAAATGCTAAGAAATAAGGTAGGATTGAGCACAATGACGGACGCAAAAATTTTATTCAGGAGGACCCATTTAACAATATTATCAGAATAAAATATTATATATGTATAATTATAAATTATAAAAATAAAATAAATTGATAACTATATAAATATATATATAAAAATATTATAGTTAGGAGGTCCAATTGATAATATCATAAAAATAGAAATTATATATATGCTTATATTATGCATACGTAAATTAATCATGTAAACTATCAAGATTACACAACATAAATATATAAAAATAGTGGATTAAATATTTATAGAAAATATTTCGGTCTTAAAATTAAGCTCAATGATAAAATTGTTACTCTGATGAGAAAATTTGAAACTTTTGGATAAAAATATATAAACAAAAATACAAATTATTGCTAATAGTAAAAATAAAATAAATAAATTAAAATAATTCTCAACTTAAAAAAAAAAAAGAAAAAGTTAAAAAAAAAGAAAAAAAAAAACAATGCCCTTGTCAAGAAAATAATTCTCAACTTAAAAAAAAAATCAATTAAAATAACTAGGTAAAAAAAAATTAAAGGAGGGTAAAAAACAAAGCTTGCTGCATGCACCCCCTTCATAGATTGAACACATGACCTCTTTCCAAATACCAAACATTTTATCCACTTTGCCAAACTTGCTACATATATCTATTTTCATTTATTTCAGTATATATATTTTTATATAATCATATATTATTACTATATTAATACTAAAAAAATTCAAAATTTTAGGGGGGCCAAGTGCCCCCCTGACCCTACATGGGTCCATCTCTGCTCAACCCCTGGCCCTACATGGGTCCGTCTCTGATTGAGCATATAGTTTGGATGTTTATTTGATCCTTTGTTCAAACATAAATGCTTATAAGGAATTGGATTATTATTTCCCTTATTTTTTGCAATGTGCATTAGCTAAATGAATTTTGTATTTTGCTCTCTCAATTATGCTATAAAAAGCTACGGGAAACCAACGGAAATATGTCCTAAAATCTGACTTCCTCGGCAATCATAGGTTTCTCTATATATCCATGAAGAAATAATTAAGAAAAAAATTAATAAAATCGTATTGAATGGTTTTAATTGGCGCAGGATATATATAGATATGGTGCTAACTCAACAATCATGATAATAACGTGGTGCAGTAAAAGCTATTGTACTGACAATTAGATCCATAATTTCCATGATACAAAATCTCACATACATACACCATTATTCACGGATCAAAATCAGGCACGTCAAATCTTCAGACGGGTAAGCCGCAAGTTAGTTGGGTTGGATTAATCCACCCTGCCCCTCTCCAAAAAAAAAAAAGAGCTTTGGAAAAAGTATAATTCATTATACTTGTTCACAATTTACAATAGTAGATTCCCATAAGACTTCTACCTTTGGACTCTCGATGGTAAAGTGGAAAACTAGCATAACTCAATTAAGTAGCAAAGTGTGAAACAGTAGAAAGTTATAGAGACAATTAATAAAATAAAAATTGTATAGTATTATGTAAAGGCATGCACTTATAATTTGAATGACAAATTTTAATTTTCTTAGAAAGTACATTGAATCAAAATTTCAGCGATATGATTAATTACTTACTTTCTCAAAAAACTTTCTTGCTAATTGTAACAATTTTTAGTAGAGACGTAACACATAGTATCTGCGGATTTATTGGCACGTTTGCTCCTTCAAAAAAGAAAAATTGAAAAAGAAACGATAAAAGTTGAGAATTAATGTGGAAACTAATCCAAGTCCTATCTGAAGTGAGATTTCACGACTTTTGTCTTTGATTTCTTCATTTTCCCCTTTTACGTCAGATAAATACAATTTAGCCATAAATTAAGTTTCATGAAAGAATCATAACGGAAATAATAACACAGTAAACACATGAACTTGAATGTTAAAAATTCACTCCCTATAGAATGGACAACTATTCTAAACAAACTTCAGGACAGCTTGAAAACACAATTGGTACATGTCTTACAATTTTCTACAATTACAAATCACTGTGTGTAAACTTCTGTTGTGTTAGACGTTGATAGTCTCGTCATCTATCTTGGACTACAGTAAAATCTTTTTAAATTAATACTCGATAAATTAATAAACTCTTTAAAATAAAAAAAAATTCTGGTACCTACTTAGACCGGCCCATTGAAAATATCACCAATTTTGATAAAATAATAAGATAGTATAATTTTTGGAGAATTGTCGATTCAGGATCTGAAAGATGGGTAATCTATCAATTCAGGACCTGAAAAATGAAAACTCTCAATCCAGGACCCGAAAGATGAAACTTCTCAATTGAGGACCTCAAAAATCACAAATTTTGATTTATTTTTTTTTTAATAATTTTATATTAATTTTTAATGAAAATTTCTTCATTAATTATCCATTAAATCGAATAAAGAAATTTTTAAAATTATTTAAAAAATAAAAATAAATCAAAATTCATGATTTTTGAGGTCCTGGATTGAGAATTTTCATCTTTCGGGTCCTGAATTGAGAGTTTTCATCTTTCGAGTCTTGAATCGATAGATTACGCATCTTTCAGGTCCTGGATTAATAATTCTCCTATAATTTTTGAAGACCCATATGTAAATATGTGTTTCCAATAAATCAAAAGTTAATAATTTTTTAAAATTACAAACATAATTAAGACAATATAGTAAAATATGATTCTAGTGTTATTTATTTTTTCATTAATTAAATTTAAATTTTTTTGAGTGCATGTGGAATAATTTTTTTTATACTCACATTTACATATTTGATCTGATATTGTTGATTTTGAAACATCTTTTAGATAAGAAGTGATGGTTGGATATAATGTTAATAAAATTTCTATGTTGTTTATACAGTACTCTCTCGCCATCATACAATGAATACTTATAGTAAAAAAATAATTAATAATATTGGATTGTTAAGAAACAATGAATGAATATTATTTATTAATTTTCACTAATATTATGTGCACCGAATTTATTTTTTATATTAATTCAATGAATATGATACATATTTTTTATATTAATTCAATGAATATGATACATAAATTAATAAATGATAATGATTTTTGATCTAATGAACATTTCAAATACATTATATTGTTAAAAAAATACTTTCTAAAATAATAAATATTAATTTAATGCTAAATATATATTATCGTGCCAATTAATGACTGTAATAATAACTAGAAGAAATAGTTTGAAGATTGTTCACTTATAAATTATAAATTATGGGCCAAAACTCGTCTTAAATTCAAACTTTTACCCAATGACATATTAGTATTTTCATTTGAATTTACTCCCTCCGTCTCAATTATATAGTCTAATTTTTACTCACACGTAGATAAAAAATATTTATAAAAAAAGATATAAAAACTAAACTTTCAATATTGCGCTTATTTAAGATTTATGACATGAAAAAACTTGAGTAATAAGTTTTTAAATTTCAAGACCTAACAAAAGTGTATAATTTGTACATTACAATGAAAAATAATGCATGCAACTTATAGTATTGAGACTATATAATTGAGACATCCCAAAATAGTAATAAGAATTATATGATTAGAATAGAGGGAGTAATTATTTTATTTGGATCGCAACCTACTTTATGAATTCTTACCCAGTTACCTATAAAACAGTCTTAGACAGGATTTATCATAACTCTAAGCCCCACAATGACCGGATGAGATCCATTTATGTGTCAACATCAATATTGTATTGTTTTAATAATGTTTTTCATAAAAATAAAATTTATTATATTATACCTAATCCTAATTAATATATATTTATTGCTATGTATTGAAATATTTAAAAAGTTATATACCCTAAATTTAGAATAATCAATCCTAAAAACCAATTATATTAATTAAAACATGTAAATTAGGTTTAAAAAAAACTAAAACATGAAAATTCAATATTTAAAATAATTATAAATCCTAAATAATAATGTAAAATTATATTAAAAAATTAATTAAAATTGAAAAAAAAAAGAAAAAATTAATAAATTTAATATTTGAGACACGATTAACATACATAAATTTAAATTAAAGGATCTCGTGTGCACGATTACAGATCCAATTATTGAATTTATCAATGCAATGCTGTCCAGCCCCGTCGTCGACGCATATCTCAATATGTAGGTGAGGGCCGGAAAATTAATTAAGGTTGTTGACCGACTTCCAGAATCTCAGACCATGGATGTAGACGTCATTGCAATTTTTTTATATGTAATTAAACACGCGCAATTTTCGATTTGGTGGTGTGTGTTTTCCCCCCATTTTGGCACTTTGCTTCCAGAAGTTTGGACATTTAATTAAGATTGTTAGTAAATAGTAAATGCGGGCGAACAACCGCCAAGAAAATATTGTATCCTAAATTTGACTTCTTTGTGGTTGATATATATTTTCTATATATTCACGCAAAATATATAATTTAAAACGGTAATAGATTAAATAAAATTAGTAATTCTCTTGTGCAATGCACAATTTTTTTTTAAATTGGAAATATTATAATTATTTTTAAATTTTATATGTTGTGGTTAATTTTTAAAATTAATAAAAAAAATATAAACATGTATTAATTAATTAGATAAGAAGACCAATTTTGTGTAGTTACGACAAATATAAAGAAAATTAAATTTTAGGAACTAAATGAAAATCCATGTTCGGATTGAAATATTTCAAACGACACGATTTTATAAAAAAATAATGTATAATTGTCTAAGATTAAAGAACATTTGATTTCTTTGAATATATGATAGATATAAAAAATATAATTATTTAATTATTTTAGAGCAATATAAATGAAATCTATTTTTTTATGCGACAAATATAGAGTACCATACAAATCATCCACCTATGCATAAAAAAATAAAATAAAAAATGTTATAAATCTTCAATTTTCAAGTAAAAAAATAATAAATAAGATTCCAAAAATTTGTTAAAATACAACGGATATAATCTAAACTGTCATGAAAAATGAAAAAAAAGAAGAAAAATTTACAACAATAAATGTCATTATTGTTGTCTATTAACTTAAAACTGTTGTCTATTAACTCAGAACAGTTGTCGGTTATATAAAAAGTGTTGTTTAAAATATAATTATTAAATCATGTGATAGACAACAGTTTATAGTAGAACCGTTGTCTATCACACGATTTTACCTTAATATATGTATTGATTTGGTGCATATGATCAGGGCTGATCCTAATGATTTAGGAGTATGAGTCGAGGTAAAAAATGAGGTCTCGATTTTCGTCTTAAATATTGAATTTATGATTACAAATAAAAATTTACTATTTTTGGCTAATAATAAATTTAGATCCATAATTACAAATTTAAAAGAAAAAAAGAAAAAATGGTTAGTGTTGTTTGTGGGGACTTTTTAATAAAAAAAATTTACATTCATGAGTTGAGGTGAAAAAATGAGATCCTAATTTTTATTTTATAATATATTTAAATTTAGGATTAAAAAAAAGGACTAATTTTTCATTTATAATAAATTTAAATTCGGGATTACAAATTAAAAAAATGGATGGTGCTATTTGGGGGCTATAGGCATGCATAACAAAATTTAGATTTAGAATATCAAAAGAAGAAAAAAAAACTGGACAAAAAATGAAAAGAAAATGGTATAAATAAAAACTAGTCCCCGAGATTTGATCCCCTACTCTCTCCAATTAACATGCACACTCAATCACTGGGCAAACACTGCATCTAGTAGCAAAATACAGCTATATATATTATAACAAAATTTAGGACTCCTAATTTTTCCTAATTTTGGGGGCCTAAGACGACCGACTCACTTGCCTCATGCAAGGAACGACCCTACATATGATGAATGAGAAACGTAACCTGTGTTAGCTCTATATCGTGTTGTTTTTTTATGATGTTCCATTATATGATTCTGAACTAATTAAGAACATAAAAAATTTAAATCACACACAATATGTTAACTCAGTTCGGTGTGAATACACCTACTCTAGGGTTCTCGCTGCCAGTAGAGAGAAATTCTACTCCTTTAAAGTTAGTTTTGACAAATGACACAATATTATAGGAGCACTTACTTGAACACCTTCTAGAGCACTACCCCTTCTTCAATAGAT
This sequence comes from Perilla frutescens, assembly GCA_026008535.1. Classification (NCBI taxonomy): domain Eukaryota; kingdom Viridiplantae; phylum Streptophyta; class Magnoliopsida; order Lamiales; family Lamiaceae; genus Perilla; species Perilla frutescens. The sequence goes on from BRKX01000002.1 coordinate 50,378,605, forward strand.
TGAAAACGTAAGAGTCACCTATGTCCCAAGTTCCCGCACTTGGTCTCTCTTCCAACCTTCGTGAGGCCATGATCTTCAACAACAACGTAGACAAACTGTGTTCGTCCTTGACAAACTAAACTATTAGCTAGAACTTCATGTTAACTCTATGAAGAACAACACTAGTAGACAAAGAAGAACCTATCACAACTCAAAACACTAAGAGATTGTGAATAATATTCAGTATGCGCATCATTCAAAAATACATGAATGGTTTTTCTAGATAGCCACTCGAACCGTCTTCCTTTTTCAAACTCTTTCTTATGAAGCTTCTTTTACACGTCGATAGGATTTGTTTCCTTTGTGGACAAGAGCCTTCCTTTGATGATTATGTCAAATCTTCAAAGTATTTCACTTAGAAGGCGACAATAAAAAATAACCAAGTTTGATCTCCAAGAAATTGGAAGCTTTTGGTCTTCAACTCTAAAATGAAACTGCCACAAATACTCAATCAGTGACATCGTCAGGATTAATAAAATGGACAACATTTTCTACAAGTTTGAAACCCTTGGTTCAATTGTTCATTGATCAGCACAACAGACAAGAGTCCTGGCTTGGTACACTACAAAAACTGTGATTAACACAATACAAGATTTGCTAAAATAAATGGTAATTAAACTAGTGCACATCACTTGCACTAACAAGATCCCCTTTGACTTTTATGGAGGCAAATTATCTCTGTATTTTGATAACACAAAACTTTTTGAGCAAGTGAGGTTTTAACACTCAAACGAACAACCTCTAAAAACAAATGTTTCCCCTGAAAGTCAGCACACCATTTCAGTTTGCAAGAACATTATGTGGATCTCTCCCTAGACGTATCTTATTATAGCATCTTCACATGCTCATGGTACATCATAGTTTCAATGCACCAATTCTTCATGTTCCAGAAACAAAACGAGATAAACTTTTCCTTGCTAAAATAAGGACCAACACCATGTAATTCCTTCTCAAACCGTGAATTTGATCTAGGCAAAACTAAATGCACTAAAAATATTCAAAGAAAGTAGTTAGCAAAAATAATAATCCGCTTTAAACGATCACATATCAAATAAGTCTGGTGGTACTTAAGACACTTATAAAAAATTAGAGCAAAACATTCAAGTTGATAACTTAAATTCTTGATTAAAACTATTAACAATGTATTCTAGATGAGAGTTGACATAATGGTTTTTATGATTGATTTATTGGCTACTTAACTTTATTTAATTTTTCAATGGTGGAGAATCACTCAACTGTTGTCAAAATGCTCTTTCGAACATTGCCCTAACATATAATAATGAACATGCACTTCTCCGGCCAGTTCTTCACACATGTCATTACTTACAATCAAAAACACTAAGATTATTATTCTTATGCAATATTTATTCACTTGGTCGATCCTTCTAAATATCGCATAAAATGATACTTCTATTTTATCCAACTAATCAATCAATCACCGGTCAAATTATTCCAAATAATCAGCCTGCATACATATGTTGTGGCCACCAACACGCATATGAGAAATCAAAATTGGGAATTCAAATAACCATTAATAACTGAAAAATATTGTTCATTATTTTATTTCATTAAAAATATTACTCGCAAGTGTACGAGGTAAATGTAGCAAAACTATGATGAGTAAGGTCGTATCCACAGAGACTGGCTATGCAACCCGACTAAGTACTCAATTCTATTGTCCTACTTTATCTAGAGAACTGAATTTAAGAGTTGATTTTAATTAAATTAAATATTACAAAACAAATAAATAAATCAAGCACAGAAAACTGGATAAATAGAAAAGGAAATAGATCCTATGGTGTTGATGCTAAATAGATTTTCCGATTCTTAGACAATTTATTAAACCAATTTAATTCTAAATCTTGTAGGAGAATCACTAAATTATCTGGACCCTCTCTCTCGAGTAAGTTCTAGACGTACATTAGATTCTAATTCTTATCTCTCGATCTCGAATTATTATCTAACTCTGATTAGTACCTCAGATTTATTCTCGTCACGATACCTACAAATCTCTCGATCTAGCAGACTCGTGTTACGCAATCCTAATCTATTAACCTCTCTCGAGTGAATAACAAATTAACTACACATGTGCAAAAGCTGATCAATTCAATCACACAAGACAACAATAAACAAGGATGCACAAATAAGAAATAGAAAAAAGAATAATAAATTACGTCAAATCATAAATCCATCAACATTCAACAACCCTGGGATCTCAAAAAATTTAGCTACTCCTATTGTATTCAAAATCCAAAGGAAATAAATAAACAAAAGCATTCAACATGATAGTTCTAATTGAATAAAGCATAAAATAAACATAGTCTATGATGTGCTTCTTCAATCTCTCGATGGTCTCTTCTATGTCTTCTCCACGATGTCTATGCTCTCTCTATAGGGTAAAAGTTGTTTAATTTTCGTGCTCAAAGAGGCCTTAAATAGTTGGACCGAGTTTGGATGGGTGTTGGAGTCGAACAAGAAAAGAGAGGAAAATCCGCCTCAAACTGTCTCACGGCGCACGGTCCGTGCGCTAAGGGCTTTCTCGCGCACGGACTGCGCATAACTCGCTGATCTAGTTTCTTAAGGACCCGCACGGTCCGTGCGCTAAAGATTCTTGGCGCACGAGGCGTGCGCCATCTTCGCCGCCTGACACTCTTCACCATTTTACTCTGTTCTCACTCATTTCTCATCCGATTGACCTGATTCAAGTTGCAGCGCGCTCCTCACACGATCCTCTATCTTCTTAGGTAATTTTCAAGCTCAATTGAGTCTCATAAAATAAATGGCATCAAATCCCTTCAAAATGAGCAAATACGTGACACTGCACAAAATATGAGAAACTATGTGCAACTTGTTAATTCATACATGCAATGCTCATAAAATACCATCCAAATAGACTTCAAAATACATGAAAACTATTGAAAAATAAGGGTTTATCAACTCTCCCAAACTTAGAGACATGTTCGTCCTCGAACATCTAAGAAACATGAAAGAACTGAAGTGTGGATCGTCAGACGTGCAATGCTTCAGAGAATAAACTAAATTTTTGCCCAATCAAGTATATAGATCCAAACCACAATGCACAAAAATAAACTCAGGAAATCATGCCTTTAAAATAGTGAACCTCTCTGGGTGTGTATTTTCTCTCATCACACAAGTGTTTAAAAGGACGTGTTTACACTCAAAATCAATTCAATGCATGTAATCCACCATAGGCTTGTGATCAATCTCATCTCTCCACCACAAAAATGTGTGCTTCAAAGTAAGAATAAAAAAGGACTTTGTCATTGGTTGTAATGTAGGCTTCGGCTAAGGTGGGGAAATTTTGGTTAAGTAACTAAGTTAAAATAACTCCGACACCCTCCAAATAAATAGCACTCCAACTCCATAGTAGAATCCTTTTGGATCATCTTCCAACCTTTTCACCCTCCTACAATGTTCACTCAATTTCTAGCCTCATTAGACTCTTCGAGTCTCATTTAATTTCCTTGGTATAATTTTTTTTTTAATTTCCATGCTCATTTTTTTCTTTCTTTTTTCTCTCTTTTTTTTCTTCACTTCTTTGAAGTGATCAATGCGAGCATCTAAATCTATACCAATTTTCCGGGCAATACAACCTCTACATCAACCCCAACTACTATCATTCCATAAATTTTCAACTATCCTTTCTCCACAAATTTTTCAATGCAAAGGTACTCAAATAAATAGGCTTCAAGGCTCAACGTGGTTGACTAAGGATAATTATTTTATCAGGACCAGTGTATGGATAAAATTGGCTAACAAGAATGGCCTTAAATCATTTCCAAACTATCAGCACACAACACATAGTCTCGAGAGAGATATGAAGGCAAGTTCTAGAGATCACACACAAGATTGATAATCACACCAGAAACGAATAAGACTACAAGTCTTATGCTCAAAATCTCTCATGCTCAATCACTTTCCAAAGGTAAAATTTCTAGAAATCTATCAAAGCACAAAGTAATCTATCATAACATACTCAATTAGCAAATTTTTAAATAAAAACAATCTCATCATTAGCTATTCAAGTTTCCACAACTTCACAGATTCACATTCCACAAATATTCTCCGATATCTCAATGCAAACCACTCTTAGATAGGAAGAGAAATCTAGAGATAATCAAAAGTGACATGTTAATACTAACAAAAATAAAAATAAAATAAAACTAAGCAAAAAAAAAAAGAATAAAAAGGATTCAAGATACCACCACACCAACCCCCTCCACCAAACTTATTCACATGAAAGGAGAATAAGTTTGGAGGGAAAAAAAAGTGGGTTATCCTGAATAACAAAAGAAGAAAAACTGACCCGCAGTCCGCAATATGAACCTGCTGGGTGGAAACATTGCGTAGGCCGTTTTTTTTAACCTACACAAAAATTAGAAAAAAAAATAAAGTATAAAGTAAATAAAGAAAATAAAGCGAAAATGTACCAAAATATTGGGTTGCCTCCCAGTCAGCGCTTGATTTATTTGTCTTGAGCTTGACATCTTCTTGAAACTGGCTAAGGGGGATTTGGTAAAGCCCGATGCCACACCAATCCTCATCTCATCAACTCCTTTGGGGATATCGTAACGGCTCATCCCCAATGCTCTCCACTTTGTTTCTTAGCTTTTGTTTTCTTCTCTTCTCGTTCTTTGAGTGGCCTCTTCGGATTAACCGGGGCTTATAGCACTGCGATCATCTTTGCTTCCTCATATGCTGAATTTTCAAGAGATCGATAGACTGTAAAAGCTTCACTTTCATTATCCACTCGCAGCACTAATGTTCCTTTACCCATATTAATCATAGCTCCAGCAGTGGCTAGAAACGGTCTTCCCAGAATGAGGGAGAATTTGCAGTCATCTTCCATGTCTAACACAACAAAGTCGGCTGGAAAAATAAATTTTCCAACCTTCACCAGAACATCCTCAACTATTCCCTTTGGACATCATAAAGTTCGATCGGCCAACTGCAGAGTCATAGAAGTTGATTTTAATGGACCAAGCCCCAGCTGTTGGTAGATAGAAAATGGCATCAAATTGATGCTGGCTCCCAAGTCGCACAAAACTCGATCAAATTTGGAACTTCCATTAAAGCACGGGATAGAAAAGCTCCCCAGATCTTTCAACTTCATCGGTACTTGTCTCTGGATAATAACATTGTACTCTTCAAACAAATTCACCATCTCCATGTCTCCAATTCTTTTCTTCTTGGCCAAGAGCTCCTTCATGAACTTAGCATACTTCGGCATCTTTTTCAGTGCTTTAACAAAATGAATGTTTATGGTTAATTTCTTGAAGATGTCAAGAAATGGAGCAAACTGAGCTTCCTTGTCTTGCTTCTTCAGTCTTTGGGGAAATGGCAGTGGGGGAACATATACACGTTGGGGCACATATTTAGGCTCAGGAGCCTCTGCAACAGCAGTTGCAGTCTCCGCCTTCATAGTAATTGATAAACTGAGATTTTACACTAATTTTCATACACTTTAGTGTTGAGTTTGGGTTGATTCGGAGGTGTTTTATCTCAGTTTATTTGTGTTTTCGTGTATTTGGAAGTTTGGTATTACTTGTTGGTATTTTGCAGAAATTGTCCTTAAAAGGTGGTATTTGGAAACAAAGCTCGAAGTCCCTAAATTACATGGAGAATAGACGAGAAAACGGAACGAGATAAAGCTGGAGAAAAGGAGCCAAACTCGCGAGCTGACGTGTCAGTCGCGAGTCAGCCTAGTGAGCCATCAACTGTAAAGTCGCGACAGAGGCCGGGGTGTTCAGAGTAAAAATCGCGAGTCGCGGCTCAGGTCGCGAATCACCGAAGGCTATTCACTGTTTGATCGCGACAGAGATAGGGGTCATCTTTGGAAAAGTCGCGACCCGGTCGCGAATATCAGTAGCGGTCGCGAATCGCGAGACAGTTGGACGCCACGTGGAGTCACGACCGACGTGCACGGGAGCGAGGTCGCGAAAATTCAAGGCGGTTTAGCTGTGGTTTCCTACTTTAGATCAAATTTGTACTTAGTATAAATAGGGAAAAAGAGACGAAAATTGAGGAGAGAGAACCCTACCATAAGCTTTGGAGCACGGAAAAGAGACGAACGAAGACCATCGTGAAGAACGAGCTCTGAGGATTCGAGTTTTACGAGATTAGAGGCAGAATTGACTTCCGGGTTTTATTAGATTTTTATTCTCGTTTTACTATGGATTTTTGGATTAGCTTTTGTGTTGTTTATTTGACTATGAACAACTAAACCCTAGTATTCTAGGGGTGATTATGATTCAGTTATGAACCCTTTTATTTAATTCAATCCTTGTGTCTATGGTTTTTATCATGCGTTAATTATTCTTGCTTTTATTATGTGTTGATTAACTGGCCATTAATTGATGCAACTTGATGTGTTAATTCATAATTCGAGAGATGAGTTTTAACACGAGGTCCGGAATAATTGACTCAGTAATTAATAACACTCGAGAGAGTTGAGATTATTTGAGAGAGCTTTTAACATTGTGATCATTTAGGAATCGCATGTTAGGTAATGAACGGGGACGTTATTAGTTAATGTGTGATCAACGTTTGCATTGCTCTGAGAAGAGATTGTGGATATATTTGTGGTTGCTCTAGCATGATTTGAATCGGAATTTTGGCATGAGATTGAGTTAGATAATTGGTGGATTAACTGTTGATTAATCAATCCTAGGATACGTTTGTTCTTCTGATTTATTCATTTGTTAGTTTACTTGTTTCATTTCTTGTGGTGGTTTATTTGATTTTATTATTTAATTTAGTTAATTTCAAACTCATTAAGTTATTTAGTCTAGATAACAGCCGTAGGATAAATAGAATAACTAGTGGTTGATATTGAGTCTCTGTGGATCGACCTTGTTCACTGCTATATTATTAGCTTTCCTGTACACTTGCAGTTAGGTTAAGAATTTACCGAACAAGTTTTTGGCGCCGTTGCCGGGGACTCAATTTATTTAATTGCTATTATTCAATTTTATTTTATATTGTTAATCTAGACATTATTTTTATTTATTTGTTTTGAGTTTTTCTTGTTTTCTGTAACTTCGTAGGTGGTGTATGAGCACACGATCGAAAGGAGAACCACTTCATCCTTTTGATCCTGAGATCGAAGCTACTATTCGTCACCAGAACGCAAGGAGAAGAAGAGGACTAATGGCAGATCAACAAGCAGCCCCTGTTACGGCTGAGCAGATGCGTCAGATGCAACAACAACTCGCGGAAATGCAACAGAGATTTCGAGAGCAAGAGGAAGCTAGAGCAGCTGCGCCTGCGCCTATTAATCAGTTGTTTACACCAGTGCTGAATCACGGTCAAGTTCCAGGCCCCGGAATCAATGCAAATAATTTTGAACTGAAATCGGGCTTGATAGGAATGGTCACACAGCACCAGTATGGGGGGCACAAGACGGAGAACCCGAATGCGCACCTTCAACAATTACTGGAGATTTGCAGCACCATAAAGATGAATGGGGTGTCGGATGACTCTATCCGACTTCGCCTGTTCTCGTTCTCACTAAGAGATGCTGCCAAGGATTGGTACCATTCACTGAATCTTAGCATAATCGACACCTGGGAGGCTCTAGCACACAAATTTCTTCATAAGTTTTTCCCTCCCGGTTTGACTTTGAAACTGAAAGGCGAGATCACCCAGTTTCGCCAGTATGATGAGAATCTGTATGAAGCTTGTGAGCGGTTCCGAGAGCTGCTTAGGAAATATCCCAATCATGGGTTTGGGATAGATCATCAGGTGTGCATCTTCTACAACGGATGCGACACGGAAGTGAAGAGGCTTCTAGATGTCTCGACAGGTGGATCCCTACTTAACAAAGGACATGATCAGGCCATCTCTATTATAGAAGACATGGCCACAAACAGCTACCAATGGACCAACGATCGATAGGTGAAGATCATGAGGAAAGTTGCTGCAGTGGAAGACACTGATCCTATTGCCAAGCTGGCTGCCCAGCTATCGATGTTGAATGCTACCATCAACAGTCGATTTAACTCCTTGACTTGCACGGATGCCGAGCCTCCTGTAGGCAATACTATGAAAGATGTGAATTACGTAGATCGGCGTGGCTATGGGAATAACAACTATAGAGGTGGAAATAAATTCTACCAAGGTAATCACTCCAACCTTTCTTATGGAAATTCCAACACCGCACTGCAGCCCCCACCCGAATTTTCAGTGACTAATGGAGTGATAGATGAGGGAAAGAAGCCAAAGCTAGATGAGCTTTTGATGACTTTCATGGGCAAGACAGAGAAGTACATGGGCGAATCCCAGAATAGAGTGGAAAAGCTAGAGAATGTTGTTGGAGAAATGGGTACACAAATGAAGATGTTTGAGAAGCAGTTGGGACAGTTGGCTACAGTAGTGGGAAATCAGCACCAGCCGGGTCAGTTTCCTAGCAATACTACTGTGAATCCGAAAGAGCAGTGCAAGGCCATTCAGCTACGGAGTGGGACTTCGTATGAAGGACCGAAAAATCCAAGGCTTGCACCTACTCATGATGATGAAGATGGACAGATAGAGGACAAGCCGGATCCGAGCACTGATGGGCCCACAAAGACACCGAAACTGGTGCCGCCTGCGCCTTAGCCGGTACCTGCTCCTGCTTCGTCTACAGCCCCTATTCCATATCCACTGCGGTTTCAGAAGAAAAAGATTGATGAACAATTCTCCAAGTTCTTGGAGATTTTCTGAAAGGTACACATTAACATACCTTTGGTAGAAGCTTTACAGCAGATGCTGAGTTATGTTAAGTTCTTCAAGGATGTTATCTCGAAGAAGAGGAAGTTTGGAGATTATGCCACTGTGAATTTATCTGAGAATTGCAGTGCTCTTATTCAGAAGAAGCTTCCAGCTAAGCTTAAAGATCCGGGGAGCTTCACTATCTCTGTCACCATTGGAGGTGATCATACTGGGAAGGCTCTCTGTGATTTGGGAGCCAGTATCAACCTCATGCCTTTGTCGTTCTTCCAAAAGCTCAACATTGGGAAGATCAAGCCCACAACCATATGTCTTCAGATGGTCGATAGATCTGTGACACATTTGCGGGGGATTGTTGAGGATGTGTTGGTGAAAGTCAACGAGTTCATTTTTCCTGTTGACTTCATGGTGCTAGATATGGAGGCCGACTCCGAGGTCCCACTCATTTTGGGGCGCCCGTTTCTGAACACGGGCAAGGCGTTGATTGATGTGGCAAAGGGGGAATTAACACTTCATGTCAATTTCATGACAATGCCGATGCTCAACAACTTGAAGATTGCAAAGTGCTTCAAGTGGTGGATTCATGCTTTGGCATGGATAGTTCCATGGAGTCGAGGGAGCCTTTGGAATATGCCTTGTTCCATTCTTATTTTGATTTAAATGAGTTTACACTTGATGATTTGGATTTATCTGATGTTATTGCCGAGTTGAATTCATTGCAGGAAATTCCAAGGCGGGGCTCCAAGTTCCTTCCCTTAAGGGATGAAAAAGAGCAAGCTAAAGATGGAGAGGCGGCTGTGCCAAAGAAGCTGGAATTGAAGCCGTTGCCTGCCCATCTCAAGTACGCTTTTCTAGGTGAATACGAAACTAAATCGGTAATCATTTCTGCGTATCTTTCTGACTCTCAGTTGGATAGCCTCTTGCGTGTGTTGAGAAAATATCAAAGTGCTATAGGTTGGTCTATTTCTGATTTGAAAGGGATTAGTCCGTTTATATGCATGCATAGGATTTTACTTGAGAATGATTAAAAGCCCCGTGTGCAAAATCAACATAGGCTGAATCCGATTATGCAAGAGGTAGTTAGAAAAGAGGTGCTTAAATTGCTTGATGCCGGTATCATTTTTGCTATCTCTGATAGTGAGTGGCTTAGTCCCACTCAAGTTGTGGCTAAAAAGGGGGGCATGACTGTGGTAAAGGATGAAGGACAAGAAATGATTGCTACTAGGGTTGTTACTGGTTGGCGTGTGTGCATTGATTATCGCATGTTGAATGCTGCCACTAGGAATGACCATTTTCCTCTTCCCTTCATTGATCAGATGTTAGATAGATTAGTCGGATATGAGTATTATTGTTTTCTTGATGGCTATTCTGGATATAACCAAATCATGATTGCTCCTGAGGATCAAGAAAAGACTGCATTTATATGTCCATATGGTATTTTTGCTTATCGTTATATGTCTTTTGGATTGTGTAATGCGCCTGCTACTTTTCAGAGATGCATGATGGCTATTTTCCATGGGTTGATTGAGAATATTATGGAAGTCTTTATGGACGATTTTTCTGTGTATGGAAATTCATTTGATAACTGTTTATCCAATCTAACCCAAGTGTTGCAGCGATGTGAGGATACCAACCTAGTTTTAAACTGGGAAAAGTGTCATTTTATGGTACGATATGGTATAGTGTTGGGACACAAAGTGTCCGCTGCAGGTTTGGAGGTCGATCATGCCAAGATCGTTGCTATTGAAAAGCTGCCGCCTCCAACCAACGAGAAATCTGTGAGAAGTTTTCTTGGGCATGCCGGTTTTTACCGGCATTTTATCTGGGATTTTTCTAAAATAGCTAAGCCACTTAGCCATTTATTAGAAAAATCAGTTGCATTTGACTTCTCTGCTGAGTGTTTACAGGCCTTCGAGACTTTAAAGAAGGCGTTGGTGAGTGCACCCATTTTGATCACTCTGGATTGGTCACAGCCATTCGAGATCATGTGCGATGCGAGTGATGTGGCTGTAGGCGCAGCTTTGGGCCAGAAACGTGACAAATTGTTTCGTGTGATTTACTATGCTAGTCGTACTTTAGACTCGGCACAAGTCAATTACACGACCACCGAGAAAGAGCTTTTAGCCGTTGTTTATTCTTTCGATAAATTTTGTGCTTATTTAATTGGTGCCAAAATAATTGTCTATACAGATCATGCTGCGCTGAGGTATTTATTTGATAAAAAGGATGCCAAACCTCGTCTAATCCATTGGATTTTGTTGCTGCAGGAATTTGATCTCGAGATTCGAGACCAGAAGGGTTGCGAGAATGTGGTTGCGGACCACCTATCTCGTCTAGAGAATCTCGTGGATGGCGAAGAGGCTCACGTACCAATAAATGATAAATTTCCTGATGAGCAGCTGTTAGTGGTAAAATCTCAATCTCCATAGTTTGCCGATTTTGTTAACTTTCTTGCTGTAGGTATGCCGCCGCCGGATTTGTCTTCACATCAGAAAAAGAAATTTTTCCATGACGTGAAGTTCTATATGTTGGATGATCCATACCTATATTGGAGATGCTCGGATACAGTCATTCGCCATTGCGTGCCTCAAGAGGAATGGAGGCCCATTTACTTGTAGTACCATGATTCACCGAGTGGTGGCCATTTCTCAGCCAACCGCACCGCCTTCAAGATCCTGCAATGTGGCTTTTATTGGCCATCTTTGTTCAAAGATTGCCATGCATTCACCCGGGAGTGTGACAAATGCCAAAGAATGGGGGGGGGCTTTCCAAGAGGAATGAGATGCCTCTCACGAACATCATTGAGGTTGAACTTTTTGATGTGTGGGGCATTGATTTCATGGGCCCCTTCCCCGTTTCTTCTAGCAGTTTTCAGTACATTCTACTAGCCGTGGATTATGTCTCGAGGTGGGTCGAAGCCATTCCAACAGTTACGAATGATTCTCGAGTTGTCATAAGCTTTTTGAAGAAATTGTTCTCTCGTTTTGGGACACCAAGAGCTCTACTAAGTGATGGGGGAACACATTTTTGCAACAAGCCATTAGAATCATTGTTGGCAAAATACGGGATCAAGCACAAGGTCACCACGCCGTATCACCCACAAGTAAATGGACAAGCTGAATTGGCCAATCAGGAGATAAGGCAAATCCTTGACAAAACGGTGAACACCAATAGGAAGGATTGGGCTTTATTGCTGGATGATGCATTATGGGCATATCGGACTGCCTACAAGACGCCTCTAGGAATGTCTCCATATCAGTTGCTCTTCGGGAAGTTGTGTCACTTGCCGGTGGAGTTGGAGCATAAGTCCTATTGGGCAGTCAAGCAGTTGAACCTCGATTTCAAGGCTGCGGACGATAAACGAGTGCTCCAGCTCAATGAACTTGATGAATTTCGGACGGAGGCCTTCGAGAATTGAATGCTCTACAAATTGCGCACCAAGGCATTCCACGACCGGATGATTGTTCAAAGGGAGTTATTACCTGGTAATAATGTTCTGTTGTTTAACTCTCATTTGAAGTTGTTTCCGGGCAAGCTGCGGTCAAAGTGGTCGGGTCCGTTTGTGATCAAAAAGGTTCTTCCCAGTGGAGTAGTTCAACTGTTGTAAAAAACGGGGGAGCTTTTCACTGTGAATGCTCATCGAGTGAAGAAATATTACAGTCCGGAGCAGCGCTATGAGATCTCCAGCATTAAATTGTTGGAGCCTTGAGCTGAAACAGGTCGTCTGGCTGTCGACGTTAAATGCAGCGCTTGTTGGAAGGCAACCCAACAGTTTTCTTTCATTTTTGTTTTGTTTTTGTTTTTCTTTAGTTTTCGTTGTGTCGTTGTCTTTTTGCTGAGTTTGCAGGTGATTTTGAGGGAGTGATTGAATGAGGATAAAAGTATCCCAAGTAACCTTCAATACGTGTGTTCCACGTATTGGGCATGCGCAAAGAAAGTTGCGATTGGGGGCGGGTGACCCTTTACTTGGGGTCTTTTCTCATACATTCGATCATGTCCAATCTCAATTTTTAAGGAACATCACAGATCGGAAGCCGTTCAGTTCGTCCGCAGCAGCTGGAGGATTTTCGCTACCAAAGTCACGAGTCCGGACTCGCGAATGAGGTCGCGAATGCAAGAGGGCCGTTGTCTGTCAAATCGCGACAGAGAAGGGGGTCATTAAGGTAAAATTCGCGACCCGGTCGCGAATCCACGTGTTCGCCCGGTGCTGACTGGGTCGCGAATTTTCTAAGGTGACCTTAAGGAAATTCGCCACCCCAGTAGCGGTCGTGAGCGAGGTCGCGATTCTCACGCTGACATGGCGACGCGGATTTTGGTTTTAAATCTTATTTTCTCTCTTTTTCCTCACTCTCCTCACACACTTTACACACACACTCGCACACACTCAATTGTTTCTTCAAATCCGACATCTAAGGTACGTTTTCTCCACTTCAAACCCGTGTTTTTCATTTACCCATCATATGTAGGTTTGAATTTCGCCTAATTTGTGTAAAATCCATGGTTCAATTGTCAAATCCATGTTTAGGGTTTATGGAGTGAAATTTTGGGGGTTTTGATGTATTCCTTGATTTAATTCGAAATTGATGATGTATGTTTCCCATATTGTTGCAATTGTATAAGCTCATGAAGTAGAATGCATATTTAGCTTCAATCTTGTTGAGTTGTCCTGCTTTCAACATACCTTCATTGTCCATAAGATGGGTAGAATTGTGTTGTGATATTGTTGTGTGTTGAAGGAGGATATGCTTTGGTGTGGTGGTGGTCTACACTTTTAAGTTGAATATGGGGGATAATGTAGTTCAAACTTGCTTTTAAGCAAGTTTGGGGGAGCCATGCTCATCTTGTGGTGTTTGTTCGCATAGTTTGGTTTTGATTGGAAATTTTTGCAGATATCACAATGACTCGTGAACGTCACCAATGGGTCATTAGTTCGTCTTCGTCCTCTGAAGATGAAGGACGTGATTATGAAGAAAATCCAGAGGACGAGGAGTACCATTCCGAAGAGGAGGAGTCTGAGGCCGGGTCCCAGGATGACGGGGACGGCCAGTCCGATGAGCAAGAGGACGACTACAACAGTGCTGAGGACGAGGACTATGAACCAGAGTCCGAAGAAGAGGATATTGTTGAAGAATTGGAGCCCGAGTTAGCTGAGGACGATGAAGAGGGGATGGAACCCCTATACCATCCACATCGGTATGGGATCCGCTTACATACGGAAGAGCAGCAGCGCGCCTGGGCCCGTCTGGCTGAGATGAACATTTATCCCACCAGATACCCTTGTGCCGAAATAACTATGGCCCTGGGAATTCATGAAGACGTATGGGGCCTCATCAATCGAATCGGATGGAATCACGTCTTGGCCGGTGGATGGTCGACATATCCCATCCTGGTGTATGAGTTCTTGAGTACCTTGGAGGTACAGGCGTCCACAATGCGCGGCCCACATACGATAACATTTCAGTTAGGTGGGTATCACGTATCCTCACAGCTACATAAGTTAACACCATCTTCCATGTGCCTCCAAGAGGTATCTTCAATGGGTTCCCAGTTACAGCTGAAGAGTTTTGGCGACAGCTTCAGACGGAGTTGACTCATTTTGATCACAAGAGAGTCAAAGCTTCTATGATGCCGAACCCAGTCTTCCGGTATCTTCAAAAGATCTTCGCCTTGACAGTCTTGGCCCGTCATGAGACATCCGGCATGCGCCTACCTGAAGTTATGTTTCTCTACTGCATGTTGAGTGCCCACAACCTCAACTTCGCTGCTTTCTTGATGCAGCAGCTCAAGAGGCAATCTACTCAGGCCTCCGATGCCATTGAGATTGGTGGGATGATTACACCCATTGCTGCACACTTTGGTATTCCACTGAACCGCTACGGAGCCCTCCCTGAGATTCGTCTCATCGATCTTACCACGTTGAGAAATTCTCGAATGCTGGCCACTCGCACGGATCGGTTCTTGTTGCACCTGCGCGGTTTTCAATGCTTTCCACTGCCCAACAGGCCACTCACTACAGTGTCAGATCTTACGGACACTCGAAACTGGTTGATGAATACACCGGCCCATCGGCACGTGATTGCTGAAGTCACTAATGAGGGCCGCACGAACTTTGAAGTTTTTGAGGCTCAAGGGCGCATTCCTTTGGGAGAGTCGTCTGCTCAGGTCGAGTGTCGAGGCCACACACGGACTAGGGATGAGAGGAGCGAAGATCAATGGGACTCTATCACCCAAATGATGGCCAACATGAACACGGCAATTGGCTCGATGAACAACGCCGTTGGCACCTTGACCACAAACTACGGTGCCATGAATGATGCCTTCCAGACATTGCAGACAGATGTGCACGCTATGAAAGGGGAGGTGCATGACATTCGAGACGCGGTTAGGGGCTTGCAGTCGGCATCCGGTTATTACCCTCATCCATTTTATGGTGCCGGCCCATCTGGGCCATCCCAGCACCATGAGCCCACGTTTTCCGGCCGCTCCCAGTCTCAGTCTCAGCAGAGGCATATGCCGCCACATATGTATCCGTACATGCCGTACGGATACCCGCCATATCGACCGCCCCCGTCATCCTGAGCCGCTGTAAGTGGTTGAGACACCGTTTCATCTTTCTTCAAACTTATTCTCCCTCTTTGTGTTGAATAAGTTTGGGGGGATGTGTGCTTACGATGTCTCGACCAAGTTTGTTTCTTACTTGCTTTCTTAGTTTCTTCTTTTTAGTTGTTTAGTTGTTTAGTTTATTTCAAGTCGTCAAAACCTGGAAAATTTTGATTTTTATCTACTCTAGTCTTGTTTTGAGTGAGGAACTTGATTGATTTATGCTTATGATTTGTGATTTGGTGATGATGATTGATAGAGATGGGGATATGTATGTTTTGAATTGCTCAAGTTTGGATATGATCACATGTGTATTGTTGAACTTGATGAGCATGCTTGAGACCAATGTTTAGCCGTGAGCTTTGAGCCAAGGGTGTTATACCTATTGTTTTATTGATGTGTGTTGGTCGGCATGTGTTGATGTCACTAGAACTTGCATGATTCCCTACTTGTGTTTTGAATATGTTTGGTGGAAATGAAGAAATGATTTTAGGCCATCTTTTCTCGAGCCATTTACCCAAACATGGTCCCAAGTTTACATAATCCATTTGTGAGCCCCGTTGAGCCTAATTGCCTTTTTGTGGAAATCCTGTTTGTTATGGTTGAAAATTTCTATGAGAGGATTGGAAAGGGGAGAAATGGGGTGTGTATTGATTGACTTTGCAGTTGGTGGAATGAGTTTGAGTGTGATGAATGATTTAACATCCCGAAAAAAGAAAGAAAAAAAGAGAATAAATACGGGATGTCAAGGATATGAAAAAATGAGAAGACTCAAAGAGTCTAAAGAACATTGTGGTTGTGTGGGAAATTGTGAATTAGACAAAGTCTAATTGTTGTTTTGTGTTGAAAAAGGGGTGAGTTGATTGGATGGTAGAGTTAAGTCAGGAAGCTGTGAATCTCGGTGATTTTCACAGAGTTTTGAGTCACTTTAGCCATATATTTCCGACCCTAACCCGAAGCTTACATTACAACCTAATTAAAGACCTATTTGATCTTTGATTCCGGCATAGTTTCGATTGATAAGTTTGGGAAACAGTGCAAGCTTATGGTTGATGTTTTCACGTGTTCGATGTTCGATGAGTGCTTACCTTTATACACATTTTGTGAGATTTGAGTGCAACACACACACTTGAGAAGAACATTGGCTTTATGTGTGTTTGTTGAGTTTCAATAATGTATATGAGTGAGTTGAAGGACCTATGTATTTTGAGCATGCCAATCCGTTATTTCTTGATGTTGTTGTTGCTAGATTGTGAATTTTAGGCATGAGTTGTCTTGGTCCTTGGTTTTGAGTCTTGCTCTTTGTTTGAGGACAAACAAACTTCTAAATTTGGGGGAGTTGATAAACTGAGATTTTACACTAATTTTCATACACTTTAGTGTTGAGTTTGGGTTGATTCGGAGGTGTTTTATCTCAGTTTATTTATGTTTTCGTGTATTTGGAAGTTTGGTATTACTTGTTTGTATTTTACAGAAATTGTCCTTAAAAGGTGGTATTTGGAAACAAAGCTCGAAGTCCCGGAATTACATGGAGAATAGACGAGAAAATGGGACGAGATAAAGCTGGAGAAAAGGAGCCAAACTCGCGAGCTGACGTGTCAGTCGCAAGTCAGCCTAGTAAGCCATCAACTGTAAAGTCGTGACAGAGGCCGGGGTGTTCAGACTAAAAATCGCGGTCGCGGCTCAAGTCACGAATCACCGAAGGCTATTCACTGTTTGATTGCGACAGAGACAGGGGTCATCTTTGGAAAAGTCGCGACCCGGTCGCGAATATCAGTAGCGGTCACGAATCGGAAGACAGCTGGACGCCACGTGGAGTTGCGACACGAGCCGCGACCGACGTGCACGGGAGCGAGGTCGTGAAAATTCAAGGCGGTTCAGCTGTGGTTTCCTACTTTAGATCAAATTTGTACTTAGTATAAATAGGGAAAAAGAGACGAAAATTGAGGAGAGAGAACCCTACCATAAGCTTTGGAGCACGGAAAAGAGACGAACGAAGACCATCGTGAAGAACGAGCTCTGAAGATTCGAGTTTTATGAGATTAGAGGCAGAATTGACTTCCGGGTTTTATTAGATTTTTATTCTAGTTTTACTATGGAGTTTTGGATTAGCTTTTGTGTTATTTATTTGACTATGAACAACTAAACCATAGTATTCTAGGGGTGATTATGATTCAGTTATGAACCCTTTTATTTAATTCAATCCTTGTGTCTATGGTTTTTATCATGCGTTAATTATTCTTGCTTTTATTATGTGTTGATTAACTGGCCATTAATTGATGCAACTTGATGTGTTAATTCATAATTCGAGAGATGAGTTTTAACACGAGGTCCGGAATAATTGACTCAGTAATTAATAACACTCGAGAGAGTTGAGATTATTTGAGAGAGCTTTTAACATTGTGATCATTTAGGAATCGCATGTTAGGTAATGAACGGGGACGTTATTAGTTAATGTGTGATCAACATTTGCATTGCTCTGAGAAGAGATTGTGGATATATTTGTGGTTGCTCTAGCATGATTTGAATCGGAATTTTGGCATGGGATTGAGTTAGTTAATTGGTGGATTAACTGTTGATTAATCAATCCTATGATACGTTTGTTCTTCTGATTTATTCAGTTGTTAGTTTACTTGTTTCATTTCTTTTGGTGGTTTATTTGATTTTATTATTTAATTTAGTTAATTTCAAACTCATTAAGTTATTTAGTCTAGATAACAGCCGTAGGATAAATAGAATAACTAGTGGTTGATATTGAGTCTCTGTGGATCGACCTTGTTCACTGCTATATTATTAGCTTTCCTGTACACTTGCAGTTAGGTTAAGAATTTACCGAATAAGTTTTTGGCGCCGTTGCCGGGGACTCAATTTATTTGATTGTTATTATTCAATTTTATCTTATATTGTTAATCTAGACATTATTTTTATTTATTTGTTTTGAGTTTTTCTTGTTTTCTGTAACTTCGTAGGTGGTGTATGAGCACACGATCGAAAGGAGAACCACTTCATCCTTTTGATCCTGAGATCGAAGCTACTATTCGTCACCAGAATGCAAAGAGAAGAACAGAACCAATGGTAGATCAACAAGCAGCCCCTGTTACGGCTGAGCAGATGCGTCAGATGCAACAACAACTCGCGGAAATGTAACAGAGATTTTGAGAGCAAGAGGAAGCTAGAGCAGTTGCGCCTACGCCTATTAATCAGTTGTTTACACCAGTGCTGAATCACGGTCAAGTTCCAGGCCCCGGAATCAATGCAAATAATTTTGATGACTCCGTTGGTGGTGGAGAACCTAGGAGGCGGCTGCTAAAAATTATTGGGGTTGCCATAACTCATCTTATCATTGTTCCGCTGTTCAAACTGATTGTATGGATTCCCTTTTTGATTTGATCAGTAATTGTTGTTGTAGCCTCGACCTTGCATGTAGTTCACATCAGCTGCATCATCGTGAACTGCTACTACTTGCTCCGGCGCATTCTCCACTGGGGCCACATTATTCTTTGTCAGCAATGTAATTGCTTTCACCATTGTTGACATTTGGGCTGTTAACTCCTTCAGATCATCAGAAGTCGAAATCTAGACCATCCTCCTGACTGAGTTCCTCTGATATGGCCACTGAGCACTGTTTGCAGCCATTCTATCCAACAACTCTATATCCTCATCCGCAGACAACTCCAACAGAGCTCCTCCTGCAGCTGCATCAATCCGGTCTCTGGTGTGCTCCATCAGACCATTGTAAAAATAGCAACCCTGCTAGTCTGCTCCGAATCCATGTCGTGGGCACTTTCTGATAAGGTCTCTGAACCTCTCCCAAGCTTCATACAGGGCTTCTTGATCAAACTGCAGGAATTGAGTGATCTCGTTCTTCATCCTCAGAGTCTTGCTTGGTGGGAAATATTTGGTGAGGAATTTCTTGCACAATTCCTCCCAAGTTGTAGTTGTGTCCGCATCCAAGGATTGATACCACAACTTTGCTTTATCTCGCAGTGAGAATGAGAATAAATGAAGTCTGATGGCATCGTCTCCGACTTCGTTCATCTTTATTGTCCTACACACTTCCAAAAAATGTGCTAGATGCGCATGTGGGTCTTTCAATGCTCCATCAACTAATTGGTTCTGTTGAACCATCAAGATCAGAGCTGGTTTGAGCTCAAAATTATTTGCTGCAATAGCCGGCATCCTCAATCCTCAATAATGACCAGTTGCTTCGGGCTCCAAAGCCTACCGAATTAGTGGTGGGACAACAGGTGGTTCTCGTTGCTGCTGTTGCTGCAGCAATGTCCTCAGCGTCTCCATCTTCCGGCGCATAGCAGCCATCTCTTCTTCTCTTGTGGCTGCCATCTTCTCAACTCTGATTCTCTCTGCGTTCCTGTGTCTTGCAGAAGCCTCGATCTCAGGGCCTAGTGATACTAAGTCTGTTGCACCTCTAGACCTCAAATTCATACACTACCTGCCAAACACCAGATAAAAACCAAAACACAACAGAGAGAATTAAAATAAATAGATAAAAATAAAAAAACTTAGAATAAAATAAAATGCACTCTAAATTAAAGCTGAACAATTAAATCAAATATTAATCGTCAATTATGCCAGTCCCCGGCAACGGCGCCAAAAACTTATTTCGTATTTTATTTCACTAAAAATACTACTCGCAAGTGTACGAGGTAAATGTAGCAAAACTATGGTGAGCAAGGTCGTATCCACAGAGACTGGCTATGCAACTCGACTAAGTACTCAATTCTATTGTCCTACTTTATCTAGAGAACTGAATTTAAGAGTTGATTTTAATTAAACTAAATATTGCAAAATAAATAAATAAATCAAGCACAGAAAACTGGATAAACAGAAAAGGATACGGATCCTAGGGTGTTGATGCTAAATGGATTTTCTGATTCTTAGACAATTTATAAAACCAATTTAATTCTAAATCTTGTAGGTGAATCACTAAATTATCTAGACTCTCTCTCTCTCTCTCTCTCTCTCTCTCTCTCTCTCGAGTAAGTTCTAGACGTAGATTAGATTCTAATTCTTATATCTCGATCTCGAATTATTATCTAACTCTGATTAGTACCTCAGATTTATTCTCCTCATGATACCTACCAATCTCTAGATCTAGCAGGCTCGTGTTACGCAATCCTAATCCGTTAATCTATTAACCTCTCTCGAGTGAATAACAAATTAACTACACATGTGCAAAAGCTGATCAATTCAATCACACAAGACAACAATAAACAAGGATACACAAACAAGAAATAGAAAGGAATAATAAATTACGTCAAATCATAAATCCATCAATATTCCACAACCCTAGGATCTCAAATAATTTAGCTACTCATGTTGTATTCAAAATCCAAAGGAAATAAATAAACAAAAGCATTCAACATGATAGTTCTAATTGAATAAAGCATAAAATAAACTTAGTCTATGATGTGCTTCTTCAATCTCTCAATGGTCTCATCTCTGTCTTCTGCACGATGTCTATGCTCTCTCTATAGGGTAAAAGTTATTTAATTTTCATGCTCAAAGAATCCTTAAATAGTTGGGCCGAGTTTGGATGGGTGTTGGAGTCAAACAAAGAAAGAGAAAATCCACCTCAAACCACCTCACGGCGCACGGTCCGTGTGCTAAGGGCTTTCTCGTGCACGGGCCGCGCATAACTCGCTGATCTAGTTTCTTAAGGACCCGCACGGTCCGTGCGCTAAGGATTCTTGGAGCACGGGCCGTGCGCATCTTCGCAGCCCGACACTCTTCACCGTTTTGCTCTGTTCTCACTCGTTTCTCATCCGATTGACTCGATTCAAGTTGCAACGCGCTTCTCACTTGATTCTCTATCTTTTTAGGTAGTTTTCAAGCTCAATTGAGTCTCATAAAATAAATGGGATCAAATCCCTTCAAAATGAGCAAATACGTGACACTGCACAAAATATGAGAAACTATGTGCAACTTGTTAATTCATACATGCAATGCTCATCAAATACCATCCAACTAGACTTAATAATATATGAAAACTATTGAAAAATAAGAGTTTATCAAATATATCTCAATGAATCAAAACATAAAATCCATTGTGTACGTACGTATAAATCCTATAATCCAATAAAAGACTTACCTAGACATAATTAAATAGAAAGAATAAAAATAGAACACAGTAAATAAAATATTGTTCAATACAATCAAAAACTAGGAATCTTAAATCTTGATGTAGCCCAAATATCTGATTCTCCAAAGTCTTTGTTCTACATCCATAATTTTATTTACACATTTTAATGAGTAGATGGTGCCTATATCATGTAGGAGGGAACCTAAGGTTAAAAAAAATTCATAACTTGAAAAGACATCTAAATATTCTCGTGTATGAGTGGTCAGAATTGACCCGTAAGGGCTAGAGGGATTGGGTTGATTAAGAATGTTGTTTTCAAGGTCGACTAAGTTGACCCAGAGTTTGTTGTGTCGAATATGTCGATTCTATTTGTGCATGTTTCACTAAAATGGTCTTTTCTCGCTTGTTTTTTTTGTCCGAGTAACCCGATTCGAATTGAACAATGCTCTTAACTCAATTATATCTCCTCATAAGCTCTTCAAACACCCATTTGACTCATTTTGCAATATTTTCATCAATAAAACATTAAATATATGCAAAACAAACAAACATATAATATTTTCCAAATAAATAATAATAATTAAACATAATTAAGCACAAGGACATGACGTAAGTATGATTTTGTTATACAAAATTCATCAATTAAGCCCCAAAATATAGGTAAAAATCACTATTATTAAAATTGCTAAATTGTACGAAGATCTATTGTGTTCTTTACTTGTGGTCATGTTGGTATAAGCAAACTATATGAACATTAATACGAACAACAAAGAAAGTGTAAAGAGTGATAATCCAGTTCAATTAGAACCTTCTCTGTGGACCTAGTCTAGTGAGAAATAATTCACTAATCGATTATAAAATTGTAGTCACATTCTTACACATTGAAATATCTTCACATGTCGCATTTTCTCCCTTTCGTACACTATTTTTGAATTGAAGTATGAGATCTTCTCACACCCTAGAATCCTTCTAGTTCTCACAAGTAAACTCTCCCAAGCTACTTCTACCCAATAACTCAAAAATCGAAGTGTTAGACTTAATATCCAAACACTAGGATTCTAGACTTCACGTTGAACAACCCTAGATATGACCAAAATCCTAAGTTGCACTAGAAAGAATATATTTACTTTGAAGAGAAGGAAAAATAATTTATTTGCTGAGATTGAATCTTAATTTGGTAAAACTTTTCTTTTTGAGCATTTTCTAGAATCCCCGTTGACTTTGATCTTAATCATCTCTTTGCCTACGATAGGTTTTTAGCAATTTGCACCTCTTTAAAATCTTTGCGAAATTATCATTTGTTGATTTGAAGATGATTTTTGATGCTCGTAGTGAACTCCCGGTTGAACACGTTTATGAACACCATCTAAAATTCATCTTCATATATTGTTCTGAACACTGGTGTGAACATGTATTCTGAAGTTTTTAGTTTTCATGTAATGAACATCTACTCTGAAGTTTTCAATCTTCAACTAATGTTCTAAACACATATAATATATAATTAAGACACCAAGTTTGAAGTCCTATGTCTTCATTCTTATTGTTCACTTACACAGCAGAAAATCTTGAACCATCAGAACTTAAGCTCAAACACTTCACTAAAAACATCATGACATGTCATTATGACAATGATAATCAACTACGTACATGTTCTGCACTAATAATCTTTTCCTTTGGCTTTATCGATGACAAATTTTCTAGTTTTAGTAGCTTCAGTCCTTGATGTTTTTATCATAACACCAACAGCTTATATCTTGTGTTTGGCGAGACTTTCTTACCTTTGAAAAACATAAAGATACACGATCTTATGAAAATTTGTTAATCATAATATTCCACGAATACCAACATGAACTCTCCACGGACACTCTGCGTATCTAAATATTAATGTATGAACAAGTAAGAGATGAAATTTTTCATAGATAATAAACAAAGTACAATTTATTACCTGCCCTCCTTATCTGTCATCAAAAAGGCAAAATACGGTAATAGTGTAGTGTAGCAACTTGTAAACTTTAATTAGTCCTTGTAAACTTTTCTTCTTTGATAGATTGCTCATAAACCTCTTCTCTAGAATGACCCTTATCTTGTTCAGCATCTTGTGCTTGTTCTTCAACAGTTGCACGAGCAATGTGAGATAAGTTGTGTGGATTTTCTTGAGGAACATCAGCATGAACACCAGTGGAAGAGAGACTAGGCTTGTGCGGATTTGATTTAGTAGATAGCACAACAAGCATAGAAACAAGGGCTTTCTTTTGTGCATTGTGTTCTATAATGGCTTTAGAGTGAAATTCCAACTCAGATTCTGATAGGTAAGCAAATGAGTACGCTTAGCTGGTAGTGTTTTCTTCATAGTAGAAGTGGCAATAAATAGCTTTGTAGGAGCATCAGACACCTTTTCTTGAACAACAGAAGGAACATCATCGGGAATATGAGAAAAATATTATCAATTTTGATATGCAGTGGTCATTGAAGAGTGGCAAACCGATCATTCATGCGGAAGATGTCCTTCTATCGCTTGATTACTCCAAAAATGAGGGATAGATACCTCCAATGAATGTGGAACATATATGTATTGCATTCACTGCTTTGATTTATTAATGCATAAGATTCTTTTTATAGGATCGACGATATCGATAACTTGGGTAGTGGTGTTTTTTATATATGATGGGTCGTGCATTATATATAAAAAAATCATGTGCTGATGCAACAGGTTGATGATGTCTCTTTGAGTAAGCACAAAGTTCATGTGAAACCCTACAAGTGTAATTTATTCCTACATGATAAAGGTTGTGCAGTACTATTATCGGAAAATATATTAATTAATTATAGATGCTAGAAATAGAGATAATTAATTAATGGACATTATATCTTAAAATATGTGGAATGATTGAATTATATAAGAAAACATATTCATAATATATATTAATGGAATGAAATTAATACTAGAGTTGGATAGAAGAAATTAAACGAATTAGTAGATAAATTTAATATTCTTTTGTATCTGTGTTGTAACCCAATATAACATTAATGGACTGGTAATTAAAGAAGAGTTGGAGACCCAAACCCACTAGCTAGGGTTTGGAGATATGATTTTCGAAAACCCTCTTCATAAATAAGGGTGGAATTTTCAAAAATTACACACATAAGAATGTAGCCCGTCTTTTATGTTTTCTTGATTCATAAGGTTTTCATATGTTTGATAGCTTGTATTCCACACTACATTCAAATAAGATTCGAAAATATAATAGAAGATCGAGGAGTCAAATTGGAGTTGTGGAAATTTTCGAACAACTTGCTGTGGAAATTCACTGAGATAGCTCATGTGAACGACATTATATCTTTAATCTCATGAAAAATTGTAACGCCCTAGGCCTACGGGGGTGGGACCTAGTAACGAAACGACGGCACAATGGGTTCCACTAGCAACTAATTGGCATCCGTCCTCGCATTGCCAAAATGGTTAACCCAAGTTGCTAGAGAGTCCATTGAGTCCACTTATATACTCATCATACTTTCACTCTCCCACAAGTGTGGGATGTCATATTCTTCTCCCATTAGAGACACAACATCCTCATCGTGTTCCATCCTCTGTAGGACCGTCCTCCGGAGTCCGGTTTGAGCACACCTGGACTGGCCCCAAGGTCTGGTCGAGCGCACCCACGTTTAGCTCTGATACCATTTGTAATACCCTGTGCCCACGGGTGTGTGGCCTAGTAACAAAATGACAGCACAACGGGCTCCGCTAGCAACTAATTGGCATCCGTTCTCGTATTGCCAAAATGGTTAACCCAAGTTGCTAGAGAGTCCATTGAGCCCACTTATATACTCATTCTACTTTCATTCTCCTACCGATGTGGGATGTCACAGAAATCCTACACTATATGTAAGTTTTCAATTGTTTCTATATTCCGCGTTAATAGAATTGAAAATGATGAACATGCTTAAACGTAGACAAAATAATAACATGCATAAAATTAAGATTTACATAAGCATGAAATTAGAGCAGCCAAATAGTCATGTGGATGGTTAATTCGAAAAAACCTAACAACAATATGGTCGATAAATTTCACCTATATGATTATAGAAGTGGTGCCGCTTCGACAAATAATAATTACGATATATTATCTGCCCATATTCATGAAAAAGGATATAGCACATGGCCTTAATAATGCTGTGAAATCCTAAGTCCTAGATGATTATAATGAAGTATATAGTGTGTCCATGATATCCATGTTTCAATTAATAAGAGTTTTAGTTCAATCTTCGGACACCCGTAACTTTGTTCGAATTATAAGATTCTTACACTGAGTAAAAGTTCAGATCATGATATACTTTTATAACGCACAATACTTCTATGCGATGTAGTAAATTTTACAGCTCATAAACTTGTGGGGGATTGTTAGATAGTTTGTGAGTTTTCATATTTATATGACATTTATTTTCCGAACAATTGTTTTTATCCATTTTTACCTTTTCAACAAGAGATAAATCTTAACAATTACATCTCTTAGATGATGTCTTTCTATTGTTATAAATAACTATTTTTCTACATCGCTAAACATAGAAAAATCAATTTATGCGTGCTTATTGTATCCCATTAAAAATTTCTCTCAAACTAGTGGGGAAAATATATATATTTTCTTTAGGATAGTGAAATCACACCTCAAGTATAAACTAAAAATCTTCTCTTTCTTCAATAAGTTAATTTTAACTATTTTTTATTAGTTAATTTAATAGTCATATCTAACATCACCCTTTAACAACTCCAACAGGTGCATTAAAAATCATGGAAAGAAGAGGCCCGATCAGTCGCATTTTGGAGCACCTGACACATAATATTCCAGCAATGAAGAGTAAAATGCCAAAAAATAAACAAATGTTACAAATTTTCCAACCTCTGTCACACCCACCCAAAACTTGAACACATTGTGGTTCTCGCTTCATACGATTATTTTTTGTTGGCACGCAACCGTGAGCAAGACGCTACATGAAATATTTCACTTTATAGGAGAAATATGAGTATTCTAAAAAGCTCCCCAATTATCCTCAATGAAAAGAGAACATTTCACTTTTGGTCCCATAGCACACGCCTTGCTCCCCTTTTGGTCTCAGTAGTGTCAATTTTGGTCATTTTTCAAAAAAAATCGCTCACTTTTAGTCCCACATGTTTGACACTGTCAATTTTAGTCCCTAAAATTTAAACGGCTGTTAAGAGTGAGAGACAGAAACATTCGCACGCGCGGCACGTGCGGCCTATTTGAGCGTGATTCAAATAAAAATTGATCTAAAGCCCTAATTTCCCAATTTTGAACCCTTAACTCAAGAAAATCCCAAATTCCACCCAAATCAAACCCTAATTTCACCTTAATTTACCAGCCAAATTGAATAGCACTTTGAAATCGCATCTAAATCGGCAGCGTGGCCGCCATGGACGGAGAGAAGCTTCACGAAGTGGTGTGGGGGCTAGCGAACAGCAAGCAGCCATTCTTGTGGGCGGTCCGGCCCGAGATTGTCGACAACTCGGAGTGGCTCGAAATGCTGCCGAATGGGTTCGTGGAGGCGATGAGAGGGAGAGGAATGATCGTAAAATGGGCTCCGCAGCAAGAGATTCTCTCTGATGGTGCCATCGGATGTTTCTGGATGCACAACGGCTAGAATTTGACTCTGGAGAGCATCTACGAAGGCGTTCCGATGATCTGTTCACCTTTCTTTGGAGATCAGTTGGTGAATGCGAGGTATGTGAATGATGGTTGGAGAGTTGGGATTAATCTGGAGAAGGGTTTGGAAATGGGAGAGATTGAATGTGCTATTAGGAAATTAATGGTGGAGAGAGATGGGGATAGAGAATTGATTTATTGTAATCAATTTTTTGGTTTTCATTTACTAATGCTGACTTTCACATTTCATGTATTGGAAAAAACCTTCCTACTAAAAAATGTATGGAAAATATGTTGTTTTTTGGTGTCAAGGAAATCCATGATAAAAAGATTCTGAACTGTGACGTTAAATGAAGAACAATTAAGAAATCTAGCAGAACAAATTTAGGAGGTTTCAAGTTAAATATATAAGTTTTGACCCATGTGGTAGCCGGTTTCTTGAAGTTAAATACCCCTCTCTTACTGTATTAGATATTCCTTGTGTTGCATTTTTGGATGGGTTGCAGATATATACAAATACAATGTTGTACTTTAAGGCAAAAGGAGAAATCTCATAATTGAAGTTCAAGCCTCCTTGTATATTTCTGACGGATTGCAGTTGATGTTTAGTTTTTGCAGAATGCACAGCATTTTGAAGCCAATACATCATTGTGTAAAGTGTGCACTGGTGAGGTCGAGATTGTCTTATTAGTGCCTCTATATATGCCAGTCTTAATCACAACTCACATTTCATTCACACTTTTTTAGGTGCAGTGTAAAAGGGTCTATGTTGGAAGTGAATGATAAGCTAATCAAGCAACCCGAACTGTTTAACACGCTAGTAGGTGAACAAGTGTCGTCATTAATGCTTTGTTCATTCTTTCAAGCTATGCTCATGCTTGTAATCGTTGTCTTGAAATTCCCGGTCCCTATCTTCTGGCAACCTCTTGAATTATCATGCATACCTATTTTTTTCCAGCAAAAGCAACTTATATAACCACAGTTCTGTGTTATTTTAGACTGGCTTGCAGCATTAGGCATTATGTTTCGTTAACTTTTGATAAACAACGAATATATATAATGATGTTATCTTCGAAACATATTATGAATACGCACGCCCTCCTGCAGCTATGAAAAATGTATAGGCTCGTCGTTATATAGCAAAATTCTGCATATTGTTTAGTCCATCCATGAACATCAAAAAGCTTAGTAACTCTTTCTTTGAGCTAGTTTTAACTAATGAAGAACTCTGAAACATAGTTTGTATTCTTGAATTTTGTTTTTTGATTAATTTGTTTGTAATTTGGAGTTTGATTTGAGATGAATGTATGATTGTAGGCAGAGAGAGAGGGATATGTTGCAATTATGATGCCAAGACCTGCAGATTGGCTCAAAGCAAAGGCTTCTCTACTGGACTTTGAAGAATATCAGAAGTTGAGAAACTGAGCATTGACATTATTACCCTCGCCACTCGCCATTGCCTGCTTCTCTTCATTTTGCTTCGCAGCCAACTCTTGAGGGGCTTTCTTGGACCAAATTGATTTCTGAAATTTATTGCTTCTCATTTCTTCTAATACAGATATAGAGAAGAGCTGTGAATTCTTTCGACTATCTTTGATGTTGGTGCCTTGCATTCATTCATAGAGGCTAATGTTATTACATAGCAAAACAGAGCATATTACACTTCCAAATCATAGAGGCTAGTGCTATTTGTTTGGATATTATGTTTATTGTGTTTGTGAGGGGGTATTTATCGATGTATATAGGTGGCAATTCTCTCCAATGAATGTTACTATGATTTGGTTAAGTTTTCATTTGGGACCAAAATTGATAGTGAAATGGTACCAAAATTGATAGCATATTTAACGAAAACCGTAACGACGAGGTCAAAATTGATAGTTCGTAACTTTTGGGACCAAAATCGACACTGTTGGGACCAAAAGGGAGCAAGGCGTGTCCCATGAGACCAAAAGTGAAATTTTCTCTCAATGAAAATTTTAGTGTAAGGGTAAGCAAATAAGCTAATTTGTAAGGATTTTTGAGCGAGTGGAATAAATCCTTAGAAAAATGCCAAATTAAACGGTTAGTGCTGGCCACAGAATTCAGCGATGCAGAGAGAATAACAATTCCTCAATAAGTTCATAATTCTACAATTGTTTTGAACTAATAGACAAGGGTAGTGATGAAGCCATGCAAGGCATTGAAGACCTTGAACCCGAGCTGCAATTCAAAGGTCCAATGACGCGACTTCGAGGGAAGAAATTACAAGGTTATTTCCAAGTGATGATTCGCAAGAAGTTTGAGGAATTAGAAGATGCAAAGTGCAGCCATACTTTAGTTAATTTATTAACTAATGAAGATCAAGATCATACCATGGAGAATATAACTTGAAGAGTTGAAGAAGAGAGCAAGAAGAAGTGCATTTGTGCATGGAGCTGTTTTCGCCCTTGATTTAATTTAATTAAAGGGTTGATTTTTATCTAGACTATAGTATTTATTTAATTACTTTAGACTATAGTTTAGATCAGTTTTTAATTAATTTTTTAGTGTAATTTTCGTTCCCTTTAGTATAGGTTTGACTAGAATTGTATTTAAGGTAATTTCCAACCTTGAATAGAATTCTAGTTTAGGTATTTCTATAGTATAGTTAGAGATCCTTTTGGATCAGATTTTTAGGCCTTTTTATTAGTTATTTTCGTGCATAATAGGCCCTATAAATAGGGGAACCATGTTACTTTGATATTTTAGACATTATTGATTAAAATTGATTTTGCATTCAATTTGTGTCTCAACCGTTTAAAGCTTTTGATTGTTTTCCTCGAAAATTATCATTCTTGAAGCCTAACAAACTTTGAGTCTTAATTTCAAGGGAACATTCTAATTCATACAAAGAATTAGGGTGAACTCGCTATGAAGAACAACTTGGAGATTCGTTTTCGTCGTACAAGATACGCCGGGGATTAATCGGGTTGTAATTCACAACACCTTCATCGTCCAGCCTTCATCATCGACGTCCTACACCTCCATCCACGTTCGTGACATCCTCCTTCACCCCAAGACCGATCGTGAGCTGTCCGACAAGAGTTCGAGATCGATTTCATAGACGTAATCGCGTTCTACACCCTAAACCGTAAGTTATCCTTTTCCTTTTCATATCCTATCTTCCCTAGCCATTCTTAACCCTTAATTCTTATCCTAAATACACATAAATTCCAGCCACAATATTCGTCCCATATCAGCCCCTTTTGATTGGATTTTGTGTATCGTTTTTGTGTCGTAGTCTAGATATCGTAATTAGGTCCAGATTCGTTTGTCCTTTGAGTTCGAGTTCTTTTAATTTCAGTTTATTCTCGTTTAGTTGAGTCTTGAATCTTAGAGTAGGGTTGAATCCTTCCTTAGTTGGCGTGTTCGATTCTAGAAGTCTTCCGCGCGTCTCGTATCCTGTACAAATTGTCCGGGTTACATCAGGTAGTGACACTAATATAATCATTGTCAAGACGCTGTTTCTTTTGCATTCCACAATGATTTATATTATAACCATTGTCTTTTAACAAACTTTTGCTATCCTATTTGTTATTTCTTTACATGAAAATTTGATATTTGTAATATTTTTTATTTCAATTATAAATGTATAGGTGGAGGCGATGTAGTCTATATTTATTGCCTTAAAAAGATGGTGGTGGTTGTTGTTGTTGTTGTTATACAATGGCCAACATATTTAGTATAATTTATAAGTATAACATACCGTACAACAATTTATTGATTAGTCTATTTCAATTTTATCATTTACAATAAATAAGTATATTTTTTTATATGTACTTGTCATATATTTAAAAAAAAATCAAATGTTTATTGTTCATGGAGAATTATATATTGTTATTTATTGAATCTCATAGTTTGAAATAATTGAATTCTTTTTTATATAGATTTTCATTTAGTTCCTAAAGTTTAATTTTTTTTTTTTTATCTTACACAAAATTTATCTTATCTAACTAATGCATATATTATTTTTTTATTTTAAAGTTTTAAAAAGAATACATTATTAACTAAAAATTAAATATTAAATATTAAATAAATCATTATATAATATAATATGACATAATCAACCCTAATTTTTAGTATACTTTTATAATTATAACATATGATAATTTATTGATTTTCAATTTCAATTTTATCATTTAAAATAACGAAGTACATTTGTTTATACTTTTCATATATCTAAAGAAATTAAATATTTATCGGTCATTGACAACTATATGCATTATTATTTATTGAATCTTGTTGTTTGAAATAGTCTAAGTTTTTCTAATTTAAAATTTTTATTTAGTACTTAAAATTTAATTTTCTTTAGGTTTTGGTTTGTCTTATGGAAAATTTATCTTATCTAATTAATGCACATATTGTTTTTTTTATTTGAAAAATAATGAATTATCAACTAAAAATTAAATAGTAAAATAATCATTATTAACCATAATATGGTATAATCAACCTTATTTAATAGTTGTAAAATTAAATTTAAACATAAGTAATTGAAATCGAAGCAATACTGCCTACAAATTAATGATTTTAGGTGTGTAGCTGAAAATTTCATCGGAATTGCACATGCTTCAAAAAATCCGTCAATGCCGTATTTAATGGAAATAAATCGCGTACATAGACTATAAGCAAAAATATCACATTAGGCGTTATAGTACAATATTAAGTCTAATAATAGATGGAGGACACTATTAATTAGGCATACATAGTCATTGACTGACATAATTTATTTATCCGTAAAATAGTTTATCTATATATTAATTGTCCGGCACAATCATCTGTTGTTCCAAGAGGGATTTTCCGTCAAACCGTGATTTCGTGAGTTGCGACTCTATGTACTCTTCATACTTCATTGAACCATACATCGCACGCCCATCCTTCTCCACCAACGCCGCCGCGGGGCCGACCACCGCCTCCCCCGATGGCCCATTCGCCACCACGATCGAAATTCTCTCTCTCTCCGAATTCACCACCGCTCTGTGTTTCACACTCTTGAACCTCCCGTTGCTCAAAATCTGCCCCCAAAGGAATGCATTAACTAATATAATTAAGCTAAATAATCATGTTTGATATTTATGTTCCTGATATAATAATAATAATCATAAATTATGTTCCATTTTTATATAAGTGATTATATATATCATAATTAATTACCTTGATTTTATTTTTTTATTTTTTTTAAGGTAATTACCTCGAGTTGGTCAGCTGCATTAACCAAAATAGAATTCTTCGGAGAATCGGCGTTGAACCACTTGCCCTCATGCTCAATTTGGAGACCCGCAACTCCGTTATGTATCAGAAAAGTGAACAAACCTGAAATATTTTTTCTTTTTATTTAATAAAACCAAAAAATTAAAAAAAAAATCAGAAAAATGAATTGAATTGAAGTAAAGAAACCATGATCGGTATGGGGAGGGATGCCAATAGCTTGATCGGGCTGAGGGCATGGTGGATAGTAATTTGCAGCAAATAATTGAAAAGTCGAATCCATCTTCAAAACTTCATCCACATAATGTCCATCCAATTCAAGGGCATTGCATACCTCTTCGATTAGCTTAGTAGCCAATTTTCGGCTTCTTTGGGTGTATTCCAGCACCACTTCCCTATATAAATCATACAATACAATACTAGTGTTACATTGAATTCGTAGGATGAACGGGAACATTTTATCATTGTTATTTTGCAGTGGATCAGAGTGTATAGAGGTATTCCATCTAGTGAAAATTAAGCATCTACATAATCCTAAGTTTACCTTAAGAGTTGGGGTTGGTGAGGGCAGTGAAACTCGGGATGCACGTACAGCTTAAGGTAATCCCTCCATAGAGTGAAGCTCTGGTTTGAAGTGTTTGCCACATTGAAATTTCCACATTTGATTGGATCTGAAGCACTCTTTGCTTCGTACTGCTTCTTCTCCGAATCTGGCAAACTCAAAAATTGTTTAATGGCTGTGAACGTTGCATTCATCAAGCTCTCAGGTATCCCATGATTCACGAGCTGCATTAATTCACATCCAAATAATAATCAATTATATATTAACAACCAAAAACTTTAATTATTCACAAAAACTTATCAGATTGTTTTAACGGGTCATAAACCTTTACATGAGTCGAACCCACCAAAAACCAACTACGATCCGCAAAAAAATTCTCACGCGTGCACGATCAACTTTTTCTTAATTTTTATTTTTTTCTATTTTTTTTAAATACTTTATTTTATCACAATTAAAGTTTATTAATCCTAATTACAATTTATATTTAATTCAAAAAAATATTATCGAGCACAGTGTATAAGTCCACTAATTGTCCACAAATTAGTGTCAGATCTGAGCACCGCGCGAGCTGCCGGATAAAAAAAGTTAATTTACTTTAATTATAAGGTTTACTAATTTCATTTTTGAGTACATATTTATTTTGAAAAAATTAATTACGAACACAATGCATGAATATGCACATATGCATCGTGCGACACACCACCAATTTCATTTTAGTGTTCAGTAACTTCGTTTTAGAATATATGTCTATATATATATATATATGTTTATTTCAAAAAAAATTAATCACGGGAGTGATGCACCAATCAATTTTTGAAAAAAAAAAGGGAAAAAAATGAAAAAGCGGGACATCCCAAGGAGAGTTCATCTTAATTATATTAATTATGAGAAATAACCAATGCTGGTATATATGTAAATGGGCTTACGATGAAGAAGCCCCATTCTCGACATGCTACGGCAAGATCGTGGAGAGCTTTGGACCGTTGATCTCCACCACCGGCGATAAGGGCGGAGAAATCGACGACGGGAAGGGACTCAGAAGTGAAAGCAGTGGGCTCATTGGAGAAGTTGAATTTGGAAGGGACTGCTTCGAGAGTAGATGAATCTGCTATAACTTTTAAGGTTGTTTTGAATTCAAACGGCTGGAAAGAATCGGATGATGATTTCCCAGAAGCTGCTACCGATGTCATTTCTTTTTATATTTTTTTCTTTTAATTTGTGTACAGTCGGAGTTGCAGGTTTGAGTGTACGTAATACGTATATATAAAGATATTAATTGAGGATGAGTTGAGATTGTGATCGAGCAGTAAAATTTCTGTGGTATTTAAGAAGTAGGACCTCTTTTCCATTAACATTTATGTGATCAGCCGAGAAGTATATATATATATATATATATATAGGGGTACACTATGATAAAAACTAAGCTTTATGTGTAAACTAGGAACTAATCGTAGCCCATTATTTTATATGGATTGATGGTGTAAATTTTAAATAGGAAAAAAAAGGAATATTTATATTATAGCATTAATACACGCCAACATAAATAAATGATATCTGCCCATTTGAAAATTATACTAATTATGTTATAGCGTATGTGTGGGAGGAATACTCCGATTTCGAAATATTAGTTATGATTTTTATTGTAATAGAATTTGCTCATGGTTTTTTCATTTGATTTTTTTTTATCCTTGTATATTTTTGTGGTGGTATTTTTTTTTTCAAACATCCCTTTCCTCTTTTTTTTTTTTCCTTTTTTTTTTTGGATTTCGTTGGTGAATCTTATATTGTTGAAATTCGTATCTTTCATCACTTTGTTTGGGTCTGTAGTTGAGAAATTCAGCGTTTGGTTTTTAATTTTCACTGGTTATTGTTCGATTTTTTGGTTATTTTTATTCATCTTTTTACTATTAGATTTGTTGTTTTACTCTTAGATGTAGTTTTTGCCATCTTAGATATGTTGTTGTTGGTGCATTAATATTGGAGGAAGTTTAAAATATTTCAAATCAAGATTTCATTGAAGATTATTAGTGATACTTTTATTTGTAATTAGTGATACTTTTTTCGAGAGTTAACTAGTGATATTTTTCTTTTATTTGTAATTAGTGATTCTTCTCTCATAATAATGAAAGACGTGTTTGGAAATGAAATGAAAAAATTACTATTAAACATGAAGAATAGTATCATATAATATTAAAAGAAGTATCGATTGCCATGTAGTCTGACTACAATCGATCAGAATTTTCTTAATATTCGCAAAATAAGTTCATAACTAATTAAACGACTGATATTACTCGATGATCAGTTGGAACCAAGCTCGTGTAAAATCATCCATAACTTTCATTCAATACAAACAAATTATGATTCAAATATAAGAAAAATATCATATATATAGTCTCATATTAAACGAAAAGTATCATCTATTAATTTGTTTTCTACAGGATTGGGTCAGTTGCGAATGGGTTGGATGGGCCCACCTAAAACAGCCCATCAGACAAGCGTACACGAGTCCACATATTCTGTATTTCGATCTCCAGAAAATTTTGGAGTGTTGAAATCCCTACAAATCGAAATATGGTGTCATATTGCAACTTTTTTAAAAGCGGAGTTGCAATCGTAAATTTGATCGAAAGTGATTATTAAAATTACAATTAATGATATATCTATATATATATATAGGTGAAGGTTAGCATGTATATATATATATATATATTTAAATTGCCGACATTATCAATTGTATATATATCTCTAGTGTATGATTTAGGGATAAATTTTAGCCATTAATCTCTTGAGATCAATTGACATTTTAATTGAGGGATGAAATAATAAGAATGCTATTTTTCTAATTTTGATGGCTTTAAAGGGCAAAGATGTGAAATTATTTTTATAAATTTTTAGTGACCATGATTTGAGGGATCTTTTATTAATGGAACTTAAATCAAGTCATCTAAATAATTACTATTCGATTTTCAGATTATGTTTGGATGTTAGAAATATTATTGTACTATAATAAATTAATATTTCATTAATTGATTATTTCTATAGTTAATTAGGTGGTTTGCATATGAAATCGTCTATTGCATATTTGGTATTGCATTTCCTATATTGCACATTCGATTTTTTTTTTAATTTTTCTTTCAATTTTTTCATTGATTTCAATTTATTATGCTTTAATTTAATTTTACACTTATTATTTAGAGTTCATACTACCTAATTAGGGTTTAATATAATTTTTTAGTATTTAATTTTTAAAATAATCAATTAATGACAAAAAATTAAAAATTAAATATAAAAAAATTACAATGTATTATAATTGGGTATGATGAATCCTAATAATTAAGTGTAAAATTAAACTAAAATATAAAAAATTAAAATCGAGGAAAAAATTGAAAAATAAAATAAAATAAAATAATCAAGTATATATGTTATAGGAAATACAATATCAAATGTGCAATAGAAGATTTCAGCTGATGATTTGGTTAATGCTTTTTTCTTTTAGATATAGAACGCTTAATTTGTTGTTGGTAATGCTTGAATTTGAAATTACTATGCTTATTTTTATAAATAAGATGGTTTTTGTAGGTTTTATGTTCTCAATGTAGTATATGCATGATTATACATGGATGATAGTTTTCTATTACAAAATGCTTAATTTATTTAAGACAGTTAGTCAAAACAGTGAAGGAAGTCTCGATGTTTTGATGAGATGTCAGAAACCAACGAAAACTAAAGCCAAGAAAACTGAACTGAACTCAGTCAGACTGAAAGTGAAGGAAGTCTCGATATTTTGATGAGTCATCAGAAACCAATGAAAACTAAAGTCGAGAAAACTGAACTGAACTCAGTTAGACTGAAGGCAGAACTGAATTGAAGCAAAGGCCACCAAACAAGTTCGTGAACCTAACTGAAGAGAAGGCCACCAACTGAGTCCGCTCAAGAACAGAATTGAAGTAAAGGCCAACAAACAAAGCTCAACACAGAACTGAACTAAAGAGTCTCACAACTGAAGAATAGGACTCTTAATTGAGCTTTCCAAACTGAAGGATGCCGACTGTGCAAAGTAACTAAAAGTTTGTCATAGCAAGTCAACATAGGTATAAATGCCGGGCATTCAGAGTTTTTCAACGGTCCTCTTAACCAACCCGTAGCAGGACTCATTAAACTCAAGATAACCAACGGTCATATTTATTTCATCTATAAATAAGATGAATAAGAACTTAATCAATAGATTTTTGCATTAGATTTTTTGCGAGATTTTGTCCAAACTAGCTAACCTTCCTTACCTGTGCAGTCAATTTGTCAAGCTAGATTCTAAAAAAAGATCACAAGAACAAATTGTAATAGTTAGCAGTTAAAGATCTTTAGGCTGTAATACTTAGCAAAAATCCCACACAAGAGAGAGCCCAAAAACCAATTAGATCATCCATCTTCCAGCCATTATCAAAGCTCTGGCCAAAAGCTCTCTCCTTGATCATCATTTTGTCAATACCTGCTTAGTTCAAGAAGCATAATTAGTTGATAACAAAAGTTCAAGATTCAACTTCTTGAAGATCGAAAAAGATCTAAAATCTTATAAAGACGCCAATAGCACCTAACTCTCCATCTAAGTATGAGTTGCCACTAAAGAAATTGCCGCCGCAATAGCCACCTGCCAAAGACTGTAAGTATGAACCGTCGACCCAGCTGAAGTAACCTGTAAAGAAACTCATTGTTACCAGGTTCGGCTCTTCATTTCATTGTATAATTTGTAAGAATAACATCAAGTTATATAGTGAATTACCCTTCAAGTTAGAAGGAAGAGAGGACGTAGAAATTTTAAGGTTTCAAACCTCTATAAAATCATCATATGATGTACTTTGTTTTATCTTACTTATCTTTAAGATTGCACACAACTTCACACTGCACACAAACTGAGTATATCTCAACTAAAAATATCGTTCATTAAATTAAGCTTAAAATGAGTCAAGGCCCCAATTATTCCGCATCTAATTTCAATTTGAAAAAGAATTTATTCAACCCCCTTTCTAAACTCTATTAGACTCGTTCGGAACCATCAAAGACAATATAAAACGCTCATTTAAAAATCATTATTATTTGCTTATGTTTAGTAATTATTTGAAAAAAATGATTAGTACATAGATATGGAATGCTTTAAATGATTGTTGGTAATGCTATTTTTGTATTTTATTGATACTTTAACTGATAGTTGATAATATTGTTTATATGGTGAATTGATTAATGTTATTTTTGTGTTGTATTGATGCTTTTAATTGATAGTTGATAATATAATTTTTAGTGTTAATTGATAGTTGATAATGTTATTTTTGTATTATCATGGTGTTAATGGATAGTTCCTAATGTTATTTTAGTGTTATTGTAAAGAAACTAAAATTAATTCAAACAAAATAAAAATTAGTATTATAGAATTTCAACTAAAGCAATATCAAATATCAAATAAGTATTGCTCAAAATAAAAGAATATCGAATAAGTAAATAAAGTGTTGAGTACAAAAGAAGTAAATATTTGATGAAGACAATATAATATATAGTGAAACGGTTATTAAAATATGAAACATCCAAAAATCAAGGGAATTGATATTTATTAGGATATTGATTAATATTTCATGACCAAAATGTCCTTTTGCACATATTAGAAATAAATTAAATTAAGAAATCATTAATGCTAATCATTGATGTATTAAGATCTAATAGATTTGATTAATCCCTAAATTACATATTAGGGTGGTGTTTATATTTGATCCTCGCATACACGCACAGAATGGATAAAATGAGAACTTTGTGCTGGTGTAAGAATGAGGAACCAATCTCAATCATAGATTCTGTTCATTTGGGTTGGCCAGATTGTTTGAAATTTTCAGTGACAATTTCGTAATAAGAACAATTTTAGAGATGTGGGGTTACTTATGTAATTTGGTAATTATAATTACAATACTAGGATTTGTTCTCTTCTCTTCTCGTCTCTCTCCAATCTCTACTTGTCTCTATTATGACAATTTTAGCATTGTCATAATATAATTTTAGCATTGTCATATGCCAATAGAATTAAATGAATATATCATAACGATAAATTTAGAAGCAATATAATGCATTGAAGTCAGATAAAAAGATATTACAATTACTTCAAATTCTTTTATTTGAAGAAGTCTTACAATAAAAAATCATGCTTCATGATCTTTCTATACTATAATCTATTGTTAAATTCAAA
This sequence comes from Perilla frutescens, assembly GCA_026008535.1. NCBI lineage: Eukaryota > Viridiplantae > Streptophyta > Magnoliopsida > Lamiales > Lamiaceae > Perilla > Perilla frutescens. The sequence goes on from BRKX01000002.1 coordinate 50,417,739, forward strand.
ATACTAAAATTAATTCTAATTCAGGTGACTTCAATTCGACAATCTTCACCATAAGAAGATTTTTTTGGGTCAAATGCTAATGTTAGCATTGTCATTTGATACTGTTAGCATTGTCATATACTAACGTTAGCCTTATGTAATGCTAAAAAATGTATTACATAATGTTAATAAAGCAACGTAGTGCATTGAAGCCAAATATGAATTGTATTTAAATACAACTAACACCCTTCAGTCAAACATTCATAACTTTTTCAATGATTAATACTTTTTTGAAATTCCTTATTTGTTGAAAAGTAGGCTAGACTACCTTTCCAACCTTGTAAAGCTCGTCATTTAATTATTTCCTAACAAAAATAATTTTGTATTCAAAGTTAGGTGTTGTGCATGAAGTAGTTCTGTCTTTGTTAGCATATGATTCTTTCTTCATTAGCATATAATTATGTCTTCGTTAACATGCGTCCTGAAAGTCCATTTTTTTTTTGACCTTGACATTGGCAAAATTATCAAAATTTCACCGTATTTTTATGTTCCTTTTATTACAGTCATGTCACTGCTTTTTTTTTGACCAAATATAGATCACCCAATCTTAAAATTGAAGAGTGTTCTTATTGATTTTCGCAGAAGATGATTTGTTGATTCCATATAGAAATCATGTTATTTGTAAATTATTACATAGGAATTCAGGGGTGAACGCATTAAGGAACAAGGGAGTACACTTGTACCGATAATTTTTTTAGTATATATACATAATATATATATATATATTATGTATATATATTGTTATTGGAGAATATTAACTAAAGTCATAAAGATGAAAAAAAAAATAAAGTGGTGGCTGAGTACTTTAGTTGACGCGTGGTGAGTCATACCCTTAATTAATAATATTCACCAATAATCAATCAAGTATTACTTTGTGACTCTCATACGTACATAAAAGTATACGAACAAGACTTGCTCATAACAATTTTAAAAATACATCAAGATGTCAAATTGAGAAGTGCACAAACAACACTTTCGATTGGTTGATGTTATTTATTTCCTTCATTCTTGATTTTTTGTATATTATTAATTATATTTCTTATTTATGTTTAGTATAGCTTACGTATGTATTTATTTATTTATTGTCTAACTAAAATTTCAAGTAAACTAAGGATTTGTGTTTGAATTAAAATTTTGAGTTCATGTACATAGTTTAAATTTTAGAAGCATATTAAAGGGATTTAATTTTAAATTGGGGTTTGGACTTAGAGATTTAAAATTATCAATGATAATTTGAATTAGAGAATTTAAACTTTTAAGAATATTTACTTATATATTTTTGTAATTATATGGCATACCCCTAATTTTAAAATTTTAAACTGACTTTATTCACTATGCTAGGGGATTAACCGAGTTTATTGAATGTGCAAGGTTACCCTCGTTAAACAATTTTTTTTTAAGTGATGCCAAATGGCTTTAATGTTTGGTTTCATTGTTCGCAAAATGATTGCTATAATATTCATGATTGGAATATTTTTTTTAAAAGAAAGCAATTAATCGCCTTTTTTTTGTGAGAGAAATTGCTTTTGGCTTTGACAGAAAACGAAAGCAAAATAAAAAAGATTGGCAAAAGCGATAGCAATCGTTTTCTGTTGCAAACGATTTTTTTGTTTTGCTCCTTTTATTTTAGCCAAAAGTCTAAAATGAGGGTATTTTAGTCAATGCATCGCTAAATTAAACAAATTGTATTTTTGTGTATGGAGATATATAGTACGTTCGTGAGTGCAACATACCGATTACCCACATATTTTTGGTGGTTGCATTGCAGAGAGAGAGAGAGAGAGAGAGAGAGAGAGAGCGCATCACCAACAGTAAGTCAAAATTTTAATTAGTTAGCATTCGAATAAGTGTGATTTATCTCATAACCACAACTACCGATTATAAATTTGTAATCTTCATGGTAAAAGAGAAAAAAGATCCAACTAGATATGTGACGTCGACGTATATAGCAAGGTGTGTTTCAATTGAGACATTATATTTATTTATTTTAGTGGAGCTTAAGACATGGATATTCGTATGGCCAGAAAAATAGTTAATATTGTCCGAGACGTCATATTGCATGCCAACTTTATTCTAGAAAAATGTCATTGTTCAACCCTTCAATTGCGTACAATTAGAAAATTTACAGTATGCAATATGTTAGGTTTTGCGTGAAATAATACTTCACCTCTCTTTTTTAGTTTCCTATTGATGTAATGATGTATCCACATAATTAAATAAATTAGCTGCGGGATATATATTGTAAGAGAAATCTAACCTAATTAGTATCACAATAATAAAATTAGGATATGATATTGTAGGTGAAAGAATTTTATAATATTATAAATAATATTTTTATGAATTTTTATATATTTATTTAGTTTTGGAATCTTATGAAATTCAAAATTAAATAAAATATTTAAATAATAAAGATATCATTATATGATAAATATTAAAAGTCTTTGGCAACAAGTATATATCTTTAAAAAATATATATATCAATTTCCAACAATTAATGAGATAGTGCCACATTAGCTCTAGATCTCTCTCCCTATAACTATAAATAGGGGCCTCCGTATCAGTTCAAAAACACACCAGAAGTCATTTGAAGAGTTCAAGAATTTGAGAACTTCCATAAGTGAAATTCTCTCAGATATTCAAGGCGTTCTTGTGACATTCAAAGGCGTTCTTCACCAAATTCATCCCGAAGACGACATTTGATCCATAAGCAAGGCAGTCAAAGGCGTTCTTCATCAAATTCATTCCGAAATTGGCGTTTGATCCGGAAACAAGGCGTCGACCCTCTGAGTTAACGTTATCAAGACTAAAGATCAAGTCCAAGAAGATCGAGGATACAAATACACCCCGAAAAACTTCCAAGGCCAAGTTCAAACAACATGTCCGAGAAAATCAAAGAGACAAGTTTACTCTGAAGATTTCAAAGACCGTTTGAAGATCAAGTTTTGAAGAGAAGAATCAGAGAAAAACAGAGATTGGATCTGTATAAATATATTTTGATTCAAAGATCATCTGAATTGTACACTGTTTTGTATTTTACCAAATTAAATACAAAAAATATATTACAGATATCTACAACTACTGTATTTTTCCATCAAAGAAAATCTAATCTAATTAATTTACTTGAAGCTTTCTCGTGGATAAAAAATTGGGGTTGAATCGTGTGGTAGTTGAAGTGAATTCCAAGTTGGTGTATGATGATCTACGTTCGTCATCCATGATCATTCAGAGTTTTGGTAGTATTGCTGGTGTTTGTAAGGATCACTACAAGAAAAACGCGTTTTAGCAATGTACTTAGTGACGGATTATATTCCGCCATTATATTAAGACAAATAAACGACGGATTAAAATTAAGGGATTTAGCTATGGATTTTTCCGTGTCTAACTTAGCGATGATAAAAATTCATCGTTAAATTTCAAATTTTAATATTTATTTTTTATTTTTTATAATAACGACAAAACATTTCGTCGCTAAGTCAGAGATAAAAAATACATCGTTAAACATTTTTTTTAGCGACGGAATTATTTCCGTCCCTAAATTTAATTTTTTATTTTTTATTTTCCAATTGCTACTTAATGAAGAATTTGTAATTAATTTTTTTAATGTTTTATAATATTTTATATTTTTTTTATTTTTAAAATACTACATAATAACTTTTTATAATTTTTTGTTCTAATAATTTTTATCACTTTAATTTTATTTTTATAAATATATACTATTTGAGAATAATTAATTAAAATAATCTCATATTAAATAAATGATGTAATATAATTATATTTTAAAAGAAACACACAAACATTAAAGATTATAACAGATATTTAAATATATGAAGCACAACAATTTTCATGTGTATATAAATATATTATATATTAATATTAACATAAATGTACATAGTCCTACTTGGTTCATCTTTTTAAAGCTATGGGTTTTTGGGAGGTCGGGCTTTCGAATCTCGTGGCCAACAAATTTGTTTGAAAATTTTTGTCACTAATTTTATTTTATTTTCAATTTTTTAAATATATGACCACTGAATTTTTAGTTTTTGCGATATAATTTTTCCATTGCTAATTTTTTCTATAGTTAGAATGGGTAATGGTGAAGTTTTTAATAAAGAACTCGATCTGTCGCTAAACCATATTAACGACAGAACATTCTATCACTAAAACACGATTTTTTATTTTTTGTAGTGGATCTCCTAATTGAAGAAAATATTCTTTTTTCTTTTAAGTAGATTTGTCGTAATGCCAATATTATGACACATCATTTTACTTAGGTTGATCTTGAGCATTTAAGCCCTCATTCTTGGGTCAAGCCTCTTCTTCTTGTGGATGGCCTTCTCGATAAATTTTGTTCGAATTTCAATTAATAAAATCTCATCCTTGATTCAAAAAAAAAAAAAAAAAGAAACTGTTGCACGCAATGCAAAAGAAAAAAATGTCGAACCTAGCATAACAACTTTTACAATTACATTTTGTTTGACTTATTGATTCTCGAAGCATGGATAAGTTGTTAGATTTAATTTTGACTTTCACCCTCACAACTTAATCAAATGGTCACCAACACCATCCATCATGCTAAATTTGGGACTTTATTAATTATACACGAGTACATTCAAATAGGAACTAATCCTTTGTGCGTTGGCCTCACGGGTGAGTTTTAGCCGAGCTCAGGCGCATGATTCCACATGCCACAGTTAATTCATCAATTTGATGCTTGTAAGAATCAAACCTATATACATTTAAGTATCAGACATTGACACACACACACACACATACATATATATGAATATGTGGCGGTGTGTGTGTGATTGATAGAAATATATGTATATATATAGTTAGATCCACCGGAAGAGACGTGCTTGGGAGGAAAATAATTTAATAATTTTAATACTCAACCCTGCAACTTTTACACACTTGCCAAGACCCCACTCAACTTTTAAGATATGGAAAGGACAACTGAGAAGGTAAAGTCTTTCTTCTTCATTAACTATTCTTATTTCTCTATTGTTACGGACCAGAGTCAGAAAAGGGATAACACAAAGAAAAACTTACAGACGGGAAAAAAACAGAGACATGAAGGCTGGGTACCTCAAGAAGAAGTTCCAAGAGAGGAGAAACTCGAATGCTTTGAGTTGGTGCAATTTGTGGTGAAAGAGGAGCTCCTATTTATACTAGAAAATTTTCGTCTAAGCTTGGAAGGTTTAAAATATAGTCTGATTTCTTGCCAAAACGTTGCATTTCTTGGCGAGGATCTCGGATTTAAGGAAGGAAAATTAGGTTTAGGGTTTTTGTTCCTCAAGGATAAATGTGTGGTGGTTGAACGGCAGGAGGCGGATTGTTCTTCCAAGTTTGATCAAACTGGGCTTCAAGAATTTGGGCTTAGATCACATAAGAACATTGGGCCTCTCAGGAGATAAAAATAATTAGAAAGCCCAATTAAAATAAAATAAAATAAAATAAAATATATGAAAATATATATTGTATCATATAAGACCATTTAATAACTAGGCATAAATGGCGCGATTTATAGGAACATAATATATATAGATATATGCATGCTTGAATAGATTTTCGGGGTGCTACATTTTATGTGTGACATGTTACACTAACAAAAGAACTCTTCATGTTAATTTTCAGATAGGGCCAATTTTGGAGTAGGCTAGGTGGGCCACCGCCCAGGGGCACCCACTTTTATGGGGCCCCCAATTTTTTAAAAATATACACGCGCGCGCGTGTATAAAGTTGAATGATTATCTCTTTTAGATTCTACTCTCTCGACTTTGAAATTTCATACGGGCTTTAGTGATTCGTTACGCTACTTTTTTTCTATGTAACTTTAGAGTGATAATATATTTATTGAGATTTTGTGTTGTCTTAATCTCAATTTTGTAATTGGACTATTAATCAACTATATGTGCTCTATACAAAAATCCGGTACGAAAAATATACCTTTAAAGACTTAATTTTTAAATTTTATCAAAACTGTATAAAGAAAAAAAACTCGATTGTTATATTTAGGGCTTTTATTCCCCAATTTTGAGCTTACCAAAATCTCAACTTTAGGACTATTAACATAAAATATTACGATAAAAAATTGAGTTGATTCCATTTTGAATGATTTTCCTTAATATTATTAATATCTTTCTTTCACGATTATTTAAATAATGAATTTTTTTTACAAAATTCACGAATGAGATTTTGTAAATGTTGATTGTACTTTTTCAAGATTTAGGATTGTAACACCCCAGAAAAATATAGTATTTAAAATTTATTTTATAGCTAGAAATTTCATGAAGTTAGAACCCAATTTATTTTGGCTAGTTAATTATGGGCTTAGAGGCACAATAAGCCTAAGAAAAGTCTCAACCTTAGTTGAGCCTCTAAGTTAAAATTAGAAATCATATTATAAAAATAGATATTAATGGGATCATTTTGATACCAAAAACATCCAATTCGGACTTCATTTGACCTCCCAATGGAATTTATTTTGTTAAACACTTTGGAATCAATTTATTCTACCAAACTCAATCTTATATATTCAAATCCAATTATCCAATCCACTTTCGGCCCAATATCGACTCATTTGCAGCCCATTTACTCAAGCCACATTCAACAAGACCTTAATTAATATATTATTAGTAGGTCTTTTTATTTGGAGGATAATTGAAATAAGATATCATCATTCAAATATTGTTCACCAATAAAATTTAGTTATGTGGAAGATTTCTTGATTATCCAAGTGTACTTAGTAGTACATGTGTCTATGTATATATAAATGTATGAATAAAGATGAAGTATAGTATAAGTGTGGTTATATATATAAATATAGGTATGGATAGAATTGAGAGACAAAAAAAAAATAAAAATAATAATAAAAATAAATAAAATAAAAAAATAAACTAAAATTTTGAGACCAATCAAACATTGTCATTTGTGAAGTAATTAAAATGGATTGGTATACTAGCTAGATGTTGTACACGTGTGGAAGCTAAGGGAACATATCAATATATATATTGATATATGATTTGGAGTATGGTTTCATGTGAGGGAATTATTACAGCAAAAGTGGAAAAAAATCAAAGCTGAAGGTAACTAATCTAATTCACGGCTTCGGCCATCTTTACTTTGATATCCTTGATCACTGTATTGATTATAGACAAGCCTCTTGAAATATGTATCTACATTTCTTCCTTGACAAGTAGGTTATAAATATAGCCTAGCTAATGCTCGAAAAATTTAATTAATCCCAACTATTGGATTATAATTATTTTTATGTTGTTTTAACCTTTAATTACGAGATTTATTGTTTGATTCAAATTTATTTACCTATTTATTTAATTTAATTCTAGTTTAGTATTTGGGGATTAAATTAGAATTTTTAGAAAATGTTATTTAATTCTATAATTTTCAAATGTTATATTTTGCCTCAAAAGAAATTCTAAATATTATAATTCCCTCCTAAATGCTAAATCAAACTTCATAGCCATTGAATTCAGTTTGATTCATCTTTATCCACTCATATTTGGTCTAGAAAGTCCGATAATTTCTCAATCAGGGTCACCAAATTGATCTAAATAGTCAAATGCGCATTAATCGCCCATTTGATTCTATTTTAATTCCAAACGATCTCAAGACATGGGAAATTCTTATTTAAGTTATTTAGAATCTAAATTATTACCTTTATTGACCTATTTGAGGATTCTAAGTTAGAATTTTAATTTTATAGGTCGAAACGAGTTGAAACCATAGTAGCATCTCACGCATAAATTGCACTGTTTATTGAGATCATCCAGGTGGGTTTTTCTATAACTCACAATTATATTTTACATTCGTCCATGAAAAGTATATTAAATGTTTTAATAACATTGTTTACGCAATAATTAGATATGTTGAGACTTCATGCATAGAGGAATTCCGACTTACAAGCAAGATGGTTTACTTTGTGACTAAATGTCTAGATAAGTAACTGTAAAGTATCATGTGATCACATCGGGTCTCTCATCCAATGAAGAAGAGTAAACTTTGTTATAAAGAATGTTCATGGTTATTTTCCATGATTTATGCAGTATAACAGTTTTAAAGTATGAAAGTTTATCTTGGACGAATGTTAATGCCCATTGAGTGTTTTCTGGCACTCAACCCAAATATTTTCAAATGTTTTCAGGTTCTGGAGATCAAGCTGGTTGATGACGACCTGCTGGAGTGGGTTTTGATAGTTGACCCTTGTAGAGTATTTGCTCAAAGCCATCTTTGAATTTATATTTCTATGTTAAATATTATATGTTTCCGTTAATCTCTGCAAAACTTATAAGTTTGAAAGTTGTTGACCCTAGTGGCCAATTTTTGATTGTATATACAAATATTTTGAATGTTTATAAGGGTTGGCCGTGTTGTTTAAATGTGTGGCCTGATTGGCGATGTATATTACTTGTTGACAGGTCATAATATGGTTATGTGTGAGTTAAAGATTTCAAAAAGCCTTGTTGAAAGTTGACTTTGAAAGTACCTGAGTGTGTGGTTTGAACATTTTTAAATTGAGGTGCTGACCGTTTACAAATTATTTTTGAGTTTAATTTAATTTCTTGAAAACCATTTATCACGTAAGCATGTATGTATGTTTTTGGTGACGTTTTGGTCCTAGTGGGATTGGGGCGTTACAAGGATGATTGTGATAAATTAAAAAAACTTCAAGATGCTCGTGGAAAAAAACAAATCTGCCATTTTTCCGTTTCACTATGGGCCTCCGAATTGACAGGGTCGGCCCTATTTTCAGGTACTCCTGATCGATGATAGTTTTTTAATAATTGACGTATTAAAATCTTATTTTGAATAGTATGAGATATAATCATAATTCCAGCGCCAGCATGAGATATTAAAGCCTATTTGACTTAATTAAAATATATACATTATGTATTTTTATGAAAATTTGTTCACCAACGTGACCTGTGGCGTAATCATTATGATTGACGAAAAATACCATCATACCGGAATACCGTTCATATCATACTGAAAAAATACCTAAAATACCAAAATTTTCGGTATACCGATTTTTCGGTAAGGTATGATACCGTACCAGAATTTTACGGTAAGGTAACAGTATGAATTTTCAAAAAAGGTACACTGGCGTATATCAAAAGTTCGGTATACCATAATATATCGGTAAATACCGTACCATGGTATGTACATAAGTGAATGTATATACCGTCATACTAGTACATAACGCTATACCGATAAATACTGTCATACCGGTATATAACGTACTTTAATATATACCGAATTTTAATATATTTCTTTTATTATTATTATTATTATTATTATTATTATTATTATTATTATTATTATTATGCACATTAACATACAATGAAATAATATACTATTTAGTAAGTTTATCATAAAAATTTAGTAATAATTTGATATTTAATTTAATATCTAAATTATAACTAAAAATGAACAATTTGAAATTAAATGTAATAAATAATAATCTTCAATTTTTCTTTAATCAATAAAATTAAAATTTAAAATGAATAATCAATAAAAATTAAAATAAAATTATATATAGGTAAATTATAAGATATTAAATTATTTCAATACAATAAAAGATAAATTAAATTATATAATACATAATGATCTTGTATTCTTTTTCAATTTTTAAAACTAAAAGTGAAGAAGAATGATAAAAAAAAAAGATTAAAAGAAAATTAGATATATCATACAATAATAATATAATACTTAATTTATTTATCGTAAAAGTTCAATATATATATATATAATATTTAATATAATATAATAATTAAATTATAACTAAAAATAAAAAAATGGGTATCAAATGTAATAAATAATAAATATATATATATATATATATATTTCTTCAATCATTAAATTAAAAGTTATGATGAATGATCTATAATATTTTTTAAAAAAAGAATAAGATATACTATACAAAAATATAATGTTTAAACCTCAGTATGTTTTATCATAAAAGTTTTGAAAATTATTAAATTTCATATAATTTAATACTTAACTTATAGCTACAAATTTATCAATTTAAAATCAAATGTTATTGATAATCTTCTATTCTTCTTTATTCTTTAGATTAAAAGTTATGATGAATAGTAAATAAAATTATAATAAAATGAGATCATATACAATATTATACTACTTAATATATGTTCATCATAAAAATTTAAGAAAATATCGTGTGACATATAATTTAATATAAAACTCATAATGAAAAATTGAACAATTTAAAATCAAGTGTAATAAATAATAATCTTACATTCTTCTTTAATCTTTAGACTAAAAGTTATGATAAATTATCAAGAAAATTAAAATAAAATGAGATATTCTATACAATACTATAATAGTTAGTATGCTTTCATAATTTTTAGGAAAATATTATATTTCAGACAATATTATAATATACAGTATATTCATCATGAACGTTTTTTGAGATGTTGAAGATTTGGAGTTCCAATAATTATATTGGATTTTAAAATGTTGGAATTATATGTTTATATTTTTAATAATTGTTGAGACTTAAGATTGTGCTTCTAATAATCGTGTATTTAATATTTGTCAGGATTTTAATATAATTGCATTGTTTTTGTTTTTATTTTTATTTTTTTGTGTTTGAGTTTCATTGTTGATTTGTTGTATTGTATTTGATTGTTACTGGGGATATTTGATGTCATGACTATTATTATTTATGCATGAGTTTTTTTACTAAATAAATTTTTAGTATATCGTAAAATGTTGATAAGGTAAAGTATACCATAAGAAGGTATGGTAAAAGTATACAACATGTATCATACTGAACTTAAGGTATACCGAACTAATTATAGTATATCGAAAGATAAAATAAGATAACGGTATAATTTTTGTGTTACCGTAAATTAAAATAAAATATAAAGTATGACAAAAAAAAGTCAAGTACACTGTAACTTGAGACCCCTACTAACCGTGCATCCATAAAGTAAGTCGCCATAATAGTAGCAAACGGTCATTTTGCTGCTCCGCGAATTTCACTGCGTCCTAAAATTAATGAATTGTAGTCAAAAGGTTTAATTATTCTGATTGAAGTAAGAATTTTAGCGCAGTTCTAGAATTAGTAAAACTCCACTAAAACAAATTAATTTTTCTTTTGAGTTTGTTTGGTCTCACTTGATCAGTTGTATTAATTTATTTTAGGTGTTTTTCTATTTATTTTTAATTGTGGACCTTGTAACTTCACGGTTCAGATCACATTGTCCAACTATGTTATATTCTGTGTGTCATAACTAATTTTTTAATTTAATTTTTTAATAATCCTAATTGGAGAAGAATAAAGTATAAATAAGTAATTTAAATTAAACCATAATAAATTAAAAATAAAAAATAAAATGAAAATTTGATGTAGAAAATGCCATAAAAATATCTCAGGGAACTGGTGTGGCAATTTCATGGCCCAATAGCGAAAAGGGACAAAAATGAAACCATTGTAAGGTTTTTTGAATTGGTTAAAATTCAAACGTTTTTTGATTAGTAATTCTTTTAAGTTTGTTCATTTTGCCACATTTTTATTAATTGAGTAAAATTATTACCAACTTATTATTTTTGTCAAAATTAGGTTATGTTTAGTAATAATAATTAGACAAGATTATATTATTAATTATTCTGGCAATAATAACTAGATAGAATAATCACCAAATTATTTTGGTGGTACGTACTAATAATTATATATTATATTATTCTTACTTTAGTGCGCGCGTGTAGTTAATAATAATAATAATAATAATAATAATAATAACAACAATAATAACAACAACGTTTTTTGATTAATCATAAATGTTAAAATATAATTTTTTTCCATCACTTTATGTGTTTTCTGTAGACGGAAAAAAATATATTTCAGATTTCAAGTTATATGTTGATTCTTGGTTTTATTTTATGCCATAGCAAGAACCCTTTTTTACCAAATAAATAAATAAATTGATTACTAGTTACAATGTACGAACTATATATTGTTCGAGTTATTTATTCTTAAATCTTAATTCCCGACCTTTTGTTTTGGCTAATTAAGATTTCACATATACGTCAATCTTCAGAGTTTAATTTCTTTTTTAATTTACTCACGATTTTAGAAAGCTTTTTATCTCATGATTGATAATTAGCTCTTGAAATGTACGTAAAATATGGGTAGTATAATTTCGTGAGGCTCAACAATTCCGCCACTCGTATTTTATCGGAAAGAAATTGTATAGTGAATAACTAAAAATATTATATATATAGAACAATATTATGTCTGATAATAGATGGAGCTAGGATACATAGTTATTGATTGACATAATTTATTTATCCGTAAAACAGGTAATCTATATATTAATTGTCCGACACAATCATCTGTTGATGCAATAGGGATTTTCCGCCGACGCGGGATTTGGTGAGTTGCGACTCCACGTACTCTTCATACTTCATCGAACCATACATCGCACGCCCATCCTTCTCCACCAGCGCCGCTGCGGGGCCCACCACTGCCTCCCCCGACGGCCCGTTCGCCACCACAATCGATATTCTCTCTCTCTCCGAATTCACCACCGCTCTATGCTTCACACTCTTCAACCTCCCGTTGCTCAAAATCTGCCCAAATTATAAGGAACACGTTATTTAAATAACCAACACATTTAACTAATTAAGTTGCACAATAATGTTGGATGTACGTGAATCGTGATTATATATCATAATTAAGTACCTCCAGTTGATCAGCTACGTTAACCAAAATAGAATTCTGAGGAGAATCAGCATTGAACCACTTGCCCTCGTGCTCAATTTGCAGACCCGCAACTCCGTTATGTATCAGAAAAGTGAACAAACCTGAAATATGTAGGGCATGTTATCAAACTGAGCCGAACCAAATATTGTCATGCTCAACCTTGGCTCGTTTGTTATTGAACGAGTTTCGAACTTTATTTATTGAAGATTCGAGGCTTATGAGTTTATTCGAGCCCAAACAAGCTTTTTAAATTATAGATTTCAATTTAAATATTCATTATTTTCTTTTAAATATAAGTTATTTTTATTCAGAAAAAATACTATATTCACATAATATATTTATTACTAATTAAAGTATAAAATATAAGTTTTGTCAAGTTAATAATTCCATATTTTTAGGCTATCTCATTTAACGAGCTTGGTCACTAAATGAAACTAGCTTTAATAAATGAGCTCGAATAAAATTTTATCAAATCAAGATCCAAATAGCTCATGAGTAACTAACTCATTTACATCATTGGATATACATATATAACACAAAAAAATTATAAAAAACTTTGAGTAAATGAAAAGTGAAGTAATTAAAGAAACCTGGATCCGTATGGGGAGGGATGCCAATAGCTTGGTCTGGCTGAGGGCATGGTGGATAGTAATTTGCAGCAAACATTTGAAAAGTCGAATCCATCTTCAAAACTTCATCCACATAATGTTCATCCAGTTCAAGGGCATTGCATACCTCTTCGATTAGCTTAGTGGCCAATTTTCGGCTTCGTTGGGTGTATTTCAGCACCACTTCCCTATATAAATCATACAATACAAATATACAATACTGGTGTTACATTCGTACTATATACGAGAACATTTTATGATCTTCTACACAATAACTTTACCTCAAGAGTTGGGGTTGGTGAGGGCAGTGAAAATGGGGATGCACGTAGAGTTTAAGGTAATCCCTCCATAAAGTGAAGCTCTAGTTTGAAGTGTTCGCGACATTGAAATTGCCACATTTGATTGGATCTGAAGCACTCTTTGCTTCGTGCTGCTTCTTCTCCGAATCAGGTAAACTCAAAAATTGTTTAATTGCTGTAAACGTTGCATTCATCAAGCTCTCAGTTATCCCATGATTCACGAGCTGCAATCACAAACAAACAATAAAATACTTGTATTAATTATGAGAAGTAACCAATGCTTGTGTATATGTGTGTGCGCGCAAATGGGCTTACGATGAAGAAGCCCCATTCTCGACAGGCTTCTGCAAGATCGTGGATAGCTTTCGATCGTTGATCTCCACCGCCGGCGATAAGGGCGGAGAAATCGACGACAGGGAGTGAATGAGAAGTGAAAGCAGTGGGCTCATTGGAGAAGTTGAATTTGGAAGGGACTGCTTTCAGAGTAGATGAATTTGCTATAACTTTTAAGGTTGTTTCGAATTCAAACGGCTGGAAAGAAGCAGATGATGATTTCCCAGAAACTGCTACCGATGCCATTTTTTTTTCTTTTAATTTGTGTAAAATTGGAGTTGCATGGTGGGGTATATATAATAAGGAAATTAACAAGCACAAAATCGTTTTGTAAACCCGATTTTTAAAATTTTTTCTTTGAATTTAATTTCTTGTGTGTTTATTTAATTTTTCACTTACTATTTGAGATTCTCATGATATTTTAATATTTATAAACAATTAATTAATAACTAAAAATTAAACATAAATTAAAGCATTAAAAATTAAAATTGAAAAAAAAATATATTAAGTGTTATCAGTACATTTGTGTGGTGTTGAAGAAGTTGGGCCTACTTTTCAATTTTTTGTCAGCCGAAAGATGTTTCAGCATTAATACACACATCTGCCAATTTATAAATTTTACTATAACCAGATATGTGTGTACGACCGCAAACTGGACAAATTGTGTTTCATCATTAATTTTTTATAAAAAAATATTAACGCACCACAATTTCTACAGTCCTACAATTGGCACCTCGTCATGTTCAATTCGTATTTAATTATTAAATTTATAATTTTAATAATATTTATTAGAAAAAATAAAGATTTATTATAATATAAAAAATCATAATCAATATTTATCAATAAAAAATAAATTGTAATTTTTAATTTTAAAATAATCAACCATAATAATTAATTACTAATTGAAGGCTGAAAATTAAACACTAAAAATGATTATAAACTCTAATTAAATGAGGTGACCCCTAAAAAAATCATAAAATTAAATTAAATCACAATAAGAAAAATTACAAAAAGAATTGTAATTAAAAAATATAATACGATATGTAACACAAAAAATATAACTAAAAATCTCAAGCGGAATGGAAGATTATAGAATTACCCCGGCTGGCCCATTATTTTAAGTTGATTATAAATTAGATATATATAGTAAGTAAGAGGCAACCCCGTATTCTATCAAAATATAGAATATTTCGAAAAACATTCCAATAGTTAAAATTAGAATAACTGAGAGAAATCGATTATCACTTTTTTAAAAAGTTTGACTGATGGACTCATAAATATTTGTTTGTAGTAATTTTGACACTATTTTTAAGAGTTTGTTTTTCAAAGGCACTACTTTTAAAATGTTGCAGTAAGTGTTTAATCTTTCGATTTATAATAATTTCAACTTTTTTGTTAAGTTTGACTGAATGACTCCAAATATTTGTTTGTAGTAATTTTGACACTACTTTTAAAACATTTCAATAATCTTAATCTTTCGATTTACAATAATTTAATTACCCTCAACTTTTTTGATAGTCGGAATTTGATGTGGCTAGTGTGGTTTGAATAAAATATGTTCATCAACATCTTATATGAGTTTAATACATCCGAAAAATTTGGAGTATTGAAGTTCTTACATATTGAAAAATGGTGTCATTATTGTAAAGTGGTATTGAAATTATAGTGTGAATGTTATCATCACTATTACCAATAGATGAAAACTGGTTGGAATTTAAAAATCGTGTGAAAACAAAACTGGTGTGAAGTTCATGTTATTAAAATTACATTTTTCAAAATGTGTGAAAAATCATAACACCCTTAAAGTTCGTGTATCTAAGGAAACTAACACTTATTATTATTATTATTATTATTATTATTATTATTATTATTATTATTATTATTATTATTATTATTATTATTATTATTTCAAATAATTAATCAATATATGATCAAAATATTTTTAGTCCCAAACGTAACTTTTTTGTCCCAAATTTAATTGTTCCCACTTTTTTGGTCTCAAACGATAAGTTTCGGCATTTTTGGTTCCAAAATTAACCGACTATCAAGTATTCGGTTAGTTTTTAGACCAAAAATATCGAAAATATCATTTGGGACAAAAAAAAGTCAGAAAAATTCAACTTGAGGCAAAAAAAAATTACGGTTATAACTAAAAGTGTCTTGACCATAGCTATTTGATCTCATACGACCAAAAATAAAAATAACACCGAAAGTATGAATTGGACTAAAGGAGTGATTAATTTATAATATTAACCCTTATTTATTGCAAAATAGGTCAATTTGACACCTTTAGTCCCAAACTTATACCACTCCACTATCCAAAATGTACTATGCCTTTATTTTGATCACTTATAAATATAATTGTGTTAACGTATCAAAATGTATGTTCTTCAAGTTTTGTGTTCTTGTTGGTTTTCGCTATGTTACTATCAAAATGGTTAAGACAAATTGTATTTTTATGTTTGAGCTAATTTTATTTATTTATTTTTGCAATTTTGACAATTGAGTAACCATCAATGATCAATATTTATGTTTTTCACTAGCTATATATAAGAAAACGAAGTAGAGTGTCCTAAAACGAATAATTAAAGACACTTCAAGATGAATACTGATAAGTCAATTAATAACCAGAAAATAAAAAAACTCAAGGTTGTAGGAAGAGATAGGTAGGAAAAAAATATTATAATTATATGTATAATTAATTTTATACATATATTTTATTTACATATACAATTTATTAGTTTCATATAAATATCTAAATGTTACCTTGTTGCAAAAAAAAAGTATTAGAGATAATATTTACAAACGAATATCATCACTTGAAATAGGTCTAACTAACCAAATGTTGTCTTTAATTACCACATGTTATCTTTAATGACATTTTTGTGATAATATTGTTGTCACATAAAAATATTTTTCCAACAACATCATATCGTCTCAAATAAATCACTCCTTAAAATATGTCATGATAAAAATATCATTAGAAATAATATGTTTAGTGCATACACACAAATACCGATTATAAATTTTTAATGTTCGCGGTGAAAGAGAAAAAGATCAACTATATATGTGACGTATATTACAAGGTGGGTTCACTTAAGATACTGATAAAATAATTAACGTTGTCCGTGACATCAAACTGCAGGCCAACTTTATTCTAGAAGAATGCCATTGTTTCAACCCTTAATTATGTACACCTAGAAAATTTGCAATATGTTAGGTTTTGTGAAATAATACCTCATCACCTATCTTTTTTGAGTTTTCTATGGATGAAATAATGTATCCTCATTTATAAATTAGTCGCAAAATATATATCTAATTTAAGGTAAAAATTTCCATGCAGCGGTCTTAAATAGTGCTATTTAAGATAGATCAGGTCAAACTCGTGCTTTGACTTGGTCAACGCGGTCAAACCCGCCCTTTAACCCATTTTTTTAGGGTATATTTTTTGTTTTTAGAGTTTTTTGGGGGGTGTTTTTAGGGATTCATTTTGTGTTTTTTAGGGTTTATTAATTCTATTTCATACTCATTTCAAACAAATTAAATCAATTTATTTTAATTTTAGGGTTCACTAATTTTATTTTAGGATATATATTTTTGGAGAACAAAACAAAAGGAACATGAAAATTGAAAAAAAAAAGACAAAAAACGTAAAAAAAACTGCCAAAAAAAAGGAAAAAGAAAAAAGAAAAAAAACTGCTAAAAAAAAAAAGAAAAAAACTGTCAGAAAAAAAAAGGACGAGCGCGCAAATAGCGCCTCATGCACAGAAGTCCAACTCCTAATCTAATTAGTATCACAAACATAAAATTAAAGATTTGATATATGCAACAAAAAAATGTCCAATATATATATATTAAAAGACTCTTTTATCCTTAAGTATAGCCTCTAATGTTTTAATAATTATAAAATAATTATTGCCCCCAACCATTGAAAAATTAAAACCCCCGTTCATGGATATCCAAATTCAACCCTTCTCATTGTGAAAAAAAAAGTTGAAATTTGTACTAATCGAGAAGAAAAATGGATTTCGAAGAATAAATTTGAATGATTTGCAGCCGTTGTTTTATATATCCTCTATTATTTTCTATCAAATATGTAGACGAGATTTTGTTGAAATATTATTTTCATCCATTCTACATGAAGATTTATTAGATAATTCTCTGTAATTATTGATTTTTTTTTCTACTATAGAAATATATATACAAATCTTGATTGATTTTTTATGTAATTAAATTTATATTCATTAAGTGGTATATCTCTAAAATGATAAAAATCATCCATAAATCATTCTCAACTCACCATTAATGGTATTCTTCCATGCTTAAGTCTGCAAAATCAGTGACTTGGACTACTAATTTTGATTGAAGCCTTATAAATTTACAACAAATTAAAGAATCTGAATAAAGAAAGGCGAGATAGTATGAAGAAACTATTTCTTCATTTATCTGTATAAAGAAAGGAATTTTCGTTAAAAAAAATCAACAGAATGCTGTGGGTGGCTATGGGTTAAAGATGAAGAACAGAATGGTGGGGGTGGCTATAGGTTAAAATAAAGAAGGCTTTAAGTCATTTTTAATGGTTTTCAATGTATTGAGGGATACAAGGACAAAAATGTCTATTTAAAAAATATTTATATTTTAAAAAAAATATAGGGCTATAGTAAGAAAATTGGTGGCTATATTTGCCCAAAAAATATATATATTTATTAAAAGTATCATTTCTAATAATGAAAAGGGGTTAATTCCCTTAAAAATCATAAACTTGAGTATATATAGTTACAAATTTAACATAAACTTTAAAAGTATAATTAAAACACCATCTTGGTGTTATCCAACGTCCCTATATTTTTGTAATCCAAATTGACCTTCAATTCAATTGATAATTTGCTCGTCTCTTCGAGTCTATCGTAACCCGACCATCGATTTTTGAAAAAATAGACAATAAAATGGATGAATTGCACACTCACACTAATGATAAAAAAGGGATTATTAAATTAGAGTGCGTCACCATTATTTAAATTTTTTTCAAAAACTAATGGTCAAATCATGATGGATTTGAAGACACGAGTAAGTTGACGGTAGAATCGAAGGTTAATTTATTTTATAAAATTTCAGAAATGTTAAATAACACTCAAACTCAAAGCTGATATTTTAATTGTTTACTTTTAAAATTACTGTTAAATTTACAACTATGCTCAGAGTTCGTAATTCGGGGAATTCAATTAAAAATGTGAAAGTTATCGTTTGAATTTGTAGCTTCCTTGAATCATAAATTTGTAGTCAAAAAGTTTTAAATATTCTGAATCTGTGTTTGAATAAGAACTCCACGTGCAAGTTTACGGTTGAAGTTGTATGAATTTTAGAGTAGTTCTAGAA
The DNA here is from genome assembly GCA_026008535.1 of Perilla frutescens. NCBI lineage: Eukaryota > Viridiplantae > Streptophyta > Magnoliopsida > Lamiales > Lamiaceae > Perilla > Perilla frutescens. Next base: position 50,437,139 of record BRKX01000002.1, read on the forward strand.
TTAGTAAAACTCCAGTACAACCCCAATTTATCTATTTGAGTTTGTTTGGTCTCACTTGAATATTAACTTTTATGGTAGACCTCATAATTATCATTTAGTCAAATTTTGTTAGTAAAATTATAATTAAATTAGATTATGTTAAGTTTAATAATAATAATAATAATAATAATAATAATAATAATAATAATAATAATAATAATAATAATAATAATAATACCAAGAATTATTTAAATTTATGGCCAATGATTGTATTTTAATTTTGTTATTTTTTTATATCTATTTAAATTGTGTTATCATTTTGAATTTTTATCTTAATTAGGATATACGTTTCTTGTTTTAATTTTAAATTTTATTAAATTATAAATAGAGATGTAGAGATTGTTATTAAAAGTGTTGAATTTGATATAAACTTTTGGTATGTGTTGGGTGTAATTTGGTATTTTTGTGAGAATATTGTGCTTTGTTTTTTGGATATTCGCAAAATCAAAGTATTATATACGCTTCTATCTGAATATGATGACAAGTTCATCAATACTTTTTCGTAGTTCAATATAGTTATGTACTTATGTCGTATGTCACACTTTTTTCTTATATATTTCATAATGTTAATTATGTGTCATATGCTGTAACACAAATTTTTATATTTAGTTTGATAAAACACAAAATAGTGTACAGTTCAAATGATTTTTGAATGAAAATATATTTATACAGATCCAATCTATATTTTTTCTCTAATTCTTCTCTACAAAACTTGATCTTCAAACGGTCTTTGAAATCTTCAGAGTAAATTTGTCTCTTTGATTTTCTCGGACTTGTTGTTTGAACTTGGCCTTTGAAGTTTTCGGGGAAGATTTGTATCCTCGATCTTCTTTGACTTGGTATTTGAACTTGATAACGTTAATTCGGAGGGCCGACAACTTGTTTCCAGATCAAACGCCAATTTCGGAATGAATTTGATGAAGAACGTCTTTGACTGTCTTGCTTGTGGATCAAACACCGTCTTCGGGATAAATTTGGTGAAGAACACCTTGAATATTTGAGAGAATTTCACTTATGGAATTTCTTGTCAAATTCTTGAACTCTTCAAATGACTTCTGGAGTAATTTTCAACTAATATGGAGGCCTCTATTTATAGTTGTAGGGAGAGAGATCTAAGGCTGACGTGGCACTATCTCGTTGGCTGTTGGAAATTGATAGATATCCTTTTGAAAGATATTTACTTATTGTCAAAAACTCTTGATATTTATCATATAATAATATTTTTATTATTTAAATATTTTATCTAATTTTGGATTTCATAAAATTTCAAAACTAAATAAACATATATAAAAATCAATAAAAATATTATATATTATATTTAATTTTTTTCTATCTATGTATACGATATACTCTAGTCAAGCATATATGCTTCACTTTAATTCACCGTATGATATCAAATGGAGGGTTGAAATTTTCCGTTGCACTTTTTTGTGTTTTACTCTATGTTTCACTATTAAATTTATGATTTTAATAATATTTATTATAAAATAAAGATTAATTATAACATAAATAATCACAGTCAATATTTATCAATAAAAAATGAATTAAAAATTATAAAACATAATTTTTTCAAAAATCAACCATAATTATGAGGCGTCTCTCTCTTCTCTCTAAGTGTGACTATTTATATTTTAGGTTTGGAACACTAATTACAAAGAAAAAATTTGTCAATTCGCGAAGCTGTAAGGCTGGGATGAGTGAAACGTTTCACACGACCTAATAGCCTATTCTTACAGGATCAACCTAGCTGAAATTGATCGGGTCGACTCAGACCTTCACAATTTGTACATTGGTGGGTCGACATAAACTTTTCGGGTCGACCCATTATCTTTTCTCACTAGGCTCGAATTTCAACGGACTTTAATTATTTAATCCAGTTAAATAGACTTTAATTGGGTAATTAATTAAGCTCAAAGCCTAATTATACTCTTTTTTTTAGCTCTACAAGCTTTTAATTAATCATTTTGCACTGAATATATCACAAATCTGTCACTTTTACTGCAAAACTTGTAAGCACATAGTGATAGAAAACTAAGCACAACAACTAGTAAATCACATAATTTAATAAGCTAAATGTTATCAATTCATGTCCAAAAATTATGTAAAATACACAGTTGTCATTTCCCATTCTCATTCTTAGCACATATGGAGTGTTGGTCCCGGGCGAGTCGGTATCAGTTTAGAGGGGGGGTGAATAAACTGATTCAAAAACTTTTACTTTAGATGCGGAATAACAGGGCCCTTTGACTCGCTTAATGAAACTTATCTATGCACAAACTTGTTGATCAGTTAAGACAGTTTGAGTGCAGCTTGTGTGATATTGTGTGTAGTTCAAAGATATGCAATAATCAATATAGTACAGCACACAAGCGATTTATAGAGGTTCGAAGTCTCAAACTTCTACGTCCTCTCTTCCTTCCACAGAAGGGCAACTTCATTATATAACTTGACTTTCTTCACAAATTACACAATGAAGGATAGTTGGCTGAACCTGCTAACTTCTTACTACCTCAGCGGGTCGACGGCTCACACTTGAAGTCCCTAACTGCTCGCTAGGAAGGTAGGTGCTATTGTCGTCTTTACAAGATTTTATATCTCTTTCGATCTTCAAGAGGTGAGTCTTGAACAGGGGGTATCAACTGATGTGCTCCTTTAATTGAGCTGAGTAGTTGATCATTGAATAGCTGGAACTGAGAAGGCTGCCCTGGCTGGATCGTCAACAACTAGCTGAATATCTTGATTCTGTGAATTCTTCTTCTCAGTTGGACTCTCGCAGTTTCTATCAAAAGCTGAACTTGAGCTTGAGTGGGAGGGAGAAAGAAAAGCTCTTGCTTATATATGTGAAAGTTGTGAAGACAATAAGTTCTTTGTATCAAGGATTTGCGAAGAGTATTTTAAACTCTGATTCACTCGTCTTTTATAGAGGAGTGATTTTGTGACCGTTGAATTCCATTGTCAATTGATCGGTGGCTCTGTTGGCTCATCAATGGCAGGTGGTCTTTAATGATCACTTGGAGCTTTTAGTTGAAGTAGCCGTTACTCTGCCAATCGATCTTCATTAAATTCCAGGATCTTTGTAGGAGCATTTATTCCAAGATTCGCCGGTTTAAGTAATAAACTCCAGGGTTCTCTGGCTTCAGCTTTCTTGGTAGTTTTGAGTTCCAGTTGGCAGTTTTGGATTTGTCAGCTTAGTTTGATTATCGCTCTAGCTGGCAGTTCCAAGCTTGTCAGCTGAGTCTGACTGTTGCTCCAGTTTAGCAGTCCTGAGCTTATCAGCTGAGTTTGGTTATCGCTCCAGTTTGCAGTTCTGAGCTTGTCAGCTGAGATTGGCTATTGCTCCAGTTGGCAGTTCTGGGCTTGTCAGCTGAGCTTGGCTATTGCTCCAGTTTGCAGTTCTGGGCTTGTCAGCTGAGTTTGGCTGTTACTCCAGCTGGCAGTTCTGGGCTTGTCAGCTGAGTTTGGCTATTGCTCCAGCTGGTAGTTCTGAGCTTGTCAGCTGAGTTTGGCTATTGCTCCAGCTGGTAGTTCTGAGCTTCTCTTTCTCTAGTTCACCTGATCTAAAGTTCTTGGCTAGCTTGTCAGCTTGACTGATTTATCTTTGAGCTTTCTTGTCAAATTTGACTAATCACAAGCTGGCTGACTACAGTTCTGACTTTCAGCTGATCTGTTTTGTTTACTGCAGTTTGGCCATCGGTTGGATACTTCCAGTCTCTAGCTTAAACTGATGTTTTATCAGTTTCTTCAGTCTTTAGTCAACTCTTTTCTCCCTCAGCTCAGCTGACTTGGTTGTCAGCTTGTTTTGACTGGTATGACTCCTCAGCTTGTTTTGACTGGTATGACTAGTTGAATTTAGATTGGATGACGAATCTTCCAGCTTGTAGGCCATTCTTCAGATTGGTTGACTTTGACTCTACTTGAGTTCCTTTTTGATGATGCCCTGGACTGGTCAGCTTCGATCTACAGCTTGAACTTTAGTCAGTTTTTCATAACTAATTTTGACATCTCATCAAAACCTGATCTAGGGGTTCCTTGATAGTTTTTCCTAACATGGAGCATAACCATCATTCATTCATTTCTACCAAAAATTGAGAACACATTTTTAATAAAGATAGTTAATTCAGAATACATTTTTAACAAATCAACTGATCATAATCTTCAAGAATTAAACAAATAAATCCTGTAGGTCCCGGACGAGTCGGTATCAGTTTAGAGGGGGGGTGAATAAACTGATTCAAAAACTTTTACTTTACATGCAGAATAATAGGGCCCTTTGACTCGCTTGATGAAACTTATTTGTGCACAAAATTGATAGTCAGTTGAGATAGTTTATGTGCAGCTTGTGTGATATTGCGTACAGTTAAAGATATGTAGTGAACGATATAGTACAGCACACAAGAGATTTATAGAGGTTCGAAGTCTCAAACTTCTGCGTCCTCTCTTCCTTCCGCAGAAGGGCAACTCCACTATATAACTTGAGTTTCTTTACAAATTACACAATGAAGGACAGTTGGCTGAACCTGGTAACTGCTCGCTACCTCAGCTAGTCGACGGCTCACACTTGAAGTCCCTAACTGCTCGCTATGAAGGTAGGTGTTATTGTCGTCTTTACAAGGTTTTAGATCTCTTTCGATCTTCAAGAGGTTAGTATTGAACAAGGGGGTATCAACTGATGTGCTCCTTTGATTGAGCTGAGTAGTTGATCGTTGAATAGCTGGAACTGAGAAGGCTGCCCTGGCTGGATTGTCAACAGCTAGCTGAGTATCTTGATTCAATGAATTCTTCTTCTCAGTTTTGACTTTCGCAGTTTTTATCAAACCTTGCACTTGAGCTTGAGTGGGAGGGAGAAAGAAAAGCTCTTTGCTTGTATATGCGAAGGTTGGCAAGAGTTGTGTTTGTGAAGAGTGTTTAAAACTCTGATTCACCCATCTTTTATAGAGGTGTGATTTTATGACCGTTAAGTTCCATTGTCCATTTGATCAGTAGCTCTGTTGGCTCATCAACGGCAGGTGGTCTTTAATGATCGCTTGGATCATTTGGTTGAAGTAGCCGTTATTCTGCCAATCGATCTTCATTAAATACCAGGATCTTTGAAGGAGCATTTATTCCAAGATACGCTAATTTAAGCAATACACTCCAAGAGTCTTCTGGCTTCAGCTTTCTTGGCAGTTTGGAATTTCAGTTGGCAGTTTTGGATTTCTCAGCTCAGTTAGATTATCGTCCCAGCTGGCAGTTCTGGACTTATCAGCTGAGTCTGGCTACTGCTCCAGTTGGCAGTTCTGGACTTATCAGCTGAGTCTGGCTATCGTTCCAGTTGGCAGTTCTGGACTTATCAACTGAGTCTGGCTATCGCTCTAGTTGGCAGTTCTGGACTTATCAGCTGAGTCTGGCTATCGCTCAAGTTGGCAGTTCTGCACTTATCAGCTGAGTGTGGCCATTGCTCCAGTTGGCAGTTCTGGGCTTGTCAGCTGAGATTGGCCATTGCTCCAGTTGGCTACTGCCAGTCTTTGGCATAAACTGACATTCTATCAGTTTCTTCAATCTTTGATCAACTCCTTTCTCCCCCAGTTCAGCTGACTCGGTTCTCAGCTTGCTTTGACTGGTATGATTCCTCAGCCAAGTTCAACTTTAGACTGGATGATGTGTCTTTCAACTTGTGGGCCATTCTTCAGATCGGTTGACTTTGACTCTTCTTGAGTTCTTCTTTGATGATGCGCTGGGCTGGTCAGCTTCGATCTACAGCTTGAACTTTGGTCAATTTTTCATAAATAATTTTGACATCTTATCAAAACCTGATCTAGGGTTCCTTGATAGTTTTTCTTAACAATTTCCCCCTTTTTGATGATGTCAAAACTTTGTTGATGATGATGGAAAAACTGCAAGTGTAGCAAATGCTAGAATCTTTCAGTCAGTGCACATTCATAGCATATTGAGACAAATTGACTCATGATTTTCATTCAATTATTAGAGCATTTGTCATTCATGCTTATTTTTCAAATATCAGAGCATGTCATATTCATAGCATATTGAGACAAATTGACTCATGATTTTCATTCAATTGTCAGAGCATTTGTCATTCATGCTTATCTTTCAAATATCAGAGCATGCTAATTTTAAGAGCATTTTGGATTTAATCATGCTTCGCATTCAGATATCAGAGCATGACTGAAGTATTAGAGCGTAAAGAATTATGTCAAAACATTCAAACTTGAAGTAGAATCATATCAAAACTTGTATTATATATTCATTTTAAGGCATAATTTCAAGAGATTCAAGAGTTAGTAGTTAAGACTACTAATCTACTTCCTGAATGTTGCTCCAATTTCTCTTTTTCCTTCTGCTCGATTCTCCTCTTTCTTGGACTCCTTGTAGTGTCCATGCTTTCCCCTGAAGCTGATCTTCCCCGTCATGATGAATTTCTCTTTAAATTTGATCCCAAAGAGTCATGCATCCATCATACTGTCCATCTTCCCCCTTTTTGGCATCATCCAAAAGGTAAAGTGGATCACATGATGGTAATGACAAATTTGGCAGAAAAGTGAAGGCGGTGGCCAAATTGTCATCATGAGCTACGGGAACTGAAGGAATTTGCATGGGCAGAGAAAGCCATGCATAGACATCTTCAATTGGCATGAACTGACCTGGATCAGAGATGTCTTGCTCTCTGAAGCTCATGGGGGCCAAGCTGGTGAAGATCTCATCAGTTGAAGGGAGAGGTGGATCACCAACGAAGGGTGCGCACGAGGAGTTGGCTGGTTCATTGTCGGGGAAAGGGGCATCGGTGGGTATCCCGAGCTGGAGTCACTTGATCATCGAATCCATGACCTCCGAGAGCGTTGGAGGTGAGGAGAGTGGATGATTCATCCAGTTTTGACTCCATGTGCCCTCGCTGATCCAGAAGGCGGAGCCATGAGTATGGATAAGGTGAAACATAGTTGACTCATCCAGTTGAAAGCATCAAATATAGTACTGCAAGTACCGCCGCAGTTGCGCGAACAGGGAGGAGTCGGTGTCCTCAATGAGACCAAAGCAGCTTCGGAGCTGGTGGTCTAGAACTGCTTCAAAATCAACCTCAATATAGTCACTCTGGACTAATGGTGGAGGTTGGGAACTGGCTGATATTGTGGGCTGATCACTCAGCCTTAAAAGAGATGCACTTTCCAGCATCAACTCTCTTTCATCAGTGGAGCTGACGGTTGCCTCCAATGGCGTCTTCCATGATCTGAGCTGGAAGGCCCTTGTGGGTGTGGACGCTTTGGGGTCGGATGGCAGTAGATTGTGGAGAGCATGTCCCGTCTACCGAGTAGTTCGCCAGTTGGTATGATCTCATCAAACTGGCTTTGTATGATGTGGCTTATGCGGTTCATAAAGCCAACTCTTTCTCAGAATGTGCCAGTTGACGGATCATACGCCGCTCGCTCGATGTTGGCTCTCAGTTGCGCAAGGATGTAGGAAGCCCAGTCGGCTTGACATCCAAAGTAGAGGGCGGCTGTGAGATGAGCCTTGATCTCGGAGAGATGGATGATCTCGAAGTTACCATGGATAATATGGCTAGTGATATCCAGTAGTTGGATGATATCACTTTGCAAGCTCTCCTTTAATCTATGCGAACTGTCGTTATGGTGCACGTGAGGAAGCTTCCAGATTTTCCATAACTCATGTTTGGATGGCAGATTTAGGTCCATCACGTCGGGACCTTTGCTGGGGAGGTGTAGAGTGGACATCATCGTGTCCTTTGTGACTATGATCACCTGGTTCTTTACAGTGGAGATGATGCTGTCCCCGTTGATAATTGCATTGTAGTAGAACTCAGTGACATAATCAGGTATGTTCTTGACCGGCAACTGTGTCAAGAAGGGAAGCAATCCAGTCGCCGCTAATGGTCGATAAATCTGTTGAAAGACATCCGGGCCAAGACGTACATTTAGCATCTCTAGATTTAGAGACTTGTCCTTTCTTATTTTTCGCTCAAGAGCTTTAATATCCACCATGGGAAATGGAGGCTTCATTTCTGCAAAGATATAATATTCAGATTAGAAATGCAGAAGTTTTGATGAGAGAGAGAAGGCTTAGCAAGAGATCGAATGAGAGAGAGAGAGAGATTTTTAGATGATCAGAGCCTTCATCTCTTTGCTCATATTTATGCATCTTATGCATGCAAGAATCGAGAGTACTCGATTGTTTTTCTTGGCTGATCAGCCATATGATTTGATGGTTGATTAGCTGAATTAATGATGTATGTATCTCAGCCGTTTAACTGTTAAGTGACTTTATGATCGTGTGGCTGAGATGTGATCATTTTGAAAATGGGGTAGTTGCCATAAATAGCGAAATATTTTCTGCAGATCTTTCTATTTATAGCGCATTAAAATATATTTTCTTCGCCTCTTTGTAGGGTTGGTTTAAGATCCATGCAGAGATATTAATGACAACTTTATGATATAGAGTCCGATTTTCAAATTGTAACCATTGACATATAATATAAGATATTTCATAATCACAACGGTAACAATTTAATTGAGATAAGCTTTTGAAAAATAAAGACTTATCCTTAGTCAGTCGAGATACAGTCCAACTGATTGATGACGTGGCGGTTGGTTGAGCAGTTGAGTTTTGATACTCATTTGTCATTGATGAGCTGGTTGCAGTTGAGGCTGCAACTGAATTGATTAGTCGGTTTGATCAGTTGCTCGGCTTTTCTCTAGACAATTTCCGCTTCTTAAAGGGCCTAGCTGGGCTAGCTGCATTGCTTTCTTTGGATGCAGTTTTGTGCATTGATGGTGCAGGCCTTTCCGTTTTCTTGGCTTGGCGAAGGTGAAGCTGGATCTAACGAGCTCTTCATCCTTTGACTAAGGGAGTGTGAGATTCCCTTTGGCGATGACCGAAACTGATCATTTTTCTTGGTCAACTGCGCACCTTTTGAGCTTGACGTGAGCAGTTGAGTCACATAGCTTTTGGATAAGAGATTTGGTGACGTGGTAGTATCTTCATCGTCACTATCTCTTGCATCATTATGCCTTGTATTCCTTTGAGAAGCTATGACTGCAGTGTGGGATATGTGGGGTTCTATCCTTTGGACAGCAGATGGAGTCCGTCGAGATGGCTCAGCTGACTGACTTGATAGATTATCAAAGTTCAGCTGACGACAAAGTGAGTCAGTTGGGCAGTTGACTGGTTGTCCTGCAGTTCCAACTGCTTGGAACATGAATCTGGATTTGAATTCGGCTAGTAAGGCGGTTGCTGGAATCTTGTTGACCATCCGGTGATTCATGATGTGCTGAACTTGCACAATGGTTGGAGGGAATGGATTTAATGATCCTATCCATTTGATGCTCCAAGTTTCTTCTCTTTGCCAGAAGCTAATGCCATGAAAGGCAGTTAGCAAGAAGTGAGACTGGATAGACATAGAATATCTCCAGTTGTACCAATAGAAATATCGGTGAAGTTGTTTGTACAACTCTTGATCTCGTTGTGCAACAGTAGTGAAGTGAGTGAGAAGAAGATTGGTCACTTCCTTTTGTGCACTTTTGACTGCATATTCACCACTGTAGAAAGTGCGAATATTCTCTTCAGTCAGCTGGAGCGGAGAGCATGTGCCTCTGAAGCAGTCTGCTCTATAGTTTGGATGGGGTATTCCAATGAATGGAATAAGCTCATCTGGATCAGAGCAAACCTGAAAATCAACTGGTGATCCGTTCTTTAATTTTGGAGAGTGAACGGCATTGGCAGTTGAGTTGCTCGAACTCTGGTTGCTCATCTTGGCCTTGTCTCTTCTCTTCTTCTTCAGGGACTGTAGATGAGCTGTTCCTTTCTTGGGGATCCAGTCGGAGATCAGAACCAGTAGTGATTCATCACTTGGGAGCTTCAGTAGGTCTTCAACCATTTTGCTCATCCTTAGAACAAGTCCAACCTTAGACTCAAATTTGCCAGACTTATTTGAGTCTGCAGCCTTGATCACTTGATGCTTGAATTGTTGAAAGACAAACTCTGCCCAGTTTGTTTGTCTTCCTTCAGCAAGGTGAATCATGACTTTGTATCTCTCTTGGGTGAGTTGGCTTAGACTTCCAATTTCTCCGAACATCATCTTGTTCGTTATGTCAAGTAGAACTCCATACTCGGGCTTGAGATCAGTTTTAGCGGTGGTAAAACTGAATCTGCAGGATAAAGCTTTCCATTCTCTCCAGTGTGATTCTGCAAATACCTTTAGATCTTGAACGAGTGAGCCTTCTTGTGGAAGTTGAAATACTTCAGCAACTGTTTTCTCATTGATGTGTAGCATCCTTCCTTGAATCACTGAAGATATCATCTTCCCATCTGCAGATAATTTTGCTTGAAGCAGATATTCACTCACCAAATTTTGTCTAAAGAATTTTGGTGGTGTTTCCAGGTAGTGAAGAACTCCTGTTTTGTGAAGATTTGACAGAAGGATTGGATTCTTTGATTCATCAAGAATCAATTGAAATTTCTGTCTGTCAAGGAATTTATCTCTCATAAGTTAGCTTTTGAAGGAGTTTGAAGATCTGGATAATTCGGCCATCTTTGAGTTTGGCTGAAATTTTAGAGTATTCAAGATCTTTTGAGAGAGAAAGATGTTTTTAGATCTTTTTGGAGGAGGAGGCTTTTTGAGAGGCTTGATAGAGAGAGGCTTTTATGAGTGTGTGGATAGGCTCATAGATATGATGGTTGAAATGGTACTAGCCTCTGATTTCTTTTGGTCGTTGGCAATTAATGACCTTGACACGTGTCATTGATTTGCAACGGTCAAAATTTCAAAATAAATGTAAAGCTTGACATTTATTTGAAAATAAAAAAAAACTTTTATAAATATTAATCAAAAGATAATTACAACTGATTAACAAGAAGTGTACTTAAGACTTTTCTAATCATGTTTAAGTGTGATCAGCCTCTAGTCCTTCTTGTGATCAGTTTTTCTTCTCTTGGCCAGCGGCTCGGTGGGCTCCTCATCATCATCCTCGGTGCTGCTAGCTGACTCAGTTTTAGCGAACTGGAGTCTCTGTTGTGCTTGCAGCTGCTTGATTTGCTCAGTGTGCAGTTTAACCTGTTGCTGCAGGGAGTCATACAGTTTAATCTGATGTTGCAGGGACTCAATCAGTTCCACATAGTGTGGAGGGAGCTGGGCTGTGGAACTGCTGGGTTGAGCCTCGAACTGGACTGCTCTTGAGTCCGCTTCCTCCCCTTTTTCAGTTCCAACAAGTTCCTCGCAAGGAACTGTGTGGGAAATTTCATATGTCTCCATACTGGGTTGGTAGACAGCTTGGTTTTTCTTTTGAGCTGACTGATCAGTTGATTGATCAGTCGTATCCACCACTGGATCAGCTAGAGGAATAGGTGATGCAGTTTCTTTTTCAGCAGTTGGCCCTTGTGACATGACTGTTTGGGTCTCAGCTGTCTTATCAAACTGTCGAGTCTGATCAGCTGATTCTTCTGATTCTTCTGGAATGACATTGATTTCGACTTCAGTTCTGTGAGGAGATTTCTCAGAGTGAAGTTCTCTTATCACTTCATCAATGATATCATCTACTGGATTCAGTGTTTGGTCACTTGTAGCAGCTGATTGCTGTTCAGGCTGATGGCTGTGTGACTTCTTCATTAATTGATTGAACAGCCACTTATGTTGAACATGGGGATGCGACCACCTTTCTTGTTCCAGTTCAGTTGTGATGACTGGCAGGGTTAAGCAGTGAACTCTGCACAGTTCATCAAACACATCCTTCATTGATCCTTCAGCTGGATTTGTGAATTCTTTCCTCTGTTGTAACTGCCTCATTAGGTGTTTGCCTTTAGTGATGTTGGCATTCTCACTATCTGTCCACCACATGCTCCACTCTTCTTCTCGCCTCCAGAAGCTCATTTCATGGAACGCGAGCAGCGAGAGAAATTGCTCTGACTGGTATACATGCCTCCATAGAAACCAGTAGATGTATCTGGTTAAAGTGTGAAAGAGCTCCTCATGACCAGTTAGCTCCTGGGCATAGTGTAGAGCCATGTGCTTTTGAGTGGTGTTATCAGCCCACTTTTTTACAGACTCTCCTTGTGAGTATGCTCTTATATTTCCTTCGATTTGAGCTATGGGAGGACACGTCATTTGAAAATAATCGACTCCAGCTCCATTGTGAGGGATCCCTTTTGCAGGGATGATATCCTCTGGGTTTTCGCACGGAGCTGTATCTTCAATAGTTAAATTTGGTGGGATTGATGGATCTTGTATAGGGCTTGATCTTTTTCTCCTTCTGGACTGAGAGAGTAATATTCGTTTCCTTCTCGGTTGATCGGCTGACTTCTTCCTTGTAGCTGATCTGACAGCAGCTGGCCTAGCTGATTGTCCGATTATGTCAGTTCTGATGACAACTAGGCTGTGTTGCCTGAATCTCTGAGCTATTGGAATTTCGTCATCAGAGTCAGCAGTAACTGGCTTCTTTCCCTTGCCTTTAGTTGCAGGCTTCTTTCTTCTTGACTGGTCAGTTTGTTCCGGATCAATCTCAACAATTCTGAGAGGCTTCGAGATGAATTCATTACTGACTATAGTTTTGAATTCTTTCTCCTCAGCTATCCATGGGAACTGCTTCTCCAGAATTATGCTGACCCGGCTGATATATCTAATTCTTTGAGAGAATTTCTCATCATTCTAGCCTCTTTCAATGATATCAACGTACCTCTTCAGCTGTTCGAAGAAGTACTGTGCCCAGTTGATCTCCATTCGATTGTAGACGGCAGCGTAGATTTTGTACTTCGTTAATGTCATTTCCGATTGACTGCTAGTTGTTCCAACCATAATTTTTGAAGCAATAACAGCGAGTACTTGGAATTCATCTTGAAACTTCGAGATAAGATGATTGCTCTTATATGGTTGAAGCTCTCCTTCCTTTTTCCAGAAATCATAGGCTTCCTGGAAATTCACTTGAACGTCCTCCAGCTTGAGTCCATTGTTGGGTAGTCCAAATATGTTGCTCAGGGACTCAGCTGTCACGACAATACCGTGTTCTCTTACTTCCAGTCTGATTTCCCTGGGATTCGAGGATCCGTTTGAATTTAAGTAGAATTCAGCAACTGGCTCGATGTAGATACGTTCTGAAAACATCTCCATAAACTTCTTCAGCCTGGCCTGAGAAAGCTTTTCGACGATCATTCTGCTGAGTGGAGAAGCTTTGCAAGCTTGAAGAAATCCGACTGGATTGAAAAACTTGTCTCTATCGAGCTTATCACAGAAAGCTGTAGAGTCTTCTCCGGATTGATGGAAATTGAATATTTTGCGTGATGGATTTTGAGCCATGATTCTTCGAAGAAGATTGACTTGCGAAGCTGAGGAATTGATCTTTCAAGATTGAACAAGCTTTTGACGAGAAATATATAGAAGGCCAGTAACTTTGTAGTAAAGATCGGGAAGATTATCTCGATTGTTCAGCCGACTTATTTATATAGAGAGATTTGGCTCATCCAACAGTTGTGACGCTTGGTCTCCCCAAATTCAACGGTCGGATTAGATCAATCGACCCGTCGATTGGCTTTTCATTTCTATCCGTTGGGGATAAATGAGGAGAGAGAAAGACTTTTCAACGGTAACATTCTGATGACACGTGTTTTTACCGTTTCCACTATTGAGACTTTTGAACTTATCTTCTCTCTTCAGCAGTTTCTCCTTAGCTTGAAACTGATTACGTCATCAGTTGGCTTTGACCATAACTAGAGGTTTTTGAACAATTCCAACTGGGATATCTTCTCATCAGTTCCTGACTGGTCTTGACTGCTTGGACTTTTATTCAGCTGCTTCTCAGTTCAGCTGTTCTCCTTCAGCTGTTTCTTGAACTGATATCTCCTTTTGAGTTTACTTCAGTTCCTATGACTTCTTCGTCAGTTTGATCAATTTGCAGCTTGTATGTTCTGCATAACTGACTGGATCATTAGTCTGAGCGACTGAACTGATGATTCAGTAGAACTGATGGGGTAAACTGATCATTTCCCAGTTTGCTTATTTCTCAGCAGTTTCTTGCATATACTTCAAACTGATGAATTTTGTGGCAAACTGATCAGTTTTTCATCTTTTTGATTCAGTTTCTCTCTGCAGCTGGAGTGGTCCCTGGGCCTTTTTCTTCCAGTTCATCATCTTCATCCTGTGATACTAGCTCCAGCAGTCCCAACTGTATGCATAGCTCCATAAACCTTGCTTCAGGCAATGGTTTGGTGAAGATGTCAGCTATCTACTTCTCAGTATTGACATATTTGATGCATATGTCCTTCTTCTCGATGTGATCTCTGATGAAGTGGTGCCTTATGTCAATGTGCTTAGTTCTTGAATGTAGAACTGGATTCTGAGATATCGCAGTTGCACTATTGTTGTCACAGTAGATAGACACTTCTTCAGTTTCAACTTTGTAATCCTTCAACTGTTGCTTCATCCAGAGTATTTGAGCACAGCAGCTTCCAGCAGCTACATACTTTGCTTCAGTTGTTGACGTGGCAACTGAGTGCTGCTTTTTGCTAAACCAGGACATCAGTTTGCTTCCAAGAAACTGACATGTTCCACTGGTGCTTTTTCTGTCAATCTTGCATCCACCAAAGTCTGAGTCTGAATATCCAATTAAGCTCAGACTGTCATCTCTGGGATACCATAATCCAAGATTTATGGTTCCTTTGAGATATTTGATAATTCTCTTAGCGGCTTCAAGATGACTTTTCTTTGGATTGACTTGAAACCGCGCACATAGATCGACTGAATATGAGATGTCTGGCCGGCTGGCTGTTAAGTAAAGTAAGGACCCAATGATTCCTCTGTAGTAAGTTTGGCTAACTGTTTCTCCTTCTTCATCAAGTGTTAGCTGAACTGATGTGTTCATTGGAACCTTGAGAGTTTTTCCTTGACTAGTTCCTTGGTGTACTTCGCCTGGTTGATATGAATTCCATCTTTCAGCTGCTTTACTTAGATTCCTAGGAAGAATGTCATTTCTCCCATCATGCTCATCTCAAATTCGCTTTGCATCAGTTGAGTGAACCGTGTGCATAGATCTTTGCTCTTTGATCCAAAAATTATGTCATCCACATAAATTTGAACTATTAAGATCTCAGTTGATTGTTCTATTCGGAATAGAGTTCAATCAATGACTCTTTTTTGGAACCCATTTTTCAACAAGAATGTTGTTAGAGTTTCATACCACGCTCTTGGAGCTTGCTTTAATCCGTAGAGAGCCTTTTTCAGTTTGAAGACTTGATCACCAATTTCAAAGCCTGGCGGTTGCTTAATATACACATCCTCTTTGAGCATTCATTGAAGAAAAGCACTCTTGACATCCATTTGATAGACTGTGAAGTTGAAGTGAGCTGCATAGGCTAGGAATAGTCTGATGGCTTCCAATCTTGCAACTGGCACAAATGTCTCATCAAAGTCGATCCCTTCACTTTGTGAGTAACCTTTGGCTACCAGTCTAGCCTTGTTTCTTGTGATCACTCCTTGTTCATCCAGTTTGTTGCGAAACACCCATTTTGTGCCAATGACCTTCTGGGTTTTCAGTCTGTCAACAAGAAACCATACGTTATTTCGTGTGAACTGGTTCAGTTATTCTTGCATAGCCATGATCCATTCTGAATCTTCTAAGGCTTCTTTGACGTTTGTTGGTTCAATTTGAGAGATGAAGCATGTGAATAATGCATGCTCAGTTGATCCTCTGGTCTGAACTCGACTTCTTGGATAACCAACTATCTTGTCAGTTGGGTGGCTTCGGAGCCACTTGGGCAAGATAGCTTCAGCTGAGTCTCCAGCTGGCTCTTTTGTGATGACGTCATCAGTTTCTCGTTCATCAGTTGGTTCGGCATTCTCATCATTTCTTCCCCCTGCTTCAGTTGTGGGGTTTGCGGTCTCAGCACGATTTGTGTCTTCATAAACCAAGTTGTTCTCAACTGGTTTAGTACCAGCTTCATTGCCTTCTTCTAATGAAACTTCAAATCGCTCTGGAACAATGTGATCCACATAGTCCTGTGAATTTTCAGTTTCACTAGGTAGTACTTGAACTGATGTGTCTATAGTTTCTTTGTTCCTGTACTCACTAGCAAATTCATCAAATACCACATGACATGTTATTTCCACAACAAGAGTTCATTTATTGAACACTCTATAAGCTTGTGCATGAGGAGAGTTATACCCAAGAAATATTCCCTCATCAGCTTTAGCACTAAAAGCTTTCAATTGAGTCTTGCAATTGTTGTGAATATAACATTTACAGCCAAATATTTTAAAATATGAGATAGAAGGCTTACGACCCTTGTACAGTTCATAAGGTGTCTTGTCATGGGCTGCTACAATGGCACTTCGATTTTGAGTATGGCAAGCTGTGTTGACTGCTTCAGCCCAGTATCCTTCAGCTATGTTGGCATCAGCTATCATCCATCGAGCTGCTTCCTTTAGTGTTCGGTTGCGCCTTTCAGCTACACCATTTTGTTGTGGAGTTCTTGCAGCTTAATGTTCATGAGTGATTCCAAGCTGGTTGAGGAAGCTGATCATATGTTGATTCACAAATTCAGTTCCATTGTCGGAGCGAATTCTTTGAACTGATCTTTCCTTCTCAGTTTATAGTCTTCTGATCAGCGCCGTGAGCTTGTCATATGTTTCATCTTTGCTCCTCAAGAATTCCACCCATGTATATCTTGAGTAATCATCAACTACTACAAGAGTGAATCTTTTGCCTTTTGGAGTTTGAGGTCTAACTGGACCAAACAAATCCATGTGTAGTAGTTGAAGACAGTCAGTTGTTCCTGGTGGATGATTCTTATTCTTGAAGGATGACTTCACTTGCTTCCCTTTTCGACATGGTCCGCATACACCTGTTTTCTTGTATATCTCCTTGGGAAGCCCCTCAACTAACTCTTTCTTTGCTAGGTAGTTGATTGTTTTGAAGTTGATGTGGCTCATTCGTCGATGCCATAGCCAGCTTGCTTCAGTTGATCCTTTTGAGAGAAAGCAAGCTTCTGAGTAGCCGGTTGACCAGTCAACAATGTACATATTTCCTCTCCTGATGCCGGTTAGCAAAATTACTCCAGTTGACTTGTCTATTATGTTGCAGGAGTTTTTGGTGAAGTCAACTGAGTAGCCATTGTCGCACAGCTGGCTGATGCTGAGTAATTTGTGCTTTAGTCCATCCACGTGGGAGACTCCATTCACTACTACTTTTCCTTTGACAACGAACCCTTCTCCAATGGTTCGGCTTTTGGAATTGTCTCCAAATGTGACAAGTGGACCTTTGATTTCTTCATAACCGTTGAGATCTTCTCTGTCTCCGGTCATGTGCTTGGAGCACCCGCTATCTAGATACCAAATGTCTTTGGTTTTTTTTATAGATAGGATGCTCTTGTCCTGCAGAGAAAAGGATTAGCATTTAGGGACCCATTTCATATCGGGTCCTTTTTTATACATTAAGCCTTTTGGAATCCAGACTTGCCAAACTTTTGGCTTCTTTTCACTCAAAGAGTCAACTGATTTGGATCGTTTCATCAGTTTTGACTCTCTTTCAACTCTCCTTGAGTCGGTTGAATGATACCTGCGTTGAAAGTTAGTAGGATAAAACAATTTAACTAGCACACAATTATTTTGAGATTTTTGGGCTCTTCTATCAGGCCAATGCCTTGTGTGCTTCCAGTTCATTGGGTTGAACCCTTTTGGATCAGCTCTTGGTTCATTTCTTGAATCCAGATATTCATTGTAATGATGATAGGGTTGAAATGATTTTCTTTGATATCTTCTAGAAGTGCTTTGATTAAGCTGCTTAGCAGGGTAGTGAACTGAGATCTAGACTGGTCTATCTTTTCATAGTGAACTGATCTGCCAGTTTGCCTTTAGGGCATTTTATACTGAGCTGGTGACCTTTGTTGAACTGGAGGCTTTGGACGAGTGGATTGACTTGAGTGAACTGATGGTCTTGGCTGGGAACTGGGCTTTAGCTGACCAGGTGTTTTAGATTGGTAGAACTGACCAAACTTTCTGGGCTGGGTCTGGGGATTTTTCAATATTCCCTTTTCTTTGTTTGACTCAGCTGGCTGATCCTGAGATCTCGTGAACCCTTTTAGGATTCCCTTGTCACTAGGTCGAGCAACTGCTTTTCCCTTTTCTAGGGCAGTGAACTTGCTATATCCTAGCCCTGAGCTGCCAATTCCAGTTCTTTGATGACTGAGTATTTCATCTAGAGTCTGAGATCCCTTTTTGAACTTTAGGTTTACCTTTTCTTTTTCAAGGATCTCTTGCTTGAGTTTTTGATTTTCTTCCTCTAGATCAGCAGTTCTCAGTTTCAATTTTTCAAATTCTGTAAACTGAGATTCAAGATAATTTAATCTTTCATGATCAATGCTCAGTTTCCTGACCTTGTTTCTCAGTTCATCATTTTCATCTTTAAGTTCAACATGCAAACAGGAGATTGAAGCTAATTGGTCTTCTAGCATCATAAGTTTCACATCAAGTTCATTATTAGAGACAGTTGCTTCATTGATATGATAAAAAGAAGTTTGAGAGTCAACTGTACTAACCTCTTCATCATGATCAGCCATGAGGCAGAATAATGCTTCATCATTATCTGAGCTGTAGCCGTTAAAGTCGATTCCAGAAGGATAGTTTGAATCATCCAGCACAGCATTCTCGAAACTTGCGACCATTGCTTTTCTTTTGAAGAAGCTTCTTTTTACCTTGGCTTTCTTATCTTCAGGGAGTTCTGGACATTCAAACCTGTAATGTCCTTGTTTATGACAATGAAAACACTCTCCAAGATTGCGATTGCCAATCCTGAATGGTTCAACTGGTCGTTCAGCTGGTTGGTAGGCTTTTTCAACTTTTGGAATTTCATCAGTTTGAGATGAAAGTGATTGTTTATCCCGAGCTCTCTTCAACTTTTCTAGCAATTTGGTAACTGATTGAATCTGATCATTGATGTCATTAGTTAGATTTTCCTTTTTTTCAGTTAGCTCCCTTTTTCGTTCAGTTGAAGATCCTCCTTGCTTTTCTTTGGCTGGTGAGCTCCTAGGTCGGAAGTTGTTTCTTCCTCGAGCGTCTCTAAACCTGGTCCTTTCACCATAGAAAGCTGCGTCTTGAGCTGACGATGTCGACGCTTCTCTTTTTCGGTTTAGACTGTACTCATGAGCTTTAAGAGATCCAAATAGTTCCCTTGAAGTGATGCTGTTTAGGTTTCTTGACTCCTTTGTAGCTATCACTTTCATATCTCATTCGTCAGTGAGATTATCCAGTATTTTGGAATTCATCTCTGAATTGGGATAACTCCTCCCAAGGTTGTTCATCTCACTAATGATGCCTAGAAATCTAGTTTTAAGGCTTGAGATGGACTCTTCTGCCTGCATTTTGAAGGATTCATACCTATCAACTGCCAGTTGGAGCTTGTTTCCTTTTATAGCTTCGGACTCTCTGCAAAGATCTGCTAGTAGGTCCCATATCTCTTTGGCAGTTGTGCAGTTCTTGGTATCCTTCATATGATCTTCATCTAGAGTTTGGAATAATGTAGCTTGAGCAACGAACTCTAGATTTTTCAACTTCTTCTCTTCATTGGTGAGAAGATTAGTTGGCTTCGGAATCCTTGCTGGTTGATTGATATCAACTATGTGAGCGTCATTGTCCATCATGATGATGATTGGGCCCTTTTCAATGACTTCCCACATATTCTCATGAATTGAGCAGAGATGCGCCTTTATTCTCCTGCTCCAGTTATCATAGTTCTCAACTGAAAACAAAGGTAGCTTATGGTTTCCCATAGCTGGAATGTTAGCACAGATAAGTAGATCTGATTCAGTTGATCTGCAGAAATGGCTGATCCTTAGAATCAACCGCTCTGATACCACTTGTTGGTCCCGGGCGAGTCGGTATCAGTTTAGGGGGGGTGAATAAACTGATTCAAAAACTTTTACTTTAGATGCGGAATAACAGGGCCCTTTGACTCGCTTGATGAAACTTATTTGTGCACAAAATTGATAGTCAGTTGAGACAGTTTATGTGTAGCTTGTGTGATATTGTGTACAGTTAAAGATATGCAGTGAATGATATAGTATAGCACACAAGAGATTTATAGAGGTTCGAAGTCTCAAACTTCTACGTCCTCTCTTCCTTTCGCAGAAGGGCAACTCCACTATATAACTTGAGTTTCTTTACAAATTACACAATGAAGGACAGTTGGCTGAACCTGGTAACTGCTCGCTACCTCAGCTGGTCGACGGCTCACACTTGAAGTCCCTAACTGCTCGCTAGGAAGGTAGGTGCTATTGTCATCTTTACAAGGTTTTAGATCTCTTTCGATCTTCAAGAGGTTAGTCTTGAACAAGGGGGTATCAACTGATGTGCTCCTTTGATTGAGCTGAGTAGTTGATCGTTGAATAGCTGGAACTGAGAAGGTTGTCCTGGCTGGATTGTCAACAGCTAGCTGAGTATCTTGATTCAATGAATTCTTCTTCTCAGTTTTGACTTTCGCAGTTTTTATCAAACATTGTACTTGAGCTTGAGTGGGAGGGAGAAAGAAAAGCTCTTTGCTTGTATATGCGAAGGTTGGCAAGAGTTGTGTTTGCGAAGAGTGTTTAAAACTCTGATTCACCCGTCTTTTATAGATGAGTGATTTTATGACCGTTGAGTTCTATTGTCCATTTGATCAGTGGCTCTGTTGGCTCATCAACAGTAGGTGGTCTTTAATGATCGCTTGGATCATTTGGTTGAAGTAGCCGTTATTCTGCCAATCGATCTTCATTAAATTCCAGGATCTTTGAAGGAGCATTTATTCCAAGATACGCTGATTTAAGCAATACACTCCAGGAGTCTTCTGGCTTCAGCTTTCTTGGCAGTTTGGAATTTCAATTGGCAATTTTGGATTTCTCAGCTTAGTTAGATTATCGTCCCAACTGGCAGTTCTGGACTTATCAGTTGAGTCTGGCTACCACTCCAGTTGGCAGTTCTGGACTTATCAGTTGAGTTTGGCTATCGTTCCAGTTAGCAATTCTGGACTTATCAGCTGAGTCTGGCTATCGCTCCAGTTGGCAGTTCTGGACTTATCAGCTGAGTCTGGCTATCGCTCCAGTTGGCAGTTCTGGACTTATCAGCTGAGTCTGGCTATCGCTCCAGTTGGCAGTTCTGGACTTATCAGCTGAGTGTGGCTATTGCTCCAGTTGGTAGTTCTGGGTTTGTCAGCTGAGTGTGGCCATTGCTCCAATTGGCAGTTCTGGGCTTGTCAGCTGAGATTGGCCATTGCTCCAGTTGGCAGTTCTGGGCTTGTCAGCTGAGATTGGCCATTGCTCCAGTTGGCTACT
Organism: Perilla frutescens; assembly: GCA_026008535.1. NCBI lineage: Eukaryota > Viridiplantae > Streptophyta > Magnoliopsida > Lamiales > Lamiaceae > Perilla > Perilla frutescens. The sequence continues at coordinate 50,458,463 of BRKX01000002.1, forward strand.
GCTAGTCTTTGGCATAAACTGACATTCTATCAGTTTCTTCAATCTTTGGTCAACTCCTTTCTCCCTCAGTTCAGCTGACTCGGTTCTCAGCTTGCTTTGACTGGTATGATTCCTCAGCCAAGTTGAACTTTAGACTGGATGACGTGTCTTTCCACTTGTAGGCCATTCTTCAGATCGGTTGACTTTGACTCTTCTTGAGTTCTTCTTTGATGATGCCCTGGGCTGGTCAGCTTCGATCTACAGCTTAAACTTTGGTCAGTTTTTCATAAATAATTTTGACATCTCATCAAAACCTGATCTAGGGTTCCTTGATAGTTTTTCCTAACAAATCCACAGACATTTATCTTTAGTTCCATCATCCACGCGATGGATTAAACCCTAATCCAAAGAGAAAAAGCAATTAAACAAACAAGCAAACTTGTGTTTTGTATATTGACATTCTGATAATTTACCCGTTGTCTCAGTCACCATTGTAAAATTCATACGGAAATAGACAATGGTTTTAAACCGTTGTCAAATTACAACTGTTTTAAAGCCATTGTAAATTTATCAAGTGAACATACAAACACAAACACAATGGCTTTTCATAAAACCGTTGTGGATTAACAACAATTTTGATGAAAACCTTGTGACTTTTCAACGAACTGAATGTTATATTAACGAATCTCATGAAATAAGCATAAATGCACTTTTACATAATAAAGTTTGAAAAAAAAACTTACAACAATTTACGAATGAGGAAAACTTATGTGCACCAGCCCCCACCCCCATATGTGAGGTGTTAAATATTTCATATTGATTGGGGAAAGTGGCATGTGCCACTTATTAAGATGAGGACAATCCTCCCCTTCAAAGTCGGTTTTATGAGGGTGAGTTAGACCTGGTATCCATTTCTAATATGGTATCAAAGCCAACCCAAATTTCAATGTTGGGGCCCGAAATATCAAGTTCTGAGTGATTTCTGGCTTAATTCCACAGTACTGCACATGAGTAGGACTGTAAATGAACAGAGCTGCTCGAGAGCTATTCGAAGTTCGATTCGAAAAAAAGTCGTTTGAAATTCGTTCATTTTCTAAACGAGCTGATTTCGAGCCTCGAATCGAGCTCGATAAAATTTTCGAGCCGAGCTCGAACATATTAGTATTCGGCTCGGTCAACTTGTGAACATGTTCGATCTCGAGCTTTAATCGAACATGTTCATGAACATGTTCATCAATATTATAAATAATTCAAATTGGTAAATAAAATAAGTCTTTATTTTAAAACTCGAGCTCGAATATGTAGATTAAACGAGTTTTTTTTCGAGCATTTGAGCTCAGGCTCGTTTAGTAAATTTTCGAGCATTTCACGAATCGAGCTCGAACTGAATTCAAACATGATAAATATTTATCGAGCCGAGCTTGAACAAGAGAAAAAAGCTCGAGCTTGAATATTCCTTAACGAGCCGAGCTCGAGCATCAGAGTGTTCGGCTCGATTCAGTTCGTTTACAGCCTTACGCATGAGGAGGAGGCGCGTGGAACTTACGCGCCTGTCTTTTTTTTCTTGATATTTTTCTATTTTTTTTCGATTTTCTATATTTTCTTTTTGTTTTTTTCCAAAAAAATTATACCCTAAAATAAAATTAGTGAGCCCTAAAATCAAAGTGAGTTAATTTAATTTATTTGAAATAAATAAAAATTTATACCGTAAAATAAAATTAATAAACCCCTAAAAAACATAAAACAAACCCATTAAAAACCCTAAAAAAAATAAAATAAACCCCTAAAAAACCTTAAAAAATCATAAACTCCTAAACTCTAAACCTTAACAGGAATGGAAAAAATCACAATTTGAATTAAATAAACCAGTGTGAGATAAGATAACTATTATATGTCTTACTTTTTAATGATACTAGTGATACTTTTCGAATTTTGAATGATACTTTTTAGTGTTACAGTCAATTTATTTTTGCAATATTTTTTTTTGCTGGTTGACCCGCGTAGATTGGGTCAAAGCGGGTTAAACCCGCGTTTTGACCCGTCCTGTCTAAAATAAACCTTATTTACACCTAGTACATGGAAGACTGGAAGTGTGTGTGCTTACGTATACATGACTCATTAAAATTCTAATAAATACAATAATGTTGAGGTGAGTAGGCGATTTCATACTAAATATATATGCATGTTTTAGATGGATTGGATCCCTTATCACGAATAGCGTAACATCTTTTATACCAAAGTTAGGTTTTTTTTAATATATCGTGATTGGGGAATGATGAATCATAAATAAATATTTTATATTAAACTAAAATCATAATAAACTGAAAAAAGAAGAAGAAGATAGGTTTGACATATGAAATGTTACAGAGAATAACATAGGGGGTCTATGTTAGAAGATTTCATAAATTTATAAAAGGGTTAAGGGTCACATAGCCCCCTCGACTATTCTACAGGGGTCACATTGCCCCCTCTTTAATTATTTGGTCCATTTAGCCTCCCCAACTCTCTAAAATGGCTCACATTGCCCCTTCCATGGATGGAAAAGTTAACACCATTAACAAACATACACTAACACACATTTTACTCACACACTAAGATTTTTCATATATTTTTACACACAAAATTATTACAAATTAATAAATTATGGTTAATAATAACTAAAATAATAAATACCAATAAATTGATTAATAAATTAATTAAAACATAATAATAGTAATATAGTATGGAAATTTCAATATATATATATATATATATCGAGTTCATTTATAAAATTATTTTGAATTTTAAAATTCGATGATTGAATGATGAATTCTGCAATTGATATATTAAGTCTTCGTTTATGATGATTTAATGTTTTGGAAAGGGAGTATGGTTTATGAAGTTCACATTTGCTTAGATTTTTCATCTTCAAAAGTCATTAATTATGTAGTGAAATTAATTGATTTGTGGATCCGTTTTACCATTAAAAATAAAGTCGAATACTTAATTGCAAATTTGAAATATAGAGATGATGGTTTTTAGATTTAAATAATTTTATAAATTATCTCAATATATGTATATATATATATATTATAAATAATGAATTTTTCATACTATATTATTATTATTATTATTATTATTATTATTAAGTGTTAATTAATTTATTAATAAATTTCATGGTATTTATTATTTTATTAACTGCGAACGATAATTTATTAATTTGTAACACTTTTGTTTAATTGTAAAATTATGTATAAAAGTATATGAAAAATCTTAGTATGTGAGAAAAATGTGTGTTAGTGTGTGTTTGTTAATGGTGTTAACTTTTCCATCTATAGAAAGGGTAATGTGAGCCATTTTAGAGAGTTGAGGGGACTAAATTGTGAGCCATTTTAAAGAGTTGAGGTGGCTAAATGGACTAAATAGTTAAAGAGGGGGCAATGTGACCTTTGTAAAATAGTCGAAGGGGCTATGCGGCCCTTAACCCTTTATAAAAAAAAAACTTAACCCTTTATAAAAAAAAAACTTAAATCAACACAGAAAAGGGGCAAAGAAGGTTCAAAATTCGAAAAATAAAAATGCGTGGTCGGCAGGATTCGAACCTGCGCGGGCAAAGCCCACATGATTTCTAGTCATGCCCGATAACCACTCCGGCACGACCACATGTTTGTGACACCAACTGAAAATATTATTAATATACAATAAAATGTGTTATCCCTCTTTCATCTTCAATTTTAGTGGCAGTGGGAGGGAGTGTGCAGACATGCAGTGTTCCATTGTTAAGGTTTGCAAAATCATTTGATGCACTCATCTCATCCCATGATCCTGCATCATTTTGGCTACAAAACAAGCTTTCTGAGTATAACAGTCTCTGCACATTTTTGGTTTTTAACTTTGTATATTTAATTTGCGGGAACCCTTCGTCTCGGTAATCGAGTGATTTTATTCTGTTTATATTTGTTTCTATTGGGGGCTTTCGGTCGCAGACCAAGCGTTTGACGAAATGTTTTAGTCAATCATAGATGTGCTCTATCTGAACAAAGAAAGTGTTTTTTTTTTCTTGCTTTGTTTTTCGTATTTGGAAATAATGTTTCTTCTGATTGAACACGCAGTTGTGGTTTATCGAATGGTATAAGTTTGATTATTATGCGGGCTGGTGCTAAATACTGATAATGGTGGGTTGAGCTTCGAAGATGGAGGTGTTAAGTGAATTCTGGTTTGTTTTGCATGATATAACATACGTAACAACTCTTTCCTCTCTAAATATTGGATATTTTATATAATGGAGATTATTTTAAGAGGCTTTAAGCACCATTAACCTTAATTTTTGTCCCTTTCTGTTGTTGCTCACTTGATTGGTTTCTCACATTAGTTTAAAAATTCAGGCTTGATAGTTATGAATGTTTTTGGTATATTGTTATAGGTGTATTCTTCATTTGGGATCTGAGGTAGAAGTTTTCTGAGTATGTGAGATGGCATTGCTTTCGGTTATATCCATCAGTTTATGTTGCTAGAAGATATTTCAGCATGTGAAGTACACGAGGACAAACTGCAATGCAAGAAAATCAGCAGACTCAATTGAAGGCTTCACCGAAATCAGAATCTGCAAAATTTGAACAAGTTTTGAAGAACTATGAGGCAGTCATTGGAATAGAAACCCATGTGCAGCTTGCCACTCTTACAAAGGCCTTTTGTAGCTGTTGGGGCTCAACCAAACACTAGCATTTGTCCAGTTCTAAACTCAAAGGTTATCGAGTGTGCTGTAAACTCTCTCTTAGCTCAAACTTGGATAGAAAGCAATACTATTATCCAGACCTTCCAAAAGGTTATCAGATTTCACAGTTTGACATCCCAATTGCAGCTGGTGGTTATATTGATGTTCACCTCCCTGTTGAGTTTGGCGGTGGGCATAGAAAGTTCATATGGAAGAAGATCCTGGGAAATGGAAACTTTTCTCAGGAAATTATAATTCTTCTCAAAATTAGTTTATCCTATCAAATTTACAATGTTTTTATAATACGTTTACAATTTTCTCCTAATCAAGACCATCATTTTTCCGGTTAGGTTGTTTTGTTTTGATTTGTAATAACATGCTATTCAATAATTTTGATACTACAGACCATTATAAGGCATAAATCTATTCATACATAATGATTACCAAGTTGAAACCTCTATTTCACTTTGTTATCTGGTGTTATTAATTCAAATTGATTGATTCTTTCATTTGGCAGGTTGACTTGAATAGAGCAGGAGTCCCTTTGCTTGAGATTGTCTCTGAACCAGATATGAGAACAGGTATTGAAGCAGCAGAATATGCTGCAGAGCTACAGAGATTAGTTAGATATCTTGGAGTGAGTAATGGAAATATTTAGGAAGGATCTCTTCGTTGTGATGTCAATAAAAGTGAATTAATAAATGAAATGAAGGTATACTATCTGTTCTTTTCAGTTTTCATGATGACATCTTTTAACTCAAAATCCTATCACAGTCAGTTAAAATAGTGAATTGTGTACATGTAGTGCTGGTTTGGGATTAGTAAAGTTTTGTTCTTTCCAGTATTGATGAACTTTTGTGTTATATGAGATTAAGCATTGAACTCATTCTCATCAATGACTAGGTCTTACTTCATTCTGTTGTCACTAATTTGTTGGTGCATTTTGCTAATTAGAAAGCAGTCAGATATGAGAACATGGGACTGAATATGCAGGATGTTATTTTTCTCTTAATGTAAGTCGTGTTTGTGGTTGTTTTCATAACATTTCTACCAACATGTAGGTGTGTCTAGTAACAGGCCTAAAGGCAAATGAAGGTCTATGCTTTCATTCTATAAGAACATTCACTTCTTATTAACTTCTTCACACCGGTGTATTGTACAACTTTAGTAAATTGCACCAAATCTCAGTCTAATTTGGGAATAAAAAAGTCGAGTAAATAAATCTCGGAATCAAAAACGTCAGATGTGATACTAAAAGTGATTTGATTATATTCTAATGAGACCAAAACTGAATTATCCTCATAACCCAGTTTTGGCTTATACTCTCGTTTCCATGTGATGCGCTCACTGATCGTGGCTCGACACTTTTGGTGCTGTGCGATGAATGATTTATTAAGTGATTAATGAACTTATATCTGACAAGCTCTAGGAAATGTCTATCTCAGATAGCAGCATTTTTTGATGCCACAATTGCAACAGATGCTCGTATTAAACAATTTGCAAACATAGAAACAAATTTTAATTGCTGTTTTCACTTTACAAATCAATATATTATTCAAGATTAAAAGAACATCTTATTTAAAAGGGTTAATTGCGTTTAGAATTATAAATTTTGACAAAATTTACAATTTAGATACCAATTTTAGCTTTGCAATTAAAACACAATCTTGCAATTTTTTGCAAATTAGTCATCCTAAAATTTTCCAACGAATGAAAAACTGATATATAACATGAAATATTACAAAATTTTATAAACATATAAAATAATCATAATTTGAATTCATTAATACAATTGTATTTTAATTGCAGTGTTTCAAAGTTCACGTCTAAATTTCAAACTGTGTCAAAATTCATGTATTTAATCATAATTGATCCTATTTAAAACAGCAAATCTGTGTTGCAGTCCAAAAAAGAATCAACATAGCATATTAATGTGAATAAAACCAATTTAAACAAGTTTCAACAACACAAGAATCATCAGCTACCAATTATATGATATTCACCCCTTATCCAGAAAAAAAAAAATAGCATCCCCACAGCACAAAATATGGGCAAAGAGAAGGAAAACATCCGGTGAAAATTGAACCTATATGTTCATAGAAACAAATACTCTCTTCCGTCCCAATTATATAGTCACCATTACTATCTTAGAGTGTTCCAATTATATAGTCACAATTCTCTACGTAGTATTAATTTTCATAGTAACATACAAATATACCATTGTTAGATCTTGATAAAAAAAAAACTAACCACTTAAATTTTTGAAAGTCATATGTCTTAACTAAATGTAATATTGGAAGTTTAGCTTTAATATCTCGTTTTCATAAATATTTTTAATCTTCATGCAAAGAGAGAATGAGCTATATAATTAGGACGGAGCAAGTATAATATAAACGAAAATTTCAAAGTTCATCGTGCATATGTTGTTCAAATGGAACATTTATGTCGGGAACCATATTTTGATGAACTGGAGCAACATTCATACCATCCCTGCCACCTATACTTGCAATCTCTTCTTGTCCAGCCATCCCAGCTTTGACAGCAGCAATCACTTTCCTCTGCAGCTTGAGTATACCGATGCGTTTTGAAACGACGTACAGTACAGCCAAGGAAAAAATAAGAAATCCGGTAATGAGGATCAATCTGCCAAAACAAGCTCAACATTAGATATGAGCAGAGGTAATGAGATGTGACTGTGACTTCAAGAAATAGATACAATCATGCCTGTCGAGAACATCTTGGCGCTGCATTGTGGACAGAAGGCCTCGGGTACGCGAGAATAGAGATCGGTGGCCCTTGTATTCACTTTCAGCTTTCCTTAACACTCCTGTTGATTCCTCTGTAAGAATATTGAAATATCAGTAAATTATATTTAGTCTCTTGTTTATTAAAGCCTATTTTGATGACACAAGTTTGCTTATACGAGCTTAGACTTGTACAAGTCTAACCGGTAGGATAAGATTAGACAACAAAGACACAGTAAAAGGAAGGGTCAAGGGTGTCTAAGCGTCTTTAACGACCATATAGCCTCATCAATGTGCCCTTATGACTTATAAAATATCTTGCATTCCTACTCCAAGAGGATATTGTTTCTTCACAAGATTTCCGTTTCTCTGATCCGGGTAGAGTATCCAGACTATATTCTACTGCTACATTACTAAAATACTAGTGTCACATACAGGCATAAGGTAAAATGTTGCATGTTTCAAGTCTGCGAATATATGATTAGTACAAAGGATTTGCACATGGGTTCTTAAATCCCATAAAGAAAGTTCAAGGTCATATTGTCAGTATATCCATTTGAAGCTTCTCTTGGAGGAATCAGGTAATTCTTGTAAGCAACCATCATAATCTAAATTCAGTAAGAAATCAACAAAAGCATATTAAAGACAGTATGAAACTAATATGCATGGCCTGCCTTCCCCTATGCCTCCTTCCTATTTATCAGATTTCAAAAACAAAAGCTTGTGCTCGCCGATTCTTAAGTTCTGTTAAAAGACTTGCACATAACATTATCTATTATTAAATCATCATGATTCATTCTTATTTGGTTTAGGCAGATGGCAGCACGGGGCAGAAGGGAGCAAATTATTAAATGTGCAATCTTCTAGTGGTTTCTTTTTTAAACAATTTGCCCAATATGAGCGAACGTGCCAAAACCATATTCATTAATTAAACAAAAGGTAGAAATCTGATAATCAACATAAATACTATTCAATGGCAAAAGGTAGTAATTTGGAGCAATCTCAATGTATTAGCCTTTTCTATTCAGAACATATGGATATTGATAGCAGTACAATATTAGACAACTTGTACCACCAAAGCATACCAAAAGTCATGATAGTGCTTGCACTCCGTTCAACCTCCTTTTAGAACGAAGCAGGGAAAAATATGTATTAGACTCCCTGTTTTCCAACAACGTAAGCAGTAGATATGTCAAGTGTGTACGACCTGGACCATGAGCTGGCGAGTGCGCCGAAGGCTCTCTGTGATGCTCTCTGCAGCAGAAGTCATTCCTGCTTTGGTTCTGACCAACATTTATAAAATATCATCATATTCCTTAAAAATAAACATTTTTCATATTCTTGATATTGAATTACATCCCACAGAAATAGTTAAAAGCATATAACACATCCAATAGCAATTATACATACTGTAGATTGCGCCTTCGAGCTGTAGACTCTTCACCACCTCCTAAAAGGAGCTCTCTCTGAAATCAGTACATCAAGTTAGAAAAGTATCTGGCTAGCGATTTACTCAAGGACCAGTTTATGAAAAATGAACATGAGACATTCCGGCACCAAAAAAGTTTATCAAAGAAATAGTATACTAATAAAGCAGACAAAATTTTTTGCATGTATTCAGATTAGCGCTCCTTAAACTCTGTCGCAGACTGAAATTTGATTCACGTCGATAGGAGAAATAAAAGCACTAAATATTTTCATGATAACAAAAATAAAAGCCATAAACTATGGAAGACAAAACAAAACCCAACATGAATTTTTGACTAAATGTACTGTAGAAGAAGATGAAAGGTTTCAATCAACTGATCCAAACTACAATCAAAGCAACATCTCCTAAACATCACAGTCACAACACCATAAATTAAACACAAATAGGCTAATTGATCAAAACAATTTAATGAACAGAAACAATCGTCAAAACAGCCGCACATTGAAAACCATTGGAACAAAACTCAAAATTCAAATAACCCTAAACCCAAAAAACTCAGAAATGGAATTCTAAATGCACCTCTGTATTTGATTTTTCCAGGATTGCACCAAAGATTGTGCCTTTTCGACATCATCAGCAGAGGGTAATTGTGGGGCGAGAAGATCAAGATTGAACTGGAGTGATTGCAGCATGTTCAACCCATCTTGAGCTAACCCGTTTAATCTAGGCAGCGAATCTTTCTTCTCCGCTTCTTCAATTGCACTTTGATTCGAAATCCTTGACGTTTTTCCGTATTCTTTTATTGAATCCATGTGTTTAAGGGTTTGCTCATATGTACCTTGAAACTCTTTCTTGACCTTCTCCACTTCTTCTGCTACTTTATCCATCTGAATTTTTAATGTCTGAACAAAACAAAACCAGACATCTCGATGTAAGATTTTCAGGAAAAAAACTGGATTGAAATTTGATACTTGAAAGGGAACAAGAGAGAGAAACTGATGAGATTGTATTCAAGTAGGAGCAGACGGCCAAAGTAGCTAATGGGTTTCGATCTAACTCCACTATTGTCTCTGGACCATCAAATAGAATATAAAACCTAAGTTACTAATCTACTCTTGCTCTGAAACAAGAATAGGCGATTAAATGGAATATAGCTCATGTCTTCGGTGGATTCTAAAATATCAAGTGATACCGTTGCAAATGTACTATCAAGTAGAAAATCCACCAAAATCATAAAACAAGAACGACTTGTTGCACCATAAACACGACTAAGCTACATTTTTCAACAAATCCAAGTTCATAGATACCTAATTAAAACATCGCAATCATTGGAAACATGGAATTATGTGAATATGCAAAAAAGTTAAGCCCCTAATCTAGAGGCTGTAAGCCTCAAATACCGACTTCTAGATTCTAATCTTACTATAATATATCAGCACAAAAATATTTTTTTAGTAAGATGTACCCAGATTCCGTCCCTGTCATTTGCTCTCAGGAATTTGGTAATTTCCATAATCATATTCATAATACGTATTTTTTGTTGGACAAGATTCGCAAAACGATAGCTTAAAGGGGCAAAAAAATTACAAATGTCGGTTCTATCTACAGAAGTTAACTGCCAAATCTCCAATAATAGCTTACAGTGTTGAATTGTCTATGTTGAGCTGTTGAAGGCAAACGGACTCCGAGACTCCGAGCATTCCAAAAATCGATTCAAGCGAGTGACACCGTCGGAGACGAAGAGATAACCTGCGGCTGCTGAAGGCAAACGTCGTGGTAGAGGTGGGGTGGTGGGGATCGATTACAGAAGGTTTTGGGGATTCAATTTTGATTTCTATAATTTGACTAATTTTTCATTTTCTTTATTCTCATTTTGCGACTTGTCAAATCACTAGGATATGATTTTATTTCCAATATTAATTTTTTATTTTCAATTTTCAGTATTTTCAATTTAATTTAGAGATTGTATTGGTTTTAAAAAATAATGTTTTTTTATGATAAATGATTTAATATTTAGAGTTATAGGTTTGGAAAATGCAAATATATTTGTTGAGTAAATTATACTTTTAGTCTCGTAAGAATAAGATCCAAACACTTTTTAATCTCAAGATGTAGAATTTTGATCCCAAATTTAATTTTTTTACACTTTCGATCCCACAGTTTATATTAATATTTTTTATCCCAAAAACTATTGGAATAAATATCCATTAAGTACCTATTTTGGATAGAAATTTTCACGGCATTCTCTTTATATTTCACCCTAGGTGGTGCAACCAAGATCAATAAAAATAGGTACTATTTTGCCTCCAAAAAAGGTACTTAATGGATGTTAAGTATAGTTTATTAGTTTTTGGGACAAAAAATGTTGTAATATAAACTGGACCAAAAGTGTTGAAAAAATTAAACTTGGAACCAAAATTATACATTTTGGACTAAAAGTGTTTGGACTATATTCTTACGGGACGAAAAGTGTAATTTACTCTATATTTGTTTGATTATATTTTTCAAATTGAATTTGTGGTTGAGAGCAAAAAATAAATATTTGTGTCGTTATGATAAATTGATAAATATTTAAATAATGGGTCTTACTGTAATGATATATTGAATAGGTTACGTATGATTGGAAAAAGTGAAAATTAAAATTAAAAATGAGTAAAACAAATTTCTTTTCGGTATTTTGAATAATAAAAGTTGAAATTTCCATTTGGAAATGAAAACAAACAATAAAATTATTTGGAGCATGAGATTCAAGTTAATCAAGAGTTAGAGATGAAATAATTAATTCCAGGTTTTTTATCTATATTTTGTAAGACATGAAGTATTCTTATTGGAGTTTTGTTATTTGATTCATTATGAATAGCTAAACCCTAGTATTCTAGGGTCGGATGATGATTTATTTATAAAGTTCATTAAGTTTAATTCATTTTATGCCCATTATTTGATCTCGATCTTTGATTATTCTTGTGCGTATCTGTGTTATTTAATTGGTTATTAAATAATGCAATTGGATGTGTTAATTCATAAATCGAGAGAGAATCTTTCACACACGTTCTGGAGTAATTAACTCGTTAATGAATAACACTCGATAGAGATGAGGTTAATCGAGAGAGCCCACCATCAGGAGTTGCATTGTTGGGATAGCAATCCAAGTCCCACATCGAAAATATATCCAAGAGTTGGCTTGGATATAAGGAGTTTACCTACCTCATTAGTATGAGGCCTTTTGGGAGATGCCCAAAGTGAAAACCGTGCGGGCTTGGCCCAAAGCGGACAATATCATACTAATGTGGGGGGGGGGGGGGAAGGTGAACTCGAGGCCCACTAGTCGGTGAACGGGACCCAACAGTGGTATCAGAGCCACGAGGACCTAGCCAGGGGCACCTTCCAACCCTCATTCACCTCACCCCACAGCCGGTAAGGGCTGTGCCAACTCGTCCCTGACGGGCAAGGCGTCTTAGGTAAGTCCGGCCTCTCCCTTGCCTGGGAGAGTCGGCTTTGGTACAACAGAAGCCAACTCGCCGCCGCCGGTAAGGGCTGTGCCAACTCGCCCCCGACGGGCAAGGCGTCTTAGGTAAGTCCGGCCTCTCCCTTGCCTGGGAGAGTCGGCTCTGGTATAACTCTGAAACCCTAAGCTCCAACAGGGACATTTGATAAAATGTCTGAATGAATAGATTAAATAATAAATTTCCAACTCTAGAATACATATTTATCCTGTGTTTGATTATGACTATTTGGTTATGTGGTTTCATATGCATTCATTTTAATTAATTTTTATGTAATTTTGTAGTTCAACTTAAACATTCACTTAATTCGGTCGTCTAGATAATACATAGGAGTTTGCATTTTAATACTTGGTTAATATATTATTATTAAATCCACATGAATACGATACTCTTATTCATCACTATATTATACACCTCACTTTGCATTTGCAGTTAGGTTAAACAAAAACTGAACACGTCCATCTCATAAATTATACTCTATTATTTTTCTTTGTGATGTTCTAAAATTATACCTATATATTTATCTTAAGAGGAAAATTTTTAAATAGGCATTATTACTTAGTAAATCGTGCAAATAACCACTTTTTAAAAACTTAATGTTTCTAGCCATTATCAGAAGGAAAAAAAATACTACAATACCCTTAGGACTCGTTTGGTTGGCAGAAAGTAAAGTTTTTCGGAAATATGATTTATGGGAATGTGATTATGAGGAAAATGATTACTAACAAAATATAATCTTTATTCAATGTTTGGAACGCAATAAGGAAATTGTCAGGATTCTCATTTTATTACTACATTAAATTTAAATATGAGTAGATAATTAAATACCTAAAATATGTATCTTATTTCATATTGCCAATAGTTTATAATTTTAAATTACGAACCATATAATGTGTAATTCTTCAATTTGCATTACTACTATAGATATTGAATGCAACGTATTATTTCAATTTAAATAAAATGATATGACTAAAAAATAATCAATTAAAGCAAATATTGTATTGCTGATTCAAATATTTTTTTTTATTGAATTAGAAATCAAAATTATCTATATAAATATTTTCTTATTGAATTGGAAGTCAAAATTATCTATATTGACAATTGTATGGTCGTCGTTTAATCCGCAATGTTGTCTCAAAAATGATATTATTGGAATTTTGATAGAAATACCAAAAAATGATTGATAAAATAGTCAAATTTTGGTCGTATAATTTCTTCAATAAAAAAAGTATCACATTTTTGAATTTCTTTTTTTCATTTATAAATTTTCTAATTGTTTCTATTTTATTTATTTTACTCATTTTTTATTGAAATATTTTAATCCAAACTTAGTATTAATAATAAAAAAAGATAATAATAAATCTTATTTTTTCAATTTTTTAAAAAAAATCCATATGAATTCAAACATAATAATAATTTATAAAAAGAAATTAGATAATGATAAATAAAGAAATTGAATAATGAAATCATTTAACACCAGATTCCAAAAAACAAGAAAAAAGAATACCTATTTGGACTAGGTATTCACATTGCACGAAAGTTGCACAATATTTCATGTTTTGAGGAATGCGATTCCTTTCCATATTACATAAAAAATGAACAAAACACGGTAATATTAAAATATGGAATTAGATTACATTTTCAAATCAGATTATGTGCCAACCTAACGATATCTTAGTTCTATATTTATTATTAAAAATTATTATTATATATTTCAATAATATTAGGAAAAATATATAAATTTATCTCTCCCCCATCTACGAGTGTCGTTCTGTCGTCCTCCCTCATTCTTCAATCTATGTTTTATCAATTGAAACAAAACTACCATCGAGAAAAAGCCCAAAGTAATGATTTTTGAAGATTATTACGACTCTTCCTCTATTTAATCCTCGTTTCAACTGTAAATTATCTGAAGCAATATCAAAAATTAGGGATTCATTGCTCATTAAGAAATTTTTGAAGTTTTGTTAGCATCGATCGTGTTGTTTTTTGCGGTAATAAGGTATGATATTTACGTATATGCACTCTTTTTATCGATCAATATATTCAATTTTTTGAATCTTTCATTGGAATTGGTTGAAAAAAATTGAATATTCTTTGATGCACGAATCGATTTCGTTCAGTTCATGAGTATAGGAGTTTATTCGTGCATCCATTTATTTGTGTACTCGTGTATTATTTCAATTTTAATTGTTGCATGAGAGCACGAATTATCAAAGTCATGCACTCGTGTAACTATGCATTTTTAAATAGTGCACAATTACACGAATATACATACTCATGCAGTCGTGTATCAATGTATTGATCAACTGCTGTAAGTGTACACAAACAACCTTAATCGTGTTTTCGTGTATAGTTTTTTTTTTGAACTACCACAATGAAGTAATTGTGTACTCATGTATTAATTCTTTATTGATTTAATGCACGAGAATAGGAGTTGGACTATTCGTGCTTGTGTACTCGTGTGTTGTTGCATTATAATTATAACTACTACACTATCACATAATTATCCTACTCATGTAAGGCGAGATGACGGTTGAAGGCGACAGCAGAAATGCCGGTTGAAGGCGGACACAGAGATGGCGGTTGAAGGTGACGAATGACTTTGACGTAGAAGACGACGAAAGACTTGCAAAAAACTTAACGTAGAGGCCGGAGAAATATAGATTCACATAATTGCAATTCTTTTTGGAAGACGGTTGTTTAGTGTTTAATTGTGTTATTTTAATTTATTTATTTTATTGTGTTTAGTATTTATTTTGTTTAATTTTATATTGTTATGTGTTGATTTTATGTGTTTATTTGTGTTTATTGCTCTAATGGTGGATTGTGCCAAGTGTTGCAAAATTTGAGCTTTTAATCATAAAAGCAGGTATTTTACGGCAATTAGGTGGCAAGTGCAAATCGAGTAATTGAGCTGGATTGTTTAAATTGGGAGATCACAATTTTAAAAGGAATTGAGAAAAAAGCACCCGCACGGGCGGGCTAGGGGAGCGCTGGCGGACACCAAAAAGGCCGAGAGCCTCGCGCCCCCGCCGCGCCCGCCTCACGCCCCCGCCGTGCCGAGGGCCCCCGCCGCGCGCTTAGCCCCCGCCGTGCTTGCCCTCGCGGCGCCCTGCAGCCCGCCGGCGCGCGGGCTGCTCACTCTCCCTCTCGGTCCAGTTTTTCCCATGTTCGTTGCAACTCCGCTCCTTTTTCACTTCAGTTCCAACTGATCTCATTTAAATCAATTCAAGGACTGTTTTGAGCCATTTTTAATTCCTAGAGTTTGTAGCTTATTATTACCTAAACCTCTAGAGTGGACTTTTTGGCACCAAATCTTCTACAAAATCCCCTTCATTAATTGATCTCTTACCATCAACTCCCATCACCTTTTCTCTCTCTCTCTTCCTCCATCTCACGTTTCTCTCCCTCTCTCATATCAAATAATAGATATTGGGGATTTTGGGGGACAATCACTCATCAGTCACTCCACTCTCACCACACCACCCATACCATTCTCCCCATTCTCTCTCTCTCTCTTTTCACACACACACTACACACACTAAATCTCTACACCATTTTCCTTCACCATTTCCACCATCACCTTCACAAGAGGAAGAGGAGAAAAGGAAGAAGAAGAAAACCAAGCCAAGCTAGGAGAAGGGAAGACGAGCCATCCGCTGAAGCTAAGCTCGGAGGAGGTTTCTCTTGTATTTTCTTTGTATTTCTTGAATGTTTGTGGGGATTTGTCCCAAAACTCTTGAAGGATTCTTAATATTGTAGAAGTTTGAGTTATTTGCATTTGATTTATGAGATGACTTCCTTCTATGGTATTTGTGTTGTTTTGAGCATGTTTAGTGGCTAGTCTCTCTATTAGGGAGTAGAGGATCGATGTGGTTTTGATCTATGCTTGTTCTTGTTGATTGTTGTTGTTGGAATCGTGCTTTTTCATGTTTAGGTACTTGATCACTACTTGAACATTGATAGGATTTAGAGGAGTCTTGATTGTGAATCTAAATCCGAAAATTGGTTCCTTCGACGTTAGGTGGATGGGGTTCCTAAGCCTAATATGCCAATCTTGCATGTACGATATAGCTAAGAGAGGTTTAACGGATAGACGGTGACAGTAATTGAAGTTAAACTAATTGGAAGGGACTATCGTATTTGTGAGAGCAGCATTATCAACTTGAATAAAGCATAGTGATAAAACCATTGAGAGAATCTACACCCTAATACCTTAATCAAACTTATTTCCTCTAATCTCGATTTAATTTGTGTTTTTGCCTTTAATTATCTTGCTCTATTGTCTATTTTGAATTTCTAGCATAGTCTTCATCAAACCCCCTTGTTAGAATGTTTAGATTTTATTTTAGTTGTTTACGTGAAAGCATGTGTAGTCTTTAGATAATTCTTTCATATAAAGTCTTCCTTGAGAGATCGACTCGGGTTAAGCTTATTACTTCTACAATTGACCCCGTCCAATTGCGGGTGTGGTCCTAAATAGTGTCTAGTGAGCATAAACCGGAAAATATAAATAGTAAATATGTGGATCGCACAAACAACGGTGAAATATAGATTCACGTAATCACAATTCCTTTTGTTTGTAGATATATTAGGATTAGGATGTTGTTTTAAGAAAATTATTAATGTTTAAAATTATTTATGATATAAAAATATTGTATATTATTAGTAATGGTATTGCTGTATATTCTAATCCTAAAAGGCTAAAAACATTATTTTTTTAAAAAGTGACTATTTACATTAATCACTAAGTCATAATGACTATTTTCTCATATTAACACATTTAAATTTTACTTTAAAAAAAGTTTAACTCATATTAAGTATTAAGGAAAATTAAGGAGTGTTACATAAGAAGAATATAGGACAGTCGCATATAAATTATATTTTTCCAAAATATATTAAATGAATTTTCTTAATCCGTTATAAAAATGAGTGTGTCGTGGGCTACAATTGTAGGACGAAGCGTCTAATTAAATAAAGATGACAATTATAATGATTTTGATCCCAAAGGTCTTTTGTAACCTTTATTTTCAACTCAGTTATTAGTACTTTGGTTAGCTTATACAGTCTCCTGCATGCTTGGCTATTGAATGAATCTTATATATATCAATGATTATGCCCCACCTCACAGCTTGCACATCTTCTATACATCCATTTTTTTTTTATTTTTTTCGTCTGTCATAGTGTCATGTCACATGCATAATGAATTTAAGAAATAAATTATGGTTGAAAACTCTAAAACTTAATTTAGGCTGTAAATACAAATTTAGAGCGTATACCACGAACCGTTTACACCATCGACCTATTTTGGTATATCATAACCAAAATATATTAATGCATACACTTCATTGTTTTAAAAATCATGAATTTTACGGATGAAATCCTCTTCAATACTTTGTGCTATACAATTAGATTTATTATTTTTTCTTCAATTTTTTAATTCAATTTCAATTTATTATACTTTAATTGTGTAGGATGAACCCTAAATAATAAGTGTAAAATTAAAATAAAGTATAATAAATTGAAATTGAATTAAAAAATTGAAGAAAAATTAATAAATCTAATTGTGGAGCACCAAGTGCTGCACAGAGTGTTGCAAATGATTTCATCCGTGAACCTTGTACATAATTGCAAATTAGACACAAATTTCAAAAGTATGCAATTAAAATATGATATTTTGATTTGAGTGTTATTCAACATCTCCAATTTTTTTTTTCCACTGATGCAAGTTAGATAATTTCTATGGCTACAATGTCATTTTCTAAAACTTGATGGTCGAGTCATGATGGGCTTGAAGAAACGATCAAGATGGCATGACATAACTTTGCTTGCGTTGTGTGCACATGCATGCGCCATTATATCTATTCCTAGTTGTGAATTTAATGTGGACTTTATCATTGAATACTAAACAAATTAATTGCAGGCGAATCATAAATAATAAAGAAAAGGAAAGAAAGGGATTTAAATTAAACTATATAATTACCAGCTGTTTTGTTTAATTAATTCATAATAATGTGAAACAACCTACCTATGACACATTTTCTTCTAGCTCTCATACAATTAAGCTTGAATTCTTGAACTTGTGAAACAAAAACAATGGACGATGATCGTGATCACGATAGCATCGGCTGCAGACGGTTGAGCAGTTCTAACAACACTGGCATCGACGTTTTCTCGACGTCGTGTCGAGAAGAAGACGATGCTTTGGAGAGAAACAAAGGAAATTACTCTGATGATCAAAGCAACCAAAGAGAAGTTGATGCCAAGAATCTTTCACTAAAAGAAAAGAAAATTGATAGGCTGCTTAATGCTGCAGAAGAAGATGATAAATTCCTTTTGGCGATCAAAAAGCGTATTGACCGGTAATTTATGCAATTTTTCTATGAATAACAATTTTCATTTTATATGCTCTTTTTTTATTTTTTTATTTTATTGTATGATTCTGAAATTGATGAAGAGTTGGAATTGAGCTTCCAACCATTGAAGTTCGGTTTGAAAGGTTAAGTGTTGATGCTGAAGCTTATATCGGTAGTCGAGCGCTGCCAACAATATTCAATTTCACGGCTAATATGTTGGAGGTATTGCTTCTTAATTAATTTGATACCATCAATACAACAAGATTCCAACGGATCCAAAATTCGTTAGCACTACAGAAAAGATGGTCTTTAGATATGGTAATTTAATGTCGTTACTTCAATGACACTATAAGAGATTACACATGTGGTAATTAAAGACGTATCGTTACTAAGTACATTATAAGTGACGATATTTGTTCTCTCTAATAATATTATCTCTGAAAACTATTTTTGTTGTGGTATGGAATAGTAAAAAAAATTCTAACGAAATTTGTACTTGTCAGAATATCACTACTCATATAGTGCATATGTACGGTCATCTTTGACCATGGAAACTAACCATCGTCCTTACTCTTTCAAGAGCTTCCTGAGTAACCTTCATATTCTCCCAAGTCGACAGAAACCAGTTTCAATTCTCCATGATCTCAATGGGATCCTCAAGAGTGGAAGGTATTGTGCAAACATTCATCTTTAATAAAAACATAAAAAATTAAGTTAGACTATCTGTCGGGTAAAAATGCGTCTGGAGGCATATTTGTAAATTTAGATCCAAATATGGATACAGAACGTCGATTGACAGATCTAGACTGATTAGACAATTTAACACAAAGATCCCCATAATATATACTCCCTCCGTCCCAATAGCAAGGTCCACCTTTTTATTATTTACTCTCTCTATTTTAATAGAAAGTGGACCTTGCTATTGGGACAGAAAGAGTATAATGTTTATGTTGGTGTATCAATTCTTATTTTTTGCTATTCTCTAGAATGACCCTGCTTTTAGGGCCACCTAGTTCGGGCAAATCTACGTTGCTCAAGGGACTCGCAGGAAGACTTGATCCAGGACTACAAGTAAGCAAGGAATCTAAGTTATTAACTAACGCAATTTTTTAAGCTACACGCAATCTTTAATTTATTGATCCGTATGATTGTATGATTTTTTTTTTAGTCACAAAATTATCTAGTACTTCCACTGCAATAAAAATGATCTTCAGAGATAATATTATTAGAGGCAGCATATGTCGTCATTTATAATAGATTTAAGTAATAACATGTTGTCTCTAATTAGCACATGTCATCCGATCCCTAATGACATTTTTGTGACGATATTGTTGTTATCTAAAAAATATTTTTTGCGACGACATCATATCATGTCGTCTCAAATAGAGCGTTCGTAAAATTCATCCCAAATAAATTAAACATCATTTTAAGTGACCAAAATGTCGTCGTAAAAATGTCATTAATAAAGATGACATGTATGCACTAATTAGAGACAACATGTCGTTACTGAAGTCTATTATAAGTGACGACATTTGCCGTCTCTAATAATATAGTCTCTAAACACCATTTTTGTTATAGTGGTGTATGATTTTTCAGTCACGAGATTGTCCGAGAAACCACCCTATGGTCTCGTTGAATTTCGACTACAAGAAATGGAGGTTACTAAAATTAACGTGATTTGTCAGTTATTAGGAAGAATAGCTTACAATGGTCACGGGATGGACGAGTTTGTTCCACAAAAATCGTCTGCTTACGTGGGGCAGCACGATGTGCACTTGGGAGAATTAACTGTGAGAGAAACACTAAATTTCTCAGCTCAGTGTCTAGGCGTTGGAGCTGGTTATGGTCAGCTCAGCTCACTAAATTATTGAATTAATCCTCTCAAACTTTGATGTATGTATATACTATATTACGATATATATATGTGCCAGTGAGAGGCTTTAATTAAGTTGAACTTGTCAATTGATCCACAGAAATGCTTCCAGCATTACTGAGGAGAGAGAAAGAAGCAAATATAAAACAAGATCCTGATCTCGACCCTTTTATGAAGGTATGTATAATAACATGACTAGTTAAGATTGAGTCACATTTTGATCTTGTTTTCGTGTTTGCATGGATGAATGATTTTGATCTTGTAGGAAGCTTCAATCCAAGGGCAAGGACAGGAGGTCAGTGTAGTGACAGATTACATTATCAAGGTAATAATTAATTAATGATTAAAAGTTACTTTGACGGCACATTTGGTTTGTTTGATTAGGGTTGAATAAGGTCGATAGATAAAACTATGTGGACCAATCACATGCTTGATTCACTTGATTGAAAATCGGGATTGATGATAAGTCTGGACTCCTATTAATCATTTGCATGATAGCTTATCACCCTAATATTGAGGTGATTATTTTTATTAAAATATGAAACTACTTATTTATCCCCATCCAAAAAAAACTTTATTACTTATTTTATTGAGGACAAATTAGGTATTATCTTACATTTTAATCATAATCTATGAATCCAAATAGGATATTGACAATTTATCATAAATAAGTAAAATCGTATTGTTTTTGTTCCAACAGTACAATCCTACTTTATTCAATTAATCGTATTTATCTCATAAACTAAACCAAATGAGGCCTAAAATTAAATGATCAAATTAATTTCATCAAGACAAAAAAAAATAAAAATAGATATGTTCTTGACATGATTTAATTTAAATTACAGATGTTGGGACTTGAATCTTGTGTTGATACCATGGTCGGGAATGAAATGAGTCGAGGAATATCTGGAGGGGAGAAGAAGAGAGTCACAATAGGTAAGATGAAACATATATATGATAATTAATTTAGATAATCTCATTAATCCAATATAATTAAAATCTAGAAAGCTAGAAATCATGAATGTTGTTGAAATTGTAGGAGAAATGCTGATCGGACCAGCAAGAGTATTTTTCATGGACGAGATATCAAATGGTTTGGACAGTTCGACGGCTTTCAAAATCATGAACTCGATTAAACAACGTGTACACATTCTTGAAGGAACTGCTCTAATATCTCTGCTGCAGCCTGCACCTGAGACGTATGAACTATTCGACGACGTAGTTTTGTTATCAGATGGGAAAATTGTGTATCAAGGTCCTAGAGAGAACGTGCTAGAGTTTTTTCAGACCTTGGGTTTCAAATGTCCGCAGAGAAAAGGAGTAGCCGACTTCTTGCAAGAAGTACGTAATTAATAATTTCACTCAACTCATCATCTTTTTAGTTTGGAGAATTATTAATTTAGGACCTCAAAGATGAAAACTATCAATTCAAGACCCGAAAGATGAAAATTTATAAATTTAGGTCTTAGATTTTTTGAGGTCTTTAGATTGGCAATTTTCATAAATTAGGTCATGAATTGATAGTTTTCATCTTTTAAATCCTCAATTAATACATTACCCATCTTTCAGGTCCTGAATCATCGACAATTCTCCATTTAGTTTTTATACATCAAATTTCTTAAAAAAGTTGCCTAGCTACTTTAATTTGTGTAGGTAACATCAAGGAAAGACCAAAAACAGTATTGGGCTCGTGAAGATGAACGTTACAGCTTCGTTTCGGTGAACGAATTTGTTGAAGCATTTAGGTCATTTCACATCGGAAGAAAAATAGCAAATGAGCTTGCGGTTCCATTTGACAAGGCCAAGAGCCATCCTGCCGCTCTAACTACGTACAAATACGGTCTCACGAAAATCCAAGTTTTGAAATCTTGTATATCAAGAGAATACCTTCTTACCAAGAGAAATTCACCTTTCTACATAAGTAGAATGATTCAGGTAATCCATTCTTGGAATATTCATGCTTTTTGCGATAATTTCACTTTTCATCTCGTAAGAATAGAATCAAAACGCATATATGCAGTCCCAAATCTTACATTTTGGTCTCATGTTTTAAATTTTTGTAACTTCTTCAATTTTTTCGGTCCTAGCCAAAACCATATTTTTAGTCTCAATACTAACACTCACACGACTAAAAATTTCGTTTTTCTTAAAGTTAGGATAAAAAAAAAGTCAAAAAAATAAAATTTGGGACTATATATATTTGATTATATTCTTTAGGGACCAAAAGTCACATTAATCTCATATATTTCCACATGAGATTTCCTGTTTGCATTCTCTGTGTTACACTTCGTGTTTCCTTTCAAATTACGAGTTTTTCTTGTAAATTTTTTCTTCAATTTT
The DNA here is from genome assembly GCA_026008535.1 of Perilla frutescens. Classification (NCBI taxonomy): domain Eukaryota; kingdom Viridiplantae; phylum Streptophyta; class Magnoliopsida; order Lamiales; family Lamiaceae; genus Perilla; species Perilla frutescens. Next base: position 50,481,383 of record BRKX01000002.1, read on the forward strand.
ATTTTTTTGTGATTTAGTTTAATTTAATTTATGATTGTGTATATTAGGGTTCATCCCACCCAATTAGGATTTATAATTATTTTTTAATATTTATTTTTCAGTTTTCAATTATTAATTCATTATTATGGTTGATTATTTTAAAATTAAATTTTAATTTTTTTAATTTATATTTTTTTGGATAAACGTTGACTATCATTATTTATGTAATAATTAAATTTTATTTTATAATAAATATTATTAAAATCATAATTTTAATAGTGAAACATGAAATAATGAAACATGAAAAAGTGCAACATAAAATGTGAACCGTATTCCAAGAGCAAATTAATTTTAAATTTGAATCAAACATTTTCTGTTATGTTTTTCAGCTTCTGGCAATGGCCATTATATCGTCAACACTATTTCTACGCAGTGAAATGTCGAAGAATACAGTAACAGATGGAGGGATATACATGGGAGCTCTCTACTTCTCCCTGGTTATGGTAATGTTTAATGAATTTCCAGAAATGCCCCTAACTATACTGAAGCTTCCCGTCTTCTACAAGCAACGGGACCTTCTCTTATTCCCGGCATGGTCCCACTCTTTACCGGCGTGGATTTTAAGGATTCCGATCACCTTCGTAAATGTTGCCATTTGGGTTTTTCCTACTTATTACACCATAGGATTCGACTCTGATGCAACGAGGTAATCAGCTTGTGAAAACTCATTTCTTTGGGTAAATTACAATTTGATACTTGACTTTTCAACTTTTTAATAAAAATGTCCCGACCTTTATATATTTACAGTTTGATAACCGATTTTGTAAATTTTTATCAAATTTATCTCATGGTCAACTATCTAGTATATATATGTGGATGACCAAAAATCTTATGTGTATTTTTATAATACCACATCATACTAAAAAAAAATTAGAAATTTGAATTTCCATGTAATAAGTTAAATAAATAAATTAGTATATGAGAAAATTACTTGGGGTTTGTGTAATATGAAATATAATATATTGATTACATATGTTAATGTTATTTTTTATATAATGATTTTAATAAATATTCATACATTATTTAATAATTAGCCATTCACATAATATATAGAAGGTTTAAACAAATATAGTTTATATAAATTATATACATTCATAAAATATAAATTGACATAACTATGGTTTTGAGTTAAATAAATAAATAAATTACAGGTTAAAACTGAAAATGTCATTTCTTTAACTTACATGAAAATTAAAGTCTCTAATATTTATTTTTTTAGTATGACGTGACATTATAAAAATACAGACAAAATTTCTAGCCGTCCAAGAATGCTATGAGGTACCAAATAGTTGATCTTGCGATAGATTTGATAAACATTTACAAAATCATGTATCAAACTGTAAATATAGAGGTCGGGACATTTTTGTTAAAAGATTGAAACTATAAAATAGCGTAATGTGTTTCAAGATTTTATTGATTTGTCATGTGAGGAAGGACTTTGCAGGTTTGTGAGGCAGTTTTTCCTTCTGTTGGTGGGGAATCAGATGGCTTCAGGGCTATTCCGGTTAATGGGATCACTGGGGAGGGATATGATAGTTGCAGATTCATTTGGAACGAGTGTACTACTTACAACTTTGACGTTGGGTGGATTCATTTTATCTCGAGGTACGCACTTTCATGTCCTCAAAAACATTAACACAACATTTACTTCAATTTCAAATTAAATCCTCACACTATTTTTGCAAGCTTCTAATTACAATACCCACCTCTTAATTTTTTTCATTCGCAACATTTGTAAAATTTTTGTTCCAAGTTTGTTTATGTGTACCACTTAATTAAACCATACCATTTTAACCAATGAAACGGAGTACGTAGATTACCTTTGAAAAAATTGGAGATATTATAGTATCAAAAAAGTAAAAGGTAATGTTGCAATTGTACGTGCTCGCCTGCAAAGTTTTGATGTGTGAAAATTGTCGTCTTATTTGTTGCAATTAAGCATCTTTGCATATTCCATATGTAAATCCTAACGAATTATTTATTTTTGATAGATACAATATATAATATTGCACTGTTTTCCAATAAACTAAGTATAGGAGGCGAGAAAATTTCGATTTTGGTCTATAGGACATGGGTTAGTCCGATTTTGGTCCCATCCCTATCACTTTTGGTTCCAAATCGATTGAATTATCAATTTTGGTCACGCCGTAACGTTTTCTGTTAAAAAAAATTATCGACTTTGGTCCCACTTTGATATCGATTTTGGTCACAAACAGAAAAATGGCAGATTTTATTTTGCAATTCAATTGAAGGCAAAATTGAAATGATTTGGTAGAAATTTAACCTGATTTTGTTCTAAATTTCCCACAAGCGTGCATCTAAATATATATACTCACCAATTCAACAAATTACAACTACTAAATAAAAAGAAAGCCAATTTTTTTTTATTTAATTTAATTTTCTGTCAAGCTCGAGTTCGATCAAGATGATACTCGGCTCGTTTACACCCCTAAAGGCAGAGAAATTTTTTATTTAGTTTAATTTTACAATATTGTTTATGAGCGTTCACCACATCTAATTACATTTTATAATTATTTTTAATATTTAATTTTAATTTTCAATTAATAATTCATTATTATGATTGATTATTTCAGAATTAAAAATTATCACGTAAAATAAATAAAAATATTAAAAAAAATTATATTTGAATTAATTAGTAATTGGAAAATAAAAATACATATAATAATAAAAAATAGTATATAATATTAAAGAATTATAAAATAAAACAAATTTAAAAATGGAAAATAAATACAAAATTAATAGTATTTAAAAGATTAATTTTAAATTCATAAATAAGTAGAAATTGAAAAATTTAAAATTTAAAATATCAAAAAATAATATAAAATATTGAAAAAAAATTAAAATAATCAAATAAATTCGAAATAATAAAATGAACAAACAAAATTAAAAAAATTTGATTTCAAATTCGTAATTAAGCATTAATTGGAAAAAAATATTAGAAAAAAAAATTAAAAACAAAAAAAATCAAAAAGATCTAAATTAATTTAGATACGAAATCATTTTGCAACTAATCCATCGCTAAGATTTAAAAAAAATGTTTAGCAACACATTTTTCCGTCCTAAGGTAATGACAAAAAATTCTGTAGTTATTGCGTCGTTAACATCAAAAATTAAAATTAAAAAATAAAATACGACGTGTGTTCTTTGTTAAGTTTGAGACAAAAAAATCCGTCATTAAATATCTTAATCTTAATCCGTTGTTAATGTGTCGGTATTTTAACAACGAGATATAATCCGTTGTTAAATTGCGTTTTTATTGTAATGTTTTTTTAAATAACCCAATTAAAAAAAAATAATAAAAAGTACCCCATTTTTACAAATCTAACATTTGATCAATTTTTCGACTTAAAAATCATTCATAGCTGATTGTAACGATAGAAAAATCTATCGTTATTGCGTCGTTAACATAAAAAATTAAAATTAAAAATTAAAATACGACGTGTGTTCTTTGTTAAGTTTGAGACAAAAAAATCCGTCATTAAATATCTTAATCTTAATCCGTTGTTAATGTGTCGGTATTTTAACAACAAAATATAATCCGTTTTTAAATTACATTTTTATTGTAGTGTTTTTTTAAATAACCCAATTAAAAAATAATAATAAAAAGTACCCCCTTTTTACAAATCTAACATTTGATCAATTTTTCGGCTAAAAAATCATTCATAGCTGATTGTAACGACAGAAAAATCTGTCGTTATTGCGTCGTTAACATAAAAAATTAAAATTAAAAATTAAAATACGAAGTGTGTTCTTTCTTAAGTTTGAGACAAAAAAAATATGTCATTAAATATCTTAATCTTAATCCACTGTTAATGTGTCAGTATTTTAACAACGAAATATAATCCGTTGTTAAATCGCGTTTTTATTGTAGTGTTTTTTTAAATAACCCAATTAAAAAATAATAATAAAAAGTACCCTTGTTTTACAAATCTAACATTTGATCAATTTTTCGGCTACAAAATCATTCATAACTGATTGTAACGACAGAAAAATCAGTCGTTAACATAAAAAATTAAAATATGACGTGTGTTCTTTCTTAAGTTTGAGACAAAAAAATCCATCATTAAATATCTTAATCTTAATCCGTTGTTAATGTGTTAGTATTTTAACAACGAAATATAATCCGTTGTTAAATCGCGTTTTTATTTTAGTGTTGTTTTAAATAATCCAATTAAAAAATAATAATAAAAAGTACCCTTGTTTTACAAATCTAACATTTGATCAATTTTTCGGCTCAAAAATCATTCATAGCTGATTGCATTTTAGGATTTCTATTGAGTAAATTACACTTTTGGTCCCATAAGAATAGGGTCCAAACACTTTTAGTCCCACAATGTACAATTTTGGTCCCAAGTTTGATTTTCTGACACTTTTGGTCCCGCGGTTAATATTTGGACACTTTTAGTCCCAAAAACTAACAAGTTACTTTAAAAAAAATCCCTAAAATCTATCTGTCAAAAATCTAAGGAAAATCAAATCCCTACACTCAAAATCCAAAATTAAGGAAAATTATTGGGAATGATGCGGGCAAAAAATTAAAGTATATACGTGTTTCATTTTCTTACGTAATTAACCTGCATCCCTCATTCTTTTTTTTGCGCTTTATTTTTTGTTCATTTTTTATTGATATTGAGGATGTTAGACAACCACAAATATTTTGAACTCAGTGAAATGATTAGGCAACCACAAACTAGGATAAAAAATAAGGTTAAAATGAAGGTAAAATGCCTCTTGTGTGCTTGTATATATAATAGTTGGTGAAAAATAGAGGGAATATAGTGAAAAATTTCCTCCAAAATAAGCACTTAACGGATGTTAAGATCCGTTAAGTAATCCGTTAGTTTTTGGGATTAAAAGTGTCCAAATATAAATTGCGGGACCAAAATTGTCAAAAAAATCAAATTTGGGACCAAAATTGTACATTATGGGACTAAAAGTATTTGGACCCTATTCTTACGGGACCAAAAGTGTAATTTACTCGATTTCTATTTCGCTGAAATTTTCACTTTTGGTCCCATGTCCTGTGGACCAAAATCGAAATTTTTTCCATAGGAGGCATACAATATTATATATAATGGGGAAATTAAACCAACTTAATTTAATTAATTTGTAAGAATTTCTTTTATTAAAGTAGTGGATTAGGCCTAATAATTAAGTTTGTTTTTATACTGCTTGGTAGATGATATCCAAAAATGGTGGATATGGGGCAACTGGATTTCACCTATCATGTACGCCCAGAATGCTGTGTCAGTGAATGAGTTTCTTGGAAAGAGCTGGAGCCATGTGAGTACCTACACTGTAACATAAGATCAAATAATAAATTTTAAGTTTCTAGATCTGGACTATATGGTTTTTCTACTACTTTGATGCTGCATTTAGTTAGATTGTTATATTTAAATGATTACAAATCTCATCTACATCTTATAAAAAATCATGGTATTTTTCATTTTTAGAAGTTATACTTTTCACTAGTTTCAATAAAAAAATCAGTAGTGATTTTAAAAATGTCACTGTTTTTTTAATTATTTTTACAGTACTTTCCTATAAATAAAGGTGATATTTTCTGCTATATATCATAACTAATATATTTTTTCATTACTATAAAAAATGATATTTTGATACAACAAACACTTATATGGACACCACTGATTTGCCATTTGAAAATGCGTATTCCAGATATCTTCAATCTCGGAAGAATCAATAGGTGTATCAGTTTTGAGGTCTCGAGGGCTTTTTCTGGAAGCATATTGGTACTGGATTGGAGTTGGAGCACTAATTGGATATACACTTGTATTCAATTTCTGCGACATTTTGGCTCTCACTTATCTTAACCGTAAGCATACCTAGCTTATGTCTGTTTTATTTATTCATCTTTAATAAGTTTCTCGATCTTGATGCAGCATTTGGGAAACCACAGACGATTGTGTCTCAAGAAACAGCACATCAACTGTCGTCGATTGAGAAGAGTTGTCATTCAGCTGGTTAGTTAAGTCCCTACACAAAAAAAAATGGTGTTTAATTACAGACAATAATATTAGAGACCAGGTACGAATGTCAAGTAATGACATATGGTCACTAATTATTACATGTTATCTCTATTTCAAACGACATGATGTCCGCGCAAAAAATATTTTTGATCGAGTAACAATAATCACGTGTCTCACAAATGCCATTGAGTTGACTTATTATAAGTGACAACATTTATTGTCTCTAATAATGTTATATCTAAAGACTTTTTTTTGTAGTGAATTTCACAATATCATGCATTAGTTGTAAATTATAAAAGTACTGATGCAAAACATCAAATACGAATGCAGAACGAGAGAAAGACATTCAACAAACCGTATCAACAAATGTCGAAGCAGATCGGAATCGAAAGAGAGGCATGTTCTTACCATTTGAACCTCTGTCAATAACTTTTCAAGATGTCTTTTATTCAGTAGGCATGCCTAAGGTATGTATAGATCAATATTCATCTTGTTAACTTATTTCACCATGGTTGGTTACATAAAATTGTAGTAATTAATCATAAGATAGATATGATTTTACTAAGATTTTGGTTTGCATTGTCTTATAAATTAATGCTAAAAAAATTCTACTTTAGAAGATCTAGAGTTTATTTTTGTGAGGAAACCATAGAGTTCTTCTCTGGTTTTCTTGATTCAAATTGTTGTGTTAAGATACAATTAAATGACTTCTCCCATACTACACGTAGGGTCGATGCTCCCCGAATTTTCTAAATTACATTCATTCATATATTTTCAAGTGATATTTCATGTATAATTGATGTAGGGAGCTTAAAAACATGGATGGCCATATATTGTTTTTTACCTGATGGATCTTCTATTCTACATTTGATATTTCAACCCGTGTTCCAATATCGAATTTATGACATAATCGGCCAAGTCATCATTTTAATCAACAAATAATTGAAATTAAAAAAATCATAATTATAAGATAATAAACCATAATAATAAATTATTAACTACAAATTACAAATTAAATAATAAATATAATCCAAGTTGGGCAGAATCAATCATAATTAGCAGTTGTAAATTTAAATTAAAGTACAAAAAAAATAAAAGTAACCAAAAATGAAAGAAAACCTCACAAATTTGATATTGGAATGGGTTGAAATACCAAATGTGGAATAACTAGACGGAATTTTGTAGTTTTATATATAGGTACTATATTGCCCGTTTGAAAATAATACGGCGACACATATTTTTGATATTGTTATATCGATTATGTATGAAATATATAGGTACGTACTCTATCCGGTATCCATAATGCAAAAGTAAAATATGATGCACAGGAAGGGAAAGCTAGTGGAGTGAAAGAGGATCGACTGGAGATCTTGAAAGGCATCAGCGGTGCTTTCAAACCAGGAGTGTTGACAGCCCTAATGGGAGTTACAGGCGCCGGAAAGACGACATTGTTGGACATTTTATCAGGGAGGAAAACAACCGGAGATATCAGTGGTACAATCACTCTATCGGGATATCCAAAAAAGCATCAAACTTTTGCTCGAATTGCAGGATACTGTGAGCAAACTGATATTCACTCTCCTCATCTTACTGTCTACGAGTCTTTACACTATTCTGCGTGGCTCCGTTTGCCTTCCGAAGTCGACTCTGCCACCAGAAAGGTAGCCGTACGTCTCACAAAGTTACAAAACTTAAATGGATATATAATATAATTGACAAATTTAACACCAACTTTAAAAATATGCAAATAAGACACCGTCTTTTAACTTGTATGTTATTCCATCAACATCCTCATTTTTATGTAAAAGATCTTCACCTCTGATTCAGGTGACAACTTGCTCGTCTGTTCAAGCCCTGTAAAGGCTCGGCTATCAATTTTTGAAAAAAGGGTGTTAGAATGACCGAATTTCATACTAGCATCAACATACAATAAAATTGGGGACGTTCAAATTTGGCCAAACCTGCAGCTTTTTTCGAAAATTGATAGTCGAGCCAGGTAAGGGGTGAAGAGATGAGAAAGTTGGTGGTTGAATCGCCAATCGATGAAGAAATTTTTTACAAAAAAATTGGGATTTTGAATAACTCTCAAGTTAAAAAGTGGTGTCTTAATTGCATACTTTTAAAGTACGTATTAAATTTTCAACTACAACCAAAGATCATGGTTTTTATAGAAATTAATCCAAAACTAAAGTAACACGAGACATAAATTGATTAAGTATTAATTAATCGTCCAAAATACTGATGTAGCTAAAGTTAATCAAATTTTGACCAAAATTATAATATGGCCATAATTTTACTTAATTGATGACAAAAAAAGTATTTAGAGATAATATTATTAGAAACGACATGTCGTCACTTAAGCATATATTAAGTAATGACATTTGTTGTTTCTAATAATATTGTCTCTATAAAGACCATTTTTTGTAGTGTAGGGATGAATTGAGAATTTTAAATTTAAATGACTAAAATGCAAAAATTTGCAGATGTTCGTAGATGAGGTCGTCCAACTTGTTGAGTTGAGTGAAATAAGGGAAGGAATTGTAGGAGTGGCCGGTGTGAATGGTCTGTCGAGTGAGCAACGAAAGAGGCTAACTATTGCAGTTGAGCTGGTCGCGAATCCTTGTATCATTTTCATGGATGAACCAACATCAGGGCTTGATGCTAGAGCGGCTGCAATAGTAATGAGAACTGTGAGAAACATGGTGGATGCCGGGCGAACTGTTGTCTGCACCATTCATCAGCCTAGCATTGACATCTTTGAGTCTTTTGATGAGGTATATTATATATATACAAACAACATTTTTCTGCAGTTATGTGATTTCGTTACGTAGCCATTGAAATGACGTCTAAAGAAAGAATTGATCAATGAAAATTCAGTTGATGCTGCTACAACGAGGAGGCGAAGAGATATACGTAGGTCCATTAGGACAACATAGTTCTCTTCTCATACAATACTTTGAGGTAAGGATAAATTAACTCACACCATTTTTTGTTGTGAAAATTACACCTTCATACCTACATTTTCAACTCTTTTAAAAAATGGTCAATCTTTTCAAAAATTAATAAAACAGTACCCACTTTTTAATTTTTTTTACAAATCTAGCATTTGATCAATTTTTTGGCTCGAAAACTCTATGTAATTATATTGATTATATTTTAATATTTCTTCTATTTCTCCATCCATATAAAAAAAAATCATTCAATCAAGAAATCTTAAAATACAATCAATTACGCACGATTTTTGGACTGTAAAATTGATCAAATGTTAAATTTACAAAAAAAAATTAAAAGTAGGTTTTGTTTTGTTAATTTTGAAAAAATCGGTTATTTTTGAAAAAGAACTCAAAATGTAGGTATCAAAGTGTAATTTGCCCTTTTCTGTTTACAACAGGACTTTATTTTATTATAACTTAGTCTAATACACGTTTTTTACTACTACTCTTTCTCTATAGGGAATTGTTGGAGTCCCTAAAATCAAAGATGGATATAATCCAGCTACCTGGATGTTAGAGGTAACTTCACAGGCCCAAGAATCTGCTCTAGGTATTAATTTTGCCCAACTCTACAAGAGCTCAGAACTATGCAGGTACCATATGAAAATCGAGACAAACTTAAGTTTTGTTAACGTTGTATAATCATAACCTATCTATATCTTCTAATTAAGATATGAAAACCTCATTCTCCTTTCATTGAATCTTCAGAAAGAATAAAGCAATGATTACAGAACTAAGTACACCAACACCTGGTTCAAAAGAAGTAGAGTTTCGTACGCGTTATTCTCAGAGTTTTTTGAAGCAATGCAAGGCATGCCTATGGAAACAACATCACTCTTATTCACGAAATGGACCTTATACTGTTGTAAGATTTATGTTCACAACATTCATCGCCCTTATGCTTGGAACTGTATTTTGGGGGCTTGGCTCCAAAAGGTAAGCACCTAGAGGACGTTTACTTTGGCTGATTATATTCTTTGGATTAATTTACGATACATATGATTGAGTATTTGACGTATTATTGATTAAACAAACTCAAAGTTATTCAATCCATGAAAGTAGTTGCTGAATTAGTCTATAATAATTTTTAATTTCTACATATAATTACACCTTATGTCCCAAACTATTAATTGATCGATTAACAAATTTGCCCTGACAGTCAAATTTCAATGACTGAAGTGCGGCTCAAAACCTCGTATTCACTAATTCTTAATCTTAAATTTAAACTTCTTCGGCTAATCATACATTCCTAACAATTTTTTTTATTAATTTGTCAATAGTTTGACAAAACCATAATAATTTGGGACATAATTAAGGTGTAATTTACCCTTTTTTTGGTAATATATACCCACGATTTTACTCGTTTAATTTGTTAACATATCAGGGAAAAACAACTAGACATCATAAACGCTATGGGGTGCATGTATGCTTCTGTTATATTTCTTGGACTACAAAACTCAGCAACAGTGCAGCCAGTTGTTGCAGTTGAGAGAACAGTTTTTTACAGAGAAAGAGCTGCCGGAATGTATTCAGCTTTGCCATATGCATTTGGACAGGTATACTTTCAAGTATTTATTTGTAATATACATTCAAAATTTCTATCAAAATTAAGCTTATATATCAAATTACTCTGCATGCAGGTTGTGATTGAAATTCCTTACCTTTTTATTCAAACACTTATCTATGGAATCACAGTGTATGCCATGATAGGATTCGAATGGACCATAGCCAAGCTGTGTTGGTACCTCTTCTTCATGTACTTCACCTTGTTGTATTTCACATTGTATGGGATGATGGCAGTGGTTGCAACACCTGATGAAAGCATAGCTTCCATACTTTCATCCCTCGTCTACGGACTATGGAGCCTTTTCTCTGGATTCATCATTCCAAAGACCGTAAGTAAACTCTACACGAGATCTTCTATTTCAAAATGATATTTTATCGCTTATACCAACTGTTGGATTGCCTTTAGGTGTATTTTAAAAAGTTATTGTATCGATTCACTATCCAAAAGATAGGTCATCTATCAATCTAGGAACTGAAAGATGAAACAATCATGCAATCATCGACATGAAAGATAAAAATCAATATAGGTCTCCAAAAATCATGGTAATATTTTTATTCTTTTTTTAATTAATTTTCAACAATAAAAAAATCTCTATTAATTATCTATTAAATTTATTAAAGAAATATTAAAATATTAATAAGAATCGAAATATATAATTTTTGGAGTCCTAAATTTATAGTTTTTATTAAATAATTATAATAAGGGTATTATTGTACATTTTCTTCTTAAATGATTAATAACGTTACTTTTTTAAAAAGTGGTTACTTACCTGATTTGCAAAGTAGAAGTGGTTATTTTTCTATATTAACACAAGAGATTATACCCACCTCGTTGAAATAGGGCTTTCGAATGGAGAATCTCGTCTTAATTCCTTGTGAATTGGTATCTCTTATGTTGTAGATCGAACTACAAATAGTTATATAAATTGCCAAATGAAATAATCTTGCTTTAATTTTCTCCTCTCTAATTATTTTATATATATATATATGCATGTATGCTTGTGACAGAGAATTCCAATGTGGTGGAGATGGTACTATTATGTATGTCCCGTATCATGGACGTTGTATGGATTAATAGCCTCACAATTTGGAGACATTCAGAAAATGCTGGACACAAACGAAACAGTGGAAGAATTTATTAGGAATTATTATGGATTCAATCATGACTTTGTGGGATATGCTGCCATTATTGTTGCTGCAACAGCTCTGCTTTTTGGCTTCATATTTGCTTTCTCAATTAGGGCATTTAACTTTCAGACAAGATAGATGGATCCAACTTTAAGATGTAAAAATATTTAGTAGTAGCACTTTATATGCTGTGTCTTTTTAACTCTATTTTGATGTTTTTTATTTCAAATATTTTTTCCTCTGTTGTGCTTTGTTTTTCAAGAGAAGTATATGCAACCCCTAAACAATTTTGTTTTATAATCTAATCAACCCCTAAACTATGAAAAATGAAGCAAACGAGTCAATCCACAGAGATTGAGTTAATTAACAACCACTAATTCAATTGTTACTTAAAAAAAAATCAAATTTCATTTTCATTTTCATCTGCAGAACTTGTATCCGTTAGAAAAAAATCCAACGAAATCTAGCTGGAATGTGAATAAAAAAAATAAAAATAAAAATCCATTATTGGAATAGTAAAAATCCAATGGATTTTGTATCCGCTAGAATTCGTTGATATGTTTTTTTTCCTAATAGTATTTAGCTATAACTAGTCTATAGAAGCCTCGTTGTAAATCATAAATTCATAATGGAGATACAATTCAGTTGAATAACAAAAAGCTTTCTCTAGCTTAATTTCTCTCTCATAGGTAGTCATTACTAATTTAACAAATCTAACCGACTAACTTGTACAATCTTGATGTTTATATTGATACATGTTGCGCCTTTATTATATTTTTTTATAGAAGTATATCAGATTTTTATAATGTGAACATGGAAAAGTTCCGCTACAAATAATTACCTCTCATATTGGATTCTCGGTCAAAATCAGTGGACGGGATTTTATTCTAACTTATTGTTTCATCTCATATTTCCCATTCGCACTTTTTTTTTCTAATTTTTCTATTATTTTTATTTTTGATTTTTTCCTTTTTATTTTTTTCCTCAATTAAAGAAGTGGATTATCTTAATTTTTTATCTAGCAACTCGCGCAGTGCACTCGTCCGACGCTATTGTGTGGGCTCGTGCATTGCACTCAATAATTAATTTTCTCAAAATAAATATATATCCTAAAATGGAATTAGTGAATCCTAAAATAAAAATGAATTAATTTAATTTTTTTGATCCTATGACTCACACAATGCACTTTTCGGACACCCGTGGGCTCGTGCACTGCAATCGATAATTAATTTTCTCAAAATAAATATATACTCTAAAATGGAATAACTAGTGAATCCTAAAATTAAAGTGAATTAATTTAATTTTTTTATAGGTGACTGATCGACAAAATATTAACTACCCGCAAGTGCATGGTATAGCTGTATGCAATGATGAGCAAGGTTGTATTCCATAAAGACTAATGATTAATTTATACGTGAATACTATGACTTCAATTCCCTAAGTACTATCTAGGCAACGCATTAAAAGTTTGGATTTAATTAACTAATTAAACAAGAAATTAAATAAAGCGAATAAAAGATGAACGGATGAAAATCGAGTCTAAATTCAGAAGGAAAGAAATATTTTAAGGTTTTGATTTCATTGATTTATCCATACAATATTAATTCAATTATATGATCTATTCACGATTCAACTTTGATTAGGATAATCATTCATTTAATTTAAACATTCTCTCAAAGTGCTCAAACTGTAAATTACATGTTAGAATTAATATGTCCATTCAGTAACTAGCATGCAACTTGAAAACAGTAATCCGTGCAATACGTGTTTTAGTAATCTGCTTAAAATCTGTTCTATGATATGTGTGATATATATGCAAGAACATAAAAGAATAGAGCAGTAAAAACACACGAGATGGTAACCCAGTTCAGTTCAAACAACCTACTCTGGGGGGATTGCTCCCAAACTTGAAGTTTCAACTGTTACTCATTCGAAGAGTGTATTACGGATCTTACACATACAAGCCTCCCACCTTATGTCGCCCGTTCTTCCCTTCGAACTTTTTCACTAGCCGAAAGTTGTAAGATCCCCTCACAACCGTGACACTAAACTCCATCTAGCTACCCACGACTTCAACTTACAATCTCTCCCGAGATTGCATACAAAACGGAATAAAAATCCCCTCACGTGTTTCACTCGAAAACACCCAAAACTAGTCTATCATGTTGAACGTATTAATGAACAACTACTAGTTACAACGACCACAAACAAACTAACTCTCAAACAATCTAACATGAGAATCTAAACAAAATATAAGTGGTACCGATTGCTCCTCAATTCGGCCTTCATATAGACTTTGTCGATCTCCATCTGCCGCCAACATGGTAAGTAGATTGTGGTTTGTGGCCTTCCAAACGTGTGTAGATGATGACGTATTTTATACCTCAAATTATAGACCGTGTCAAGTGCAAGTGTACACGGCTGTAGCAAGCAATGATACGAGTCGAACCACAAGGAATAAAAGTTATGATCTTAATAATGCAAGTAATGTTGACTCAAGTTACAATCACTATTTAGACAAACATCATTTCTTAATAAAATGTTGTGTTCCAAACCATTAACAAATACCAATTTCACTCTTCAATGTAGATTATTAAATAATTCCAATAGAAAATTTAAAGAGTAATAAAAGAAAGGGGTTCTAAGGTGCTAGATCATTGATCAAGGTATTCTAAAAACCATATAAATCACATAACTCTCCTCTCTACAATCATGATTTGGGCAAGGATCACCTAGGCATTTTCTCAAACACCTAGCCTACAAGCAAGTGTAAACAATTACTATCTCTAGCAAATAAGTCACTCAAGCCTTCCAAGATCCCCAAATCACCATTAACACCCCTAATACTCATACCTATCTCAAGATACAAGTAAAAGGTCTCATGGATCAAGATCACATACAAATGAACAAACCTAATCACACATTAAGTAACACATGACTCTAAATGGAGGCCACCCACATACATTCAACAATCAACACATTGATCCATAAGACTTAAAGCAAGGGAAAGATACATTCATCAATAATTCACTTCAAATACCAATCATCAAAGGATCCAACACTCCAAAACCTAAATAGATTAGCTACTCATGCTTGAGGGATCAAAATAACAAACTTGTATATAAAACATAGATAAAGTTTAGATTAAACCAATAGAATGTACACAAATATCCACAAGATCCTTCCACTTCCACTCTTCAAACTTCAAGAACTCTCTTTCCAAGCCAAGCCCTCTCTTCCTCTATTTTCTATGGTTTTTCTCCTCTTTTGTTTTTAGGGAAAAAGGGGTATTTTGTAATGGGGAGACTTTTCAAATTTGTTTTGTTAGGTGATCAAAAATCCCGTCTTTTCTTCTCACAAAAATCGTCCCTTCAAATAATAGAGGGAATGGAGCGGATAAGGCACACAAAATAGGGCATTTGGGCGCGACACGGGCTCGGTCGCGCCCGGGTCATGCTTTAGCTCGCGCCAGAGAAGGACGCGAAGGCATGATTGGGCGCGAAGGCTTGGTCGCGCCACCACTCGCGCTGTGGGTCACGCCAGAGAAGGGTGAAAAGGCACCCTTAGGCGCGAGAGGCTCAGTCGCGCGGCTGATCGTGCTGTGGGGCGCGCCATATGGCGCGACCGAACTCGCGCCTTTGTGTCGTGCTGTTGCTCGCACCAGTTCCTTGAACTCGATGTTTCTTCAATAACACACCTAGAATTTGTTCTTGGATTAAAATATGGGTTTGGACATCAAAAATATACAATTGGTTTATAACATGGTATTGAAATAGCCCCAAGTTGCAGTCAAAAGAAGCACAAAAATACCGATTATCAACTCCCCCAAACTTAAGTTCTTGTTTGTCCTCAAACAAGTTTGCAAAGAAAAAGAGAACACGGGAAATCAAGATCAAGAGTGCCTCAGAAGAAGAACAAAAAACATGCAATCATACATAAGGGTATGGAGTTTCGATACACAAGAAATGAATATGTAAAAACACGGGTTTCCTTACTTTAAGTAATAGCAACACTCAACTCAACCTCTCAAGGAGAAAAGGGACGTGTATACGCTCGACATCAAATAATGCTAGTATACCACCATAAGCTTGCTAAATAACTCATCTCTTCCCACAAGTGTGCTCAAAATAAGGATCACATAGGTCTTAAGGGTTGCAACGTTAGGCTCTTTGGACAAGGTAGGAAAAATATAGGTTAAAATTGACTTTCAAAATCAATCCACGTAACCTATTTTGTATTTCAAGACAAGTAAAATTATTTTGAGTTTCCTTCTACCCCACACATTACTTTGGGAATTTAATTGGATCGAAGACTCTATAGCCAACAAAACATTAATGCTCCTCTATTTATTTTGATTTTCATGATTGTTCTTTGACAATTACAATTTATTTTTCTTTTAACTTGCAAGGCTTGCAATATGTGTTTGATTAAAAAGGCTACTTCAACAAAATAAACTTTGTGTTCAATCCACCATCAACTCCCTTTTTTTTTCAAGCTTACTTGATTCCCAAATTTCTTCTACCCCTTGGTTTCAAATAAAATCAATAACAAGCACAAATGGGCTAACAAGGGTTGTATTTGTAGGAAAAATTTTAGGCACAAACTTGACAAAGAAAGCCTTAGGTCATCTCCATATTCTAAGCACAAATTGTAAAATCAAGAGAGTTCAAAAGGCAAGTTCTAGAGATACCAATATTATTGATGATTCACACATGAAGAACAAGATCAAGGCTCAATTCTCACAAGATGGTTACAAGCTAATGCCAATATTTCTACAATCCACATCAAGTGTTCTATCAACTCATATTCTCAAGCATGCATTTATTTTTACCAAAAAAAATATCATAGGCAAATCAAGATTTCCCAAAAGTGAGCATGACAAACTTAAGTCCATAAGCAACAGAGGAGTTGAAACATGAGATCAAGGCTAAACCTGCTTGTCATCAAGGCTATTACCTTATCATTAAACCAATCATACGTATTCACAAAAAAAAAGCTATAAAATATCACAAAACCCATGCAATTAAAAATCATCCGAACTTCAAGTAGCAAATCCCAACAATACATAAATAAATAAAAACATCCATATGAAAAGAGTTTTAACAATTCTAAATAAAAAATAAAAAGCATTCTAAAAAGATAGTACTAGAGTTAAAAGAGATCAACGATACACACATATTCACCCCCATCCCCAAACTTATTCAAAACCGAAGTAAGAATAAGTTTTGGGGTGTAGGTTTGTGGTATTGTTGATCGACTAACAGGGCGTCATGGATCAGCATCTTGGGGTGGGCATGTACGAGGGTTCTGCGGGAACTGGAACGGCTCGGAGTATGGATAGAGGTACTGCTGGAATGGCGGGAATGGGGGCGTGTAGGTCTGGGACGGGTTCTGTGATGAAGATCCAATGCCACCCCATTGTCTCATCATGGTGGCAATATCTGAGACGTCCGACCTCAAATGAGAGAAATCCCCATGGAGATTCGAATAGTTGCTCTGCATCCCTTGAAACTCCGTCCTCATGCTGGAGAACCGGCCATCCATATGGCTTTGCAGGCCTGTGAATCTCGCGTCAATGTCCGCATGCATATCTGTGAACCTATTATCCACATTCTCCCTCATGTCCGTGAGCCGTGCATCAAGATCCGCCCGCATGTCTGTGAACTGAGTAAAGACGTTCCCTTGAAAGTTAGTAAAATTTTGATTCATCGTTGTCATCATACCTTCAAAGGATTCAAGTCGTTCATCCGCCACGTCCCCTCTGTTTCTTCTTTGCCCACGGGGTGCCCTTGGCAGCATATTTTCTCTTTGGAGATGCACTCCCATGGGTTCCAGAGCAATCATCAAAGCATTATACTCCGGAGTGTTCATCAACCAATTTCGTTGATTCTCGAAATTAGTTACTGATGTAAGTGCTGGGTTCGGTAGTGGAAACTTCCTCCCATCCTTTATTATGAGCTTAATGGGAACGGCATTGGGGCTAATCATGCGGACATTCCGAAGATGTGCGAGGTTGAGAGCTCGAGGTCCCAGAAGTGGCTGATAGGCAGCAAGATTCACGTCCAAGGCCATGGCAATAGAAGTGATCATGCCTCCTATACTGATCGTGCCTTTGCTCGACATCACTTGTCTTTTAAATTGATCTAAAAGAAATGCTCCAAAATCCACATATATTGCTTGGAGCATACTTCACAAGATGTAGAGCTCATCCTTTCGAAGTCCACTATTCTCGTGTCGAGGAAGGATAGTGGAGGAAAGGATTCTGTGGATGTATCGAAAAACCGGATCTTGGATTTGCGAAGCCTTGGCCAATCATGAGTCATACTAGAACATTCGCTCATCCGGGTCTAGGATCAATCTCCAAAATGTCTCAGCATTGAAATTTATGTGGTAGTGATAGTATCCATCCGTCAGGGTTTGAAAATTTTGGTTAAGTTGGGCCACTGTGAGCTCGTGATCGCGATTCCCCAATCGAAAAGTGCACCCAATTGGCCCTCTGCTAGGGCGTTTATGGACTTGAAGCGAGGATAGGAACTCTTTGACCAAGACAGGATAGGTTAGCCATCTTCCTTGCATTGCATTTTTCCACCCAATTCTAGTGAACATTCTCCACACATCATCGTGGATTCCCATTGCTTGAGTGCACGAGTCACACGAATACTTGGTGGGTAATATATTGAAAGATCCTGTCAACTTCTCCCAACAGTCCCGTTCCTCTTGTGTACGGAAGAAAACACCCGCTCTTGCAGGGTCATTTGGTCCACTGTCGGGAAAATCCGGCAAAGGCTCGGATTGCAAAAACTCCTCTTCTTCCTCCTCCCCTTGGTCTTCTTCCTCTTGTTCATCTTCTTCTTCTTCTTCGGAGAGATCGACACTGGATTCTTCTTCCTCAGATTCTTCTACCACATATCTCCTGGATGCTTGTCCTCTGCTCGGTCTTGCCATTTCTTAGTATATGATTTTTTTCAAAAGAATAAAACCTTGCAAAGAATAAAAACAAACAAAAATGAGGCTTCAATTGTAAACTATAAAACAAATAACAACAAAAATTATATCCCATTCATAGCAAAATATGATAAAAACTATCTACATTTGTAGGCCTTAACATAATTTTCAACAAAAGCAAAAAGCATAACCAAACTGGGCACTACAATTTTCAAAAAGAATCATACAAACAGGATCGGAGTTTCACAAATACTTCCCCTACTTCACAACAAAATTCAACAACAATTTGCAACATGGAGGTAGGCAAAAAAAATCGATAGTACTTCACCATTATTCAACATTTCATCCAACCATCTCTAATTAACTCCAAACTTCATCCTCTATCCACACAGAAGACCAACATATGCACATTGCACCTTCTCATCACTTGCAATATGTACCAAAGAGAGTTCAAAAACATACATAATTAAATACCAAGGCAAGAAAACCAAAAACCCAAATGTGCAAAGCCCTAGTTCTTAATTCACCACAATGTATGTACAAGCAACTTCAAATAATTTCCATCCTACAAGATAAGGTCTATCGTGCTCTTGGAAGACACTAGAAGCAACAAAAACCAACACCACTTTATTCTAAGCCACAATTCCCAAATTTTTGCCCTAAATGTGCCATTTCTACAATTTCAACCACAATGTAACAAAATCAAAGCTCAAAGAAGAAAGTAGAAACAACAAATCCAAGCATACTCTCAATTCATGAAAATTTCCCCCAATATGAACCCTAATTTGCAATTTTAACAATTTTAACCAAAAATCACCAAAATTACATGTAATTAATAGACAAGATCATGGGCAAAACAAAAATGTAAGAGATGGGAGAGGATTTGTTACCTTGGATTTGGCTTGGAGAGTGATTTTCATGTGTGTGTGCGTGTGTTTTTGAGCGTTGAGTGTGTGAGAATGGAGTGAAAAATGAAAGGGGAGGAATTTAAAACTCGTCTGAACTGTTCTATCTTGGGCGCGAGCGGGCTCAGTCGCGCCCCTAGCTCGCGCTGTCGGTCGCACCAGAGCAAGGTTTGAACGCATGTTTGGGCGCGGATGGACTTAGTCGCGTTGTAGATCGCGCTCTGTGGCACGACTGGTGATCGCGCCTTTGACCGCACTATCGGTCGCACCAGAGCCTCCGTGTTTTGATACTTTGAGCTTATTTTCTCCGTGTACCCTGTTGTCTAATTCCAAAACTATACAAACACTCAAAGTAGCATATTAAATCTAACAAAAAAGATAAACATAAATGAAAAAGACTTAAACATAAATAAAAGAAATATACAAAAGTACGAGGTTGGGTTGCCTCCCAACAAGCGCTTCATTTATTGTCGGTAGCTCGACATGGTCTCAATCTTCATGAAGAAGTGGGATTGTTGGAACCATTGTCTTCCTTCGTCTCCGGTACATAAAATCGTTTTACCCTTTGGCCATTGACAACAAATAGATGCTCGTCCTTTCCCTTAAGCTTGATGGCGCCACCATTAAATACTCTTGTGATTTCAAAAGGGCCACTCCATTTGGTTTTCAGTTTCCCGGGGAATAACTTCAAGCGTGAATTGAACAAAAGAATGGCATCACTAGGTGATAGCTCTTTTTTTCTCAACAGCTTGTCATGATAAAGCTTTGTCCCCATTTTGTAAATTGATGAATTCTCAAAAGCTTCTAGTCAGGATTCATCCAATTCATTCAACCGGAAAATTCATTCTCCCCCCGACATCATAAAATCCATATTAAGCTTTTTTGTGGCCCAATAAGCCTTATGTGACAGCTCGATGGGAAGATGACACGATTTTCTGAAAACCAATTGATAAGGCGACATGCCAAATGGGGTCTTGTATGCCGTCCTATACGCCTATAGTGCATCGTTTAACAGATTGGACCAATCTTTGCCATTTTTTTTCACAACCTTTTGTAGAATCTGCTTCACTTCTCGATTGGCCAACTCGGCTTGGCCATTTGCTTGAGGATGGTAGGTAGTGGTGATGTTGTGTTGAACTCCATATTTTGCAAGCAATGCGGCTAACCACGTGTTGCAAAAATGACGTCCTCAATCGCTAATGAGAGCTCTTGGTGCCCCAAAACGTGTCAACACATTCTTTTTCAATAACTTCAATACCACACTTGCATTATTGGTTGTGGTAGGCACGACTTCAATCCACCTCGAGACATAGTCAATGACCAACAAAATATATTGGAAACCATTTGAACTAACGAAAGGGCCCATGAAATCGATGCCCCATACATCAAACAACTCTACTTCGATTATGTTCTTCATTAGCATCTCATCCCTTTTTGAAATGGAACACATTCTTTGACACTTCTCGCATCTCTTCACATATTCAACACAATCCTTGAATATTGAAAAGCCAATAGAAGCCGCTTTGCAACACTTTTCTTGCGATTCTAATAAAGGTGAAATGTCCTCCAGTGGAAGAAGTGTGGCACGCCTTAAGAATTTCTTCCCATTCTTCTTCCGGCACGCATCGCCTAAGCACTAAATCTGCACATCTTTTGAAAAGGTATGGTTCATCCCACACATAGTATTTCAAGTCGTGGAAGAACTTTTTTCTTTGGTAAGCCTCTAACTCCAACGGTTTCACCTTTGCCACCAAGAAGTTCACAATGTCAGCAAACCAATGCAAGTGAGATTTGATTGCTAGGATCCTTTCATCGGGAAAGAGCTCATTTATAGGCCTTGTCGGCCCCATTTCATCGTTCACATGCTCAAGACGGGAAAGGTGGTCTGCCACCACATTCTCACACCCTTTTCTGTCTCGAATCTCTACATCAAATTCTTAGAGCAGCAAGATCCATCTGATGAGCCGTGGTTTTGCATCCTTCTTGGAAAAAAGATGCCTTAGAGCGGCATGATCGGTGTGCATGATAGTCCGGGCCCCAATGAGACAAGACCTGAATTTATCGAATGCATACACCACAACAAGTAGCTCCCTCTCCGTGGTGGTGTAGGGTCTAGGGTCTTACTCCCGTAATACATGACTCGAAAAAGCTTATCTCGCTTTTGATCCAAAGCGGCTCCCACGGCTACTTCACTTGCATCGCACATTACTTCGAATGGCTGGCTCCAGTCTGGTGAAATGAGCACAGGTGCCGTGATAAGGGCCGCCTTGAGAATCTCGAAAGCATGCAAACAATTATTATCAAAATCAAATTCAAATGCTTTTTCTAAAAGACGACACAGAGGTTTAGAGATTTTAGAGAAATCCTTAATGAAACGCCTATAAAATCCAGCGTGTCCTAGAAAACTTATAACTCCCTTTTCATTCGTCGGGGGTGGTAGCTTCTCGATGGCTACGATCTTGGCTCGATCCACTTCAAGTCCTCCTCCGGACACCCTGTGTCCCAACATGATACCATCTCGAACCATGAAGTGGCATTTTTCCAAATTTAGCACTAAGTTGGTGTCCTCACACCTCTGCAATACTTGAGACAAGTTATCAAGACAAATATCAAATGAATACTTCCATAATGTTTTCAATCAAACCATGAAAAATAGACATCATGCACCTTTGAAAGGTGGCGAGTGCATTACACAACCCAAAAGACATCCATCGATATGCAAAGATTCCATATGGACAAGTAAAAGCCATTTTTTCTTGATCTTCGGGGGCAATCATTATCTGATTGTACCCCGAGTATCCATCCAAGAAACAATAGAATTCGTGTCCTGCTAACTTTTCAAGCATTTGATCGATAAAGGGGATGGGAAAATGGTCCTTTCTAGTGTAAACATTCAAAGCCCTATAGTCAATGCACATTCTCCACCCCGTGACCAACCTAGTAGCTATTATCTCATTATTTTCATTTTCTACTAGGGTTGTACCCCCTTTCTTTGTTATTACTTGAGTAGGACTCACCCACTCACTATCAGAAATCGCAAAAATTATACCGGCATCTAATAGTTTCAACACTTCCTTTCTAACAACTTTTTGCATAGTTGGGTTGAATCTTCTTTGATGTTGCACTTTTGGTTTGTAATCTTCTTCTAAAAGGATTCTATGCATGCATATCAAGGGGCTAATCCCTTTTAGATCCGATATAGACCAACCTATAGTGCTCTTATATTTCCTCACCACCCTTAGCAATTTGTCAAGTTGCTCATCATTCAAAAAGGAAGAAACTATTACCGGTTTGATCTCACCATCTTCTAGGTACGCATACCTTAAGTGAGGTAGAAGTGGCTTTAATTCTATCTTGCCATTCTTTGTCTCTTCCGCAGTTGATGTTTGTTCCTCGTTCTTCAATGGAAGAAACTTGGGCTGTCTTAAGTACTCATCCTGCAAAGAATTTATCGAAGAAACAGTATCAACAAGAGCAACATCTAAAGGATAAAAATCACCAGAGGATGAATTAAAAAGAGATTTAGAAATGCAAATCTCAAGTGGATCTCTTATGCCCAAGATGTGTTCCAGAGTGTGCTCCAACTTCATGCACGAGTCCACCATTTCAAGGACCTTGCACTCTTCTTCACGTTCTATGTCTTCCTCTTTGTGCCTCATAGCCTTTTGGAGAGAGAAGATTACCTTCTCATCATTAACTCTTAATGTTAACTCTCCTTTTTCAACATCAATTAACGTCTTCCCCATATTCAAGAATGGTCACCCAAGAATAAGGGGAACATCCTTATCCTCTTCCATATCAAAAACCACAAAGTCGACCGGGAAAATAAAGTCATTGACTTTAACTAACACATCTTCCACCACTCATTTAGGATAGGCCATAGATCGATCGACCATTTGTAAACAAATGGTAGTCGACTTGATTTGTCCAATATTCATCTTCAAGAAAAAGGAGAGTGGCATCAAGTTAATGCTAGCTCCAAAATCACATAGTGCCTTTCCCATGTGGCTATCCCCAATAGTAACCATGATGGTGAAACTTCCGGGTCTTTCAACTTAGCGAGTAGCTTTCTTTGTATGAGTGCACTACACTCTTCTGTGAGATTCACCGTCTCAAAATCTCCAAACCTTTTCTTCTTCGAAATCACATCTTTCAGAAATTTTGTATAATTTGGCATTTGTTGCAAAGCTTCTACCAATGGAATGTTAATTTGGACCTTCCAAAAAATATCGAGGAACCTTGAGAATTGTTCCTCGTTCTTCTTCTTTTGTAGGCGTTGAGGATATGGCACGTGCATTCTTGATTCTTCATTTCCTTTTGGTGGTGGTTCCACCTTTTCTTTGGTCGAGGCTTCTTTCTCCTTGGCGTGCTCGATCTCGTCAATTTCTTCATTTTGTTCATCTTGTTTTTCCTTTTGCTTTGAACTTCTTTCACCAACATCTTCATCATCTCTAGGCATTGTCGGGCCTTCATAGGCAGTTCCACTTCTCAAGGTGATAGCCTTGCATTGATCTTTTGGATTAATGGTCGTATTACTCGGAAATTTTCCTTGTTGGTGTTGACCACCAATGATCGTGGCTAGTTGGCTCATCTGTTTCTCCAATTGATTCACTTGAATCCCCATAGCCCCGACATTATTTTCTAATTTTCCGACACGGACTTGTGAATCCACCATGTACTTTTCTGTCTTGTTCATAAATGACATCAACAACTTATCCATTTTCGGCTTCTTTTCTTCATCAATGACGTCATTGGTCACAGAGAAGCCGGGAGGTGGAACAATACCACTGTTTGGATTTCCGTAGGAGAGATTAAGGTGTTGCGTCCTATTTTAGAAATTTTGATTTCCTCCGTATTGATTTCCATATTGCGACTTGTTGTACCCCTAGTTGGACGGCCGTTGTTGGTTTTGATAATCCCCTTGATTGACATAATTCACTTCTTCGAACGAGGCTTGTGAACTTTCGGGTTTTGGAGCGGTGAAAGCTTCAATCTTTGAGTTCAATGTAGACATCTGAGCTGCCAATAATCCCAATGCATCCGAATTAGAAGTGGACACAACTTTCTTCATGATTTGCACGTTCTCTCTTGCCACCGGCCATTGGGACGAATTAGAGGCCATCTCCTCGATAATTCGCATGGCCTCTTCCGAGCCTCTTGCTAACAAAGATCCTCCTGCAGCAGCGTCCATGAGTGTCCTCACCTAAGGTTTACACCCGGCATAGAAGATGCACACTTGATGGTTGTTGCCAAATCCATGCCCAGGACATTTTCTTAGCATTTCTCTGAATCATTCCCACCCCTCATACATGTTCTCGTCATCCCATTATTTGAAAACGGTAATGTCTCCTTTTAACTTGAGAGTTTTTCCGGATGGGAAAAACTTGTGGAGAAATTTAGTCACCAATGCCTCCCAAGTTTGGAAAGATCCTTGAGCTTGGCTAAACCACCATGTTTCCGCCTTGTCACCCAAGGAGAATGGGAAGAGCCTAAGTCGAATAGCATCTTCTGGGACTCCATTCACTTTCATGGTCCCACTATACTCAAGGAATTTCCGAATGTACTCATTCGGATCCTCCATAGCCGTTCCTTTGAACGGATGTTGTTGGAGCATAAGGATGAGCGATGTCTTGAGCTCAAAATTGTTTGCTTGAATAGGTGGGCCATTTGTTGCCCCTTGATTTACAATGGGTTGAAAAAAAATTTTGATCGGGCCTCTTCTGCAGCATGTCGTGCTTCTTCTTGGGCCCTTAATTATTCTTGCATTACCTCTAATTGCCTTTGAAGTTGGCCAATTAGAGGATCTTGCACCGGTGGAGGATTGTTAGCCATTCTCCTCTATCGTCGTGCGTTCTTGTGACGCACCGTCGCTTCGATTTCCAAATCCAAATTGTTAGGTGGCTCTCCTTGTGACCTAGTGTGCATACACTACCTATAAATGGACAAAATGTGAGCCACTCAAACACAAATAAAAATAAAAATTAAAACATCTAAATTAGCAAAGTAACCATTTGAAACAATATTGCATAAACTTTAAAACATAATATTTTATTCCCCGGCAACGGCGCCAAAAACTTGATGACGTATTTTATACCTCAAATTATAGATTGTGTCAAGTGCAAGTGTATAGGCTGTAGCAAGCAATGATATGAGTCGAACCACAAGGAATAGAAGTTATGATCTTAATAATGCAAGTAATGTTGACTCAAGTTACAATCACTAGTTAGACAAACATCATTTCTTAATAAAATGTTGTGTTCCAAACCATTAACAAATACCAATTTCACTCTTCAATGTAGATTATTAAATAATTCCAATAGAAAATTTAAAGAGTAATAAAAGAAAGGGGTTCTAGGGTGCTAGATCATTGATCAAGGTATTCTAAAAACCATATGAATCACATAACTCTCCTCTCTACAATCATGATTTGGGCAAGGATCACCTAGGCATTTTCTCAAACACCTAGCCTACAAGCAAGTGTAAACCATTACTATCTCTAGCAAATAAGTCACTCAAGCCTTCCAAGATCCCCACATCACCATTAACACCCCTAATACTCATACCTATCTCAAGATACAAGTAAAAGGTCTCATAGATTAAGATCACATGCAAAATGAGCAAACCTAATCACACATTAAGTAACACATGAATCTAAATGAAGGCCACCCACATACATTCAACAATCAACACATTGATCCATAAGACTTAAAGCAAGGGAAAGATACATTCATCAATCATTCAATTCAAACACCAATCATCAAAGGATCCAACACCCCAAAACCTAAATAGATTAGCTACTCATGCTTGAGGGATCAAAATAACAAGCTTGTATATAAAACATAGATAAAGTTTAGATTAAACCAATAGAATGTACACAAATATCCACAAGATCCTTCCACTTCAACTCTTCAAACTTTAAGAACTCCCCTTCTAAGCCCAAGCCCTCTCTTCCTCTATTTTCTATGGTTTTTCTCCTCTTTTGTTTTTAGGGAAAAAGAGGTATTTTGTAATGGGGAGACTTTTCAAATTTGTTTTGTTAGGTGATCAAAAATCCCGTCTTTTATTCTTACAAAAATCGTCCCTTCAAATAATAGAGGGAAGGGAGCGGATAAGGCACGCAAAACATAGCATCTGGGCGCGACACGGACTCGGTTGCACCCGGGTCGTGTTGTAGCTCGTGCCAGAGAAGGGCGCGAAGGCATGATTGGGCGCGAAGGCTTGGTCGCTCCACCACTCGTGCTGTGGGTCGCACCAGAGAAACGTGGAAAGGCTGGGTTGGCGCGACCCGACTCAGTCGCGCCTCCGACCGCGCTGTGGGTCGCGCCAGAGAAGGGTGAAAAGGCACCCTTGGGCGCGAGAGGCTCGGTCGCGCGGCTGATCGTGCTGTGGGGCGCGCTATGTGGCGCGACGCTCGCGCCAGTTCCTCGAACTCGATGTTTCTTCAATAACACACCTAGAATTTGTACTTGGATTAAAATATGGGTTTGGACATCAAAAATATACAATTGATTTATAAAATGGTATTGAAATAGCCCCAAGTTGCAGTCAAAAGAAGCACAAAAATACCGATTATCGGTAGATACTCTCCAAGTGTAGTGGGGTTAATTCAGCATTGGATCTACACAAAATTAAATCTGCTGCAATCGTCGCACCAAAAGCTTCTCTACATTAATCATACAAAAAACTCCCATATCTCTAATATTTCATCAATTCTATCATTGAAAATTAAACATGTAACACAATCATCAAAGATGCTAAAATGTAGTGAAAATAGGTGATCAAACTTTGCTTGGTAGCTGCTGAAGTAGACGGAGTGATAGGTCGTCCGGCCCCAAAAACTCATGATCCACTCGAGTTGGTTATGTTCAACAGAGATGAACTTGTGGTGCAAATAACAGACATTGATTGATCATAATTCATAAAAATCTATCCTCTATTGAAAATAAATGCAAGCTGTAAGTTAGATATATAGAAACTATGATAGTAATTAATATTCACCTAGTGGATTGATATTGGCATGTATCATAACCTGCACAAAAAAAGATTCATCAACAAATAAAATCATATCACAACACACACACACACACATATATATAAGAAGTGAATGCAGGTTTTTTACTAGGATCAGTGCTTGTGGTAACAGCAGTGCCACCAAAATTGCAGTTAGTAGGGATTGGATTCCTCTGATAATAGGTATTGAAGGCGTAGGAGGCGTGGGCGTAAAGCATGGCGGGGTTGTAGCAGCTTCCACCTTGCTGGATGGGTGAGCAGTCAGCACCACCCTGGCCACAGGCATAGTCCAATGCAAGCTGCAATGCAGCTTGTGACACGAACTTGCTGGCTATGCACCAGCTCCCCGTAGGTGAGTTTGTGGCCAAAGGAGTCGTCGTCGAGACAAATTTGATATGATATTGGAATGGGTTGAAATACTAAATGTAGAATAACTAGAGATCCCATCCGGATCTTCACGATTTCAACGGAATTTTATAGTTTTATATATAGGTACTATATTGCCCGTTTGAAAATAATATGACGACACATATTTTTGATATTATTATATCGATTATGTATGAAATATCTAGGTACGTACTCTATCCAGTATCCATAATGCAAAAGTAAAATATGATGCGTGGCTCCGTTTGCCTTCCGAAGTCGACTCTGCCACCAGAAAGGTAGTCGTATGTCTCACAAAGTTACAAAACCTAAATGCCTATATAATTGACAAATTTAACACCAACTTTAAAAATATGCAAATAAGACACCGCCTTTTAACTTGTATGTTATTCCATCAACATCCTCATTTTTTTGTAAAAGATATTCACCTCTGATTCAAGTGACAACTTGCTCATCTGTTCAAGCCCCATCGAGGCTCAGCCATCAATTTTTGAAAAAAGGGTGTCAGAATGACCGAATTTCATATTAGCATAAACATACAATAAAATTGGGGACGTTCAAATTTGGCCAAACCTGCAGCTTTTTTCAAAAATTGATAGTCGGGCCAGGTAAGGGTAGGGTTGTAAACGAATCGAATCGAAGTGAATATCTATATATTCGATTCGATTCGAAAAAATTGTTGCATATTCGATTCGGTATTCGATTCGACTTCAAATATTTTTTTTGTTTCATATTCGATTCGATAAGATATTCACAAATATTCGATTCGATTCGATTTTTTTTAAATGTATTATAAACATACAATACGATTCGATTTAATTCGATTCGATTCAATTCAAAATTTCCTTAGTTTTACATTATTCGATTCGATTCGTAATTTTGAAGAAAATTTCCTAAAATAATATTTTAAACCAATATTTTACCTAATAAACAATTAGGTATTGGGATTATTTTTGTTTAATTTTGTTTCTTAATTTAGTTTATATATATATATATATATTGTATTAAGTCATCTCATTTGCCGGACCATTGGATTATTGGATATTTATATATCAGAATCCATTATATATATATATATATAAACATAAATCAAATCGAATATTTTTAAATATCGAATCGAATATCATGATTTTGAGTGTGAATTTGATAACTAATTGAATCGGAAAAAGTATTCGTATTTGTATTCGAATCACAAATTTCCGAATTCGAATATCAAAAAATCGAATCGAATATCTAACCGAACCAAAATTATTTGATTCGTTTACAACCCTAGGTAAGGGGTGAAGAGATGGGAAAGTTGGTGGTTGAATCGTCGATGAAGAAAAATTTTTACAAAAAATTAGGATTTTGAATAACTCTCAAGTTAAAAAGTGTTGCCTTAATTGCATACTTTTAAAGTACATGATAAATTTTCAACTACAACCAAAGATCATGGTTTTTATAGAAATTAATCTAAAACTAAAGTAACACGAGACATAAATTGATTAAGTATTAATTAATCGTCCAAAATACTGATGTAGCTAAAGTTAATCAAATTTTGACCAAAATTATAGTATGGCCATAATTTTACTTAATTGATGACAAAAAAAGGTCTTAGAGATAATATTATTAGAGATGACATGTCGTTACTTAAGCATATAATAAGTAACGACATTTGTTGTTTCTAATAATATTGTCTCTATAAAGACCATTTTTTGTAGTGTGGATGAATTGAGAATTTTAAATTAAATGAGTAAAATGCAAAAAACTTGCAGATGTTCATAGATGAGGTCGTCCAACTTGTTGAGCTGAGTGAAATAAGGGAAGGAATTGTAGGGAGTGGCCGGTGTGAATGGTCTGTCGTCGAGTGAGCAACGAAAGAGGCTAACTATTGCAGTTGAGCTGGTCGCGAATCCTTGTATCATTTTCATGGATGAGCCAACATCAGGGCTTGATGCTGTTGGTAATAGTTAGTGATATATGAAGAAGAAAAGAAGCGCAACAGTTGTATTTAGAAGCGCAGCAGTTGTATGCTATATATAATGAAATAATTAATGTATTGTAATAATATTTATTATTATTATTTAAATTATTATTTCATGAAAAGGTGTCTTCTCATAAAAGGACACAACTTTTAGAAGAATTTATTCATACTCTATATATACGCAACTGCCGCAGACTTTGACAGACAGAAAAAAGAAAAAACATCATCTTCTTCTTTACTTCACTTTGCAATCAATATTCTCTAAACTTTGTTCTTGGGAGAATTATAGAGTTTGCTATCTATAATTCTGTTTGTTTTGATTATCCTGGAGGGAATTTGCCTATATCCAGTAGCAACATAAGTGGGGGCAATAATTTCCTTAAGGACAGCGACAACGCGATCAAGGCAACGGCTTTCTACAGAACAGTTTTACAACAATCTTAAGGAAATTATTCTGTTCTGCAATGGAGGCCACTGATTCGCTATCTGTTATTAACAAAATTATGAGTCCAGATGCAATCAAACTGGATCGCTTTGATGGAACGAATTTTACCCGCTGGAAGGACAAGCTATTCTTCTTCCTCACTGAATTGGGCATTGCATACCTGTTGAGTGGAAACCTTCCTGAAATTCCAGAACCCTCCGACACCGACACCGATGAGATTAGAAATTCACGCAAAAAACGTAAAGAAGATGAAGTTCGCTGCAGGGGATATATTCTCAACGCTCTATCTGATAGACTGTACGATCTCTTTCGTTCATTCAAATCTCCTCAAGAAATCTGGTGTGCCTTGGAAAGCAAATACACATCTGAAAAACAAGGTACCGATAGATTCCTAAGCATGAAGTTTTTTGAGTTTCAAATGTTTGAAAATAAGTCTGTCATGGATCAAGTCGATGAACTGCTTGTCTTAGTTTCTAGACTCAAAGATTTGAAAGTAGAAGTGTCTGAACCATTACAAGTGGCTGCTGTAATTGCAAAATTGCCAACCACTTGGAATGCTTACAGGAAAAAGTTAATGCACACTTCAGAAGATTTCACTATAGACCAACTCATAAAGCATATTCGAATTGAAGAAGAAACACGTTTTCGTGAAAACAAGTTTGCTTTGGAGTCTGGTAATAAGGTCAATAATGTAGAGTCTCGCACTAAGAGAGGAAAATTTTCTGGAAACAAAAGAAAGTTTTCTGAAAGTACAAATGACTATTCTGCTAATTATAAGAAAAACAAGTCCTGTCATTTCTGTGGAAAGAAAGGCTATTTCAAGAAAGATTGTAGATTCTACAAGAAGATTAAAAGGGAGGGAGATGCTCCTGCACAGAACAAGGCAAATCTTGTTGAAAATGAGACAAGTCCTCTTGATATTGTCACCATGATTGCTGGTCTCAAAATCAGTATGACAACTGAATGTAACATGGCTACAATGGACAAATGTAATGATTGGTGGTATGATTCTGGTGCTTCAGTCTATGTTTGCAATGACAAAAATATGTTCAAAAATTATGAAGTCTCTACAAAAGATGAGAAAGTTCTCATGGGAAACTACAATACTGCTAAAGTATTTGGAAAATGAACGATTGAACTGCCATTTACCTCAGGAAAGAAACTGACTCTCACAAATGTGCTGCACGTTCCAGATGTGCGAGAGAATTTAGTCTCTGGAAGTCTGCTGAGCAAGAAGGGCCTGAAAGTTGTTTTAGAACCAGAAAAGCTTGTGTTATCTAAGAATGGTGTCTTTGTAGGCCAAGGATACTGTTCCGATGGCATGTTTAAACTAAGTATTAATAAAGTTGATCGTTCTGTTTATATCGTTGAATCTTCTTCTGATTTATGGCATGCTCGTTTATCTTATGTTAATTTTAGTTCAATTAAATTTATGTCAAAATATGATCTTATCACTTGTGTTGATAATAAATCCAGAAAATGTGAAATATGTATACAAGCTAAGATGACAAAGAAACCTTTTTCCTAAAAATGAAAGAAATACTATATTGCTTGAGTTAGTGCACTCTGATATATGTGAGTTAAATGGCCATCTAACTAGAGGAGGAAATAGATATTTTATTACATTTACAGATGATCATTCCAGACTTACTCATGTTTACTTGATGAAAACAAAAGATCAAGCCTTTGATATGTTTAAAACCTATAAAGCCTTGGTTGAAAATCAATTGGAAAGGAAAATAAAAATTCTACGCAGCGATCGTGGTGGAGAATATTTTCCAACTGAATTTTCTAATTTCTGTGAAGATAATGGTTTGATTCATCAAACTAGTGCCCCATATACTCCACAACAAAACGGTCTTGCCGAGATGAAAAATAGAACGTTGGTGGATATGGTTAATGCCATGCTTATGCATGCTGGATTACCAACAAATTTATGGGGAGAAGCTTTATTAACTGCCTGTCATGTTCATAATCGAATACCTTCGAAGAAAACAAAGATCTCTCGATATGAAAAATGGAAGAAAAGGAAACCAAATTTAAACTATTTGAAGGTATAGGGCTGTATAGCCTATTATAGAGTTCCAGATCCTAAACGAACAAAATTAGGACCTAGAGCTCTTAAAGGTGTTTTTGTGGGATATGCTGAAAATTCTAAAGCATATAGAATACTGGATGTGGATTCGAAAACTATAATAGAATCTAGAGATGTGGAATTTCTAGAGACTAGTTTTCTTAAAGGCTCGACTCCACAACCAAGTGAAGAAATTCCCACAAACTCATCACATGACATAGTAGTTAGTAACAAAAGAAAAATAGAAAATCCTCCTGGTGAAGTCAGGAGAAGTAAACGAGAAAGAAAAGAAAAAGATCTCGGGTCTGACTTTATTTCTTCACAGGCTTTAGTATTTCTTGTTGAAGGTAGTAGAGATCATGTAGTAAGTAAAATACCCATATTAATGATCACAGAAGAGGATCCAATAACTTATATTGAAGCAATAACTTCAAGGGATTCCAGTTTCTGGAAAGAGGCTATAGCAGATGAGATTGATTCTCTGCTAGCAAATGAAACATGGATATTAGTTGATTTACCTCCTGGTTCTAAACCAATTGGATGTAAGTGGGTATTTAGAAGGAAATATAACACAGACGGATCTCTACAAACCTTTAAAGCAAGACTTGTAGCTAAAGGTTTTAGACAAAAAGAAGGAATTGATTACTTTGATACCTATGCACCAGTAGCTAGAATAACTTCTATTAGGCCACTCTTTGCATTAGCTTCAATTTATGGGTTGTTCATTCATCAAATGGACGTAAACACAGCATTTTTAAATGGTGATCTTGATGAAGAACTATATATGGAGCAACCGGAAGGCTTTGTGCTTTCGGGAAATGAGAAGAAAGTCTGTAAATTAGTAAAATCCTTGTATGGACTAAAACAAGCCCCAAAACAATGGCACGAAAAATTTGACAATGTGATACTATCACATGGATTTTCTCATAATGGGGCTGATAAATGCATTTACTCCAAGTTTACCGAAAACTATGGAGTTATAGTATGTCTCTATGTGGATGACATGTTAATTATTGGCACAAACATGCAAGGAATATCTGAAACTAAGACATATCTGACTTCTCATTTTAAAATGAAAGACTTGGGAGAAGTTGATACTATTTTAGAAATCAAAGTTAAGAAACATAGTGGGGGTTTTGCTTTGTGTCAATCACACTACGTAGATAAAGTATTATCTAAGTTCCAGCATTTAGGAATTAAAGAGGTTAATACCCCACTTGATGCTTCGATAAAGTTAGCAGAAAATATGGGTAGATCAATAAGTCAATTAGACTATGCTAGTGCTATAGGTAGTCTAATGTATGCTATGCAGTGTACAAGACCCGATATTGCTTTCGCTGTTGGAAAACTTTCAAAATATACTCATAATCCTAGCACGGAACATTGGAGAGCTATAGGAAGAGTTCTCGGTTATTTGAAAAGGACCAGGTCACTGGCCTTATTTTACAGCAAGTTTCCAAGTGTGCTAGAGGGTTATACTGATGCTAGTTGGATAACTAGTATTAGTGATAATAAATCAACGTCTAGTTGGATTTTCACTTTAGGTGGAGGAGCTATCTCCCGGGCTTCAAAAAAACAGACGTGCATTACTCATTCGACAATGGAGTCGGAATTCATTGCTCTAGCAGCTGCAGGTAAAGAGACAGAATGGCTAAGAAATCTTTTATTGGATATTAAGTTGTGGCCACAACCGATGCTAGCCATTACTCTGCACTGTGACAGTCAAGCAACAATGTCTAGAGCTTTTAATAAAATTTATAATGGTAAATCTAGACACATTGCTTTAAGACATGAATATATTAGACAACTTATTTCTGATGGAATCATCACAGTTGTCTATGTTAAGTCTAGTAAGAACATGGCTGACCCATTAACAAAAGGACTCTCGAGAGATATGATAAAGAGCACTACGAGTGCAATGGGTCTCTTATAAATATATGATTATCATTGATAACAAGAACCATACCTTTTATATATTGTTTAACAATTCTAAAGGTTTAAATGGTAACAAGTTATTAGTGATTGGAAGCAAGTACAAGGATCAATATTGTACTTATGAATAAGAGGGTGAATATAAATTATTCTTAATGAAGATCTTGTTCTGCTATGAACAGGGAAGCTTAATTTGCTTCATAGTTCTTCACCTATATGAACACAGGGAGTGGTGCCGCTTCCAACAAAAGTTAGTAATATAATTTTGGAAGTGTTCATGAAACCAGGATGTAGCACATGACCTTTTTAATGGTGCTAAAGTTCACGGTGAACATGTTTAGTGAATTGTTAGGGATCTATGTGTATGCTATTTCCTACCTTGTCATAAGAAATTATGGTTTAAGTTCCAAACCACCATATATTTCGATGAGGTTTTGAAGTAGTTATACTAATAATAGGTTTAAGTCGAAAGACACCTATTGAATGCATAAATCCTAGTACAAATTTATTACCAAATCACTAACTAAGTGGGGGATTGTTGGTAATAGTTAGTGATATATGAAGAAGAAAAGAAGCGCAACAGTTGTATTTAGAAGCGCAGCAGTTGTATGCTATATATAATGAAATAATTAATGTATTGTAATAATATTTATTATTATTATTTCATGAAAAGGTGTCTTCTCATAAAAGGAAACAACTTTTAGAAGAAGTTATTCATACTCTATATATACGCAACTGCCGCAGACTTTGACAGACAGAAAAAAGAAAAAACATCATCTTCTTCTTTACTTCACTTTGCAATCAATATTCTCTAAACTTTGTTCTTGGGAGAATTATAGAGTTTGCTATCTATAATTCTGTTTGTTTTGATTATCCTGGAGGGAATTTGCCTATATCCAGTAGCAACATAAGTGGGGGCAATAATTTCCTTAAGGACAGCGACAACGCGATCAAGGCAACGGCTTTCTACAGAACGGTTTTACAACAGATGCTAGAGCGGCTGCAATAGTAATGAGAAGAGTGAGAAACACGGTGGATGTAGGGCGAACTGTTGTCTGCACCATTCATCAGCTTAGCATCGACATCTTTGAGTCTTTTGATGAGGTATATTATATATATACAAAACAACATTTTTCGGCAGTTACGTTATGTGATTCCGTATAGGCATGTACGTAGCCATTGAAATGAAGCTAAAGAAAGAACTGATCAATGAAAATTCAGTTGATGCTGCTACAATGAGGAGGCGAAGAGATATGTGTAGGTCCATTATGACAACATAGTTCTCTTCTCATACAATACTTTGAGGTAAGGATAAATTAACTCACACCATTTTTTGTTGTGAAAATTACACGTTCATACCTACATTTTCAGCTCTTTTAAAAAATGGTCAATCTTTTCAAAAATTAACAAAACAGTACGTACCCACTTTTTAAATTTTTTACGAATTAAGCATTTGATCAATTTTTTGGCTCGAAAACTCTATGTAATTATATTGATTATATTTTAATATTTTTTCTATTTCTCCATCCATGTAAAAAAAATCATTCAATTAAGAAATCTTAAAATACAATCAATTACGCACGATTTTTGGACTGTAAAAATGATCAAATGTTAAATTTGTAATTTTTTTTAAAAGAAGGTTCTGTTTCATTAATTTTGAAAAAATTGGTTATTTTTAAAAAAGAACTCAAAATGTAGGTATTAGAGTGTAATTTGCCCTTTTTTGTTTACAACAAGACTTTATTTTATAACTTAGTCTAATACACGTTTTTTACTATTACTCTTTCTCTAGGGAATTGTTGGAGTCCCTAAAATCAAAGATGGATATAATCCAGCTACCTGGATGTTAGAGGTAACTTCACAGGCCCAAGAATCTGCTTTAGGTATTAATTTTGCCCAACTCTACAAGAGCTCAGAACTATGCAGGTAAGAATTGAATTAACTAGATAAAAATCAAGACAAAAGTTTTGTTTTGTGTGACAATTAACGTTGCATAATCATAACCTATCTATATCTTCTAATAAGATATGAAAATCTCATTCTCCTTTCATTGAATCTTCAGAAAGAATAAAGCAATGATTACAGAAGTAAGTAAACCAACACCTGGTTCAAAAGAAGTAGAGTTTCCTACACGTTATTCTCAGAGTTTTTTGAAGCAATGCAAGGCATGCCTATGGAAACAACATCACTCTTATTCACGAAATGGACCTTATACTGTTGTAAGATTTATGTTCACAACATTCATCGCCCTTATCCTTGGGGACCGTATTTTGGGGGCTTGGCTCCAAAAGGTAAGCACCTAGAGGACGTTTACTTTGGCTGATTATATTCTTTGGATTAATTTACGATACATATGATTGAGTATTTGACGTATTATTGATTAAACAAACTCAAAGTTATTCAATCCATGAAAGTAGTTGCTGAATTAGTCTATAATAATTTTTAATTTCTACATATAATTACACCTTATGTCTCAAACTATTAATTGATTAATAAATTTGCCTTGAGAGTCAAATTTCAATGACTGAAGTGGGGCTCAAAACCTCGTATTCACTAATTCTCAATCTTAAATTTACACTTCTTCGGCTAATCATACTTTCCTAACAATTTTTTTTATTAATTTGTCAATAGTTTGACAAAACCATAATAATTTGGGATATAATTAAGGTGTAATTTACCCTTTTGTTCTAGGGTGATGTAAATTAATGTTGGGTATTTGAATTTTGATATGGATTGATATTTCTCTCTTCTCTCTCTCCTTCATAAATCAAAGTTTTGATTGCATATTTCCTTGGGTTGGCCACTTAAGGGCAAGAATTGGTATTTAATTGTCTTTAAGAAAAGTAATTTTGCATGGGTATTTGATTTATGATCTCAATTCTATATTATAACGAGAGTTTGATATTTAATTGATTGTTGGTGATTGATTGGGCTCAATTTGGTGAGATATAAATTCAACCCTAGAGATAGGGGAATTTTATTTGGCCAAAAATATCTAAAGGCTTGAGGAAGTTCTAGGATTAGTTTTGTATCAATCTTGAAGTGGAAATTAGCATGTTATTCATATCAAAATGATTACACTCTTGTTAATAAGCATTACCTGGAACCCTGTTTTCCTTGTTAATTAAATTCCTTGTTGATCAATTTGCAATTTTCTTATATTAGTGATCTTGTGAATTATTCTCATTCATGTTTAGCTTAGAAAAATTCCAAAAAACATTTGTTTGGTTTAACTTGTGAGACAATGTGTGTATGATGCTTGCTCGCTTGGATTTTCATTAATTCCCTATGTTCGACCATGTTTCACGTACTACAAGACTGTACACTTGCACCGTGAGATTGGAAATTTTTAAAACTTGTATTTCAATTTAAGCATTGTATAGAAAAATCTCATCACAAATACAATAAATACCAATAAAAATTTAAATATGTCGTTAAATATGAGTTTGAATTCGAACTTTCACTCGTCTTACAGTTTTTGACCCCTTAAACGGCCTTACACAAGTTTTTATTAATTATAAATATGTCATTAGATATGAATTTTAATCCGAATTTTCACTCATTCTACATATTTTGATCCGTTAAAATTGTCTCACTCGAATTTTTGTCTTATATGCATTGTGTTTTTTTTAGAGAATAATCATATGTATAGTTAATAGGACTAGAGTTCCCCAAAAAGAATGGTCTAAAGTCAAAAGTCAAAACAAGTAAGTAGTTAGCATGACGAAGGTCAAGTTTGTCGATAAATTAATTAACGCATATATATTTAGAAAGATAACTGATTTAGCTTTCATCCAACCAATCTTTGCATGAATTAATATTTTCTAGATAAAGAAAGGACCCATTAACTGTACTTTTACGAATATATATTCGCCGCATCGATATATTGAAAAGAATTAAAAAAAATATTAGTGGGGAGAATTTAGCCACATAGAATTGTTATTTTAATCTTATACTTCATAAAAAATATATTTATTTTGGCCTTTACCAAAGTATTCATCAGTGATCATTTTTTAATATTTTACTTTTGTTATTTTGAAAATTTTATGACTCACCTCTTAAAGAATGGATTATAGTATTATTTTGGTCGAACTTATGTTTTGCATAAATGTCATTTTTTTTTGCGAAAATCTGGAAAATTGCTTCCAATGTTGATGTTTGCATGAAGTAGAGATCTTCGCTAGTCTCAACTTTGTGTGTCAACCGTGTGCCAACATTAAAGTTGTATATTATTAATAATAATTTTTGTAAAAATAAAATTTATTATATTATATTAATCATAATTAATATTTATTGCTAAAAATTAAAATTTTAAAAAATTATATACCTTAACTTAGGAATAATCAACCCTAAAAATTAATTATATTAACTAAAAAAATGAAAATTAAATGTTAAAAAAAATTATAAATCCTAATTAGGTGGAATAAACCCTAAATAAAATTGTAAAGTTATGCTATACCTAAAGAAATTAAAATTGAAGAAAAAATAATAAAAAAAGCAATAATCTTAAGCTTTGGTACACAATTGATAAACACAAGTTGGGATTAGAGGATCTCAAATGGTTTGCATGCCCCAATTTGGTCATGTTTCCGTCCAAATTTCCAAAATTTCTCCGTACAACCTAGGGGTGTGCACTGTGCATTCTTAATTACTCTCCGTCTCTCACGGTGCCTAATTGCCTAATTCGACTCTATGTGTCTCGTGTCCCGTCTCTTATTCTCTCAACACCTGAGTCGTCGACTTCCAGCAAGCAGCAACACCCTCCCTTCATTCAGTTCGCCCGCGACTCCAACACTAAGGTAAACCGACCAGTCGATGGTCGGTTTGATAGTTGACCACCGTTGGTCGGTTGGCCACCACTATCTTCATCGATGGCGTCGGCTTCACCATTTTCAGCTGGTTTCTTACCCGAACTCATCGAATGCTCACACTACAAAAAAAGTCCATTTTAGCGACGGAAATTAGCGACGGGGCCAACACGGGTCGCCACTAGCGACGGAAATAGTCACGGAAAAATTTGCGACGGGGTTAGCGACGGGGAATCCCGTAGCTAGATTTTAAAATTTTAATATATCATTATTTTTTTTAATATAGCGACGGGGGTTCCCGTCGCTACAACTTAGCGACGGAAATAGCGACGGGAACCCCCGTAGCTTTTTTTTTTTTAATTTTTTTTATTTTTTTAAATTTTAATTAATTATTTTTAAAATAATTAAATATGATTTCAATCTATTCTAATACAAATATTCCCCCTATTAAAATCATTTTTATATTTTTATTCATTTATTTTAATTTTTGAAAAAATAATATTGCAATATACATTTATTTATATCACATCTTTAAATTTGTATTATTTCCTTATTAAATACAAATTTATATAAATTAGCTTTATTAGTATTCTTATAAATAAACTAATTAGTATATTATTATATATTTAAAAAATGTATTAAGTTTAACATAATATTTATTATAGTTACTACTACAAAATTAATCAATTATACATTAACAAACTAAAATATACTATGAAAATATATATACATAATATAGTATATAATGGATTTTAATTTTTAATTATAAACTAAAGTAATTTTTAATTTTTTTTAATTTTTTATTTATTTTTTAAATTTTATTTAATAATTTTTAAAATAATTAAATATGATTTCAATATATTCTAATACAAATATTCTCCCTATTAAAATTATTTTTATATTTTTATTCATTTATTTTAATTTTTGAAAAAATAATATCGCAATTATACACATTTATTAATATCACATCTTTAAATTTGTATTATCTCCTTATTAAATACAAATTTATACAAATTAGCTTTATTAGTATTCTTATAAATAAACTAATTAGTATATTATTATATATTTAAAAAATGTATTAAGTTTAACAGAATATTTATTATAGTTACTACTACAAGATTAATCAATTATACATTAATAAACTAAAATAGAAAATATATACATAATATAGTATATAATGGATTTTAATTTTTAATTATAAACTAAAGTAATTTTTAATTTTTTTCTAATTTTTTATTTATTTTTTAAATTTTATTTAATTATTTTTAAAATAATTAAATATGATTTCAATCTATTCTAATACAAATATTCTCCCTATTAAAATCATTTTTATATTTTTTATTCATTTATTTTAATTTTTGAAAAAATAATATCGCAATTATACACATTTATTAATATCACATCTTTAAATTTGTATTATTTCCTTATTAAATACAAATTTATACAAATTAGCTTTATTAGTATTCTTATAAATAAACTAATTAGTATATTATTATATATTTAAAAAATGTATTAAGTTTAACATAATATTTATTATAGTTACTACTACAAGATTAATCAATTATACATTAACAAAGTAAAATATACTACGAAGATATATACATAATATAGTATATAATGGATTTTAATTTTTAATTATAAACTAAAGTTATTTATTATGTAAGTAAAAATAATTTAATTCATTATGATATTTAGCATGAAATACAAAGTAAGACTATTTAACCACATTTTCACCATGATATATATATATATATATATATATATATAATTTTTAAAATAATTTAATTAATAAATTATAGTTCTATATACAAATATATAATTCAATATCACCTTTATTATAATTTTTGTATGCATGGATACTTAATAAATATCACCTTAAAGTATAGTTCTTATATACAAATATATAATACAATATAATATCAATATTATATATATATATATATATATTTGTGCACAAATAGATATAAATATATTAATAAGAATATAGCACTTTTAATTTATAGAGATAAATAAAAATACATTATGAAAAAATCGTATAAGTATATATACTATTTAAACTATCAATATAACATCAATTGAACTTGCCCCAATGGATAAGTGATTAGCCCTCCTTCTAGGAGGCCACAGGTTCGAATCCTCTTAAGTGCATATTATACAAAATTATTCTTGAAGGGCTTGGGTGCGGGCCTTTCATCAGGTCGGGTCATGGGCTCATTAATGGGCCGGGCCCCCGGGTCGGGGGCTCATCGCGGGTCGGGCCAATCAATATTTCAAAATTTTAAATTTGACGGATAGCGACGGGGTTTCCGTCGCTAGATCCGTTGCTATATAGCGATGGGGTGCCCCATCGCTAAGCCTTGGTGACGGGCGAGCCACCGTCGCGCATGATTAGCGACGAGCGATTTAGCGATGGGGTTTCCCGTTTTTAAACCCTGTAGTGACGGAATTAGCGACGGAAAACCTCGTCGCTAAATTGGAATTTTTTTGTAGTGTCCTTAATACAATCAATTGATGAATTGATGGTATTTTCGGAAAACGTGCATAATGAGAGTTTTCCAACTATATTCATGTTGCACGTTATTAATTAAGGTCAAGAATGAGTTGAAATTATGTTGCACAATTATTATTTACACATATTTAATTAACGTTAATTAAATGATACTCATGGAAAAATTAATATATTTGCACGTTTAAATGTCTATATGTATATTCTTCCTATATAACAACTTGGTCATCATAACTTAAAGCACTATGTGATTTTTCCCTCAGAAATAAAAATTAAAATGGGGGAGAGAATGAAAAAGTACTATGATCCTTAGACTACCCACATCAGTGATTACTAACCTTTATCCAACTCAATTTTCAATTAAAATATTAATTTTTCCTTTTCTTCCAACCTACATAAAATATTTATCATTTTATTTTTTAATAAGAACATGTTATTAAAATAACATTTTTCTCTTGCATTTAAAAAAATATTAATTAATTTATTATAATTTTTTAATTCATAATTATCAAAAATATTACCCATACAATTATAAATACATAATTTACTTCACAACAAAATAAAGAAGAAATATGAGATTGAGAATTTATAGAGAGAAAATGTGTTAGCTATATCTATTCTATTAATATATGAAAATAGTTTTAATGAATTTCATTCTACGCTTTTCCTGCCGGCAGGAAAATGTGGAAATAGAGCCTATGAGGTTTAATTGTTAGCTATATCTATTCTATTAATATATGAAAATAGAGTTTTAATGATAACTTTTTTCCGGCAAAATTTAAAATAACATAACAAAGAATATTATAAATAAAAAGATTATAAATTCATAATTTACTTCACAACAAAATAAAAATTACAAGAGTGAAAACATAATTAAATAAACTACAATGAGACACATGAAATTTTAAATTACGAGTGCATAAAATGTAAATTACATATTCAATTAGTGCCGAATTTTTCCCATATGTGTTTGATCAAATCCTTTTGAAGAG
The DNA here is from genome assembly GCA_026008535.1 of Perilla frutescens. Taxonomy (NCBI): domain Eukaryota; kingdom Viridiplantae; phylum Streptophyta; class Magnoliopsida; order Lamiales; family Lamiaceae; genus Perilla; species Perilla frutescens. The sequence continues at coordinate 50,524,081 of BRKX01000002.1, forward strand.
CTCTATGAGCCTCTCTGTTGTTTTATGAATTGTGTAAAAACATATCAATATTAAACTCTATTTATAGATAATTTTATTTTATGAATTTTGATATAATTTTATTTTTTTACTTTTTAATAATTATATAAAATATTTATATTATAAATTTATCTAAATAAAATAAAGTGGCACCCAATGGAAGGGTGCCACATGGAACATGATGGAGTCACGCCTTGAGGGCGCTGGGCCGCCTCAGGTCATGCATTATGGTGACTTTTCTTTTATTTTATTTTGCAAAATTTTGTCTTTTGTGCTCGACCCACCTCTCGGGTCACCAATACTGGGAGTGGTCTTAAACAGAGGCGGATACAAGGGGGGGGGGGGGGAGCGCCCCCTAACTGAAAAATAGCTCCATTTTTATTAAGGGTAGTCGGAAATTTTTTTCTTATAGCCCCCCAACGTCGGACAACCGGAGGGAAGGAAGAAGAAGAAGAAGATTGATGTCCATTCAGCTCTCCGCCTCTGCTCGTATAGTTGCCGCCTCTGAGAACTTGTCGAAGAAGAAGCAGATATAGATATGATATATGTAATCTATTGTATCTATTTATAATCTATTGACTATTTGACCATTGTTTAAGAATAATAGTATTTAAATAATATATGTAAGAGTTTTGAAAGTAAAAAATAAAAGGTGTTAGTTTGGTTAAAATTTAAAACACATTTTTAAATAAAAGAGACATCCCCTTTTAATAAAAGAAGATACAGACATGGAAAACAAAAGGAAAGACAAAAAAAATTCTTCGAATTCAGTTGGGTGCCACCACTTCCTCATTAGGCACAATGACGAATTATCAAAGTTACAATTTTTTAGAATTTTTTTGATCAATTTAAATGTATTAAACTTATTTAAATGTATTGATTTTTCGTACTCTTTTATCATTAGTATGATTTTGATTTTGGATATCATTTTATGTTGTGTTATTATATATAAATGTCTGTCTCGATGAAAAAAAATTAGACTATATATGAAATAGTACAAGTTGTACAGCCCTCCCTAATATTTTTTTCTGCGTCCGCCACTGGTCTTAAAGGAGTGTGGTTAATCTAGAAGGAGCACAACTACATCATATCACGATTAGAATAAGATTATTAATTAGACTTTGACTTATCTATCAAATGAGAAATTCTACCACGTGTACATGTTACCATTCATATATGATTTTACACATGGCAGATGGATCCACAATCAAAAAATTAAAGAGTTGAGAAAAAATATGGGAATCCATTTATCATATGTAAAATTACATATGGATGCATGTAGTGTGTTAACAAACGACATAAAATTTCTCCTATCGAACTCAAATGGGTGAAAAGTATTGAAGCTGACGAACACTTGGTGTTATATTTAGTATTAAACTATGAAGAAATCATTTCTTTTCATTCTATATATGCAAGTATATAGGTAAATCATCACGTGATGAATTCATTAATATTCATATATCTCTGCGATACTCAGCTGACTTGCTTCTAAAAATAAATGGAGATGAAAGGTAAACAAGGAATTAAAAATATTAATTAAATACTATATATATTACAAATATAAATGGACATCAATCTTCTTATATGATATGAAATACTATATTCTCTCAAAAAACAAAAATGAAATACTTCATTATAAGTGTAAGGCCATCAACAATGGCGTTATTCATTTTCCCTCGACTGGCTATATTTGATCCTCATGAAATATCATCTGCTCTTCAAGAATAGATTTTCCATTGAAGGTGCGACTGAGCTGCGACTCCACATATTCTTGATACTTCATCGAACGATACAATGCGCCGCCGTCCTTCTCCACCAGCGGCGCGGCGGGGCCGACCACCACATCTTTCCCAGGACCGTTCCCCACCGCGATTGACAATCTCTCTCTTAGCTTGTTCACGACGGCTCTATGCCTCGAGCTCTTGCATCTGCCGTTGCTGAAAATCTGTGCAAGAAAATAGTAACTCAGTGTCAAAACCTGGATCCATACATTACCAAAACACGAGCAAATATGTCACTGAATATGGGGGGGGGGGGGGGGTCTGACCTCGAGCTGGTCACCAACATTAACGATCATAGAATTCTGAGGGGGATTAACTTCAAACCATTGGCCATGGCGCTCGATTTGTAAGCCAGCAAGTCCGTTATGAATGAGCAATATCGTGAAGAGGCCTGGATCATTATGTGGTGGCAGCCCGATTGTTTGATCGGGCTGTGGGCAAGGTGGGTAGAAATTCCCACCAAATTTTTGGAAACTCGAATCGAGCTTCAAAACTTCCTCTACATAGTCTTGATCCAGTTCCATGGCTTCTGATACACCTCCCACAAGTTCACGAACCATTTTCCGGATTCTTCCAGTGTATTCCAGCAAAATTTCCCTGTGGATCAAGAAGAAAGACAGAATAAATATACACGTTGACTGTACTGATGGATCATGAAACATATAGATGTTGACTAATCTGGCTAACATTGACCTTGGTAAAATGAAATGCTTGGATAATTGGAAAATGAGATTATTCAGGAATAAACATTGAATGCAGATCAGATTCATTACACATCAAATTTCTGGCAGTGGATCCATAATCAAAAAAATGTTTGTGATTGTTCCACACGAAATGAAACAAAAGACATGGTAGAGCTAGGGCTTTTATTGCATGTGTCACTTATTTATGTGTATATGCATGGTTGACAATACATAAGAAATATTGTGCAAGCATGCATGCATGGTGTCGGAATCGGAGAAAAGTACCTCAAGAGATGGGGGTTGGTGGGGCAGTGAAAATCGGGATGCACGTAGAGCTTGAGGAAATCCCTCCATAGAGTGAAGCTCTGGTTTGAAGTGCTTTTAACGTTGAAATTTCCACAGGCGATTGGAGAAGAAGTACTTTTCGCCTCGTACTGTTTTTTCTCGTGGTCGGGCAAACCGAAAAATTCTCTCACCGTTGCAAATAGTGCAGCAATCAAGGCCTCAGGCATCCCATGATTCACGAGCTGCATGCACGTACTCACGATTATTTAATAATTACCAAATTATAATAAAAACCAACTATATGTACATACTATATATATACCATCTATTGATTAAGGTTCGATAAAAAAAAAAATGTTCTTACGATGAAGAACCCCCAGTCTGCGCATGCTTCAGCAAGTTCAGTGACGGCTTTTGACCGTTGATCAGGATCAGCAGAAGTAAGGGCAGAGAAATCGATGACGGGGAGCGAATCACAGCTGGAAGCAGTAGTTTCATTAGTGTCGAGGTTAAATTTAGAAGGGAGAGCTTTGAGATTGGAAGAATCTACTAAGGATTGGACAGATTTATCGAACTCGAATGGCTGGAAAGAATCTGACGATGGTGAATTATGAGAAACTGCTGCAACAATTGATGCCATTTTATCTGCTTGAGAAATGGAGGTTTTGTATGTCAGATGCTCTGAGTTTGTGTATTATTATTGTAGGATGAAGAGAGTATATATAGGTGAATTAATGTGAATGGTTGCATGGGACTGCTGTGTATAGAAAACTTATCTTTTTATTTTTATGATTATTACTACTGTTAGTTTGTTGAAATTGAGTAGTGCACGTCTTTTATTATATTTTCCAGTTGAGAATTCCTGCATACGATAAAACCTTTATGTCAGAATGTAGAAAATTTGCCTCAAAGGAAAAGTTGAACATGGAAAGGTGTTCAACAATCAACAAATTAAATTACCTCATATCGCTAATTCTCAGTCAAAATCAATGTGCTCGAACCAAAGATGGAGTTACATATATAAAAATATATATACACATATCGGTTCAGGTTCCAATAGAAATTTCATCTAGTGTGTTAACTTGAGACACGTCTCTTACTCAGATGATCTAACGGTTTATATAATTGATATATATTGAAAAAATGATGGCAATTTCGGACATATTATAAGTTTAGAAAATGCAATGTTATATTGCAACAAATACAATGCTAAAGTACAATATTTATAATGCTAAAAAAAAATAAGATATGCAATGTTATTTGATCGTAATCGTATAAAATATAGTGACTTTATTATCATATAGTCAGATTATTTTAAAAAATGTAAAATATAACGTATATATATAATGTTAAAATACAATATATACAAATGCTAAAATGCAATATATGCAGACTGCAGTGTCATATTTATCCTAATTCCTAAGTAAAGAAAGATTAGGATAGAAAATAATGAAAAATATTGGAAATGCTAAATCTGACTTCCAAAATTGGGATACATATGGTAAATTGGTAATAAAGGATGAATAGATTAAACTTTTAAGATTCAATGAGCAATGCAATATATTCCAGATTGACACCCGCATATATACGTATAACTAGATTCCCCCCTGTGCGTCGCAATTTGCACGGGTTCATTCATGATCTCAAATTTAATTATTATATATTTAATGTGTCATATTTTGTATTTTATATAATTAATATTTTACTTGATAAGCTCAAATAATTAATAAACTACTACGTTTAAAATATTATATTATAAATTGTACAACACTTGTATGCATACAACATTTGTAGTAATATTTGTTACATTATCATCATTTTTACAAATAAAAACTTTCAAACCAAAACGACTTGTGACTCGTGAAACAACTATGTACAATTGACCGTGGCTAAAAATTTATGAAAAATATATGTGAACAAAAATATAAATTTGTTAGATTTTACTCTTAAGAAATTGATAATTGTGTTGTATGTAAAATAAATGTAATCAAAATAATATTAATAAATATATATTGAAACATAAAAATTCCAAGAAACTATATATAATAATGAGCCTACATGTCTTCATTTTTTATTTATTAATTTGCATTAATATGTTTAATTACACTTTAATACTCAACGTTCAGCGTTGCATCTGCACAAATCAACGGTTAAAACGTTAAAATACTTTTACAACCTCACAAATGTAAACATGAATGGTTGAATATTGTGAACAATAACAACAACATCCAATATTTGTACAAATGTAAAAAGCTAAAGTCGTGTATATAGCGAAATATGTTATTTAATACAGCACAAATTAGTTATATAATGAAAAAATATGTATGTAGATATGTGTGTTTGAGAGAGAGAAGATGGTGAGACATTAAAAAAATAAAAAAGTTACGGTAAATGATTTGATGTTTTCAGGAGGGATTATTTTTTTTGGATTGAACTCCATTTTATAATATAGATAGATTTAGTATCAGGCATCTGATTTCTAGACTACAAGAATAAAAAAATAATAGATATTTATAACCCGATTTGACTTATCTTCTCTTTGTCCATGAATAGTTTATCTTTGGAAATATACTAATTTGAGTTGACATTTCAGCGGTGTCAAGTGCCAACCTTGCATGAACTTGTATTTTATAAGACATGCATTGACCCAAAAACTGGAGACTGCCGTATTCAACAAATTGCCAAATAAAATATAAAAGCTATCTAATTAAATATATAAAGAAAGCTATAAGATTTTGATTTTTTTTTTTTTTGAAACGGCCGTATTCAACATATTGCCAAATAAAATATATAGAGAAATATCCAATTAAAAGTATACAGAAAGTCATAAGATTTTGAGAATTTTTAAAATCTAAAATATATAAAGAAATTTCCAAAAGTTTGAAAGTAATCTTAAAAGAATTGTATATATCACAACATGAAAGGACTATATAGCTTTAATTTCATAAACAAACTAGATAAATCTTAATATCTTATATCTAGAAAGCATGGCGACAGCTAAGACTTTTAGACTCTGACCAGTCTATTAAATTCAAATGGCTAATGCTTGATTAATTTGGTAAATCTATGATTATTTATATATCTGTCCTTTCTATATATATATAGGGGTGCGTTATAATGTACACTGTGTTTCGTATGTAAATTATGCACTGTACTTATTTACTATAATTTTATTGTTTATCTTAGTGTATTTTAATGTTATATATAATTACCACTATTTATACGATATATTAACACTAAAATATAATAAGATAAACATGTTGACGAATGAAATTTCACGGTTAATTAAATTGTGCCACATGGAAATAAATAATTAAATATCAAAATTATATCATTTATTATTTGTATTTTCATAATTAAATTAAATTAATCCTTAAATTAAATAAGTTGTGCCCCAAGTTGAAAATAAATAATTAAATATCAAAGTCATATCATTTATTTGTATGTTTGGAATTAAATTAAATTAGTTCCTAAAATAAATAAATGAATACTGATATTTATATATAGAAATAAATAATTAAATATCAAATTATATCATTTATTTATATTTCAAGGAGTTGCTTAAATTAATTCCTAAATCAAATAAATAGATATTGATTTTTAAATACATGGATATTCTCGACCGTTAGAGGTTGTCACGTGTTAATTATGTGCAAATAATCAAAAAGAAATTATGATGGTAAATCTAAATATTGATGAGCCAATTATATTACTACATCTCAGCTCTAATTTCTCATAATTCTTTCTCACTTCACCTATAAATAATGGTTATATGGAAGATGAAAAATCAAATCAGAAATTATTTAAAGAGTTCAAACAATTTAAGAAGAAATTTCAAAAGTGAAATTATCTTAAATATTCAAGGAGTTCTTACGGTATTTAAAGTCGTTCTTCACTAAACATTACTAGAAAAAGGGCACGCCTTGTGGCATTTAAAGGAGTTCTTCACATAATCCATCCCGAAATTGGGGTTTAATCTAGAAATAAGGCGACAATCTTCTAAGTTAACGTTATCAAGTCTTAAATTTGGAGGAAAGAAGATCAAATGATCAATTTCCAGCAAAAATCTGTTAAATCTAATACACGTCTTTCATCATAATTTTCCAAATTCAATGTTTATTCCAAAAACAAGGCGAAAACTGACAACTTTTAGTTTGACACATATTTTGAGGCTTAATTGATGATGTTATAATAACAAAAGCGTATTTAAGTCATGTTCTTGTGCTTAATTGTGCATAATTGTGTATTTTTTAGAGAAATTACGTGTTTGCTCACTTTGTAGTGTGCTTTAGTGTTTTATTGATGATTTTGATGCAAAATGAGCAAAAAAAGAATTGAAGATGAAGAGGAATCGAGATTCAAGATGATTGGAATTTAATTTAGATAAAAAAAATGCAAGATCCAGAATTAAAATTGGCATGATTCGACCCAACCCATTAAGTTGAATCAGTGGCCCAAGGGAAGAAATCAGCCACACTGATGCAGCCCAACTCACGTGGCCCAAGCAACTGAAGTCAGCAAAGCCCACATCAATTAATTAATTGAAAAGTTCAAATAGGAATTGAATTGTTTAGGTCGAGAGGTTGTCTAATTGGATTAATAATCGAATTTAGCAAAATCCACTTGGGTCAATTAATTGGATTAACATTGATTTAATTTATTTTAGGGTTTCACTTAACCCCTAAATTTCTTCAACACTATATATACCTCCTCCACTCATTGGAAAACAGGCAAATAAAATTATGGAGGCACAATAGAGATTCTGGAGGCTACATCAATATTGAAGATCTTAGGGTTTTTTTATTGTGTTCACAACATTGTTTTGATTTTCATTTATTTTTTCTTTCTCTTTAACTATGTCGAGGTAATTTTCTTTAGATTGTAGAGATGTAAACTACAATGGATTTTTTGTTTTGATTAGTTTTTCAATGCTTTCTTTCATATATCAGTTTATAAATGGGAAAAGGGTCTTGCAGGCCCCTGAACTTTTTGGTGGGGACCTCGCAGACCCCTGTACTTTTTTTTTGGCTCAATTGAGCCCTTAAACTTTTTTTTTGGATTCTATTGGGCCCCTCCATCAAGCCCCTGTAGACGGCACCGTTAGTTCGACATGAAACGACGTCGTTTCATATTTTTTTTATATTAAAAAAAAATTCTAAAATCAATTTAAAAGTAACCCGGCCCGAAAATGACCCAAACCCCCCAACCCGTCTCCTCTACCCGTTTGTCGCGCCCGTTCTTCAGCTCTCAAATCTGCAAATTCAGCCACAAAAAAATCTGATCAGACCTCCAATAATTCGTTGCCAATTTCCAGTTCTTATTCACCAGAAAACCAACCCAAATATTCTGAACTCACACAGAACCCAGAAAATTCATCAACAAACTTCAACATTCAACCCCTCAATTCAGAAACTCAAATGTCAGGCTTCATCAAAAATTATGGACAAACTATCTGCCCAGCTTCTGCAAAAAACACCAATCCTAACCACTCACAATCTGCCTGCCTTTCCCCAGAAAACTCACCCATTTCTACACCATTTCCCAGCCCCGACCCCCCATCCTTGTCTGTTTTCATCCCCCTGCTGCAACCCCACCTGAATCCGACAGCCCCTCCCCATCGGATTCTGCCCCCTTGTCTTTACTCTGCTCCAAATCACAGAAACAACCCCATCCCCAAACCCTACCTCATTCCAGCCCCCCCACGACTTCGCCAAACCAACCTGAAATCACCCGTTCCTCCCCTGCCTCCTCCTGCAACCTCCATACTCCCCCTCCTTTCCCCCAAGTAAAAAAACAACATCATACCTACCTCCTGTTCCCAAAACTTTCAAAAGCTCCAAATCCACACCCAAAGAAAAAAGGGGAAGAAGAGACAGATCTTTCAAAACTACAGACAAAGCAAAACCCAATAGATGAGACGGGTAAAGGAGACGACAAAACGGGTAGAGGAGACGGGTTAGGGGGTTTGGGTCATTTTCGAGCCGGGTTACTTTTAAATTGATTTTAGAATTTTTTTAATAAAAAAAAAACATGAAACGATGTCGTTTCATGTCGAACTAACGGTTCCGTCTACAGGGGCTTCACGGAGGGGCCCAATAGAACCCCAAAAAAAAGTTTAAGGGCTTAATTGAGCCAGAAAAAAAGTACAGGGGCCTGCGAGGTCCCCGCCAAAAAGTTCAGGGGCCTGTGAGACCCTTTTCCCGTTTATAAATATTGATTATGATTTCTCACGTATGATTGTGTGGTACCATTTATGCATGTTAAATTAAACAAGATGTTATAATATGAATGTTTAGAAGGACCGACCAAATGAATAAATGTTCATAGAGAATTATGATCTTTTATGCTTTTAGGAGATATTAAATTATATAGAAGTACTGGTATGCGAATATTTAGTTTATTAATCGACTTTAAAAATTTACTTTGAAGTTATATAAACCATACAGATAGGATCATGTTCACAATCATTTACATGTATATTATTGGTAACTTGTTCTCTCTTACAAACATATTTTTATACCCAGCATGCTCTGTATTTGTCTTTTAATAAGGATCTGATGTAACTTTTGTGGGGGGGCATAGTTGGTGATCCGAGAACTTAAGAAGAGGACTCGCGTATATAGTTTTTGCCGGGATGGACGAATGGACAGGTGGCTTGTCACTTAAAGCAGAAACAATGTAAGTTCTTGGAGGAGGATGTCACGGGTCCCATGTTGCTTTATCACATCCAATCTTCCCTGAGTCTGGATTGGCCATGCGTGTTAGGATTGTCGAGGATTGCAACTGTGTCACACAGGAATGTATTCGAACATACTTTGATTGAAAAGACGTATCATGATACGACCAAATATAACGCGGAAGCAAAGAATCGAACAATGCCAACTATGTATGTGATTCAACCCAACAATAAACTAAACAATACTGAATTAAGAACCCCAATATACTATACTAAATCAAAGAATTCGAATTCAACAAGAATTAAACATAAAACAATCCAAATAACACGTAAAACCCTAAATTAAAGACACGAACAGAAACCTACGCAAACGACCTCATATTGCGCTCAAATTTTAACACAAGCCACAATATGTAGAGATTAAAAACATATCCAAAATTCAGCTAATTTGGCCAAGTGGTTTAAGAGATCGAGTGGTGGGAAGTTTCTGACCCGATTTAGGGTTTTTAGACCTAAATCGATAAATCCGACTTTCGAACTGAGGTGGGACGATTTTGAGGGTGTTGATGATGATATGGGAGTGTTATGGACGTGGGCGGTGGCTTTGGTGGTGGTGGAAGGATCGATAATGAAGAAAAACGAAAAGGACAGGTGAAACTTACCCGAAACGAACCCCGAATCGACGAGAACTCGGAACGCGCCTATGGAGTAACCTTCAATGGCTGTCTAACCCGGATACTACGAGATATCAGGAACGAGACAATAGATTTCAAGCTTGAATTCGCCAGAAACAAACTCTACTAAAGAACTGTTGAATTTTGAGACAAGTTGAAAAGCTTTGCGCTGTTTTTTATTCAAAACGTATCTGATCTTCCATAGAAATGAAAATCCCTAAATAGTAAACCTAAAGAACAAAAATTAAAGTGTCTTGGGCCTAGAATTTGAACTGGGCTAATTAAAACTACTACTGGGTCCAATATCACTTAAACAGATTGTGATAATTGGGCCTGCTAAATAAATAAATCCACAACTGAAATAATAGACTGGAAACAAATTAATTAATTAATTAATTAATTCAGTAAGGAACGACTTTTCCATGGCTTCAATCGAGCTCCTCGATGCTTAAAATAGTCACCAACTTGGGCTGTTTGAAATCAGCTCCAACATCCTCAAACTTCTTCCCGACATAACACTGAAGGTATCCTTGCAGCTTCTTGGCTCTAAGTCTCGTCACTGGACCTCTAAGCTGCAACTCGAAATTTGAATCATCAATGCTAGCACCGGGCTCATCATTCCCCCCTTCCTCAAAAGAATTCGACCTCGAATTCGGGTCCTCCTCATCAAAATCATCTACAGGAAAAGGAGAGAGATCAGAAACATTAAACGTTGGAGAACATTTATACTCACCAGGCAGATCAAGTCGGTAAGCATTGTCGTTGACTCGAGCAACTACAGTAAACGGTCCATCTCCACGAGGCATCAGCTTCGACTTTCTCAAGTTAGGAAAACGTCCCGGGCTGAAGTGAACCCAAACCTTATCACCGGGTTTGAATAACACTTGCTTACGGTGCGTGTTCACCTTAGCTGCATTTCGAACTCCTTGAAGATTGATCCTCGTCTTGACCTTTTCATGCATCTCTCGAACCTGTTCAGCCCTGCGGGAGAGTGCATCAGCAACCACATTCTCCTCCCCCTTCTTGTACTTGATCACATAAGGGAACGATTCTATGAACTCCATCTATCGAGCATGGCGCGAGTTCAGGCTCTGCTGTCCCTTCAGATGCTTCAATGACTCGTGATCAGTGTGAATCACGAACTCTTTCGGGCGCAGGTAGTGCTACCAAGTCTCCAAAGACCTCTTCAACGCATACAGCTCCTTGTCGTATGTGGAATACTTCAGAGTTGCGCCATTCAACTTCTCGCTAAAGTAGGTGATCGGCTTCCTATCCTGCATCAAAACAGCACCAATGCCTATACCAGAGACATCACACTCAATCTCGAACATCTTATTAAAATTAGGCAAAACCAAAACAGGAGCATTACACAATTTTGACTTCAGCAAAGTAAAAGCATGCTCTAGGGCGTTGTCCCACTCAAACTTTCAATCTTTCTTACTGAGTTCGGTCAACGGCGCGGCTATAGTGGAAAAATCCCGCACAAAACGGCGATAAAATCCAGCCAAACCATGAAAAGACCGAACATCAGCACAGGTCTTAGGCGTGGGCCATTCCTCAATGGCCGTAACCTTAGATCTGTCAACCTCAACACCTCGACTACTCACAACAAATCCCAGAAAAACAACCTCATCCATGTAAAAAGTACACTTAGACAGATTAGCATACAACTTAGCAGCACGCAACAACTCAAAAACATGCCTATAGATAAGGATGTCATCAAAGTAAACGACTACATACTTCCCCATCACATCTCTCAAGACATGGTTCATGAGACACATGAATGTACTAGGGGCGTTGGTAAGCCCAAATGGCATGACAAGCCATTCGTACAATCCATGCTTCGTCTTGAACGCAGTCTTCCATTCATCCCCCTCACTCATTCTCACTTGAAAATATCCAGAACGTAAATCAATTTTTGAAAAGATAGACACTCCAGACAACTCATCTAACATATCATCCAAACGGGGAATAGGGAAGCGATACTTTACCGTTATCTTATTAATGGCCCGGCAATCCATGCACATGCGCCACTCGTTATTCTTTTTGGGGACGAATATGACGGGCACTGCACACGGCGACAGGCTCTCTCTTATCTGCTTCTTCTCCAGCAACTCCTTGACTTGACGATCTATCTCTTTTGTCTCCTCAGGGCTGGTGCGGTACGCTGGTCGGTTTGGGAGGATTGCTCCCGACTAAAAGTCGACCTGGTGCTCAATTCCACGAATTGGTGGCAGACCACTCGGTATCTCCTCTAGGAATATATCTTTAAATTCATCCATCAGAGGCTGCAAAACAGGAGGAACAACAATATCATAAGTATCATTAGCCTTAAAAGTAAGGAGAACGATAGGCATACCAGCTTTAACGGTTTTTTGTACACCTTTTGCACTGATAAACAAGTTCCGATGCACGGGCTCAGAACTAGCTGCACAAAGGGTGGCCTTAGTATGAGCCTTGGGGGTGGGCGTGGTTCCCTTGGCGTTCTGAGTCGCGGCTGCGAGCTGTCTGGGTTGAGTAGACTGCTTGCTCTCGGCCCATTTCGTCTTCTCTTCCTTAAATCTCTGTTGCATCCTCACTTGATCTTCATTGACATCCTTAGGCGTCAAAGGCCATAATCTGGTGGTCCGTCCGTCTCGGGTCACCGTATAAGTATTGGCGTATTCGTCGTGGATCGCCTTCCTGTCAAACTGCCACGGACGACCAAGCAAAATATGCGACGCCTCCATAGGGATGACGTCACAAAGAACAGTATCAGTAAATCGACTAATGGAGAAAGTAACACTTACCTGATATCCAACGTGGATTTCTCCTCGGTCAGTCAGCCACTGCAAACGGTACGGCTTGGGGTGCTTTTGTGGAATCAGATTCAACTTTCCCACTGCATACTGGCTGATCGCGTTCACGACGCTACCACTATCAATGATGAGTGAGCACGTATCATCTTGGATTTCACAGCGCGCATAGAAGATGTTTTCACGCTGATCATTCTGATCCTCCTCTCGAATAAGGCTCAATGCTCGGATCGAAACAAGACTAACGTGGGCTTGCTTCGGCTTCTCATCTTCAACCTCATCCACAGGTGGACGGTCAAGGGGCTGTTCGGTGACTCCTTCCACTTCTGCTTTATCGAGCTCTTCCTCACTTGCTGACTCCAGCTCATTATGCTCAGTAAGGAAAAGAACTCTGCGGTTCGGACACTGGGCTTGGAAGTGTCCCCATCCTTTGCACTTATGACATTGAACGTCACATGCTCTTCCTAGAGTACTATTTGAAGACTGACTGGGCTGCACTATTCGATTTGGATTGCCTCTGTTCGGTGCAGGTGAATTGTACTCAGGTCTGCGGCTCGACTGCGGTGCAGACTGCTCAAAGTGGCGAACGGGCTGGGACTGCTGATCTTGATGACGTGTAGGGGCTGTTCTAGGCGTAGAAGTCTCACCTCGACCCCACTGGATCCGTGCCGGCGTCGACTGTGATGGTCTCCTGCGGCCATCTCTGAGCTGTCGCTCTACTATTGAGGCATAATGGACCATGGCCTCAATACTGGTGAAGTCCCTCAACTCGACTTCACAGGCGATGTCTGGATTCATTCCCTCAATATATCGGTTGATTGTGGCAACCAATGTCTCTTCTTTCCCAACTCAATTAAGGGCTGTCTCTAGTTCCTTGTGGTACTCCTCTATGGAACGTGTACCTTGTCTGATTCAGTTCAGTTTCTTCTCAAGGTCACGCTCATAATGTACCGGAATGAAACATCCTCTCATGACGTCCTTCATCTCATGCCACGAATCAATAGGTGGGTGGCGCTCTCGGCGTCGCCGGTTCTGCTGGAACTCCCACCAGGTGGCTGCATATCCTCTGAACTCTAATGATGCTAACTGGACCTTCTTCTACTCAGGAAAATCATAGCAATCAAAAATCTTGTCAACCTTTCTCTCCCAGTCAAGATAAAGGTCTGGATCATGTAATCTCTCAAACTCAGGGATGCTTATCTTAATGTTATTCAACAGGCTTTCAAGATCCGCACGTCGGGCTGCATGTCGGTGGTAAGGCTGACGTGGTCGGTCACGTCTCTAAAATGGATCATACTCATCCTCAAATCCCTCTGCGAAATCACTAAAAGCTTCTGCAGTATCTCGATCATATGGATCATTAAACTACACCTGAGGCTGGTGATGCCGAGCTTGTGGTGCTCTAACATTTGCTCTGGTTGGCTCAATTACAACAACTTCTGGCTGATGAGCCGCTATTGGTTGTCGGTTTGCTCCTTCTGGCTGGATAGGTTGGGCTTGAACTGGTGGTGCTGCAGGAATTCGAGCAGCAATAAGCTCGAGCTGTGCCATCACCTTAGCCAATGAACTATCCAGCTTATGCTCCAGTGCTTGATGATGGTACTGTGCATCCCACGGTTGTGGCATTGATGAAGCCACGTCTGTAGGAGTACTAGGTGATGCGGGTGCCTTATCAGTCATCTTGTTATATCCATCTCTGGATTCCATTAGTACCTGCAAAACAAATAAAACAAAGAAAACAAAAGAAAACAAAAGAACAGGACCTCACACTAGGACCTCACACTTTTTTTTAACTCTCGTGTATAGCACTCAAAGTGTATAAACTCTCAATAAAACTCGAACTCCAGCGACTCACAGTAGAACTAGAATTCCAGTAGTAGAATTGCTACTGACTCCTCCAGCTCTAGTCAAGAGCTCGAACTTGACTCCCAAAGTACTACGGGGTACACAAAACACCACGAAGTAGGCTATAAATGGTAAAGGTCGGCTGTAGGGGTGAAAAGGTAGGAAAATTCGAAGAAACGGCAAAACCGAAAAATGTTCAACAGGCGATTTCACCCTGAAGACGGCTGAATTTGGCCAACCATACCTATATGTCACAGCAAAGTGATGAGTTTTGTTTAGTACGTCGAGATGCTTCCGGAATGGTATTATGGGCAAAAATCGGAGTTCTGGAGCAAATTTGGCAGAAAACCGATTTTTGACTGTGGAGTGATCGGTGTATGAATTTTCAGTGCATAAGTGTGGGAGGCAAAGGCAATAATAATGCTGGAATATGGGTTGATGTGTGCTGAATTATGGAGCTAGATTGTACCGAGTGTGAATACGAGCTCAATAAAGAAACAAAAATCAAAACCAACTAGGCAACAAATCCCAATCCTACTAGGAAACAAATAAATCAACTCCTATAATACTAGACACAAAATTTTCGACCCTCCCCCTCTTCTCCAGCAAATTATGACTCCCCAACAACACAAGAAACTGCAAAGTGCCGTCCCCAATCGCTATACGACGAAGAACGGCAAATCGCGACACGACTTAAAGAAAACAAGACAAATACCACCCAAACTCAACAAGACTAATCAAGAACTATCAAGAACTTCAAGAATGAATCAAGATACTCAAGAAACACGGTGAACACAATAAGGCTCGATCAACTTTTCTTTTCTTTTTTTTTTATCGATTTTTTTTCTTTTTCCTTTTTTTTGTACGATTTTTTTATAATGGGATCGACTACTTTTTCCCCTATTGTGTCACACACAAATTTGGATTGAACCACGACCAACCAAAGTCGACGTGGCTCTGGTACCAAAATTATGATACGACCAAATATAACGCGGAAGCAAAGAATCAAACAACGCCAACTATGTATGTGATTCAACCCAACAATAAACTAAACAATACTGAATTAAGAACCCCAATATACTATACTAAATCAAAGAATTCGAATTCAACAAGAATTAAACACAAAACAATCCAAATAACACGTAAAACCCTAAATTAAAGACACGAACATAAACCTATGAAAACGACCTCGGATTGAGCTCAAATTTTAACATAAGACACAATCTGTAGAGATTCAAAACATATCCAAAATTCAGCTAATTTGGCCAAGTGGTTTAAGAGATCGAGTGGTGGGAAGTTTCTGACCCGATTTAGGGTTTTTAGACCTAAATCGATGAATCCGACTTTCAAACTGAGGTGGGACGATTTTGAGGGTGTTGATGATGATATGGGAGTGTTATGGACGTGGGCGGTGGCTTTGGTGGTGGTGGAAGGATCGATAATGAAGAAAAACGAAAAGGACAGGTGAAACTTACCCGAAACGAACCCCGAATCGACGAGAACTCGGAACGCGCCTATGGAGTAACCTTCAATGGCTGTCTAACCCGGATACTACGAGATATCAGGAACGAGACAATAGATTTCAAGCTTGAATTCACCATAAACAAACTCTACTAAAGAACTGTTGAATTTTGAGACAAGTTGAAAAGCTTTGCGCTATTTTTTATTCAAAACGTGTCTGATCTTCCATAGAAACGAAAATCCCTAAATAATAAACCTAAAGAACAAAAATTAAAGTGTCTTCGGCCTAGAATTCGAACTGGGCTAATTAAAACTACTATTGGGTCCAATATCACTTAAACAGATTGTGATAATTGGGCCTGCTAAATAAATAAATCCACAACTGAAATAATAGACTGGAAACAAATTAATTAATTAATTAATTAATTCAGCAAGGAACGACTTTGCCATGGCTTCAATCGAGCTCCTCGATGCTTAAAATAGTCACCAACTTGGGCTGTTTGAAATCAGCTCCAACATCCTCCAACTTCTTCCCGACATAACACTGAAGGTATCCTTGCAGCTTCTTGGCTCTAAGTCTCATCACTGGACCTCTAAGTTGCAACTCAGAATTTGAATCATTAATGCTAGCACCGGGCTCATTATATAACAAACTGGACGTCTAATTGAGATGTGCCAGGCGATATGGAGCACAAGGTGTGGAAGGAATGTTGGTTATGTGTTGATGAGCCCGATGTCAGAGTGAAACCCGTTGTTGTCCCGAAAGCCATTGATAGCAAATGTCGCCATGCGTCGAAGAAAATCGGTCTCATTGTGAATATACAGAATAAAGTAATGAAGGGAAAAAAATAAAAATTAATAAAAGCTAAGACTAATATTGATAAAATAATACTTCTCAATTCATTAAATAATAAATAAGAAATGAAATCAATGATATTAAAGTAAGGGCAAATTACAATTTAATTCACAATGTTTGAAAATTTAACAAAAATAACCCAACATTTTAATAATTACAATTTAATTACCAACGTTTGAATTTCTAACATAAATAATCCAACGTCTATTATTAACAATTTAATTCCCAATATTTGAATATTTTAACAGAACTGACCCGATAATTTAGGAGAAAAAAAACAATTTTGGTCATTTTTTCGGTAAAAATGTTAGTCCGTTATATGGGTCTCTAGCTCATTTAAGAGTAAATGTGATTGAAATCGACCAAAATGATTTTTTTCGTCTAAATTATCGGATCATTTCTGTTCAAATGTTAAAAATGTTGGGAATTAAATTGTTAATATTAAAGGTTGAGTTATTTTTGGTAAAATATCCAAACGTTAGGAATTAAATTGTACTTATTAAAATGTTAGATTATTTTTGTTAAAACCTTCAAACGTTGGGAATTAAATTGTAATTTGCCCTAATATTATCGAAATTAAAAAATCAAATACTCAAGACAAGAGTAAATAAGTATTAAAAGAAATTAAAGAAAAAAAATTAACAATATATATTATATATTATATCGTCCATATTAGATTCTTAGTTATACCATGTAATTAAGAATATAAGTTATATTTATCGGTTATAATATATACATATATATATATGTTGAGTGCTGTATGACATTTATGTTCAATGTTGCACTCGATGTCAGACAGACTCCCTGCAACATCGTCTGTGACATAGTCGTAGCTAATCTTATCATTTCCTAGTTTTATTTGTTATTTTAATAAATAAAATAACTTTATATATCTTAAAATATATGTGTATATCCACGAAATTATTATTTCAAATAATTGGATATATACATATTAGATATATTATTTAAAATAGAGTTTGACAAAGTCAAAACTCTATCTCCTATTTTTTAGGTATAGCGGTTTCTCTATTTAATTCTTTTTCTTTTTCAGAAAATTATATTTGCTGGATATTTAGAAAAAGAGCATGAACGTGGGGAAGCTATCAACCACGCCTTGGAGGTGGTTTCTTCCATCTACGGTGAAGTCATGGAGCGAAGCGGTTATCGTCAACCCATGTTCAAGAAAGAGAAATCGTGGACCGTGTTGGATTCAAGTGAAGAAGCATATAAGGGATGTGTTCGACACTTGAAGACTTATTCAAGCCCAATCCATTTTCCGCTGTGTTCAGATTGAAGAAAGCTTGAGTCACAAACTTAGTTTAGGTTTCGTTCTTCGTTCCTTCTTCTATCTTAATGTTTATTGTTGTTCAATCCTTTCTCGGAATAGATTGTACAAGTTAGGATAGATAGCAAGGTTGTGAAACCTTTACTAGTTTGTATACAAGTTGACGGGATGTCAATTTGTATGTTTTAGTTTGTATACAAGTCGATGGGATGTCAACTTGTATGATCTAGTTTGTATATGAATTGACGGGATGTCAATCTGAATGTTATAGTTTTCATATGAATTGACGGGATGTCAATCTTTATGTTGTAGTTTTCATATGAACTGACGGGATGTCAATTTATTTGTTGTTGTTTGTATATGAATTGACAGGATGTCAATTTATATGGTTTAGTTCTTTTTAGTGATAGTCTAGATTAGAACTTGTAATGTTGCTGTAGTGTTAAGAGCATTTGCGTCTAACATTAACGGCTTGAAAATTTTGTACTCTTAATAGTATAATTTCACCTTGTGGCAATCATACACATGTTGTGTATGATTTAAAAATTATATCGTTTATTCTTGTGCATTTTATTTCCAGCATATTTGTGTTAAGATAAGTTGTGTTAACTGTCTTTAACATTGAGTTTGACATTACGAATCTGTGTCTAATTTTAGTGTTTGTGGCAACAAATTCCAACAAGTGGCATCAAGAGCCGGTACTTAACACACTAAGTATTCGATCCTTGGTTTGTTGACTCACTGAAAGATGGATATTCAGATCAATCAGTGCCATCCTCCGGCATTGGATAGTAATGGCAAGAATTATGCTATGTGGAAATCGCGCATGAAGATGTATATCAAGTCCATCGATGAGAGGGCTTGGTTGGCTGTAATTGAAGAATGGTCTCCACCGAGGATGGAAGGACCAAATGGAGTGTACATTCTTACTCCGGAGACTCAATGGACTAATGATGATCGAATCATTTCCAACTTCAATTCAAGGGCACTCAATGATATTTTTATTTCGGTTGATGTTCCGTGCTTCAAAATGGTGTGCAATTGTACCACGGCATATCAAGCATGGAGCATACTGCAGGAACATTGTGAAGGATCGATCAGTGTACGACAAACAAAGCTCAGGCTACTTACTTCTAAATTTGAAACTCTGCGAATGTTAGAAGATGAGACTATTTCAATGTACACTGAACGATTGAGTGAAGTGTCAAACGAATCTATAGCTCTCGGATGTCCGATCTCGAACGAAAACATCGTTAGCAAACTTCTTCGCACACTTCCGGAGAGATTCAACATGAAAATCTCAGCAATTGAAGAAGCTCACAATGTATCAAACATGAGTTTGAGTGAATCAGTGAGCATTCTACTTACGTTTGAGATGAATCTTGAAAATCAGAAATCAAACACCTCCTCCAAAGGAATTGCACTTCAATCAGTAACATTAAGTTCAAATGTTGAACTTGATGTCGAGAACATTCAGGAGATTACTGAAGATGAACCCCTGAGTGTTGCGCTGCTTACCAAGAAGTTCAATACCCTTGTTCGGTCAATGAAGAAAGGTTCTCCAAACTTCAAACCACGGAGATTGTTCGATTCTCCCTCGTCGACATCATCTGGATCGACAAAATCTTCAAAGTCTCCAGATGTTGCAGTAAAGGACATTGACTCAGTTCAATGTAGGGGATGTTCTAGTTTTGGAAACTATGTCAATGAATGTCCTACTGTCCAAAAGAAGCAAAGAAGAAATTATAGTGCTGCCATGTTAAGCGATGAATCCGGTGATGAAGAAGCTGAAAAAAAAACTGTATTGTTTGTAAAAGTCAATGATGACTTAGATGAAATGATTGGCGATTTAACTGACATGGAGAGTGTTGATTATGACTATGATGCTAGTCTTGATCATGTGACTCCAGATGTTCCAAGCAATGTTATGGAGAATGTTACACAAGAAGTCTCTAACATTCCTCCAAATACCACTAACTGGTATGAAATGACATTGCTGGATGAATTTTGCAACACTGCTGAAGTGTCTCAGGTGGAAGAAGACAAGTCCGAAGTCAGCCACCAAGTAGCTCTAAAACAATTGCACAAGGTTGTAGATGAAGTTTGTGTCCAATGGTCCGAACAATCAAAAGAATTTGGGATTCTTGTGGAAGAAAACCAAACTCTAAAGCAACGAGTACCGGACCTTGAGATTCGACTCACTAGAAGTGATCTTGAGCTGAACAAGTTGAGAAAGGAAGTAGAAGCTGCTTCGAAAACCTTTCGACAACTCAATCAAGGAACATCTACTCTGAACGAGGTTCTGACACTGGGACAGAACACAAAAGCAGGTTTGGGATATACATCGAGTTTAACAATGTCTATCTCAAATCCTATCAAGTTTGTCAAAGGAGAAAGCTCCAAGGATGTTCCAGTCAATGTTGACGGAAATGTCAAACTGAATGTCAATGACAAGTCCAAGGAGAAGAAATTTGTTTGTCATTATTGCCAAGAGCCTGGACACATCAAACCTTATTTCTTTAAATATCATGATGATATAGCAACAGGTAAGATTGTCGTGGAACATTCTTCTAAAACTACCAAAAAGAAGAAACGTTCAAAGAAGGCAAAGATCTCGTGTAATGTTGACTACACATCGTTGAAAGCCAACATTACTGGTACGTGGTTGATGAAGACTCAAATTCGTGCTTTTCCCTTAATTTTTTTCCACCCTTTTTAAGTGTTTAGTATAGAGTCTAGTCTAGTTTTGGGGGTAAAGCTGATTACAGGATGATGAGGGCACAAAACCACCACAACAGGCACAGACAGGTGCTATTTATGCTGAGGGCACAAAGGACTGATTTGCCTACCGAAGACCCAGTCAAAGTTGTTGCGAGAATTGCACAACAGAATCGCGGGACAGTTCCTATATGTACGTGGAGGTGATGTGGCGGTCAGTTCTGAGTCTTGGGGAGGTCTACACACGTTGGGAAGGAAGTGGGGACATCAGAAAGCTGTTGGAGACGCTGGGGTTTGTTGCTATCCCTCTTAAATTCAAGGAAGAACGTTGAGCATGAAGTGATGAAGTGGAGGAGTGCAAGAACCCCTGCGTGGGTGAAATCTGGGCTGCGTGAAGCCTTAATTCATTTTGCTATAAATACTTTTATCTGTTTTCATATCAGTGTGCGAGAGGGAGGAGGGTTTTTACATTTCTAAGATACAATTTACCATTTTCGTACTTAGTTTATTTTCTGGATATTCTGACTGCCTGAAGCTGGCAGTTTGCCCGCAGAAAGATAGATCAGTTGTTTTGTTGGTAAAACTGAGGTTGGGCCCAGAAGTAAATCAAGTTATTTCCTTTCCAAGTAAGATGACTTTTATCATTTCTTTTACTTTCGTTTCTATGTTTAGTTGCTAAGTATCCACTGTTCAAGTCAAAGTAATGGTCTAAGGGTAGAATATGTGCATGAGGTAATCGGACTTTAAAGCCTTAAGGGTTCACAATCTTAACTTGTTTTTCACTTAGACATAGGTAAAGGGTGGTGGGAGATGAAAGCGCGTATTTCTGATTAACTAGTACTAGTGTTAGTTACGTGGGAGTGTATAGGTGACCCATGCCTCGATACCCGCATAGTAACAAGTCCGGGGGTGACAGCCTTGGTAGTTGAGATTGAGTAGTATATGCAGGCACAAGACCGTGTCAAACCTACTAGAATCGGGTCGCTTTTGCCCTCAAAGCTGCTATGCTTGCAAAACATTTGTGTGATTCTCTCCTTAGGTTCCTGTATAGTTAGGTCCCTAGGTGCCGATCGTATCATCTAGATGATATAATGTAAGAAGTGATTGGGGAGTGGCCGATCGTATCCATTTTCTATAACCGGTTAACCCTCAAAGTGACAATTACCCATATTTGGCCATAGGGATTCGGTTTTTGACCTTTCTGCTAGTGTGGGCACAACGGGTAGTAGTGGTAATTATATGTCTTTTGCCGGGGATTGCGCATACCTACCGAATGACTTGATGCTTTGACTTGAGCACTTTTATTATTGCTATTTTCTTTTGTGATTTCCTTTTCAGCATTTAGTTATTTTAAGTTTATTAGCAAGGTTTTTAGAGTGACACTGAAGACCCAAACCAAAACTAAGAAAAGACATAAGGTTAAAACACTCCTCGTGGGATCGACATCCGTCTTCACTAGCTATACTAGCCGGTGATGGCAGATTAAGCATTTGAGGACTATTTGCCCGCAAGTGTATTTTGCACACCTAAACGACGGGTGTGCCAGTGGTACTTTGACAGTGGATGCTCTCGGCACATGACAGGAAATTCTAAGTTTCTCGATGACTATACCACGACAAGTAAAGGAAAAGTTAGTTATGGTGGAGGAGCACAAGGTAACATAGTAGGAAAAGGAACCTTGAATGTCAAGAACTTTCCCAAGTTACGCAATGTGCTTCATATCGAAGGTTTAACAGCGAATCTGATTAGCATAAGTCAGCTATGTGATGACGGTATGCATGTCAGATTCAATAAGAACACCTGTGAGGTTTTTGATAGCGAGAATAAATGCATTATGTTCGGAAGTCGGGCATTGGATAATTGCTATCATGCTGACAAGAACGAAAAATGCAATGTTTCAGTCAATGTTGACACTCAACTCGTACATCAAAAACTGGGTCATCTTAGCTTTCGAAGTTTGAAGAAACTAATTGAAGCTGATGCTGTTCGGGGTATTCCACCTGTGAAGATCAATCTCGATGTTGTTTGCAGTGCATGTCAAAAAGGCAAACAAGTAAGAGCTTCACAAAAAAGTTCCTCAACTTGTCAAACCACAAAGTGCTTCGATCTGATTCACATGGACATCATGGGTCCCATTGACACCAAAAGAATGAGTGGAAAAAGATTCATTCTGGTGATAGTAGATGATTTTTCGAGATTCACATGGGTTGAATTTCTTCAAGAAAAATCTGAAGCCTTCAGAATATTCAAGAAGTTTTACAAGTTGGTGTCAAGACAACATGAGTCCAACATCAAATGCATTCGAACAGATCATGGGCTCGAATTTGAAAACTCAATGTTTGAAGAGTTTTATGAAAAATGAGGCATCATTCATGAGTTTTCTGCTCCGAAGACACCTCAACAAAATAGGGTGGTTGAGAGAAAAAATCGAACTCTTCAGGAGATGTCAAGAGCAATGTTACAAGCTCAACGTTTGTCCAAGGAGCTGTGGGCTGAAGCAGTTAACACTGCTTGTCACATCGGGAATAGAGTGATTCTTCGTGCAGGCAGAACTGTGACACCGTATGAACTCCTGAAGGGAAAGAAACCCAATTTGAAGCACTTTCATGTGTTTGGATGTGTATGTTACATCCTGAATGACAGGGATCATCTGGGAAAATTTGATTCCAAAAGTGACAAAGGGATTTTCTTGAGTTACACATCTGACAGTCGTGCCTACCGTGTGCTTAATCTTCGGACAAAAATAGTCCAAGAATCAATTAACATTGTTTTTGATGACCACATAGGTATTGCTTCAAAATCTGAAGAGGATGATGTAATTGATCTCATTAACACTGATGAAATGTCAAGTGATCAGGCTGAAAGTGATTGTGAGAACAAGACATCCACTGAGAATGTCAAAGTCAATGTTCCATAGAGTGATGAAGCTTCAGTCAAAACATCAACACCGACATTCACTTCAGACAGTAAAGATGATCAGGTGGTGACTGCCGAAGATGAACCAAGAAGGGATCCTCCAAGTTGAATTCGGAAGAATCATCCAGATTCACAAATCATTGGTAAGCAATCCGAAGGAGTTTAAACTAGAAGCAAGAAGTCAGAGGAATACAAAGAAATGTTGAAACTGGTATGCATGTCTTCTTTAAATGTTTGTATGTCAAACACGTGTTTTCTGTCTAACATTGAACTGAAAAACATTAAGGATGCACTTAATGATGATTTTTGGATCAAAGCTATGCATGAGGAACTAAACTAGTTCGTAAGGAGCAATGTATGGGAATTAGTTCCACGCCCCAAAGATAAAAATGTGATTGGGACAAAATGGATTTTCAAAAATAAAACAGATGAGTCTGGCAATGTTGTTAGAAATAAAGCTCGTCTAGTCGCTCAAGGCTACACCCAAGTTGAAGGGGTAGACTTTGATGAAACATTTACTCCTGTTGCAAGGATTGAATCCATTCGTCTTTTATGTGCAATTGCATGTTATGTGGGTTTTACTTTACATCAAATGGATGTTAAAAGTGATTTCTTGAATGATTTTCTCAATGAAGAAGCATATGTCGAACAACCTAAGGGGTTCGAATGTCATGAGAATCCATTGCACGTGTTTAAGCTCAAAAAGGCTTTGTATGGTCTTAAACAAGCCCCTAGAGCATGGTATGCTAGACTGATCGAATTCTTACTCCAATTTAGTTTTGAAAGAGGTCAAGTCGATAAAACATTATTTATTAAGAAGAATAAAAAATATATTATTGTTGCTCAAATCTATGTTGTTGACATTGTTTTTGGTTTGACGTGTACTAATCTGCTCAAAGATTTTGTAGACTCAATGTGCAACACATTTGAAATGAGCATGGTTGGAGAGCTCAACTATTTCCTTGGTCTACAAATCAAGCAAGATAAAGATGGAATCTTCATCTCTCAAAGCAAATATGCTAGAGAATTGGTCAAGCGTTTCGGATTAGAGAATGCTAAACATATGAAGACACCCATGGGATCTTCTGAAAAATCGAGCAGAGATGATGTTGGTAGCAATGTTGATTCTACCATGTATAGAGGAATGATAGGCAGCTTATTGTATTTAACAGCTAGTCGTCCTGACATTATGTTTAGTGTTGGTGTTTGTGCGAGATATCAATCTCACCTTAAAGCTGTTAAACGTATCATTCGCTATGTTTCAGGCACAATTGGGTTTGGTGTTAAATATTGTAAGAGTTCTAACATTCATCTTGTAGGTTATAGTGATTCCGATTGGGCAGGTGATGTTAATGACAGAAAAAGCACTAGCGGAGGGTATTTTTATTTTGGCAACAATCTGATTTCTTGGTCAAGTAAGAAACAAAATTATATCTCACTATCCACGGCCGAATCAGAGTATGTTGCTGCCGCTAGTTGTTGCTCTCAAATGTTGTGGTTAAATCAAATGGTGTTAGATTATGGTTTGGATAGTCCTTCTTTGACATTGTTATGTGACAATGTCAGTGCAATTGAAATTTCGAAGAACCCAGTCCAACATTCTCGCACCAAACACATTGACATTCGACATCACTTTATCCATGATCTTGTGGAACAAGATATCATTAAATTGGAATACATTCCTACAGAGAATCAAATTGCTGATATTTTTACTAAACCTTTGGATTTTGAGAGATTTTCTTCTCTAAGGAAATCTCTTGGAATGTGTGTCTGTTAGTCAATGTTGACATTCTGATGTTAAAATCAATGTTATAAGTTTTGACATCAGATTTTGTAATTCTGAAATTAATAAAAACTATGGTACGATGATATGATTTTTTATTATGAATTAATTCATGCGAATTTATTCAATCATGACTCGTCTTCATTACTTTTATTTATTTTCAGAATTTGTTTTTTTTATTAT
This sequence comes from Perilla frutescens, assembly GCA_026008535.1. Lineage (NCBI taxonomy): Eukaryota > Viridiplantae > Streptophyta > Magnoliopsida > Lamiales > Lamiaceae > Perilla > Perilla frutescens. Next base: position 50,550,040 of record BRKX01000002.1, read on the forward strand.
TATTTTTTATTTATTATTTAGTGTTTAAATAATAAATAATTGATTTTTTGTTGATAAGCAGATATACTTATCTGCATATCTTTTGATATGATAAGAGAGAGAGAATGAGAGATATCACTTTCATTATTTCAATATAATAAAGTGGTTTGTCCTTATCTCTTTTTTAATTCATAACCCCCCCTCTCTCTCCATATCTGATTCACTTTTTCTCTCTCCAAATGATTCATCTTCCACATCTCCTCAAAACGATTTTCTCTCCTTTTTCATCCATGGTGGACCAAAACCCTAATCATCTACAAGCCATGATGATGATGTTGCAGCAAATGATGGAGCTCACAAAAGTATCCCCATCATCAGCCTCAACTCCGGCTGCTGCAGTACAACTCCCACTCTCTGCAACATCAACTCAGACCCCTGACATTGCACATCCAATTGCTCAGACTGAACCAACTACGGCGAATGTCGCTGAGCCTTCAACATCAAAGGTGATGCCAACCGAAGCTGAAGTTCATCCGGATCTCATTATTCCTCCTGGAACTGAGATCCTAAACCCTAAGCCGATTAGGATGAATGTGCTTGGAGATTCCACAAATCCAATAGACCCGGAAGCCACTTCACACCTGCAATCTTTGTCAAAAATGGCGAAGACTTCTCCCCCGACAAGAAAATCGAAGCGACTTCACAGTGATGACACTGACAAACCTGAGGTCGTCTCCTCCAAAAAGGTGAAGAAGGAAGGGTCTAAGGCTACCTCCAAGTCGCTAAAAGATGAGTCCGACTCCACTAGTGAACAAGTTCCTACTTCTCCTGCTGATGTTACACGGAATGTCAGTCCTTCTGCTGAGCCCGTGGATGAGGATTCCGGCACAGATGAGAACTCTTCGCTTGATGTCACGCAAGCCTTCAGTAAGACTTTCTATTCTGAAGAGGCTAAGAAATCCCATGCTCTTTATGTTAAGAGAACTCTTAAGGTTGAGAAAATGATTGATGTTCTTAGCTTTAAAAAATATGGGATGAATGTGTTTCTTAAGGAGAGGAGTTTATGGAAATCTGTTACGTCACTAGTGTCATATGATCCTGATATTATTCATGAATTTTATGCTAACATCATTTCTGATATGGGAGATCCCTCTAAACTGTGTTTTGGAACTGTGTTTGTTAGGGATAAAATCTATAAGTTTTCCCCTAATGTTATTAACACGTTTCTTGAGTTGGGCAATGAGGATACAATCATGTCTTTGGATCTGATTGATGATGTGGTGAATGTTATTACCGGAGGTTTGGTTTCGAAATGGCTCAACAAAGTGCCTACTTCCAAGTTAACATTCGTTAACATTCTTTTACTCAGTGTTATACAAGCTTGCAGTGTGCAATTGGCTGCCCACATCGAATGCCTCTGTCATCACAGTTGATCAGGCCATTCTCCTGTACAAGATAGGAACTCAACTTCCTTTCAACCTTGGTGCATATATCTTTGATGCAACGTTGAAGGCTGCCTCTAAGTCCAGTTCCTCGAACTTGCTTCCTTTCTCATGTTTGATCTATGAGATCCTTAAGAGCTAAGGGTTAAAGGAACGCAAGAAGAGTGTGCTGTCTGAGCAAATCACCTTCTCCATAATGAAGCCCAAGGGGAATGATGACAGGATCATTGATCTTCCCTATCCTCATGATGCTGCAAATCTAGTGCCTCCTTCTGCCGAAGGTACCCCTGCTCCTTCCCAATCTGATGTCTATCCTGATGTTGCCTCCACGCCTTCCATTCCCATTGTCATGATGCCGCTAGAGTCTCTTCAACATCAAATTGCTCTGCTTGATCATGTGATTGGTCAACTCACCAGGCTCGATATTTTTTTTTCTGACTCTCCTTTCTACACAAAAAGGGAGAGTGGATGATGATGCTGATGGCGATGATGCAGATGCTAGAGACATGAATGCTGGACCGAGTGTTACTGGTAAAGCAAAAGGGAGAAAAGGTGTAGCCAAAGGAAAAAGGAAGATGATGTGAAGCTTAATGTTTAAGCTTCTAAAATTTAAAAACTTTTTGTTAAAAATAATGTTTTATGTTTTCTGTTTTTATATGTGCTGGACACATGGTTTTTGATATGCATTTCATGCATATCTTGTTTTTTGTTGTTGAATGCAATTTATGATTGTGTTCTTGTTTTTATATGCTTATTCAGTTTTTTTTTATATTTGTGATATATCATTATGATTAGGCATATTGAATTTGTTTTGAGATATTGAATGATCAATATGTCTTGATTATTGTGTGTTGAACGATGAGTTCAACATTGATATTGTGTGTTGAATGATGAGTTCAACATTAATATTATGTGTTGAACTTTCTGTTCAACATTGATTTTATAATAGGACAAGTTCCTATTATATGATGATCTAATTAAGGGAGAGTAACCCTTAAGGGGGAGATTTTAAGATCTCCATTTTCCGCTGCGACTCTAAGTGTACAAAATACATTGAGTTGTATGTTTTGTGCAGAAAGGCTAAGATTAAGAGGGAGATTGTTGAGTGCTATATGACATTGATGTTCAATGTTGTACTCGATGTCAGACAGACTCCCTGTGACATCGTCTATGACATAGTCGTAACTAATCTTATCATTTTCTAGTTTTATTTATTATTTTATTAAATAAAATAACTTTATATATCTTAAAATGTGTATATCCACGAAATTAATATTTCAAATAATTGGATATATACATATTAGATATATTATTTAAAATAGAGTTTGACAAAGTCAAAACTCTATCTCCTATTTTTTAGGTCTAGCGGTTTCTCTATTTAATTCTTTTTCTTTTTCAGAAAATTATATTTGCTGGATATTTAGAAAAAAAGCATGAACGTGGGGAAGCTATCAACCACGCCTTGGAGGCGGTTTCTTCCATCTACGATGAAGTCATGGAGCGAAGCGGTTATCGTCAAACCATGTTCAAGAAAGAGAAATCGTGGACCATGTTGGATTCAAGTGAAGAAGCATATAAGGAATGTGTTTGACACTTGAAGACTTATTCAAGCCCAATCCATTTTCCGCTATGTGAAGACTGAAGAAAGCTTGAGTCACAAACTTAGTTTAGGTTTCGTTCTTCGTTCCTTCTTGTATCTTAATGTTTATTGTTGTTCAATCCTTTCTCGGAATAGATTGTACAAGGTAGAATAGATAGCAAGGTTGTGAAAGCTTTACTAGTTTGTATACAAGTTGACGGGATTTCAATTTGTATGTTTTAGTTTGTATACAAGTCGATGGGATGTCAACTTGTATGATCTAGTTTGCATATGAATTGACGGGATGTCAATCTGTATGTTGTAGTTTTCATATGAACTGACGGGATGTCAATTTGTATGTTGTTGTTTGTATATGAATTGACGGGATGTCAATTTATATGTTTTAGTTCTTTTTAGTGATAGTCTAGATTAGAACTTGTAATGTTGCTGTAGTGTTAAGAGCTTTTGCGTCTAACATTAACGACTTGAAAATTTTGTACTCTTAATAGTATAATTTCGCCCTGTGGCAATCATACACATGTTGTGTATGATTTAAAAATTATATCGTGTATTCTTGTGCATTTTATTTCCAACATATTTGTGTTAAGATAAGTTGTGTTAACTGTCTTTAACATTGAGTTTGACATTACGAATCTGTGTCTAATTTCAGTGTTTGTGGCAATAAATTCCAACAATATATATATATGAAATGGAAAATTAACAAAAAAAAAGATTAATATTGACAAAATAATAGTCATCATTAAATATTAACACATTAAATGAATCAATAATATTAAACTAATATTATTAAAAGTAACAAGTATTGCCCCTAGAGGAAAAAATAAATTAATAAAAAAGTAAGACTAATATTGACAAAACAATATACTCATCATTAAAAATAATACACATGAAATGTTCAAAAGAATAACAATTCCTAACACCAATGCTATATAGTTAATTTTACTAGACTCTTAATTATATAGATTAATTGCTATTGATTATTAGTATGATTAAATTACACTTTTGGTCCCATAAGAATCGGGTACAAAAATTTAAGGTATTTCCAAGCCTTAAAATCATTTATGCAAGCAGGTTATCACTGTGGTTTTTGAGAAGCTCTGAATCTTGCATCTAGTGTCATCTCTGAAATCCAAGACATCTTCCTCGACATCTGCCTAGCGTCCCAATCAGCTGGAGATTTTCGTTCCAGTTGTGTGTGTAGGTTAGATAGTCAACTTTGAAAAGTCTAGGATTTAGAGTGATTGATTTTAATCTATCTATGTGTTTAGATAGGTTTGTTTTTGAGTGATTATTCGAGTGAGTGAAGCTAGAATAGTCCTCTGTATGTTTTATGCTGTGTTGTTAAGGGAGTGAACCGAGACAACATCTGCGTTGTTTTTGTTTATCACTTATGATAGTGAATTTCGTCTTGAGGCAATCACACACCGTAAGGAGTGTGATTTAAAATTTAATTTGTGCAAATTTTTGTTTACGTTTCCGCTGCATGTTGAAGGCAATGTGGTAACACTAGCTTCAACATTACATTTAACTTTGCAATTTACATCTATATTCACATTGTTTCAGAAAACAAATTCTAACAAGTGGCATCAAGAGCCGGTACTTGACACACTAAGTACTCGATCTGGTGTTGCTTAAAATATGTGATGGATATTCAGATCAATCAATGTCGTCCTCCTGCTCTAGATAGTAATGGTGGTAACTATGTTATGTGGAAATCTCAAGTGAAGATTTACATCAAATCTATCGATGAAAGAGCATGGATGGCAGTGATTGAAGAATGGAGCCCTCCTAGGATGGAAGGTCCGAATGGAGATTTTATGTTAACTCCAGAATCTCAATGGATAAATGATGAGAGAATAATCTCAAATTTTAATGCTCGCGCTCTGATTGCGATTTTTGTTTCAGTCGATGTTCCAAGCTTTGATTTGCAATTGTGTTACTGCATATCAAGCATGGACCATTCTTCAGGAACATTGTGAAGGGTCTGCCAGTGTTAGGAAGACCAAACTGAGGTTGCTCACATCAAAATTTGAAAATTTGCGCATGTTTGAAGATGAAACTATTTCATCTTATGCTGAAAAATTATGTGAGATCTCAAATCAATCTACCGCTCTTGGGAGTCCAATCTCTAATGAGAACATGGTTAGCAAGTTGCTTCGAACTCTCCCAGAAAGATTAAATATGAAAATTTCTGCGATTAAAGAAGCACATGATTTAGGAACCATGAGTATGGGTGAAGCGGTCAGCATCTTGCTAACATTTGAGATGAACCTACAAAATCAAAAAGCAAACTCAACTTCAAGGGGAATTGCTCTCCAGACAACAGCGATCTCATCTGATGTTCATGATGATGTTGATGGTATTTAGGAAATCAACGAGGAAGAGAATCTAATCGTTGCACTCCTGATAAGAAGTTCAACTCACTGGTTCGTTCCATGAAGAAAAGCCCCCCAAATTTCAAATCTCGACGGCTGTTTGACTCTCCATCCTCATCAACATCAAATTCTGGAAGATCAAATGTCAAGAAGGAAGTTGTTAACACTGGGAAAGACATTGATTCAGTTCAATGTAGAGCATGCTCTGGGTATGGACATTATTCAAATGAATATCCAACAGCACGAAGAAGAGAAAGAAATAATTTTAATGCTGTTCTCAGTGATGATTCTGATGCTGAACATGATTCAGATAAGAGAGTGTTGTTCATCAATGTCATGGAAGATGATGATCAGATTATTGATGCTCTGAATGATATTGATGAACTTGACATTGAAAAATGTGAAGTTGAAGATGAAGTTCCTCCAGATGTTGAAGCAGAAGCTACTGAGATTTCACCCAATACAACAAATTGGTATGAAATAACTCTTTTGGATGAATTCAATCAGGCTTCTGAAATCAGAGAACATGATTTCTCACTTCAAGAACTCAACAATGTTGTGAATGAAGTATGCACTCAGTGGACAACTCAATCAAAAGAGCTGAGATTTCTCATGGAAGAAAACCAGCTTCTAAGAGGAAAGGTTGTAAGTCTGGAAATTAGACTTACCAGGAGTGATGCTGAAATCAGCAAACTAAAGAAGGAAGTGGAGGACACCTCAAGAACATTTCAGAAGTGGAATCAAGGAACTAATGTCCTAAATGAAGCCTTAACATTGGGACAGACGGATAGAGCTGGATTGGGATTCTCTAATAAATCCTCCATGTCTTTCTCAAACAACAATGTTGTTTAGTTTGTGAAAGGTAACAACTCAAGCACGACTACAAGGAACAATGTTGAAGATGATGATCAGAAGCAATGCAAGGGCTCAAAGGTGTGGAAATATGTGTGCCATTACTATCAGGAGCCTAGACATATCAAACCACATTGCTTCAAGTTTCACGATGATGTTGCAACTGGAAGAACAACATCAGGGATCACATCTAGGAACAAGAATCTGAAGAAGTCCAAAAAGATGAAGGTTACATGCAATGTTGTGTACACATCACTGAAGGCCAACATTACTGGAACATGGTACTTCGACAGTGGATGTTCTCGACACATGACAGGAAATAAGGAGTTTCTTGAAGAATATACCACTACAAACAAAGGCAAAGTCAGTTACGGAGGAGGAGCTCAAGGAAACATTGTTGGAAAAGGTACATTAAATGTCAAACATTTTCCTAAGCTTCAGAATGTCCTACATGTTGAAGGATTGACGGCCAATTTGATCAGTATTAGTCAGCTTTGTGATGATGGTATGCATGTAAAGTTTGACAAAAATACTTGTGAAGTGTTTGACAAACACGACAAATGCAAAATGTTTGGGAGCCGTGCATCTGACAATTTCTATCATGCTGACAAAGATGAAACCTGCAACATGACTGTAAATGATGAAGCAAAGTTGATTCATCAAAAACTCGGCCATCTGAGCATGGTAAATTTAAAAAAGCTGATTGTGTCTGATGCTGTTCCTGGCCTACCAAAACTGAATGTTGATCACGATGTTGTATGTGGTGCCTGCCAAAAGGGAAAACAAACCAGAATTCTTCACAAAAGCCTGGGTGGTTGTCAAACAACAAGATGTTTTCAACTCTTACACATAGACATCATGGGACCAGTCGATACAAAGAGTATGAGTGGTAAGAGTTTCATCCTTGTCATTGTTGATGATTTCTCAAGGTATACTTGGGTTGAATTTCTGCAGGAAAAATCTGAAACATTCAAAGTCTTCAAAAGATTCTGCCGCACAATGTGTCTGCAATTTGATACTAACATTGCATGTGTAAGAATAGATCATGGAAGAGAATTTGAAAATACTGCATTCGATGATTTTTGTGAAAGAAAAGGAATACTACATGAGTATTCAGCTCCTAAAACTCCAGAACAAAATGGAGTAGTGGAGAGAAAGAATCGAACTCTGCAGGAAATGTCATGTGCAATGTTACAGGCTAAAGGGCTTTCAAAGAAGCTATGGCTGAAGTTGTTAACACAGCTTGTCACATCGGGAACAGAGTCTATCTTCGACCAGGAAGAAATGAGACTCCGTATGAGCTTCTAAGAGAAAGAAAGCCAAATCTCAAATATTTTCATGTGTTTGGATGTGTCTGCTACATCCTGAATGATAGAGACTATCTTGAAAAGTTTGACTCCAAGAGTGACAAAGGATTGTTCTTGGGATATGCTTAAAACAGCAGAGCATATCGGGTTCTTAACCTAAGAACTAAGGCCGTACAAGAATCTGTCAATGTTGTGTTTGATGATCTTGCAGGTCTGGCAACAAAAACTGAAGAAGATGATGTGTCATTTCTCTTACATGAACCAGATGTTGCCGACAAGGAGTCCAGTAACACTGACAAAAGTCCTATGAAAATTCCTGATGTCAAAACCAATGTTTCTTCTCCGTCAGTGAAGGAATCAACATTACCCTAGACACCAGATTCAGACTTCTCATCTGAAAGCGATGATGAACAACTTCCACTGGCTCAGTATGAACCAAGACGTGATCTTCCAAGGAGAATCAAAAAAGATCACCCAAATTCCCAAATCATCGGTGATGGATCTCAATGAGTCAAAACCAGAACAAAAAGCTCAGCTGATGTTGCTGAATTGGTCAAACAGGTTTGCATGTCATCAGTTATTAACCTTGTGTCCATTTCATGCTTTCTATCCAGTGTTGAACCTAAAAATGTTAAAGAAGCATTAAAAGATGAATTCTGGGTAGAAGCAATGCATGATGAGCTGATTCAGTTTGTTCGAAATAATGTATGGAAATTGGTTCCAAGGCCTGAAAATAAAAATGTAATTGGAACTAAATGGATCTTTAAGAACAAGACTGATGAGTCTGGGAATGTGGTTAGAAACAAAGCCAGGCTAGTGGCACAAGGTTATACACAAGTAGAAGGAATAGACTATGATGAAACATTCGCTCCTGTTGCTAGAATAGAGTTTATCCGTCTCCTACTTGCCATTACTTGCCACATTGCGTTTACATTGCATCAAATGGATGTCAAAAGCGTCTTCCTGAATGGCATTTTGAATGAGGAAGCCTATGTTGAACAACCAAAAGGCTTTGAATGTCATGAAAAACCAAACCATGTGCTGAAACTACACAAGGCCTTGTATGGGCTTAAACAAGCTCCTAGAGCTTGGTATGCTCGCCTTACGGAGTTTTTAATTGACTTTGGATTTTCAAGAGGCTTGGTTGATAAAACATTGTTTATCAAAAGGATTCACAAACACATCACTGTTGCACAAATCTATGTTGATGATATTGTGTTTGGATCCACTTGTTCTAACCTCCTCAGTGAGTTTGTTGATGCAATGTGCAGCACTTTTGAGATGAGCATGGTCGATGAATTGACTTATTTTCTTGGTCTTCAAATCAAGCAAGATAAAGATGGGATTTTTATATCCCAAAGCAAGTATGCCAAAAATCTAATCAAGCGCTTCGGGCTAGAAGCTGCAAAGCCTATGAAGACACCAATGGGATCCTCTGAAAAACTGAGCAAAGACGATGTTGGAGTCAATGTTGACCCAACGATGTATAGAGGAATGATTGGAAGCTTGCTCTACTTGACTGCCAGCAGACCTGACATCATGTTCAGTGTCGGAGTATGTGCTAGATACCAAGCTCAACCCAAGGAGTCTCACTTGAAAGTTGTCAAAAGAATAATTCGATATGTTGCTGGTACAGTCAACTTTGGAATCAGGTATTGTAAAGATACAAAAACCAGCCTTATTGGATACAGTGGTTCAGACTGGACAGACGATGTTGATGATAGGAAGAGCACAAGTGGTGGTTGCTTCTTTTTGGGGAACAATATGGTTTCTTGGTCAAGAAAGAAACAAAATTGCATTTCCTTATTAACAGCTGAATCTGAATATGTTGCAGCTGCTAGTTGTTGTGCTCAGTTAGTGTGGTTGAACCAAATGATGAAGGTCTATGGCATGACAAGCTCATCACTTACCTTGCTGTGTGATAATGCCAGTGCTATTGAAATTTCTAAGAATCCTGTTCAACATTCACGCACTAAGCACATCGACATTCACCATCACTTCATCAGAGACTTGGTGGAAAAGGAGATCATAAACATCAAGTATATATCCACTGAAAATCAAACGGCAGATATTTTTACCAAGCCCCTTGATTTCGAGAGATTTTCTTCTTTGAGAAAGTCTCTTGGAATGTGCTCAGTTTAATTAGATCTTTATGTTTACTGATGTTGAACTCAATGTGAGTTTGTTTTTATCAACATCAGTTGCTTATCTTGTTAGTCTTTTTAGTTTTTTTTCTCTCTCTTAAGTAAAGTTCAAGGTTTACTTAATGAAAATATGGGTTATTTGCTCGTAATTTAACACAATCAGCTACTTGAAATTATTTATCTGTGTTTATGAATAAAATACCCTTGACCTTAAAAAGGTAAAAATTTTGGGTTTATTTCATTCATTGTAAATGTTGTAGCTGATGCTTTGTGCAAGATTGCAGAGAAACCATATTCTTCAGAAAATATATGCCTAGAATTATATTTGTTATGTATATGGATTCCGTCTGTTTATTATTTTATTTAATTTAAAAAAAGGACGGATTTGTTATATCTCTAATTGTACTTTGGTGATAATTACACCTTCAGATATCCCTATCCACTAATCCAATTTTTGAATTTTCTAGTTTTGTTTGTAGCGATGTGACAATTTTGGAGAGTTCCGAGATTTGAGGGATTTGACATCTATATCTCGAATTAAATTTCAAATCTCTCACTCATTCTCTCTCTATCGAGTCGCTTCATTTTTCTTCATCTTGTCTTTCTCTCTTTTCTCTGTTTTCCTCTCAAGCTTTTTCAGAACATCCATGGCGGATCCAAGCGAAATAGCTGATGTGTTTCAAATGATGAAACAAGTGTTGGAGAAAACCATGGGCACTCAATCTTCAACCTCAGTTCCTGCTGGAACTTCAACATCAACTCCCGCAATCACTGTAACAACAGGAGTGCTTGAGGAAGGTGCTAAATCTGAGTTGGAGAAGCCCTCATCTCCTCCGACTGAACATGTTGACACTCCGATTAAGGAAGCTGAGATTCCTGAAGAGCTTCAAGTGCTGAACCCAACACCACTTCAACAAGTGCGCCTAGGAGAAGAAGAAAACCCCATAGATCCCGATCTTGGGGTGCACATTCAAGCTATTGCCAGCAAGAAGAAGAAGGTCGGGCCAACTCATAAATCTAAGAGGCTTCACAGTTCTCAAGATACTGAAAAAGAAGTAGTTGAAGAAACTAGCAAGAAGGCTAGGAGAACTCTGAAGATGGAGACTAAGCAGATGAGGTCTCTACAGGATGAGTTGGATGATGAGGAGAATCATCCTGAGAACTCCCCCATTAAAGCCTCTGCTGATGTTGAAGTGGATGTTGAACAAGAAGATAAAACTGCTTCGGAGATTCCTGAAGCTATAAAGAAAGGAGTTTCTTCTGAGGCTGTGAAGAAAGCCACTTCTCCCACTTCTTCTCATGATCTGGTCTCTTCCAGCACTGCTTGAGATATTCTCTCCCCCACTCAGTCAGGCGATGTCAAAGATGATGTTGAGTCTGGAGATTCTGAACCAGTCTATCCACTAGGTTCCCCTCATGATGTTACTTCTGCTTTTAGTAAGACTTTCTACTCTAAGCATGCTAAGGCTCAATACAAAATTATTTGCAATCGTCTTGTGCGTGTTGAGAAACAAATTGATGTCTTAAGCTTTAAGAAGTATGGCATGGATGTGTTTTTGAAAGAGAGGGGTCTATGGAAATCTGTTTCATGTTTGTCGACTTTTGGACCTGATGTGATTGTTGAATTCTATGCCAATGTGTCTCCTGATATGGATGATAAAACAAGGAGCAAATATGGGGAAATTTATATGCGTGATCATGTGTTTAAGTTTAATCCGATGGTGATCAACAAGTTCTTGGGTCTAGGCAATGATAATGATGTTGTTAGTCTAGATCTTATTGATGATGTTGTGTCAACTATAACTGGTGGATTGGTAACCAAGTGGACAAACAAAATTTCCACCTCTAAGCTTACATTTTTATACTCTGTCTTACACAAGATTATTGTGTGTAATTGGTTACCTACCACTAACACTTCAGTCCTCACTGTTCATATCAGCCGCGCACAAGCCAAGCTCATAGTGTTGATAATAAACATGTAATTGAAATCAATGAAATCAAAGTTGTATAATATACCTCGCTCTGCAGTCTGCCCTACTAATCATTTCTTCCACCTTTGAACGTTTGATTACTTATTTATTGCTTTATAGGTGAGGTGGGGTCGGGTTCACTAGTCTAAAGTTTGTGCTTTGATAGAGGAAGGAGGTTAGGAGGAGAGTTGGGTGTTATGTCTTTTAATTAAGCATCTCAAGTCTCAACGAAAGCTTCCTTTTACTTTCAACCTCTCTGCTTCATTCTTTCTAGGGTGGCAACTTCCTCATAACAAATTAGATTAACATTTTATAAAGTTATTCATAATTTTAGTATTTTACAAATAAATCGTTCAGATAGCACTAGAAGATTGAGCTAAGTAATTAGTCACGGTACTAGCTCATTCATTTCTTTAGTTTCACGGTACACGACTGTAATTAATTAGTTAACATTTTGTCCAACAGTAATATCAACAAAACAAAGGCAAGAGCAGCAGTTCGATTTCGATCAACTCCCCTACAGAGAATTGCTACATATGTTCATTATTCAACTGATTATTGAGCATAGATTATATCCCTAAATCCTCTTCAATCAAACAATTTGAGCATATATAACAACTCCAAACTTGATGAATTTATTCTCATTTCTGAACATCACACACTGCCAATTAAAGCAACACATAAACAAGAACATCTCCATTTAATTTTTTTTATCAGAAAGAAATCCAAAACTTTGTAGATTGCTCAAGAGTTCTACTCTTCGACTAGCCCTCCCGATCCTCTTACATTATTCATATCAATTAAGTTATCGAAACTGAGGAACAAACTCAGCTCCGGCTGCTGCTACTATGTCTGGATAAAAAGAGTTTGGCACTGCAAGAAGCAGACCTCTTGATAGAAGATGACCCTGTTTGCATACACCTTTCAATCGAACTCAATCTCAACAAGCTTCGATTCAGTCCAACTGATCTCTTCGTAATTCCCTTCTCTTTAACCAACTCACTGTCTGAATTCTTACCAAAGGCATTAGCCACAGCAGCACTGATCATCGAACCAGATAAAGAATCCATCGACACCGATCTTCTAACACCTACTGCATCACCTTTGCAGTCATCTCCTAATTCAATGTTTTCGTTCATCTCCACCACTGTTTGAGATCGGGCTTCTTCCCCCTCACTCTCGCTACCCGAAACTTCCTCTTCAGCCTGGCCCGAATCATGAGAATCCGCCGGCAACGGACCGGGTACCACGATCCCGGCCCGACACATGGGGCAGTTGGTGTGCGATCGGAGCCACGTATCAATACAAGGGATGTGGAAAGCGTGGCTGCACTTGGGCAACAATCGCAGCGTCTCATCTTCTTCAAACTCGCTCAAACAAACGGCGCAGTCGCTTCCTTCAACTAGGCCGTCTCCTCGTTTGTAGTTGACGATCGTGATCGCGTTGATCACCGACGGCTGCAGCCCGATTGTCCTGATATACCATATGGGATGGTCAACGACGGGCCCGTAATCTTCTTCGTCGAGAGAGGAGTCGTCGTCGTCATCGTCTCCTGCTTCACGCTGCGGCGGCGGCCTACGCCGCCTTGTGTTGCTCCAGACGGTGTAGAATTTGTAGATTGTGTAGCAAGTGAAGAGGAAGAAAGCGGTGGCTAGGACGGCGAGGGAGACGGTGAGAGCTAAAGAGAGGTTCGGGCTTTTGCCGCTGCCTGTATCGCTGGGGGCAGAGACGGGAGGCGGCGGCGGCGGTGGTGGCGGTGGGCTTGAGATTAGCTGTCTGCAAAAATTGGTAGGGCATAAATTCCAACATGTTTCGGAACACCAGCCACCCGGATTCTTTGAGATATCACAAAAAAGTTGATTACAAAGTGCAGCAGTTAGAGATTCATTGAGCAGTTTTCTGTGATGGAAGGCCATCGATCAGCAGCAGGGGCTGAAAGGGAAGACGATTGGGTTAGAGAGAGAGAGAGTCATTGAGGTTCTGGTTTATTGTGAGAGGAGCCAATTCAGACGATGATTTTCTTGGATTGCCAAATTTTCTTGTTGACTTTTATGTGTGGCGTTAAAGTCGCAAGCGGCGGATAGTTTCGGGCTTCATCTGGCCCGGCCCTTGTCTTCTGCTGTTGGGACTCGGTTTTTTCTTTTTAAATTTTTAAAAATTTGTAAAAATTTGAGTAAATTGAAAAACCATTCTCGATTAAATTTTTGAAATTCGATTCGAACTTGGGATGAAATCATCTACTACATTTCATGCAATATTTGGTGCTACACAATTTTATTTATTTATTTTTCTTCGATTTTTAATTCAATTTCAATTTATTATACTTTATTTTAATTTTACAATTATTATTTAGGATACATCCTATCCAATTATGGTATATAATTAATTTTAAATATTTTCTAATTAATTATTTCATAAAAAATAATTATATACCCTAATTGGATAGGATGAACCTTAATTAATAAGTGTAAAATTAAACTAAAGCACAATAAATTGAAACTGAATTAAAAAATCGAAGGAAAATTAATAAATTGAATTGTATGGCATCAAGTGGTGCATAAAGTGTAGCAGGAGATTTCATCCATCCTACCTTTTATTGTGGTTGAAATCATCTACCACATTATGCGCAACACTTTATGCTATAATATTTAATCATCTACCACATTAGGGTTCACTTTTCTCAATCAATGTATATAATTATTTTTTAATATTTAATTTTATTTTTTTGATTAATACTTGATTATTTTCTAAAAAAAAATATATTACTCTAATTGGGAAAAGTGAACCCTAATTAATAAGTGTAAAATTAAATTAAAGTATAATCAATTGAAATCAAATAGAAAAACAAACTAAAAATCAATACTTTTAAATGCGTAGCATACAGTATTGCACGTAATATAGCAAAGGATTCCATCTGTCACTATTGTTTGTTTTTTTTTTCAAATATGCATAATTCAATATTTTTAAGTGATATTTAATATGTAATCGATATCAATGAGAACTCAAAAGGGTGTGTTCGGATTATTTTTTTATCTGTAAAAAAATTCTGAATATTTTATTTTTTTCAAACGATATCGTAAAAATTTTATAAAACAATATTATCACTATAAAATAAATATCGAGACACATATTTTTACATCATTTTATAATATCATCATAGAATTATGTATAAAAAGATCATTTGAAAATATTATATTATGTCTATTTTGAAAAGTTGGGCACCAAGCTTGGGATTGCGTCGAATTTACCATTTAATATTGACATTTATTAGATTTGGAAGTTGTTCGATATTGCAAAAATGAAAAGAATATAATTAAATTAAATAAATAATATAAATGGCTAAATATCGTCAATTGTTTGGCAATTAAGCGAAGAAAATATAACAAGTTGGGGGAGAGCAATTCAACGTATTATAAGGAAGTGGGGCTCACCAAGCAGGTGTAGTTGGTCAACAAAAAGAAGCTGTGAATAAATATAAGTGTAAATGGATATAACTATTCACGATCCAAATAACAAATGCTTTTTTAGTCAATTTTTTTAAGTCATGTTTTTTTATTTAAATTTTTTCACAATCTCTAAAATACCCTTACTAAATGTGGGCCCAGTCAACAAGATTCTCAATACCAAATATGCACACGAATCTTTTACAAAATATTCACACGAATACAGAACCATACATGAGTAAATGATGGGGTGGGCCCAATCAAACAAGAACCTTTGACCCTTTATTTCAAATTTGTCCTGATCTAAAAAGCTAAATTATTCTCATGAAAGCCATATTATTCTCACGAATCTTTGACCCTTTATTTCAAAGACGAATCCTTTTGAAAATATTTCAAGGTTTTTCTCACGAGCAGCCGCCCGAATTTTACTCACGAGCAAGAAACCAATTTTTTCTCACGAGCAACAAAGTCGATACAAATCCAAATTATTTTCACAAAAACAGCCCCGATCCCTTCCATTTTATTTCCACGAAAACTATAATTCTCACGAAGCCTCCATCTAAAAAATCTCATCGACCTTGAAGCCTTTCATCACAAGGACGAAGCTATAGCCATGGAAAATCTCGATTTTCAATAGGTTAGAACACTCAATTCAATTTTTTTGTTGTTTTGAATATTTTAGATGATTTAATGAAAATATATGTCGATCAATTTATGCATTTATATTGTGGATTTCATGAATATTTTAGATGATTTCATGAAAATATATATTGTTTTGAACATATGTCGAATTTGTTGAATTTAGATTCATGGATGAAATCTGTCGATTTTGGTGAAATGTGTTGAATTTCATATCAATTTCGTGGCTATATATTGTCCTGAAAAAATAGGTTATCGTGAGAATATATACACATGAAAACAATCTCATGGCTACATATTATCACGAAATGTTGTTATCGTGACTAAATATTCTCACGAATTTGTTTTCGTGTCTAAAAATTTAAACCGGATTATTTTGACATGAAATTTTAAACCGTGAGTATTTTTATCACGAAATGGTATGTCGGGACTATTATTGTCATGATAAGAGATCTCGTGATAATATATTATCACGAGAAGCTATTTTCGTGAGTATATTTACACACGAAAATTATGCTCACGATTTATTTTATTCTGCTTTCAGTTTTTTATGTTATAATTAATATTTGAGGAATTTTCAGCATGTACGTATCTTAAGCATGATTGATATGTTTTAATTTAATTGTATTTGCATTTTAGTGCTAATTTTTGTATATTATTTAAAAAATAGCGTGATTGGGTGTGGAGAAGAGAGGCTTTACAGAACATCACGTGCGGGATCAATTTATACTGGAAGGACAATATAAGTGTAATTAGGGAAGTATATTACACGTGATCAGTAGTGGGCCCGAACTATTCGAGCAGTTTAGGAGAGAGTCGTGTTTTGGGCATCTGATAGATTTCGTGGGGGGGGGAAACAGTTGTAACAATGCTCTACACGCATTGTTGAGTAGGGAGGTGATTATTGACGGTGCAGAGGAGCACGATATTTGGTTTCGGGTTGGAGAAACCAATATTAGATTTTCTCCGAGTGAGTTTGCTCTGGTGACTGGACTGCAGTTCGGAGGATCCGATTTTGATCCGTCTGCATCACATCAGATTTCTAGGAGATCTTTTTATTCCCGTGAGTTGAACAAGACACCTCTGAGAGTGAAGGACCTACTTGAGAGGTTTAGGACCTATTCACTAGGAGATGACCTCATGGATTACGTCATGGTCGCCAATGTCCTGTTCCTGCACACCATGATCTTTGGATATGATCAGACACACATGATAGATGACTGGGTATGGGTCTTAGCCGAGGATCGGGATCGATGGAACTCATTTCCATGGGGAGCTTATGCATTCAGTCTGTTGACGCATTATATGAGTTTGGTACCGTCTACTGAGGTGGAACTAAGGAAAAAATTCAAGAAGACGGAGGAAAAAGCCAGATTGTCTTATCATTTCTATGGACCAGTGTGGGCTCTACTGGTATGAATCTCAATTTTGTCACGATTATGACTCTAATCTTATTTTATTGAATAAACTTTGATCAATGTCTTATTCGACAGGTGTGGGCATATGAGGCCTTATCGAGACTCGGTGCACATTGTGCACAGATTCCAGCACCAGACGCATTGCCCAGGTATTTGAAGTGGGACTTTAAGACGAAGACTGCGTGTCTGGGCACATTGTTTTCTGATGAGGTGAGCATTTATTTTAAACAATGTGTGTTTTCTTGATTATTTGAAGTGTTTCTAATCAATTATTTACCATTTGCAGCAATTATGCTTCATACATCTACAGCCGAGTGAGCATGAGATGGCCACTTCATATTACAGAAGTGTCTTGCTCGGTGATTGTATGGGCGTGACGTATGATGCACAACGTAATAAGAGGATGAAGCCCACTTACCGAGAGCTGGCTAGAGCGCATCAGCATAGAGCTCCCTCTCCCCCCAGAGCACCCTCCCCTCCCAGAGCTTCCTCTCACTCCAGACGATCTAGGAGCTGCATTCCTCACACGTGTGCAGATACGGGTGCAGTTGAGTCATCCAGAAGACGACGGAGTCTCCCTACAGAGAAACATCCTAGACTGGCCACTACCACGTCTAGCACTAGTGAGGATTACCAGTGTTGCAAACATGCTGGGCGGATGCGAGAAGTGGCGCGTCAAACAGGCGAGGAGATGCTCCGTATTATGCAGGAGCGTGATGAGGAGCGTGAGAGGGCACGCAGAGAGTACGAGGCGGAGCGGGAGAGGGCACACAGGCAGGAGTATGATGACATGTTTCATAGACTGAAGGATTTCGTTAAGGACATGTTCAAGAAGTTTGTCCCCAGATCCCGGTCTCGGTCCCGGTCCCGTAGTAGGCAAATTCTGTAAGTATGTGATCTCTCGATACTGTCTTCGCACGTCTCTCGTCGAACCACTTCTCTATCACATTCCTGACAACCTCAATGAGAGAACATATGGGCAATCTTCTAGCCCACAATAAACGAGTATTGAAACATTCAGCTGCATTTGATGTCATGAAGCTGTAACGACGTGAAGGGCATTGTGACCGTGCCCAACGATGTACCCCTATACTCAGCAGTGTATTGTAAACTTTGGCTCGGCTTGAGGAGATCATCGATAGATATTTCAGAAACTTTTCCTCTTTATATGCAAATGCAGCACTTTTAAACATCGAAATCACATGACGACCTGCTCGAATTAGATTCTTCGCGATGTGGTAATAGCACAATCCGTGGACTACTGTAGGATACACTGCCTTAACAGCATTCTTGATGCTCACGTGTTGATCCGAGACTATCACCAAATCATCACGATCTCCAAAGGCCCTCTTAAACCGCTCTATGAACCATGTCCAGGCTGCATCATTCTCAATAGGACCCACACCAATGGCAAGAGGGAAACACTGCTCATTACCGTCTTTTGTCACAGCGACGAAAAAAATACCCTTGGTCTTCCCCTTCAAATGAGTGCCGTCAATGGCGATAACTGGACGCATACACACTCTGAATGCCGCTCTACAAACTCCTAGAGCAACAAATGTGTACATGAAACGATCATCACCATCAGTCTTCAAATCATAAATCGTATTAGGATTGGACCTCTTCAACATCTCCAAATATGCAGGCAATACCGCGAAAGACTGATCATGAAAACCGTAAACCATCTCTATTGCGATATTCCTAGCCCGCAATGCAACACTGTACTCAACATCAATGTCATACTCATTCAATATCTCAGCTATCATTGCTCTCGGCTTCAGGATAGAACCCTCATCTAGGTATCTCTTCTTAAATAAATCAGCAATTACTTGAGAGGATAACTTCCGTGGCGCATTACGTGTCAGGTCCAACCGACATGTATGATTATCCTCTAATTTAGTCACCATCCACAAGCCACCCTTAGAACTTGCCACTAATTTAAACGGGCAGGTCTCGTTTTCTTTGCAAATAACCGTTAGTCGACTTTTGCTGGATCGGGAGACTGAATATTCTACTTGACGCTGCATATGCCACTTTCCAACAACAATTACCAAATCTTTCTTCTCCAAGAAAGTCTTTCCCACGGCTATTGCATCAATATCTGTTGGGGATGGGTCGTCCTGTACCACTACTAGTGCATCATCAACATGGACGACAGGAATAGACCAATGTCCCAAGGGAGGAAACTCTATATTCGGAGCTTCAACATCAGGAGCAACATCCTCAGATGAGAAGTTGTGAGGTCCACCATGCTGTAGAATATTGCAAACTCATCGAGACGCCCTGGCTCGCGAATCCATTCACAAAATTCAGCAATTTGCTTACGCCGAACTTCACTCTCATAATTCTCGTCGTCATCATCGTCATCATCATCATCATCATCCCAAGACAGATCATCAACACTATCATCTCCAATTGGTTCATCGTTAGCATCATTTGACGGCATTCCACTTGGAGTTTGCAGAATTGATTTCTCAGTAACGCACACAACCGGCTCATCTTGCTCCTGGACCAAATGAGCTAAATCAACATCCATCTTCAATAGTCCTTTTAGTGTCCTCCCTGTCAATGACCTCGTCAAATAACTCAGTCTATAACTAACACTTGTTGGAGATGTCTCCATAAAATCATGAATTTCTTCGACCAATTTATCACGAGATAAATTGTCAAATGGGAGGTGCACCAGCTGATCTTCACCATCCACATACTCAGATCTCTCTCATCTACCGCTATGTCGGACAACAATACGTTTCCAAGCCATCTGCAAATTAACAATAAACAGTAATTAAGGTAATTCAAAAAAAAAGATCTCGTGAGAATATTATCACGGAAGCATAGAATTCGTGACAATATTGTCACGGTTCAGGTGATCTGGTGACAATATTGTCACGAATTCTATGATCTCGTGACAATATTTTCACGAAATGAAGACATTATAAAATTTTTAAAAAAAAATTATTGTCACGAAATCTATTCATTTCGTGACAATAATTTTTTAGCCATGAGATGTGTTCTTCTCGTGAGTATTATTGTCACAGTTCATAGATTTCGTGACTATATTGTCACGAAATCTCTGAACCGTGACAATAATACTCACGAGAACACTGTATATCCGAAAAAAAATTTGATGCTACTAATCTTTACAAAACGTCCAAATCTTTAATTTCACATTAATCTACCACAAAATATCCTAATTTACCAACAATGTATGCATATACGATCACTAAAAAAATTACAAAACAAACATCTTATAACTTAAATACCTATTAAACATATCTATTATGAAATTAACATAACTTACGGCTAAATTGCATGAAATTTTAAAAAGACTTCAAACCCGACCAATTCGCTCAAATTGACGGTTACAAAAATTAAAAGCTCACCTCAAATTTCTTGGATATGTGTTGTTGCTTTTCCAAAATATTGTGTAAAATTTGGTGTGGGTTTATTGAAAAATGGCGTGATTTTTCAATTGGTAAAGCTTTGTTGGTTCTAACATTAAATGCATGCAATTACAATTCACCTATCCAAATCATAAATTCTAATTTTTCATTTTTTTTTTAAAAAAAAGCTGCCACAATTTTGTTATTTAATAAATGAGAAAAGAAATGATAATTCTTCAAATAAGACAAAAAGGCATGTAGGACTTTTACACCATTTTTTAAATAGAATAGTATGACTTATCAAATTTGACTAAAAAAGCATTTGCTATCTTGAATTTGACTACTTTAATTTTTCACCCATAATATAAAATAGAAGCTGTGAATATATATAAAATAAAAGCTGTGGTATTTGTTTTCATACAGACACTTTTTTTCTCTTTAGCAAAAGTTTGGAGGTGGACAAGAATTCTTAGAAATTATAATACGTAGACTACATAGTAATACAATCAATAAATAATAACATTTAAAAAAACAATTGAGAAATGGAAATTGGACTACATATACAAAATGAAGAGGATTTGACCCCTCTTTTTTTCTATTTTTGGAACAATAGATCTCAACTCTCAAACTCAACACATCTTCCTTTTACGCTAAATATTTACGGTTTGAATGAAATATGATCCTTCTTTATTTGCAGATGAGATCGTCTAGTC
Organism: Perilla frutescens; assembly: GCA_026008535.1. Classification (NCBI taxonomy): domain Eukaryota; kingdom Viridiplantae; phylum Streptophyta; class Magnoliopsida; order Lamiales; family Lamiaceae; genus Perilla; species Perilla frutescens. Next base: position 50,571,305 of record BRKX01000002.1, read on the forward strand.
TAAATTGTGTGTCATATTAATGTGTTAATATTAAAATTGTATAGTTTTAATAATATTTTTTATAAAAGTAAAATTTATTATGTTATAGCTAATCTTAATTAATATTTATCGCTAAAAATTGAAATGTTAAATTTTGCATGCATGTAATTTACTATTTATTTAATATTATTTCTTTATAACATTAATGCACACTTAAAAATGCATGTACACACTTGCGCACAGTTCGGTAAAATTACATTCAAAGGATTACCACGAGATTAAATTACTATTTGAAAAAAGAAAACTATATATATGTTCGCAGAATTGGCCAATGGCATGACGACAGAATTGATTGAGCAATATAGAACATGTGTATCCAATACATAAATTTCGAAAATAATAACGTAAGGGTTGAAAATAAAATTACTAAAAATTTCGTTTTTAAAAAATAGTACTAAAAATTTCAACAATGAGATGTTTTTTGGAAGGAAATTGTTCTAAACAAAATACTCAAGTTTGAATCCGTCGTCATTCCAACACTGTTATAATATTTTTCGACTGAAAATATTTTAATTTGAATTTTAATTAAAAATTTAAATTTAAACGAAGGGAAATGAGAAAATAGAAACGATAATGGAATACAAAATATAATGAACCAACTAAAAAATAAAAATAAAAATAAAAATGATCTACACCAGATACAACATTATTGAGGGATGGTAAATACAGCAAGATTTGGCGCAAATGTTGGAGCTGATTTTAGCACTTTTTGGCACCTTGGAGGATAATATTCGCCGGAGGCGGCGTATACGAGGGAATAAAATTCTCTACTCCACTTTTTATGTCCCAATATGGTGTCCTATTATAAAATTTAATATTTTAAAAATATTTATTAAAAAAATTAAATTTTATTATAGTATTACAAATCATAATCATTATTTATCGCTATAAATTAATTTTTTTAAAAATCATATACCCTACTTTTGGAATAATCAATCATATTAATCAAGTATATTTACTAAAAAATAAGAAATAAATATTAAAAAATAAATATAAACCCTAATTGGATGGAATAAAATCTAAATAATAATCATAAAATTAAACTAAGTCATAACAAATTGAAATTGAAGAAAAAAATTGATGAAAATCGAATAAAAATCAAAGTGGGATACCAAATGGGATAGAGAAAAGTGGATAGAAGATTTCATTTGCGTATATGAGGCCCTCTTGAATTTTTTTTAAGAAATAAGGGTATATGTGTAATTTCATATGTATAGCCTAAAAAAAATCTACACACTATACAGGCCACAGCAGCTTTTGTATTCTGAAATTTACACAGGCCAGTCCACCTAGCTCAAAAAATCCGCCGCCCTCCACATATCCCATCTCTCAAGTTCGAATTTCAAATTAAATATAATAAACCTCCAATTTTATTTTTATTTTTTTTCTTCCTCAATCTTCATCCATATCAAATTGAATTCCTTGTTATTCTTACATTTATATGTAATTTGTCCCCCTCCCCTCCCTTTTTTACCCTACAATTGATTTTCAATCAAGGGCTTATCGTGAGAGTGAGAATTTCTACTCTATTAAGGTAAAACTTATTACATTTGCACTTACATTTCACTTTTTATATTGAATTGTTTTAATTTTATTTATTTTTATGGATTGTTTGCTCTAATTTATTTTATAATTTCATTTGTCCATTATCACTTGCTTATTAATAGATGGATTAAATATTTATAAATCTTGATCATTGTTAGTTTAAACTAATATTTGTTTGTGAATCTAAGTTAGTTTAAGCTAAATTTTGTTAGTTTCTAATTTTGATTTATTTTTTATTAGATAAATGGAATGATTTTATAGTAGAATATCACCTATTGTGGAGGCATCATCTTCATCGGTTACTAAACCTACACTTGTTGAACCCCAAGAATTATCAAAGTAAAAAAATATCCAAGTTGATTTAGAGAACCTTTCTAGTGATCACGGACTACAACCAAATATCACGAGCTATCCACCAGACTTAATAGAGCAGGTTCGTAGAGCTTACTTATTAAAAGGTCCATGACAACCACGCAAACATGTTTTTCCTCAAACGATAGATGGAGATCGATATCGTAAATTTGTTGTATTTTGGTTTGATGAGTTCAATACTTGGTTGGAATATAGCATTGCAAAAGATGCAACATTTTGCTTATATTGCTATCTTTTTAAAAACATGGCATAGTGAAAGAGGACATGATGCATTTGTTTCTGAGGGTTTTAATACCTAGCGCAAGAAAGAAAGAGTGAGAAATCATGTCGGTGACCATAATAGTGATCATAATAAATCTAGATTGGCATGTCAAGATTTGATGATCAAGCTCAACATATTGAAGTGGTTTTTTCGAATGTCTCAAACCAATCCAAGCTTGATTATCGTTGTCGATTAAATGCATCAATTGTGTCTTTACGCTACCTTATTATGTAAAGATTACATTTTTCGGGGGCATGGCGAGTCAAAAGATTCATTAAATCAGGGAAACTTCATTGATCCTTTTAAAGTTCTTACTGCATGCAGTGAAGAAATCAATAATGTTGCAATGAAAAATACTTTTGAAAATCTCAAACTTACATCTAAGATTCATATTATAAATGCAGCTACAATTGAGATAACAAAAGCTATTATCGAGGATATTGGAAATAATTTTTCTCTATTTTAGTTGATGGATGTCGAAATGTATCGATCAAAGAGAAAATGAGAGTTGTTGTATATTATGTGAATAAGATTGGATATGTCATTGAACGATTTCTTGGTCTCGTTCATGTTAGTGACACAACTGCAATATCGCTTGAGAAAGTTATTGATTCTTTATTCTCAAGTCATGGCTTGAGCATTTCTAGTCTGAGAGGTAAATGATATGATAGTGCAAGCAACATAAGAGGTAAATTCGGAGGGTTGAAAAGATTGATACTTAAGAGGAATTCTACTGCTTATTATGTCCATTGTTTTGCTTATCAACTTCCACTCACAATTATTTTATTGCTAAAAAACACACTATTATTATGTCTTTTTGTAACAATGTCACACATGTATGTAGTATTATTGGAGTTTCTTGTAAGTGCAGAGATATGCTTCGAGAGAAGCAAATGGAAAAAATCATTAAATGAATTACAAATGATGAAATTAAAACTGAAAGAGGACTGAATCAAGAAATGGCATTGAAGCGTCCGGGAGATACTCGTTGGATTTCCCATTATGGTATTTTCATTAACTTGATCCATTTATTTTCTTATGTTGTTGATGTTCTTGAATTTATTGGGGATAATGATGATGCAGAGAGAGTCGAAGCCATTGATTTGTTAGAAATTGTGAATCGCTTTAAGTTTGTCTTTGTGTTACATCTAATGAAATAAATTTTGGGTATCACTTATGAACTATCTCTAGTGCTACAAAGGAAGGATTGAGATATTAATGTTAATGCAATGAATCTTGTTAAAGTGTCAAAAATTCGTTTGCAAGCAATGAGAGATGATGGTTGGGCGACTTTGTTAGGTGAAGTTTCCAAGTTTTGTAGCAAACATGAGATATTTGTGCTAAATATGGATGATGAATATGTTGCTTGAGGAATAAAAAGACGTAGAACTGAAAAGATAACAAATCTTCACCACTATCGAGTAGAGTTATTTTATTATGTGATTGACATGCAAATTCAAGAGTTAAACCAACGCTTTGATGAGGCAAACATTAAATTGATTTTTTTTATGGGATGCTTCGATCCTATAAATCCATTTTCTGCATTTGACAAGAAGAAGCTACTTCAACTTGCAAGGTTCTGCCCATATGAATTTTCTAATGTTACATTGTATAAACTTGAGACACACTTTGAGGTCTTTATTTTAGATGTGCGTTTAGATGAAAACTTCTCAGAAGTATTATGGATTGGAGGTCTTTCTCAAAAGATAGTTGCTACAAGGAAACATTTTATTTTTCCATTGGTGTTTTTTTTGTTAGTTAAGTTGTCTTTGGTTTTACCAATTTCTATTGCTACATTAGAAAGAGTTTTTTCAGCAATGAATATCATAAAAAGTTTTCACTACACAATCGAATGGATGATGAATTATTGAATGATTGCTTAGTAACTTACATCGAGAGAGATATATTTGTTGATGTTTCCAATGAAGCTATTATACAGCGGTTTCAGAAGATGAAGAATAGAAGGGAAATGTTATGATGTAATCATTTTACTTATGAGTTTTTGAATGTTGCTATGTATTTGGAATTATGAGTTTTCACGAGAAAGTTACAAGTTTTAACCCTTGGATTTCCAATTTTACTTTATATTTTAAAGACTTTTTAGTTATGGGCTGGACTTTTTTATTGGGCGGATAAATTTTAGATGAGATATGAAATGTCAAATGTGGATGTAACAATTCATTACAAATTTACATATATAAAACAAAAGTTAAACCAAGTAAAGCTAATAACAAAATATTTAAGTCAACGTGTAGATACAATTTACAAGAATAAATACAAATACATACACAATTTTTATTTTCAGAATCGCCACGCAATTCTCACAAATAATTTCATTTGTATTTGCTGCAGCAACCAAGTGAGGATAAATCTAAGCCTCATGGCTAGCCATTCATGCTTTAAGATCTGAATATATAGAAAATATTCAAAAAAGTTACATGAGAAATGTACTTCACTAAAAACATATAGTCCATAGAAAAGTAACAGTAGCAATTAAGTTTATAAATAACTAAATAAGCATCACTTAGTAGAATGTAAATATTACTTGGACCAATATAATGTAAACTTATTAAAAGAAAAGAGAGTCGACTATAAGCTAAAAACTAAAGACCATGGAAACAACTATCATGATCATATTCAATTAAAATGCCTCTATTTTTACTCGGTTTCCTTGATTCTTAACCCCTTCATCCACTGCCTATATTTTGTACATACACTCTACTAAGTTAACCATCTTTTACTTCATTGTGTATACAAAGGCGGGAGAAGTTGCCAAGGTCGGAAAAAGTAAATAAGTTTGATAAGATTTTATGTATTTTGATTTTGTAATCATGAAGATTATCACAACAACATCAATTTTTGTGATGTTATCATAATGGTCTTACCTCTCAATGAAGAATTAGGCGATTCAACAATACTTGACAATAGATATTTCATACATGTATTCTAACTTGTAAGTCAATTTTATATATAGTGATGTTAAATCGATTCTTGATTAATCTAAATTAGTTGTTGAATGGTGTATCTTCAATGAATCATATTTTCTCCTAAAATTGCCTTAAAATATATACACGAACTTTGAACTGAATTATTTTAACCCGAATTAAAATAGACCAATTTTAGTTTTTTTGGGACTTTTTCGTGTAATGCACCAAATATGATAGAAATACTTCAGTTTATATTTTTCAAAAATAATTATAGAAAATGATAAAATTTTAATTGACATCGTTTGACAGTTGTGATGTTGTTGATTTTATGTAATTCATTTAATATCCACGAAATTCATACTACAACTTTAAGGTGTGTATGATGTATAAATTTATACTATGACGTTTGGGAGGATTTTAGTCATTATATAATTATATTATTAATAGGTTTAAATAATAATAAAATACTATTTCTAAATACACCACAAATATTTGTTTACAGATCATTAATTAAAATAATTCAAAAATATTAATTTTAAAAATTACTAAAATACCATTTTCTTACTTTCACACACCCTATTATTTATTTACTCACCACTAAAATAAATAATATATTAATATAATAAAAATTAAAAAAATACTAGATATTTTTGTTATAAAAAAAAAGCATGTAATCTTCCCATTTCCCGTCCCCCTCTCAAATTAACAAAAAAAATTCTACAAATTTGCAGAGAAGTCTTTGGTGACCCGATCTCAACGGCCATCGCTTAGATCTAACACAATTAGACAACAACCGCACATTCTAGATCCGATCTTGCTCACTCTAATTGGAGAAGAAAATAAAATTGAATCAAGAAATAAATTTAGCTCCAACCCAATTAGAACTGAATTTTCCGAATATGATGAATTAACTTCGAAAATTGGTTTTCGAAGGGTAATCAATAGGTTCGAAAATTCCATCTTTTTTAACCATTTTTCTCCTTTCGAACACTTCTCTCTTCATTCAAAAAACAATTTTTGAAAGTGTCCCCGTTGATTTGCAGTTCCAAAAAGAGTGATGATGGTGGATGAGGAAAGGAAGGAAGTTGTGGCAGCAGAGGAGGAGGAAATTTAAAATGTCATTTTGTTATTGATGCTTGTTTGGTAGTATTTTGTGTTTATTTTCATGTTATTTGCATTGTTTTTTTGTTGATGTTGTGTGTCGTTGTATCGTATTATTTGTATTTTTATGTTCGGATTTATGTTTTGGTATTGGTGGTTGCTTTGTTAGGATTTGGAGTACTAAGAGTTTATTTTGGAAGCAAGAGCGAGTATTTGGAGTGGAAACTATGCACTTGAGTTGAGGAAAATATATTGAAAATGCTGATATTCCGACAGAGAAGCAGACCCCACCGCGGCGGCCTTTGACGCTGGCGAGGGTTCACCCGCGCTGCAGAAGAAACCCGCTTTGGTGGGTTAACCGCCGAAGCGGTACGGGATTTTCAAATCTTAAGCGCGATTTTGAACTTTAAAAACGAGGGTTTTATACAGTTTTGAGGACGGCATATTTGGGAGAGAGTTTGGAGACAAGAACGACCTTATTTTCTTTTTGGAATTGATCTACATTTCGATTGGGATTTGTGCAAGTATACTTTATTCAATTTAAGCTATTCGTCAGTAATTTCTATTCACTCTTTATTTGTGATTGAAATGAATTTTTATTTAGTTTTGGTAGATGTGATGAATATGAGTAGGTAATTTTCTCATCTAGGGTTGGGAGAATTCGACTTTGAGGATTTGATTGATCGTTGATTATTACCTCATCCTAATTGAATTGTTCTTAGTTCAATTATTCAATTGGCCATTGTTTGATTGTTTGATGCATCAGTTGAGATCGATAGATGAGATTGGTGTGTGACCTTGGTTCAATTAGAGTTGTGCTTAATCGGAAACGCGTAGCATAATAATTAGTTATAACGAGTAATTCTAATAATTTAGGTTCGATCATCGTGCGAGAGTGGGGATCGATATCCTTAATTAGTAGAGTTAATTGGGATAATTAATCTGTTCGATAATCATAGTGAAATCATAATTCTCAGAGAAGAAGAACTCGACACCCTAGACATTTATCTATATATTAAATTGAATTATTTATTTTCTTGTTTAAATTTGATATAATGATTTTCTTATTACATTCGTGACCAAATTAAACCAAACTGTTTAGAATGTTTAGGACCATTTCATTTAATGTGAGTAGCATGAACACCAAGCCCTTCTAAGCTTTCCTTGATAATACGACTTGGGAAATCTTACCATCCTTCATTTGACCTCGTTCTATTGCGAGCGATCTTAAGGGTAACTTTTAGGTTGAACAATGCAACTAGTGACGGACGCATAAATTTTGTTCAGAGGGGCCCATTTAATAGTACTAATAAATTAAAATATTATATATGTATAATTATAAATTTTAAATATAAAATAAATTTATAAATATATACATATAAGTATTATAGTTAGGAAGTCCAATAGACAATATCAAAAAAATAGAAACTATGTATATAGATATATTATGAATACATAAATTAAATATATAAACTATCAAGATCACAAAACATAAATATATAAAATAGTGGATTAAAGATCTATAGAAAAGATTTCGGGCAAAAATTAAAGTTGAATGATTAAGTTGTTACTTTGCTGAGAAAATCTGAAATTTTTGGATAAAAATATATAAATAAAAATACAACTATTGGTAATAATGAAAATAAAATACATAAATTAAAAGAATTGTAAACTTAAAAAATAATTAAGCACAGAGACAAAAATAACAATACCCTTGTCAAGAAAATAATTCTCAATTGAAAAAAAAATCGATTAAAACAGCCAAGGGAAAAAAAGGAACATAAAAAGTTAAAAAGTAATTAGGTGAAAAAATTTAAAGGACATGTAATTAACTGACAGTGTCAGGGGACAAACACTGGCCTCTTTAAAACTATCCCAACATCTTTTCCAATTTGCCAAACTTGCAACATTATACATTTTTCAATTATTTTAATATATATTTTTGATAAAATCATATTATTACTATATTAATAATAAAAAAATTCAAAATTTCAGGAGGGCCCGGTGACCCCCCTTGGCCCTACGTGGGTCCGTCTCTGGATGCAACGATAGAGAGTAGTGGAAGTCGGTTGACAAGCCTACGTGGCAGTGAGAGTTAAGGGAGTCAGTTAGCTAGAGTTAGAAGATGATTGTTTAAAAAGAGAGGGGGAGTGGGGATACATGCATCAAATATACACATTTTGTAACAAGAGTTCTTTCAATAAAACATTTACTCATTTTGGTTGCAAAGTCTTGTTATTGATTCGTCTTTATTTTGCAATTCTTATGCAATTGATGTAATCAATGGCGATTGATAACGCCGAGAGGGTCTGCCATTGATAACAGTGCCCCAGTGCAGATTCCGGCAAGTCAAGTCGAGGGGACCATATAGGATGTCCTATTTATAGGCACATCTCCACTGCAGGGGATAGCAGCTAGGGTTTGAGGGCATTCAAACCAGGTGTTGTAACTGCCAGGAGTTAAGGCAGCTGCAGACTTTAACTCCCAATAGGAGTTACATTCCAGTCCACTAACTACAGGGGACAACGGCTAAGGTTTGAGGGCATTCAAATCAGGTGTTGTAACTGCCATGAGTTAAGGCAGCTGCAGACTTTAACTCCCGACAGGAGTTACATTCCAACCCACTAACTGTAGGGGACAGCATCTAAGGCTTAGTTTGAGGGCATTCAAACCAGGTGTTGTAACAACAGGAGTTAAGGCAGCTCCAGACTTTAACTCCCGACATGAGTTACATTCCAGCCCACTAACTCCCGACAGGAGTAAGGCATCTGCAGACTTTGACTCCCGACAGGAGTTACATTCCAACCCAACGACGGGCACGGACTCGGGCACGGGCACGGGCGGGCGCGCGCGTGTGTGCGCGTGTGGGCTCATGTCCCACATCCTTGTGCACTTAATTACTTCACTTAAGTGTTAATACACTTAAATATACTTCTTAACTTGATTAAAAAATTAATGTGAGATTATTTAATGTGTCTTAAACACATTATCCCACACACCATAAATGCCCAATCATGTGACCAACTTCAACCATTTATTTCTCACTCACCGAAAATCGGATTTGAGCAAATAAAAATACTATGATTATCTACTCACAACATAGAACAATCGTATGGTATTTAATTCCTCCAAAATTAAATATCCCGATCACGAAAAATCGAATAAAATGAGTCAAAACTCAATTTATTAAATCCAATTTTCCAACACCTTTGTCAACCTGGAGTAAGTGGTGGTGGCGGTTGAAGACAGTCGTAGCTGTGGTGGAAAGGATTTCTGGTCTTCCTCATGTTTCTCGTCGATTTTTTTCCTTTACATTTTATCTTACTTTTTTCTCAATAAAGAAAATTTTATTTTTTAAGTGGGGGGTAAGTGTAAAGAAAAATTGAGAAAAAAATGAAAAAAAAATGTGGTGTATAACCCAAAAGTGATGTATAAAGAAAAAATGATAGTGTATTTAGAAAAACACCCTAATAAAATAGACGAATTAAGAATTTGTTCAACAATATAAATAGAAATATTCAATTATAAAATTATTTGAAATTATCAAACATATATATAGTTTCTACGTGATCACTAAATTTGTTAACTTAATTAATTGGGTGTGCAATATTATTCATCAACATATACGATATCGGAGACCACTATTGACCGACTTGATAATTGTTGAATCCGAAATTAAATTTTTTTTGTTACATTGGGCGCTTCTTTCTGTGAGCGTCACTTTTTTTCCCAAATATGCCCCCTTCTTCGTCACGTTTATAATTTTTCTACAACAAAGCATCCCTTCATTTAACATGAATCAATCTTATAGATCGTGCAACTTTGTTCGTGATTTAGTTTTTCAATAAAAATCTCATCTTCAACACGAATCAATATTTCTTCATCTCTTCCCTTTTTAAAAAGAATTCGAGAAAATTAACTTCAAGAAAAGAATTCCACTCGAGGAGGAGAGGGAAGATTGAAAAAAAAAAGAAAAAAGGAAATTATGTTTTCAAAAAAATTAACTTCTCCAACACAAATCATTCTTTTCATCCCGTCATTCTCTTCTTTTCTGAAATTATTTTTCCAACACAAATCAATCTTTTAAGAAAAATAAACTAGAAACTAAACAAATCATGTGAACTAAATCAAGTTGGAATATGGCATCCATCTTTCCCATTAGAAACAATTCACAAAAAGTACATTACATTCTTGCATGGACTACACACATAAATATAAAATATTATGTAACATACACATGTTTGAAACAATTCTTTCCTCTCAAAATACACACCCACTTCAAAGCAGTGGCAGAACACACTATACGGATACCTCTTCTTCCTATGCAATCAGTCAATCATCATTTTTATTGTAAAAAAATGAGGGGAAAAAAAGTGTTGGATTAAGAAATCAAGAGTTTCAATTGCGCTAAAAAACTGGGGACTTGGTCATTTCTTCATCGGATAGTAGTTGATGGATTAGTAGCCATCATCGAGCCCTCAAGTGGGTGTGGCGATGGAGAGTGGCACCAGAAAATAGACAACCGCGTCGTTACAAGGTGATATCTCGAAACTGGACAAAGAAGAAAAGATTGATGCGAGGTGAGGCGGATTCCACTGCCTTAAAAATGATTTACATGCCTGAGGTGATAAGCGTATTGTCGGTTCGTTTCAAAGTTAACACATCGCTCGATCAATCACTCGTGTTCACTCATGAGTTATCAAGATGGAAATACTCGAACAATTGCTAACAAACTTGTAGGGAAGAAGATCAAGACAGTCGTGTGTCTACTAGAGAGGAAGGGAAGAAAAAATAAATAAAGATAAATTCCTAAAACCGTTACACTCTCCACTCCCCATGACCAAGTCGAGCATCAGATCAACTCGTGGGCTAGACTTTTCCAACAAAAGAAACTAGGAAAAAAATAAAGAAATGAGATGTTTGGTTTTATTTCCAACATCAATTTTAAATTTTTTGTATATATTTAATTTTTATTTTTATTTTTAATAATTGATTGTTTGAAAATTTAAATATTAAAAAATACAATTAATCCTAATTGAGTAGAAAGAACTCTAAAAAACAAATGTAAAATTAAACTAATTAAAAAATGAGTGTGCAATAGAGAATGGAATACGGAAATGCAATAGACAATTTCATGTGATTATGATATGGTGTTAATCTAAATAGTGCAACATCGGATTAAATTACTAATTATATTACAAAAAATAAATTATATTAATTAACTTATCTAATTATTGTATAAATAATCAAATTATTATTAAAGGTAAAATTTTAAATAATTTGAAATTCGATTATATGGCTCACAAGCTTATCAAGTTTGGTATTGTTTATTTCGAGTTTGAGTTCAACTCGATTATTTTCAAATTGAACTCGAGTTGATCATAAGTAGTTCACAAACTAGCTAGCTCAACTCACTTGCATCCGTACACGCAACTGTTACACACAGATAATCCATTGATGTACATAAAATTGTTACTTATATATGAATTATAAGTATTAGATTGAGAAAAGTATCACTCATAACACTAAAAAGTATTATCCGTAGCCCGAAAAATATAATCCATGTTATTTTGATTGTATGAGGTTATTACACCCCAATCATGGTTTAATATATCTAATTAAATTAGAATTTCTAATTGGGATTAGGGTATCAATTCGAAAAAATTAATTATCGAGCGCAGTGCACTAGCCCACGTGTTAGTGTCGGACGAGTGCACTGCGTGACTTACCGTATCATCCCTGTAGATACTTTGTTTATATGAGTTTATTACATCCTAATTAGGGATTAATACATCTACTTAGGGTTCATATTTAATAAAATTCAAAGAAATTAATTTTTGAGTGTAGTGCACTCGCCACCTGATGCGTAAAAACTAAATTAGAGTATATATTTATTTTGAAAAAATTAATTGTTGAGCAAAGTGCATGAATCCACGCATTAATGTCGGGTGTGTGCACTGAAGGAGTCGTCGGATAAGAGAATTAAATGAATTCATTTTAATTTCAGAATTCACCAATTCCACTGTAGGGTACATATTTTTTGATAAAAAATATTTGGGCGGGCGCATGCTACACACCCTCGTGTGGAGTGCACGTGTTTGTATGAGGTCAGACAAGTGTGGAATTATGGAAGAGCTGCTCTTCGATTAATGCTTTCAACTCACTTTTTTTATGTGTTATTACTTAAAAAATTGCATTTAACAACGAAAGCATCATTGAAACCAGTACTTGTTAGTTTTATATACTGGAAGACTTGTCTTTGTGTACTTTTCTGATGATATGATGATATGAAATGAAAGTTATTGCAGTCACTGTTTGCATTCAGATTATGTTATATAATTGTTCTATGCAATGTTCCATATACTTACATTGTAGATGATATGGTGTGGGGACTCACATGGTAAGATCATATCATTAGAACCTTGTATTGTATTAAATAGCTCACGGCTTAGATGGTCCTGAACACACCATCGGTACACCGTAGAATAATCTGACAAGTTAGTTTATCTTGACTAACTGATTATTCTAGTACACTTATTAGTGTATTGAGGAGGATCACGATAGGATACTATTCTCTGACTCTGACCCAGTTACTGAGAGAATAAAGATCCACAGAGTTCGGGTTCTGAACTCATGTGATATTGGCGAACATATGTATGCGTTGTTTATTACTTTGATTTATCAATGAGTAAGATCTTTTCATAGATCGAATTCGATATCTTGGGTAATAACAATATATACATGATGTCTCGAGCAATATGCATGAGCATCGTGTCCTGGTGCGCCAGGTTGATGATGTTCTCTTGAGGAAACACAAGTTCATGTTGAAACCCTGCAGGTGGAATTTATTCCTTACATGATAAAGCTTGTGTGGTATTACTCAAGGTTTTAGATATTAATTAATTATAGCTGTCAGAGGCTGACATAATTAATTAATGAACATTATATCTTAAACACGGGGAATGGTTGAACTAAAGGAGAAAGCATATTCGCAAATATGTATTAAATTGGTAGGTCAGTTTTACTTCTTTAGTGGAATAAAAGTAAAACTTAATTTATTTAATTATATCCTAAGTTTATTGGATATTAGATATTAAATAAATTAGTGGGCCAATTTAATATTCTTCTAGATCCCTGTTGTAGCCCAATATGACTGAAAGTGGACTGGATATAGAACTTGAGATAGAGGCCCAGCCCAGTAGGGCTGGAGCATGAAATTTCGCCCCTCCCTTATATAAGGGGGCACGAAATTTATACATATATTATCATAAGAAATCAGCCCCTCTTTGTCTCTCAAAGTTATCCACACATTTCACAATTCTATCTAGTAGATTTCAGCCCACTCTGAATCTAGATACAGTCCGGGAATACAACAGAAGATCTTAGAGTAGAATATGTGTTGGTCGAATGTTTGAGGTGTAGGTGGCGCCGATCATTGCTCATTCAACAGCAAGATTAGATCTCTAATCTTGTCCACAGACCGTCTATCGATTTGTAAGTAAATTCGTTTCTATGTCTTCCGCTTTGTTAGATTCGAATCTGTTTTGCATGCTTTTTGATTAGACTGAGATAAACATGCATGTTACATAAAATTATGATTTGCATGAACACGGATTAACGAACAACCAAATAGATCCTGCGGTGGTTTAATTCGAAAAAACCCCAACAGTACTCACGTGTAATCTCATGAAATTCATAACATTAAATGGTGCAAAAGGTAAGAAATATATATATATATATATATATATATGCATTATTTGCAGATTAAACTTACAAGGAACATGTGGCTTGTGTTTGCATCCTCTTTTAAATTCAAATAAAATAAAATATTTGGCTAAGTGTGACCATCCAAATTCGGCCACTTCATTTCTTGGCGTGTTAGAATTTTATTTTAATTTTTTGCAGAAATTTTCAGTAATGCAAACGTTTTTTGCTTCGCGTAATTGCAAACTGTTGGATTGCATTTGCTTCAATCATCCTCTCTCTCTCTCTCTCTCTCTCTCTCAACTTGTTTATCAAACTTCTTAATTATTGCATGTTATTAAGTTCTTCACATAGCCTTTGTTATTTTTTTGAAGTAAATGTAGTATTTTTGTTTATTCTTCTCCACACCAAGTATTTTGTTAAGCATGGCTGCAACAAGCTCATCATCCTCGTACAAACTCCAGACTTTGACCACTTTTATTTTCCGGTACAGAGCCATGTCCGGTGGTTCGTGGCGGAGCCACCAAACGCACCACCGCGATCTGCCACCGTGTAAGGTGGGAGGTGGTGGTCCTCTTGATCAGGGGCTCAGGTGCCTAAGCGTCAGCTCCAAGTTGGGAATGTAAATTTACTTGCTTCACTCTTGAATTATTACTCTTTTGCCTGTACATATATGGGTTATTTACAATAAAAAAAAAATTGTCATTTTGCAATTACAAGTCCTTATAATTATTGCAAATAAAAAAAAACATTTAATGACTTTGCAATTACAATACCCCCAATTTTTTTCTAGGCAATTCAACACTCAAATCTAAATCCATTCAGGTTTTTTTAGAATAGTTGGAGTAAATTTTAAGTTTGATCCCACAAGACATGCATTGGTCCACTTTTGGTCCTGATATACTATCATTTTGGAAATTTTTCAAAAAATTATCAAATTTTAGTCTCATAAATTTATGGTTTTCAAATTTGGTCCCACGATCTTAAGGCAAAAAAGGGAACTAAAATCGAAATTTACTCAATTTGGGACCAAAAATTATAATATTAGGACCAAAAGCAGACTAACGCATGTCTTGTGCGTGCATGGGACCAAAAGCAAAGTTTACTAGCATAGTTGCACATGTGGAGTGTCCACAAATAAATTTGACAGGGCATGTTGAACTGAATTAGTCGGAAAAAAAATTGGGCGTGTTGTAATTACAAAAATTACTCAAGGTGGTGTTTTATTTGCAATAATTAAAATGTCATGTTATAATTGAAAAATGGCTCAAAAGTTATGATTGTTAATATAAATAATTATATATGTAAATATATATATATATTGATGAAAATAAGTTGCGTTTAATTTTTTGAAGGGAGACGAATCAAAGTGACGGGGCAAGGGAGCAACCACAATTGCCAACTCCACCGAAGTTTGGCTTCTCAAACTGGTAGCAAGTTCTTTCAAATTTAACCATTAATGATATTCTATTCATACAAATTCATCTTCAAAATATATATACATATAGAGGATAAAAAAATAATGTTTGAAATATCGATCAAAGTTGAGCAAATGGTGAGTTCTTGTGCAGGATGAAATGGCTTATGGGATATTTAGTAACATTTCTACTACCATTTTGGAAGAACAAATGGGGTAACTTACTCACATTGGAAGGTATAACATATATGTCATGAATTTATGTATGCGAGCTGAGGGGTTAATTAACACCTTAGTACTCAACCATTAATAGCTACGCTCGGATTCATAATTATCATCATCTTTGAATAATTATAAATTAATACCCGATCTTTGGAGGTTGCCTTTAATCGATCTGGGACTAGACCAAAATTTTGGGAACTCATGAAATATGATACTCTCATCTCTTTTATTCAATTTGAAGAAAAGTTCTTTCATCTTTGATTATTTTTTTTTATCTTATATACGATTCAAAATAAGTTCTTTAATTTGATCCAACATTTCAGACCCCGCAAGCTTGGTTCAATTCTAGATTTTAACCTAAAGATTGAGAAAATTTTGAGACTCAACCTAAAGGTTGGGTACAATCAATAACACATCTCCACTACAGAGATCACACTACATCAATAATTATTATATTTAAAAAAGTTGCTGATGTTTTGTGATCTGTAAGATTGGGATGTAATTAACTTGAATTTTGGACATGATCAGGGAAGGCGGCGAAAGTCGTGGGAGAGGTGGAGGTGGTGGCGGAGGCGGTGGAGAAGGTAGCAACCACCGCGGATAAGGCGCTGGAGGAGGTAGTGAATCAGCTTCCAGATAACAGTAAACTCAAGGAAGCAGCTCAAGAATTGGAGCATGTATCAAGTGTAGCTGCCCATGATGCTCAAATAATTAAAAATATAATCAACAAGGTATTTATATTTTTTTTTCTTAAGAATATTAGTAACTCTTTTATTTCTTAAATAAATATTTTATTATACAGGTTAGTGATGTGAAGAAAGATTTGGATGACCTGGAGTCTATTGTTGAGCCGATTGTTGACAAGCTCATACATGGGAAACACACAGAAATAGTCGGGAATAAGAATTAATTATAAATGTAAATTGAAAGCCTATAATTTGTTTTCTTTGTTTTGGTGTACAAATTGAAATAAAACTAGGAGGCCCTTTATATCATGCAAAAGGTAAGCCGCGCGCATGGCCCACGAATTATAGGTTCACTAAAATTTTTACATTTATGTAGTATGAATATGTAACTTTTTTATATACAAGTGAATATTCACTGTACAAAATCTATTATAATTTTGAAACTCCAATTCAATTTTTTTAAGCCCCTACATTGTTTTGGAGAATAGACAATTCATTGGAAAATTATATAAGTTACAACTACGGATATATATAATTGATGGCTGATGCATAAATGAATGGCGTTGATTTAATTCTATGAATACCAAAAGACGAATAAGAACAGAGATCTGTTGATTCCTACGAATAGTGGAAATTTGAACAAAGAAGGGAACAAACTCTATTTTCAGTTTATTAAAAATAATTAACCACATATTTACTATATACCTAAAACCCTAATAAATTAAAGTCATATTACGAATAAAAGAGTTAAGCCATATAATAATTAAACCAACCAAATAAACTACTAGCTAATAAATATGTAAATTATATTTATTTTCATAATGGGATTAATTAAACCTTGGAATCCAATGAAATATCATTATCAGGAAAGTAGCTAGGCGGCAGTGAGTCTGGCTGAACATCCAAATATCGGCAGCCCATCATAATCTTCATTTATGGACATCAAATTAATCGATCATCACATAAAAATAAAAATAAAAAATTCAATCAATAATAGTATACCCGGCCACCTCTTCATCGAAAATTGGAGGAAGGATCATCGTAATTCGTAACCAACATTAACAACTTGTCTGGAAACTAAAAGTTGTCGGACAACAAACTATTGTCATCCATATATAGTGACTTCATCCTCCATATCAAGAGCAGTGTGGTCGTTGGATACCAACTGATGCAGAAACGCACTAACAACGCAAACAAATTCTGTTGATTCCTATTTATACCAGAAGATGAACAATAACACATATTCCTTGATTCTTACCAATACAAGAAACATGATCGAATACAAAATAGAACAAACCTTATTTTTAATTTTTCAAAATGATCAACCACTTAAAATATAAACACTGTCACTCATTTATACTACTAAAACTCTAATAAAGTCACACCGCATATAAAAAGTGTTGGGATAAATATACTTAATGTTTTGATTAATGTAAAAATAACCTAAGGACTCTCTTGGAATATAATTTCTCAAAATGTGATTATGAGAAAAATAAATACTATTAATTATTTATCATATGTTTGGAACATAACAAGGGAATTGTCAAAATTCTCATTTTATTATTTTTTATTTAAATTAATCAAATAGGTTTATTAAGATATATTAATAATATTGTAATTTTGTAGTCTAGCGGTATTCTTTAACCATGTTAGGAAAAACTATCAAGGAACCTCAAGATCAGATTTTGATGAGATGTCAAAATTAGTTATGAAAAACTGACTGAAAGTTCAAGTTGTAGATCGGAGCTGACCAGTCCAGGGCATAAAAAAGAAACTCAAGTAGAGTCAAAGTCAACCAATCTGAAGAATGGTCTACAAGCTGAAGGATACGTCATCCAGTCAAAATTCAACTCAGCTAAGGAGTCAGCTGAGCTGAGGGAGAAAAGAGTTGACCAAAGAGTGAAGAAACTGATAAAGCATCAGTTTAAGCTAGAAACTAGAAGTATCCAACTGATGGTCAGACTGCAGTAAACAAGACAGATCAGCTGAAAGTAATAACTGTAGTCAGTCAGCTTGTGATTAGTTGAAACTGACAAGAAAGCTCAAAGAGAAATCTGTCAAGCTGACAAGCTAGCCAAGAACTTGAGATCAGTCGAACTGGAGAAAGACAAGCCCAGAACTGCCAACTGGAGCAATAGCCAATCTCAACTGACAAGTCCAGAACTGCCAACTGGAGCAATAGCCAATCTCAGCTGACAAGCCCAGAACCGCCAACTGGAGCAATAGCCAATCTCAGCTGACAAGTCCAGAACTGCCAACTGGAGCAATAGCCAATCTCAGCTGACAAGCACAGAACTGCCAACTGGAGCAATAGCCAAACTCAGCTGATAAGTCCAGAACTGCCAACTGGAGCAATAGCCAAGCTCAGCTGACAAGCTCAGAACTGCAAGCTGGAGCAGCAGTCAGACTCAGCTGACAAGCTCGAAACTGCCAGCTGGAGAGATAATCAAACTGAGCTGACAAATCCAGAACTGCCAACTGGAACTCAAAAATACCAAGGAAGCTGAAGCCAGAGAACCCTGGAGTTTGTTGCTCAAAACCGACGAATCTTGGAATAAATGCTCCTACCAAGATCCTGGAAGTTAATAAAGATCGATTGGCAGAGTAACGGCTACTTCAACCAAATGCTCCAAGCGATCATTAAAGACCACCTGCCATTGATGAGCCAACAGAGCTACCGATCAATGGACAATGGAACTCAACGGTCATAAAATCACTCCTCTATAAAAGACGAGTGAATTAGAGTTTAAAATACTCTTTGCCAACTTCATCTATTATCCGTCTTCACAACTTTCGCATATACAAGCAAGAGCTCTTCTTTCTCCCTCTCACTCAAGCTCAAGTGTGACATTTGATAGAAACTACGAGAGTCCAACTGAGAAGAAGAATTCACAGAATCAAGATATTCAGCCAGCTATTGACGATCCAGCCAGGGTAGCCTTCTCAGTTCCAGCCATTCAACGATCAATTACTCAGCTCAATTAAAGGAGCACATCAGTTGATACTCCTATTCAAGACTCACCTCTTGAAGATCGAAAGAGATCTAAAACCTTGTAAAGACGACAATAGCACCTACCTTCCTAGCGAGCAGTTAGGGACTTCAAGTGTGAGCCGTCGACCCGCTGAGGTAGCGAGCAGTTACCAGGTTCAGCTAACTGTCCTTCATTGTGTAATTTGTAAAGAAACTCAAGTTATATAGTGAAGTTGCCCTTCTGCGGAAGGAAGAGAGGACGTAGAAGTTTGAGACTTCGAACCTCTATAAATCGCTTGTGTGATGTACTATATTGATTATTGCATATCTTTGAACTGCACACAATATCACACAAGCTGCACTCAAAATGTCTTAATTGATCAACAAGTTTATGCATAGATAAGTTTTATCAAGCGAGTCAAAGGGCCCTATTATTCCGCATCTAAAGTAAAAGTTTTTAGATCAGTTTATTCACCCCCCTCTAAACTGATACCGACTCGTCCGGGACCAACAAACCATTTTATGGTGAGAGACCGGAGTTTGATCATCATTTTCTTTCCCAAATTCAAAAAATAAATTAATTAATAATTAAGAAGATAAATAAATAAAAAAAATTAATAATTATAATTATATATATATATATTTGGTAACATCATTCGAATATAAGTTATTGATTCTAAAGTCGAGTTGCTCGTTGTTTTGAATTTGTCATTTCTGCACCACCAGTTACATATATATATATATATATATATATGATAATTGAATTTTAATAGAATTTTTATTTTTTTCAATTTTTAATTGAGTGTTTCTATATACACCACCATTTTTTCATTTCACAACACTAATTAAAATAATTTAATAATAATTATATAAAAAATTACTCTAATATTCTTATTAAAATAACAAAATTGAAAATAAACCAAAAAAATAATTGAAAAAGTCTTCTTCCCCACCAGCCCCATCCGGCCATCCCCTCACTCCCAGCCACCGGCACTAAGCTTTCCCGTTTATGATTTTATTCACAGCCCGCCACCCTATCCTTTCTTCCACAGACCACTTTCATTTTCAAAAAGCAAAAGTGATTTTTGCTTCAAATTTTTTATTTTTGTTTCAAGAAGCAAAATTTGTTTTCCTCTAATTGATGTGGATGTTGTTCAAACTAGAGTGAAGGGATTCAAAAAATATAATTTCGAACCCTGTCTTATCCATTCTAAAATTAATTTTCAAACCCATTTGAAGATGGGCCAGACTTGTGTTAGACCGTCTAATGAGTCGCTTACGTTAGACGGATCTCCCCTGACCCGACCCGACCCGACCCGCCATATATATATATTAAAAAAAATCTAATTTTTTTCTCTCCCTCAGCTCTCGCTTCCAGCTCGCCTGGGTTTTCTCCATCAGCTCACGGCGCCACTATATTTTTCTCGTCCAGCTCGTTGTCCCGACCACGTTTTCCCCATCCAGATCGCCGCGACGCCTAGGTTTTTCCATCGAGCTCACGGCGACGTGAATATTTTCCCCCTCCGGCGAATTTAAAGGATACTTTCAGAAAAGTATGTAATCTTCCTCCCGGTGGAATTCCAGTTAATTCCGGTGAAGAAACAATATAAACGACCGGTATGTGTTCTTATTTTAGAAGCTTTGAAATTTTGTATCAATTTTTAACCAATTATTAGGTATATTAAATTTTGCATTCAAACTGATCGATAAAATGCTACTATGAATTGATTCATTAAACTTTTGGTTTAGTAATCTATTAGTGTTATACTAATTCTAAAAGTGATTTAAATTTTCTAAATTTCAGATATTGTTATACTTGATAATGAAGACAATGTTGAAGATGTAGAAAAACATCTATCAACGAGGATGAATCTGTTATGTTGCAAATTGAAAGTAACTAGTACTTTAGTTCTATTCTTTGATTTTGTAACAAATCAACTACAAAATGTATTTTGTAAATTAGTGATACTTCTATGATATTTAGTGATACTTTCTATCGTGATAGTAATCCTTCCCTTAAAATGTAATTATGATTCTGCCTAAATAGATCAACAAACGTGTAAATCGCATAAGTATATTGAATTTTGTACACTAGTGATACTTCTATGATGTTGAAATTAGATTAACAAACGTGTAAATCGCATTTATATACAGTAGTAATACTTCTATAGTATTTAGTAATACTTCAATAGTATTTTGTGATACTACACCAGTACTTATTGAAATTATTTTATTTCTTAGTAATATCTTGCATATTATTTCAATTATTACCAATTATGAATCACTTTTGTTTCTGATGCAATAAATTAATAAAATGTGATTATTGATACAAACTAAAAATTATTGTAGGTGATTCTTTTGATGTAAGAGATTGCCTTCTTGGTTTGAAAAGGAAGAACATTGATGATATATATGACTTATATTGTAGTCATGCTCTTGAAAATGGGTTTAGTGTTAGGAAATCCACAACAAGAACTGAAAATGGAAGTGTAGTTGAAAAATACTTTTTGTGTTCTTGTGAGGGAGCCAGAAAACCAAACACGTCTACCTCAAGAAAGATATATGCACACACACAGGTTGTAAGGCATATTTAAGAGCAAAGATCAATAATGATGGTTTATATGAAGAGCATAATCTCATGCACAATCACACACTTACAAGAAGAAAATGGAGCCATGTACACCGTTCGCACAGATCAATAAACTGTGAGAAGGGTGTTGTGATTGAGGGCATGCTCACATCAGGGATAAGAGCTACAGATTCTTTCCGATACATGGCACATGATGCGGGAGGAGAGGATTGTGTTGGTCACACTTTAAAGGATCATTTAAACTATGTCAACCGGTTGAAGATTAGTATTATTGAAGGATGAGATGCTCAAACACTCATTGATAAAATGCATGCACAGGGTGTTGAAAATAAAGATTTTTTCTTTAAAGTCAAGTTAGATGATGAAGGAAGATTGTCAAATATTTTTTGGAGGGATGCCATGATGAAAGAGGATTATATGATATACAGTGATGTTGTTATATTTGACACAACATACCGTACGAACAAGTATAACCTCATTTGTGCACCATTTGTAGGGATCAATAATCATTGGAAAAATGTGATGTTTGGATGTGCATTCATATCGGATGAGAGGATTGAATCATTTCTATGGCTCTTTGAACTTTTTAAGAAATCAATGGAGGGAAAATGTCCTATATCAATATTTAGGGATCAAGACCTAGTTATTGGTACTGCAATAGAATAGGTATATTTCTCTATTTTATCATAATTCACTTAAATGAATCTTTTATGTGAGATGTCATCTGCTGGTACAGGTTTATGTGTTAATGATACTTCGTCAATAGTTAATAGTACTTACATCACATCTAGTGATCCTTTACTGTATATAAATTTTTCAGTTAATTTTTTTTTATTCAATGCATATTTTTCATGATGCAAGACACCGAGTATGCTTGTGGCATTTGTACCAAAATGCAATAAGCCGGTTCGGGAATTTGAAAGTGAATAAGTCCTTCATTAATGAATTTCAAAAAAGCTTGTCCGGATGCACAAATAGAGAGGAATTTGAACATTACTGGAGCTCTATGATATCAAAATATCATTTGGAGGACAACTCATGGTTTTCCAGACTCTATTTGCTCAAGGAAAAGTGGTGCACTGGCTTGAACAATGACTTTTTCTCTGCTGGAATTTTATCATCCCAAAGAAGTGAAAGCACAAATAGTGACATTGGATTCAATGCAAGGAAGTCAAAAAGCTTGACAGAATTTTATGACATTTTCAAAAGAACAGTCCAATCTTGGAGGAGAAATGAAGCATCTAATGAATTCCAATGCTCAAGAGCACAACCTACATCGTTTATGCCGTTGATTGGACTTCTCAAGCATGCTTCAAAGGTATATACATTGACTCTCTTTACTGATTTTGAAGCTAAATTTTTGAAGTGTATATCCTTAAATTGTGAACTCATTCACTCTGATGAAAGACTGTGATTCTATAATGTCAAGGATGATGGGGGCATTACAGTTCATAATGTCAGTTTTAGTGATGTTGATAAATTCATAGTCTGCTCGTGTAAAAGATTTGAAGCTTGTGGGTTGTTATGTTGCCATATCCTCAGAATACCTCATATGCATTCAATAGTTGAGATACCTGAGCTTTATATTAATAAAAGATGGACAAAAATGGTGAAAGCTCATTTGTGGGATAAATTTGGAAGTGGAAGTGAGCAACCTGACCAGAATACAGATTCTATTTCTTGGAGAAAACATATGATGAGAAAGTACTATGCTACTGTTATGAAAGTTAAAGATAATGAAGAGGGAAGAAAGATACTTGAAGAAGAGCATACCAAGGTTGTAGCATATGTTGAAGAGCTACTGAGTACAGTGCCTTCTGTGGCGGATACGGATGTTTAAACCTCTTCTATTCCAATATTGGATCTTGTACGTTCAACCACAAAGGATAGGAGAAAAAGAATCAAAGGGCACCTTCAAAAAAAAAGAATACAGGTGGCACTTCAATTTCAAAGGAGTTTGGATCCAAAACCCCTAATCCCAGATTGTTTTGAGAATACATTCAGATTGTTTTGAGAAATATATCCCAAATTATATTATTGAAACTGTGATTATCAAATAGTGTTACTTCACGGATGCTTAGTGGTACTTTATTCATCAGTATTGTTACTGTGGTTTTCTTCATCATATAACTTGTGATTTTCTTATTATATTATTGTTAAATCATAAAACATGTTATATTATTTCTTGATAAATTATTTTAACAAAATAATTTGCATTAAATTATTCATGCAGTAAATAATGTTACTCCACAGCATCCACAGTGATACTTTATTCATCAATATTGATACGGTGATTTTCTTCCTCATATAAGTTGTGATTTTCTTATTATATTATTGTTAAAATCATATAACATGTTGCATTATTATTTTAACATGTTACTAAAAAAAGAAATAAAATGTTATGCGTTAATTTATTCATGCAATATATAGTGTTACTTAACGGATGCATAGTAATAATTTCTTCATCACTAATGATACTTTACATATAATTTATCAATTTCTTATTTTTGATTCTTATTACATCATTATTTATATCAAAATATGAAAAAGCACTTGATACATTATTTTAACAACATGTTTTGCATTAAATTATTCATGCATCAAATAGTGTTACTCCACAGCATAAATAGTGATACTTTCCTCGTAAGTATTGATACAGTAATGTATAACTATAATTTCATTCTTATGTTATTGATACTTGTTAGATTATTACTGATATCAAATATGGAAAAAGAGGAATAAAAAAGTTATATTAAATTATTCATGCAATATAATACCGTTACTTCCCTGCAAATATAATAATACTTCCTTTATAAATAGTGATACATATTATGGAGAATATGAACAAAATATATATATTAATTCAAAACATATTTCATGAGCTAGAAAATTTGTATCTTGAAAACATCACTACATAAAGCATACAAAAGACTACCCAACACAGCCACCATTCATCACATTTTCCCACCCAAAATGCCCACAAATATTCACTACAATTACTAACCAACACAGCCAACATTCATTAAATTTTCCTCCCAAAGTACGCAGAAATATACACTACAAAGACTTACAAACACAACCAATATTGTATCTTAAAACAGACATAGATTAACAATCCCATAAAATGTATCTCCAAACAACCAAACACCTCACATCTCCACCACCAACTACATTTGCACACCCTCAGCACCAACAGCTACTAACTGCATATATCATTTGAAAAACATTAAGAAATTTAAAAAAAAATTATAAATTGTGAATAAATTGTTCATTTTATATACTACCTGTTAATATTTCTTGATATTTTAATAAATTCAAGAGCATCATTCTGAATTTTTTGTCTCAACCTATTTAGTGCGGAAAGCAAAATCCTTGCAGAATATTGGGCTCTTAATCTTCTTCTTCTTTCAATCTGCAATAGAAAATAATGTGTCAGATTACAACAAAAAATATTAAAAAAGTGCATTAAAATTTCAATTACAACATTCCATACCTTAGACAACTCCAAACTCTCATAAGGAGCACCCAGAAAGTTTTCCATTTAGTGCATGATATAAATTGCACAATCAATGTTTCACCCAGTTCTGCTCCAATTAAAAACTGGGAATTGAACCCCATATGACTCGAAATCTGCACATTTTGGATGATTGATCTGATTCAGGAAAATCCCCATCTGTTCACACTGCACAAGATAAATATTTCAGCAATTTATGCAGTTAAGTATCACTAAGCAAAACTAAGAGTACCACTAACTAAAACTAAAGTATCACTATCTGTAAAACAAGGAATCACTAAGACAAACCTAGTGAATGTAAAAGTATCACTAATAACTATCACCACCTAATGTAAGTAACATAAAAGTATCACTAAAAAACTATCAAGTATCACTATTTAAAAAATAAAGTATCAGTGCTTATAAAAAAGCCAACAATCACCAAGTCAAAAGTAAAGAATAATCTAGTAAATCTAAAAGTATCACTAAGTGACTGAAAATGTATCACTACATAAGTGTCAAGTATCACCATTTCAGAAAATGTACTAGTAAAGAATTGATACTTACAGCTATCTTAGCAAGCTTGAACATCACATCATCTCGATCGATCTGGGTAATTTGATTCTCCAGATATTGAATTTTCTTCTCAAGAAAGTTTATCACAACAGCAACAAAATGATAAGAATGGCAGATTGGGATAAAAATCTGCAATTATAAACACAAGAAGTTAGAGTTCCAAAATAACTCTATTAATTTTTTTTAATATGTAAATATATTACACTATCCACATTGTACAAACCTGACAACTGAAATTGTGTTCTTGACACCCAGAAATCTCAAACTTCTCGAATCTTCTCTTCATGGTCATTGCCTTCAAGAACACTCGCAAGGTATACCTACAAAAATAAAAACATCAGTAATCTGCATTTGTGACTATAAGAAATAACTGAACACTTATGCATCTACACAAAAGAGTTATAAATCCTTACAGAATGTTGGGCATTGAAACATAAGCTTTTATTCATCTTAAAAACCCTTTCTGACTTAATCATCAACAAAGCCCACACATCAACAATAGTAATATTTATCATCTTTGTATCGTTCATCGTTCTGATCGCATCAAAGTTTACAAAAACTTCTTCACGATACTAAAAAACTTGTCCAGTTTTATTGTACACATCCAAAAATGTATCATTTACAATAATCTGAAGCATCACTAACATAATATTAACAAAAAATTAAAATATCACTTACTGATGACCAACCGAATCAATGAGGCAGTAGTCGACAATATCCTTCTCCTCCATCGTCATACCAAACAAGTAGCTTAGCATGGCTCAATAGAAATCGGTACCTGAACGGGAAGCCATCATGAACGGGCCACGGTTCCCTCCTCTCTGAAATACCTTCTCCTTCAGCTTGCTCATCAATGTTCTGCTGCAAATTTTCCATGCATGGACATCTTAAAGGAGGAGTTCGAATGAGCTCAATGCCTTGATCACCTTCCCCACCCAAATTCTGCAGATCTGCATGAATAAATTAAAAGTATTAACATCAAACATATAAAAAAAATTAACACACGTATAAAATCATATTTAGTACAAAAAACAGAAAATAATACCAGACACTACATCGTCGATAATTTTATTTACATCCTCGGGCGGTGTAGGTGTTAGCAAATCAAACTTTGGGCATTAAAACTCTTCTTCTTCTTCAGCCTCCTTCTGTGCACGCCCTGGCTTCAACTCAACCTGGACATCTTCTGAAACTTTCTCCCCCTTCTCAGCCTTCATCTTTCAAAAGTTATCCACAACTTCATCAATGTATTTGTGCAGCTTTGAGCTTGAGAAAAACATGGAATCGGGAGATAATGAAGGCGCTTCTTCTGTCCTCATGTTCACTTGAATCAAATCCTTCATCTTTGCTAGCCTCTCCAGATGAACATGAGTAACCATGTTCAAATCCCTTTTCATCAATAACAAAGCCTTCTCCAAAGGCTGGGAAAAAAATAAAAAATATAAGTTAAGTATCACTAATAAACAGTAATACATCACTAAATAAAATTAAATATAAATCATGCACTTACATCTTTAGCAATCCTAGAAATCTCCTCATTGTCCTGCTTAGTAGCTGGGAGTTGAAATGTTATAGATTTCTCATCTACAATATATGAAGCAGGCACCTCTCCATTTGGTCCAGCTCTTGGATCTATCCTTGGACCTTGATCAAGAATATGACATTCATCATCTAACCTATCATCTACCCCACCTACATCATCCTCCAACCTTGGAAAATAAGCACCCCTGGTAATAGGGTAGACACCTTCTACCCATTCACTATGACCAAAACCCCCTGCATTCAACTCAGCACCCAATCTATCTCTAATTGACTCTTTGTCCCAGTGTTGGATCAAAGAGAGTGTCATAGGTGACACACGACCTTGCCATTTAAACCTATGAAAGTAAAACAGTGGCAGCACAAGTAGGTAACAATTCAAGTGCTTAAGAGTCATTGATTTCTGGAAAGAACTAATCACATAGCACAATGTTTCCAGCACATACCCACACCAGTCAAAGGATGAGATCCTCTCAACAGACATCAAGGATCTCATCACATTCAAGTCAACTAACTGATTGGCAGTAGGAGTAAGAAAAGTTGACAAATAGTACAAAACAATCAATCTCTTAAAATCATCCCCCCATGTTCCATCCCAAGTAACATCCTTTGCACAGAAGACACAGGGAAGTTATTCCCAATTTTATTTCTATTCTTAAAATCAGTAACAAAATCCTTAGTGCCATCGCCATTCCTTAATACAGGAACCCCCTCATTCCTAGGCAACATAAATAAATCATGAATGTCATCTGAGGTAACAACTAAATTTTTATTACCTTCAAATGACAGAACACGACTTGCTCCATTGAAGTTCTCCACAAAGCACGATATCCTCTACCAAGACATCCTCCCAAAACCTCTTAATTCTAGCATACTAGAAAATCCAATCTCCTCCACAGCCCTTCTTTGATGATTATTCAGTTTTGCAGCAAGTGAACATAGCCCAGCAGGCCTACACTTGGTCACAAAACTCTTATCACTGCAATGAAAAAAAATAAGACATTAGTAATTATAAAAATTTATGGCTGTAGCGTATCAATACTAATGAAAATGAATTAGTTGTCATCAGACTCTTGATTTTCATCACGAGTCCTTCTCATTCGTTTCTTCTGAATAGTAATGGTTATTTTCTTTTTTCTTTTTCATTTCCCCTGATTTCCCCTTGTTTGAATTATCTTTCTTCTTTGCTTTCTTAACTTCATGTTTAATTTCATGTTCATAGGAAGAATCTTCAGTATCCTTATCATCACTCTCATCATATTCCTCATCATCATGTTCACTGCAATATGAAAAGTAAATTAAAACATTGAAGTATTACTAATAATCCAGTAAGTATCACTAATCACGAACAATGGATCACTAAGTAAAACAGCCACTAAGAAAAGATAAAGTATAACATAATTAAAAAAAACTCACTGCATTATACAGTGAAGCATCACTAAGTAAACAAAACAGTATCAATATTTAAAAAATAAAGTATCACTATCCAATGAATGTAAAAAATAAGTAACAATAAGTAAAATAGTATTACTAATTAACATAAAAGTATCACTATTTAAAAAATAAGCATCCCTACTTACAAAAGTCAGGAATCATTAAGTCAAAACTAAAAAATGACCAAGTAAATGTAAAAATATCACTAAGTAAACATAAGTAACAATAAGTAAAATAGTATCACTAAGTAACAGAAAAAGTATTAGTAAGTAACATAAAAGTATCACTATTTAAAAAATAAAGCATCACTACTTATAAAAAGCCAAGAATCAGTAAGAACGTTGACTGCATATATATACTTGTAAAAAAGTATCTTCACAAAATTCACAAACAAACCAATAAGTGACCACAAAAAAAAGAGTTTAAGAATATTGACTACATATATATACTACATCACTAACACAGCTTTATCCTTCTATTCTTTAGCAGATGGTTTACGCCTCTTATATGTCTGTACATCATCAACATCTGCTTCTGCATGCTCACTGCAATAAAAATGAGATGATTTAGAAAAATTAACATAATAATTTGAAACAACAAAATATGGAACAAACTGATTAAAGTACTAATAATATAATAATTCAAAACACCAAAATCCATACCTTGTAGCATCATCTTTATTCTCCTCAGGTAATGATTTACTAGGTTGATGAAACCTCTTTTTTATTCTTTCCATTAGTATAATATTTGTTCAAAAATCCAACTACAACATTTAAATGAAACCCAGGGTTTAATCAAATCAAGTGCAAGATTTAAATCGAATATAGAATTTAATTAAAACACCATGCATAATTCAAAGCATACAATGAAGATAAATAATTACCACAACTAAGTTAAAAGCATACAATCTAAACAAACACATCACTACCTAAAAAACAAAGTATCACTATGTAGAACTTTCAGTACCAATAACTAAAAATAAAGTATCACTACCTAAAAAGCAAAGAACCACTATGTAGAAACTGTTATATGCCAATTTACACCAACAAATACAATCCAAACCAGAAAATTACTGTATTTGAAATCCTCAAAAGCAAAATACAAATAAATGGCCGCACGTATTAAAACACCATGCAGAATTCAAAGCATACAATGAAGATAAATAATTACCACAACTAAGTTAAAAGCATACAATTTGAACAAACACATCACTACCTAAAAAATAAAGTATCACTATGTAGAACTTTCAGTACCAATAACTAAAAATAAAGTATCACTACCTAAAAAGCAAAGAACCACTATGTAAAAACTGCTATATGTCAATTTACACCAACAAATCCAATCCAAACCAGAAAATTGATGTATTTAAAATCCTCAAAAGCAAAATACAAACAAATGGTCGCACGTATCAGTAACAATTAACTTAAGAATCACTAATAATCAAATTAAGTATCACTAATAATACGCACAAATGAACCGTAGCCGCACAATATTAGACTCAAATCAAGGTAGGATTGTAAGTTATTCAAACTTAAAATGCCCTAAAACTCTAAAATC
The DNA here is from genome assembly GCA_026008535.1 of Perilla frutescens. NCBI lineage: Eukaryota > Viridiplantae > Streptophyta > Magnoliopsida > Lamiales > Lamiaceae > Perilla > Perilla frutescens. The sequence goes on from BRKX01000002.1 coordinate 50,601,740, forward strand.
AAAAACCCTAAATTACACTGCCCTAATTTGAAAAGCATAGATAAACTTACAATCGAAACTTCAACTCTGCGCACAGAAGCAGTTTCAGATATCCAATGCGACGCCGGTGGTCTGAAATTTGGTGATAACGGTGGTGGTGCTCGCAAAAATTTCGGTGACTGATCTTTGGAAAAAAATTTCGATTCGGTTGTGGGGGAAAAACGAAAAGGATATAAACTAAATGAGAAGACGGAGGATGTTGCAATTTTGAAGAGAAGATACGGTTGTGGGGGACGATTCGCCGGCGGTTGTGGGAAAAGACGGTCGAGAGAATCGCGGGAGAAAGGGGGCGAGCAGTTTCAAAATTTGGGATTTGTTTTTAATATATCTATATGATCGGGTTAGGTCAGACCCGGTTCGGATCGGGAATATTCGTCTAACGTAAGAGACCCGTTAGACGGTCTCATACAAGTTTTTATCTTTGAAGATATATACAAACTGAGTTTTTCGAACCTAGTTTCATGCGAGAGAGGTTTTCTTTCATGAAGAATTAAAAAAAATTCTTTGTTATTACTTCAATTGCGTTGAAATCGTGTAAAAGTGTGGAGATCGTAGCTACTGCGACGTTAGTTTGGCGATGCAGGGAAGGGAAGGTTGGAGAAGAAGACGGGGATGCAACGGAAGTTTGGTGGCGAAGGGGAAATGTTTTTTTTTTTAATTACTTTAAAAGTAGCAGAAGATTTGATTTTTTTTAATTCATTTTAAAAATCTATTTTTTAAAGTAGAAGGGTAAAAATGATATTTATTATGGAGTTTAAAGAAAAAATGTGAAAAAAATTAAAGATTATATGTGGTGTGTAAAGTAAAGTGGTGTATAGAGAAAATTGGTGGTGTATTTAGAAACACCCTTTTTAATTTTTTTTTTTTGTTGAAAGTGTAAACTTCATTAGTGGCATGAATTGACTCCCCATAGATGACATGAACTGACTCCCCATTGGTGGCATATAAGGAAATTGAGAAGATTTGAGATTTTAATTAGTAAGATAAGGAAATTGAGAAAATTGAGAATTTTGATTAGTAAGATAAGGAAATTGAGAATATTGGGGATTGAGACTAGAATGAATTTGAGAATTTTCAAAACTTGAATTGGTTTGTGTATTTGATGAACCAAAAAATTTGGAAATGATCCACCATATTTATCACTCATTTTGAAGATTATGATATAACCACACAAGAAGAGAAGAGAAATGAAAGAGTGATGAATTATTGAAATGAAATGATTTATCTATAGATATTTTTTTTTATCGTTGACATACAAAATAAAACAACGGTAGTTAATTTGTGATTGGGAGAAGGGAGAAGAGGGGAGGGAGAAGAGAGAAAGAGACGAGAGAGGAGGGCCGACAAAAAAAAAATGGTGGGCTCAACTTTTCTACTTTTGCTGAATTAAACCAGCTTCATCTGTTTATAGTTCGTTTAAAAAGAAATTGCGAAACCAGAATGGTTTAATTTTTAAAGTTGTAAATTTTTAACCCATAGCAAGCACCCTATCCTAATAAATTAGTTGTACCTGATCAGCTGAGATTTTGGGCCCTTAATCCACTGTTTTAATTTGAGTGTTTTCTGGATTTGTGCATGCCCCCTTTAAATACTTTATTATTTGCTTGGGCCTTTAAAAGGGTTAAGGCAAACAATAATTAATTTAACCAAAATAAAAGACTTGACCAAATAACATACTAATAAATATGTAAACTATATTTATCTCCATTACAACTAGGTTTAGTAGTTGTCATGATTCATATATTGCTTATTTGGTTATAAAATTTTATTGATCATACATATTACAATTGCATGATTGCATTTATGGGGAAAAAAAAGATTTTTTAAATGGAAGCTATTGAATTCTTATTTGCAGCCAACCATATCATAAGAAAGATTGTATAGACTTACTTATAGACTTAGTTGATATCCATTAAACGGGATTTGTTAAAAAAATATTGATTATGAAAATTTTATTAATGAATTTGCTTCTAGAAATCTTAGAAAATGCATTCTTTAAATAATAATTTTAAACTAAATTTATTTTATATTTGAACTCATGATTTTGAAACATTCAATAATTAGAATACACAGATATGGGATTTTGAAAAATAAAAATAATTTTGAGATGGGTTTTTTATGGCATGCAATAGAAATTAAGATAATATTGATATTGATAAATGCTGATGCAATGGAACCATCTCAACCTAAGTTCATCATTGATCATAAAATATTTCACCATAGATTTTTTTTTTTTTTTTCAGAAAATTAGAGAATTGCTTACAAGGCAAAATTTATTCTTTTTTTTTTTCCAAATGTATTCGTTTTAACTGCCGCAACATGTGCTGTGTGCTGCAAGTTGATACAGAATGTTCCTGAACAGCAATAATAATTGTTTACTTTTTATGAGTAATTCTATTTCATCCTCCAATTTTCCCCTCACAACCCCGTGTATAATTAAAATAAAATTATTAATTTTATGGACTATTTAACCCTTTAAATTCCTATTCCATTATTCCCTATATCCCCCTTTGCAAAATATCATTTTCCCATTCGTTCTCTTCATCAGAAATGGTGCACGTGAAAATTCAAAAAATCATGAAGTGTTAATGGAACTCCGAATCAGAACTTGCATTTAGTCTCTCAATTCGCCAATAATTTCTTCTACTCATTTTTGTTTTTTTAGACAATAGAGCCCACCCTCTTATCAGAAATTCTAGTATTTTTTTACAGAAAAAAATATTTCTTTAGGTTCTTTCTCCTGGTCTTCTTAAAATCCATTAACTTCTCATTTTTCCCCTTTAACAGTTCTTTATTGATTTTAAACAAACATTTTAAAGTATTAAAAAAATCGTAAAAAAGACGAATGTTGTATAACCTCGCAGTTAAACGCAAGCTGAATTGCACCCAATTCTCAATTTCAAGTTTGTCATATTTTCTTTAAACTTTCGTGGTTTATTTATCCCTAATCTTTCATAGTTTTAATTTTCTCTGTAATATATGTTTCAGAAACAATCACAAAATGGATTTACTTATAAAATAGGTTGGGTTTGTACGTAGGGTTGTTGGGTTTTTAATTATGGGGATTTTAAAGGACGAAGTAGTTTAATTATTGATATTTTTATTTTTACAAAATAATGGTGGCTGAATGGAGAATTTTTTTTATAATAATTAAAGTTAACCTTGCCTTTTTCACCAAAGCAAAAGAGACATGGCAAATATAGAATTTCCACCTCAAAAAAAAAAGGCAAATTCTAAGCGAATTTTGGATAAAGCAACATGAAATCTTTGAACGTATCACATCCTTGTTAAAAGTAGGGGTCACAAGCGTCATTTTACACCACTTTAAATATTAATCTCAAATCTAAAATAACGGTTTAATTTCATATCTTAATTAAATAAAGTACGCGGATTAATATAAATTTATTTACCAAAGGGAACTGCGAAATTCACACAAGGTTGTTGCTCAGAAAAAAAAAAAAAGATCAAATGAAAACAAATCGTCAAAAAATAAAATAGATCAACCTAAACAAAGGAATCAGTAACTAGTCACGTACATTATCTCCAATAACGATGTATCTCACTATTAATAATAATAATAATAATAATTTAAAAAAAAAACAACAAAAGAATTCTTTAACACCTAAAAAAAATACTAAATATATAGTCCGATAAATTCGAGCGCTCAAGCAACTAAAACGACGGCGAATAAACCAACGGCGGCGGCGGCGAGTCCTGCTCTGTTCAAAACGGCACCGTTATGATGAGAAGGCACTGGAGCGGCACCGGCGGATGGAGTCACGGCGACGGATGGTGCCGGAGATGGAGTGACAGTTGACGGCGGAGGAGCCGGAGGCGACAACACGGCCGCGGGAGAAGGAGAAGGAGACGATGACGGCGGAGGAGTGGTGGTCTTCGCAGGGCTAGGGCTAGGGCTACCGTGACTAGGTGGCTTCGACAACGGAGAAGGCGCCGAAGCTTTAGCAACTGAGGACGGCGCCGGAGCACCGGAAGGTGACTGCGCCAGGGAGCAGCCGATCAGCAATGCCGACATCAACAGTGAGAAAACCTTGGAAACCGCCATTGTTACTCTCGAAAGTTTTGGAAGGAGGTAGAGAGAGAAAAAGGTAAGTGCGTAGAGAGATAAAGTGAATAAAGAGAGCGAGAAGATTTTTCGGATGTGAAGGGAGTACGAGGTAGGGCAAGGGTATTTATAGGGAGGAGGGAAGATTTGGATCACAGTTACCGTTGGATCGGAGATTTTGCTCTGACAGCTAACCATTGACTGGAATGGAATAGACGGTGGAGATTTGATTAACAAAACGCGTTAGTATCTGTTTGGGAAATTAAATTCATAAACGCAATTTCCTATTATAGATAAGCAGGTTAAATGTATTAGAGATGGAAACGCGTCTGAATTAACACTCAATTTCTAGGCTGGATTTTCTCTAATTCATCAATTTAATTACTGCTTCTCCATTAAGTAATATTATACTTTTAGAAATTTAATTTTCCTGAAAAATAAATGGTAGGAAAATAATCAAAATACATTTACTCAAAACTGAAGAAAGATAACATTTTTGTGCATTAAATGTCTATTTTATATATGTTTCTTTCTCCCAACTCAATGATGGACAATAATTACTTTTTTCATTTTTTTTCTTTTTTGTATATCATGAAAGCAACAATTTGTTGTCTACTTCTATCACAATTTTGTTAAAAGTTTTTGGTTTGTCACACCACGCTTTAATTTTTAAAACGATGCCAAATTTACATTTCTTTTAATTAATTCATCCCATAAAAACTAATTTCAAGTGGTCTAACTTTTTTACAAATGTGCGTGTAACATGTACGTAAGACATATGTGTATTAAATCATGCCATTTGATGCAATATAATTCCCAAATCAAATTATGTCTCTCAAGGGACAGAATTTTAATTGGAAAATTTCAATTTTGGACACATCTGATGGATTAAAAAAAAAACATTTGAACAGATAACTCCCTCTTATATAAATTTAAAAGCTTAAACTTTTGATTTCGGGCCCAGTGTGGTATTTGACGGACATAGTAGTTTATTTTGACAGCAATTTTATTAATTATTTCTTATAAGTCAATATATAATTTAAATTAATTGTGCTTGGTTCGAGGGGAATAACAGAAATAATACTCTGCATTAATGCAAGCTTGCGGAAAAAAAACAGAAAATTGAGCTGGCCGGCGGTGGTGACGCGGTGATGATGGCGGTGTCGACGCGGGCGGAGTTGGGAATTGATAACTAACATGAAATCCACTTACCATGTATTTTTTTAAAAAATAATAAAGAAAGAAAAGAGCACCTTGTATTATAAATTGATAATAATAATAGGTTGCTGACGTATTTTGATGGAATCATCAAATTGTAAAAAGAAATATTGTTACAAGAATAACTTTTTCAAAACTAAGAACTCTTTACTTTTTTTTTAAATAAAATACATGTGATCTATTTTAATTTATTTTTAATGATTTTTCTAGAACAAAAAATCCTCTGTACGACAATTTGGTGTGCAACTTCGTGTGATCAGCACGCTCAAATATAGTATGTTTTCTAGCAATATAGTAATTATTAAAATATAACTTTAATTATGAATTAATCAACACTAATTAACATTTACATTAACTAAAAATCGAAACTAAAAAATTATAAATATTAGATAATAGATTAATAATAGGAAATAAACCTTAATAATCAACAAACTGAAAAACAACAAGTAAAACATAATTATAAAAATTATGATATAATCAACACTAAATAGCAAAGGTACTAAAAATAAAAAATAAAAACCCAATCGAAGAAAAATTGAAAAAATAGATTAAAAGTCTATTGGGGTCCATATCTTGTCGTTTTGGTTTAAATAAAGTTCTTTAATTTAGAACTCATTATTGGCATGTAAGGTGCAGACAGAAATGAGATCATAGCATTCAAAAATATTATTGATATCTTACGAAAGTGTCATGTCACATATTAATGTCAGACGACCCAGTCCATCACCCGGTTTGGGTTTTGGTTAGCCGGGTCCGGTCGCTCTTGTCTAGACTATCATTATCAGTAATGGATAAATATTCTGACCGGGTAAACAGTCCCAATATTTAATTAATTTATCTCTCATCTACATCATTAATATTTTACTCAATCTAACCACATACAATTTGATACTTTATTAGCAATCACCCAAACATCCAACCACAATATTATATTTTTTTTCTTTTATTAATAAATATAATACAATTAATTTGAATTAAAATAAACAATTATTATTATTGAAAATTGTAGCAACACAAATAATAAAGTTTTATAAAATAGACAATATGATAAAATACAAAATAAGAACATAAATAATAATAAACTCAGCATGAATCGAAAATAAACAAAACGACAATTAAAATAAATGAAAAAAATATAAATTTAGTGTTGATTGCCGAATTTTTGCTATATACGCTCGATCAAGTCGTTACGAAGAATGGCGTTATCTTCTCGATTACGAAGTTGTGACCTAATTTTCATATAGCTCGACAAGCTTGCAATCATCTCCATAGAATAAACGAGATTGTTTTCTTCTTCTTGTTCTTCACTTCATTGATTATTTTGTCTAACTCGATCTTCTATAAATTCTGTCGGATCATGATAGTTTAGGTAAGTACTCATTTCATCCTCCACTATCATATTATGCATGATGATGCAAGCAATCATTATTTTTCCAATATTATCACGATCCCAAATAAGACATGGACGTTTGATAAAAACAAAACGAGCTTGTAGAACACCAAATGCTCGCACAATATCTTTGCGGGCTGCCTCTTGATGTTGAACAAATAATTTGTGCTTCCGAATCTGTGGAGCAGGAATAGATTTAACAAATGCTGCCCATTGAGGATATATGTCATCAGTCAAATAATATTCCATATTTTTTTTGCCATTTACAACATAATTGACCTTTGATGCCCGACCTTCCAAAATATCTTCAAATAGAGGAGATTGATCAAGTACATTGATATCATTTCTCAAATCCGGAGTTCTGAAAAATGCATGCCAAATCCATAGGTCTTGCGACGAAACTGGTTCCAAAATTATTATTGGTCTACCGCTTCTTCTTGCATACTGTCATGCCCATGAAGTAGGACAATTTTTCCATTCCCAGTGCATGCAGTCAATATTTCCCAACATATCTGGAAAATCGCGTTGTTCTCTGACATGAAGAAGAGTTGCGATGTCTTCTTCAGAGGGCTTTCTGAGGTACTCATCACCAAAGTTGAAAATTACACCTTCAATGAATTTGATAACCGATTTACGAATGAGTTGTGCACTCATTCATAAGTATTCATCATGCAAGTGTGTTGATGATCCATACGTCAACACCCTCATAGCTGCAGTACATTTTTGAATCGCAGACATACCTAGATGACCAGTTGCATCAGCTCGTTGTTGGAAAATTCATCGGTGGCAACAAGAATGCTCATTATGCGTTCCAACAACGGCTTTCGCATGCGATACCTTGTTGAAAACATCTCCGGTAGATAGATTGGATCTTCTGCAAAGTACTGCTCGAACACACTTTCATAACCCTTCTCACGTATCCGTTCAATGTAACGTCTTGCAGCTCTAACATGATGATTAGTAGGTTGTAATGATAGTTCAGCAGCATGAATGATCACATCTTCGATGATGCGGTCGACTCTCTGATTTTGTTCAGTAATGTTTGCTGCCCATTCATCATCATCGAGGAAATTGGAAGCATCAAAACTGGAACTTGATGCCATTTTTTAGGGTAGATTCAATATTTGAGTTGGAAAATAGAAATGCAATTTATGTGCATCTTCTATAAGGTATATACATATATATATGGTAATACTATAATTTTTTATTAAGTGACATGATCAATGCACATGGATGATAGTGAAGTTACATGCACGTTATTAATGTAGTCATTATCATGAAAGTGACATGACAATAGTCACATGGATGACAGTGAAATATTTTTTCTCTAAAATACACAAAGTACACAAATAATAAAAGACTACACGGGTGTAGTGAAGCATTTTAAAAGACTACACCGGTGTAGTGCTTTGCTTTCCATGCATTTTCTTCTTTTTCTTAATAAAAATATATTTATTTTATTTGATGACTTGATTATTAATTCGGTTATAAATTATGTACCCAATTTGGGTACACCATTGAGGATGCTAGCTCTTATGAAAGTGACATGAAAATAGTCACATGAATGACAGTGAAGTCACGTGCACATTATTAAAGTAGTAATTATTATAAAAGTGACATGAAAATAGTCACATGGATGACAGTAAAGTCATATGCATGCTAGTACATTATTGTAATTGGTGTTTCACAAAATAATTGATCAAATAATTGGTGCTTCACAAAATAATAAGACATAACTACTTTACATAAATTGAAAATTACATGGACAATATGAAATGAAAATTACATAATTAAATATTACATAGAAGACATATATAAAATGAAAATTACATAGATGACATCAGGGAGAAAACACACAAGATCACATCTAGCTCAGCCATTAAACGATGTTTCAGATCTTCTTCATCAGCGGATAGTTGACTTTTCCCATCAAGAACATTAGCATAGATGTTTTCATTTTTTCCTTTTGCGGATCAATTTCTTTTTCACGTGTGATCCTCAGTTCACGAAGTTCTTCGAGATCTGTCCGGTTTGAAGGGTTTGTGTGTGTTTGTTGCACATTTTTTGGTGCATTTTCAGAGATATTTTAAGAGGTTTGGTATTCGGGATTAGGAGAATGAGTAGGATCATGTGAAAATTGGGAGGTGATATTACCAAACTGTGAGAATCCTTCGGAGTTTGGAAGATTTTCGAGGTTGGGAAAATAATATTGGGGGTGATTTTTATGTTGAGGATCGTAGAAACAATTATTATTTCCTCGGTCCATAAGAAGATAGAGAAAAAAATGTTAAATGTTATAGAATGAGATATTGAAAAATTTGAGAGATGTGTCAAAATATAGTAATATTGAACTCTATTATAGAGAGTGAAAAAATACGAATTTTGGTATTTTTAAAAAAATTTTTTAATATATTATATAAAATATATATGAATTTTATTTATTTATCCAAATATAATTTACATATCCAATAGAATAGAGACATTTGTCTCCATTCAATTGGAGGGGAGAAAAGTGGATGAGAGAGAAGAGAGAGAGAGAGACTGTGGTTCATGTGTTTGGACACCCAAGAACGCGGTCTCCACTCCATTTTTTTTCTTTTTATCCATGTGGCGTTCGACCGTTCGGGCAAAAAGGACACCGATAATGCTAGTCTAAGCCCCCCCCCCCCACCCCAAAATAAAAGAAGAATTCGGTCAGCGTTGATGTTGTGAAATTTTCTAAAAATTTGAAAAGATATAACTTTCTCGTTTTTAATTAAATGTACGCAAAAGAAATAAGAAATCGAATTAAAGATCTTTTCATGATCTTTCATTTAAGATCTCGTATCGTCATGTTTTAACGAAGAAATATGGATGAAAAGTACAAAATATTAATTTTCATTCATATACAAGCTCTAAATGAAATTAAATTATATATAAGTAATTTTAAACCTTAATTGAGATGAAATAGACCTTAAATTATGATGTTATAAACTATAATTGAGATATAATAAGCTCTGATTAAGATTAATATATTGTAATTGGGATTAATAAACCCTAATTAAGATTAATAAACTCTAATTTGGATATAATAAACTCATATAAACTAAGTATATGAATGATACATTTTACGGTCAAAACTTATACTTTTCAGCATTATAAATAATACTTTTAGGGCTCGTTTGCTAGACAGTATGATATAAAATTGAATATGTTTGACATGGGATGTGTTATAGCGTATAAGATATCAATATCATGTTTGTTTTGGTGTATTAAAATATATGTATTAATAATATATAGTTTACTTAGATATATTAAATTCTATATAAAATTTCAATTCCTGAAATATCCTTTAATTAGTTACCATACATCGTATAAATTTTATATAATAAGATTTTTAATTAATATCTGTAAGGTTATTTTAGTCTGCAAATATTAATAATTATGTATGGTATTATATATCCCACCTGCAAGGTGTGATATGTTATACCATATAATGGTTAACATATGTCAGGTCCTTGCATAATCATGGCTTTATTATTGCTAGCAAACGTGATATTAAAGTGTCATAGATATCTATTATAACTTTATACTACCTAGCAAATAAGCTCTTTTTTTTTTTTCTGGGTTATAAGGACCAATCAGATGGAAGTGTTTGCTTGAGATGAAAATTCACTTTGTTAAAGGATTATATTGGTAACTTAATCTATAATTTACAGAAGCCCTAGTTAAATATGGTGATTGTGAGGGTTTAATCTCCTAAATCATAATTACATTAACAGTGAACACATTAACTCATTCTCACGGTAATCCATTAAATCATTGAATTATAATAATCTAGTCAATTTAGACTACAATGGTGATAGATATATATATGATATAATGGAATAAACTTAAGAACGTAATGTTAATTTTTATGATTAATATGTATACGGAATGAACATAATGAAATATCATTTTCTTTTTTTAGGGTTAGTTACGATTAAATACATAAACTTTGATACAATTTGTAATTTAGACACGAATTTTAAAAGTTGTAATTAAACACAATCTTGCAACTTTTTTTGTAAAATAGACACAATTTGCAATAGTATGAAAACCAAACAAAATATTTCTATAACAATCCTTATTGTATTAATAAAATTGAAATTACGATTATGCTATATATTTATACAATTTTACAATATTTCAAGTTATATATCAGTTTTTTGTTCGTTGGAAAATTTGAGGGTGCCTATTTTGCAAAAAAAAAAACTGTAAGATTGTGTTTTAATTGCAACATTTCAAAGTCCGTTTCTAAAGTGTAAATCGTGTCAAAATTTATGTATTTATCGTAATTTACCCTTTTTCTATCATATAAAATCAATATTTTATGTACTTCAAATTTTCTTATAATTGAATAAAGTGTGTATAGTAGTTAATAATATCAACATATGTCGTAATCTTTTTCTTACATTCTAATTAAACTACATTTTTCTTTTTAGTATGTGATTTTTTTCTAATTTTATTTTAGCAAATTATAATGTGTATTTTATTGAAATTTTTTATTCTAAAGTATTTAACTAATAAATATGCAATAATGATTTTTATAGCTTAATAAAATTATTACTTCATAGAATTAGTTTATCATTTCAAATTTTCATTTGAATATATTAAATTATATTAAATACGTAATTATTTTATTTTTTATCAGAATATAGTTATGTGCTATATTTAATTTAGCACCACTTTCATGCTTTTCAATAAAATTTTAAAAACTATCAAAATTTAATTTTAATATATATTTTTAAATTATTTTCAGATTACTTTCATTTTAATAAAAAAAAAATCCGGGTCTAAAACTTGCGTTTATTTCATCGTCTGAAAATCGAGATGGTAAATAAGTAAATTAATTTGTACCGCATACAATTTGCAAATGACACGTAAAATTCAGGCATATAATAAAGTAGTGGCACTCATTCCAGACTGATTAATTACGAGATAAGAGTCGAATAATACTCTATCGATTATGTTTCAAGGCTCCTATTCGCCTTTCTTTACTTTTAAAATTAACTTACATTACCCTCTCATTTAGATAGAACACTTAACGCCCTTAACACACATTTTTCTCACACGCTCAAATCTTTTCACGCCTTAGCACACTGTTACAAAATGGGGGAAAAAAATGTTAGTGATTTTTTCTACTCATCCCTTTAATTATCGATAATTTAAGTTACTTAGATAAAATATTATTATTATTATTATTATTATTATTATTATTATTATTATTATTATTATTATTATTATTATTATTATTATTATTATTAGCATATACATATTCTCATAACTAGTAAAGTATAATTCTATAAATTTCTCCATATTTAATGTAGTTGAGAAAACAGTTTAGAACCCTCTTATTATAACATAAAAAATAAATGATAACTGTACATAAAAGTTTCATTTGGTGTAAAAACTAGATATAACGAGTCGATCAAATTGGATCACACCAAACCTAATAAAGTAGAAAATTCATCAACACACTAAATCACAATTAAAATTTGATCAATTAAATCTTTAAACAAGTTTTTAACTTTGAAATACATAAAATCTTCTAGCAATTTAACCAATATTCCATATCTTGCACAACAATTTCTACCATTTAACCAGTTATGTTAATCTAAACCTCTCAAAAAACCCAAAAAAAAATGATGTTAATGTGAAGGAAAGCACAACACGTTGTGTCTATACTAGCATTGGAGCTTCTAGTCTCGATCATGTTGATCAATTGTACATGTTAGACAATTAAATAAGAAGGTAGCATACCTTCGGACAGCGACTGTAGATAACCCTAGTCAATTAAAAAATATATATATTAAATTGCTAAACCGAAGCTAGCTAGTGATTATTGGGTTTGTAGGTATAATATTTAGTTAATTTCTATTACAACTTATGATCCACTTACAATCAAACAAAAAGAATAAGAATGATCGAACGAATAACGGCCATGAATTTCTCTTCGCAGTTAAAAACAATTAACAGACAGTAATAATGCGCTACCACCTTATTCTCATACGAAAATCAGATTATGCAACTGGAATTACCAGATATCTCTCGCGTTCCTTCTCTTTCAAGTCCATCCACGTATCTCACCGCACTTCATGAGTCTGCTGATGTAGCCGGGCTCTCGCCACTTGGTCGCCCGGTCTTGTTGTTGATGAGCGCGGGATTGCCATTGACATCTAAGCCATATACGTGGCCCATTTTGGCGCGTTTCGTCTCCAAATATCTCATGTTATCCTTGGTGATTGGAGACACGAGGGGAACCCTGCCTGCGACAGCCAAACCATAGCCCTTGAGCCCTATGTACTTTGCAGGATTGTTCGTCATCAGCTTCATAGTTCTAACCCCAAGATCTCTCAGTATCTGCACAAAGATTACATAACCATAAGTAAACTGGAAATTCTTATGTTCTCATCAACGCAAACCTAGATAACAGAGCTGCTCGTGGCCAATCGGGTAGATAATATGCAAAGATAAAATGAAAAAAATAAAAAAAGCACGTCTCATGGTTCCAAGTCTACGTACCAACCAATACAGCACAGAAGCTAACTAAACCAGAAAATGTCATGAGCAGCCAAAGTGGAAAAAAAAGGTTCCCTCAAACCAGTTAACCAACTTTCACGTGTACGATTCATGGAGATAAACAATAGAACACTACTCTTTTTAACTGCTTCAAATGGTTTAAGGAGTGCAAATATGAATGTAGAAGTTTCTGAACTTACATGATGGTACTGTAAAACATCACTCTCTAAAATGCTTCTCATGGAATTGTTAAGTTCATACAAGGCAAGTTTGATATTTATGCAAGTACATCAGGGGGAAAAAAAGAGGGGAAGTGATAATAGTTAAAGTAATATGAAGTGATTTAAATATGTCTCTTCCTGTGGCAAGGTTTCCCTAAACCCGGAATAGAAAAACTCGTGCTTCAAACCAATGCGAACTCCACTTCATTTGAGTTTGTATTTCATAGTGAATATATAAATTTCACAGGATAGGCACTACCCTCTTCTTTCTTTTTTTATCCTTCTCTTTTCTTTTTGTTTTATTTTTTGGGCACACTCTGGCTTAATGCAATTACTTGAAGGATGAAATTAAGCATATGTAATTTAGTGGTTTTTGCATGATGTTTGATAAGACCATTACCTGTGCACCAATCCCGTACTCTCTTGAATCAACAGGCAAACCCAACTCCTCATTCGCCTCCACAGTGTCACGGCCAGCATCTTGCAAATTGTAAGCTCGAAGTTTGTGGCCTAAACCAATTCCCCTTCCCTCATGACCGCGGAGGTAAACAAGAACACCCCTGCCTGCTGCCTCAATCTGTTGCATTGCTTGCGCCAGCTGGTTTCCACAATCGCATCTGGCTGATCCAAATATATCACCAGTAAGACATTCTGAGTGTACTCTAACAAGAATGTCTTGTCCATCACCAATATCACCCTGTTGACATCATCAAATTGGAAAATTTTCAAATTCTAAAATTAATAAAGCTCAAAGAGGAATGCTGTGACCGACCGAAAGATGCATTATTACATTAAAATATTGCACACCACTCACCTTGACCATTGCAATGTGTTCAATCCCATCCAAGATGGACCTGTAACAATGAGCCGTAAATGGACCCCACATAGTTGGTATACGAGCAGCGGACGCATGCTCCACTAACCTATCCCTCTTTCTCCTGTATCTGCAAAGTACTGCAAATGTCAGGCCTTCTCAACCAAGTTTCTGAACATAATATCATCCAGTCAGATATCCAGATGCACGGAAATGAGAGGGAATGAATAGCAATTTTTGCTCAATAAAATTAAATCATATCCCAAGTTTTCCATGGTTGGCTATAAATATAGTCTAATAGACAATCATGAGTAAAAATAAGCAGAATCATAATCTGTATTCCAGTAATATCTGATCGCATTCTTCTCTGGACTATGGAGCATTGTGGTTATGTAAGTCAATATATTTAATTCAAGATTAAAATATCCAAATCAAATACACTTTAAATAAGTAGTACATTAATGAACCATGCACAGAGAGAATACAAAATCACAACATCATCATCTTAAATCCCTCTCTTTCCCACTCCAACTGCCTCTGAGAATTTAGGTTTCGTGATCATTACCTAAGATCTTTTAGAAATGTATACACAATGAAATGTACCAAAAGAAGCTCATAAATTACCTTATTAAATCAGCAATAGATACAATTTTCAAGTTTTCTTGCTGTGCAAATTGCTTCAGCCTTGGCAATCGAGCCATGGAGCCATCGTCGTCTACAATCTCACATAAAACTCCAGCAGGGTCAGACCCAGCTAGCATGGCAAGGTCCACGGCTGCTTCTGTGTGCCCAGCTCTTTTTAGGACACCGCCCTCCCTGTACTTCAGTGGAAATATGTGTCCTGGTCGATTGAAATCATCAGGCTTTGAATCTTTCGATGCAAGAGCCAATATTGTAGTTGCACGGTCACGTGCTGAGACACCCGTAGTTGTACCATTTTTTGCATCCTACAAAGATGTCGTTAGTTATGCTATCTCAGAGACATCTTTTCTGGTTTTTTATCTAACAGAAGTCCTGTGATATAATATGTCTCTGAGCTTTCCAGAAACTTGTGTATATAGCATACACGTTGAATATCAGCACATATTGCAGCAAGAGCTTCAATAAGACTTTCTCATCCAAAATCTTATTTATCATATTATAAGATATCACATACTAAGCAAGTGAACAGGTACAGAATACAGATGTGAAAAAGGATAGGCTATAATCATGTTTTAACAGAGAGACAACCTACCACTGAAACAGTGAATGCAGTACAAAGCTTCTCCTCATTTTCCTTATGATTAACCATCAACGGGAGCCGCAACCTCTCCAAGTCTTCCTCCTTCATGCTCACACAAACTATTCCAGTTCCATGCTTCACAAAGAAAGCCATAGCCTCTGGGGTAACTTTTGATGCAGCCATTATGAGATCTCCTTCATTCTCTCTATCTTCATCATCTACAACGACAACCATCTGCATTGTTGGTCCAAAGAATCTGTAAGAACCTATTAGAATTCAGAAATATCACAAAATCAACGCAAAAAACTAACCTTTCCTTTGCGAATGTCTTCAATAGCCTCAGGAATACTTGAAAACCCTTCTGATGGCATGTCCAATTCGTATTCATCATTTTCAACAGAGAACCCACCAAAGGTAGGAGCCATATCAGCTGCGAGTGCTCCTAATACTACGGACTCAGACTGTATCTCAACTCCACCAGATACATCACTGATGAGAGCCTTACTTGCAACATCAGAGCCAGCAGAATGAGGAAGAGAACCATTTTCTGCTGAGAACAGAACTGACTTAATTTTCCCACTGGCCTTGATACTTGAACCGAATTTGGCACCAGGGAGTTTGAAGTATTCCACGCCATTCACATACTGAATATTTCCGCAATGGAGACCATTGAACTGTCTAGAACTGTTACATACATGGCCCCACAAAAGAAGAGTTAGCCCACAAATTCATAACAGGAAAAAGCACTTGGACAGACGCATCAAGAATTCTCGACATCTTATTTCACAGCATACAAAGGCAGAGTATTATTCTGATACCTTCAAAAGAATAATCTACCATGTGAAACTCACACAATTGTTGAAATCATGCAATTCCATTAGTAGAATCTCTGATCACCAGATATACAAAAAAGATAATTCATAGCCACTGCCAACTTCAAACAATAAATCTATACTACTACTGCAAAGAGAAAGCAACAATAAATATTAAGCATTCCTTCCGGCATGAGATTCCCTTACAGTTCTTAGATTGTATCCTAATACTGCAACATTCAAGATCAATTCCAAAAAAAAAATGATCACTTTTAAGATTCAGCCCTCAATTATCCCTGAAAAGATTTTACTTGGATAGATAAATCATAGCTGAAGCTGACAAATACAACTGACCAAGAGAAAAATAACCCAAAAACAACCTAGTTCTAAATGAAGACAATATCAGACAGAAATAATCCAAAAGTCTAAGGATCCATCCACATCCACAAACACAATTAATAGCAATCACAATGACCCAAAAAAAAAAGAACCTATAGAATAATAGAAAACCAATTTTTTATTTATTTATTTTTATTTATCCAAGCACGATGAAGATTGGATGATTAAAGAAACAGGAGAATGAAGCTTTAAATGTCACAGCAAAGAAAGAAGAAGAAGAAGCAAGAAGAACAGCAAAGACTGCATCTTTATTCACAAAGAAACAAATATAAGAGAGAGAAACACTAACCCAGAGCGAGAAAGCGAAGTCGACGTGCAAGAAAAATTAATGGAAGCCATTGTTTGTGTGCACGGTTGAAAGGACTCGTAACAAGTTAATAAATCTGAAGAAAAAGCAACTCAAGAATTCTGGCCGAATTGTTTCGGTTCTTTTTATAGGCAAATTCTGATCATTTCTGGAAACAAGTTGATAAAGAAAAGTTGGAATCTGGTAAATTGGCAGAGAGGCGGCGGGTGATATATACTGCGTCACCAACCAATCGGTATTGAAAATTTAAAATCCAAACCTACTTTTCTTCAGATGAAGCTTCGTTCGAAAATTACAATTTGATTTGACTAATCTGAGATTGTTCCAGTTTTTTGGTTAATCTATTGAAAAATGATGAGGAATCGTCTCGTTTATTATAATGTTTTGACTTGCATTTTGGAGTTACTTTTTTTTTCCGTATGGAAATAAGGTTGGTCGAGTATTCTTGAATGGGTTATTTTTATGGATTATGCAGTGGACCATAATTTCATTTCGTAATATAAATATTATGTGAAGTTTATGTAAAATAGGGTAAATATATTAAAATATCATTTATTTATATATTTCAGTCCAAATAGTCCAATATAGTTTTAATTACAGTAAAATACCTCTCGTTTCATTTTTGAATGCATCTATCTTCTCATTAAATTTTTAACGACTAAAATATGATTGGACTCGTCGGAGTCTTACGTGATCATTTTTCACGTCATAAAAATGATATCATTCTAGAATTCAATTATCTTCTTTCCCAAATTTCGCCATCTTCTTCCCTCTTCGACTCTTCCCAGTACAAGAACAACGACATGGAAAATGAGTCATTTTTCACGTATGACTCACTTAAGTTCATTCATATTTCAATCGTCGAATTTTGAATAGGAAAGTAAACTTGTTGAAAAGAATGAAACGATGAATATTTTATAGTAGTTATCGTCAGGTTGAGTTATTTCAATTAAAATGCATAAAAAAAAGTGGAATTTTTTAATGTATTTGCCCCTTTAAATTACATGATAGCTATATTTCTTTTTTGTTCATTTTAAAAAAAGATGTCATGTTCGTTATATGTATTTAATCCTATTTATTTCAATGAGAGAATAAAGCATTCGAGAGATGGAAAAACACACGTCTTTTGTCTCTATAATTTCATCTTTTTAAAAAGTATCTAAACTTTTTTTAAGCATCTAAATTATATGAATGTCCTTTTGTTGGCAGAAAAATTAATCTTTGTAAACTGTACTTTTATTTGAACAATTGGAATCAAGTTCCTGTAATTTTGATGTTGAAAAATTTAGATCACTACACTTTTATTTGTATTGGAATCAAAATCTTTACATAAAATGGCTCTCCCTAGAAACTCACAAGTGTAGGTTCAAAAGGTGAATTATTTGCTATACACATGCTAAATTTTATTTCTTAAATATAACAATTTTTTATCTTAATTCGAGGGGAAGACTTTTAATCATCCTACTAATTCAACAGAGATAGAATTTTTATAATCTGAAAAATTTAATCGACCTTTAAAGTCTAAGAAAACAATTAGCACGGCACACTCAATTAAATCAACATGATATCCTCTTATAGATAAACATGAAGACCAGCATTCACTAATTTGAAATATATTATTTTCATGATAATTACTACTCTCGTGTTTATTTGTGGCCTATTTTATCATGTTTCCATTAATGAGAGGGTTCCGTGTAACACCATTTTATGGGTTAAAATCGATAAAAACGGATCAAGATAAGGATCAAACACCAATAAAAATACAAATATATTGATGAATATGAATTTATATTCGGATTTTCACATGTTGACCATTAAAAAATCTCACACAAATATTTGTCCTCACTCCTCATTAAATTAGTAATGTATGTCTTTTATTGATCTAAATAAAAATATTCATAATTCATGCCACAAATAAAACTTTACTAAAAACGATTGAAACCGAGTTCTTTTTAAAAAAAGAAAAGGAAAAAGAAATCACTACTCTTTTATTTATATTGAAATCTGATTCGTACATAAAATGGAGTTCACCATAAATTCAATAGTTCTAGACTTTTTTTTTTTTAATTATGAAACAATAGTCCTAGACTTAAAATGTGACTTCTTGTTGTACACTACACATGCATGCTAAATATAATCTCTTAAATGTAACAGTTTAAGTATAGGCTATCTCAATTCAGGAAGACCTTTAAATTTTTGATCATCCTAATAAGTTCAATAAAGATTCGGTGATTGAATTTGACCATATGTATCGTAGTCAGTGTTGTAAAAATCGGCCTAGGCGGCCGACTAGGCGGCGCCTAGGCGCTCATCGGCACTATGCCGCCGCGACTATGGGCAAATCGGTACTGTTAGGCGGATTGGCCGTCTAGGCGGAATTAATCGGCGCCTAGGTGGCCGATTTCCAACTAGGCGGCCGCCTGCCAAATTTAAAAAAAAAATATTATGAATGGATTTAAATAATTAAATTTAAGTAATTCTGAATTCTAAAATCGTGAATTAAAAAATAAAAACTAATATAAATATTTGTGTGTTGTTTGGATTCTGGATGATTTATGTTTGTTTATGTTGGATCTTGGATGATTTATATTTGTTTTATTTTGGCTCTTGATATTATGTTAATGAACTTTGAATAATTTGATCTTGATATGTTTGTTTTATTTTGAATTTCGGATGATTTAAACTTTAATTTATATTATTTGGAATGTTAAGATTTATGAATTTATATATGAATTTTTTTTATATTTATTAAGAAATATATAAAATAATAAATTAAAAAAACGCCTAGGCCCCGCCTAGGCGCTCCAGGCGCTAGGCCCCCATCGGCCGCCCGATTAGCGCCTAGCGCCTTCTGCAACCTTGATCGTAGTGCTAACACAATGGCTGGTTGTTTAGTTTAATTTGAAGCTTCTATTTCCGAATAAGTCAGGTAGTCATTAGAGTTACTTTAGCGACTTCAAGATATTGGGACCTTAAACTTTTTTGTATACTTTATTTTTAACGCAGTTTGATTTTGTTTCCCAATTAAAAAAATAAAAATTCAACTGCGAATTCAAGTCTAAGAAAACAATTAGCGGGCTACGGATATATATATCAAGATCCGCATCCGCTAATTTTTGGCCTATTTTTTCATGCTAATTAGTTATATCATTTAGCATTGTACAACATTTATTAGTCTAATTAAATACAAAATATTCCATAAATCATGTCACTATTAAACCTTTTACTGACAATGAATTGATGAAATTCTGAGATTATTCATGACACCAACTTTTCATTTTTTGAATGGAGAAGAGAGAGAAGAATGAGTCTTGAAATAAAAAGGTCACACACTGAGTTGAGTGTCTGGAGAAATCATTCATCACTTCATCTGATTATTATGTCACAAATAATAGGATCTCCATTCGGGAGTGATAATTTATAATAATATTGGAATGGGCAAATAAATGGGTCTGAATAACAAGCTGTAACCTTATCTAGATGCAAAGCATGTGAGAATAGTGGGATGAAGGGCAAAAGTGTAAGAAATGGGCCAACATTTTGTACCAGCCAATAGCCAACCAAATGGAATGGACAGAGCATATGGAAATTGAAATTGAAATATAGATGAAATTTTGAATAATAAATCTCCATCCACTCAAAATACCCACCCAATTAATATTGGTGGCTTGCTCTCCATATTTGACCGTGATGGATTTGACTCTCCAATGTTGATGTTGTTCATACTCATTTCCTCGTTTTCGTTTCTCACAATCTCAATTTTTGTGTTCTTCCATATCTTTGACTTTACAATATGTATGCTGTTACCAGATGAAATTTCAACTCTCAATAATCGTGACCGCAAAATAAATTATCATGCTAATTTACATATTTAGTGTTATATTTATAATTTCAGAAAGTCTTGTATAAAACTGTTTTATTAGTTAAAATCTGTAAGATTGTTCAAGATTTAAATCTAAATATAACTAAATACGTCACTGGATATGTGTTTGGATTCATATCTTAACCCGTTTTACGAATTTTGATCCGTTAAACGGTCTTGTACAATTTTTAGTGTTGGTATTTGATTGTATTTTTAACATGAATCTTGACCCGCCTTTCAAATTTTAATCCATAGGATAATCTCACACAAGACTTATATATATTATATAGAAACGATAAAAAAAAAAAATTAGACTAGTGAGTGACGAGGTAATGACTACATATTTTTTATTGTACCTATCCAATCTAAACTGTATTCTCATATAAGATTTGTCAACTATTGCATGAGAGTAAGTTCACCCAAAGTGCAAGAACATAATTCATATTTACAGATAGTAATTGCAGGTTTCTCTTATTTATGTAAAAGAAAAAAATTCCGAAGTTTGCCATTTGTCGGGCCTAATTGTCCGAGTGGAGGAAACTCAGGAAAGTATATTAAAGGCTCGTGAACTCAAATTTCTCGAGTACTTGTTGCATTGCGTCCATCATATATGATTTGTTTAGTGCAGTTTGTGTCTATTGTTTATAAATACAAACTACCCAATTTTTATAGAAAGAAAAATACAAACAATGAGAGCATATAAAAAAAAAAAGAGTAATTCTATCCATAGACTCGACATATATATTATATATGTGGATGGACTTGTTTGCCCTTTCCACTCACATTTTCTCTGCACGCATAACCCCATTTTAATTTTGATTATTTTTTATCGGTTAATAGTCAAATAGTTCTCTCGACTATTCTTCAAGGCTCACATTGTCCACTATTTAGTTCATTTAGTTTATTGACTTTCTAAAATGGGTCACATTATCTCTTTTGTGGATAAAAAAATTAACACCATTAACAAACACATATTATGATTCTTTTCACATACTTTTTACACACTGTTTTACAATTATCCAAAATTACAACAAATTTAAAAATTATGTTCAATAATAAATACCCACAAATTTATTTATAAAATAATAAATTTAGAATAATAATATAATATAAAATTTCAATATTTATAATATATATATATATTAAAATAGTTTATAAAATTATTTTGAATTTTGAAATTTGATGATTACACGATTCGATGATGAATTTTACAGATATAGTTCAAACCTTCGTTTATAGGGCTTTAATGTTCGAGAAAGGGAGTAAGTTTTTGGAATTCGAGATTTGCTTAGATTCTCATTTTCATAAGTCATTATATAGTGATATTGATTGGTGGGCTCATTTCACCATTGAAAATGGAGTCGACTTAATTGTAGATTTGAAAAACGTGGATGATAATTTTAGATTAAAATATTTTTATAAATTATCTCAATATATATATATATGTTATAAATATTGGATATTTTATATTATATTTATTATATTATTATTTATTAATAAAATTGTGGGTATCTGTTATTTTATTAATTATCAACCACAATTTATTAATTTGTTTCAATTTTAATTAATCGTAAAAATGTGTAAAAGTATGTGAAAATATCCAATTGTGAGAAAATATGTGTCTTGGTGTGTATTTGATAATAGTGTCAACTTTCAATCCTCAAAAGAGATAATATGAGACATTTTAAAAATTGAGGGGCTAAATGAGACAAATGGTTAAATGGTGGACAATGTGAACTTTGGAGAATAGGTAAGCCATTGATCTTTTTTTATTTTATGATAAGTTTCAAGACTTGATCAATTCATTCGTCTTCTTTATCAAAAAGCAAAGACAAGAATCGACCAATGAGTCTACATTTGTGTATTATAATTTCAAGATGTGTTTAGTTATGTTGTGATAGTGAAAAAGTATATAAAGTCCAAAAATGAAAAATTCAAATGAATCAACACATCAGATCTTCTACGTCATTCTCTATAATATCCCTTGTGTCAAATTTATATTTTTTTTTTATAATTTTTTTATTTCAAATTTATTATGATTTGGTTTTTTTTTTTAATTTAAGATTCATCCTTCTCCAATTAGATATATTAAAAAAATAGAAAAAAAAATATTTACGACACGCAGAATGTAACGTAGGAGAACACAAAAGATGTGATCCGATGAAACAACACATTGCAACATAAAACACAATTCCAAACTCGTAATCCCTAGAATTGGTTTCAGTACGTAATCCACAGATACACAAATTATCGTTTTTCTTTCAAAATCCTTTTATTTGTTAAATTAAATAAATAGATACAGATTTTGTATGCATCTTCAGTGCCAACGAAGATATAATGGGGCTATATATTTTTTTTTATTTCACTTTTATTAAGTGGGGATAAGGATAAAAAAGTAAATTAAAATAATATTTAGTTTCAATTAATTATTGGTGGCTATGTTGAGTAAAAAGCTGATTATGGATAGAATTACCCATTAAAAAGCCAACTTATATTTTTTTTAATTTTTTTTTTGTAGTTTAAACATGAATCAAATGTGCATTTTTCCTGCACGTACTTTTAATACAATATCTTATTCGCATCAATATTGTAAAATTTTCTTAAAACATATTACATTCCCCACGACTATTAAAAGCTATCCATCCATACACCTTGGTTTAAAAAAGCGCGCCTAGGCGCGCCTAGGCGCAGAAAAAGCCCAAAGCGCCAATTTAGCGCTTTTTTTACTACCAGGCGCACTACCTCCACGAAGCGCACCCAGGCGCGCAAAAGCGCACGGAAGCGCAGAAGCGCAAAAGCGCAAAAGCGCACCTGAAGCGCACCCGAAGCGCACCCTAACCCTAATTTTTTTTTTTTAATTTTATGAGCGTTAAATTAAAATTAGATAGAAACGGGTCTTTTCTATTCTCCTCCCCTAGTCTCCTCATGGCGCAAACGGTTTTTTTTTTTTTAATTTTATGTGCTTGAGGACTTTGGGTTTGGGGCAGAAATGGAGATGGAGGAGGAGGAGGAGGACATTGGTGAAGACAAAGATGATAAAGGATTAGGAGATGGAGATGATGTGTTTTATGATGATGATTTTTAGTTGATTACTTGATTTGCTTTTACTCAATGCTCGTACATTAAGACTTTGGATTTATTTCGTGTGAATTTTAAGACTTTCATATGTTGCATTGCATGATTAATTGTTGCATTTGTGTGATTTCTTATTAATTTATAAGTGATATGATATTTTGGGTAGAGAATATAGTCTAGGTAAATATATTAAATTTTTTTTAGTTTTGGTGCGCTTCGCCCCCTAAAAGCTCGCTCCCCGCCTGCGCTTTTGCGCCTAGGCTCGGGGGCTAGTTTTGCGCCTCGGTGCGCCTCGCGCTTTTTTAAACTAAGCCATACACCATACTTAACGAAGCACTTGAAGGAAAAAAGTTGTATTTTATTTATTTGAAGGATCGAATCTGAATCTCTCACGCTTATACTGTCGGTGATATAACTAAACTACGAAAGTTATGGGGTACTCTTAAAATTGTCATTGGATAAGGCATAAGTATATCAATTTGACCCTCAACCTTCAACATGACGATCATATTCTTTTATTTTATGTCAAATTGTGCCCCTTGAAATACCCGTTAAGTATGTGAAATAGTCAAAAGGGCATTTGAAAAAAAAATGAAATACTTTAAGATTAACATAATTCATTGTCGTGGTGTCCCTATCTATAGCATGACCTAACATAAACATTCGAAACGCTTCTTGTGGTGTAAGTTCCCACAAGTTCGGATTAGGTTCTAGGGACAGAAGTAGCACCCCTCTTGAACGAGGTAACTACAAATGATTTGTGAGACCCTAACACTATCGAATCCGACTTTACAAGTACAAAATGCTGCTTTTGTTAGAACCTTTTTTAGCAGGCAGCACCAAAACAGTGGAAGAAGTTGATTCATTGCAGGGAGTGAACGAGTCATATCATGTTGAAGCCAAAAAAAAAATCCAAAAAGAAAATAATAATCAAGGGATGATTATAGGGCAACCTCGGATAATAATACTTCACAATAATTTGCTTATACCTTTTTCTCTTTTCTTTTTTATGACGAGAATAACAGTAAACCACACTTGACACTTGAAAAATTAGGTGTGATCGGCCAACACCTAACGCGTTGGTTGAATTTGAACTTGAAACCTTCGGTCTCACACTATCCTCATTCGAATGACCCCTCGGCCATCTCCGATGGATGGTAAGTCGTCTAAACTCTTGTTTTGAGGTTCGCAGGGTGATTCGCTTTACTTTGCTTTTTTTTTTCCTTTTTTTTTCTCATAAATAATAATAACAAAAAAAGACAAATGTAAACAACAGCTGATGAAACTCAATGCATTTCTTACTTGTTTATTCTCAGAAGATAAATAATTTCTTGCTGATTTTCGACAAATCCTCTGAGAGAGAGGGAGATAAGAGTAGGTCAAAAACTAATTTGTCAGCTGAAGCCATGAATCAGAGACCAAAAACTTACTTGCACATGATGTTTGGAATCAATAGAGCCCCAAGAACTTCCACCAAAATGTCCCAACGACTCCCCAGATCACCGCGTTTACAATGGCCATGATAAACCCATACTTGAATACATCTGGAAGATCTACATAACCAGCTGTTCACACAGTTGCATAAACACTAGTCAGTCACAATATCTACCAACAGTACGATTATTTTGCATTCAGCAATGGGAGTTTGGAGCGAACAATTTCAACGGGCTAAATCAATATGCAGATAGCAGATATGCAGTAGAATTTCGAGCAAGGCACAAAATCCATGAAAGATATTGCAGAGAGAAATGGAAATCAAACTAGGATAAAAATTAGTCGTACCTCCGAAATATACAGCAGCTTGACCACTGCTATAATGTGTCAAAGCACCAAATAGATTGGTATTATAAGCTAGAGCCAGTGCTGCTAGCACACCTGGAACTCCAGATGCCAAATGCATGGCGAGAAATGCGGAGTACAATGCTCCGACATGGCCAGTTTGACTTGCGAATAGGTAGTGGATAAGGAAGTAAGAGGCTTGAAGAACGCAAAATGCAGCCGGCCAACTCAACGACAGTGATTGAAGTGATTTGGCTACACAATTAGACATCCAGCTCACGATGCCGAGATTCGTCAATTGGCCAGCCATGCCCACCAGAACTGCAAACCATGCCAAAGTATCCCATGCTGATTTCTCACTTAAGCAGTCATCCCAATCAAGCACTCCTAATAACAAGAGGATCGAAAGACCAAGCATTGCAGCAACAACACTTGCAATACCAAGAGCGTCTCTGCATGAAGATCATCTCATGTCAATCGACTGTTCACAGAGCACTCTATCAACTAGTGTTCAATGCTTTAACTTCAATGTTCAGTCCAAGAAAAGCAATAAACTACATGTACCAGATAATCAGTTTCAAGCAATGTAAATCAGAAAATTGGCAAAGAACCTTTATCGTACTTAAATGCTATAAATACACAGTCTAGTCACTTTCAGATTTTATATTCCACTCAAAGATGTTTCTATTAGCAGTAATGCGGTTAAAATGGAAATGCAATACGTACCCAAAAACCCACAAAGAAACTGCAAGAAGCATTGTACCGATCATAACAAATTCGTTTTTCGTCACAGGTCCCATAAGCTCCAATTTCTTTGTAGCCATTGCAGGGGCTTCAGGTGTATCTTTGGTTTCAGGAGGGTAAAGCTTGTACAAGATGAATGGTGTAGCTAGAAGAGAGACAAGAGCAGGCAAACTTGCTGCCTTGAACCAAGAAACCCATGGGTTCGAAATTACAACCCCAAGCTCCTCAGCAAGTTTGAGACATAGTAGATTTTGAGCTGCAGCAGTTAGGAAAAGACCACTAGAGTTACCAGCAGACTGTCACACATCAAAAGAGGGAATGCATGAGTAAGTAGGAGACGAGAAAGACACAAGCCACATGCAATTGTACAACCCATTCAGAAATAAGTACTGCTTCCGTGGATCACAGAATTTCATATCTTAGACAAAATTATATAGTTCAATTTCACTAATTGGACAAAAGCTCAAGGGAATGCCTGATAAATATCCCCTCTTGAAATAGGGATATTAATGAAGGTTTACAAACCAAACCGAACCAAAGTACAGAGAAACCATAACATTCTTTTCCTCTCAATGTTAGAATTCACAAGGTGGTTACAACTCACATTAGCAATTCGAAAATCTTACAGCCACATAACACAAGTATTGACAACAGCTATTTCCACTAACGAACACCCATAATGAGGAAATGCATTATCGACACCTTCAAACATACTACATTCTTCACAAAACTAATGGCCAAATCACATGATAAATGGTTTGATGCAGTAGCTACACCATGATTCGAAGCCCACCAATAGACGAACTTTAAATAGGAATAGGTGATATTGTGAAGAGAAAAACATACAGCAATACACCAGAGAAATGGGATAACACTAACTAAGATTTTATACTAAAAAAAATCAATCTTGATTCACACTTTGAAACAATAACACACAACAAAATTAGGTACCAAATCCAAGCACGAAACTTTTCCACAAAGACACTCAGCAATCTAATTACAAAACTTCCAAATTCCAAGAAATGTAACTAAATGAAGTCCAACAACAAATCATCAATAATAATAATAAAGAAAGGCAGCAAGAAACCTGAAATTGCGACTGCACTAAATATGATCCAAGCTTCTTCTTGGAGGGGTCACCAGGCTTACTCCCGGCCGACAACGACAGCGACTTGATAATGGGCAAGAACACTCCGCCGGCTCTGGCGGTGGTGCTCGGCATTGCCGGCGCAATCAGCGCTTCACTGAGAGTCAAGCCGTAAGACAATCCGAGAGTACTCTTTCCCAACCATTTCACAAAATAGGTGGCAATCCTATCGCCCAACCCCGTCTTGACGAAGCCGCGGGCGAAGAAGAAGGAGATGACAATCAACCAAATAACCTCATTGGTGAAGGCGGAGAAGGCGGAGGTGAAGCTGAGTGTTTTGGTGAGAACTGAGGTGGTGAGGCCGAGGAACGCCCACGCGCCGACGGGGAGGGGGCTGAGGACGAGGCCGGCGATGGTGGAGAGGAAAATCGAGAGCAATTGCCATGCCTGGGGGGTGACTTCGGGGGGTTTTGGGACGAAGAACCGGACGACGACGCCAATGGCGACTGAGATTATTAAGGGGATTAGTTTGGCGCCTTGTAGAGGAGGGGATGACGGTTCGGATTCGATTGGGGCGGCGGCGGCGGCGGAGGAGGAAGCGGAGAAGATGGGGAGCCTTTTATGGATGGGGTGGAAGAATGAGGCATTGGTGGGGTTGTGGATGAAAGAGAGTTTGGAGGCGGGGGAGGTGGGATTGAGGGGGCGGGGGAGGGCGGCAGCTGGGCGGGGGCGGGGGCGGAGACGAGGGAGGGAGAAGCGGGAGAAGGTGGTGGTGGAGGAGGAAGAGTAAAGCGCGATGCTCTCCATGAGAGAGAGAGAGAGAGAGAGAGAGAGGTTTTGGAGGCGGAAACTACGAAGGAAACAGCACCACAGAGGGGAAGTGTTGGAAGCAACTTTAGCTGTTACGTCTGTTATGCGAGCGCTTCATATAATATTGAGGTCCACATCAAACTACTTGGAATCTCCATTTCTCTTTCTCTCTCTCCTTTTTTTTTTTTTTAATAATCATTCAGATGTGCTTAAGCATACTTAGTACTCAAATATTTATAGTTCTAGTACTAAATACTCAATATGTAATTTATTGAAATTTTACACTAAGAAGTTTATTTTTCGACACAACTTTACTTTCCATAAATTTTTCGGAGACTTGAAAATCCTAATATCATGTCAGAAAATAAATGAATTCGTAATTCTTGGTGGGGATGATCTAACGGTGGAGTGAGGTTATTTGGAGATAAAAGATTACGGGTTTGAATCTCTTCAATACCACATGTCAGGTGCATGAGTAAAAAAAAAAAAAATGAATTCATAAATGTAAATTAAAAATAAATTATTTTACAATTGTTCACAAAAATGCCCTAACATGAAACCACGTAAAAAATGGTGCTAAATTGTTGCCTTGAAATATTGGCGAATGAAAATTAAAAAGAAATAAGTGTATTTAAGTAAAAATGATTTGGTTTTAACTTATACATTGTTTCCAAACCATTTCATTGCAGAACCGATCTTTGATGGATTCAACAACCTTCTTGCCTTTTCCCGACGCTCTCCCCCTCGATGTTTTTCTTCCGATTAATTTTGTGGATTGAAAATTTCAATGGATCGTTGTTGATGTTAAATTCGTGAAAAAAAAGGTTGATCTATTAATGAAAATTTTACAAGATTGTTAATTTCGCCAGAAAACTTGATGGAGTGTAGATTTGCGACTAAAATAAAAGTATTACATGTATAGGTTGGGGTGTTTTTGTAAACATTTGTAAATGTTGGGATATTAAGTATAATTTTTAAAACTCATGTCATTATATATTTTGTTTTCAATTTATACATATGCGTCCACGTGTCTCCGACGTGATGACTAAACTTCCGGTTCTTGGAAAAACTTATAACTGATAGACTTATAACAAAAATGAAACTTTAGATACGTAACTAATTATAGATTGGTGTATAACTGTTATAAGTTGTAAACGTTGGGGTGCTAAATATAATTAAGTCATTTAAATATACTCAGTCAAATTGATCAAATCAATATTTAGTGACATTTTTATTATTTTGTTGGTGCTTGACTATATTTGAATATAGATACTTGTAATGCATTTATAATTCTTTTGATATTCGATTATATTTAGATTTAGGTATTAGCTCGTAAGACGGTTTCACATAAGAGTCCATCTTTATTATATTTCAAATAATGTATCACAAAGTCTTATGTGATTTTTAAATATTTCATGAGTAGTAACATATGTTGTTTTTTATTTTTAATTATTGAGAGAACGGTACATTTCAATGTCAGTACATTTCTTTTTTATACGGACATCTCCACTGCTTAGTGTCGCCAGCCAGAAAGTAATTAACTTATGTTGTTAATACACTCATTAGATAGAAACATTGAGTTTTTGAAAATCATGGTTAGGCTTAGGAACAATAAAATAATGTCACTTTTCAATGGTTTGTAATCTGTCCAAAATCCAAGACATTTGGGGAGCATATTCCAATTAGTAGTATCTCTAAAACCGTCGAATATAAATAAATTAAAGGTGATTTTGACAAAACGCCCTTTTAGAGAATTAAAAAACTGTCACCCTCCCAAATCCCTATAACCTTGCCACTCAAATAAAATGTCTGTTACATTGCTTACATAGTGTTTTTAGTTAAAAATAAAAAAATAAAAAATATTGGATGCGACATCTCTCTCCTTGGTGATTCATCGATTGAGTGTTATCAAACACACATTTTGAAATTTCTGTTGATTTACCTTTTGTATATTATTTCTTCAAGATTACATAAAAATGACGAAAATAATGAGTACAGATTTTTTTTAAAAAAAAACCACACGATTCTTGCTTCAAATGGTAAAAGAATAAGGGTAAATTACATATTAAGTAAGATTATGTGGCAATTTTAACCAAAATAATCTAAGAGTTGCTAAATTCACCACCATTTTTACTCTTTATAGTATAAATTATTTTTCATTTTTTTATTAGTTATAAATTTACCTAAAAATCCTTACTAATTAAAAAAAAAAAGCGTTCCGTTCGAAGTCCTGTGTTCGAATAGTTTGGATATGTTCTAAATCCTGTTTTCGAACGGTACTTGAGCAAAAATTTATTGAGTCCGTTCGAAAATAATTTTCGAACATCCATTTTCGAATGAGACTGTATTTTAAAAATCTAAATTGTTCGAAAATTGAATTTCGAACAAATAGTGAGTTCAAAATTTTATTTTCGAACCACTCCTAACTTGTTTCTTTTTAAGTAAATGACATTTAAGTAACTTTAAAATTATTCTTTTTTTTTTCTTTTGTGGTGCAAATAGTCGTTCCCATAATCTAATATTATAGACTTATAGTAGTTAAAATTATGTAGCCAAGGTATTATTTTTTTAACAAATATAATCTTCAGTCCATATTTCAATCATCAAACGCGAGGTAAAGAGTAGCAAACCATCTCGTTTTATCAAAAATTTGTATCAAATCCTCCCGTGTTTTTTGAATTACATCAAATCCCTTTATAATAGTTAAAGCATAACTTTCCTTTTTTAATTTTTTTTTTGCCCCAAAAATCATCATTTCAAAGTAAAATTGAAGTGCCCAATGCAAGGTAAATAAGGATATATGGTCCAAAATTTGGAAAAAAAAAATTATGCATACTTTTTAAAGTGGTCATTTGCATTAAAATTTAGAATCTCTTGGCCATTTTTTACAATCATGACATTATAATTGTTGGAAATAAAACACCAGCTTAAATGATTTTTACAATAACAACAGACACTCTCAATTTTTTTCAATTAATTCAGATACATCATAATAAATTTACATGTGTACACCCTACATGTATAACAATGTTAAAAAAATTCAAATATAGTATTTGAATTTAGGTATTGAATTGATTATAAAAAATAAATAAATAGAGGTGCTATAATTATAAAAGTTATTAAAGATTGTAGTTCATTTGCAACAATTAAAAAGTCATATTATAATTACAAATTAAATTTTGTAAACGTTGTGATTTTTAATGCAAATAACCTCACAATGTTTGGTGCAATCTTAAAAACACAAAGTAATTTGACGCATTTTATCTACAAACACTATACTTGCTGAAATCATGTTTTTTTTTTTTAAATAAAGAAAAAACATCGTTTGGTCAAATGTATTAACATCCCTATAAACAGAAATTTATGGTTTGGACACATATAACCATAGCTAAATCATGAGCCGACCGTCGAGGCCAACCCACCGTAAATTTAAACATGAGAAAGAAGCTGGAAATCTTTGAAAGGATGTTGCCAACATAATACATTTTATGTGAGATGCACTCCAATTCAATCAAGACAAAAACTCGTATTAAACCATATTTCATGAGACAATTTTAAATTCAACTTAAAAATCACATTTATTATCTTGTTAACATTTGTTAAATTTGAAAACAGATCTTGACCCATCTTACTATATTTTTAACTCGTAACCTCACACAATATTACATAATCAATAAATAGATTTTGAACCATACTTGGTAAGTATGCAGTTTCAAATTTCAATATATTAAAAAAACAGCCTTTAACTCACACCATCGCCGCCCTTGTGTGAAGGTAGGCCGTAGGTGAATTAATTTTTAAAGGAAATGACTAATAATTAGCGGCAATGATTCGTTAAAATTGAACGATGCACTATTAGTTAATCAGATTCAACGACAAAACGTCATGACACAAAATTAAAAATTGCCCAATTTGTAAATGACAAAACAAGGCATACGCCGTTGGTAAGTACAAAGTAGATGATGAAATATAACATAGCCCACCATTTAAATATATAAGACCGAGAGAGAGAGAGAGCTACAACTCAGCATGAAAAAATACATTAAATTTTAAAAACTATACACTTCATAGTTCATAGCATCAGCATGGATCACCAGATTTTTCATCCCTCGTCAGAACAAACACGACAATTCATCTCTCTCTCTCTCTCTCTCTCTCTCTCTCCCCCCCCCCCCCCCCTAAATATCCCAATGTTCACAAGTACAGTATCAGAAGTTTTCTTGGAACAGACATACACAGCTCTGTGGATTCCACCCAATCAGTACTAACTTAAGAACTCAAAGATGGACAGTTTGGAAGATCATATATTCATATGCAGATTGAATTTCATATGTTAACATACTCGAAACTGTGAAAGAAATTAATCTGTTGGGAAAGGTTTTCAGCTGGAAAAAAGTGAGGTTCTTACCGTTTTAGCACAAAATATAGCAGCATGTTAGTAGCAGCCCAGTCCTGCATTCATTCCACCACAAAGCCTGTGCTTCTTAAACAACTTCACCGTCCAGCATTATCGATCTCAGGAAAATCATCGATGCAACTCAGTTTCTGAAGGATGAGCCTTTCTTGCTTGGCATCTATAGTGCTTTAGTTAGGAATGTCCAAATAAAAAAGAGATTATGATAACATAGAGATCCAACTCTAACTCTAACTCTACTAGTAGTGGACATGAACTGATTTTCAACATCCAATTACACAGTTGATCATGATCATAGATTTCAATAACCACATTAAAATATCATAGCTATTGGCACAAACCCAGCTTAACCCATTTAAACCAGTTAAGAATTTAAACGAGTCAAAAGGAAACAAGGTGTCATTATAATTTATTGACTCGGACTGCTTGCGTCATTAAAACTGCAGCATAATCCTGAGAAGTGTGATAAACTGTAGAAGCATTTATTCACTGACACAGACACACTTACACATGTACTTCCAACAAGAATTGACATTAGTTCCTGCAAGTTATATGTAGATACTATAGTATGCATATTCTTTCATGCAAGTATATTTATTGGGGTGAAAAAAGAAGTTTCTGCTAGACTGTACCTGTGTCAAAACCTTAAAGCTTAATAGCTTATAATATTGCACATTTGCTTATCATCGCAGCACTGTAGATTTCCAAGATATTTTCTACATGCACATGGAAATATAAAAAGATGTTAAGGATACATTCTTGATCAGGGTGGTCCATGAAATTGGAATGCAAGGCATTCCCAACACTGTCCACTATTGCTGAGGTAGTCATGGATGATTCAATACATAGTATAGCAGTGATTGCATCCAGACGAGTAACCTCATTTCTGAACATCAGCCTTGCATGTGCTACAGACATTTATAAGTTTTAAGGAATGGTCCAAATGGAAGAAAAGGACCGGACACTGAGAATATATCAAGCATTTACCTTGAGCAAGGCGAATCAAACTTTCCAGCATGCGGACGGTAGTCCTGGCTGTAACAGTATTCTAGTTAAAGCAATATTGAGAGAAAATATCAGAGATGCCATAAAGTAACATATATGTTTTAGTATGCAAAACCTGCATTCTGAGTTGCAGACCGTCTTTGGAGTTGATAATAGCTTGATATGACCTTTTCAGCCTCCTTTGTAAGGACAGGTCTGAAATATCCTTTCACGAATTGAATATACCTGAAAGAGAAGTAACTCTATCATCATGTTATAGTTGTTCTTCTGGATGTGAAAAATAAGCATATTACTAGGTGAAGGATTGTCATACTAGACACACTAGCAACATGACATGAAAGATGAAAGACCCGCACTTGGTTTAGACCTAAGAGGAAGTTTCTTAATAAAAATTGAGTGGCAGTCATGTGAAAGTATTTTCACATTGTTACTTAAATACAACATATGTTGTGCACTATGTTGAGTGGATTAATTATAAGAAGAAAAAGATAATACCTAAGATGAAAAAAGAAAAGTAAAAAAAAGAAGAGTAAAAAAAGATAAACTTGACACAGCTAACATATACCACTAACTGCAAGGTACAAATACATGGTAACAAATGAACTTCAGAGTTAAAAAAGACAATAATCTTTTTTTCTTTTTCCCTTTTTCTTTTTTTATCACAAGTAGTATAGTGAAAAGTGAAAAAGCGGATTAAGAGAGTTGATACTAATTTCAGCCTGAAACTTCAAATTGTTTCCAAAATAACTTACTTCCTAAGCATGGTAAGAGACCATATGTCAGATAAACCTTCATCATGGCTTTCTTTCTGCTGTTCTGACTGCAAATAAAGTTCAAGGAATAAATACACAATTCAGAATAGACAATTAATTGCTACATGGTCCAATCAAAATGCAATTTATAGCCCTCTAGTCACCTCAGAAAGAATGTGAGATGAAACAACTGCATCCCACTGTGGGTTCTTTGTGTCTAAGAGGACGAGAACTATATCGAATCTGCTCAGTAAAGGTCCAGAGAGTGCAGTGTTGACCGATAGTGCTAGCAAAGGTTAAAGAATGAAGACATTTTAACTCAAGGGAGAGATATAAATTGACAGTTATAGATCTTTCAAAAGCTTTCGAGGAACTGGAAAACAAAATTGACAAAATGTGGAACAAAGTTGCCCATCTACCATGTAAATTATCAGTGCCCTACTAGCTGAAGGATACGTTGGTCTGGATCATACTTTCCCTTTGGATTTGTGGCACCAAAAACTATTGTTCTTGTACTGAGAGTTGTTACAAGACCAGCCTGAAGATTTTAAAACAACCACATGGTCATGAATTTACAGTCAGCTTATGCATTGATTAAAATATGAAAGGTAAATCTTGTATCTTATGCCTCAATCAAACATGATAACAAAATCATTTGGTTTTAAGAGAGTCCTTTTGTCAATGTGCATCATAACAGTTACATGTGTGCTTGTGAGCACTAGCACATTTCAAACATAACACAAAAGTGATAACTTTATAGATTACATTAAGATGGGAAATTACTCAACCAGATAGGTGAGACAAAACCTGCAGAGGTTTTAACTATACCTTGGCCACACTTATGGTTTGCTGCTCCATAGCTTCATGAATAGTTGCCCTGTCATGTTCCCTCATGCTATAAGAGAAAGTGTTAGCAATGTAATGTACCTCGGATACCTACTTGTCTAGCAGGATGAACAATTAGAAAATATAATCTATATTCTAGCCATCAATCAATAAACCTCATTATAGATGAAGATAACTTGATATTATGCTGAGTCTGAATAGAAATATGGTTTAGTAAAAATAATATCTGAAACAAAAAAAGAAAAGTTAATTGGACTAATCTTCACTTTCTTAGTTTCATGATTTGGCTAGGTTGATCAATACAAAAGGTCAAATTAAGATATTAAACCACATTTCTTCAAAAAAAAAAAAAAAAGAAATAGCATAAAAAAGAAAATAAAAGAAAACGATATTATACCACATGAATACCTCTACGAAAGATTTAGTGCGGAAACCTAATAGTGAGGAAAAGTTCAATGCCGAAGTTAAATGAAGGAAATAATTATCTCACAGGTTCTACCTATCAAACTCATCTATACAACAAAGACCGCCATCTGCCAACACTAGGGCTCCAGCTTCCAGCATCCATTCCCCTGACAATAAATTTTTTTATACGATTAAGTGTAAAGGTGCAATATAAATAAAGCTTCAAGAAGTACCAGCTAGAAGTGTTAGAATACCTCCATCTTTGACTGCAGTGACCGTCAGTCCAGCACTAGTGCTCCCTAGCCCAGTGGTAATTACGGATCTATTGCTCAATTTGGCAGCAAACTTTAGGAACTGAGACTTTCCAGTGCCTAGTAAAATCAAATATATTAAACATCTCTCAAGCTCAGAAGACTAAGCTTTCCAGTGCCTAGCAAATCGTAGCATTAATGAGAAGTAATATAAAATCCATTAGTTCTAAGAGGATGTAAAAACTGTGTTTTGGACAGGAAATCACAGATCATGTAGAATGATCAAGAAGAAGATATCATGTGAGATGGCAGATCCAAGAATATACATCAAACAATAGAGGAACAGGATTCCATATTTTACCAGGATCACCAACCAAAAGCAGATGAGACTCTCCTCGGATCTTTGTACCAGAATTATCAACATGTTGAACGCCTCCAATAAGCGTTAGTGCAACTAAATAAAATAGAAACTTCAGCAGTGGGTAAATTCTTGGTTATACTTGAAACACCAAAATTTTTATCTTATGATTGCAAATTGTGGCCAATCATTGAAACGAAAAAGGCAAACTCTCATTACCTGCAAGTTTGACAGTAAAGAGTCCAAAAATCTGTGGGCAGATACGTCGAAGAATTGCATTTCTTCCTAAACACTTAATAATGGATATATCAAACATAGAAGTCAAGTAGTAAATAGGATGACACAACTAGCAGCATCTACTACCTCTCAATGGGTTGTCCTTGAAATCTGACCAGAATTGATTGAATTTCGCGACAGTGTCCTCAGGAATATCAATATCTGACTTCAATTCATTCATCCTCCTGAAAGGTGTAATTAAAACAAAAAATGTGACAAAATAAAATAAAAAAGGGGAAAAATATGGCCATCATATAATATTCAAAATTTCAGGTTTTAATGATAAAGAGAAGAAATAAAACATATCATGTATTCAAATGGATTGTTGGAGACATAAATATGAACACACAAGTCTTACCATATCAAACTCTGTTTCATGGTTTACAGCTCAACAATTAAGTATAGCGTAATGACCATAACTACTCACAAGTCACAACTGCAAGTTATGGTTCTGGACATATAATAGGCATATTTATCTACTGCTCAATCAAGATAAAAAAATAGACACCAACTGCTCATTTCCTTTGATTTTGGAAAGTGGCAACAGCATAGAGTCGTTCTGATATAGATTAATGGCTTTTAGCAAAAGTAGTTTTCTGTCTTTTCTCCCTAAATCCAGGAAAAAGCTAGATTGGAGAAAAGAATGGATAATTGTTTGTATGATCATGAAGTGAACTTGTGAATTAATTTTCAGCTGGAAAAAGGAATAGAGACTGATGGTTGTTAGGATCTTCTGGAAGAAACATATTATAATGTGAACTAGCAATAGTGGTCAGTAGAAGTTAAGTAAGATACTTTCAGCTTTTGAAGTCTGATGCTGCAATAAATCATTGTGGAGCTCAAAATGTCCCAAAGTGCCTAAGCTCATGACACTTCTCAGTTTGCAAGACACGATAATGTTTAAATTCTCTCACATTATGATAACAATGACATAATTCAACTTCTTTGAGTCCCATTCCTGGCCATTAACTCTTGAAACCTACTAAACATAAGTTGGATCATGCAATTAAGCTGGTAAAATTGCCTTTCAGCAAATATAATCCTAAAGTTCCAATGGCATAACTGCCTCTGGTATTATCCAGGTCCAGCGTCCAATATCATCTATATTTAGCTCAAACAACATAGTTAGAACCTCAAAATAAAACAATATCAATATTTGGAAAAAAGACACCCCATTATAATCATTTAAATGTATGGATACCCCCAAATCCTCAAAACAACCTCATTAGATGCGCCCAAACTGCTGAAGCTGACAAGATTGTGGGGGGAAATGCAAATGTTCATGCTCGACTAACATAGTATATACCTTCACATCAATAGAGGATGAGAGTTGGTGCTTTATTTGAATTTATCTAACTGTGCATGTCATGCTAGACTTACATTAATAAAAGAAAAAAAAGTCAAAACAGGAGAAAGCGAGAGGGCCTAAATATGTTACCTAAGATAATTAGCAATTAATACAGGCTCAAGGTCACAGCGCACGTCCTTCGCATCTGAGGACCATTTAGCTGTCAAAACTCCAGTAACAAGTACATCATCTGAAGGGGAAATTAAGAAATGTGAATACACACGCTTATCAATGCACACCTCAAATGGATTTAGAGCATAAGATTGTCTCAATAGGTACCTCCAGCTTTAACAATGTCAACGAGATCATCCTTAAGAATAACAGGAATTGAACGAGGGATAGCTCCAACACCTAAGACTTGTGTGCTTTCTTGAATTTTAATTTCTTGATAGTCATGACATATGCTTGTGTCTTCTACTATCTGGAACCGCGTGCTTTCACAATCCTACATGGAACAAGATCAAGCTCATCTGACTTAGTAAGCAGCTTAAGAGACCAAAAGCAAACCAAGCAAAGTCAAACCCTAGGACGCAAACCAAACTCTTTCCAAGATTTTCAAGCTAATTTTCGTTACATATTTAAGCTTCGGCACTGGCAAAATCTGATCCTTAATCAGGTAGCTAGCATGCCCTAACAAAATGATTTTAATGTAGTTTTGATATAATAATGCTCATATTTACATTTTAAGAGTGCAATTTATCCCTTATGCTTAGCTCGAACCATAACCAGAAGGCCCAAGTGGAGATCAATTTACAAGTATTTGATGTTCCTAGGTGTTGCCGTGACTTGCATGAGCATGGAGAAATTCATTGTGCATTTAATTCTGCCTCAGTTTCTTGTTAGTCATGTATTAAAGTATTAATAGAATCACGTTTTTAGTCTTACAACTTAGTGGTTATAGGTTCTTATGCATATATATCTTCCAACCCAGCTATTTTCATTTTGACTCGTAATTTCAAAACGTTTCTCCCAATTCAATGCTGAAATTCAATCACTTAAGAATGGCAACCATGGGCCCTATCAGTGTTGCTCGGAGTAAAGACAAAAAATGGGAGAAAGCATGCACATGAAAGCATGGATATATTAAACAGCTGACACAAATACAAGATTCTTATATGAGTGCTTCTTTGGCTGCATAGTATATATTAAACTTGCTTGGCTGTCTTTCTAAATCCTAGTCTATAAAAGCATGGATCTAGAACATACCTGAGAAGGGCAAAGAGTAGGCTGAGTTATGGAATTTCTGGTTTCCACCTCTGGATAGACTTTGAATCTACAGATTATCTTTGATTCAGTTGACTAAAGATCCACATCATAACAGGTCATTTACAAGCTCAGGAGAGCATCATGCAGCCATAATTCATGAGAACTGAGGAAACCATTAATAAACAGTTTCCAGCCATGAATGCACAAAAACTAATAACTTCTAAGCATCAAGTTTCCTACTACAAGGCAAGAAAATTACTAACTTCATAGCATCAAAATTTCTAATATAAATTCCTAAACAAAGTATGCCTTATATAATTAATTTTCATCTGAAGGCAATCTGCAGTGAAAGAAGCACAATTTGCAACTGAAAAGGATGCAGCTTTGTACTGGAGTCACTCAATGTGTTTTATATCCTTCACATCTCAAAAAAATAGTAGTTATGATGCATGGTATGGTCTAAATGACTGAGGTTATTTGCGATCATTACTTTGCTCAACAAGTAGTCTAAAAGAAGTCAAGCATATCAAACCACAGAAATCAGACCTATGTTTGCACAATCTACATTCAAAAATCTTCTCGCCTTCAGTCATCTTGATTGCACCAGACCTAATTACTGTGCCTTTGAGAGTGAGAAGAATCCCACGGTGCTTTACCCTTACACGTCCAATACTTGGAAAAGTTTCTGCACTAACTCACAGATATAATCATATAAAAATAGATTTTTCATAATAGAGCTGGTACTTCAAAACAATCCGATATGTAATCAACAGCAGGTAAATGACTCACCAGGGCATTCAAGAGGAGAACCTGAGACATTTATCCGAACGTGTATATAGGCCTTTACACTAGCATTCTCCATTTTCTTGAAATCCTCAAAGATCACTTTCTACAGATTCAGTTCGAACAATACATGTTACACGAGCTTGACATCCTTATGGAAGGAATTTTTCAGAAGTCCCATTGAATAGAACTAAGTAATAACAGAACAAACAGCATTTTATGCCCTATTCATGGTCATCATTTATGACCAGCAACGGCATTTCAACTAATATATACACACTGAAACTATAATATATGACATAAATCTGAAAGAAACCTCAGCCCAGACCGCAGATTCATCAAAAATCGGTAGATATTCCTTAGGCTGTGAGAAAATGAGGTGTGCCAGTGGTGGATTGTCATCCATCAACTCAGCAAAACTTCAAAAATTAAAATAAAATTGTCAAGAAGAATCCCATTAGCGCGAGATAACTATAATTCTGTATATATAAATTTATATAAGAATTGAACTACACAGGCGGAGTGCGCGAGTTTGAGGTGAGTGATTAAACATACTCAACATGGAGAGGATAGTGAAGCCGAGGATCAGAAGAGAGGACAATACTTCGTAGTTGGTCCAAGTGATGTTTAATCAGAAATGCGGCCATTTCTTTGCCGCGCCCACTGTCGTCCTCCATTACCACCGCCATCTGTGAGAGAGGAGGGAGAGTTTTTGGCGGAAAGGGGGATTTATTTGATTTTCTGGGTATAAGAATTAACAAATTGCAAGGAAAAATGCTTTTTCTTTCGTGTTTAAAATTCGTCGCAAAAATGAAATTTTTGGTATTGACACGACACGTAAGAATACGAGCGTGAAATAAAGTAATATTAAATAAATATCTAGCATATTTATTAATATTATCATGTTGACACAACGCATACATGATATAAACTTTTAGCTATCTTATCGATAACAACACCCAATATTATAAACCTAAATATTAACATATTTTTTTAGAGTCATCATGTTGTATTATCACGTAATGTTAATAATTATCAATTCTAGACTTGGACTTTCTTATTTTAATGGTATTATTACATTACGTTAATTTTCCACCTCATTTTTTGAATTACTTTTGTATTTACACGCATGGCTCTAATGTGCCACCCCAACAATCCGACACATAATTTTCATCTCAACATTTTTATTAAATTATTGAAAGATCATGACTTTCTTTTCCTTCAAATTATAAAGGCAGTACATTTTTTTTTATATAAAAAAACCCCCACTAAAAGTCAAGATACAATGTTATATTTAGTCTTAAACAATAACCATCAAATTGAATAGATATTTCATTTAAAGACCTGTTAAAACTTTGAAGTGCCCGAAAAAACCGTGATCACCGGTTCTGATTCCGTCAACAGTTTCGGAACCGTGGTCATCGCTTCCGGGCTGGTTCCATCAACAGTACAGACTTTGGCATTTATGTCGGAACCGGCCAAGAACCACCAGTTACTGGTTCCGAACCAGAACTGTTGGGACTAGTCCGACCGTTGCCATTCCGGTTCCTAATTTTGGGACCGTGGAACCGGAAAAAAAAGGACTGAAATGGGCACCTCAGCCTGTCTAATTATTAGCTAGTGTTATTGCGTTGATATACACAAATCAAACAAAAATCCGCATCTCTTTCATCATACAAAACAATATAAAAAACTATGTTACAAAATTACAGCAGCATAATTAACCAAAGATCCCTGCAGGCTAAGTTTTTCAACCGGATCGTCTTACAGCATGGGAGCGTAAAAAAGGAACGTGATATCAAAGTTAGTTTATCACTAACGATCATGATGGGTGCCTGCAAGCAACATCTTCATCATCTCGAGGCTCCAGCAATAAGAAGCATTCAGCTAGCCTTCATCGAAACCAAATTCTGGAAAAATCGAGTCATTGATCTGCCAATACAAGGGCTGTAGCTTTCTTAAATGCTTCAGAGGCTTTCTCCAGATCAATTTCTGTATGACCAGCAGAGACGTATAATCTAATCCCAGCAGGTAGCTTGCATTTGTCGAGTATCGATCTTTTTGAAGTCGCGACAAAAATGGCATGTTCCTTCAGTAACTGCAAATGCAATGGCTCACCCTCAGATAAGATTTCCTAAGACGGAAAATGATTAAAGGGCTAAGGCGTTTAGACCACTTACATGATCGGCAATATCTTCGAGCACTTGAAGATCGGCCTTCAAGGATCCTGCAGACTTCTTCAGTTTCATAAAAACTATTGGCGACTTTGGATCACTGACTATCTCAAGGCCTTGTACATCCGATAAACCTGGATTCTTAACGAGGTTAGACATAGATAATGAGGAAATAATTCCCCCAGATACAGAATTAGGTCAAAAATGAATCGGTGATGAAAACTGATGCGGAATCTTTTCTGAATTATTCCCGAGAGGAAAAGGAAGACCACCTTTACGTAGAGTTGCTATGTTCTTCTCCAGCTTGGTGATAAGATTAGGATTTTCTTCCAGAACATCAAATGCAGTGATTGCGGCACTTGCCAGATAAGGAGGCAAGGAAGCAGAAAATACATAACCAGAACTACTGAGACGCTGCCAATGAAGAAATATAGTGGTATCAGAGAAGCGGGAGATTTACTGTGATTACTGAAAGCCAGTATGGAACGCATTTGGTTGAATTCCTACCTATTCTGGTTCCTCAAAAGCCAAAAGTGCTATATATTCTAACGATGTCTAGTATTCTACGGGGACATATCCTACTATGCAAAATTCTACCATTTATTTTGCAACACAATTGAACTCCTCGAATTCTCCAAAGTAACCATTATAAGGGGTTAAATATAATTGACGAAATGATATCCTGTAGATATGGATATCAACAACAGAAATATGCCTATTTCCTTAAAAGGTTGCTCAAAATACTAACCAGAATCCTGAAAATCAACCTATTATTCAAAAAGAAGAATTAACTAATAACCACTCCACACAGACACACACATGCACATAGAGCAAGACAAACGAATGGATAAAATATATAAATTGAGAAAATCCAAAGCAGTAGAAAAAATTCGAAAGGATGCTCCTTTTTTATCCGCATTTAGATCAAGCTTGAAATGATTTTTTAATATGGTTTCATGTAGATATTCAGAAAAAAAATTATCCTATTGCTGCCAGCACTGTTCCACCATTTTAAATAAAGTGAGGTCATTTCCAAAACTAGGATCAATATTTGCACCAACTACATTCATGTCCTCCCGAATACACTTCCAGCGATGTATACCTGGTGATCAATCACTCTAGCACTTCCAGTACAAAACCCTCCTTCAGTGGCCAATGCATGCCCCATTGCAGCAGTGACAATATCTACCTTCTCAACCTGCCAAAAATAGCATAAAAATAAGAATATGCAAATTATACAACCAACATCAAGGTGGCGGAAAAACTTACTGGAATGTTGCAATGTTCAGTAAGACCTCTACCAGAACTTCCAAGAACACCAATAGAATTGCTTTCGTCTAATATAACACGAAACCGATATTTCTCCTTCAATTTGATGATTTCATCCAAAGGAGCGATTTGACCAGAATTCTGGAATTGCAAAAGACTAGTCAGGTGAAAAAAAAATTAAAGATCCATACACAATTGAAATTATTTTAGCATAGGATGTAGATAAGATTATCACTAGAGCATATAATGACCACTACAGCCCCACTTTCCCATGTTAAACTGACTTTGGATTTTCCTGAACATCCCACCATGCTAATGAAATATCAACTGAGAAGAAAAAAACAAGACACAAGGACTTAAAAAGCAATTGCTTCTGGTATAAGATGAGATACCTGATAGACAGCTTCTACAATGATATACCGTCTGACTTTTTTAGCTCGTTTGTTCTCATTAACACTTCCCAGTATGCTCTGTAAAGACTTGATGTCGTTGTGTTTGAAATAAATAATTGTACTTCTAGAGAGGTGAAGGCCATTCTGAATTCCCCAGTGGACGCCCTCGTCTCTGTAAAAACCACCATAAACCCCAAGAAAGTGAGAGAAAATAAATAGAAGAAATGTGCATCAGTCT
Organism: Perilla frutescens; assembly: GCA_026008535.1. Lineage (NCBI taxonomy): Eukaryota > Viridiplantae > Streptophyta > Magnoliopsida > Lamiales > Lamiaceae > Perilla > Perilla frutescens. Next base: position 50,645,839 of record BRKX01000002.1, read on the forward strand.
TTAAGACGTGCAGGACATAGATAGTATGAAGCCAATAGAGATTAATGAATGATATATAATCTAATTCTCATTGGATCAAAGTGTACATGCATATGCTAATGCAGTTTAAGGGAGGGGCCAATTGAGTGTCACGAGAACAAGCAGTAAACCATTTGTCAGCACTACCAAGATGATAACATACTGAATGTCCAAGACAACCAAATAAAGACTTACACAGGGTGGTTCAAGAAAACAGAAACATAGAACTTGTAAATCTGGAAAAAAAATGCTTCAGGGTCCACTGAAAATCCTTATGATATATGTTAGTTCGTAACATATCTATATTCATAAATTGAGAACACACTACAAAAAGAGGAGAAGCTTGAGGATAATGAAAGGACATGGAGACCCATAACCCATGACAGGATAATTTGATCATTAAAGGTACAAGGAAGCAGAACATAAAGAATAATGGTTTCTACCTTTGTCATTCACCGAGATGGAGATTGAAGTATCGGTAAAACATATTATAGATAATATCCAAAAAGAACAAATTTTCAGTTAATTCATCCAAATCACAAAGTCCGTTGAAATAGAACTAAGGGAACTTGCAGCCAGATATTACATTGCACTACAAAGCTACTAACCAAAAGTACAAACAGGGAGAAAAAGGAGACAAGAAACAAAATCCAAGAAGACTCACACGACAACGACATCACCCTTCTTACAAAATGCTGGAATGATGCTAAACATTGTGGAAAGTCCATATGAATAAAGTATTGAATCCGAAGTTCCGAGAAATTTTGCTATTCTGGCCTCACAATCAAGGTGCACATCTGCATTAATAAAAATGTTATCCACATAGTCTCAATAATGTTCAAGATTAAGAAGAAATACATGTCACATATTTTGATGTTAGATCATACCAATTGTCCCATAAAATCCACGAGGACCGCAAGAACCAACACCATATTTTTCCAATGCTTTCGTACATGATTCCTGTTTTTCATCAACGCTATCAGTTGAACGTGAAGCACTAAATCAGAAGCAAAGACCAGGAGTAAGGGAAGTTCTCGTTACTTGCAGTTTATCGTGCCCTAGAAGACCGAGGTAATTTGCTGATGTGAAGTTCACAACTTCTTTACCATTGATTATAGTATGTGGTCCAGCAGCACTGCATAAATCAACTAATCATCTAACTTAAAATAAAAAAGAACAGTGGAGGATCTTGAGATCTAAATTCTTAAAACACAAACAGAAATTTGAGCTATGAATCGGACAAACTGCTATAGTTTCTATAAAGATACATGTCAGACACTATGGTTATGCATATTAATTGGCATTCTATTTCCAGGCTGGGTGGGAGGTGAAGGCCACAAGAGAAGATTGCCCTCCCGGAATGGAAGAGGGGAAAAAAGTGCTGTCATCTATTTCGACCAGTTTCCTGAGGATGTCATAAGAGGAACCAATGCGCTTACCTATGCACCAGTGGTTTTCTTAATACTTATATACTTTATACAAACATGGTGATTCAGAGTGTAAAAAGAGGAAATAAACAAATATTAAAGTCATCTAAAGAAAAATGAAATTGAAATAACATATTCACCTTTCCAACACTGGAGGGTCGTACTTCACGTCTTCAGTAATAGTAGGAATTAAGGGATCTGGGACCCATTCATCACATAACTCATCTACTTCCTGAAACATGTTGAACAGTCATATACATCAGCTTTGACGAATAATTATTCTTAGATAATAAGGGATATAATGTTGTTTAAGATGGCAACAAATAAGCGGACAGACTACTGCATGCTTTTGTACATCAATACATCTTTAATAGTTGGAAAAAGCTTACGATAAACTAAACATACACTGATACACACACATGCAGCCTCAGTTGACATTTTGGCATGATGACATCTATCTGAACACCAAACTTAGAATGACATCCTTCAAAATAATGTGGCTAGAGGATATGCCACTGCAAGCTATACTTCAATTTTTTCGGCTCACCAATCCCTTGCAGCAATTCAGAACTAGTAATATAACTATTACTATCTATAAGTAAGAGATATATTGCATGACAAAAGAAAGAAGAAGACACAAGTTCGAAAAGGCCAAAAATTGTGCTCAAAATCATGGAAAAAAGTCTTTATAGAAATTAAGAAATGGTGCAGTGCGTATCACTTAGTAGTAATGCATTAAGCATGAAAACAGAGATCGAGGAAATTTCAAAAGGAGCATGTAATTAAGCAGGAGAACATGGATAAGAAGATCTGCCTTGTCCAAGAGCATCTAAACTACTGGTTCCAAGACACGGAAGAAAATTAAGTAGGCTAGTCTTGCTTCAAGCAGGCTAGTCAAAAGCAGTTGTTCAATCAACCACTCAGACAAGATTGATGTCAATGAAAGAAGTGATGTTGATGAAATGTTAAGACCGAGCGTTACTATTTGTCCACAAGCAAATTCATGTAAGTGCCTAGAGTTTAAGGCTTAACAATCATTCTTTCTTCAACGCTGGACTTCACATGCTTCCAGTCGTTTTAGCAACCAAATAAGACATTAATAAGAAAAAGAGCCCCAAAAGAAAACAAGAAATGCAGAACAATGCACCCCCTTACAAATAGCTAAACATTGAAGCATTGATGAGCATGAAAATAATAACACGTAAAGTAGAGGCCATTTAAAAGATCAACTAAACTCAAGAAGCACACCATCTACCTTCTTTGTCAATGGTCTTTTTGGTGGCTTGTAACTTTTTTGGGACAGAAGAAAAAGAATTACAATAAAGAGAAGACCCTCCACAAGAAGATGGCCTACAAAAATTTAAACAGATTACTAAGCTCGTATGATATAGACAGAAAATTGACCAGGATGACATGTCTGACGAAGTTCGAAAGAGAATACATCTCACCTCTGATTGGCACTCCAAAGACAACTGCTTTAGCAGATGGGATATCAAAAGCAAATGTCACCCAATCCGAAGCAGACTTAACAGCAGTTTCGAAAGTGGACAACAGTGTATCCATTAAGTCAACTTGGAAATACACAAGTACTTGCACTAATTTATAAAGAACGGGAAAGTTTTCTTCTTGTAGTGTACTGAACTTGTGCTCAATAAAGCATCTTACTGAAACACCTTCACTTTAGCACTGTATAGGTTTGTGATCATGAGCTGAAAGCAACAATTAATTTTGTTACTTACTGATCCAGAATTAATGATGACAACCAAATAATCTACAATTGTATTTACACTAAAGGAGATTTAAAAAATGTCAAAATCATTAAGAACAATCCATCACAATTGATTGCACAGATTTAATCCTTTGCCAGATGCTAGCTTTAAGAGAGTAAGCCTGTACTTCATACCAGCACATCAAACCCGAAAAATCATATTCCTCTACACTTTACATCAATATCAATACTTCAATACTTATATACTAAAGCAAAGTAGTATGCACAGCACAGTAAACATGCATGTAATTTCCCGTTCAAACTAATTTTGCCTCCCAAAAATGTCCAATCACCATGCATGCATGGGCAGCAAAAGCATACTGCAGGTTTTGAATTTTTTTTCCTGTATATTTTCTGAAAAATCGTGCACTGCAAAACTCAACTCTGGCAACTGAAAGAATGCTATGTACAGTACATACTCACATCTTTTTTCGGTGAGTTTGAAATTCAAAATTTGGGATCTATGGAGCCATTTTCCAAATTGATGCCTATATATATATATATATGATTGCCGTGAACTACTACTCTTTTGAAGCATCGGGTATATTAATTTTGTTCTTTTTTTCTACTCTATTATGCAGAGACATGAATGATCTTTTTGCATTATTACAAAATCAAAATGAAAAACTTGAATACAGACTCATAGTGCTTCATTTTGTGTGCAGAAACTTTCGCCATTCGCCATTAATGGTTCTTCAATGCAAACATGCTTTTTTCACATAGTTAAAATCATAGTAAACGTTTTTGCAGTTAATCTAAACATTAAACGTACTATGTTCAGTGTTCTTGGCTTTTTTTTAACATATAACAACAACAAAGTAAAATCCACAGACACAAAAGTTAAGAATTAAGTCTGTTATGATCTATATTTACACTAAGTTATGATTTTTATGAAAATAAAGAACCTAAATATAGTTGAAATTACAGAAAAAGAAATAAAAAGAAATCCGTAATCTAAAATGTTACCTTACTCTGTAAATCTGAGAGTGGGTTTGGGATTAAATCAGTAGATCTACAGCTTAATCAAAGTTTAGAGCATCCAAAACAGATAGTAGTTATCTGAGATCTGGATTAATCGGACGGCCAATAATCTATTCAATACTTAGTTTTCAAACGAAAAGAGTTGCAGAAGAAAAAAAATCGAGGAAGAAGAGGAGACGATGGAACAACAAGGAATTGGTTTGTTAATGGGCCCCACGGATTCAATAAATAAATGAATTAATAATTAATTAATCTCTCCATTTTGTGGTTTCAAAAAAAAAAAAAAAAATCCTCTCCATTTTCTGTTAAAAGGGAATTGGTATTGGATGATTGGGCCGAGCCGCATTCACATTCACATTTCCCCAATTAACGTATATTTAGAGGGAAAATTCGACTCGGATTTTCATATTTTAATTAAAAATATATTTTTTAAATGATTTGGCAAAAGATATTTTGGGTGTATTTTATTTCTTGGGTACATGTTAATTAATTGATCCTGGTATTTTCACATACTGCTATGTAAATGATAATATTGTATTTTCCATACAATGTTAAAAAATACAACAATATCATTAACATAGTCATAGGCGAAAAAATCGGTACCAACATAATTAATATCTACTAATATCTTCATATATATTTCCAAAATATTTTTTGACAAAATATTTTGAATTAAAATCTTTTTAATTAAAATAAAATAATCCGAACACGGGCACAATCGAATTTTCTGGGAGCTAGTCTCTCGTATAAAAAGTTTGATCGGTCTACCCATCAAACATGCCCAATAACCAAAAGGCCCAAACACATTAAAAGAAAAAAAGAATAAAAAAAATAAGGAAAAAGAAAATCCAATTTGAGGCGCGGGTGCACACGAGGCAATTTTTTTGGAATTTATTTATTTATTTTTATTTTTATTTTTTTCTTAAAAAAAATACATATCTTAAAATTGAATTAATGAATCTTAAAATTAAAATGATTTTTTTTAGAAAAACATGAAAATTAAATTAAGATGAAAGTTGTTCAACTAACGGACGTTGGACAAGATAATCTTCGGTACAGGACTGGTGTATTTGTAAAAAAAAGATTGCTAACTGCAGAACGTTAGACAAGATAATCTCTATTATATGACCGGTATAGTTGTAAAAAGAAAACTTGCTAACTGCTAAATACGCTAAACCACGTGCCATTGAGTTGGCAGAACGACGAGCCCAACTGTAGGACACACCCTCGAAGAGCATGGCCTCCTGTTGGATTGATTTGCAGGCTTCTCCTCTATAAGACAAATTGTCTTTCACCGACTGCATATCATGGACGATCCCTTGGTTATTAGTTTCTAGTATCACTTTCCATCCTCCGAACTTCCGAGCAAGGACAAGACCTTCCTGGCATGCCACACCTTCGGCAATATCAGGCTGAAGGGATGAGGTCATCCCCCTGCATCTTTAAATAATGACTCTTCTCTCCTCATTGCGGATAACAACACCAAACCCCACAACTCCACTTTGTTTGCATGCTGCATCAACATTGATTTTCCAAACTTCTTTAGGAGGTTTTTCCCACGAAGGATGGATCATGGCCATCTGCAGTTTTGTCAAGTATTCCACGAAGGCAATGTTCAATTGACTCAGTAGCTTCCTGACACAACATCATTTTGTGTGGAAAATTACACCCGTAGGCAAAGCCCGACAGATGCTTAAATTTTTCCTCAGAGGCTAGTATAGCGCCCAAAGGCAGATATCATCCCATGAGGAGTGTTTAACCTTTCTATCTTATTGGTAACTTTTTAGTGTTTGTATGAAATTACTGTCACTAATCTTCCCTGCACAATTCGAACTAAATAAACAATTAAATAACAAAACGGGATTAATCAATATAAAAGATATGTTCAAGTTAAACATGAGTTCAGTTTTAGTAGATACATGCAATCATGGGCGCAACCACGTAGGTACCTTGATATGACCGATTGGTTATTGGGAGCAGTTACGGGCGACTTACACCCCCAATCCCTTCTTACTGTTTATGCTAAGAGTGATACGAGTGGCAACTCTTAGTCCCTAACTACCCAAGCACCAAAGAAGAGACGCATACAGAGGTGTTACAAGGGCAGCAACATTAAATCAGAGAGACCCAACACTAGAACATGGACACATCCTCGGTGTGCCCACAAGATCCACCCATACTTCATTCTCCAAACTTCGGCACCTGTTTTATCACTTAGTGGCTTATCAGGGTACGGTCACCCTTACTTCTACCCTGACTTACATAAATAAAAGTTCAATTAAGAGTGGTCAGCTACCTAATCTTGCTAATGTCATGTCATCGTTCTTCCCAAAATGAAGTTTGGAATCAATTCAAGGTAAATTAAGAGCACTAAGCCTAATGCCTATTTTCTACCTTAACCTATTCACATTCAACTTGAACACATAAATACTTAGCCAGAAAATATATTAATAAACAAAGCAAAAATAAATAAATAACTAATGATAAAAGAAAAATGAACTAGATTAAGAACTGGATCCGACTTTAGTTTGGGCAAAAGCAGTTACTTGTATCAACTGAGGGCAAACCGTCGACTGCTATGCAGAATATTCAGAAACTAAAGTGTAGAAAAAAATAAAATACAGGAATGTAAGTGTTATCGTCCTCTTGCAACTGAAATAAAGAAAGGTATTTATAGTTGTCTAAATGCCACATTTCGGTCCAGCCTAGCCCACGCAGGGGCATGAAGTTAGTTGGGGAAGACCACTTCAACACCAACGGTCATGACTTGCTGATTTGTAGGGGCCTCGCTCCATGTCTTCTCTCTCATCTATCCTTCCATCCTTTCTCTCCTCATTTTCTCTCACTTCTCTACTTCAAAACTGATTCACCCAAGCTTTGGAATTGCTGCATACGTGGATCCATGCAATCTGAATAGAGGTGGTTGCTGAACTTCCACGTTAAATCTGCAACAGACTTTCAAAGCTCCTTATGCCCCCAGTCGAGTCGGTGTCTTGGTTATGCCCGCAATGGATCCAATCGTGCTCCTTCTCTCCCTTGTCACCCTTTATCCTAGCAAGACTCTATACACAACTAAAAGTACTAAAAACAAGTAAAAAAGATAAGGTAAAAAGACACGAACTTGAGTCTGTATCACTTCCTCGCACCGTTTGCAAATATCATCAACATTAATATGTTTCTTTTTCAATTCAATTGCAACCTGTAAAGCACCTATAGCACACTTCCATAAAAAATGGTGAATCTTTGGAAGCGTTCTAAGGCTGTGAATCCACTTCCAAATTGGATCCTCACCGACTGAAGATTCAGTCAAGCTACACGAATGGTCACGGCTTTGGTTTGCCAGATGATAACCCGTCTTGACCGAATACACCTCATTCCTTGTATGCTTCCAGATACACCTATCCTCACTCCTATGTCGAAGAGGTGGAATTGCCAAAATGCTCTTCCCAACCTCTGGCTGAAATAGTGCATCCACTCTACTCGTTTCCCACTCCTCTCCATTGTGATTGAACAACTTTGAGACCATCATCGCCAAGTTTTGCTCAATACTTGCAGGTCCTAAAATTCTACTAGGAAGACTAGACAACTAATGATCTCTCCAAACTCGAATATTTTGACCAGTTCCCACACGCCAGAACACTCCTTGCTGAATAATTTTTTTAAATAAATATATACTCTAAAATTGAATTACTGAATCCTAAAATTAAAGTGAATTAATTTAATTTTTTTAGACGAATATACTCTAAAATAATCAGCGAACCCTAAAATTAAAGAAAATTAATTTATTTTTTTGGATCTGGCGACTCACGCAGTGCATTTGCTCGACGTTAACGCGTGGGCTCGTTTACTGCGATCGACAATTATTTTTTCCAAAACAAATATAAATTTTAATTGAAAATAAAAAATCATAATTCTGAAATAAATATAAAATGCTAAAAATGAATAGTGAACTTTAAAATTAAAGTGAATTAATTTAATTTCTTTGATCAAGCTAGGAGTGTTCACGTATAAAAGTGAAAATAAAATATATAAAATGATATGGATTTTAAATATATATAGAGAGAGAGACAGAGAGATTATGACTTCAGACAAATCATCGTCAATTTTTTTTTTTTTTAAAAACTAAATCTAAAAAAAAGGCTAAATCCCCAAAAATCCAAGCACCCTAACATTCTCATATCTTATGCGAAATCTTAATCCTCAAAAATTCTTTAGACATTCGGTGCAAACATTGGAGTATTAAATATAATTTCTCCATATATAGTTGCACAAAACTAACACTATGGATACACAACAAAAGGATAATGATTTGTTAGCATATGTTTGACATATTGGTATTTATGAAAAAGGCACTGATCTGGGGATGACCTAATGGTGGAGTGATGTTATTTTTAGAAATTCGAATCTGTAGGCTATTATACATGGACGGCTTTATCCAGTGCGCACTTCGGTAACGGCTGCGGATTACTCTCGACATAATAAAAAAACACCGACCTTTTTTTTTTTAAAAGAAAGATCTAACAATTATGCGACCATTTTTTTTCCTGATCCTTGCATTTTTTATGGCTGGTCTAGCTGCATTTATGGTTGTGCAAAACCCAATCAACTTTTTTTTTTTTTTTTTTCTAGTTTGGGCTGATTTTTACACTTAAAAACGGTAAAATGAGGGAGAGGAGGGAGGGGTGCCATATTTGGCATTTTTCTCTCCTCGACCGGATAAATTTTTGCTGTTGTTTTCTGTTTTTTTTTTCCGGTCAGTTTTGTTTTTCTTTTTCTTCGTGCTGCTTCTCTTCGCTTCCTTTTTTTTTCTTTGGAGTTGTGGGTCTGCAAAAAATTATTAGTTGCAGATGTGGAGGTTTTCAAGGGAGATGAGAGAGAGAAAGTTGCATGTAGAGGTGGAGAAGAAAGTAGATAAAATAATTCTCTGCTGCGTTCAAGACTCTATGCTACATATTTAAAAGTTAATATTTTTATTTCATTTTTTCTTTAATTTTAATTAATTATGCTTTAGTTTATTTTTACACTTATTATTTAGGGTTTCACTTTGTCCAATTAAGGTATATAATTATTTTTTCAATATTTAATTTTATTTTTAATTAATAATTGATTATTTTCTAAAAAATAATTATATACCCTATTAGAAAAAGTGCATCCTAATTGATAAATGTAGAATTAAACTAAAGAACAATCAATTGAAATCGAAGAAAAAAATCGATTACAAATCAATATTTTTTAAATGTGCAGCATAGAGTGTTGCATAAAATGTAGCAGATAATTCTATCTAAGAGAGAAGAAAGGGGGTGACCGCAACTAGGGCATTCTATTTTTTTTTCCTTTTTTTGTAGTTTTTGATTAATTTTTTTAGTTTGTATATTTTTAAATGAAAATGATATTTAAGTAAATTTGTAAATATTTTTATTTTTTATTAATTCAAATAAATTTTGATATATTATTGTGAGATGTTAATTTAATTTTACAATAATAAATATCATATTAAATTAAATTGCATATATTATATATTTAACAATTATATAAAAAAAGATTAAATAATAATTGAAAAGAGAATATTATAAATACTAGATATACCCACGAATATGAGATGATGTTATTTGGACATATTTTATTTCCCGTGTGATCTAATAGGTCATTAGTAACTTATTGTGAGCAGTTTCATACTCCGTTAGATGTTTATGCTAATACATTATTTCGAATTAATACTTATCCAAAATTTAAAACTATTAAATCACTTACTTCAATTAGTTGTTTCAAAATAAGATACGAAAAAAAAACTTAATTATATTAAAGAAAATATAATAATCTATAAATACATACACACTATATATATAGAAAAATATAGACTACATATAAATATTTGAAAAAATCTATTTTTATATATACAAAAAAGATCTAAGAAAAATAGTATGTATATTTTTATATAGATAAAATTAGGAATTTTGATTTTAGTATCTTTAAATAGATTTTTAAAAGGTTCACATCCCGACTTGTATAGTTAAATAGCTCATATGTACACCTACATAAAAATATTTATTTAATATATAATAGGTTACAAACAGAAGTCGTTCTCTTATTTATATTGGAATATATATATATATATATATATATATATATATATATTCTAATATAAAATACATTAAATAAAACTATTTCTTACGATTAACTTATTTCCTAAAAATCTGCTAAAAAAAACCGCACGAGAATGAATACGAGAAGTTAAAGTAATCATGGCTCCTATATATTCGTTAATATTATAATACATATATAATATATAATATATAATCTATATAAATATAGAATAGATTATAGAATTTGGACGGGATAAGAGTATTTTGGGCGGGAATTTTCCATGCAAAAGATTTTGCTTTAATATAGTATAGATTCTATTTTGGTGTAGAATTATAGTGCAGACTGCAGGAGATGGAATACATATTTTGTAGTATTTTAGTGATAGAGATGTTGTATTATAATACAAATGGTTGGAGATGATTTAAGAAATTCGTTAGACAATCTCATCAGTGTGCCGCAATCAACAATCAAGTATTAAAGTAGAATCTATTGTGTTGTTTGAAACATAACTATAAATCTAGTACTCTAGTAGATCTAATGCAAATTTTGTGCATGTTAAAGGCAGCTGCACATCATGTGTTCTATAAAATACCAAAAAAATCCAAATTAATAATTTTTCACACACAATCAAGAAAAATTATGACATTAAACCGGTAAAGTAGACGTTTGAGACTTTGTCATATATAAAACTTGCTATTCATTCATTTTAACATGTATAACGCATTTGGTTGCATAGTAACACAAACTCTTCTGGTATTATTCTCTTTGTATGCACACAGGTAAAATTTCTTCAATCAAGCAAAACTCACCCCTTATCAAAATTATAGTGTGATGAGCTATCTACCTGCTATGGCCTTGCCTCTGAATGGACATTGCAACACCATCGTCGAGATCATGATCGTGGCCAAAGCTCGTGTGACGCGTGCTGCTGATCCTCTCGAATATCTCATCTAGGGACTCGGGAGAAGAAGCACGAGAGTGATCAGTGTCGTGAGCTTGGCTGAGGCGAATGAATCTATTCGTATCAAGACGGGACTTGAAATTGTGAAAACCTGTCTTCATTGAATACCATGTCGAGGCTATTCCACTAGACGATCTTTTACCCTGCATGCCATTGCCTCCGCGTTGTGCTTCTGCATCGTATGAGTTAGAGGCTGCTTCCCTCTCCTGTCTCACCGCGCCCTCTCGACTACCGCCATCTTTCTGTGTGGTCACTGATCTCAAGTGTTGTGAGTGACTATTTTGACCCTCCTCCGTAATCAATCTTGAGGCTTGCTTTCTGATTTGTGGAATCTAGGCCACATATCAATCCAAAAAACATGTCTAAGATTTTTTAACAAGTAGAAGTACTAAATGCTGGCTTATATAGACACTGTTACCCCTCGATAGCTAGAATAGAAGATGAAACACGAGTGTGAAAATTCACATATACCACGTCATTGCCTCCGGATTCAAGATCAAAGGTTGCATTGTGGAAACTTCTTGCCAGAGGAACAACAAGTTCGCCTACCTTATGACCTTGTTCAACCCATGATCGTTCTGTTAAAAAAAAAGGAAAAGAAAGAAAACAACTTCAACATGAATTATAAGCAGAAAAAAGGAACAAGAATTCAAGATACAACTCTCTCTCTTTCTCACCTTTCTTTAGAATAACTAATCCCGAGGGATTAAATCCATCTACATCTTCGAATGCTTCACGTTCATAACAGAATATTTTCCAATTTCCGAAGTATCTGATGATGCGATCAAAAAAATTGGTTGCAACTAGTATGGTAAAGATAACCATAATAAGTGGATAAATTTTATTGAACCCTTTCCCAAAGAATGGCACTGCATCATCAATATTCCCCATTCTCTGCAATTTGCAAATGTCGAATGCTTCATATGGCAGAAAAAAGAAGCCAACCCCAATGATCTTATATTTTTACAGACTTATGCGTACAAGGGAGCCAGCAACTAAAACAGGGTGCAATAGGCTTATAATGCACTAACCTTTTCAAATGTAGTCTTGTCACCATTTTCAAGATGAATGAGGTTGAGAAAATTATAGCAAATCGGGGGAGCATACCGGGCAACCATTCTTCATTGTTTTCATTATCACAAAATCACAAAACATATAGTTTTCAAATATTCAATCCATTTATCATTAACAGGATATACGAAAGAGTATGAGAAACAAATAAAAAACGAAACACATACGAGCATATCATCAGCAAGCTAACTGAACTTGTTTGTCTTGGAGTCAGGGCATAAAATGTCAGCATTCCGATTTTGATTAAAGAATAATATGTGCACACACACATGTACAGTAGAGGAATAAGAACAGCAACCTGTAAAATAGAGGCAAAGACACATCAAGACCAACACGAAACAAATTTAATTAATGTGGTAGGAATATATAGAAGTTATAACAGATAAAAAATGTGCAGAGTTTGTTAAATATCACACATTGGTGGGGGAAAGTGGCATGTGCCACTTATTAAGATGAGGGCAACCCTCCCCTTACAAGCCGATTTTGTGAGGGTGAGTTAGGCCCGATATCCATTTCTAACAGAGTTCTTACCTGCACAAGCAACTCAAGCTTGCCAACAATGTTCACCAGGATTGAGAAAAGAAATAAATCTACTCCACTAGGTAGAATAGTCGCCTCTGCGACAAGAATTGCAGCTGACATGCAGCCCAGTATAATGGCCAGAAGTCTTTCAAGTTGCTTTCTTAACATGCATCGCCATATCAATTCTGAGAATTAAAGGTTACATATTAGGAAATATAAATTTCTTATTCTAGTTTCGACTCATCATGCAGAACACACAATATGAATGATAGCATCTGGATACTCATACAATGAAATATCCCAAAATCACCCAAAATTATTTTACCTTCAGGAAAGTAACTCCATTGTCAAGAATCTTATAACTAAATCTCTCTCTACATTAATGTTTTTCAAGGTTATTTAAGTGAATATATATATGTATTGAAGACACAGTTCTAGAAACACATAAAAAAGGAGAATTAGAGTTTTACAAAGGCATATTCAACCTAACAAATTCATAATTCAGTATTAACATAGTTTCTGTAATAAACAGTAACTAATTCTCATGGGATCAATGCTCTGCTCATCACTTTATTATTTGTTAACAATAGAGTTGATTTAGTTCGAAATTCTGGAAGCAAAACTATATTCTATTGTCCCATTACATTCTCTATATGGACATAAATTACTAGGCAATTCATAATAAAGGAAAAAAAAAAGCTTTAAAACAACATGCTAACACTGATTACCAGAGACATCAAGAAAGGGCCCCAATTCGCCTTTACGTTCAGGTGTAAAACTTGACATGTATTTCCTGCAATTTTTTCAAAACAAGTTTAATGAGAAACAAATGGTTCATGACATTGCCATCAGGTGTCTCATGAATGCACAAAAATCTCAAGGGATACCAATATTATGGCACAAATAATGAAGTTCGACGTTGAGAATTAGTCTTAAGGCCAAATATCACAGCCAAAAGCACATATTATAACACTTATATTCTGATGCTATTATTGTCATATTTTTTTCTGAATCATTTATGTGTACACACGTGTAGCAGTCGACAAAAACTATTATAGTACATTTCACATCGTACTTAAAATAGGTCCTTTATATACATTGAAGCTTAAGTAACAACTGATGTATAAATTTCTAGTCCTGCTGCACCTTATGGAAAATAAACAAGACCCCGATAATTATTAAAATAGGAGAATTTTAAGCGCACGATTCATAATTTTGAGGAACTATTTTTATTTTTCCTGCATAATATAACCAAAGACAGAATACGGTATTCAAGATCCTAATTTAAGTGTCATCGGACTCGTTCCTAGTAAAACAAAAAGGAAAAAGTTACTTGTAATATGAAAGAGAATTGAATGGAAAAAGAGATACTAAATGCCTCATGGTTAAATATGTAAAAACGCAGCTTCATCTTACAGGAAATATGCAGTTGTTTAACTTGCTTGAATTGGAAAGAAGGCAAGTACAGTCCTGGATTTAAACAAATCTAAAAAAAATGAAGAAAAAAAGAGAGAGAGAGAGAATAGAAGGTGAAATTGAAGCAGAAGCATACCATCCATTAGAACTACAATGCTCATAACTCTTCATGGTGTCCTCTAGCTCTAAAGCCTCTCTGACAAAATTTGTATACTCACTGCACTAGAGAATGAAAATATACATAAATTGACCTATCAATATACGTCAGCATATTAGTTAGCTACAAGTATATATGGTACTCCTTGATTGTGAAATTCAATAATAAACGTCCAATTTATAGAAAGGCATACACATTTCTCTTATATATCAAATATAGAACTGCATTATATTCAAACCAATCCTATGCCTAGTTTCTACTCTTGACCAGCATAAAATAACAGCTGCAAATATGGTCTCAAATCAGCATTCAAAGTCATTTGATGCTTCGTAGTTCTGCAAAGGGTGATTTCCAAACAAAACTAGAACAAAGTTGATCCTGACATGCATGCAATGATAAAAAGAAGAAATCTTTAATTTTACCTTTACCTTTTATAACGGTAATACCTCTCTCGAGCTTTTCTCAGCTGTCGTCTAAGAGATGCCATGGTCTTTTCATCAGTGTCATAATCCATATCATTTTCCCCTAATTTGCCTCCTTGGGGTTTAAAAGTAGGATCTTCATTAAGCTGCATTAGAGTTTTTGAATAAAAGATTGTCAAAAAAAGGTGCTTAAGACTAAAAAAGTAGGTTCGAAACACAGATGATATAAGTAAATTATGGTTACCATATGCACCAACATTTTGTCAATTATGTTCATGTATGGTTTCAATGGATCACGCCTCGACATTTGTTTTGATGTTGCTTGAGCAACCTAACAGAGTATATAAGACAGAGTTAAATCCAGCTACAACAAAGCAGAACAAGTATAAAACAATCTTTTAAGTACAAACATAAAGGGTAATTCAAATTTATCCGACTTGATGAAGAATTCTGTTAAGAATTATCTATTTATAGGTATTCCTTATCTTCCTACTTATCTTTTCACATACGGTCTATGCATATAACACGAGCATAATCTCCATAAAGACAGTCATAACCTTGAGGATGCCAAATGAATGCACAGCATAGCTAATTAACCCATTACTTGGATGGATAAAAAGGGCAAAGGAGGAAGATAGTCCTCCAAGATGATGTGGGGAGGTAAATTTGTCACATGCAAACTGTTTTCAACTTTCCGCCATTTGTCTGCTTAAGGGAAGGCACTGGCTCTTTACCAGACAGCCTCTCAAATTCATAGTTTTTACTTCTAAACTGAACACAAAGAGTGATTTCTAACTGCATCTTTTCTCAAACATTTGAATTTTCCAACTCCTATATCTTGTCAATAATTGACTTCAACATTTAGTGTTATATCCAGCAATGAGGTTTGCTTTATAACCATGAAATCCAAGTGCATATTTTCAATTGCCTATATTAAAGTAGCTGTAAATTTTGTTGACAGATAGCTAATTAATAAACTTGATATAATTCCGAGTTATCAAAATATAAGTTCATTAGGAACTTACAACAATCGCATTTGAAAATTCCTGATGAGCATCGTCAAGTTTGACTGCCATTCTATACACATTGTGAGATAGGACTTTGTGACGATTTGTCCAATTTGCATTACTCCATATACCTTTTGGAATTTCACTTAAACCATAACCCAAAAGAAATGCTCCAGTCACCAGACCAAATGTATTTGAGCAAGCCATAGCGAGGCCTAAAATATTGCCACCCCTGCACATTCACAAATCACAATTTATTTATTTTATATGAAGTTAGAAATAATTCTATATTTCTCAACATAAGCATAACCATATCAACACCCCCATGTCTAGATATGAAGTTAGGACTTAATATTATGAGCTGCAATCCCCAGCAAAAATATACAGTATTTGCAATTGTATATGTATCTGCAAATTCATGCTTCACATATTGTTTCCAACAAAAACAAGCTCCAAGTAACATGCAGACAATGAGATAATAATTGCTCGACCTGCTATGCTCTTGAGCTACAATGCACTTTATATGTCAAGAATCTAAAATATTTCCACCTAATAACATCTAATGCTCAGAGGTTTTCATACTGAAAATGATTCCTAAAAAATTCCTTGATTGTGCTCATCTCATTTTCACTATCTTGAGATCCAATTTAAGTATCGCCATAATTTTGCACATTATTGTACTTAACCATGAAAAGCTTTACTTATGAAATTATACACCTGATTCTTCAATAAGGATTTCAGATTTTCAAGATGGTAAGATTAAAAGAGTGTTACATACAAAAAATATCTGGAAAATTTTCAGTAGAAAACTGAGTTCTATTGTATCGTAGTTTCGTTCAAAAAGTTTATAAGCAACTTATGTTCTGATGATCTTTCAACTTATGTCATTAAGAAACAACTGTGATCCTGAAAGAAGTTGCTGATATTTTTCATTATTTTAATAAGCATCTTAAGTTATAGAAAGATGATTGTCTAAGTTTTAGAATCTACAAGTAACTAGACAAATTGAAGAACATCATCTTTTAGGAGAGAAAGGAACGAACCAGTCCTTGTGCAAAATGATGAGCAGGATAAGTCCACATAATGCAATAGAACCAACGCATACGTAGTAGATTAGATTTACATGAGCACTGGTCTTCAATCTCTCCCTGATAGTGAAGTCCCCTGCATCTTCATAACCCTGAATTACAGGCACCACAGCCCTGCTTAGAGAAATAGCTTCACATAAATCTTCGAGAACATGTGAATTTCTGTTATCAAGCAATCCAAAATTGAGTCAAATGCTCAAGCTTCTGCAAGCAAATCAAGGACTAAACGGAAAATAAATGGATAAGGTTAGGAAAATAAAAAGAAGCTTTTGTAATATATAAAACTTTTTTTTCATAGAGAAATGACTCAGAAACTTAATTCAGAAAGGCATTTGAAATCTGTCAATAATTGATTGTTGTAGGTAAAAGCCAAACCAATCGTATATAGTTGAACTAAACGATATGTTCAAGAAAAATACATTAAACCAGGAACATGGACAGTTTCAAACTGTACTAATCAGATCCTAAGACATTCAAGTTAAGCATTTGAAAACACTGAAAGCTCAACAAAGATAACAACCATTCATATACAGATGGCCAACAACAACGTTACTCATAATCTTATGAAGCAGGATCTGGACAAACGTCATTAAGATATACCGGATAAGAAAGCACGAGAAGTAAAAGGGCAAGAGTATGATGTTTGTAAGGAATACAACTTTAGGCTACTCAAACAGTAACCATAAAACAATCATAAGCATCAATGAAATGAAACAGAATTAGTAACATACCAAGTAAGTAAAAACGAACTCCAGTATGACCAGCTCCAGAAGAAAGAGATGCCTCCTTTATTGGTAATTGTCTGAATCAGGTAAAGAAACACTCAGCAACATTATGTTGGACAGGTTCAATCAATAAAGTAGCATTCCTCTGTCTTGAACTTCCATCTTATGAGATTTATTTATGGAATTGCATGAATTGAATTTGTGTAACAAAAGACTAACAACAAAAACCTCAAGAAGCAAAAAGCAAAAATAAAGAGAAAATGACAAGATGAAATTTACTAATCCTGCAAAACCACTTCTTGAAGTATATGAAATAAACCAGAAATCAGATGAGTTGTAAGATCTCTTTTCCACTATTACTCACTATGCAGTTTTTTCATTGCATGAATGCCAATAGAAATATAAAAGAGGGAAAGACAAATTAACAGTAGCCATAGAAAGAAATCTTGTGACCATATCAAAAAACGCTCTTGTTCACCTCTCCTCAAAGTAAATTACTTATCCTATCCTATGGACTGCAGCTGCTATATAAACACTGCACAAATTCCATTACTTTCTTTCTTCATTCATACGATGACTCATGAATACTTTCTTCAATACTATGATCAACTTTCATCTTTCTGATCTCTATTATGCTCTAACAGGAAGAAGCGGTTCATATATATTTTAGAATATTAAGAACATATCCCTTCAAGAGCAGAGGAAATCTTAAAATAAGTATAATCATCTCTCCTAATCCATCCATTCCTCATCCTAAACCAAACTTTCACATCCCCCCCATATAAAAAACAAAAGAGCAACTAAAAAAGACCAACTCAAATGAATTTTTATTTTTCACTTACAAATCACAGATTGAGCTAAATTAATTCCCCCATTGCTACCACATAGGAGAAAAAAAAAATGCAAGGCCTGCATGCATAGCAAGCTGAACTACACACACACATGAACAGTCCAAAACTCTTCCCAACTAAAATGCTAAAAGAAAACCCTTCATTTCAAAACATGTTCCATCTCCTACTTCCACAATCCATATCGCCCACACACACTATTCTGCATTTAATGATATCACAATTATTCCTAAAAGAAAATAATAAAAAATGATATCACAGTTATACTCTTAACATAGAATGAAATGTTAGAAGGTGTTAATACAAAAAAAAAAAAAAAAAAAAATTCAGATCCCATCACACCCCACATCCACAAATTTTAAAAAGCATCACATAATCATAAAAATCCGAGCCAAAAAGAAGAGCGAGAGAGAGAGAGAGAGAGAGAGAGAGAGAGAGAGAGAGAGAGAGAACGTACGGCCCAGATGTCAGCGGGGACGAGGACGATCATGGAGAGAGAGCAGAACCAGGTGTAGCCAACGGTGATGCGGACATAAAGAGCGACGCCAGGGCCGACGAAATACCACAGCGTCCACCCCACCATCCCCACCGTCAGCGGCAGAGATAACACGTAAAACACCCACATATATATCGATTTCCTTATTAATTCCTAAAATGCAGATGAATATAATCAATTTCTGCTGTGATTTGAAGCTTAACGTTTCGGTGTTGCATGTGAATGGTTATGGCAGGAAGCATGAATGCTGAGTATTGTGATAATCGTATTCATACTGTTCCCTTTAATTTCCTCTTTTACGATTGCGAGCTTTGAAAAAGAAAAGAAAAGAAAAGAAAAGGAAAACAGAGAGAGAAATATGGTCTTCGGACATTAACATTACTTTTTTAATATTTCCAGTATTATAATTTAAATTGTAATGGTAACCTATCTTTCACACCAAATCCAATGCATAATATTTATTTGGCGCAACTTCTGCGTAAATGGGTGCAATTTTAATATGGTTGTAATAATTATATAACTTCATAAATATATATATACTAAGAAAATCATTTAATTATAAAATATATAATATTAAAAAGTATTTGTAATATATAATCTGCTTATAATAATAAAAGTAATTTAAATGATCATTAAACTCTAACAATTAATAAAAAAAATATTAGGAAACTATAACGCTCATGAAAATAAATATATTTTGGCCTTAATGTTCGGAATTAGTAAAATATTACTTATACATTATGTTTATTTTTTTGTTTGTTGTGATGATTTATAAATCAAATTAAATGTTTGGGTAATTTATAAATTAAATTAGATTAATTATTAGATAATCAATTCAATAATAATTTTAAATTATAAATTAAAATATTTTATTAAATGTTGTGGGATTCTTACTCAAATTTGGGGCAAGATTTGGGATATGGTTAAAGTGAAATCCTGTTTCAAATTGGTGCAACATTGTAATTGCCTTAAAAAGAAACACGTCTCGGGTTCGAGACCTGAGACCGCCACTCTCATCCCCAAACTTTCATTCCCCATGTCGTAAACTTATAAGGGAGTGATTATTTGCACTACTAATTTTACTCTTTGCATCATAAAAGAAATAAAGAAAAAATAAAATAATTGTGAAGTTACTTCAATACCCTTTTATTACTTGTTCATACAACTAAAATTACTCAATGCACCGCAAATTCAAAACTAAAATTTTTTTAAAAAGAAAACAAATTAATCGAAGTATTCATGAACTTCCAATAATTTATTAGAAGCAGTGACGGACCCAGAAATTTTTTAGGGGGCCCATTTAATAACATTATAAAAATAAAATAATATATATATATATATAATTATAAATTAGATACATAGAATAAATTGATAACAATATAAATATATACATAAAATATTTGGTTAGGACTTAAATTTTAGGATAAAAGTATATAAATATCAATGAATAATACTACAGTCTAAAAATAAATTAATATATATAATTATAAATTAGAAACATAAATAAATTGATAACAATATAAATATATACATAAAATATTTTGGTTAGAACTAAAATTTTAGGATAAAAATATATAAATATTTTATACAAGCATTGCTAATAGTGAAAATGAAACAAATAAATAGAAATAATTCTGAAATTAAAAGAAAAAAAAAAGTACAGAAATAGTAAAGATAGATATGCGCTTTTGAAAGGGCTTAAACCCTGACTCCAACGTGAAAACAAGGAAACCTTTCCACTGGGCTAAACTTCTTGCTTTGCATTTCTTATCAGTTTTTTTATATATAGTATTACATAATTACTATATAAACACTAAAAAAATTCAAAATTTGAGGGGGGCACAATGCCCCCCTTGGGCCCAACATGGATCCGTCCCTGATTAGAAGTATTAGATGCTAGTATGGGTGTATTGACTGAAAATTATCGAGTTTAGAACATGTTGTGGAGTTTTTTTTGTTGTTCAGATTACGATACGTTCGAACTGAAAATTTTGAACATTTTGGAGTGGTTCAAACTCCATTTTTCGATCAACACTTGGAGAAAAAACGGAGTTCAAGGCGTTCGAATTTAATTTTTTGAACATATTGGAGTAGTTCAAACTTTAATTTTCGAACATAGTTTGTTTAGAAAATATTTTCTAACACTGCACCTTTGTACCCTGAAATTTTCTAAGTGTCGTTCAAACTTTAGTTTCCGAACAAATGAGGGTTGTTCAAACTTTAGTTTTCGAACCAACTTTTTTTCTAAGTATTAGAGTCGTTCGAATTAATATTCTCAAACAAGACGAACGTGTTCGAAATTTTATTTCCGAACATATTTTTTTTGGTTTTTTTCAAGTAAAATAAATATTTTTGGGGTGAGGGGTATTAATGTAAATGTGTGTGGTGCAAAGAGTAAAATATGTAGCGTATTGAGTAATCGAAGTGCAAATAGTAAAATCAGTAATGTAAATAGAAATTCCCAACTTATAATTTAAGATGTGGTTTTATATAAGGACTTGTGTCAGACGGGAAAAAGTAAAACTTATAATACTGAAAAATATCACTTCTAATACTAAAAAGTATTGGGTGTATTTTACTGCTGAAAAGTAATATCACTTCTAATATATATTAAAAAAATATTAAATTTATTATTTTACTGAAAATTACTGCTAAAAATAAAAACGGTGATAACATTCTTGTAATTATGACTACACTTTTATAAGGATTGAAAAGGTATGAGTACTTGTACTAGTAAAAATTATCACAAATTTTTGTATGGTCGAAATAGTTCAGTACTATACAATGAATGTATCCAAATTTTTACCACAACATAATATTTAATAACAACGTAATTAGCACATATGTGAAATATATGAATATTGTTGTAATGATGGGATGGACAACATGATCTAGTAGCTAGTAGTTAAACAAAAGATATATAACATAATTGTATTAATTAATATTGAAGAAAATTGGGATATTACTCATGGTATTCAAACATTTGATCAGTCCTTAATTAATGAATTGGTGTAGAGAGCAACCGAAAGAAGAAAGGGGCCATTGGCCTTGGTGACATTGAACGTCATGTGCAGAGAATTAGGGAGCGATGGATGAGAGATTGTAAGAGAGTAGTCCCCCAAAAACACTTTGTCCCAGAAAAATCCTTCCTTGTCGGTGATCCCCACCACCTCAACACTCCTCCATTCTTGCATCAACTTATCCACAACATCTCCCGCCTCCGAATTCTTGAATTCGTTGTCAGTCAAGCACATCTGCGCGCACCCCCTCGGCAGCTCGTCCCCGCCCAGGTTCAAGCACGTCTCATTGCACGCCGTCGCCTTCCACCCTCCCCACACGATCATTCCTTCCACAGATGGATGCGCAAACGCCTCCCTCATCACATCTTCCAGCTCAGCGCTCTGCAGCATGCATGTACGTGTCATTGAATATTGTACATTTGTACGTGCGTGGTCAATATATATATATATTAATTAATTAATATTGTAAACAATTAAATTCTGTAATTTATTTACCTGGCGCGGGCCTTTTTTGGTGTCGAGCTCGGTGAGCCAGATAGGCATGTTGGTGGCACCAAGAATGTCCAAGACAGCCCGCATGTGAGACACATTTGGTGTTAGAATGAAATGCCCCTGCAATCCAATGTGTATCGCCATATTCTCGTTTCCATTAAACCTTTGAATCTCTCTAATTTTGTCCACATATTTGGATGGAATCGCCTTCATATCGTTAGGGTATTCGAGAGTGTTGTATTCGTTCAAAAAGAGAGGCGTCTCGAGGTCCATAGCTCGAACCATCTGGTAAAACACCGCCGAAGCATTCTCACCCAAAATATCCTCGAAATAAGAGTTGTGCAAGTTCTCGTTCACCACATCCCACGCAGCAACATCTCCGGAATATCTCGACACCACGCTTGCTATTCGTGCCACAGCGGCGTCAAAAAGTTCACGCGGCCGCAGATCTTTTATCCACTGCGGAGACCCATTCAGGCTGTCCCACAGAATGTTGTGGCCTCTGATTGCGATTCGATTCTTTTTTAAAAAGGCAACCATGGCGTCCATGGCCGTGTAGTTTTCCCGGCCTCGGACGCCTTCGGTGAAATACCATTTCATCTCGTTGTCGGGAGTTGCTGCGGTGAAACGCGAGGCGAAGTAGTCTTGATAAGCCCTGTTGTCGATGATGGCCGCCGTCGAGCCGCAGCCGATCGGAAAATGAGGCCTTGTTTGAGTCAGGTTGATGGTTGCTCCTTGCAGCTTCTCTCCTTGCTCATTTCTCACCTTGATTTTTATCTGTATATATATATATATATATGTGTGTGTGTGTGTGTGTGTGTGTGTGTGATATTAACACAAAATCGAGTTAGTAGAACGATGAATTAATTCACTACAAGAAAAAAGGAAATTAGCCACGGATTAGGCTAAATCATATTTTTCTAGTGGTGATATATATATAATGAGAGTTACTTGATTGATGCTTTGATGCTGCTGAAATTGCCACTGCCCCTTCGTGAATTGCTTAAGTGAGACGCTGTCGATCCAGAGCTCAACAGTAGTGTTGCTACACTGCCATATGAAAATTAGTAAAAAAATAAATGTGTTAGTGTGTATTCAATATCATTAAATATCATTCCAGTTTCGACCTATTTATATACTGTGAATTATAATTTTTTTATTGTATTATTCATTTTTTAGTTAGTTATAGCATACACTTGTGATTAATGACCATTGATCGATTAAGCTCAATAAAAAAAAAAGGAAAAAGAAAAATGATGATTTAAACATAATTTGAAATTCAAATTCGGCTGCAATATACCAAAAAAATATATTGATTGCTACACTATATGACAATTTTAGTTTCCAAAGAAAACAAGTGAAGCTAGCTTTGTTAAATTAAAGTGATTCACAATTAATAATAAATTATTACATAATGCATTGAACTTAATATATAATAAAAATTTAGTTTCTAAAATTATTAATGAATTTATATAGAAAAACTATTTTTAATAGCGATCTTATTATATGTTAAATAGATAAAGATACGATATATATATATATACCGTGAAAAAAAGATGGACTTTCATTTCATGAGTAGATGTGAAGCCTCCTTTGAGCATGGACCAACAGCCAGATTTTGCTATTACTGAACCAACTATTGTATTTTCTCCATTAGGAGCTCTAATGAAAGCAGATACAATTTCATTTCCTTCGTTGATTTGAAACCATGCTGTAAAAATAAATTTATATACATACCAAAAAAGGAAATTAAATAGGTAGATTAATTATATATATATAATCTCTTAGATTAATAGTAAATAAATATTTTACCAGAGAAAGTGTATAAGTAGTCTTTCTGAAGATAAAAGATGTGAGAGAAACCATCAGTGGGGAGGCTTCTGTTGTATGCTACCATGTAAAAGTTACCCTGCAACATATTTTTTCTTAACATAATTTTGGAACCTCCAAACACGTCCCAATCATCCAAACCCGAATCAAAATCCAGGTTTGCCACTAGGCCACCTCCATACTGGGGAGCCGGAGGCTCCGCCAGACACTGAAACGAAAAAATATTATTAATTTCGCAATTAGCTAGATTTTTTTTAAGAGAATTGGGACATAGATGAAATATAAGTATTTAATAAAATAAATTTGAGGTTCAAGTTCATATATATTTGAAATTAATCATGCAAGTGAATGAAGAAAATAAAATTGAATAATTGCAAGAGGAATAATATTGTGTTTACTTACATCAATGCTGGCCGAGTAGTCATAGGATGAATTGGAGTTTGCAAGAGCACAATCTAAATTACATAAAATAAATAAATTAGACATATATTTTTATTAAGGAAAAATTACACTTTAGTACCTATATTTTGGGCTCTTTTTCGAAAATAGCTCACTAGCTTCTTTAAAATTAAATTAACAAAACAAAACCCACTTTTTCAAAAGTTTTGCAAATCTAACATTTTATCAATTTTACCGCCCGAGAATCATATGTAATTGATTGTATATTTTAAGATTTCTTGATTGAAGAATTTTTTTATGCGGTTGGGGAAATAGAAATATTCAAATACAATATAATTAATTACGTACGATTTTCGAGCTGTAAAATTGATCAAATGTTAGATTTGTAAATTTTTTAAAAAGTAAGTATTGTTTTGTTAATTTCAAAAAAGTGACGTATTTTTTTAAAAAATAGCCTAAAATATAAGTATTAAAGTGTAATTTACCCTATTTATAGTATAATCTTAAGACATTATTCAATAATAAATAAGTAGATTGAGAGATTTTATCTATTTATTATAAAATTAGAAGACTACTAACCTGATATGAGTAGAGCACACAAAATGATTAACAAGATCTTCATTGCTCGCAACACTTGAAAAGGCTACACAATGATGAGAAATATACTATATTATATAAAGGTTTCTTCTAAGTAACAACTAAATAAATATCATTATTATTTCATGTAAAGTCAATTGTCATATCCATGACGCATGTGCAGTGTATACATGGAAGAGAGTTGCGAGAAATTATATCCTTACAGATTTAAAAAGAAAAATTCGTTCGGTACCGAATTCTTGTACACGTTGAGGAAAATATGAATTCACTGTCACATGTTAAATTATTTGTGGCTATACGTAGTACACCCACATTTGTTATAGAATTTCACGAGAATTTTATTTATTGTTGAATTATATGTTGTGTAGTGAATAGGGATTGAGACAGGTTCTTCTAGGAAAAGCAATTTTATATGTGGCGTGTAATAATTATTTTGATGTAGGAGATGAACATTTATTTCAATAGAGAATTAATCTCGTGTAAATGATTTTTCGAAGTTTTGAGTGTGAAATGGTTCTCCCCATAAACAATTGTTAGAAAAATGCATTTGACATTATTTGCCATTTTTGAGCGAAACGTAAATATTTTCGAATTGACCTTCATAAACCAATTGACATTTGCTTTGAGTAAAAGAAATAATATTTTTGTTAATGAAGAGTAAAAGAAATAATTATAATTATTAGTACCAGTTCTTAATTAATATCTATTGGATTAATTACGCTTTAGTACCTAATATTTAGGTTGCTTGACTAACATTTTTGTCTTAATCTTTCAAATATTACATATTGATACATGACATTTGAGTGTTTTAACAAATATTTTCTATAAATTACAAATGGCCTAATAAACACAATAATCTATTAAGCCATGTCACATTTGGGAAGATGGAGTTCAAATCCCGTTCTAAATTTGTTAAAATACCCAAATGTCATGTATCAATCTGTATTAATTTTGAAAAATTGGGACAAAAAGTTTTACCCACCTAAGTGCCTAACACAAATGTTAGGTACTAAAATGTAATTAATCACAGTTTAATGTGTTACCACTGATTACAAGACACATTTTTTTATAATTAAGAAAAAAAAGAAAATGTTGAGTCTCGAACCCGAGATGAGACGTTTCTCTTTTAGATAGGGGTCTCTATTGCTTAGGCGTGTCCCAGATAAACTGTATAAATTCCTTATAATAACCATTTAAGTCTTGTTAGTATCCACCTGATTACAAAATGCACATATATATATATATATGTGTGTGTATGTATGCATGCATGTATGTATGTATATCATGACCCTTAATTATAAGAAAAATTTAGCAACTGAAACATACGTTTTTCAGTCCAAGATATATCTGCAGCTTGGGCTAAACGTTCGAGTTGACAATCAGCAAATCCGTTTAATTAGAAACCAAAACTAATAAATTATTAAATGGTTTTACACAATAAAATTGAAAAATAAAAGGTTTAATTTTCATTTCGGTTAATTAAACTGTGGAACAGTTATTTATATAACATTCTTCAAGTAATATAATGAGAGAGATATGTGACCTCTTAAAAGAAATTATGCAATAATTAAGTGGAGATATTTCTGACATTGCAAGTAGATTGTAAAGACTCCTCAAATGAATTTAATTTGAGAAATAAGTAACTCTGTTGCAATAAATCTAACTACTTTACGTGAAACAATTACAAATTTATTTCTGTAAATTAATCAATCCCCGCTAATTAATATAATATCCGAAATCATGCTTGCTGCCATATGTTTGTAAGTTTCTGCAATATCTTTGTTTTAATATACAAATCATGCGTGGGATCTAGTTTAATCTTATTGTGGTAATTGAATTAG
This sequence comes from Perilla frutescens, assembly GCA_026008535.1. Classification (NCBI taxonomy): domain Eukaryota; kingdom Viridiplantae; phylum Streptophyta; class Magnoliopsida; order Lamiales; family Lamiaceae; genus Perilla; species Perilla frutescens. The sequence continues at coordinate 50,673,009 of BRKX01000002.1, forward strand.
TAAGTTGTATATTTGGTAGTTTGTTTAAATTAATCAGATCTTACAACTGTATTTATCTAACTAAAATGGTATTTTTTATTAATTATGTTTTACATTTGGTAGTTTGTTTGCATTCAATTAGTCTTATAATGATATTTATCTAATTAAATGTTGTATTTGATTTTATTTTTTTGAAACCATTAAGTGTTAGTACGCGCGTGTTTAGTGAGTTGAATATGTGGTCATGTAAGGCCACGAGCCCACGAGGTGGGTCCCAGTAGTGACAAATATGATTTTTTTTTTCTGTTTTGTGACAAATCAGGCTACATATTACATCTATTACTCCTCCCGTTTCAAAATAAGTGTAATTCATACTTTAATTTTGTTTCACAAATAGTGTTATTAATGTGCACAATCAAAATGAAAAATTCACATTTATCATCATTTAATGCATTCAAATATTCATATTTAAGATAATTTAATTACTTTATTAAAACGTATCCAATTAGCCAGAATTACACTTATTCAGAGACGGAAGAAGTATCATTTTTCTTAGATTTTTCTCCATTTTTCTTCAATTTTAATTTATGGTAAAATTAAATAGTAAAAAAATTATAATAAATCCTAATTGGGTAAAATGAACCCTACCTAATAGGTGTAAAATGAAATTAAAGTATAAGAGACTGAAATCAAAGAGAAAGATTGTAAAAACTAAAAAAAATTAATAGTGAAACAAGGAATGTAATACCTATTCTCCACGCAAATGCCTGACACAAAACCTATTCTCCACACCTAGAAGTACCTTTTCAAAAGCTCCAATCAAGCCTTTCTGCTTATCTGACATAAAAGTATAAGTATCTTCTATTTCATGTATTAAGTCTTCCTTTAATAATTACAGAAACCACTCCCAAGAGTCTTTATTTTCAACATCTCTACCACTGCATAGGCCAAAGGATATGGTTTGTTGTTAGGATCCATGCTCGTAGTAGTCAACAAAACACCTGAACACAGGTCTCTCAAAATGGCAGCCATCAACACCTATCCATGGCCTACATCCTGATAAGAAATCTTTTTTTTGCAGTAGTAAAGCACACATATATTCTTTTGATTTTTTCCCCAGTAAGTGTATCATCTATTTGTAGAATAACACTAGAGCTTGGATTCTTCTCTCTCAAGGTTTCTGCATAATCCCACAACTTAGAGTAATGTTCAGTGGTGTCCCTGATTGGTTTCGATTTTCCTACGCAAACTACTTCGATCCAGACCCGCAAGAGGACGGGGTCGATTGTAGGGCGGTGAGCTAACTCGGGTCGTGTCTCTCAAGGAAAGCTTAATCTGGGCGATTATCTTTTCACGCTACAATTATTGACAAGCATATGAATTTAAACACAAACCTAAACATTCTAAACAAGGGATTGGGTGGTTTTACTAATCTAAGAGATTTAAGCAAGCAAAACTAACTGGCAACACTAACAATAACAAAGACAAATGAAAAGATTATGAGAAGAGCATTAGGGTGTAGAATCTCTCATTGGTTTCTCTCCTAACTTGATTCAAGTTGATTATGATAATCCTAGACGTACAATAGACCCCTTCAAGTGGCTTAACTTCACTTACTGTCACCGTCGATCCATTAAACCCCCATCAGTTATATTATACAGACAAGATTAACAATTAGGCTTACGTAACCCGATTCACCTAACGTTGAAGAAACCTAAGTCGGGCTATAGAATCTTCTCTCAGTCTCATCTAAAGCCTAGCAATGCCAAGTAGTGGCCAAGTACTCAACATAAACAAGCACAATTCCAACAACAAGAAATCAACTATCACAAGCATGGATCGAAATCAAATCGATTATCTACCCCCTGATGTAAGGAATTAGCCCATCATGCTCAAAACAACACAAGAATCATAAAAGCTTCCCATTTCATAAATCGAAAGATAAATAAAATATAGACTTCTACAATACTCGTTGTCTCGAGAGTTTTGGGACAAATCCCCACAAATGAGTTAAATTGGGAAAGAAATACCAAAAGTGAAAATCTTCGAGCAAGCCTAGCTTCCGCGGATAGCGTGAAGTCGGATTCCTCTTCTCGTGCCTCTTTCTTGAGCTTGAGCTTCCTTGCCTCTTCTCCTCCGCTTTTCTCTCTCTCTCTAGAACTGTGGTGTTGGGTGAGTATGGGAGAGAATGAATCCACAATCCCCTCAGAGGCGTCTGTAGAGAAGTGTCGAGGAATGAGAAGAGAATGGTTGATTTATTAGTTGATGAGAGAGAGAAAGTATAAAGGTGGAGTTATTGCTTGATGGTTCTCCCAACTCCTCCTACTCCTAGCTAGAGCCGCGTGCATTTAATTCTCCAGCTGGCCAAGTGGTGGAAAGCATTAAAGATCAAAACTGTCGAAATCACAACCAGAACTGATCGACTGGAGCTCAAACTGATCGCGGCTGAAATTGATTGAGGGGGCTCGAACTTACCGCCCCGCGTCGGCGGCGTGCCCCGCGCTTGCAGGGCTGGGGTACCATGCACTCGCGGGAGTGCTTCGCCATGAGCACTGCCCCACAGTTGCGGGGTCCTGCGCCAGCGGTGTTGCTTCAGCTCCAGCTCCCGGCTTTTCCTTCAGTTTAGCACTTTTCAATTTTGCTCCATCAGTTTTGGCTTCATCAGTTGAGCTCGTCAGTTGGCTCTTCAGCTGGGCTCCTTCAGTTTGGGCCTCCAGCTCAGCTCTCGGTTCTTCAACTGTAGCTCCAAGCTTTTGGCTCCATCAGTTCAGTTCACCAGTCGGGGGACTTCAACTGATCCCATTAGTTGTAGCCCCAGCTCAGCTCCAAGCTTTCAGCTCCTGCTTGGAATCTTCAGCTTGTCCCCCGACCAGCTCAGCGAAGTGGGAGATTTTCAAGACGAAACAACAAGCTGGAACTTTAGTTGGGAGCTTTGCCTCCAAGCCACTTTTATACCATAAAATCCTGCTTTTGGACACAAAAGCTCAAGTTTTGCACAAACCTAACCCAACTTACCAAAAGAGCAAAAGCGGAGGAAATAACATAAAAACAATATAAAAATAAAGGAAACACACATACAAAAGACACAAAATTCATATGATAAAATAGTACAAATAATCACCAAACAATCTCATTCGATGAGTTTTAGTGTCTTTTGTCTTGCTCCCCAAGCTTGATAAGGTGATATATAAACCCTAATTTCAGTGATTGCAGAATTTCTAAAACCTTTTGCACTGTTCTTTGGATCACACCTAAAAGATTTCTCAAATCTTTGTGCCAACCACCTTGAGTTTACATTATCCACATGGTACTATCTTGCACATGTATGTGTCAGATCCATCTCTCTGAGCTGAAAAGATAATTCATCTTTCACCTTAAGTGGATTAATATGCCACACACAACCACCGTCTTTCTTCTTGCACCCATCATATATCCTTCTTGCATCATTCTTAATAAACTTTCTTGGTCTTCCTATTTAAACCAAGTAGCTGTTGACAGCATCCTTAAACTCATGCTTGGTGCTAAAAAATTACCACAAGTAGAATTGAGGATTGTGTGATGTTGATGTTAGGTAATACTCTCTCACTTCCTCCAACGCAATCTCCATCACCATTATCAGAACCTAGACTATCAAAATCACTCTCATTACTTACATCATCTTCCATATCACTTGTATTCGAGCTTTCTCCCTCATTATTCATTTTTTATGCCCATCCACTCAACATTTTGATCAACATTCTCCTTAAAGATTATGTCATCAATGAGTTCCTCACAACTATTTTCTTTATAAATATAATCGCCATCTTCACTTTCATATGATATCTTTAACATTCTACTCTCCCTGTTATTCCATAACCACATCTTTAGTTTCAACATTCTGCCCTCTCACTACATCTTCAACATTATGCTCTGTAACAATCACATCTTCAATTTCAGTAGCTGCAACATGTTATGTAATATGCCTTATCGGAACCATTTTTTCAGTCTCGGAAGTAACAACTGATTGGACATTCTGCTTTGTCACACTCATTTCTACAGTGGACGAGCTTCCAATAACTTGTTTCTGCCTATTTCCATCCATATCTTCTTGTTCATCAAGATACACTACCTCCCCTTCAACCTCTTCTCCATTCTTTGATTAGTGAAGATAGAGGCTTTCAAGATGTAACTTATTTACTTAAAGAGAACTTTACATCGAGAAGGTGTCCATTAACACGCGCAAAAGAGTCTTCTCTCTCTAATCAAACATCTACCACATTAATGCACATAGTTAATATTTTATCTTCTTCCAGCAGAAGCTTCACCAAATTTAAGAAAATATTCCTTGTAAATGGGCTTAACTTTTGATCCCCATGCATACACACAGGAAAATTAAAGAGGATGGAAAAAGAACATGGCCAAAAATTTGCAAAAATACAACATTATTAAAGTGATAGTAAGTAGAATGACAAAAACCTCATTCTTGGAGAATTTTAAACAATGAGTGCCAGAAAGTACCACTATTATCTCGTGCAAAAATGTCCTGGTACAGGTAACAAGCACTTCAGAATTAAAAACTTAAAATCGTTTCTCTAGCCAAGAAGGCAAATAGGTTTTTTTTTTTGGGAAATCTAGATAAAAGAATGGTTTCAATCGCACCAAAATCCAGAATAGGAAATGGTATTTTAGATCGTAATGATTAAACCTCTTGCCCAGCAAATATACGGTAATTTTCAACTTATTTACATGAAAATTTAAGGCTAAAATCATGAAAACTTACGGTAATCTGGGTGTGGTAAAGGCAGAAACTGTTTTCTTCATATCATCACACAATTTTGCTGGAGATTTCAAGATTTTTTGATGTTGTTCTTCATTTTTCTTCTTGAAATCGCGTGTAGGGGTTTTTTTTATTTGGGGATTTTCTACAAAATTAATGTTTAATTTCATCATGAACTAATTTAAATAGTCATGTACACCTCATCGATCACGTGCATGACTCCCGTTAGTATTTGACGGGTCTATTAAAATATTGGAACTAAAATTGCAAAATAAAATCCTATGGGGTCACTTCTACGTGATTTTTCGATTTGGGACCAAAAGTGAGAGTATTGGGATCATTTCCAAACGAAGGGATACCCTGTGGGACCAAAAGTATAATTTTCTCAGTCATCTAGCTAATCACAAAATTAAAGGGTGTAGATTGATTCCTTATTCTCATATCAAATTTTGGTTCTCACTTGATCCATTCCCTATGTGTGTATGTGTGTGTACCAAAGTCCAAATACCACGTAGATTTTTGTGAATATATAACAATTTATCTATCTCCATTGTATGATAATTGAGATTAAATGTATGTGAATACTCACCAATAGAGATTCCAAATGCGACTTTACCATTCAATATCTGAATTAGTCATCATAATGACATAATCACGTTAAAAATAGATACTTTATGTTGTGGTACAGACCCGGCTAGGGTTACACTACTTGATTTCCGACCCCTTGCGGTCTCTTTCACTAGCTACTCAAGTAGCTTGAACAAGAAAAAATACAAGTTTAATCTATTACAGTCAATTCTAGTAGACTAGGGCTTCAATGCCTTCACTCCCGAAGCCTAAGAGGAGAAGATCAGAGGGATCTTCAAAGTTTCTTCACAGGCTAAGGCACCAACTCGTAAATCTGCACAATAGCAAGTAAGAACAGTAAGTACAGAGGGTATGCAGCAGTAAATTGAAGTGACAAGAAAAGACAGAGAGAATCAGAGGTGGGAAAAGTGTGCGCGGGGCACGGTGGCTCAGATTTTCCCACTGGAGACGGCGACGGCAACTCCGGCGATCGGAAATGACCCAGACCAGGAAGGGGATGGCGAAACCATCCCTCACGAAGCACACACAAGCTTTCTATCTCAGAGAACAGCCCAGCATCTACACTCATAGTCCAACATGAATCACAGTCAGATTCCGGCCAGAGAAACCGAGAACGGTGGCAGAAAACACAGAGAGAGAGAGAGAGCTTTTCAGATTAGGGTTAGGGTTCAGTGTGTGGCTTGAGAGAGAAGAGAGATCTCTCACATATTATAGAGGGTTCCAGAAGATAGGGAATAGATATCAACAATAAATGCTGAGTTAAGAGGGAGGTGGACCGTCGGGTTAGGGTATAGGGTTTCGGATTGGGCCGGAGCGGGTAGCGAATAGGAAAAGCTCATGGGCAAGAGAAAAGGCCATTTGGGCCAACTTCAACATATCCACCTTTGGCCCATTTGGTATTTTCCATCACTAAGGAGTCACCTGCCAAAAGAAACACAAGAGATTATCATCATAGCCTTTGATTTTTACTCTAAGTTCATCACAAAGATAGAACTAGAGAGGGATGAAGAAATACTATGCGTATTCAATCCAGTCTCAACACAAGAGACTAACCCAAAGAATTGAAACAGGCCTCAGGTCAAAACAACTTGACCTTCACTGACATATTTCACCTAGCTTGAGTACCAAAGGGTAAATCACCATGAGTTATACAGCCCCTAGGGCAAATTGAGCATCCTGACATAGGGCTAGGACAATTCATCAGTCCTTCCCTTTAGTTCAACCCAAGTCCATATTTAAAGACTTCTTGCAGGCTTCCAGCTTTGCAATTGGGAGGCACTTTGTGCCCATGTCTGCAGGATTGAACTCAGAAGGTATTTTGTCCAACAGAACTTCACCTTTTCTACAATGTCTCTGATGAAGTGGTATCTCACATCTATGTGTTTAGTTCTATCATGAAAAACAGGGTTTTTACATAATTGGATTGCAGACTGACTGTCAGAGAAGAGTAAAGGTTTATCATCAATAAAGTTGATTTCAGACAAGACTCCATTTAACCAAATTGCTTCTTTCACAGCTTCAGTAGCTGCTATATACTCAGACTCAATAGATGATAATGCAACAATACTTTGCAACTGAGACTTCCAACTTATGCAAGACCCACACAATGTGAACACATAAGATGTAGTTAATTTCCTTTGATCCTTATCATTTGCATAATTTGAATCAACATAACCAACACACTTAACACCATCAGAGGATTTAGAAAAAGTTAAGCCATGGGAAGCAGTAGACTTTAAATATCTCAATAGCCATTTCAGAGCCTCCTAATGAGGCAACCCAGTGTTAGATATGTACCTACTCAAACATGACACAACATAAGCAATGTCAGGCCTAGTGCTAATCATTAAGTACATAACTGACCATATGACATTGGCATAAGGAATTCCAGACATATCACTTAAATCAGAGTCATTTCTGGGACACTGATCCTTACTTAATTGGAAATGGGAAGCAAGAGGAACAGATACTGGTTTACAGAGCTCCATGTCAAATTTCTTTAACACTTGCTCAACATAAGGAGACTGGTGCAATATAAGTGTGTGTTTACTCCTATCTCTATCAATATTCATACCTAGGATCTTTCTGGCATCTCTCAAGTCTTTCATATTGAAGTTTGCACATAGACATGATTGAACATGCTTCACAGTCTTCAAGCAATGACTTATCAGTAACATATCATCAACATAGAGCAGTAAAAACATAGGCACAGAAGATTGCATATAATACAGGCAATGATCAAATTTACTTCTGGAGAAGTTCAAACTTTTCATGCAATTATCAAACTTTATGTTCCATTGCCTAGGAGATTGCTTTAAGCCATAAAGGGATTTCTTCAATAAACACACATGATTAGGATGTTTTTCATCTACAAAATCTTCAGGTTGCTGCATATAAATGTTATTTTCTAATTCTCCATGCAAAAATGCAGTGGTCACATCCATTTGTTTCAATTCCCAATCAAAATGTGCAGTCAAGGCAAGCATTATTCTAACAGTGGTGAATTTCACTACAGGAGCAAAGATTTCAGTGTAGTCTATGACTTCTTTCTGTGTGAATCCCATAGCAACAAGCCTTGCTTTATATCTTACATTACTGATCTCTTGTTTTATCTTATACGACCATTTACATTCAACAAGAGAGCATGCGGCAGGCTTTTCCACAAGAACCCAAGTATTATTTTCATGCAGAGATTTCATTTCACACTTCATAGCATCAATCCATTTATCAGCATCAACACATGAAACAGCTTCTTTGTATGGTTTGGGTTCAGAAGAATCAACATTATTAAACACATTAAAAGCATACATAGACAAGTTGCAGCCATCATATCTAGAGGTAGCCCTGATGGTTCTTCTAGGTCTATCTCTAGACAATTGATAATTATCCAGACTCACATGCTCAGAGTCATGCTCAGAAAGTTGTTCAGGCTCAGATTCAGACACATTCATGTGAGCAGACATGTCATGATCAGACTCATAGTTGGATGCAGAATCATTTGGATTAATGTTATCATGCACATTGTCATTTAGATAATCATTCAGATTGGGCACATTAATCTCAGATAAGATTTATGGAGGAGGGTCCACCTTAGACACAACAGGGATGGACACAGGAACATGAACTTTCTCCACCTCACAAGGAGCATCAGACCGTGAGGATTCATTCAAACAAGGGAAATCAGATTCATTGAATGACACATCTCTACTTATGCAAGTTTTAAATCCAGGTAAAGTTTTATCCCATAGCCTACAACCCTTGACACCATCAGGGTATCCTAAAAAAATGCATTTCCTAGCTTTAGGCTCAATTTTACTTAGTTTTTGGTGAACATAAGCACTGCAACCAAATACTCTTAGATTTGACAGACAAATGGGTTTATTCCAAAACACAGATTCAGGGAGCTTGCCCTTTAGAGGAACAGAGGGAGATCTGTTAATTAAATAACAGGATGTCATTAGAGCTTCTTCCTAGAATTTCTTATCAAGGCCTGAACCAGCTAACAGGCTTTTGACTCTCTCAAGGAGAGTCATGTTCATCCTTTCAACAACCTCATTTTGCTAGGGGTTGTAAGGCACTGACTTATGCCTTTTTATTCCCATCTCAGAACACAGATTATCCATAGCATGATTGCAGAACTCTAAGCCATTATCAGTTCTCAAGCATTTAATTTTCTTATTGGTCTGATTTTGTATTTCAGTAACCCATTTTAAGAACTTTTGGAAAACATCAGATTTATGTTTCATTAAGAAAATCCATGTTTTTCTTGAGAAATCATCTATAACAGATAAGAAGAACAGATTTCCACCATAAGTTGGGACCTTTGCAAGTCCCCACACATCATCATGTATGTATTCAAGAATATTAGAGCTCAACTGAGCTTTTGGATAAGGACCGGACATAGGGAAAGGCAACTTGTATTGCTTTCCCATCAAACAAGGTTCACAGAAAGTCATACTTGACACTTCATCATGCTTGAATGCACCAGATTTATTCAAGATTTCTAAACCCTTATTGCTCATGTGCCCTAATCTAGCATGCCATAGTGCAGTTTTATCAGTTTGGACCATGTTTGCAGATTGGATAGGCACAAAGAAAGCATGCACATCATATAGATCTCCCTTTCTGGGGGCATCAAAGTAAAGCATGGAATTCAATTTAAACTGAAAACTTTTGTGATTCACAGAACCAAATAGCATCTGATCAGCAAGTTTGGAGACAGATAACAGATTGAATTTCAACTTAGGCACATATCTCACATCATGTAGTGTAATCATGCTTTCATTCTCAAATTTTAGGCATACATCATCTTTTCCAGCAATATCACAATGCTGACCATCAGCCAAAGCAACAGATCCAGACTTCATGAGTTGCAAGTTGTGAAACATGTGCTTGTGTGGAGTGACATTGAATGGACAACCAGAATCAATCAACCATTCAGATTCATGCACAAAATTTGACACAGCATTTGAAAAGTTGATAAATTGGAAATCACAGTCAGAATGCACCATATACATTTCACCATCTTCATGGTAATCATAATCTTCATCTTTGTAAACATGATTAGCAGGTTGATCAAAATGCATCACATTATTGACATGATTATTCATAAACCCTCTGCCCCTTTTAGGTTGCTTGCATCTATTGGAGAAGTGCCTTGGTTTTCCACAATTCCAGCAGGTCTTTTTGGGCTTCATATCGGGGTTTTGATGTTGGGAAGGGAAATTTTGGCTTCTGGGGTGATGATGAGAGGAATTATGACCAAAATTTTGGTGTTGATTTTGATTTCTGGGATTTTGGGAATGAATCTCAACAAGATTATGGGTTTTGGTATGATTGGGGAGATTGTGGGCAATGTTCATTTCTCTCCTATGTCTTTCTGCTGCAAGGACACTAGGATTTTCAGGGTTGGGTCTATTGAATGACTTCATATTGTTGTTCCTATTAACATAGAGGATTTCATTCCGTAAAGGCTTGGATTGTAATTTTTTCATTTCATTTTCTTTTGCCTTTAACCCAGACACAATCATGTCACAAGTAATTTTTGACCCTCCATACTTTAATGCAGATTTTACTTCAGAAAATATTTCAGGAATAGCACCAAGAAGGATCTGAGGGGCATATTTTTCAAGAGTGTCATCCCCATCAAGTTTCAAATCCTTTAAAAGTTTATTAAAATCGTGCATATTTGAGTCAACATCCTTTGAATGATCCATTTGAAAGGTCATGATTTGATTTTGAAGGGAATATGCAGACTTTTCAGAATTTGCAACAAATAAGGTAGTCAAAGCATCCCACAAATCTTTTGCACACTCATGATGAGAAACTTGTCTTACCACATCACTACTCAGATTTAGCAAAATAGTAGCCCTAGCACCAACATTCATTTATAGAATGTTTTTATCAGTTTCAGACTCATCAATTCTTTCAAAAATTGCATCTTACAAATTTTCTTTTGTTAAAATACATTCAACTCTTGTTTGCCAATGACCAAAATCATCCTTTCCATTGAAAGGAACTACACTCAAATTATTCATTTTTCACAAAATTCACACAAAAGTTCCACAAATTCACAGATTTCACAATCACAGAAGGTAGAGCACAGAGATACTCAAAATTCAACCAGGAACAGGAGGAAGCTCCTCCTCAGGCCCTAAAATGGGTGCACCAGGGGAATCTAGAGCTGAGGCTAGCCCAGTTCTCAGCACAGATTTATCTGTGGAGCAGGGGTTCACTCAAGTCAATCCCAAAACCCAGTTTGGCCAAGGAACAGACTTAGATCACTAAGTCAGGCAAAGAAACTCTTTCAACCAAGAGATTTCAACACAAATCCCAACCAGAACAGGAATCACACAGCCAGAAGACCACAAAACAACAGATAACCAAGAAAAGCAAATAACATCAGGTTATCAATCAGCAAATACGCAACTCTAATACCCTCCTCCCAACTGTAGCACCTTACTCAATTTTACTATCGGGGCAACCCGCTTTGAGGAAACCCACATGGGAGTCCAGACGGTCCCGACCGTAAGCAAGAATTAAGGGAAAAGCTTAGAATGCCAAGGTGTTCACAGAGATAAAAGCGGAAGCAAATATAACACAGGATCGACAGATACCACATAGGAGTTTTAGGGATTTAGAATAATACCAGAGCCAATTCTCCCAGGAAGGGGAGAATCGGACTTACCTATCAAATGAGCCCGACGGGGCGAGTATGGCGTAACCCTTACCAGTGGCGGGGTGAAAGAGATAGAGGTAGGAGAGTGCCCCCGGCCAGGTCAAACCGTGGCTCTGGTACCACTGTTGTGGTATAGACCCGGCTAGGGTTACACTACTTGATTTTCGACCCCTTGCGGTCTCTTTCACTAGCTACTCAAGTAGCTTGGACAAGAAAAAATACAAGTTTAATCTATTACAGTCAATTCTAGTAGACTAGGGCTTCAATGCCTTCACTCCCGAAGTCTCAGAGGAAAAGATCAGATGGATCTTCAAAGTTTCTTCACAGGCTAAGGCACCAACTCGTAAATCTGCACAATAGCAAGTAAGAACAGTAAGTACAGAGGGTATGCAGCAGTAAATCAAAGTGACAAGAAAATACAGAGAGAATCAGAGGTGGGAAAAGTGTGCGCGGGGCACGGTGGCTCAGATTTTCCCACTGGAGACGGTGATGGCAACTCCGGCGACCAGAAAAGACCCAGACCAGGAAGGGGATGGTGAAGCGATCTCTCACGAAGCACACACAAGCTTTCCATCTCAGAGAACAGCCCCGCCGTCTACACTTATAGGCTAACATGAATCACAGTCAGATTCCGGCCAGAGAAACCGAGAACGGCGGCAAAAAACACATAGAGAGAGATAGAGCTTTTCATATTAGGGTTAGGGTTCAGTGTGTGGCTTGAGAGAGAAGAGAGATCTCTCACATATTATAGAGGGTTCCAGAACATAGGGAATAGATATCAGCAATAATGCTGAGTTAAGAGGGAGGTGGACCGTCGGGTTAGGGTATAGAGTTTCGGGTTGGGCCGGAGCGGATAGAGAATAAAAAAAGCTCATGGGCTAGAGAAAAGGCCATTTGGGCCAACTTCAACACTTTACTCATGGTGTAATGGATAATTAAGCACTAAAAGAAACGCAACCAAATTCAACAAATAAAAATGAAAAAAAATTAACGAGTATTTAATATGTTTGATTTTGGCAAACACTTCCATGCAACAAATGTAAATAGCACTATTTCAGACGGGTCGGGTCAAACCCGCGCTTTGACCCAGTCAACGCGGGTCAACCCGCAAAAAAGTAGAAAAAAACGGTTAAATGAGTATCAACAGTCTCACTAAAAAGTATCATCAAAAATTCGAATAGTATCATCTATATCATTAAAAAGTAAGGGGTCTGCTACTTATTTTATACTTATTTATTTAGTTCAAATTGTGATTTTTTCCATTCGAATTAATCTTTAGAGCTTAGTCGTTTAGAGTTTTATTAGTGTTCATGATTTTTTAAAGGGTTCATGTTTTTTAGGGAGTTTTTTAGGGTTCATGGTTTTTTAGGGGGGTTTTTTTAGTTTTTTTGGGGGGTTTTTTTAGAGTATATTTTGTGTTTTTTAGAGTTTTTTGGGGGTGTTTTTAGGGGTTTATTTTGTGTTTATTAGGATTTTTTGGGGGGTGTTTTTAGGGGTTTATTTTGTGTTTTTTAGGGTTTTTTGGGGTGTTTTCAGGGGTTTATTTTGTGTTTTTTGGGGTGTTTTTAGGGGTTTATTTGGTATTTTTTTAGGGTTTCTTAATTCTATTTAATACTCATTTCAAACAAATTAAATTAATTTATTTTAATTTTAGAGTTCACTAATATTTTTTTGGGTATATATTTTTGGGGAACAAATAAAATTGCTAAAAAAAAGACAAAAACAAGTACAAAAAATTGTCAAAAAAAAAAACTGAGAAAAAGAGGAAAAAATCAACAGAAAAAAAAAATGTCCGGACGCGTGGACGTGCGTGGACCCTCTCACCGTCTGAAATAACACAATTTCAGGCAGCAAATCCACTGCCACACTGAATACCATCTCTTGATTTTTTGATTCCATCGGATTTTTACATTTTTCTCTTTCTATAAATAATAAAAAAAATACAAACTCCAACTGGCGCGTGACGTGACCCATGTACCGGCGGTTGGAATATTGAATTTTTTCTTAATTTAAAAGATTCCGGCATGTATTAATAGTTTAATACCACCCGTAATTTTGATATTAATATTTTTTTTCCTAATAATTTAATGGTGTTGAAGCATTGGGATTTTCGATTTTCTTAAAAACTCCAACATTTTCAGATGAATAATGTATATTCTAATGGTATTAATCAACGCATTATAATGATTTAGTAGTGGACATATTACATTGTACGTAAAATAACTATTACATCAATATTGTAATTGTCCAATTGTACTTATGTTCGAATTAAGACGGATATATGGTTTATTGGTTTTAGTCTTTTTTTACCTTACCCCAAATTAAAGAAAACACAAAGACGACGACTACTACTACTACCAAAACAATAAGAAATACTTTTATTAGTTTATTGAAGATAAATGAGTTAACACCTCAAATGTAAATTAAATCTAAGAAGAAATGAATCATTTCAAAGTAATGGAAAGATCAAGTGTGGCTTCCTCCTTGGTGACATTGAACGTTGTATGCAGTGAATTGGGCATGAATGGATGTGAACATGTGATATTATAAGCCCCATGAAACACTTTGTCATGGAAATCTCCTTCATTATTAGTTACCCCTTTAACCCTACTTCTCCATTCATCGATCAATTTATCAACAAGATCTCCTGCTTCCAAGTTCTTGAAATTGTTGTCTATGAGGCACAACTGCGAGCAGCCGTTGGGCAGTTTGTCGTAGTTCTCGACGTTCAAACACGTGTCGCTGCACGCCGTCGGCTTCCACCCTCCCCACACGATCATCCCTTCCATTGCAGGATGGGAGAATGCCTCTCTCATCACATCTTCCAGCTGCTCCACCTATATATATTTCCCAAACAAAAAGAATTATAGGAATACCAGCTCACAAACCCTTAATTACTTTCAGATAGAATACTTGATATATATGTGGCAGAGTGTCCATACATATTCATTATTCATATTTGGTGGTGTATTTTGTAGTGCGTATATATGAGTATTGTCCTCCGACACACAAGACTCACACACTCACCTGTGCGGGGCCCTTTTGGGTGTCGAGCTCGGTGAGCCAAATGGGTATCCCAGTGGCGCCGAGAACGTCGAAGGCGGCGCGTATGTACGACACGTTCGGCCGGAGTGTGAAATGACCCTCTAGTCCAATGCGCAACATCAAATCCTCATTGCCGGGAAACGATTTGATCTCCCTAATTCTGTGTATGTATCTCGACGGAATCACCTTCAAATCCCTAGGATATTCAAGAGTGTTGAACTCATTCAAGAACAAAGGAGTGTGTGGATCCAATGCTCGAACAATCTGGTAATACATCGCAGATGCATTGGCGCCCAAAACGCTCTCGAAATACAAGTTGTGGAGGTTCTCATTCATCACATCCCACCCGATGAGGTTGCCCGAATACCGCGACACGACGGAGGCGGTCCGTCGCACAGTCGCGTGCACTATCTCCCTGCGCGGGAGCATCGGCACCCAGTAGGGAGTGGCGTTCTGGCTGTCCCAGAGGATGTTGTGGCCTCGAACGGAGATTCCGTTCGAGGCAAAGAAGGAGACCATGGCGTCGGCCACGGTGTAGTTCTCTTCGCCTTGTTTGTTTTCGGTGAAGTACCATTTCATCTCGTTGTGCGGCGTCGCCGCCGTGAAGCGGGCGGTGAAGTAGTCTTGGTAGCCCTTGTATTCGAGGATTGAAGCTGGGCTGCCACTGCCGATCGTGAAAAGAGGCCTTGTTTGGGTTAGGGTGATGTTTGCTCCTTTAATGGCTTCTCCTTGCTCGTTCTTCACATGGATTCTTACATTTCTTTTCCTAATCTGGTAAAATTTCATCACAAATATTTCATCAGTTTCGTATATGAATAATTGCAGGAATGTCCGAATTATATAGTCGTATTACTATGTTTAACACTAGGGACGGACTTAGAATTTTGTTTGGGGGGCCAACTAATTTATTACCTCATAAGTAAAAATAATAAGCTAATTAATAATGAATAATTTTGATAAAATTGTAATATTATCTTAATCATTTACATTAAAAATAATAAGTAGCAAAAAATAATTAAGCAATCCATAATAGTTTTTAAAAAATACTAAGCGTGCATTATGAGTGTAAATGTGAATTAAAAAAAAAAGGCTCAAATCAAGAATTGGAATAACAAAAACATACTCAGGGATAAAACAAATGAAGGAATTTTTTTTTGAAAACAATATATAAGCAATTAAACCAAAATTGAAGTCATTTTTAAAAGTAAAGATATGTAAGTTTTAAGGGGATGTTGATAAAATTTTAAATGAATTTGGAAAAGATAGAAGTAAAGGATGAGAAAGGGAAATTAAATGATACTATAGCTAACACTAATAGTAAATAAATGATGTTTAATTTGGATAGTAAAATTAATATTTATCCATCTTTAGAATTAATATTAAAAATGACTGAAATACCCCTACATATGAAATTTAGTTGAGATAATAAATTTACCTTATCAATGCTTTTCTGCTGATGGTGTCGCCATTCTACCTTTGTAAATTGCTTAAGTGACACATTATCTATCCAAACTTCAATCTTAGTGTCAGGGCACTGCCATGCAAATTCACACCAAATAAATGTCTAATTATGTATAATTATTCCCCAATATAAATTAAATACAATATAATTTAATAATTATATACGTACCCTAATAAATAGATCAACTTTCATATCATCATCAGCTGTAAAACCTCCTTTAAGCATGGACCAGCATCCAAATTTGGCTATTACTGAACCAACTAATATAAATTCCCCACTAGAAGTTTGCATGTAAGCTACTAAAGTTTCATCTCCCGCACTCACTTGAAACCATGCTGTCATAAAAAAATATACACACATAAAAATATGAATACACAAACTCGTATATATTAGATCGTTTGACAGTTCAAAATCTTACTTCAAAAAAAAAAAAGACAGTTCAAAGTCTAATTAACAGGCCATGACCTGGATCCAAACCCGAATCTTGACTCGATTGTCTGATAGATTTTGGGCCGGCCCGTTAGACAGTCTGACACAAGAGACTTTCCTAAATAAATGTATATATATTACCCGAAAATGTATACAAGTGGTCTTTCTGAAGATCAAACGAATGAGAGAACCCATCGTTTGGTTGACTTCTATTATATGATACCAAATAGAAGTTATCCTTGTCCGATTTTCTTGTAATAATACTTGCATTTCCAAACACTTTCCAATCATCCAAACCCGAATTGAACTTAGAATTTTTTACCAATCCTCCTCCATATTGAGGATCCGAAGGCTCAGACCTACACTGAAATAGATAATATAACTTTATATTTAAAAATATATATTTTTAAATGAAATTATTAAAAAAAGCGAACAAATGGAAAATTTAATGAAAATTGGCCAAATTGTGTTTCTTACATGAATGCTGGCTGAATAGTCATAAGGTGATGAATCGGAGTTTGCCAGAGTACAACCTAAAAATCATAAAATTAATGAAAATTTAAAATTTAATTTGATTATCTAGTAAAAAAACGATGGAGAAAAAAGTTTGAATGATGATAAAAAAAAAACAGTAAATAAAAATACTGACCTGATAAAAGTAGAGCACAAAAAATGACGAAGATCCAACCGGGAAAACATTTCATTATTATTCGCGTGCTGAATAAAAAACACAATGATGAGAAGGTTTTTTATAAAAAAAAAACAAAATGATGAGAAGTTACTCGTTGTATATAATATGGAACTACATTAATTTCATTATTAATTACCATAATTGGAAGTCAATTGTGTCATATATGTGAGGCAATCCTAATTTTGAATTGGAAGAAAACATTAAAGGTACATTTATTGTTGTGTAGTAATTGATGAATCATAGTATTTCATAGAATGAGACTACTAACATTATGTATTTCAACATAATCATACATAAATAAGACTACCAACATCATGTATTCAACATAATCCAGGTTGTTTTCTTTCAACATTATTATACATAAATAAACTGTATAATGTAATACGGTCTACGTTGTCAGAAATAATTAACTAGTGTTCCAGCTTTTCGAAGTTGAGTCTAAATGATTCACCTTTAGAAGCCTTGGAAAGAATACAACAAGGCCCAATTTTACACATCATCTTAAATATTTATGGGTGCTAATTATAAAAATTAGGATCTATTTATTGAAAAAATATATTTAATTTTAATTTTAGTAATAAATTTTTAAATATTAGCATATTATATTGCAATTATATTTTGACATAAAAAAAATCAAAATACTTTATTGATATTGTTGATAATATTCCAATACAACTTCAAATTAATATAAACAAAGAGAGAGTATTATGTTGACTGTCTTTTGAAAAGGAGGGAGAGGAAGGGATAATATCTATATATATTTTTTAAAATATATACACGGTCTTAAAAAAAAAAAAAAGACATCTATGAATTGAGAGGCATTGTGCTAATGATCACTTTGAATACCCTATCAGCCGCCCCTACATATATCATTTTTGCAAGATATAATATATAATAATCACATATACTCCCTCTTATAATTCTTGTTTCCACTGTAAGAATATACAATCCAAGAACTAATCCCACACTATCGTGTCACAATTAATCATCAAGCAACTAAGAATCTAAGATGAAAATAATAAAAAGAAATACTATCAATTAAGTATATTTTGTCTTCTAATCCCTCAAAAGAAAATTAGATCTTCTAGGTTTCCACCTATTATTTATGGAAGAAATATAAGATTTATAAGCATATATATGTGTGTGTGTGTGTATAATTGTTCTAGAATAATAATTAGCTACTAAAACATACCTTTAATCTCGTCCAGAAATAAATATCAGGTTGGCTCAATGCTTGCTACTTTGCAAGCTCAATTAAGAGGTTTTACTAAAGACAATGTTTAATCTTCATTTCATAGAGCATGTTAACTCTATATATATACCATCTTCAGTGTAGAGCATATGTAACGTTTTAATATTGTAATTAATTAATTGCATGTGCAATAAGTGCTCGTATTTCTAACACTCGAAGCAATTGCAATGAATTATGTAACTTAATAATGAATTTAAGTAAACTACTACATGAAACTTGCTACATATTATATATTTTGTTTAATTAATCTCTAATCATTAACAGGGTTAATTATTTAGAATACTCAAACATTTGCAACTTATCATAATTAAATCCCAGGTCTCCGTCTATATTTAAAATTAATTTTACCCTCAATATTCCATTTTCTTCACAATTCTATCATCTGCAAATTTTCCTACAACTGAAAACTAACTCGGGGATAAAAAGTTGTTAGGGATTGGAATGAGACTATTTGCTGAGTCAACTTGTAGTCACTCAAAATTTTGATGGATGGTAGTGAGAATTGTGGAGAAAATGAAACGTCGGCGCAAACATTAGGGTATTAAATATAATTAACCCTCATTAATATAGTATCTTGTAATATTAAATGTTATGGTGAATTGCTTTAAAAATAATGGACTTTGGAAAAAATTTAGAAGTAAGTAATTGAGACACCAATTTCTAGCTAACTCAACATTCTCAAATATTCTTTGTTGATGCAAGTTTGAAATTTAGTCATTTGGATGTCCTTTTTTGAAAATTAATGATCGGGCCACGATGTACTTGACAAGACGAGTAAGGTGGTGGTTGAGTGGGTGGTGATTATTTTTTTCATTGAGGAGTCATTTTTGTGAATTCCAGTAAAATCAAATGCTAAAAGGCAAAATACAATCTATTGTGTTTATGGAACTGAGGTGATGACTTGATATACTCCCCATCCCAATTATATAGTCAATTTTCTACTTGTATGTAAATTAAAAATATATTTATGAAAAAACAAGAAACAAAAGCTAAAGTTTCAGGATTACCCTTGTTTAAGATTTATAACTTTCAAAGAAATAAATGGTTAGTTTTTAATTTTCAAATTTAACAAGGGTGTATTTATAAATTACCATAAAAATGAGTATTAATTATAATAATGAGGTTATATAATTGGGACAACCAAAATACTAATATGGACTATATAATTGAGATAGAAGGAATTTATATTTGCGGCATCAATTTGAAAACAACCATACCATGACGTGTGGGTTCACTAACGTTACCTTCAATTTCTTGATTCAAAGTCGAATTGAGGCTGCAATTACACCAGTTCCGACTTAGGATTTATGTTTAAATATGGTCTCAACCACCATTAACAGATAGCTCAATTAGTATTTCTCTCTTTTATAAGGATGAGAGATCCTTGTACGAATCACAACTCTTCCATTCCCGACTCAAAAAAAATAAAATAAAAAAATTATGGCCTCTATCGAGGGCATTGCAAGGTAATTTTGTAGTCAGTAAATGTGGCAATTTTGGTCTCGTTCTCTTTTGGTCACGCATTTTAACGAATATTAAACGTAGTCTTTTATGATATGATCATATTTAATTATATTTACCCATAGATTCTACTTTGCCAGCAATATTGCATTTTTAGTCATCTAAATACGGCCGACTTTCTCTCCACTTAGCTAGTCTTCTAAGTTCACAAATTTCAAATATGGTCTGCTATTTTAAAAGAATGGAAAAAAATAAAAATAGTCTCCTATGTAATGTTACGATTTGATTGCACATTAATTTACTTCTATTCAAACTGAAAATTCTACTTTTGCCTCTAATTCTGCGTCACTTGTTTAATTAAGTGTCATGAGTCATGATGACTATTTGAGAGATTTTGACGAGTTGAAGGAAAATTGGTTTGTGTTGGTCCAAAATTCCCAAATTGAATCAACTCTTTAAGTTATGATTTTAAGCCCTTAAATCTATAAATACTCAAATCTTAAATGTTTTTAGAAGAATCCTCGATTTTGGACTAAAAAAATATATTATATATATCAATCAAGCAGGACGTAAAAGATGAAAACTATCAATTGATTACCTAAAAAAATGTATTTCAATTTCTTATCATTCTTAACAAATTATTTATCAAATTTAATGGACAAATAATAAAGAATTCTTTGTTAAAAATTAATATAAAATAATTAAAAAAAATTGATCAACAGTTTTATGGTTCTGAATTGAGAGTTTTCATTTTTCAGGTTCTTAATAAGTTTCATATTTCGGATCCTAGATTAATAGAAAATATATCTTTCGGGTCCTGAATCGACCAAATTAAATTGAGAATCATGCAAATAGCGGCAATTACTTAATGAACAATAATATTTCTTTTTAATTTACTAATGAACACCTTGATAAGTTAGGTTGACATTACAATTTTAGAGATTTTGCGAAATTGAGGGAGAATCTAGTCGTTCTTGAAATATTCAAACAGAGTGGGTACCGTTATTGAAGGTGCGCTCCGGCCTTGGTAAATTCTAAGGTGGGGCCGTGGAGGGATGTATTCCCTCCTTCTGCCGGTGACATATGTTTTGGATTCACCATTTTTAAGTTACTTGCGGCTCTTTTTTTTTCAAATACGAAAGTTTCGATCAGCTGAAAAAACCTATCGTGACATTTCAACTAATACGTGACACTTCAATTATCTATTGTGACACTTCAATAGATATTGTGACAGTTCAAAATTGAAATTATTTTTATCGGCAGATCGATAGAGATTGAAAATAGAAAAGTTTGGTTGGAAATAGTAGAGGGGATGGATTGTTTAGTTTACCCTCCGGCCTTCAATTAAACAGGTGACAACTCACAACATACATGATATGACAATATTGTGAAAATATTTCAATAGATGTTACATTAAGTGACCAACCTGTGAACTAGTTTTTGCATATTTTTGCTTCCCCATATATAGTAGTAGCTTTGTTTTTACTGCCAAATTATGATATCTTCCAATACACGTCGACTAAAATCATAACTTCAATACAAATTCTTGACAGTCATGAAGCATGAAGCCTAGAATTCTCAACATTAAACTTTCAAATACACAAGGAAGAAATCAAGAAAGCAGAAAATGGCCAAAATCTCTGTTTTAACTCTGCATCTGTAAGCACAAAACATAAATCCAAAACATATTGTTTGATCAATAGCAGCAAGTTAAATGCCCAGGGCCTGTGGAAGTTGCTGCTTAGCAAACAATCGTGCCGCGACGAGCCCTGCAGCCAGTGCACCTCCAAAAGCAGAATGCAGCCTCACACAGAAGTACTTCCCCATGAAGATTTTTGATTTATCCTGCAAAGAAAAAAAGTTGATATTATAAACTATTTGAATCAAATGTTGCCACTATTGTAGCTAACATAGAAACTCTCTGAATTTAGCAATGTCAAACCTCACCTTGTGGTTCTTCTGAACAAAGTTAACAATTGCATTCCCCATAGGCAGAGTCATGCAACTAAGAACCTAATTAATAAAAAACCATCAACATGAGAGACTGGAAGGCGGATTCTAATGAAATTCAAATAGAAAGAGCCTTACAACGCTAGCCAGAGGAAGAGTTCCAGTGAACCCTAGAGCCAACACGAGTGCATAGAGCCCGATTACAGATGCTTTCACCACATTGCTACCGGCCTTAGTACCAAGCCTCACCTAAGATTAAAAAAAATGTATCAGACCATCTAACGGGCTAAGATCCATCACACGATCATTGAGGTTAAGTAAATACTAACCAAAGGGGATATCTTTCCAACAGCCTTATCATCCTCTATCTGAAAACAGACACCATTCATCATTCATTTGAGCATAGAAAAACACTCAAGTAATAAAAAACAAATAGGGAAGAGAGTGGAGACCTGATGGAAATGACTACAGAAGAGGATTAAGGAGGTGGTGAGCCCAACGAGAACTGACGACCACACGACCACGCTAGAGATGGCTAATTCACTGCCATCATCGTATCACAGATGAGTAATCAATCAATTCATATGTGGAAGAAAAAAGTTATAGATGAAAAAACTAATCACCTTGTTCTACTGTGAAGCAAATAAAAGGCAATGGTTGAAAGAGGGCCATATGCTAAGAAGAGTAAGGGTTCTCCCACTCCATAGTAGCTCAATCGAAAAGGTGGACACTGCAACAAACAACACATCGTATTCATATTCATCGGTATGATTCTCACAGTCACAAAATATGTACATATACCTACCTGGTAAAGGAAGAAGCAGAAGATTGCAGAAGCTAACAACACGATGGAACGAGGATTCCCGGCCAGAACTGCAACACTCGTGAGCCCCAATGAGCCAAGCACGAGGGCTGACCAAGCAAGAACGTTGATCAGTGTTCGGCTGCACAACCGCACAGATCAATATTAATTATCATGATCTGTTTTTAATGATCATAGGTTGAATGACTAAAATAATTCAAGAATTTTTCATGCACCTTCCAAATAGATTGATGACCGACTCTTTCTTGTTTTTATCAGCTCCTGTATCAAAATCATAAACGTCGTTGCTGCAAATATACAAAACAAACATCACAACTCAAATTAGGAGAAACATATTAAGCAAACATAGCAAAAAAAAAGTGATCAAGTTCACAAATTAACAAACCTTAAATTAACCCAAATGTTCACGATTATGTAACATGCCAACACCATCAAATAACGCAGCATTGAAAACTGCCCTGTTTGCCAATATGCAGCTGCACTTCCTACCTGCTCATAAACAATATATAACATTCAACAAATAAGCAAAAACATAATAAAAACAAACTTTCTAAAACTTAAAACAAAAAAGCAAAAAAACTTACAGTTACAGGAATTAAAGCAACAGTATACATAGGCAACTTGATGGCTCTCCATATTAGAGTTTCTCTAGATAATTCTTCGACTTTTCCTCCTTCTTTTTCCACGATTTTTCCTACTGCTTCTTCTTCGACTGGAGCAGGAGCAGAAGCGAGCACTGCCTTGCACTTGAGTGTTTTGTCGAGACATTTCTGCGTCCATTTGTAGCTGCTGAATGTAGTTTGCTCAACTTGTCGAGTTGATACAAACGAATGTTTCCTGAAGCAAAAGCACTTTTTTTTTTGGATACGAACAGTTGTATAATATCTTGCAAATCACTTTAGTAGGATCAAAAACTTGAGAAATTAATTAAAACTACCTTTACTACATTAAATTCTTGCATGAACAAGAAGTGAGATATATACTGCTACGTACCTTAGAGCGGGGATTCGATTTTGCTGAGAAATTTTGGTGATTCCGTAGCCATTGCTTATGTTGCAGAAAGCAGTTGCTGCCATTGCTGAAGACCGAGCTTTGCAAAAATGTGTATTTTAATTTCTACTGCCACAAGCTCAATAGCTTAATATGTGCATCTGTGTGTATATATAGCTAACTGCGTGTTTAAGTTGTGTACGAATTGAAGGTGTCATATTTAAAATTCTAACATTATAATATACCTCGTACAATATTAAATATCAAATTGAATTGAACTGAATTCAAAGTAAAATCTGATATTAATTGGATACAATATATAATATATGTAATGAAATGAAAATGACATAAAAAGATGCCCCTGCATCTAATTAAAGCGACTGTTTTGGACTTTGTGGAGTTTGGTATACATCTCTCCCGTGTAGAAATATGGGTGTGTGGAATGGAATGCATTGTGTGTGTAATAGTCAATTGTGTATATGTATATTTTAATTTTGTGAGGGAATAGTCAATTGTGTAGTAGTTTAAGTTCAAATATATATATTTTAATTTTGTGAGGGAATAGTCAATTGTGTAATAGTTTAAGTTCAAATAGTTCAAAAATAAAAATAAAAAACATATGTGGTGGTTTAATTTACTAGCTTCAGAAAAATTTACTAACAATTTACATGCCTAGAATTATGGGATGCTCGTTCGAAGGTTAAGAGTCAAGTTGACTAGATTGTGAAGATAAACTAGTTGTGATGAGTGGCATAATCCATCCACCAGCTAACTCAACAAAACTCATGTATAGATACAAATTAATGAAACATGCTTAAGGGCGGTTGTTCACGATGATCATGGTGTGACCGTGGTCAGGGTATTGGGGTCTCAAATTTAATTTTTATTTTAATACTATATTTTTAAAAGTGTAAATGGATAAAAAAAGGTAAAATAAAATAGTAATTGGAAAAAAAAAATAAAAAAAAATAAGGCTATAGGAGTTATTTGGGCAATTTGGAGTGTAAATGTCTACAATATCCCTATGACACACTTGTCCCCACATTTCAATCATTGTGTAAGTGTACTATTTACACTTTTAATAACTACCCAATAAATGCACACACCTAACATATAAAAATCCAATTTCATGAAATTTAGGGTTATGGTTAGAAAGGGTCAAACGTCTAAAATAATGAAATTTTTAATCGAGCCGAGTCGAGTCAAGTAATAGCCTTATCGAGCTCAAGCTCGATAAGAAAAACTCGAAGCTCGACTCGAGCTCGGTCGAGCTTTAGTTTTTCGAGCTCGAGCTCAACTCGATAGTAAGCTCGACAAGCTCGACTCGACTCGATTATGTATAAATATTAAATAAAAAATTATATTTATTTAATTTGAAATAAATATAATTTAATTATTAATGATATATATGTAAATAATTAAATTATTAAGGGTAAATTTGTAATTGCACTAAAGCTCGATAAGGCTCGCGAGCCTGTTGAGCTCAGTATTATGGAGCTCGAGCTCGACCACGATAACTACTCGAGTAGCTCGAACTTGAGCTCCACTCGACAAACTTCGAGCCGATTTCGAACTTTCACCGAGTCAATCCCGAGTAGCTCACGAGTAAGCTCGACTCACTTACACCCCCTAATTCCTACTGATGATTTCTTGCTGTCGTTCTTTATTTTCTGGGATACCTTCCTTTTCTTTTAAGAGCTAGGGTTTCTGTTGATTTTTAGTTTTCTTGGATTGAACCTCCTTCTTTTGTGGATGGTTTTCTTGACAGTTCATATTATTGTTTTATCTATTGAATGACATGTTGCTTGATTTTTAAAAAAATTAAGTAATTAATTTATAATTGTTAATAAAAATAGTTCTACTGACAATTTTTTTTTTCTAAATGATAAAAAAGGGCAAAACTAAATAGGGATTGATAAATGAAGACAACGTATATGTATATAAGAATAGAGAGTTATATGGGTAATTTGGATTGTAAATGTTTTAAACATAATTATGACACACTTAATCCTCATACTCAATGATTGTATAAGATTATTTTTTATATTTATTACTAATTACACAATAAATTTACACACATTACATATCAAATAAAATTGAATATATATTGCATGAACGTTATAACATAAAATTAAATATAAAATAACCCTAACGTTTATAACTAACATTAAACCCTAACATTATGCTAATATTAAGAATATATACCAAATATAACATTAGAATCTTTAATTGTATAACGTTAATTACTAACATTATTACTAGAAAAATACATAACGTTAATTATAAAATTATTTCATTACTAAATTTAGATAATAAAATTAATATATTGCATAGCGCTATTTGTAACATTAATTTATTAAAATATGCGCAACGTTAATCATAACGTTAATGTATTACAACGTCAATTTGGTCATTTGTTAAAAACAACCCTGATATTAATAACTAACAGTAATGGTCACGTTAATTTTATATATTAAGTGCCTAACGTTATTAAAAATAAAAAGTTGTCACATATTAATGGTACCATTAATGTAGAGATCTTCTAATCCCAACTTTAATTGTGTGTCAACATTAAAATTATGTATTGTTAATATTTTTTTTGTAAAAATAAAATTTATTATATTATAACTAATCATAATTAATATTTATTGCTAAAAATTAAAATTTTAAAAAATTATGCACATTAAGTTTGGAATAATCAACCCCAAAAATCAATTATATTAACTAAAAATGAAATTAAATATGAAAAAATAATTATAAACCCCCTAATTGGATGGAATAAACCCTACATAAAACCATAAAATTATAATAAATTTAAATAAATTAAAATTTAAGAAAAAAGTGAAAAAATAATTTTAAAAATTAGTACACAATTGAGTCTATTTTTTAATCACTACTGTATACATTGACTCATTCAGCAGCGCACGAGAAAACTGGGAACTCAACTGATTGGTGATTTGCCGCCACCTTTAGTCAATTAATTTATTTTTTTCTAAAACGACGGTTAATTTCTTCTATATATGTTGGCTTCTAATTTAATTCCATTCTTATATATGCTGCAATATTCAATTCTACACCATCACTTTTTCTACCGCATATGCTTATTCTAATCTATTATCATATTGTATTTTATAGTTAAGTGTTAATTGTTAAAATTATCATTATTTTTCACAAAGTTGTGAGTTCAACACCGTCCTTAAATGTGGGCAATTAAGATATGCACCCATTTTTAATTTTGGTGTTATTTAGCATTCCTCCATTTTTTTAATTTTTTTTGTGATGCGAGTCTGAATTTGTCTTTACCCAACCATCAAGTTTCAAGAAAAAAAAAAAACTAAGAGACTAACCCTATAATTAATGTGCATAACATATAAAGTATACAATTTCGAGAAATTGTGTCATATATGTGAGGCAATCCTAATTTTGAATTGGAAGAAAACATTAAAGGTACATTTATTGTTGTGTAGTAATTGATGAATCATAGTATTTCATAGAATGAGACTACTAACATTATGTATTTCAACATAATCATACATAAATAAGACTACCAACATCATGTATTCAACATAATCCAGGTTGTTTTCTTTCAACATTATTATACATAAATAAACTGTATAATGTAATACGGTCTACATTGTCAGAAATAATTAACTAGTGTCCAAGCTTTTCGAAGTTGAGTCTAAATGATTCACCTTTAGAAGCCTTGGAAAGAATACAACAAGGCCCAATTTTATACGTAATCTTAAATATTTATGGGTGCTAATTATGAAAATTAGGATCTATTTATTGAAAAAATATATTTAATTTTAATTTTAGTAATAATTTTTTAAATATTAGCATATTATATTGCAATTATATTTTGACATAAAAAAAATCAAAATACTTTATTGACATTGTTGATAATATTCCAATACAACTTCAAATTAATATAAACAAAGAGAGAGTATTATGTTGACTGTCTTTTGAAAAGGAGGGAGAGGAAGGGATAATATCTATATATATTTTTTAAAATATATACACGGTCTTAAAAAAAAGGACATCTATGAATTGAGAGGCATTGTGCTAATGATCACTTTGAATACCCTATCAGCCGCCCCTACATATATCATTTTTGCAAGATATAATATATAATAATCACATATACTCCCTCTTATAATTCTTGTTTCCACTGTAAGAATATACAATCCAAGAACTAATCCCACACTATCGTGTCACAATTAATCATCAAGCAACTAAGAATCTAAGATGAAAATAATAAAAAGAAATACTATCAATTAAGTATATTTTGTCTTCTAATCCCTCAAAAGAAAATTAGATCTTCTAGGTTTCCACCTATTATTTATGGAAGAAATATAAGATTTATAAGCATATATATGTGTGTGTGTGTGTATAATTGTTCTAGAATAATAATTAGCTACTAAAACATACCTTTAATCTCGTCCAGAAATAAATATCAGGTTGGCTCAATGCTTGCTACTTTGCAAGCTCAATTAAGAGGTTTTACTAAAGACAATGTTTAATCTTCATTTCATAGAGCATGTTAACTCTATATATATATACCATCTTCATTATTGTAGCAGTAGCAGTAGTAGTAGTAGTAGTGCTAATAATAATAATAATAATAATAATAATAATAATAATAATAACAACAACGTCACCTGCAGCATACTTAATAATAATAATAATAATAATAATAATAATAATAATAATAATAACGTCACCTGCAGCATACTTAATAATAATAATAATAATAATAACGTCACCTGCAGCATACTTAATTGACTGAGAAACAAACGTCACCTGCAGCTTACTTAATTGACTGAGTAACAAACATATATACTTGCGTGGTGGGACCAAATTTTGTTGGTCAGTGGTGATGGCTGCGACCCTAATTTTGACGAGAAAATTGGTTTCTCGAAATTTCTATTTTAATAATTTTATTATCCTAACTTCATATACATCATGTATATACTTGTGATTTTTATTCGATCTATATTAGTAATTATGGGTTACTCTCGTTAAAATAAATAAATTCGATCTATTGGAGCAAAATGAAACAAGAATTGTCCAATTTTGAATGGTATTAGGACTTGTATTACAAAATTAAAACGCTTTCCCAGTTATTTACCGACTGAAATTGCATTTAGCCTGTAATAGTCGTTATTCAAACGAGGTGGCAGAAAAAGGATTAATTAACTTAAGTAGGTATTAATATTAATTTAATCATTAATTCATTTCATTTGTAAAAGTACGTAGTAGACTCATAAAATAAGCCTATTATCTTTCTCTAATAGAAATAAAGTCTCCCCACCAAAAAAAACGATAATAAATTTTTATTTTATTATTGAAAAAAACTTATATGAGACGGACGGTCGTTTAGATGGGTCAGTGACAAAAAAAATTAGTCCAAAATAGCCCAAATCAACCCAGCCCCAGCCCTATTGAACCCAGCAAAGCTGGAGCGTGTGCACCCAGCCCCCCCCCCCCCCCCCCCCCTGATTTTTCGTTTTTATTCAGTGTTTTTATTAATTTTTTGTCAAAAATCTTTTATTTATTCTCAATTAATTATAGAGCGTATTGCACGAGTCGCCATATAAAAAAATTAATTTAATTTAATTTAATTTTAGATTTCACTAATTTCATTTTAGAGTATATATTTTTTTAAAATAATAATTAATGAACGACGAGCTCACACGTTAACGTTAGACGAGTGAATTGTTTGAGTTGCAGGATAAAAAAAAACTAAATTAATTCACTTTAATTTTATGATTCACTAATTCCATTTTAGAATATATATTATTTTCAAAAATATTAATGATCGAGCACAATGCACGAGCTCACACAGTAACGTCGGATGAGTACACTATGTGAGATGTCCTATAAAAAAAATTAAATTAATTCACTTTAATTTCCAGGCTCACTAATTCTATTTTAAGATACACTATGCGAGATGCAAAATAAAAAAATTAAACTAATTAAAAAATTGAAATATATATATATATATATATATATATGTAAAAAACAAAAAAAGAAATTGAAAATTGAAAAAAAAAATATGAAAAGAAAAGGAAAAAATGGGGATCATTGATAAAAAAAAAAAGGAGAGGAGAAGGACCACTTTCAGGATCAAATATAATATCCGTTTGATAATTTGAGATCCATTAAACGGAATCATACGAGCGTCTCCATATTATTTTGATTAACATTAACATAATTTTTATCAACTAGCAATTCCTCATAGACCTCTTGATCGTTTCTTTATTCAAAACATTACATTTATATTAAACTAAAATAAAATGAATCAATAAATTATATGTTTTCGTCCAGTAGAAGGAAGACACGGGTGAAAAACAATAATTGGTTGTAAGTGTTTCAAATTTTACAGCAAAAGACTATGTTTATCCAACTTGATTGATAAACGTGATTTTTGTACACTTTTCGGGTTTATTTTTAACAGTATTTTGTTAGTTAAAGTGTGCACGTACAAGCGCTAACACATCCTTGAGCTTAAAATTATTTATTTTGGAGGATATTATGTGTTGTTATAATTTTATAAAAAATATAGTTTAAAATGTTATTTGCATTTTAAGAAAAATAATTGAAATTAGAAGTTGAGAATTCCTAAACATAAAAAGTGAAAATAAAGAAAAGCAATTTATAATGACTTTTCAAAAATTAACACACGTGGAAAAGAATTTCCTTTAGTTTATACTGTTAAATTCTTGATCTAGAGTAGAAATAGAAAGGTTATACTAATAAGTAGGTAAATTTCAATTTAAGGTAGATGTATTGCGTCCACTCATCCTACATTCCACGTGTGCCCTCCACTTTTATTTTTCTCAATAACCATTTGGTGTAGTTAACCATGGTTAGCTTATGTTTTTTTCAGATATAATACTTTCTCCGTCCCAATTATATAGTCTCATTTCTCCTCGCACGTAGATTAAAAATATTTATGAAAACAAGATATTAAAAATAACACCCTCATTGAATATTTATGACTTACAACTTTTAAGTTGTTATTTTTTTAATTTCCAAGATTCAATAAGGGTGTATTTGTACATTACAATGAAAATTAATAATATTTATAGTAATGGGACTATATAATTGGGACACCTCAAAATAGTAAAAGGGACTATATAATCGGGACGGAGGGAGTATTTGGTTAAATTATGACTTTTGATAAAGATATACAATTATATCGGCCAAACAAATTATATATTCATATGTTTTCTTACAAATATTATTTTGAAAATATCGATCTTAAATGTTAAAATTATATATTATCCATATATTCAAATTTGCCTCTTACAAATGATTTGTTTTTAAATATTATTTTTAAGAAGGGGTAATTATGAGGTAAAGTGAGAGGGTTCCGCTCAAAATTAACTAATTAACTTTCGGATAAAATGTTCAACTAAATGATAAGTTTTGATACACACACAATTATATTAGCGAAACAAATTATTCACACAACGCCATCAGCCCAGGCTCTTACACAATTGTAGGCAAAATCAATCAAATATCTCATATCGAATGAGTAATGAATGCTGCAGTAATTTATATATGAACTTAATGGATTCCTGTAGAAACTCGAGTCAAAAATTCAGGTAAAGCGATAACGAATATCAAATAATGACTGGCGGAGCCCACAGTCCCCCAACCCTATCGGCCCAAGGCCGCTACACGGTAGGAGACTAGGAGGCAAAGATAATCAAATATTTCTTGAGTTTTCTTCAAAATTTCAGCTACAATAGATTGTTGAGCAAATTTGTCTTCTCCCAATAGAAGACATTCTAATGCAATAAATGTTCTATAATTTCAATTTCAATCTCAAATAAGAGTTCTGGATTTTGCTTTCTAGAATCAAAGTTCAAGTTGCCCTTTACATAGCTCGCACATAACTCTCTCTCTCTCTCTCTCTCTCTCTCTCTCTCTCTCTCTCCACACACACACACGCACACAGATATATATATATATATATATATATATATATATATATATATATATATATATATATATATATATATATATTGTTACCTGCCAAATACGCTACACAAATTTCTGCGTTCTAATTAATACTCGTGTCTAATATTTCAATAACACTATTAAACTCTACATCTATATTCCTAATATCTACGTAACATACATTTCAAACATTATTGTTTGCTACAAAGGAACTTAAAAATAAATTGCAGCTGTTGATCATAATTGAAGAACTCAAGACAACAGAACACTAACTCAAAACATGTTTTTATATAGTTAAAAAAAAAACACAACACATAAACCTGGAACAAGAAATGCAATTGAGTTGAGTATAATTCTTCATCTGCTAGGGGAAAATGCATCTGTTGGAAGCAAGATGCCGGAATCTTGTGCTGTTTAGTAAGAGAAAAATAGATAGTGAGAGAGAAGCATCCTCAACCTAATGTAGATGTCAAAGAATGATAGCATGTGGAAGTTGCTTCCTGGCAAACATTCTTGCTGCCACCAGCCCCGCAGCCAATGCAGCTCCGAATATGGTGTGCAGTCTCACACAGTAATATTTAGCCATGAAGATCTTTGCCTTCTCCTTCGAAATCGAAGCCAAAACACAAATATCAGAACTAATTAACTTGAGCACAGAGGAAAGAAGCATATTCCAATGATAGCTAGTCACCTTGTGGTTCTTCTCAACAAAGTCAACAACCAAATTCCCCACAGGCAACGTTAAAGCACAGAGAATCTGTCACGAAGCAAATAAATGGCAATGCTTTTCTTGAGTTGGTTATGAAGCTTCGAGTCAAGACAATTAAATCACAGAAAAGGCCTATTGTAGAGGATGATGCCTTACTAGAGATGAAAAAGGAAGAGTTTGGCTTAGTCCAAGAATGAAAAGAAGTAAGTATAGTGCCACCACAGCTAGTTTCACTACTCTCGCACCTCTTTCACTTCCAAGCCTCACCTAGATTGAGTGAGACAAGTTATGTCGTTTCATCGTTCAACAAATCATTCAACGTTTAAGGACTTTCTACATAGGAGCACTCACCAAAGGGGAGAATTTTCCAACTGCTCTGTCATCCTCTATCTGAGCTATGTATGATACAAATTAGTTAACTAAGATACTTGGCATGAGAGAGAGAGAGAGACAGAGAGAGAGGGAGAGGTGCCACCTGATGAAAATGACTACAGAAGAGGATCAAGGAAGTTGTTAAACCAACAAGGATTGATGAAGCAACAACAGCTCCAGAAATTGACAGCTCCCTATTAACATAACAGAAGTTATAAGTGATCATAGGTATGAGTTGTGGTAGTATGAGAATGAGGCAAGTAAACAACCTTGCCCCGCTCTGCAGCAAGTAAAACGCAGTTGTAGCAAACGGCCCAAATGCTGCAAAGCACAAGGGCTCTCCCAATCCCAAGTAACTCAAGCGAAACGGGGGACACTGCATGCAACACACAAATTTCACATATATTTGCCACTTCCCTAGTAATAGTTGAATGCTGCTGTTTCAAATTTCAATATGCTCTAGCTCGATAAACTTTTAAGCAGTAAATATATATATGACTTGTACCTGATAAACATAGCCACAAAATATAGCATATGAAAGTAGCAATATTGAACGTAGACTTCCAGCTTCCACAGACACCCAATAAAGGCCCATGAAACCAAGTGCAAGTAGTATCCAAGCAAGAACATGAGTCCCTGTCCGGCTTCAAAGAGCGCAACCATCCCAATTGTTATTCGTGTATTCTAGAGTAGAAACAGACATATTCGAAAATAAAAATAAAAATTACTCTTATTGTGATTCATCAAAAGTTAGGGGAGGGATAGGGGTTGGTAAAGACCATTTCTAACCTTCCAGCTAGACTAACAACCGATTCTTTCTTGTTTTTATCCGCTCCAATATCAAAATCGTAAACATCATTGCTGTCCACAGTGGCATACAAGGCAATCAGAAGGACATGCAACACAAACGTCAATGGAATCAAGAGGAAAGACACATGACTTAAGAATATATATAAACAAGAATTGTCTCAGCAATACATAGTATGTATACGTTCGTTTTCCATGAGATCTTAGTATTGTGAAAAGGTACAACTATAACCTTAAGTTGACCCAAGCCATGATAGAAACTGAAGAAACCAACAGCTTGAGGAAACGGTCTCCAAAATACTGTCCCGTCTCCAAATAAGCAGCTGCACTTCCTACCTGTTCATTGAAGCAATACCAAACAGAAAATATTGATCAACTTTCAATCATGAGCTATATGCAAAAGCATCAACAGCCAAGATTTCAAGATAAAATAAAACGAGAAGAGTTGAAGCCAGCAACATTCCTACATGAATGGAAAGACTTAAGTGAACTTAGCCATTTAAATAAACCTTATATATGTTTAATTGCTGTAGTCTAAGGACTAAGTTATCAATCCAATGGCAATATAATTACATCAACTATGGTCACTAAACCATTAGAAATGAAATATCTAGATAGTAAAATATAAATGGACTTAGATAAACTTACTGTGATAGGGATCAAAGCAACAGTGTACATTGGTAATTTGATGGCTCTCCATATCAAAGTTGCTTTAGAGACATCTTTCTCCTCCTCTTCTTCACGATTTGTGTCAGTGTGCTCTCCTGCACACTTCAACAAAATTCTGCACTGCCTTTGTGCAGAATGTAATCGCCTCGTGAATGCCTTGTTCAAATATATTTTCGAACATTGGGGCCTTCTATCAACATCTGGAAGAGACAATACTTGATAAATCCTGAAAATGAAAGCATATATAGCATAAATTGGATTCAATGTAATCAGTATCATAACACTCACTGCAGACGAAAAGAAGCTAATTCGAACACAATGACAATCAAAGATTCCAAAACTTAAGATGAGGAAATGTATATATATCCATTAGCAACATTACAAAAATCAACAAGCTAAAGCCTATTTTTTGTCTCTTGAAAAAGAAAAGAAACCAAACAAGAAAAGAAGTAAACTATCTGCACTACATTTGGCTACAACTTCCTACACCAATTAAATAAAAGTCCACGTTTTGTGAATAATGCCACGAGAAAAAGGTTGTTGTATTGTTTATCAAGAATTTTTAAACATCTATGAATGTGATGTGAAGAACTTCGTTTAGCTTTTAATAACAAATGGCCTTTAAATATTAAATATTTTTAATATAATTAAGCATTTTATATAAGATTTCTATGGTTTTAGTGATTGGCCCACTACTTGTCAGTTGTCACTGGATACAGGGTGCCCAAGAATCTACGACATGATCACAAATTCCAATCACACCATAGAAAGTGGAGAAATTTAGGCCATTCATATCTAAATAAATACGTCCCAAATTAGTGCACGAGCAACCTTATCAGATAAGATACAAAACAACAATTTCACAATACAGAAAAAAAATATTCTTGAAGCCCAGATTTTTAGTCACCATGTTAGATAAACAAAACTTCAAGAATCAAAATTCTTACAAATTTCATGTTGCTGAGTTATTTGGTAAGTAAACAATAAGAGAGAGAGAGAGAGAGACAGACAGACAGAGAGAGAGATAACTTGCCTATTAACAGTGTGCCTGTCAGGAAGAAGTTCATTGAGCTTCTTGACACCATGTCCATGACTCATGGAACAGAATGCAGCTGTTGCCATAGCTATAGAAGCACGAAGATGGAATTGGAGCCAGTGAGTGATTAATTCTAGAGAGAGAGAGAGAAACAGAGAGAGAGAATGGGAGAGAGGGGGGGGGGGAGGAGATACAAAGAGATAAATAGAGGGAAGCGGATTTCAACCGCACAGATTGGTGATTTGTGAAGAAGGGAAGTTATAGTTGCAGTTAGTTCCCACGAGATTAATTATATATTGAACAAATTATTGTCCGACTTTTTATTGGTCGGTGAAGTTAGGTGGGTCCATCCATGTTATTTCTTATTTAATTTTATTTTTATGGGATAATTAATATTTAATATCGAATAATTGCAAATTTTTAAATTAATACCTTAATTTATATTTAATACTAACGTGATCCCCAATATTTTTTTTACTCACACACTCAACCTGTGGTATTGGGGAGATTTGAACTCATGATCTTTGATCTCCAAGCAACCTCACTCCACCACTGGGCCACTCTATCACTAGGTCATCCCTACCGGGATCCCCCGACATTTCTTCTTCATAATTATATCTTGCGTCAAAATTTTTGTCTAAAATTTACCCAGCTATTAGAATTCGACATGAGTAGTGCAAAATGAGTTCGGGGCTGATGGAGAATAGAAGAATTATGACGACTGAATTGTTTT
Source organism: Perilla frutescens (assembly GCA_026008535.1). Lineage (NCBI taxonomy): Eukaryota > Viridiplantae > Streptophyta > Magnoliopsida > Lamiales > Lamiaceae > Perilla > Perilla frutescens. The sequence continues at coordinate 50,708,907 of BRKX01000002.1, forward strand.
CAGTTATTGAAAAATTCAACGGATGATAGATTTGTGAATAAAATAAAAGATTAAGGATCACATTTTGTTATTAAGTATATATCGGAATATTGTTGCCGCATTAACCATTATTTCTGAATTTATATACACACACGTGATTTGAACGTGTTCGTCATTAAAATAAATTAAGAAAAACCGTAAGATTCTATTATGCACTAACTATCATTTTTTGCATGGTATCTCTCACTTAGGGGATGGTTGGTATATCGAAATGGAATCGAGTGGGAATGAAATGAACTTAGTAATAAAATGGTGATGGGAATGGAATGGAATGAATATTACCATTCCTTTGGCTGGTATCACAAGTAATAAGATAGGAATGAAACTTACATTTTTGAATTGATTTTACTATAACAATATCTAATTAATAAATAAAATATACGAATTGGCTTATTTAGTTCTAAATAACAAATTACTCTTTTTTCAAAGATATTATTATATTTTAATAACATATTGTTGAATATTATGTGATCTTTTGTTACTTTATTAACATTTGTGAAAAAAATTGAGTATACTTTAAGTAAGTATATTTCACTAATGATTAGTGAGTTTGTATATTTTATGTAATCCTATAATATCATTAGTACTTTTGTGAAATTTTACAAAATTTTATGAATCATTAATAAATTATTAATGATTTTTTAAGAAAAATTCATAAATTTGTTTTTTTAATAAAATATTTTATAAGAATATGAGATTTCATTTATCAATACAAAAAACAAAGTATAGCTTTGCAAAATAAAAAATAAAATTTATTTTGATAATCAAGAATGCATAATATCATGGGAGCGGTTAGTAATGGCTAATCATATGTTCATGGTAATATGATTCCTTCGGGAATGATCATTCTCAATTGAAAAAATCATACCCGCCATAGGAATGGGAATGGACGTGGGAATGTGATTCCATTCTCATTCCATTCCATCATACCAACCATATCCTTAGTCTTTTTTTCTTTGTACGGGACGGGCCAAATTAAACCTTATGGAAACAACAAATTTCGATTTTTTTTTTGAAAGAATCAACAATTAATATGAAATCAACATGCCAAAAGTAATTCTTCTAAAAAGCAAAAAAAAAAAAAAGTAATATTTTTTTTGAAGTTTTTTTTGTTTTTCAGATTAGTTTTTGTAATAATGCATGTCAAAACTTCACCATTCTATGCAATTATATCATCCAACAAAATTTTGAACAAATTTAACTGATATGACCTAAAATTTTACATGTGTAGACAACATAAAATGAGGTAATTAATTTGTAGCACAGCAGATGGTAGCTGCAAAAGCAATGTTGTTTACCATGTCCGACATTGGGTAAGTTGGGCTTTCAAGTTATAACCAATCTCCTAATTGCAAAGAAAGCTAAAATTTTAACATTATTACAAAATTAAAATTAGAGCGCCATGGAAAAAATTAAAATACATATATGGATTGTCATAACTATAGCAACTATTAACCCGAATATTATTTTATGTTATTTTCTAACTATTTATTTGAACATGACAAGACAATATCACATCATAAAATTATAAGTAAAAATATTATATATATATATATATATATATATATATATATTCCTTCCGTTCCATAATTGTAGTCCATTATGCCTTTTTAGAATATCCTAAAATTATAGTCCTATTTCTTAATTGAGATTATATTGAAACAGTATTTTACAAATTTAACCCTATATAATATTGAGTTGAAAGAAGTTTGACTCATTAAGTATAAATGAAAATAATGGAGTAGTAAATAAGGGCAACATAGAACAATTGTATAGAAATTATGTTTTCAAATACATATCAAATTAGTTTTCTTAATATGTATGAAAATGAAAAGGGGACTACAATTATGGGATCAATGGAGTATTATATTTATTTTTTATTTGATGTGAATAGTTAAACCTATAGAACTAGAGGAAATGACTATTAATTACCTTAACATGACAAAACAATATTATAACATAAAATTATATGTAAAAATATTATACATTATATTTATTTTTTATTATAACATAAAATTATATGTAAAAATATTATACATTATATTTATTTTGGATTGAATGAGAATGGTTAAACTTATGGGGCTATAGGAAATTACTATTCTGCATTCTTTTTTGAATTCAAAATCTCATATAAGATGATGATTCATAACTTTAAAATATATCATTCATACAAAAATAAGGAGAATAAACATAGACCGAAATGATAATTTCATAATTTACATTTTATCATATATATCAAGATCACTTTCTTATATTCTCATCAACTCGATTCTTTAGTTGTCACTATAGGAAAAATGCGTTTTAACAATTGATTTAGCGACATATCATATTTCGTCGCTAGATTACTGACAAATTAACAACGGATTAAGATTCATGAGATGTTTAATGATATTTTTTCCGACGACGAGAAAAATCCATCGTTGATCCTCAGATTTTTATTTTTATTTTTTATGTTAACGACGGATTCTCGACGGATATTTATGTCGCTAAGTTAAAGACGAAAAAATTCACCGTTAAAATTTTTTTTTATATTAGCGATGGAAAAATTATGTTGCTAAATATAATTATGAGTTTTTTATTTTTCAATTAATACTTAATGGCAAATTTGAAGTGTATATATATATATATTAAATATTTTCATTTATTTTATTTTTTATATTCTTTAACTACTACTTAATGAAAAATTAAAATTATTTCATCTCTAAATTAGAGAAAATATTTTTTTTTATCACTTTAATTTTATTTTAAAAAATATTATTAATTATAAATATATAATATGTGAGAAATTAATTCAAATGTTTTTTTTTTAGATTTTTTTGGTAATAATCGTAATTTTTTTTAGAATATTGACTATATGTCTACGTATACCAGAGTTGGACATTCCTTGAATCAAGAAAAAAGACAATGTACTATAAATGAAATATAATTTGACAAACTTACCCCACTCCGTAACTATTTGCGCTAAGTTAAATCTTCTATCATATCCAAACACTCTTCTCTTTAACTACAATTCCAATTGTTAAGGTTGTAAATTGAACTTTATTGAAGAAAAGGTTGCAACAAATTGAAGATTTTTTTTATTTTTTTTTTGTGTGTGGAAAAACAGAACATGAAACAGCGAAAGAGAGTGGCATGTGGGGTCGGTTGTAGTGCGGGCGGCACTGTCATGCATGCTTCTCCTCCCACGTCGTTGCGCCTCCTCAGTTTTGATGTTGGTCCTTCTCTCTACAATATAAACACCAAGGCCCTGTAAATGAATCGATGCTCGAGCTCGATTCGTTCAAGAAAATTCAAGCTCGAGCTTAATTCGAACTTTTTTTCTCCTGTTCAAGTTCAACTCGATAAATATTTATCATGTTCGAATTCGGTTCGAGTTCGGTTTGTGAAATGCTCAAAAATTTACTAAACGAGCTGTAAGCAAGGAAAGTCAAAGATCGGTTCCGAAAATCCTGGAGAAAGAATCACAAGAGATTAGGACTTATTTAGATAGATTTGTTTCCTAATATTCATAGAACTCTTGTGTTATATATGTCTCTCAATGTAATGTGTAACACACAACAGAAAAATTAATACAGAAGTCTTCCGCATCAAACCATCGTTTTATTTTCTATCAATTTCATCTTCACTATGACTAAATCTATGTCTAACATGGTATCAGAGCAGTGATCGATCCTATCGGATCATCATTGTCTCTGCTTCATCATATACCAGATCAATGGCCGACAACGAGGATGGCACGCCGAGCGCCCAGCCCTCTCTGCCTGGGGCAGAGTTGCTGGCACAACAACTAGCCACCCTCCTCAAACAACTCAACCCACAACCAACAGCAGAAACCAGAAACACAGAATCCAATCAGAACCAGACCGTAACAATCAGCATCAAATTAAATGAGTTCAATTATTCCTTGTGGTCTAGGATGATGCACCTAGCCATCGGGGGACGGGGGTGCCTCAATCACATCACCGGCTACCCTCCGCCCCCAAAACCCACCGAACCAGCCTACAATCAATGGTACCAGAATGATCTCACAGTCATCTCCTGGTTGATACAGAACATGGACCCGACCCTGGCCAACAATTACGTCCAGTACAAATCTGCAGAAGGATTATAGAAAGGGTTAGCTACCATATACAGTTTGAAGAGGGATTCCGCACAAATATTCGAATTAACAGTCCAAGCAAACAGTATCAAGCAAGGACAGGGAACAATTGAACAGTTTTACAGCACATTGCAGCGAATCTGGGCAGAGATTGACGAAAGTCACCCAAACCCCATGGAGTGTGAAAAGGATATCGACACATATCGCCGGATTCAATCTAAGACCCGGCTGTTCCAGCTTCTCGCCGGAGTGAGTGACAAATTTGAACCGGAGCGCCGTGACATCCTTAAGTTGGAACCCCTACCGAATGTCGAGGCCGCCTACGCCCTGCTCCGACAAGGAGCCGCTCGGAGAGGAATCTGGACCTCAGAGGCGGCGGATGGCACTTCCGACATTGGCAGTGGGTTAATTACCCAGGGCACTAGCGACGCCGTCGGACTCGCGGCGAGAGGACAGCGGCCGGGAAATCGCCCAAACACAGGACCCTCGAAAGGGTCTGGTTCTACAATTCGTGAAAAGATTGACAAGAGCAAGTTAAAGTGCTCTCACTGTGGGATGTCGAAGCACACCAAGGAGACGTGCTTTCGGCTCGTCGGCTACCCAGACTGGTGGGAGGACGGCCACAAGCCCCTAAAGGAGAAGGAGACTCGAGGTCGCGCCGCCGCCGCCATCGGCGACTCCGAGGCCACCGGCCATAGGATGGGCAGCAACATTGGTCGCGACGACAGCAGCGGTGTAAATGGGGCAAAAATGGCCACAGCTGCTAGGGTTTCGAGTGGCAGCGGTGAAGTTCAAGGGGAGAGCTATTTCAATTATGAAGGTACCGGGTCGGGTCCCCCTATACCCGACCCTTCCGTTCTTTTTGATAATTATGCAAGTTGTTTTAATTCTGCCACACAGTTGGATTTCGATGACAACTCACATGCTTTAATTAATATGAGTAGTGTGAATGTTGTTAATACCCGTGAACCCAAAAGTACTGCTTGGATTTTTGACTGTGGTGCAACGGATACAATGACCTTTGATGCTTCAGATCTGTGCACTCAGTCTCGGCCCTCGAAAACACATGTTTTCACGGCTAACGGGGAAGTTATTCCTGTCCGTGGAGCTAGCACTATTTCTATTTCCCCTACCTTGAAGCTGTCCAACTGTCTCTTTGTTCCGGATTTATCTCATAAACTCTTATCTATCAGTCATGTGACCAAGGAGCTAAATTGTACTGTTCTGATGCATCCTTCCTTCTGCATTTTACAGGATATCCGGACGGGGGAGATCATTGGATGTGGCACTGAGCGTCGGGGATTATACTATGTCGACGAGATTGCTCACAAAGGTACGGTGATGCTGGCCACCGAAACTTCATCCCAAGATGTTTGGTTATGGCACCGGCGTCTTAGACACTCGTCTGTTGGTTATCTCAAACTTTTATTTCCTCAGTTTTCTTTTTCTGCCGACATGTATTGTCAAACGTGTGTTTTGGCCAAAAGCCATAGACATTCTTTTAACCCTACCAACACTCGTGTGGATACTATTTTTTCTTTAGTTCATTCGGATATTTGGGGTCCCGCACCTGTTGTCGGTGGACAAGGTTTTCAGTATTTTTTATTGTTTATTGATGATCACACTCGCATGACATGGGTGTATTTTCTGCGTCACAAATCTGATGTTTTTTCCAAATTTGTCCAATTCTATAACATAATTCATCACCAATTTCAAACCAAAATCAAAATTTTGAGATCCGATAACGGGGGAGAATTTGTGAATTCTTCAATGACCAAATTCTTCACCGATAACGGATTAATCCACCAAACTACCTGTCCGCATACACCCGAACAAAATGGGGTAGCGGAACGAAAGAACCGGATTCTCCTTGAGGTTACTCGGGCCTTGCTCGTTGAGTCTCGAGTGCCTCCCCATTTTTGGCCTGAAGCTATCTCTACTGCTGTGTATCTCCTAAATCGGTTGCCCACAAAAAACCTCTCACTCCAAACTCCTCTTCAGTGTCTGTCTAAACTTGCTCAAATTCCCGTTCCTCTTACCCTCAAACCTCGCATCTTTGGTTGTTCTGTGTTTGTTCATATACCCAAGAACGCACGTACTAAATTGGATCCTTGTGCCGTTAAATGCGTTTTTGTGGGCTATGGCATTCAGCAGAAAGGCTATCGATGTTATGATCCTAAGTCCCGTCGTTTATACACCACCATGAACTGTGATTTTCTTGAAACAGAATATTTTTACCATCACCACCTTAGTGGTCAGAGGGAGAGTCCTAAACTTGACCCACTAAGTTGGCTTGAGCCAGTGTTGGTGCCAAATCTCAACAGCTCAGGAACAGTTCCAACAGGGACAGTTAACCAAGCCACCGAGCCGATCTTGGAAGCATCGTCACAATCACCGACACCTAGTGCACCGAACAATGGTACTATCCTCGACTTGATATCCCCGGTAAATGACGAGCCTCCTCTTATTTCTGTTGATTCTTTTATTAATAACCATGAAGTGCCAGAAAATACAGAGTTACTCCAGGATGATACAGTACCAGAGGTTACTAACAGCACTGAAACAGAGAGTACAGAACCAGTTACTGGCAGATATGTACTACCGCCACGAAGTAACAGAGGTGTTCCTCCAAAGCGGTATTCCCCAGAAAGGATCACAAAAAAATCCAGATATGCAGTGGAGAATATTGCTCAAGGAAATCTCGCACAACGTGCCATTGCTTTTCAAGCTGCCTTATATGAAGATGAACACATTCCGAGAACAGCTCAAGAAGCTTTTCAATATAAGCATTGGACAGATGCTATGGAGAAAGAGATGAATGCCTTGGAAAGAAACAATACATGGGAAGCATGCAGCTTACCTCGAGGTAAAAAACCCGTGGGATGTAGATGGGTTTTTACCATCAAAAGAAAATCAGATGGGTCTATTGAGAGATATAAGGCGAGATTGGTTGCAAAAGGGTACACCCAGATTTATGGTATAGATTATTCAGAAACCTTCTCACCAGTGGCAAAAATGAATACCGTTCGGGTTCTTCTATCGATTGCAGCAGATCAAGACTGGCCCCTCCACCAGTTTGATGTTACTAACGCCTTCCTTCATGGCGAGTTAAAACGAGAAGTGTATATGGAGGTTCCTCCTGGTTTTGAGGCAAAATTTCAGAACAACGAAGTGTGTAGATTGCGGAAAACTTTATATGGACTCAAACAGTCGCCAAGGGCCTGGTTTGGCAGATTTACCAATGCTATGAAGAGCTATGGATACCGACAAAGCAATTCCGATCACACACTTTTTCTGAAAAAATGAGGAAGTCTCGTTACCTGTCTAATCATCTACGTTGACGACATGATCATCACTGGAAATGATTTGGAAGAAATTGAAGAATTGAAAAAATGCCTGTTTCGAGAATTTGAGATGAAAGACTTAGGTGCTCTCAAGTACTTCCTCGGGATTGAAGTTTTAAGGTCAACAAGGGGAATCTTCATATGCCAGAAAAAATATACACTTGATCTGTTAGCCGAGGTAGGGATGTTGGATTGCAAACCAATTGATACTCCTATTGCTGTCAACCATCGTTTGCAACTTACGAAGGATGCAGAATTGGCCGATCAAGGACAATATCAGCGGTTAGTAGGGAAGCTTATCTATTTGGCTCACACCAGACCCGACATAGCTTACGCTGTGGGAGTTGTTAGCCAGTTCATGCACAGACCACAAACAGATCATATGGAGGCTGTGCTCAGAATTGTGAGGTATCTCAAGGGTACCTTCGGTTATGGGCTACTGTTTGGAAAACACGAACATTCCAAGATACACGGATATACGGATGCGGATTGGGCAGGTAATCCTGTGGATAGAAGGTCGACTGCTGGGTACTTTACATTTGTGGGAGGAAACCTTGTTACTTGGAGAAGCAAAAAGCAGAAAGTGGTAGCCTTGTCTAGTGCAGAAGCCGAGTTCAGAGGCATTAAAAGTGGTTTGACTGAAGTTTTATGGCTCCGGAAGTTGCTCACCGAGATTGGATTTAATTCAGAACAGTCATGCCAGTTATTTTGTGATAACAAGGCCGCTATTAGCATATCCGAGAATCCAGTACAACATGATCGAACAAAGCATGTGGAGATAGATCGACATTTCATTAAGGAGAAAATTGAAGCCGGAATCGTTGAGCTTCCATTTGTTCGATCCGAGGACCAACTTGCAGATATCTTAACTAAAGCTGTAAACTCAAAGGATTTTTCACGAAACTTGGTCAAGTTGAATATTGGAGATCCCACTATCCAACTTGAGGGGGAGTGTAAGCAAGGAAAGTCAAAGATCGGTTCCGAAAATCCTGGAGAAAGAATCACAAGAGATTAGGACTTATTTAGATAGATTTGTTTCCTAATATTCATAGAACTCTTGTGTTATATATGTCTCTCAATGTAATGTGTAACACACAACAGAAAAATTAATACAGAAGTCTTCCGCATCAAACCATCGTTTTATTTTCTATCAATTTCATCTTCACTATGACTAAATCTATGTCTAACACGAGCCTGAACTCGAATGCTCGAAAAAAAAAGCTCGTTTAATTTACATATCCGAGCTCGGTCTTGAAAAAAATAGCTTATTTTATTTACCCGTTTGAAATATTTATAATATTCATGAACATGTTCGATTAAGCTCGAGCTCGAACATATTCGCGAGCTGGCCGAGCCGAATACTACTATGTTCGAGCTCGGCTCAATAATTTTATCGAGCTCAATTCGAAGCTCGAGCTCTACTCATTTAGAAAACGAACGAACTTCGAAGGAATGCTTTTCGAGTCGAACTCCAAATAGTTCACAAGCGGCTCTATTCATTTATAGCCCTATAAACACCCAATAAATATCAAGAAACTTCAAAATTTAACAAAATTATTTAAAGCTACAACAAATATATATACATCAACGTACTTGGTTCAGCTGCATGGCATAAGTCTATCCCCTCCTAAGAGGTCGGGGTTGGAATAAAAACACGCACATGGACTATGTTATTTTGGAGAGCCGTTATCTTAAGTTAAAAAATAAAATGCACGCACATAGAATAAGGTTTTAAAAAACCCATAGTGTATAACCCACAGATTATTCCTTTTTTATAAAATCATTGTCTATCTATTGTAGTCTAGTGTGTATATTTGCAGGTGGGAATTACAATTTCGACAATAATATTAGATATTAAAGACTATTTACTTAACAAAATTATAAAATTTTACCCTAAGAGATTATGTAATGTAATCATATTTAGAAAATGCAATGATTCTTTCATTGATGCATGAGGCGAGGCTGATCGAGTTAGATGACGGCGCTTTAAAATTTTATCTTATATTTTCTGCAATATATATATATATATATGTATGTATAGACCTAATAAAATAATATTTCATAAGGTTAATGAAATCAAATTTAGAATATTTTTCCCTCAAAAGAAAAAGAAAGAGAATAATTTGCTTACATGATTCATGATCCGGATTTGTTTGATACTAATTATGAATAAACACAGGAAAATTTACATTTTGATACCTACATTTTGGGCATTTTTTCAAAAATGATCAACTTTATTATTATTAGTAAAACAGTACCCACTTTTTCAAAATTTTTACAAATGCTGACCTTGATCAAATTTCTAGCCTAGAATATCTATGCGGCACGTCGGAATTTTTGCTTGTTTTTGCTCCAATAAAAAATATTACCTAGATATTCCATGTTAGTTATGAACTAAAAATAAAATAAATTTATTGGGCATGCCACATAGATATTCTAGGCTAGAAATTTGATCGAGGTTAAATTTGCAAAAATTTTAAAAAAGTGGATCATTTTTGAAAAAGTGTCCAAAATGTAGGTATCAAATTGTAAATTTCCCCTGAAATATTCAAACACAATAATTAAAATTGAGAAAATTGCAATCCCTTGAATTTTTATAAAAAAAAAATTACATTATTGTGATAATAATTATGAGAGTTAGGCAAGAGGGTAGAAAGTGTATGTCTAGGGTTTATTATCATTATTATTATTATATCCTTTTCCAAGGTAAAAGTAAGTCTAGATTATACATAGTGTAATGAATTAAATTCTTAAGGCTGCAATTTCTGGAACCAATCCATTGGATTTAAAATATGTAATTCGTAGGGTTAGGCAGTTAGGATATATAGGTGGCAGCTCATCCATATTGGGGAAAAAGAAGAAAGAAAGTTTAGATTAGATTAGAACTAGGTTAATTAGAGTTAGGTGTAGGAGATATTTTTTGTTGCGTTTTAGATGTTATATATTTAATAAATTATATTATAAGGAAAATATAAATGAAAGAGTTTTAGTTATATAAGATTATGTTTTACATAATTAAAATATAAATGAAAGAGTTTTAGTTATATAAGATTATGTTTTACATAATTAAATCAGGGAAAACTATTTTTCTAGACAAAATTATAGTCAAAATTATACTAGATAAGCAACATTTAAAAGTAAGTAGTTTTCTCGACAATCTGTACTACTTTACACAATACCCAATTAGGTGGGGCCTGAAAATCTGAAAAAGCTTACACTTCACGTCAATTTTTGCACTTTACATATTTTTTTGCAGAGAATACTTAATATTATGGTTAGAAATTTAAAACCACGACTACCCTGACCGAACAATTAAATTAGAATATATACGATTATTTTTAATGGAAGCTACGATTAATTAAACTAGCTACGATTAATTCAATAAAATGCTCCGATTATTTTTGAATGACTGCGAATAATTTTACCAAAAATTACGATTAATTGAAATATGGATACGATTAGGTAAAAAACATATACGATTAATTATAAAATTGCAACAATTGCTTTAAAAAAATGCTACGATTAATTAATAAAAAGGTTGTGAAGAAATTAAAATTGCTATGATTAATTATTAATTAATAACATGCTACGAAGGATTTAAGCAATGCTACGATTAATTACTCTAAAAAATGCTACGATTGTTTTTAAATCAATGCCTCAAATTTTAACAAGCTACGATTAATTAAATTACGCTATGGAGAACTTTAAGAATGCTACGATTAATTATTAAAATGCTAGGAATAATTTAATCAAGGAGCTACGATTACTAAGAATGCTACGAATATTTAAAAAATTGGTACGAATCTAAAAAGCTCAACGAATAAATGCTACAACAAATTATTAAAAATGCTATGATTAATTATAATAATGCCACGATTATTTATTAAAATGCTATGATTAATTATTAGAATGCCACCACTAAGTTTAACGGTGCTACGATTAATTTTGGGCATGCTACGATTACTTATATCAATGCTATGATTAATTTTTACAATGCTACAATTATTTATAAGAATGCTATGATTGTTTTTCAAGAAATGCAACAATTTTAAAATGCTACGATAAATTATAAATTGATACGACTAAGCAAGATCGGGCCACAATTTTTTAAATAAGCTACGATTAAAAGTGAATGTAATGGATACAATTAAATGCATATTTGGCTACATTCACGGGTCTGAAATTGCATCTGAAAAGTTATGACACACAGGAATAAAATCGAGCATGAGTTGAATTTAAGCACCCAAAAAGGAATATTGCAATTAGGTTTTTTTTGAAATTATCTATATTGCAAACCGCCTCCAAGCACGATCTCTCTCTATCTCTCATAAACTGCCCCAATTAATTCCTTTAACCACCACTTGTCTCTCATATCAATTATAAAAAACTCTTGCATCTTGTGTTTCGACTTTTTCATTCCCTCTCACCCATTAAAAAACAAGAATTGTAATCAAAGAAGGAGAAGCAGATCGGCGAGAATGGAGCGACCAAGGAACTTGGCAACTCGTAACTCTTCCGATGTAAGTTTTCTAACTCTATTTGAAGCAAGTTGAAATCTTAGAAAAAAGAAATTTGAATGTTGAATATTAAGCGTGGCATTTGCTTGATTTCTTGAATTTTGGGTTGTGGTAGATTATTTGCACATATAGCTTGTCGTAGACCCTGAAATTTGAAAGTATAATTCTGAAATAGATTTTACGATAATTGTAGCAAGTTATTGATTAACCGTAGCATGTTGTTTATTAATCGTAGCAATTTGTGTTGTCATCATAGCAGTTTATAGTTAATCGTAGCACTTTCTAATTAATTGTAGCAATTGGTTTTATAATTGTAGCACATTATATAGTAATCGTAGCGCTTGCTTTTTTAATCGTAGCACATTTTTTTGTAATCATAGGCCTTTATTATAGTTAATCGTAGCACTTTCTAATTAATCGTATCAATTGATTTTTTAATCGTAGCACTTTCTAATTAATCGTATCAATTGGTTTTATAATCGTAGCGCTTTGTTATAGTTAATCGTAGCACTTTCTAATTAATCGTATCAATTGGTTTTATAATCGTAGCACATTATTTAGTAATCGTAGCGCTTTGTTTAATAATCGTAGCATTTTGTTATGCACTCTTATAACTTGTTATAGTTAATCGTAGCATTTTGTTATGCACTCTTATAACTTGTTATAGTTAATCGTAGCACTTGTATTAAATAACCATAGCTTAGTAACCCTAATCGGAGCCTTGAAGTAATCGTAGTGTTAGTCTTTTTTAATCGTATCACTTAGGTGAATTAATCTTAGCATATTAATCGTAGCGTTCGTTGTAATCATATATCTTTAGAAAAATAGTCTTAGCCAATTGTATAATTTGAATATTTCATAATATCCATATGGAAAGTAATCATAGGCACTATTCAATTTTAATCGTTTGAGTTTAAATTTTAATTATTAAAGATGTATAATTTAAATAAAAATTAAATAAAACTTTACTAATTAAAACTTATGGTTTGATGGTATATTTGTGTATTTTGCATTAAATTTGGATTAGAAGGCCCCTGCAGCAGTTGAGATGTATGTTGATGGTCTATGCTAAGCTGGAGGTAGTGGACCCGATTAGAGCGACCCTACATATCATAGGGGGTGAGGATGCGATTCAGTTGTTCAGAGCGGGGTGCTTCCGACATTTCCTGGACTACCCCGTTGTTAACGTCCATAAGAGGGTGTTACATTTTGTGATGAGTCACCAGGTGCGCGTGTCGGATCGTGCACTTCAGGGATGGGAGACATGGTTCCAGATGGGCCAGTCCGTACTGCGCTTTGGCCCCAGTGCGTACAACCTCGTGTCAGGGTTACGGTTCGGCTCCTCTACATTTGATCCGAATGTAGAGCATCTTGTTCTGACGAGAGCGGTGTTCTTTCGACTGTTTCAAGGGAGGCGGACGATCGTGAGGGAGTTGGAGACGCGGTTCACTTGTATGCGTATGGCCAGAGACGAGCCGGATTACGTGAAGGTGGCGAATATCTTGTTCGTGTACAAGATGATCTTCTGCCTGGATCAGAATCGGGTAATTGATCCGTGGGTGTGGGCGCTCGTGGAGGATGTCGACAGATGGAATGCCTTTCCATGGGGGGCGTATTCATATCAGATGCTGATGCACTTCATTAGCATCCTCCCTACGGATCGAGCGTCTATGGGTGGGAGAGGCGGTGGGACGTATCATTTCTATGGCCCAACATGGGCTATCTATGTAATTATTTTCCATTTTGTTATAAATTAATTAGTTGTGCGTGATAAAATCAATCTGAAAAATAACTCCTCTATCAATCCATTTGACAGATATGGGCCCTTGAGGTGATACCCACGTTGGCCCAGGAGGTTGCTTTGTTGAGTAGGCTGCTTGCCATGCTTCGATGTTTGAGGTGGACTCTTAGCTGCGCGTATGACTTGTCGCAGTCTCCGTAGACCATCTTAATGGAAAGATTTCTGGTGCGCAGTGCGAAACTGTAATCTATATGGATGCCGAATTCTCGCACAAGCTCAGCAATCATCTCTTTCGGCTTCAAGACCGTCCTCTCGTCCACCAATTTGCGCGCAAAATACTTCGCGAGTACTCTAGCCGGAACCTGACGCGGAGCCACTCGACTCATATCAAGGTGGCATGTGTGGGTTCCGTTGAACTTGTAGATTCTCCACATCTGTCCTTCAGCAACAGCAAAGCACTTGAACGGGCAGTTACCACCGTGTTTGCATACATAGCCAAGTCGGCTCCTGTTTGATCGATACACATAGTACTCAACTTGATTATGCATGTGATATATTCCCACCGCCAGAGCCAAATCATCATTTGTCCGGAAAATTGCTCCATCGCGCAGTGTATCTGTCGGTGCTGCCCGTCACTCATCCCAAGACAGTGGCCCCGCAATGTCTAAATCGGCAAGGGGAACCACCCAGTTGCTGGAACCTCTATCAGCTGCATGCCCAAGACCGACAGAAGATGATGGCACTGCCCCCGTCAATCCCAACAATCTGTTTGTGTTTCCAGAAGTACGAATCCATAAGGCGAATTCCGTCATTAGTGAATCCATCTTCATCTTCTTGTTCGTCATACTCTTCATCTTCCTCATCATCCTCCTCCTCAACATGTGTCTCAAATGCCTCCTCATGTCGGGGGTAATCACTATGAATCGGATTACCCGATCCGTGAAAGTATTGGGGAAAGTAGGGAACATAATCATCCCTCACTGGATTTATGTAATCCGTGCCAACAAATGTCCCAACACCGGAACCATTCAAATATCTCGAAATCACGTACACAACCATCTCGGCGGTCTGCTCGTGCATCAAATCAAGCAAATCTCCATCATCTCGTAAAGACGCCCTTATCATCCGTCTGGTATTGGTGCTCGTCAAGTAAGAGAATTCGAGCTCCACAGTACTCGGCTCAGTACGTAATAACTTGTGCACCTCCTTCTCCAGTGCGCTAAAACACAGATTATCGGATGACATAACCAGAAGTTGCTCGTCCCCATCCACGTATTCTGATCTCACCCATCGGTCACTGTGTCGTACAATAATACGACGTTTTACCATTTGCATTTCAATTAAAACAGAATTAATTGAAATAATGACACGTATTGATTAAAAAAATATTACCATCAATAAAAAAAATGCAACGCTTATTTAAAAATAATGCAATGCTTAACAAATTAAAAGGCTATGACGATTATTTATTAAAATGCTACGAACAATTAAAAAAGGCTACGATAATTCATAAAACAACTACTAAAGCTTTGAACATGCAACGATTAATTAATCAAATGCAGCGAATAAAAAAAAATGCTACGATAATACATTCAATAGCTACGAATAATTTAAAGATGCTATGAATAATTATTAAATTCGTAACAACAGTTAACTAACCTATAATCATGCTACGATTGAATTAAATTGCTAGGATTAATCCAAGAATGTTAGGAAGACATATATGAAAGTTACGACTATGTTAAAAATGTCTTAACATGCTACGATTAATTTTTACATGCTACGATTAATTTTTACACATGGTACGATTAATAAAAATGGCGGTACAATTTTTACAAACACTAAGAAATTATGCTACGAATAATTACTAAACATGCTACGCTTCATTAAAAATGCTACGAAATATTTAATACATGCTACGCTAGATTCATATACATGCTACGATTAAGAAAACATATGATACGGTGAATTTAAAAAAAAGGGTCCAACCAATATAAACTTTGCACCGATTATTTATACTATGCTACAATTATTTTTTAAATACATGGAATAATTTTTAAACATGCTATGATTAACTAGAAGTTGCTACGATTAATACAAAAAACCTAGGATTAATTAAAATGTATGATACGATTGCTTTTTCAACACATTCAACAAATTTTACATGCTACGATTACCTCAACCTTGCTACGATAAAATAAAAAAAAAACCTAGGAATAATTAACATGTATGCCACGATTATTCTAAAATACATGGCACATTCAAGTAAATCATGCATACAATTATTTGAAAGACGGATACAATTAATTCAATTGAAATATACACGAATTTAAACAAAACGCACCTTTGGAAAATATGGACAATGCTTTGCAAGAAGTTATATTGATGATTCCTCAAATTTTTGTTGTCGACCTATTGCTCTTACTTGTTTGCTAAAATTTTGTGATGTGTATGAAGCAACCCAATCGGTCTCTATTTATTTACAAAAATCACCTACCGTTCTTACACAACAATAAAAATCCTGCAGTAAATTTGGTCAATTCATATCTACCCACTGATGCTTATTTAATGAAGCTAGTAGAGTTCAGATGTTTTTGATTCATACACGGGACTTCATTAAATTCAAACAATCGTAGGATTTTTTTTTATTCCTAGTACCATGCGATTAATTTCATTTGTATGTGTTGCTTCGATAATCGTAGCCTACAAATCATGTTCGATTAATAGTAGTATTTTAATAAGTCAATCGTAGCATTCAAATCATGTTGGATTAATCGTATCAATTTAATACGTTAACCGTAGCAATGTTTAAGCTTATTCGTAGCATATAGCTATAATCGTAGCATCGTTTTTAAGTCTGTTCCATTTTGTACTTTCAATTAGCTTGCCCATCATAATCATTGATTTATATTCCCAAATTAATCGTGGCATCTTTTCTCATCAATTATTTACCAAAATAATTAATCGTAATCGTACAACTATTTACCAAATCGTAATCGTACAACTATTTACCAAAATAATTAATCATTAGTCAACCAAAAATATAACCGTAGCACTATTAACCTAAAATAATTGTAGCACTTAATTCACTTTATACAATAATCGTATCACATCCTTAACTAGTCGTAGCATTTTTTAAAACAATCGTATGCTTTATTTGCAAAACCCTAAATATTTGCACGTAATATTAAATTGCATGTTGATGTGCACGTAATATTAAATTGCAAAAGTACACTGACATACTAATTCAGGCTATGGCTTACCTATGAAAAAGTAAAAATTACTTAAGAAACTGCCTAATTTTAAATGTTGTCGTTTTATCCCATTCACTATTCACTTTTGTCGACTTTTACCCATTTTCACATTAAATAAGTAGGCTAGGAAAAATGGAAATTTACATAAGAAAGGCATAGTAGAATAAGTGTTGATAGACGTTAGCAATGGGGTGGTTATTGAGTTAATTTTTCAAATGTACAATGTCAACGATTAAAAAAAAGAATTAATTACACTAATAATCATAATTTTTATGCTAAGTTGCAATTAAACACTATTTTTTAGCATGCTTAAAATTTTCGGTCATCAGATTTTGACAAGATCGACTTTCTTTATCATACAAGCAAGTATTTTGAGATGGTATGCGTGTGTACAAAATAAAAACGTAATTTTTTGACGTGTTATACATGTGTAAATCATTATAGTCTATTGTTGATAAAAAAAAATTATATAAAAACTATTTGTATTTGAGGAATAAAGTAAGCATTGACATCTATAGGGAATCTCCAAGATATGATACGGGATGCTCTCCAGCAGTACTCTAATAAAACAAAAAAATAACAAAATATAATTTTACAACATAATTATAATTATATATCCGATTAATTGCATAATTATAATTATATTTCTCATGTAATATAATTATTGTCGTTTAAGATTCTTGAAATAATGAAATGTAGTTTTAGAGTACTGAATACATTTTCCGAAACTCTAAAACCAAATAGAGTTCTCTAGTATTGTTTGAGAGCGTCACGTACCTTATTTTAAAGTTTTAGTGTACTCTTGAAATAGATACTGAGTAGGTCCGGTCCAGTGATCATGGAAGATTCGATGCAGCCCTTAAGGGCACTACTCGAATTTTAAAAATATTCAAAAATATACAGGGCAAATTACAATTTAATTCCCAATGTTTGAAGGTTTTAACAAAAATAACCCAACGTTTTAATAATTACAATTTAATTCCCAATGTTTGAATATTCTAACAAAAATAACCCAACGTTTAATATTAACAATTTAATTCCCAACGTTTGAAAATTTTAACAAAAATGACTCAATATTTTAAGCTAAAAAACTATTTCGGTCGATTTAAATCACATTTACTCTCAAGTGAGCTAAAGACCCATATAACGGACTAACATTTTTGCCGAAAAAATGACCAAAATGGTTTTTTTCGCCTAAATTATTGGGTCATTTCTGTTAGAATGTTCAAACGTTGGGAATTAAATTGTTAATAATAAACGTTGGGTTATTTTTGTTAGAATATCCAAACGTTGGGAATTAAATTGTAATTATTAAAACGTTGGGTTATTTTTATTAAAACCTTCAAACGTTGGGAATTAAATTGTAATTTGCCCAAATATATATATATATATATTTATGTAAGGTTTTCTCTAAATATTTTATATGCAATTCATATTGTCATATTAAGGTGAGATTAGTTATGTATATTGTGATATTTATTTTTACCTCATACTATGTTAATGATATTGGTAATTTTTTTTTCTCTAGAAGACCGCCTTTTAAAAAAAGTCAATGTGGTTTACCACAACATGAAATAAAAAAATATATTATCACATACATAATTAATATATTGTCTTAATATGGCAATTTATATTGCACATAAAATATCACTTAAACAATACATGAATGTGTATTCCCTTTAACCTCTTTTCACCGATCATGGGAGTGCTGGGCAGAATCATAAAACAAGGCCCAATTAGATTAACCATAAAAACAGTTTGATCAATTAATATCAGCTAGATTTGGTGTTGGACTAGGCCCAATGTGGCTCTACAATAATAATTAGCAACTTCTTTAAAAATTTTGACATGAACTGACACGTTTCAGCCCGTGTAATTGGTATGTTGTGAAATTATTTGTTAATATGATTTTTAGAATTGTGATTATGTGGAAAATAATTATAATAAATTATTCATCACGTGTTTAGAATAAATAAATATAGAAATATATAAATACAAACACTAAAGCAAACTATTGATTACATTTTTTTTGCATTAATTTGCAAATATATGTATATAAATATATATATTCCTTTCATCGACATAATTTGAACTTAATATTTATTTCAATTTAAATCAAAATAAATTACATGAGTGACAAACTGATAAATAATCAAAACAACTATTTCATTATTTTAGGTTTAATATTAAATTGTTAATTCTACAACTGACTCGTCATTTTGAGATCGTTATTTACCTACCATCAATAGCCAGAAAAGATTGGTAGAATTATTGAATTTTAGTTGAAATCTCACGGCAAAAAATAGCCAATTTATTGAAATTTATGAATTCAAAATTTAAAACAATATATATATATATATATATATATATATTCAAGAATAGAATACATATCGATCTTAGCTGAGTAATCAGAATCCAAAAAATTATTTTGAAAAATCTCATTACTTTTCACAATTTATTAAATTCCATCGACTTAAAACATTATAAACATATATTTAAATTCATATATACTTGAGTAAAAAAACTATAGCACTTTAACAATGCAATATATTTACTACAATTGATAACAATTTACTATAACAAATAATAATAATTATGCATTTAAAATAGTCATCAGTAATTAAAATAAATTATATATCAACTTAATAATTTAATATTTTTATTTACACTCGGTAAGATCTAAAGAACCCCCGTTTTCATGAACGAAGAAAGGCATGAGATAAAAGCCTATTCGTATTTTTATTTACCCAATCAATTTATTAAATTAACAAGGTTAGTCACGAGATTACCTCCCTGTGTAAATTTACAGGCTATTCCACACAGACAGGATTTACCGAGTACACACCCAGATTACCTCAATTAAAAAAAAAAAAACCACCCGAAGGAGGAGCTTATTACGAAAGAATTTGTGTGCCACCCATGAATCTCAACATTTGATTAGTGTATTATCAAAAGCAAAAACACTCGTGCCATTATAGTATTATACATAATAATAATAATAATATTAATGGAAACAGGAGACGGAATACAATATTGGAACCAAATGTACACACCATACCTACGTAACATACATAATCAAGGTACAACAACCCGTGTATTCACAAAATTACTCCACTACGTAATTTTTTTTTTTTTCTGTTTTTTCACTTTCCCCAGTTTGCCCTTCATCAAACAAGCGTCGAGCACTGCGATGTCTGCGGGTCCCACATCGCCGGCACCAGGTATTTCCGCCCATTCACCCCCTGCGCATTATAGCTCGCCCCCGTCGTCTTATCCGTCAGCAACTTACCCGCGTAGCCCGGGTAAGCCCCCGACCCGAACACACCCCTACACGCAGTCACCGCCTCCAACGGCGCCTCTGCCGGCCCCTGAAAATAACCCTTGTTGAACGGGTTCGTCACCACCCCGGCCAGAACCGTCGCCAGATTTATCACCATCCCGTCCACCCCTACGTCCCCGTTCGGCGCCACTAGCGGGGGCTCCTGTGGCCCGTACACTGGCTGGTGGAACGGCCACGCGCAGTAGCCCGGGCACTGGCTCTCCGAGTTCCCCACCCACGCGTATGCGAATCGGGCCGGCCCACGGCTGCCGCCGTGGCTGCCGCACCGGCTCATGCAGAAGCTGTCGACGGAGACGTCCTTCGCCGTCAACACGACGTTAACCGCGCCGCCGGAGTGGCCGCCCTTGGCAGCCAGATATATAATATGGGAGCTCTTGAGGGACTTGCCGAGAGAGTATTTCTCGTCGAGGAACTGCCTGCCTACGACGACAGTGGAGGAGGCGGCGCCGCCCTTGTACTTCTCCGTTGTCTTCCACCACGAGGCGACGGAGGGGGTCGGCGGCGCGGGGGCGTTGAGGGATTGAAGGAAGTCGACGAGTATGGAGCGTTGGATGGGAGTGAAGGTGCCGTACCAGATGAGATTGACGGTGACGGTGCCTTTGAGCAGATCGCCGTTGTGGTACTTGAGCACCAGCGGCTGCTGCTGCACTAGCGCCGCCGTGGAGGAGGAGGTGAGGAGGAGGAGAATGAACGCGGCGGACAGAGGGGTAAAAGTGTCATTTCGTGCCATGATAGGAAAAGCGTGAAATGGTGTAGGCTAGCGTGCTGGTATTTATACGAGGGTTGGAGGGAACTGTCAGCACGGTGGTGACACGTGGAGTTTTATAATTGGGTGGGAGAATAAACTGCCAGGCTGGCAGGTGTAGTGTGGTGACGTGGCGTCATGGCAATGTAGGTGATATTGACGTGTGCGTGTTTGAGTATGGGTGTTTCTCACGGGTATTATTATTATCTTGATAATAATGAATAATCTTAATTATAAAATTTGGATTTTTATCGACAAATTATTATTTATCAACCGTAAATTGATATTGAAGAAAAATTAGAATTAAAATCAATAATATTAATAACAATTTATGAAATAAAATAAAGGAAGTGGACTAAAGAATTTCATGTGCTTGATAACTCGATGTTCTTTATTTGTTTATTTTTGAACTTTATGCTCGTGTTAGAGATTAATTCTCACTTTTATTTGGTAGTTCACATCATGCAAGACAGCTTCAAACAGAGAAATAGTGATGATAATTACAATAAATGTCCAGCAAACCATCATGCAAATATAGTTAGAAAAAGTTTCAAGATTTCATGCAATTTTGGAGATTCACATTCACATTAGGTGAAGTTGTAGATATATCTTAAATCATTAAAGGATGATTATAGAAAAAGAATGGCACACCATAAATAAGTTTTGAATGTGGAATTAAATAGTTGGGTGTGGAACAATTAATAGTTCCCCTTCAATTTTGCAAAATAATTTCAGTGAGGGAAGGGTGCTACTGTAACATTATAATAATATGGTGTTTTTTTATAATATTTTATTTTTCTGGCAGGTCAGCCCCAACCTGCCCAAAATTGGTACACTTTCACCTCTATCCTTCCATCTTTTACTCTAACAAACGCTATAATTCTTTATCTGCTTAAACTGAAATTCATCGAAATTAGGTACCTCCTGCAATCTTACTATAATGCAATATTTCTATCTCTAAAATACCCTAAAATTTATATTCCATCTCCAGTAATTTGTACTATAATTTTACACCAAAAGAGAATATTTCATAATATTCTTTTTATAATTGTTACTTTATAATTATTAACATACAATATATTTTTATGTTTCTATTTCATATTTTTATTGTTAGTGTAATTTTATTTAATTTAATTTTATGTTTCAGCATTTATATTCAATTAAATTAATTAACAGACTTTAATATTAATTTACAACAAATTATTTAAAATACAAATAAATTACCAACAACATACACAATGAAAAACTAAATACTAATACAAAAAAAATAAAAAAATTGAAATATATAAACACACACACACACACACACCCCTCTTAGGAGAGAAGAACGCCAAATTTACAGTGAAGTATGGCGTGGCCACTGGAGTAAATCTTCACGCCAAACTGTACTCAGCATACGGTAATATCCGCAAATTATACAAATAGTGTTACGTATTAATAAACTTTTTATGTCTGTGAGTGTATTCGAATTAGTTAGGATATAATTTACCGAATAAAAGATAGGTGCAGCACTATTATAGTAGAAATGATGAGTGTTTATCTGCAGAAATATATTTATTTTTGCTTTTTATACTTTAGTAAGAAAATAATTTGGACCACTAAATGAATCATTTAGTAGGTGGAGGACCAAAAGGCAAAGCCTAGTAGTTTTTATAGAGTTGCAAAATTCAAGGTATGGGGAGGAGTGTGGACCCCTCATCTGGAATTTCTCAATGATGACATAAGCTTTTAAGGTTCATTGCTTCCTTCAAACTCCAAATGCATTTATACCCCACTATTCACTCCTTTATATTATTTTGGGAAACTGCAAAAATAAAAAGTTTCATTTTTTACAGCGCCATGGTGTATGGGTCGGTCATTGGACGGACCCGTTCGGATCCGGGTTGACCCGCTTTTGATCTGCATAAAAAAAAAATTGTCACTTATAGTATCAATTCGAACACTAAATAGTACCATTTTGTGTTTTTTAGGAGTTTTTTTTTGTTTATTTTGTGCTTTTTAGGGGTATTTTTAGGGGTTTATTTTGTATTTTTTAGGATTTTTTGAGGGTATTTTTAGGGTTTATTTTGTGTTTTTTAGGGTTTTTTGGAGGTGTTTTTAGGAATTTGTTTCAATTTTTAGGGTTCACTAATTGTATTTTAGGGTATACAATTTGGGGATTGGAAAACACAAAAAAAAACTGAAAAATAAAAAAAAAACAGAAAAAAAAATCAAAATAATAATAAAAAAATCGAAAAAAAATAATAAAAAAATAGTACAGGCGCGTGTACCCCACACGCCGCGCGTAGGTGCGCGTGGCCCGCACGCGTCGTGTCTGCCGATTTATATATATATATATATATATATATATATATATATATAGGGTGGGTCGGGTCAGTCTGATGGGCCGGCCCATCAGACTTATGTACATGAGACCTCTTCTTTTTACGGTGTACTCTAATATACTCTCTCCATCCTATTTTGATAGGTTTGTTTTCCTTTTTGGTATGTCCCGATATATAAGCATGTTTCTATATATATTTAGTTAATTTACTAATATATATATCCCTATTTAATATGTTCACATTAGGTATTAATTCAATATCAAAAAAATAAATAGGGACATATTAGAAAATTTCTTAATTAATTATCTTTCTCAATACTTTTCTTAATTCCCGTGAAAATCCTCTATTAAATTGGGACGGAGGAAGTATTTATTACATAAATCGTTGTAAATTTTATAAATTGCAATTTTACCATAAAGTTCGATCGCTATTTTTAGGGTTAATTATGGGGTTAACAAAATGTTTTTCTGATTTTGTAATTTTCGGATGGCCTTTAAAAGATTGCAATCAAATCAAAACTTTTGTTTTCTTTTTTAATTTAAATCCCTAATTATTTAAACAACGCGGTTTACAATAATATCAGGTATGATAAAAAAAAAAAATGACGGCGTTTAAGTCAGAATTTCCATGTTTATTCAAAATATTGATATAATGGGGCTTGTTTCCATGAATTTCCAAATGAAATTATGACCAATTAGACCATCATTTTCGTTCATTGACTGAGGGAATATTTCACATTTTGGTATAAGAATCGATGACACGAACAACGATCGATGACGAGGATTTCACTGTTTTTGAAAAAACTTAAACAGTGTTATATATGATTACAAAATACTAAAAGTTATGAAAAAAGTTATGAAAAAATGTAAAATCATATATAACATTATAAAAGTTATGAAAAGTTATGAAAAAAATGTAAAATTATATAAACGTTATGTTAATTCCTGGAATTTACCATTTTTTACGAGATATGACTCATTTTTGTGTTTCCCTCCATCTCTTCTTTCATTTCCTTTTTCTTTCTGTTTACGGCGTTTTCTTAGTAATAGATTGCATCCATCAATGATGAATTTTATAAAGGGATAAAGGTCAAATAGACCACTAAACTAATTTGGGGGTTCAATTGAGCCACTGTAACTTTTTTTGGTTCAATTGGGTCACCGCGTTTTTAGAATCGTGTCAATTGAGTCATTCTACAACCGAGCCTAACGGAGGACGCTAACTCGTCTCGAAATGACGTCATTTTTTTAAAGTTATTACCCTAACTCCTAACCCGACCCACCCTTAACTCCTAACCCAACCCACTCGTCCCAACTACACAAAATTAGTACAACGAGGTCCCCGACGGGTTAGGGAGGTGAGAGGGAGGTGTATGTTGAAGCTGGGGGTGAGTTGAACGGCTTTGGAACGGGTTTGAATCCCTGAACGGGAGGTGTATCTCTAAAATAAACTTTTAGCTTTGCATTCTTATGAGCACCGACATCCTTTTTTTCCCTTCTCTTGATACGATGTCTTCCTTTTTAATGCTGTATAATCAATTGGTTTTTTTAAAAAATGCGACATAATCAAACTGATGATTCCCTTGAAACTTACACCTCTTCCCCCAAACAAAATTAGATTGATTCACGTATTCAATAATATTTTTACACTAAATCTTCTCAAATTTCCCTCAAGAACTTGGCTCATTCAATGTTGACTAAACCTTGTGTGAGATCATTTCTAAGTACGCATTAAAATTCGTATTCAAATTCACATCTAGTGGCATATATATTTTTAGCTTTATTAGTGTTTGATTTTATTTGGAATTTTATTTGATCAATCTGTCCCCTAGATTTTGACCTATAGGACATTTCACGCAAAACTCCTATGTTAGAGAGTAGGATCGAATTTTCCCAAAACCCTTCCCTAGAAGCACCAAAAGGCAGCCATGATTTGGACTATTGATTTTTAGAGACTAATATTTTATAAATATTCAATATTTGCGCCATATTTGTACAAGTTTTTAAGGGAAATTCACAATCGAAATAGAAGAACGGCAGTATAATTAATTTTCACGCATGAAATATTAATAAGTGGTTCACCAAATTCTGGTCGAATTAATCAATAGAAAAGTAAGTTTAACCAACCTTTAGCTCATTTATATTAAAAACAACTTATATTATGTTAAAAAAAAAAAAAAAAACTGTTTTCTATTCAGAGAATATATTCTGTAACAGACAGACGAACATAAATATTGTAGCTAGTAGTATCAGGCTATCTGCGTTCCTTCTACCAAACACACACTCAAGAAAAAAAAGGCATACGTCACTTAAAATTATTACTACATACATATATATATATGCAGAGAGAGAGAGAGAGATGAAATGGCTCAAATGAGATTTTTTTATGTGAAAAGTAGGAACAATCCCCAACTTTAATTTAAAATCTTAAGTTTGAATCCCACCAAAAAAAAAAAAAAAAAAAAAAAATCTCCAACTTTAATTTCATGATCTAGATTGTTTAGATTACAAAAAAAGAAAAGAAATAAAAATAAAGCCAGACGGTGGCATGCTTATATAAACAAAAGGAACTTAAAATAATGTAGTTACATTTTTGTACTTTCCTAAATATCAATTTAAAAAAAAATGCATATATACTATTATATATCCCAAGCTATTTACATTTTTTTCAAATCTATATAAATCTAACAACGTTTCGCATTTATCAATCAAATACTTCAACTATTTAATTAAAATCTAATATTTGATGCATTTTCCACAACTGAAAAATGATTGGACTAAGTCTTAGATAACACTAATTTTTATTTTAAAAATAGCTATCTTGAGATATTCCAAGCCAGTTCCTTTTTCTTTTCTTTTTTTTCATTTTGATGACACGTAATATACAATCCAACTAAAAAAATCACATTTGTAAAGACCTAACTTAATCAATTTTTTTGCTCAAAAAGAAAAAAAAAACTCAATCATTTTTCAGATGTTGAAAATACATCCGATCATAGATTTTATTAGTTTTTAAATAATTTAGGTATTTAATTGACAATAGTTTGAGATAGATTTGAAAAAAGAATGAAATAGTTCAGAACATAAATGATAATTACCAAAAAAAATAGTAGTGACATTTTCATGAATATTGTTTTATATCTCGAAAAATATTTTTTTGTTGTGGTATGTTTATTGCTATTTTTTCCCAATAAACATCATTGTATATTGTATTTTAGTATTACATTTTCTATAACAATATAACTATATTACGATAATTTCACAATTTTTTCAATGCTCATTAAATAGCATTACAAATGTTTTTTAACATTATAAAATGTTTTACGGAATCATCTATTGCACATTTGGTGTTGTATTCCTCATTGTACACTCGGTTTTTTTTTCAATTTTTTCTTTGATTTCAATTTATTATGCTTTAGTTTAGTTTTACACTTGTTATTTAGGATTTATCCTACCCAATTAGGGGTTTAATATATTATTTTATTATTTAAATTTTCAAATAATCAATTAATAACTAAAAATTAAAAATTAAATACAAAAAATTGTAATGCATTCTAATTGGGTATGATAAATCCTAAATGATAAGTGTAAAATAAAACTAAAGTATACGAAATTGAAATCGAAGAAAAATAAAAACTAAATTATTATATTGTGCAATAGGGAATGCAACACCAAATGTGCAATAGATGATTTCAGATGATAAAATGTTGTCTTTTAATATTATGTTTTTTAAAATAATATGATTATATTTATGAAATTTTTTCCCTTGTTTCAATCAATTATATCAATCATTAGAAGATCATATTAAATAGTTGAAATGTAGTATAATTATATCCACTAACAGAATCATATGTGTATGTGTGTTTATTATTACATTAATCACAGTATAACTTACATCCTAGTTAAGCATGATTCGTTAGCATATGGCAAATGTTTCCCTAGCAACATGATCAGTTATATTATTATCGCACCAATTTTAGGGTTTAATAATTTAAATTTATTGAATTTCATCATTTGCTGTTGTTAGCTAGCATTGTTGTATGTTGATAGAAGTATTATGTAATATAATGCTAAAAGAATATATTAGACAATGCTAACAAAGCAATAATGTAGTGGATTGAAGCCAAATAATGTCACAAATAACTTTCAATCAAACAACCATAACTTTGTCCACGATTAATATTTTTTTTTTTATGTTTTTTTGAAAAGTAAGCTTGACTAACTTTTCAACCATATCAAACTCGCCATTTAATAATTTTCTAACAAAACCAGTTTTGCATTTAAAATTAGGTGTTATGAATGAAGTGATGCTACTTCGTTAGCATATGATCATGTGTTCGTCAGCATATGAATGTGTCTTCGTTAGCATGCGTTTTGAAAGTCCGTTTTTTTTTCAACCTAGACATGAAAATTACCAAAATAATGTCACCGCATTTTTTGAAGTTTCTTTTATTTATAATTTTACCATCGCCTTTTGGATCAAATCTTGACCATTAAATTTTGAAGGATCTATGGTGAGATTAATTGATTTACAGTTACACACTATGGCTGGTTTACACTAAAACTACCCTATATATACCCTAGTGAGCCAATATATTATTTGTACAATTTAGAGAAAATTTATAAGAGAGAAATGTATTATGGACCGTTATTGTTGCATGTTGCTGGACCCGAATCTAAGTTGGCGGCAAGGCGTCAAACAAATATAATAGATCAGATGAAATTTTCTTAATTGTGCTACTTTTCTAAAACACAATAAAATTTATTAATTTTTCAACTATTTTTTCTCTTTAATTTAATTTATTATGCTTTAGTTTAATTTTAACATGTTAATTAGGACTCAATCTAACCAATTATAATTTAAACTTATTTTTTTAATATCTAATTTTCAAAGAATCAATTATTAACTAAAAATTTAAAAAAATACTAAAAAAATAATCATAAATCATAATTAAATAGAATGGGTCGAAATTAATAAGTATAAAATTAAATTAAAATATAATTTGATTAAATTGACAAAATGAAAGAAAATTTAATAAATTTAATCATACATTGTGGAAGATGCCAATTCCATCTACATATTATATAGTGGGTTGATAAAAAGCAGAAAAATGGGGACGGTGCCGACTGGTGGAGTGGTGGCCGATTGCCGACGAAATTGGTTTTTTGTTTTATAAATAAAGTTTGCAGTTTCGAGATATTTTTAGGGAAAGATATGTCCATATTACATATATAGATTCTAGTAACTAGTAACGGACAACCTCGTTTTGAGGGACACTTGGCGCCTTTTCAAAATATAAATCTTTTAGTGCGGGTAGCTCTGTTTTTTAGTGGGAATTAAATGTATCTTATGAAATGCTATTGTAACTACAAAGATCGTTCATGTTATGAAAGTTTTTTTAAAAAATAAAAAAAAAAGCATAAGTGAATACATAATTAATATTATGTGCATAATTGTTATGTGTGGAGTTCTATGTAGTTATGAATAGTATGCGATGGAGTAGTGTATAATTTTCATTTACTTGCATTTTGGATAAATTTCGATGGGATAAAGATCATATATATTGTGGGTCAATTGTGTTTTAAATCATGTTTGGTATTCTATTATGTAAATTCTTAGCGTTGTTTTTCTAAGTTTGCATTGGAACTAGAGCCGTTAAAATGTAGATCGACTCCATAGGTTGTACTATAGTAGAATATATATGTTCTAAAGAAGTAGTCTGATGCGTCAGGGCCAAGTTGGATGCATGGCTCGACATTTTAATACTGCGACCTAACCCTTGTAGCCTACTTGTTGGATGGATTTTTATACCCCTACGATCGAACCATGATTTTTCGGTCCAACGTGATTTTTCATTGTGATCTCATGAACTCAATCGTATGTTCCGAATTGACAGCCGTAGTTGTGACTGAAAGTCTGAGAGCATTTTGATTTGGATGAAAATTATCTCTATATGTTAATTAGGGACGGAACCAGAAAATTTTCATCAGGGGGACCGAATTATTCTACACTAATATTTCTATTATAATTTATTTTTTACTTTTTTTAATTTTTGAAAATTTTACATGTAATTAGTTTTTTATTCTGGCTTGTGTGGAGGCAAGGCACCCGCTGGCTCCCCCAGTTCCGCCACTAATGTTAACTATATACTGTAAATTATATTCCATTTATCTCATAATTGTAGTTTTTTATTCATTTTTCGTCCATTCCAAAATTATAGTCCACTTTTCTTATATATGTACATTAAGTTTTTCAATTTTCTTAATATATGTTAATGTCATTCTTATGCATAGGGGTGAAAATAGGCTAGGCCAGACTGGGCTTTGCCTTGTTAGGCCTAAACCTATTATAGAAATGTTAAGCCCGAGCCTGGCCCATTATTTATTGTAGGCATTTTTATAGGCCTAAACCTGACCTTTTTAATAAAATGAGTTAGGCTTGAAGCCTTTAAAAGCTTATTTGAGCCTATCTGAAATTAATTAATTTTTATTCAACTAAGATTAATATTAACAAAAGTTGTATATCTATATATGTATATAACATATATCAAGTGAGGCATGAATTAGATCAGAGCATTTCTCTCTCCATTTTACTAAAATAATTCACGTCTAACTTAGAGCATTTGTTTTTTTCTAATTAGATATTATATTATTTTATTTTTTAAACAATAAATATGCAATAACTTATTTTATTAACTTATATATATATAAAAAAAAAAATGGGCCGACCTGTTAAGCTTAGTGGGCTTTTTTAAAAACCTAAGCCCAAGCCTACTTATTAATTTAGACTTTTAAAAAAGCCTAAGTCTAGCATCTTTACTATATAGGCCAGGCCATTGGCCCCTGTCGCGCAGCCTGACCCTTTTCCACCCCTATTTATGCACTAATTTATTTTGGCGATTTATGTTCTACAAAGTGTTCGATGACTGGTTTCTGATGTGGTGCGCTGATTTTACTATGCGAAGAAATCAACATGTTGTGACAGTTCCCTCTCATGTTTCAAGATGTTCCCAAAATAGTTTATATATGGTAGTTTCCTTGTGAAACAGATTATATCCGGATGACACGCTATTTATTAATAAATAAAAGACTGCAAGTGCACGGTGTTATTGTAATACACAGGTGAGCAAGTGTATTATATCCACAGAGACTGTAGCCCTTGTGTTCTCAAACACAAATACCTAACTAATATCTAGACACTAAATATACAGATGAAGGAAAAATATTTAAAAGCAAATTAAAACAACAAATTAATTGACTAGCATGCACAAATGGTGATAAAGCATTCATATAATATATAAATAAGCTCATAGAAATCAAGTCCTGAGAGATATCATGAAGAAATTAATCAAATCATATTAATAAAATCAAAAACATTCAATCCCTAAAACATATCTATGAAATTAGCTAGACATAATTAAATAAACAATAAAAATCAGAGTATAAGTGTTCATGACAAAATAAATAATAAAACCGAATAACAAGGAGAAATTCAGTTGTCTTGTCTCTTCTGCAGTAGTACCAGTCTCTAGCAACCTTGTCACCTCCTCGTGAGTAGATGGCAGACCCTCCTAAGTAGATGGCAAACCGAATATCCCGCGAACTCGAGCACATGAGTTGACCCAACCATTTCAGTCAACCCAGAAGACCATTTTTACCCAGGGTCGACCTAGGTGACCTCGGTCGAGTCGATTCAGACCTTAACAAATTGCACTGACTTGAGTCAATCGACACTTTCCAGATTGACCCAAGTCATTTTTGTACTGAGTTTTGGATTTTCACGAGCTTTAATCATTTAATCTAGTCCATTAGGCTTTAATTAGCTCAAGAGCCTAATTAAATCATTCTTCAACTCTCAGGGCCGGCCCTGGGGGTAGGCTAGGTAGGCCACCGCCCAGGGCCCCCACTTTTACGGGCCCCCCAATTTATATATATGTATGTATGTATGTATGTATGTATAAAGGTAACTTTTTTAAAAATAAATATGTATAAGGTTGAAAATGGTTCTCTTTTAGATTCTGGTTTCTCGATTTTGAAATCTCATATGTGCTTTATTGATTAGTTCTATAACTTTTTTTTCTATGTAAGTTTAGTGTGATAATATATTTATTGAGATTTGTATTGGATTAATCTGAATTTTACAATTAGGCTATTAATAAATTATTTGTGATCTATACAAAAATCCCGTATGAGAAATGCACCTTTAAAGACTTAATTTTTAAATTTTATCAAACTGTATTAAAAAAAATACTCAATTGTTATATTTAGAGCTTTTATTCCTCAATTTTTCTTTCACGATTTTTTAATTAATGAAAATGTTCATTTTAATTTACAAATTTTACAAATGAGATTTTGTAAATGTTGATTGTACTTTTTCAAGACTTAGGATGATTGGAATTGGAAAAAACTTCAAGATGCTCGTGATCTCAGGAGAGATTGGAAGTGAAGTCGTTGGTAGCTAGAGGAGTCTAGTATTCATGGTTGTAAAGAGAACTCATAGCTTTCGTTCATCAAAGAGTTCGTGTTGTAAGAAAGGGCGACATAAGGAGGGATTCATATATGTATAAGAATCATGAGTGGTCTTCACAAAGGAGTATTGGACGAATCTTCAAGTTTTGGCGAAGTCCCGTCAGAGTAGGTTGATTAACTGAACTGGGTTACCAATCTCTTGCATTTTTACTACTTTCTTTTATTCAGTACTTGTTTCTGTTCCTATTGTTGCCAAGAACATATTTATGCAGTAAACTAAAAACACACATGCACGCGGATAGATAATTTTTCAATATACCCATATTTAATGTTTTTGGAAATTAACATTCATACTTAAGGGTATAGTAGAAAAAATTGCTCATTTTTATTTTTCCGAGTACATTAAATATTTTTTCTTAATCTATACTATATTAAAGCAAAATCTTTTGCATGGAAAATTCCCGCTCAAAATGCTCTTATCCCGCCCAAAATCTATAATCTATTCTATATTTATATAGATTATATATTATATATTATATATGTATTATAATATTAACGAATATATAGGAGCCATGATTACTTTAACTTCTCATATTCATTCTCGTGCGATTTTTTTGAGCAGATTTTCAGGAAATAAGTTAATCCTACGAAATAATTTTATAATGTATTTTATATTGGAATATATTCCAATATAAATAAGAGAACGAATTATGTTTGTAACCTATTATATATTAAATAAATATTTTTATGTAGGTGTACATCTGAGATATTTAACTATACAAGTCGGGATGTGAACCCTTTAAAAATTTATTTAAACATACTAAAATCAAAATTCCTAATTTTATCTATATAAAAATATACATACTATTTTTCTTAGATCTTTTTTGTATATATAAAAAATAGATTTTTTCAAACATTTATATGTAGTCTATATTTTTCTATATATAGTGTGTATGTATTTATAGATTATTATATTTTCTTCAATATAATTAAGTTTTTTTTCGTATCGTATTTTGAAACAACTAATTGAAGTAAGTGATTTAATAATTTTAAATTTTGGATAATTAACAACTAATTGAAGTAAGTGATTTAATAGTTTTAAATTTTGGATAATTATTAGTTCGAAATAATGTATTAGCATAAGCATTAAAGGAGTATGAAACTGCTCACAATAAGTTATTAATTACCTATTAGATCACACGGGAAATAAAATATGTCCAAATAACATCATCTCATATTCAATCGCGCAACGCGTGTGGGTATATCTAGTATGTGTAAAAAGAGGAGAATGACTACATTATTGAGATGGAGTGGGTATATTAATATAGTATACAAAACAATTATTGCAATTTGAAATATAATTTCCTCAATACATAACACATTAAGTGAGGTAGTCTCATGTATATCGAATGTACATGTACCTTATATCAAACGGAAAAAATAGCACTTACAATACTGAAAAATATTACTTTATTGTTGAAGAGTGTCATATTTATTTTACTAGAAAATATTACTAAAAAAAGTGGTGATTTTTTTTTAATAATTACCACATTTTTCGGATTGAAAAAAAAATATTTATAATGATGAAACGTATCAGTTATAATACTTCAAAATATCATAAATTTTTGTCCGATATAATATTTATATAATATTACAGGAGAATTTGTCAAAATAAAATCAACATCAAAGCATGCACGGTTCACGCGTACTAGTTTCACAGTGAAGTGAAACATTTTCCGGCCACATTGCACATGGATTGCTATACTGCTATACATCACGACCTATATTAATTTAACATTTTGATTTCAGAATGAGATCCTCTATTGTATCTTTTGTACTATAATACACACACGGTTTTTCTTTTCAATTTTCTCGTGCTTTAATTTAATTTTACACTTATAATTTATGTTTCATCATACACAATATTTATTACTTCATATTTTAAAATTTTAAATTTTAGTTATTAATTAATTATTTGAAAAACTAAATATTTTTTGTACTGCAATACACATACGATTTTTTTTTTCAATTTTCTCGTGCTTTAATTTAATTTTGCACTTATTATTTATGCTTCATCATACACAATATTTATGACTTCATATTTTTAATTTTTAAATTTTAGTTATTAATTATTTAAAAAATTAAATATTAAAAAATTATATTAAACTCTAATTGGATAGGATGAACCACTACAAAAAAATTTGCGTTTAAGCAATGAATTTTTCCGTCGTTAAACATAAAAAATCCGTCGTTAAAATGATTTAACGACGGATCGGATCCGTCGTTAACTATCTTGTCGTTAATTATTTTAATGACCGAATCAACGATGGATTAACGTTAGCAACGGATTAACATCGCGTGGCCAAATTCTGTCGTTTGAAAAAAAAAATAAAAAAAATAAAAAAATTAAATTAGTTACGGATTAGCGACAAAATATTTCCGACGTTAAAAAAACAAAAAAAATAGCCCGAGCCGAGCCACAAGCCAAGCCAAGCTGAGCCAACACAAATTTAAATCACTGAGAGTCCGCGCCTTGTGTGAATCAAACCACTGCCCTCTGGGTTAGGACAAGAGCTTCTATCCATGTGATCTAGCAAATTTGTGTAAAATAATAGAAATTTTACACACACACACACACACACACACACACATATATATATACGAAAACCATTTTGATTTAATTTTTATTTCTAAATTAAATAATTATATATTATTCATTTATTTAAATATCTTTTAAAATTTTTAATATTATATGTATATTATAAAATATAGTTATATTATATCATTATTTAAAATTAGATTATTTTAATTTATTTTCTCAAATATTATATATTTATAAAAATATAATTAAAGTGATAAAAATATTAAATTAAAAATTATAAAAAATGAATTTAGTAGTTATTTAAAAATAAAAATAATATAAAATAATAAAAATGAAAACAATTATAAAATAAATAATAAAAAATAAAATTTAAAAAATATTCAAAAAAATCATAATCGTAATTAATTAGTAATAAAAAATAAAACTGAAAGAAATAAAACAAATAAAAAAATAAAAATTATATAAAAATAATTTCAAATTCGTAATCAAGTTTAATTGGAAAATAAGATTCAAAAAAATAAATAAAAAATAAAAAAATAAAAAAAATTAATTTTAGCTACGGAATAATTCCCTCGCCAATATTAAAAAATAAAATAAAAAAATATAAAATATTATTTAACGACGGATTTTTCCGTCCTTAACTTAGAGACGGAAAAATCTGTCGTTAGTCCGCCGTTAAAGTGAAAAAATAAAATTTAAAAATTAAAACGCAACATGTAACGACGGATTTTTCCGTAGTAAATTTTGAGATGGAAAAATCCGTCGTTAAACAAAAAAAAAATTAATCTGTCGTTAGTCTATCGTTATTTTAACGATGATATATTATCCGTCGCTAAATCGCGTTTTTCTTGTAGTGAACCCTAAATAATGGTGTAAAATTAAACTATAGTACAAAAAATTAAAAAAAAAAAATTAAAAAAAATCAAGCACATGGAATCGAGAATACAATAAAAAAGTGTAGTAAACGCTTTCGTGTGCTTTTAATTTCTAATGTCGTAGTGATTAGAAATTGGAATTAAGGAGTCTCTAAATTTAAGAGCGTAACCAATTTGAGTTTCGAGTCTGAAAGGCGACATCACACATCGTAGTTCACACTATCAGTATATTTTAAGTATTTTTTTTATGTTTATCAAATACATTCATCACAAGTTACTAATAAAAAAATCAAAATAAAACAAGATGAAAATAAAAAATCACGAGTGTAAGCACATGTTTATGTTTTTCTATATGAAATATATGCAAGTATCATAAATTAAAATATATTAGTTGAGGCATTTAATTGATCTAAAAATGACTAAAAAGTTTGAAAAATAATGTTGAACTCTAGGATTTAATTTGATAATATAACGATCATCAAGTGTCTCACGCCATTAATTTTCACAGCATCGATCACTCCATTTGTGTTGTTTGTCTATAAAACTCAACAAATTTCGAATGTAGATTCAAAATGCAAATAATTTCTTAAATAAAATAAATAAAAGGTGACGGGGTAAAATGATAGATAATTCCCGACGTTTATGTGAATTCTTATTTAAAAATATCCCAATGTATGAAAAATATCACTTTAATATTCAATGTTTAAAAAAAATTCAAAGTAATGTCGAGTCGAGTTATCTGACTACGGAAAATACACGTGGCCATCGATAATATGTAGTTTTATTTGAGATTTATTATGGGGGTAGATTTGTGGATGATATTGAATACATTGGTACAAATGTAATCATGTTTTACGTTATCAGATAACTGGACTTGAGGACTTTTTTAAAATGTTGGATATCAAATTAACATTATTTGGCCATTTTGGTGTAATTTCAAAGTGTTTTTTTTTTTTGGGTACCACTTTAGTGTAATATTTGATCACATAATGTAAGCAGAGTATAAATGAGTGATAATAGATCTTTCTACGTAAAGTAAGAGAGAAAAATTCATTTAGAACCAAGATTCTAAATGAATTCTTTTGTAACCCAATTTTTATGATATAATAATTATAACCTTAATAAAAGTAGGTGGGACCCGATCCAAACTATTGACGCTCCTTTGCGACAGATTTTCGAACATGGTTAGCTTATTTTTTAACATGGTGAGTACGAACCGTGTTTATTTTGAATATGTTTCATATGGAATAGTGTGGAATTGATATAGAATCTTGCACACAATTGTTATAGTTCATATCGAATAGTGGGAATTCATACGGAATTAGAATATGGAAACGTGTTCATATTTAAAAGTTTGGGACCGTGCTCATTTTGAAGACTTGTGGTCAGTAGGAATTAATGAACACAGGTACGTTTGTGATTTTTATGTTCATTTTGAACTCATTTATATTTGATTCTGTGTTCAAAAAGAATAATGGGCTTCAATCTTTTAATTAAAGTTACAAATAACTTTTATAGTTTCTTTTGGTTAGAAAAGAATTGAATCTTCTGTTATTCTTGTGGGTGTGAGAAGTTGTGCATGCTCGAATTTACCTTAAGTTACGTTGTGGATAAGGTGGTTTTACTAAAATTATTATAAATAGGAAAAAGTCATGTAATAGTGCAGACTCGATTGAGTATTAGTACGAACATGGCAGTAGCTTTGGAGGTTTCTTTTGTTTTGGGATAAATCGGCAGACACTTATGATCACTAACCAGACACTTTTTCCGTCGAATTCCTTCCCAGGGAACTAAATATATGGTGGAGATCCTGCAGTAAAGTTCATGACTCTCAACTAAAAATTGTCATGAATATAATAGAAAAATAATGTTGAGAAGCCAGAAAAACACATAATTGTTTACCAAACTCGTCACGATGTGTCTACGTTTGGGGTTCTGGGAGCACTACCAAGCTTATTCCCTATATATACGCTTAAAATTATACTGACAGACTATTTATATCAAGAAAAAACCCTAAATACAATATAATATCACGTTGGATTTACGCAAACTACTCTAACTAAGAAATTAGATCGTCATTCTCATTGTCTAGTATATACTACTCAAACTCCAAACCCAACAAAAAAACGTTTTCATCCGCTACTCGATTATAATCATGATTATAAATCTTATGCTATTATCTTATCTTGCATCGGCAGTTATTAAATGACAATATATAACACAAATATAAATTAACTGTTAAAAATATATGTGTTCCTTCAATTGTGATCCATATATATTTATGGGTAATAATTGAGCTTTCATATTTAGTTTTTATTGATCGGGAGGCAACAGTGACAGGTGCATGCATGGATAGAACCACTGTGCCACATAGCAATCATTTGTGGGGTTTCTTTATTAATATATTATGTCAAACATTTCAAGATTTAATTTGCCCTACACCTACCAGAATTATGTGAATATATTGTCATGACTCATGACTCTTTAAGTTTTAGGGCAATAATTGAGAACTTAATTTTTTTATTTTTTAGGGGGTTGGGGGAGGGGGGTAGGTGTTTACAATCTTTGACTTTGAAAAAGTTGCAATTGTTAGTATGTCCCACATTTCTTTTGTCTTCTCAAACACACCAAATTATTGTATCCACGTTTATTGGCGTTCATCTAAACACAACTCAAAAGCATCATCCTTTTATAAGACTAATAATCTTTTATAAGATTAATAACTAATAATCTTAATTAGTTTCCTAAAAAAAAAACTTTATTACTATATATGGATCACACAAAAAACTCTAGAAGATGGCATGAATCTGTCACTACAAAAATAAAAAAAAATCACATTTTAACGCACCCCATATATTATTCTAACATTACTGCTCGCGAGATTCGTACCCCGACCTCCATGAGGTCCACACGCCATATATTAGCAACGGAAAATAAGGTGAAACATTAGTCCAACGCGCCCCATATATTATTCCAATATTTGATGCTCACAAGATTCGCACCCTCGACCTCCATGAGGTCCACGCGTCACATATTATTCCAACATTTGCTGCGAGCAAATTTATAATTGAGAATATATTTATAAAAATAACATTAAAGTGATAAAAAAATATTTTCTCTGATTTGAAATAATTCATTTATAATTCATCATTAAATAGTAATTAAAAAAATAAAATAATTACAATAAAATTAAATAAAATATAAAATCAGAATTATAAATAAAATTAAAAAATCAGAATAAAATAAAATTAAAAAATCATTTCAAAGTCGTCATTAAATAGTAATTGAAAAGTAAAAAAAAAATTAAAAACATAAAAATCAAAGTTAAATTTAGTGACGGATTATTGCGGCTTCATCTCACTTTTGATTATTAGTTCCACTCGCTGGAGAATCACCAATCCACCGAATATTATACATCATGTTTTAAACAACAACAAAAATGTTAAATTTATGTTATTCGAATTACATTTTCTTATTCACAAAAATTCATGTACACCTTATGCATGGGTCGGCTCATTAGACGGTCCAACCCGCTCCGACCCCATGACCCGAATTATAAATAACATTTTTGTCCCAATTCTCCCATTCCCCCCTTTCTCAACCCCTAGCCGCCTCATCTTCAGTACGATTCTTCACCCGTCTCTTTAACCATAGACGTTGATTCGCATCTCTCTCTTCCGGCGTCTCTCTCTTCTGGCGTTCGGTGGTTCGTGTCTCTCGCTCCCGGTGTCTCTCTCTCCCAAAGTTCGGTGTTTCGCGTCTCTCTCTCTGAGATCGGTGTTTCGCGTCTCTCTCTCTCTCTCGGAGATCGGTGGTTCGTGTCTCTTGCTCCTGACGTCTCTCTCTCCCGGTGTTCCGTGCGCTTCTCAGGTTCCTCTCTCTCTGTCTATCGCTTTTGCTTTGCTGTGGTGAATGTCTTTATATCTTGGTGATGCACTATTTATTATGCACTAAACTGCAACTAACACAGGACAATGTAATATAGCAAGCGAATCGAGTATCGTATCCACAGGGACTGAATATTTGACAATACTGAGTACTAAGCTAACAACTCTCTATTATCCAGGCTACCAATTTATGCACTAAACTGTAACTAACACAGGACAATGTAATATAGCAAGCGAATCGAGTATCGTATCCACATGGACTGAATATTTGACAATACTGAGTACTAAGCTAACAATTCTCTATTATCCAGGCTACCAATTTATGGGTTTACAAAAACTACGCACGAATTTAAATAAATTAAAAGAGAATAAACATAACCAAATAATGCAAATAAATATCTAAGCAAATATTCAAACTCAAACAATTAATGAAATACTAATCCCAGGGAATGCAACACACATGTATCCACTATGATTCAATTTAATCCTAATCTTTCCCAATTTTAATCCGATTAAAGGTGAGGAATCAGAAATATATCTACCTATCTCCGCTAGGTCTCAAGGTAGAAGCAGATTAACAAACAACCTATTACTTTCGTCTTCAGGTTAATTTATTAACTCCCGATAGAACCACAGATTTAAATTCCCCTACAGATTCCTTAGAATGTGTATCAAATTATTCAATTAATCCCACTAATTAATTATTTCCGCCAGGACTCAAATTAACTAGCTAGCATACATCAGTTGTGATCAGTAATTAAGCATGAAATCAAAAGTTCTTGAACAATTGAACACAATAATCGGAAGGGAAAAATAACAAGATTAAATTAAATACATAGCTTCAATCATGCTTTGCAAACCCTAGAATTAATAAAAGACTACTCACGCATAATTAAAACCATAGAAATAATAGAAATGACAATAAACATTGACATAAAATAAATGTACAATAGAATAGAAAAACCGGAATGACGATTCGTTGAATAAAACTTCAATTCTTCTTTCTTGAATGTTCACAGTAAACCTCGAAAGTAAAATAAGTGTGGAACTCTAAAATAATGAATAAAGTGTGAGAAAAACATCCAAAGAAGTCCTATTTATACTAGGTATCGAAAATCCGGGCCGAAAGATGAGTTCGTGGGCCGAAAACGCGTCCCGGGGGCCAAAAACATCGATCCCGCCGACCCGTAAGTGAAGCCCCGCCGATCGGCGCCCCCACCCGCAGATCGACGGCTGGATTGGCGGCCAAAACAGTGAAAACCGCCGTTCTGGCCGCCGGTCGGCGGGTTAGCCGGCAGCTCCGCGCGCCTCCACTGTTTCGCTCCGTTCTCCCTCGTTTCTCGTCCGATTGACCCGATTCAAGTTGCGTTGTGATCCTCTCTTGATCCTCTATCTTTCTAGAAACTTTCCTCCTTGAATTGGATCTTGGATAAATCTCAAATTCAGCTCAAACTTTCATAAGAAACACCAAAACATCAAATAGCACACGGAAACTCGAAACTAGTATAAAAACTCAACAAACGCATACATTAATCTTCGAATATGAGCCATACAACTCCTCAAATGCATGCAAAAGCCATGTTTATCACTTGAGCATGTGAAATCATGGAAAAAGAGGGTAAATTTATGTGTCTCTCCTCTTTTAAATCATCTTTTATTCTAGCTGGACCTTCTCTATTTTGCTTGTTTGAATTTTGATTTTTCTGATAAATTCTACCTACATCAGCAAATTACTTGTCTAAGTCATTAAGATTAGCTATTATTTGTTTCTCTCTTGATTTGGATAGGGTTCTCACTCTCGACAAACACTTTTATGTATAAATACAACCTGTATTGTCTGAACAACAATTATTCAACATATCTGAATGTTGGTTGAAGCTTGGCATGAAAAGGAAATTAATCAGATACAGTGTCTGCTTCTGCCTCTAAATTATATTATCCACTTAAAATTGAAATCGGCGTATCAATTTTCATGCTGATTAGTATCAAATAAGATGTTTATAAGTATCAGAGTTAGGTCAGATTTTATTTTATATTTTTATGTGTGTGCATTTTCATTTTTTGTATGGAGTACCACATGAGAAACTGAATGGTACTGTTTGATTTGATTGTACATATCAAATTTTGTTTTGATTTATTTATTTAAGTGTGAAAATCTAGTTGTCTGGTATGCAAGTGTATAGTAATAATTAAATGCTTATTAGTACCAATTGAATTAGAAACATGTATCAAATTTTCCATAATTTTTGTCTGTTATATATTTTGTTAGATGTTATGTTTATGTCTTTAAAATTCATTATAGCCTATTTTGCCACTTTCATTATTTGAATGTGTGTGCATTTGTGTATAGAGTATCAATGTTTATGCTGATTAGTACCAAATGAAATGCTTATAAGTATTAGAGTAAGGTTAGATTTTATTTTATGTTTGTATGTGTGTGCAATTTCATTTTTCGTATGAAGTATCAATTTTCATTCTGATTAGTACCAAATGAGGTGTTTATAAGTATCATAGTGATTTTGTTTTATGTTTGTATGTGTGTGTGCAATTTCATTTTTGTATGGAGTATCAATTTTCATGCTGATTAGTACCAAATGAGATGCTTATAAGTATTAGAGTGATTTTGTTTTATGCGTTTATGTGTGTGCCTTTTTTTGTATGGAATATCAATGTTGATGCTGATTAGTACCAAATCAGATGCTCATAAGTATCAGAGTTAGGTCATATTTTGTTTTATGTTTTATGTGTGTGCATTTTCATTTTTTTGGTATGGAGTATCAATTTTGATGCTGATTAGTACCAAATCATATGCTTACAAGTATCAGAGTTAGGTCAGATTTTATTTTATGTTTTTATGTGTGTGCATTTTCATTTTTTGTAAGGAGTATCACATGGGAAACTGAATGGGGATATTTGATTTGATTGTATGTATCAAACTTGAAGTATTGTATTGTACAGTATGTTACTTTTTATGTGTGCATGTGTGAGTTCAGCATTAATTGGCATTCTGATTAGTACTAGTTTGATTTGTTTATTTAAGTGCGAAAATCCAGTTGTTTAGTTAGTGTTATTGGTTTATATGTCTATATCTTATTTTTGTGTGGTGTAGTACCAGTTTATATGCTTACTAGTACCATTTGATATGCATAATAGTATCAAAATATTACATATAGTATCTATGTAATTTATATTTTTTTCATAGTTTGTGTGTTTTAATATTTGGTTTCATTGACTTATTTATCAGGTTTGCTCAATGAAGAAGAAGGTGACCAAGAAGTAGGAAATTTGCAAGGGTGTCAATGTCATCTTGAAGTTGTTTGATGAGGTCACTTCTCGTGCTGCATTAAAGAATGAGGATGATGCGGCACAGATTGATGACCATAAGTCCATAAGTCGATCATTGGATTCATGAATAGAAAGAAGAATTGATTGAGAATTGTGTATTTATAGCCATTGGATTCATAAATAGAAAGAAGAATTGATTGAGAATTGTGTATTTATATTTGGATTGTTGAGATGTTGTGACTTGATATTTTGATATTTGATACACTTGAACAACTATTTGTATGTTTTCATTTGGTGGTTGTGGATTTGTTATATATTGGGATTTGGTTATGTTTTAAACATGAACTTATTTGTCTTTGGAGATGATTGTATGAGTTAAATTTTGTTCTTGGTTTATGTGTGGTTTTTTAATGGTGAATAGATTGAGATTATTGAATTTGAATTAATGAAATGGTGGAAGAGTATCATTTATTCGGCCTAAAGGTATCAATTGAGATATGAAAACGTATCATTTAAGAAACAAATATAATTACAGTTTAAGATTCAATTTTAAAAAGAAATAGCCACGAATATGAAACAATCTTCCAGTCACGAAATGAATAACTAAAACTAAGACCGATAATAATAAATTGGGATAATTGAGTTACCATCATAATCTGTCAAGAAAGCTTATTTATGTTGCTCATTCATCCATATGGTTCAGTTAGGCCTCAAGTTTACATTCTGAAATGAAGAATTCGTTCAACTCTACATCAAGTGTACAGTAGTCCACACTCCATAGAGGTAGTAGATGTGGTGTGTTAGACCATCAACAACATTTGGTCTTGATGTTTCAAGAAACGTGTCGAACCATTGTTTATCGTAGAATCCAGCAAGGCCTAACACCTTTGGTCTTGTAGCAGGATCAGGGTGCAACTCTTGAACTAGTTTCTTGAGCATAACAATGTCCTTCCCATACTGCTCTGCCTCAATTCTTGCAGATACACCACTTCCACACTGCTCATTTCCTAAGCAAAATCGAGCATTCGAGAGTGAAAAACCAAACAGATACAATCAAATCAAAACTGTTTTTTTTTACATGTACTAATCAAATGATCACATCCCAAAAATGCTTGAACTTCTCCATTAAAGTTTACCCAGTTCATATGAATCAATCTTGTACCTTTTAGAGGCAGTGTACTTGATCAAATCATAGGCGTTTTTCGGGTCCCATTCGCCTACCATCAGTGAATCACCGGCACTAGCCTTCTTCCTCCCAATGAGAGCATTCAATCAAAATGTCATCTTA
Organism: Perilla frutescens; assembly: GCA_026008535.1. Taxonomy (NCBI): domain Eukaryota; kingdom Viridiplantae; phylum Streptophyta; class Magnoliopsida; order Lamiales; family Lamiaceae; genus Perilla; species Perilla frutescens. The sequence continues at coordinate 50,752,715 of BRKX01000002.1, forward strand.
GCCCTGCATACATACATAAACACTATTTTAAAACACAACGGCAGATTCTAAATCTACAGCCGAGCTTCACCACCTCTTATCTTCACATACAAACAAAAATTACATCCAATCATCTCCCAAACATAGACACACACACACACACACACATCACAACAGCAACATCGATTAACAAAAACACACAACAACAACAACAACAATAACAGAACAGAAGAAGGAAAAAATGAAAACAGAAACACTCCTTACGGCGAAGAGGAGGGTGGCGACAACAGTCTGAACCGCCTGCTGGAGGAGCACACCTTTGACCACATCTCTCTTGGACACCAAATTCTTCTCATCTTCATCCTTGCGAATGTGCAGCCTGTAATCATCGAACGAGCCTAGCAAGATGTAAATCCCCGAATATATCCAGTAGACAATTATCGGCGCAAATGTCCCGAGCATTTCATTCGACACTATTACACCGTTCATCATCTCCATAGCTATTATCGCGATCGAGACCTCAGGTTTGCGTCGAGCGCGACAGGAATTGAATCGAAAATTGCGATGAACAAACTCTAGAAACAGATGATTGGATGGATCAATTTGGGGTTAATAGTCCTCCTCAAAAGTGATATCGAGCCGAGAGGTCGCCGATTGAACAAACCCGAGAGGTCGCCAATTCTCTCTCATCGTCTCTGTCGCGCTTCTCCGCTCTCTCTCTCTCTCTCTATCGCGTTTTGCGTTATTTTTTTTAATTATGTATTGAATTTTGGTAGTGGGTTGGATCCGGGTTGATGGGCCGACCCGTCTGATGGGCCAGCCCATCAGTCTCCTGCACAGAAGACCAGCCCTTTCTTATTTGTAAAAAAAAAATCCAAAATTTGTGTATTTTAACTTTATTTGTGAAGAGAAAATTGAAATCTAGCATTATCTTGAAATACCTAAGGCTAGCCACATTTGATACCATGCATTCAAAAATAACATCAATATAATAAAGATATATTAAGTGAAATGAGAGCGGAAATTAAAGAGGTGCACTATATTGTACTTATCCTTACTATTTGTGTCACTCTTTTCTTTAAATCACCAATAGAATGACATCCGATAGGTGGATGCTTTATTTCCTTTATAAGAGCGTGTAATTGTCGTTGTAATCAGTCTAATTATTTACGCTAAGGTATCCTATTTTTTCCGATCTTATGTAATTCACCTTTACGTACGCAAAATTCTTCTCCACGCTTAAGGCGGTAAACGAACCGAATCGAGGTGAACACCTTGATGCTCGAGCTCGCCTCGTTAATGAATATTTAAGCTCGGGCTCGGCTCGAGCTCGAATCGAGCTTTTTTCCTCTTGTTCAACCTTGGCTAGATAAATATTTGTCATGTTCGAACTCGATTCGTGAAATGCTCGAAAATTTAGTAAACGAGCATGAGCTCGAATGCTCGAAAAAAAGCTCATTTAATTTACATATTCGAGCTCGAACTTGAAAAAAATAGCTTATTTTATTTATCCGTTTGAAATATTTATGATATTCATGAACATGTTCGATTAAGCTCGAGCTCAAACATGTTCACGAGCTGATCGAGCCGAATACCACTCTGCTCGAGCTCGACTCGATAATTTTATCGAGCTCGATTCGAGGTTTGAGCTCGGATCATTTAGAAAACAAACGAATTTTGAACGAGCTTTTTTCAAGTCAAACTCCGAATAACTCGCGAGCTGCTTTATTCATTTACAACCCTATCCACACTCGTAAGATTTTCATCTTCACACTTGTTGTTTTCACCTATATGCCCGCAAAGTTTTACCTCCATGCACGGCTCACTCAATTACTAAGCTAAGATTCTACCATAACAGTCAAATAATAATTGAATAGAGGTTTTCATGACTGCGCATGTGGGGTTCATGTTTGAATAGAATGAGAAATTTAATAGTTCCAATTAAACAGTAGATTACGTATGTATATATTTTACAAATATTTTAATACATTCAAGCAAACATGATATTAATATCTAAGATATTAAAGACATTCTAGTCATATGTATCATGCTCTAGCAAACGAGCCCTAACTATCTAGCTAATGTATATTTTTATCAATATCACTATTTTATGAAATTTGTATCATCAAAAGTGGCTATTAATTAATTTCTCCCCCCGAAAATAATTGTCATAAAAATGACTTGCAAGTCATATCCCATCTTCTCTCTATGACTTGTGAGACATGTATTTGACTCACGTTTAATTAATGCAATTTTTGGACCATTAATTAAATTTAGCCACCCGACCATCACCAACCCTAGAGAATTTGATGTAAATATATTGGTTTCTTTCGATACATCTCAAACGTTGAGTGTTAATGTCACAATTTTATTATTAGTTTCGTCGGCAACATACTTTAATTAATTTAATTAAAAAATTGTAAGATATAATTTTATAAATTAAGTGTTCGATAGCTAGTTTTATGTATGTATGCCGTATGCGTATGTACATATAATCTCATAAAGTTTTCTATATACATATAAAAAAATGTTTTCTTTTTCTATTTTTATAGTGATGTCAATATCTTATAGCTAGGAGCTATGGAGCCTTAAAGCTTTGAGAGTGGGTTCGACATAAATAGTTCATTTGTCATAGTTAAAGTGCTTCTACGTACGGTTATTTTGATTCCTAATTAATCATGTATGCTTAATGATTAAGTTTAATTGAAAGTAAGAATTAACACTGATCACTGAATGTTCTTAATATATAGGGCAACACAATTTTACAAAAAAGAGTAGTGCAGAAGGATAATATTTATTTTATTTTTTCGAATTTATATATGTTTTAATTTTGAAGATATATATATATACAAGGATGAGTTATACTGAGTACTATGTTTCATGTGGGAACTAAGAACGATGTTTATTTATTATGATTTTATAGTTTATCTTATTGTATTTTAGTGCTATTCATCTTATTGTATTTTAGTGCTATTAGCACTAGCACTAAAATACAAGAAGATAATCTGTAAAAATTTTTTTTGAAAAAAATAGCACGAAGATATAATAAAGTAAGCTAAAAAAATCATTAGTAAATAATCATCGTTCCTAGTTCTCACACGAAGACCGGTATCTATTCGTCACCATGGATTTTACCTTTTTATCCGGCTTGTTACCATCTTGGGCCTGAACTATTCATCTATTATTTAAAAGGATTTTCCACACAAAAATTGCATCGCATACACGAGATTCAAGAAACTGAAATCATTGGCATAAGTTGTATCTTTAGATACTTTCTTCTTTCCAATTTTCCATGTTAGTTTCTGTACTCAATTTAATTTCTTTATAATTTGAATTCAGTATAAGTAACTAAACTAGTTGAGATCATAGGGTTATTGGATGTTTTATGGATTCTAAGATTTAATTTAATCTATTGTTCATTTATATTTCTTATTCGGTGAATGTTGTCTTGTGTGATTGTTTGATCAGGTTTTGCACTTGCGTAGTTAATCTATTATCACTTAAAAAAGGTTAGTATATGAACATATTATGATTTCAAAACACGAGCTTGCTAGATCAAAAGATTGGTAGATTTCATGAGCAGAATAAATATACGAGGTTCTAATAGAAGTTAAATAATAATTCTGGATCAAAAGATAAGAGTTAAAATTTAGTCCAGGTTTACAACTTGCTCAAAAGAGAGGCTTAAATACATTAATAATTATCCTACAATAATTAGAATTAAAATGGTTAAATATATTGTGTGAGATTATAGAGAACCATTTAACTACAATACCCTATGATATGTTTTCTCCTGATTTCTTGAGGTTAGTTAATTGTTCGTTCTAAGTTAGTAGTTTTCTGTTTGATTTGATTAGTTTTATTAATTGAAAATCAAAAGCTTTATTTCATTCATCTAGATTAAGTAAAACAGATTATTTAGGTACTTAGCCGGTTAAATAATCAGTCTCTATGAATATGACTTTGCTCATCAATATTTTATTATAATTTATCGTAAATTTACGAGTTATATTTTACGTGAAATAAAATAGACAACACATCTTTATATATATAAAAGAATAATGGTTTCGACCTACCACCAACACCACTAGGCTCACACCTGGCTTGCCAAGTGTGATTTACCTCCCCTGTGTAGGTTTGCAGACTATTACACAGGGGGCGGGATTTACCCAGTGCGCACCACGGTAGTGGCTGCGGGTTACCCTCGACATCAAAAAAAAAAAGAACAATGATCTTTAAAGTAGAAACCATCCAATTTCCCACCAAAACGCACTTTTCGAATTTAGTAAACTTATAATTCATATTTACCATATTTAATATTATTTATTCTATATACTGCCTTTAAAATCTCACACACACACACACACATATTAATAATTAATAATGAATTACATAACTATATTTAACCCTCTTATTTCCTCCTATTTATAACTGCCGAAAACATAAATATAATACTTATTACATAATAAATATTTATATTAATTAATTAATTAATTATAAAATCATTATCTAAAAATCTAAAAATGATGATTTTATATATGATTAATTGACAAATTCATGCAATCATTTAATGTGATAATCAATCTATACATATATATGTATATATATATATAATCATATTATATTACTTATATATAATTACATTGAAAATATTACCATTCTATAATTATTTTAATAATCAATCTATTGTATCTTTTTATAATATATTATGTGAGCTATATATTATTAAGATGTAATTAATATCTATAATCTACTATAATCAATCTGTCATATAATTTTGATCTTAATATGTAAAAAGCAGGGTTTTATGCCTAAAAATCTATCATTTCAAAATCATAAACATCCATAATATCTAATACGAGTGCATTTTTTTTTATTATAGAAACATTAATTTTAAATTAACTAATTAACCACAACATTTGATTGTGATTATATATTCAATCATCAATCAATAATTATTATTCATAATATCAATCATCAATTAATCAAAAAAGTTTCCAATTATCATGCAAAAATAATTGTTAGATTACAATTTTTTAGTTTTATATAATTAATATTTAAATAATTAATTATAACATTTCCAAATTTACCACCTCATGCTCATATATATATATATATATAATGGCATCCTATCGATCAATTTTTTCATCCACTACACCTCATTCCAAAGTCGTTAGAGTTTCATAATTTGAGAGATTATTTCTACTGATTGAAGGTTGCAAGTTTTTAATTAGGTATAAAAAATATATGATAGAGATTTTTGTGTATGTGTGTGCGCGTGCGCGTGTACATGTGTTTTGCAGAGATTTCAAAACAGTTTTAAGTTTTCTGTTGGGAAGAATATGAATAAAGAGGACGGAACAAGCTTCAAGATTACATTTCAACATTCATTAAAACTTTTATTTTCATTTTGAATGCCTTACTTTATATTAATGTGTAATAGTGCATGGTTTTTTTTTTGTTTGAGTTGTATGTAATTCGTTATTTTAGCTTAATTTATTTTGTGTATTATGAATTTATGATATATTTTTGTATAGATTAAAATAATTAGATGTCTTTATTAATTTTGTTTACTCTGGCACTCTGCTATAGATGTCTTTAATAATTAGTTCTCATATTATTTATCTCAATCAAATTCCATATAGATGTCTTTAACTTCATAGCTCTCGATCTAGTCACTGTAGCTTTCGGCACTATAATAGGACTGGATACATTTTCGGTATGATCTGCATCAACACGAACACGAAAATCATGATTTTTATCGTGCTGACAAGACACAATAGCGGTATAGTATAAAATAACTAGTAATACATATTAAATCAAAATTTAAATTAAAAATAAATCTTAAATTAAATAACTGAGTTTGGACTAAAATTTTAAATTAAATAATATGCTAATTTATTATATATAATTAATATATATACATATATATTTATGTACACATATATATAAATAATATTAATGGGTTACATGAAAATGATAAGACTAAATACTAACTCATTAATTGCATGTGTGTTTGTGTCGTATAATCATGTAGGGCCGTCTTAAATATTTACTAGCGACTGTGCTAATTATAAATTTTGGGGACCTAATATTAAAAAAAATGGATTAATTAAAATCAAATACACAAATTTTGACACAATTTATAATTTAGACATAAACTTTAAAAGTTTGCACTTAACATACAAACTTATGTTTTTTTACGAAATAGACAGCTCTAATTTTTATTTTTTCCCCCGACGAACTAAAAAATAACTTAGGCCAAAAAAGTTGTGTTGTACTTAATTACATGAAAATATTTTCACCTCATCACAAAACGACATTGTTTTTTATTTGAAAGAAATTGAAGTAACAAAAATCAAAATTGTACATTCTTCCTCTACTCTTCGTTTAGACATAAAGGACGTCGTTTTGCAATAAGGTGAAAAATATTTTCCATATTATTGTGGAACGATATGATTTTTGTGCCACATCAATTTTCATTAGCCGGAAAAAATTGGGAGGGGGAGGGGGGTCTATTTTGTCTAAAAAAAATACAAGATTGTGTTTCAATTGCAAACGTTTGAAGTCCCGGTGGGGATAGCCTAGTGGTGGAGTGAGATTGCTTGGAGACAAAAAGTCATGGGTTTAAATCTCCTCAATATCATAGGTCGGGTGTGTGAGTAAGTAAAAAGAAAATTGCAAACTTTGAAGAATGTATCTAAATTGCAAATCATATCAAAGTCTGTTTATTTAATCGTAATAAATCCTAAAAACACTCAATTTAAATTTTAATAATAAACAAAACATTAATTAATATTTTACAATTACTATATATTTTGACAAAAATAACTCCAAAACTTCAAATTACTTTATTTATATTATTAATGACATCCCAATAGAACCGCAAACTAATATGAGAGAGATTGGAGATTCTATATTTTTATTAATTATTAAAAATATACATGAACCAAAAACTAAAAGAAATAAAAAATTGAGCCCTCTAAATTTAGAGATCGTATGTAAAAGCTTTTTTGCACACCCTAATTGCTGGCTTAAGGTACCGTGTCATGCCTAAAAAAAAAATTGTGATTTTTTAATGCAAAAATGATTGACTAAATTTAAAATATTGTATCACAGGCCTAATTTTTCCTACAGCTTCGGGCCTGTTAAGGACTATTGAAATTATATATCATATGGTACATTATTTCATACGTTTCTAAAACCTTATATGTGGAAAATCCATACAATGATAATCTAAAAATATCATTTGGATACGTCTGACTGGTTAAACAAGGAGACAGACGATCAATTTTTGAATTCAAACCAATCACTTCAGTTTTTAAGTTGGATTGAGAATTGAGATGACTGTTCTTTAATTAATAAAAATTAATTTATTCGCTTAGCATGTTCACTGTAATAAATGAATTGTTCAAAGACTAGTTTCTGATTATTTTTATTGAGATGCTTTCTTATCAATTCCATTAGACGGCAAGTTGATGAAGGTTTATATTTTTTCCCAAAAAAATAAATTAATTAAATTAATTAATTTCATTGGATCATCTATAGTTCTCACAACTACAATTATCCTCAATTATTTTCTAATAATTGCTGTACTTGAATTCTTGAAAGATAACTGGGGTTTTGTGGTAGACACATAAAATTATTCAGTATCATGATGCTCAATTAGTTACAATTTACAAAGTCAACATGTAAGATTGTTTTCTTTTCTTTAGGAAAAGTCAAAATTATTTTTAATTAGCCAGAACCCTAACAAACTAGAATATAAAAGGATTCAGAATTTAAATGGTTAAAAGCAGATAATAAAATATTTTTCTAGTAAGATATAACTACGCTTTTTCAGCCATACAAAAGAGATCTCAAGTACATATATACACCGAAGAAGGATATTAATTGATGAATATGCACTCGAGAAATGTGTTAACGGGTGCATAAGTATGCGCCCGAAGAGATCCTCTCAAGTAATTCAAATTCATAATTAAATATTCAATCATTGAATCTGCTGCTCCATCACTAAACTTACAATTCAATGTTTCTACTATAAATTGCGTTTAATTTGCTCCTTCAGGAATATTCCAACGTCTTTTCTTCCTAAAGGCCAAAAAATAGTAGTCAACCCATAAAATCTAAAAAAAAATAAAAATAAAGCCCGCATATGATTTCAAGAACCAATATGGTTAGTATAAATGATCACAAGTATCTCTCCAACAAAAAATGATCACGAGTATATATATATATATTAAAGAAATATGAATCATGATATATTTATGGTATTATTTAATAAATATAAAAATTAGTATAAATGTTAAAAAAACAATAGGGGTATTTTGTTTTTATCATACAAATATTTATAGTACATATAGAAATGAAATCAAATAAGAACCATTTCTTGGTGTGATAAACTTAGAATCAATCCTCAGTATTCAATTTCATGATCTGGACGGTGGAATAATAAAAAAAGCTTAGGTAATCTCATAAATAAATAGAACTGAAAAAAATATTGTGATATTTTTGTAAATACCAATATTACAAAAGATATGCATTTTAGCAAAAAAAAAAAAAACATGATGTGACATTTTCGTTAAGATCACGCCAACCATAACATTGCTTATTTTCTCGATAATTTTTGTGTTATACAAAATATTAATTAGGTATGCCATGTTATTTAATGGTATTTAGTAAAAAAAAAAGGAACAGATCGACAAGTATAAAAATATCAATATATATTCGAGCTTGAGTCATGTTCGACGACTTGATTAAATTAAACTTTGTTTGAGCTCGACTACAATGCTACAATACTACATACACATTAAAATACAACATTTTTAAAATGCTAATATATATAAAACATATAATGCTATTTACATATACAAAAAAAAAGATGAAAATCTTATCCTTCCATCTAATCAATTTAAACCATCGTCCAAATTGACCCGTCCATTTTTTATTTTTTTTAACTCACACCCGACCTATGGTATTGATGATATTTGAACTTGTAACCTTTAGTCTCCAATCAACCTCGCTCCACCACCAGATCATTCCCACCGGGACTGATTACTAATTAAGTTAACACATGAGGCACATCATGACTTAGTTCATATGTAATCTTTTTCCTATATACATATATTGACGAACATCATATAGCAAATCCGAAAACTCCCAAAAATTCAATAATTTTGATAAGAACATAACGAAATTAAACTTGAATAATTGATGGATTGAAAACCCTAATGTGAACGTAATTAAACACGTACGAATAGGGCTATCCGAATTGGTGTCAAAATCAAAACCAAAATGTTTGTTTCAACTTTGAAGTGAATACGACACGACCAACTCATATGACTCATGTCGATCACAATATTTCTATTTGGACTCATAAATTAATTTCAATTTCAACCAATCGCTTTACATTTTGAATTTTTGATGTAAAAACTATAAATAATTGAACCTGTAAAGGTGTGACATTTAACTCTAGCATATTTCGATTGAATTAGGAAATTGACGTACTACGTACCTTCACACGTAGCATGGATAAGGGCTGTGTATCTCGATCGACTTCGAATTATTGATGTTAGTTGCCAATTATAAATTTACATTAATAGCAAGGAAAGATAATGATGAGATACATGGATCACGACATTTCTCTACCAAATTATATATTTTACCAAATTTCTATAATTTTAAATTTCCGGTCTAAACCATTTATTGAACTTCTAATTAAGGACTGCAAAACTTCTAGCTAGGGACGTCTGAACTCGTCAACCTTAATTTTTCGAATGGAATTTATTTCTTCTGTGTCACATTTGAATAGTGGTTGGGGATTACTTCCATTAAAATAAAAAGGAGCGCTGCAAATTAAACCTTAACCAAACCAAAATGATCAAATTTAATTGTTCAATTTGGACCTGAATGGACGTTATTTTGTACTTCGTTTGGTTCGTTTAGCGAAGTTAAAAACCAAATTAAATTTTACTTTGTTAACCAAACAACTAATCCATTTGGATTTAAAATCATATTACCGTAATTAAATTGTAGCATAACCATCCTAAGTCATGAGGAAATCAATAAAGTCCTAGTCCAAGAATGTAAGTATGTAACGTAACAAAAAGTTATACTAAAATAATAAGATTAATTACACATCAATACCCAACATTTCACTATTTTTATATTTATGTCGCGAACTTTTAAAAGTAACACATTAGTACTCAACGTTTACATAATTAATAGTACTTTTACTATTAGTGAAACTTAATGACAATTTAAATAATGATGTGGATCGCCAGAAAACTTACAAGAATTTTCCCTCTACTTTTTAAAATGATGTGGAATTCTTTTTAATCATACTAGACTACACCTTGTTGTTTAACATATAAAATAAAATAAAATAAAATAAAATTGAATTTCAATCAATCATTTTCGTTAGGTAGCATCATCCATCGCTATTTGGGAGTTTGGGTTCTTGTGAAATGAGAGGCCCAACTCCCAATTTTCATTATAATTTATAATCAGTGTGGATTTTTTTTTTAAAATTTATGTGTTAAATGAGTTCATGTAGTTTAGTATAATTAAAATAAACTTTCACGTCATTTAAAAAAATAATACAGAAATCCACGTAAGTTTTCCAGCGGTCCATATCATTATTGTCTGTCAGAAATTTTTACTACTGCTAAAAATATTAATTATGCAAATGTTAGGTAGTCATGCGTTAGTTACTTTTGAAATTACGGGATAAAAGTGTAAAAAAATGAAACGTTAAGTATTGATGTGTAATTAACCCAAAATAATATATCTATTATGTAATTAAAATTGAAAAATTATCCAACTAAACAAAGATCCTAACTTAGGGAAATTTTACCCTACTACCCCAACCAATAATACATTTTACTATTTTTTTTATTATATATCTAATATAATTTCATTATTTTTTAAATGTTGTATAAATGGTTTGGGATACTGAGTAGAATTTCCGCCTACTTATCACATAATATAGGCAGTAGTGTGATTTGGCTAGCACAGAGACGGAGCAGGGGGTACGGGTGCTAGTGGTGTGTGTGTGTGTGTGTATATATATATATATATAGTTAAAGCCCAAATTAAAAATAAATGGATTAATTCTCCATTTATCACTTAGATAATTAATTAAATAAAAAAATTAATTTTTAATCTCATTTATGATTAATGATTTTTTATTAACTCAAATAAGTTATTAATTTTTTTTATGTTGAATCAATCATTGATGAGTTTGATAGTATGAAGAAGCGACGTGAACAATTTAAAATGCATAAACATAATAAGATCAGTTAACATTTTTTTTTTATATTGCTCAAGTTATTTAATATTTTTTATTTTTTTGGTTATTTTTTTATAAACATGTAATATGTTATAATAATATGTACTTTTTTATTTTACAAAGTTAATTATACTAGAACAACATTCTACTATGTATAAGAGACTTTGATAATTGACTTAGTTTTATTATTATAAGATAATTTATATTCATATATTTTTATCGTTTGTTGAATATTTATTAGCAAAGTATTCATATATCATGGAAAAAGATATGATTATATATCCAACCCCTACCTAAAAGTACTAGCTCCGTCAACCTTAATGCGCACATCATCTGTACAAAAGACAACACTTGGCATTAGACTATTAATGATTAAGAGGGCTATCGTTTTATGGCCTGGAAAATAAGTAATAATTTGGGATCTGAAAAAAAAAATAAAAATTGGATGGTTGAAATTATATCAATCTAAGGTCCCATAAATTATATAGTTGGTTTATTTTTTTATTGAATTATTGTATTATTAAATTAAAATTCATTCATTAGTCATCTATTAAATTTATTAAATAATTTATTAAATATGATTTGAAAATTTGAAATACATGATTCTTAGGGTCTTATTGTGGAATAGTTGTAAAAAGATCACGTACTTTGAATGAATTTGTAATTTAGAAATGATTTTTAAAATGTTATAATAATAATCCAAACATTTTCATCTGTAGCAAAATATATATGGATACCCTAAAAAATTTCAACTATTCATAAATTGACGCGGTTAAAAAACAAACTCCCAAGTTCAACACCTCAAAACATATTTAATATGTACACATGGGAAAAAACATTGCCATGTCATATAATTCCAATCGTTATAAATTTTTAAGGGGTGTCAAATTTATTGTAAATCAAAATATTAAGTTATTATTGCAATGTTTTAAAAGTTGTGTTTAAATTGTAAATTTATTTTAAGTTCATAATTTTTGGAAAGTATCTCATCGTATATTGACAATTTCAATCATTCGGGTATAAATTAATGGGATATTAGGTCACGCAGGCCCCTGTATTTTTTGGCGGGAACCTCCTAGGCCCAGGCCCCTATACTTTTTTTTTTGCCCAATTGGGCCATTAAACTTTTTTTTTCGTCTCTATTAGGCCCCTTCTGACGGGGCCGTTAACTCTAGATGAAACGACGTCGTTTCATCAATTTTTCAAATAAAAAAAGGGATAAGGGTCACGTAGGTCCCTGAACTTTGTTTTTTTTTGCTCAATTGAGCCCCTGAACTTTTTTTGGTCTACTGGGCCCCTCTGTCAAATTCGTATTAAAATGACGTCGTTTTATGTGTTATTCGAATAAAAAAAATTCTAAATTCAATTTAAAAATTCACTAGCCTCAATTTTAACATCTCCCGACCCGATACTAATTAAACCCACCCCATTTAGATTAAGATATTTTTTACTTGAAATTTCTATTTCTAAAATCAAGAAACGGAACGACAATCTCAGATCAAAAACCCAACATGCGTGGGAAGAAAAGCAGACCACCAATCCAAGATACACGGAATACAGAGCATACTGCAACAAATATAAGCCGTCAGATCTAATCAACGCACCATAAATCATACAACAATTGAAGAAAATAGAAAACCTTGGAAACTTCATGCATCATCTTGTGCAAATCCATTTGGTTCTTGCCGAAGAGGGAAATCGATTTTTAAATTAAATTTAGAATTTTTTTATTTGAATAACACATAAAACAACATCGTTTTAATACGGACTAACGGTCCCGTAAAGAGGGGCTTGACAGAGGGGCCCAATAGACCAAAAAAAAAGTTCAGGGGCTCAATTTAGCTAAAAAAAAAAGTTCAGGGGCCTACGTGACCCTTATCCCCTTATTTGGAAAATTGATGAAACGACGTCGTTTCATCTAGAGTTAACGGCCCGTCAAGAGGGGTCTGACGGAAGGGCCTAATAGAGTCCAAAAAAAAGTTTAAGGGCTCAATTGAGCCAAAAAAAAGTACAGGGACCTAGAAGGTCCCCACTAAAAAGTACAGGGGCCTGCGTGACCCTTATCCCTAAATTAATTAATAATTTTTATCTTACATGTCCCAAATTATAATAAACTAAGCTTTTGGATTTTGAATCGATTGATCTCCTAATAAGAAATATAAAAAGTGTTATTTACATTAAAAACCACAACATTTATGTTCTTTTAAAATTACAACATATACAATCTTATGATTATTGCAAATAAAACAAAACATAACATTTAATGTCTTTTACAATTACAACATGTCCTAAAAAAATTCCACCAATATTTTAATACTCGAATCCAAATCCATAGGGCATATTTTTTTAAAAAAAATATGATTTCGCGCATGGAATGTACACATTTTAACTTGGTCAGGACGTCGGAATGAGTTAATTGAAAAATATTATGAGTGTTAGTGATTGTAAAAGTAATTAAAAATGGTGTTTTATTTACAATAATTAAAAAATCATATAATAATTGTAAAATAGTTCAAAAGTTGTAAATTTAATACTAACATTCTTATGGAAAATGTGGAAAATTTGATATTTGTGGGTGTAATAACTGAATTGAGTATAATATGAGTATCTTGTTTAGTAGCATAAGAAATATTGGTGAAACAATAGGGTGTCTTATTATCCTTGGTTGCTGCATTCAACACGCAAATAAGTGAGTATAGTGAAAAGTAATAAATGCATATAAATCAAGATAAGCTGCACGCCTACGCACGTGACTATTCAGCATCTACTGTTAATAATTATTTAGACTACAGAAATATATCTTTGCCTAACTTTTACTAAAATTATTGCCAACATTTGTATCTCTGTCACTATTATTAAACACTGTGCAGCCTATGCTCAAAATACAGCAACTTGCAAATATGATATTGGCAATGGTTCAGGTGGTAAGAATTGCTCGCGTGATAAATATGAAAGAAATTTCTACCATTTAAAATAATGATCTAATAGATGATATGGTTGGCATAATTTCAAAACTATATTATAATTTATAAAAATGGTTAGTTTATATTTAGAACACAATAAACAAGGCAAAATAGTCAAATTATAATATCAATCTTGTCATCCCGGATTTTTAAGGGTTTTTTTTCCAAGTTTGGAAAAAGTCTACTTTAACAATTACAATTCCAGAATTTATAGTTATTCTCTTCATAATCTTTTTTTCCCCTCTCAAAATCTGTTTCAGTACTCTTAAGGGCACTTGGTGTGAGCAATAGATTTAGAATAAATTAGTAGCAATGGATTGTGAATAGAATAAAAATAGATTTTAAAGAAAATAACAATACAAAAATGACAAACACATTGATTTCTAGATTGTAAAGAAATAAAACAATATATTGTGGATAATAAAGAAATAAATTATGAAGAATATAACAATATATTATTAAGAAAATAGCAATACAAAATTGGGAAAATACATGCATTGATCTTGTGGTCCCTCCACTCATTTTTGAAACAAAATTCACAAATACATTCTTGATCAACAACTTATTTATCCTATTAATTCTCATCCGTCCAAATTATGAAATTAATTGGTTCATAATTCTTACATGAAAAATTAATTCTCACATGAATCCATCCATATTTATATTGATACACGTGATTTTACACGTATTTTGGGATTGAATTGATAACATTTTGTATAAAAAATCATGTAAGCCATGTGTTTATGTTTCATTTATATTCTTTGTACAATATTATGCGCTTGCCTATTTGAAATATTATTTTGGTAATAGTAGTGTAAATTGAGTACGAGAGAGTGGGAAATAAATGATACGCGAGCCCAGAGTGCTTAAAATTGAGTTCTAAGTGGATTTGAATCAACGGACCAGAGTAGAGTGAAAATTTCCAAAATATATACCTGAAAGTGTTGAAGCAATTTGATTGAGCCAGGTCGAATTGAGTGACCGTGGAAACGAGCCTCGAAAATGTTGAGGTCTATTATCACTACTACAAAAACGTACATACGTAACCTTTTGAACCGTTACATATGCCGTTTTGGAACCGTTACATATATTGGTGTTATCTATTATACCCAATATACGCAATAGTGAATAGCAATTATCTATACTAACTTTACATAATGGTGTTTAACTGTTATTTATACTGCTTGAAGCGTTACTTATTATAATCTTTCGTAACAGTGTTTACAACTAACCGTTACATATTATATACCATATGTTAAGGTTTTTGGTTAAACCGTAACATATTATATTTCTTAGGTAATACTCTTTGAGGAACCGTTATAATCCCTAACACAGTTGAAACTTTATTTGAAAAACCGTTACATATTCCTAGATAACGCTTTTATGAAAAATCGTTCGTATTCTTTCATTTAAATAACATTTTTATATCAAACTGTTGTGTATTCTCTAATTTAGATAATGGTTTTACGTCTTACTTTTACATATTCTTGCATTTTGATAACAATTTTTTGTTCAAACCTCTGTGCACAATTTTTAAGACCAAAATAAAACTATATTTTCAAATTGCAAATCATCTAAATAATATTTCAAATTAAGCACCAAAACATAAAATAATTATAATAACAACTTAACAAGACATTATTCAAGTATCAATATTTAAATACAAAAGAAAATTCAACGCTAATTCAATAAAATCCTAAAATCAATACATAATGAGAAGAATTTATTAAAGTATCAATATTTAAACAAAAAAGAAATAACTATCATTTTTTTGATACGACAGGTAATGGAAGAATTGAGCAAGCTCGAATTCTCCAGTTTCTCCACAAATTCAAAATCTTAAACCCTTCGTGCAATGTTACAACATATATAAAACTTTTAAATAACATATATCAACAAATAATAGGGAATTCATAATAAAACCTTTAAATAGCAATCAACACCAGTGTTCTTCTCAATGACCAAGATATTCATAATAGTATTACTCTACCAATGGTACCTACCTACTGTTTCTAATTGTTAATTAATTTGTTTCACTTAATTCCATGCATCGATCGCTAACATTAATTCATTCATTTATTAATATAAAAAAGAAAATTTAATTGAATTAATGTGTTACAACATTCTTTAATTAATTTGCGTAGAGGTTTAAGTATATATGGTAGACAATAGACTCTTATATATGATCCCCCATTTGGACTAAAAAAAAAGAAGCTTTCTTGGTTCCAGAAATAGCTTTCATTTGTCTCATCATATCTGATCACATCTAAAACTCCATTAAATGAACGAAGTCGGATCTAAAATTGAATCTGGACAATTTCTGAGTTCAGTTCCGATTTTGCCCTTAATGAGATACGCGAATTGAAGATTTTCGCGATAATCACAAAAATACCACCGAAAATCTGGATGAATTTGGGGTGTCGATTTTGCAGGATGAACGGATGAGATCGGTTCCCGGTTCTCACCTAGCGACCGGTTCTCACCAGATCCCATCCCTATATATATATATGTCCATGCAAAAATACACTGCCTCACGAATCAATTTACTAGGCACCAACAAAATACCACAAGCATATCTTTGCATAAATAACTTTACTAATTAATCAAGAAGATGCAGTACCTGCATCATTTGCTTATCGGAAACAAGATCCTAATGGGTGGGAGTAGTCAACCCATGTTAGATTCCTTGATACCTAACATGAAGAGAAATGAAAAACACAACTTTCAAATTAATTAACTTCTACAAAGACACTTACCCACTTGCTAGATAGAAGGGAATACAGAATACACAACCATATTTATCAAAAATCAATTAACTTCTACAAAGACAAATATTATACTATAAGTATTCCCAAGAACTGCCAAAATTAAGGCTTTAATGTTATAACTTATAACATAATTTTATTGAAACATTTCTTTATGATTTAGACCAAGCCAAAGCATAAACATTGATCTCATCCACAGACATTGATCCCGTCCACAGACATAAAGAAGAAGCAGAAAACGAAGGGAAACCCTAGATTAACAAAGAACTTGTAAAGTTCTACACAAGAAAACCAGAGAATTCTATTGTCTTATTACAGCTTCACAAGTATTCTTTATAATCACCTAAATAGACAATAAAAAAGTTAAATATTTTACATACACAAATATATGTAGAAAAATCCCAATTAAAAAATGAAACAACCTAAACCATTAATTCAATAAAAAAATCTAAATAAAATGAGATATGGTAGAGGCGCTCAAATCTGTAGACACAGGTAAAGTCGCAATGGCCGTTTTTTAGCATATGCATTGCCTACGCGTATTGCAGGCTATCCTTCTTGAAGACAAGCTTAGACTGAAGCGTAGTGAGAGCGGAAGATGTTGATGGGAATCGAGAATTGGGGCAAAATAGGTTGACGGGAATCGATAATTGGGGCAAAAAATATTTGAAAGATCATCCAATGGAGATGAGTATGGCTCGGGAACAAACACAAATGCAAGGATTTACGTCTTCCAACAATCCGGGTGTATCTAATAAAACTACTTTATTTAGATATAGTGATGAATGTGCTAGAGAAGAAATGGCTAAATTATGTGCTATAGATTCACTTCCTTTTCTTTTTTTTCTTTTTTTGAGTAAATACTTCCTTTCCAATTTGCCAATAGTCTAAATCTTGAACATGCTATGTAACATGCTTATAATCCCACCGCTAAAAGAATTCCATGTAATATCATGAAAATCAAATAAAAAACTCACAAAAAAAATGAAAATTAATTTGATAAAGTCTTTTAATGATTTTCCCCATGGAGTTTCAATTTGTTCAGATATTTGGAGTGATAGTTTTAATAAAAAAAATTATATGGGAGTTACATATCATTGGATCGACAAGACTTGGAATTTAAATAAGCGTTTAATTGATTATCGTGATTTCAATGATCCACATAGTGCCATAAATATACCTCTTGTGATTATAAGTATTCTAAATGAATTTGAATTAATTAAATAAATATTTTTGATAGGATTTAATAATGTTAGTGCTAATACGGCTAGTATACCTGACACGCCTTCATTTTGCATGCAGAATCACACCTGTGGGCAAAATTCGACAGATGCTTTAATTTACCCTCAGAGGCTAGTATAGTGCCCGAAGGCAGATATCGTCCCACGTGGAGTGATTAACCTTTCTAGTTTTTCAGTAACCTTTCAAGAATTTGTATGGATTACTGTCACTAATCCTTCCCTGCACACTTCGAACTAAACAAACGATTAAATAACAAAGACGGAAATAAAAATAAAATAAATGTTCAAGTTAAATATGAATTCAATTTTTGGTAAATTCATGCAATCCCGGGCACAAACACATAGATATCTCGATATGACCGTTTGGTTATAGGGAGCAGGTAAAGTCACCTTACACTCCCCAAATCCTTCTTACTGTGTATGCTAAGAGCGATACGATCGGCGAATCTTAGTCCCTAACTATCTAAGACCCAACAAAAAGAGTCATGCAGAGGGTTTGCAATCGGATAAGGATAAGGAATCGGATGAGGCTACTATCATTATTTTACAATTTTGTCGTGCTAAAACCTACAAAGGTATATTTTAAGAAATAATATATTTCTCAATAACTAATAACTCCCCCTATTTTCTACAATAATACTTTGCCTATTTTGCACACCAATACTCAGGAGAAGTTGGAGTTTCTAACACATTTAACGTGACAAAAATGTTGCTGAACCCGAATGTTCCAGAAGTGGAAGCATTTAAGAAGGGGTATTTCTATATTATGCTGTACTTTTGATTAATTATTTTTCAATCTTACGAAATCTAAAATGTTTTTGCTTGGTTTGCCTAAGGCTGCTTCAAGCATCTGCCACAAGAACAACTGATATTGGACAATCTTCTTTGTCGAAGATCACTATTACCAATGATATAAAACGTGATGACAGCAGAATTATTCCAATAGCTGAATTTTTAGAACTAAAAACGGTCTGCCTCTTTTATTCAAAGTTATATCATTCTGCATCGTTACTGTATTCAACAATTCCTCATACTGACATAATTTTTAATTTAATAACAAATGTTAACATAATATATAGAGTGGTACCTTTTGGATGTTTGGAAGAATTATATCTATTGAGGTTATGGGAGCTTGGGCATATCTGTCATGTGATAAGTGTGGAAGCAAAATTTATGGTGTTGGGGACAAGTTCACATGCCAAAAATGCAATTTAGATGAGGTTTCTGGACAACTCAGGTTTGTTAATTTTAATTTTAATTAGTCAAAAAACCACATCCTACATAAGTGATTCCATCTTTACATACTAACTAATTTTATTTGTTAATCTTATTCAGATTTAAGTTAACAGTTTTGGTTGAGGATGATACCGGCCATTTGAACTTGCTCCTTTGGAACAAGGAATGTCTCCAACTGCTTGGTAAAACTGCATCAGAACTAAGTCAAACAAGAGAGGTGATTGGTCATTTTATTTATATTTTTATTAATTACAAAACAGGTTGTTCACTGTTACTCTTTGAAATATTTCATATAACTAGGACGACCTTGATGAAATTCCACTGGAAATCGAGAACTTGGTTAATCGTACTGCCCTTTTTAAATTTCAAGTGAAAGCTGAAGACCTAGGCAAGGCTGAAGACCTAAACAAAAAACATGAAGGGCCTTATTCTGTTTTGAGTCGAACTTGTGATGAAGGTGTAATATCCAATTTTCCGGGGTTCAAACAGTTAATCGATAAGGTATTTAACTTCTAAGATGCATTATTATTTCCACTTTACTAACATACTACTTAAAAAGAACAATTTTACTTATGAGAAATTTCCAAAAATATGTAGATTCCCTTTTCTGATGCTGTTACACCAACAATCACAAAGGAGGTGATCACATTATATGATTTGGCTAAAGATGATGATTTGAAGAGGATTAGTGATGCTGGAGCTGGTGCTATACTAAAGAAGCCTAAATTGAGTATCAAGGAAGAGAAGCAAGTTTAAACAATCACATATATGAGAAAGAGAAGCAAGAATAAACAACCACATATATGTTGGATTGTTAAGTTATTTGGTTCATATCTTTTATTTGGAACTTTTTAATAATAAAACATGTTAAGTGAGGTTTGCCTTGGTTGTATTGCTGTTGAAATGTCATTCTACGGATATTTGACTCTTTAGTTTGTTTAAATTGTTTGATTTTATGTTTTGTTTAATATATGTATAGATTAGGCAAAAACATTAAAATAACAAATTTCATGCTCATCTCAAAAAAGAAGGGGGGAACTGGATTTCGTCGTCGTCTTCCATAGATTGACTAGATCTGGGTAGATTGAATTCGGATCTGTAGAGAGAGAGAGAGTCTACTCTCTAATGCCATTCCGTTTCTTCCAATTATCATTTATTAAGAATCTACTTTTTTATTACTATATATTTTATCTATAGCCTCATTTTCATGTACATAATCCATCTAATTTTTTAATTGGCCAAAACATTTTTTAAGTTATCAACCTAAAAAATAGCCTATACATTTCAGTTCTTAAAGTTGTGACCCATAATTCAATTTAAAATCAATGTGTTTCTAAAATAAACAAAAAATAAATTTATGTGGTTTAGCTTTTAGGATTTTAGTTAAGCTTATTTGTAGCATATAATGAATAATGTACAATTACATAATCTATTTTTTCCTTCTTATTGTATGATTAATTTTTAGTTACTAATTTTTTTTTATATTTAAATTAAGGAGTGCATTGTTATACTCAAACATTCATATTTAATTTTCCCTCAGTGTCTGTTGCCGAAACATCAGGAGCCAACATCACTTCAAATGGTATTTATTCGAAAACTTCATTCTTTAAATTCTTTTGTGGCAAAGAAAATAGATGACTATTGTTTATTAAATAATGTACAAATATGTAGTTTAAATTTTTTTCCACTAAATTGAATGATTATCTTAAATAAACTGAAATTCACTTATTTTAAAATTAATTGACCCATTATTTAATCAAATAATATATATTCCCCCCCCCCCCCCCCTACAATGTACACTTAAATATTTCTTACAATTGCTCTTTTTAGGACCATAGGAATCCAAGGATCTTAGCAATATTAATGTTTAATTTAGTCAAATTCGTTTATTTAAAATTTAGTGAATAATTTTATTAAAAAAATACTTCTCTGCTACTTATTATACGAGGTGCGTAATCCCATTACCGTCCTTTTTTATTTTTATTTTTGTTTTTCTATTTTTTCCTTTTTGTTTTTTTTTCTTTTATTATCCTTTTCGATCTTTTATTTTATTTCTACCTTTTTCATATTTTTTATTACTCAATATTTTTTAGGTACATTAGTCATGATTAAGCTCACCATTTATTTTGATAATTAACATGAATTCTACTTATTTATTATTGTAACTATTTTATTTATATCTTTAATTTCTTTTTAACATTTAGGTATAGTCAAGTCCATTTATTTTATTAATTAATTCTACCTATTTAATATTGTAATCGAGACAGAATATATAGATTTTGGAGATCCTACACACAAATGTGGATTCTGCAAATTGAATGATTATCTTAAATAAACTGAAATTCACTTATTTTAAAATTAATTGACCCATTATTGAATCAAATAATATATATTTCCCCCCTACAATGTACACTTAAATATTTCTTACAATTGCTCATTTTAGGACCATAGAAATCCAAGGATCTTAGCAATATTGATGTTTAATTTAGTCAAATTCGTTTATTTAAAATTTAGTGAATAATTTTATTAAAAAATTACTTCTCTGCTACTTATTATACAAGTTATATTTATTCGTTTGCAGAAGAAAGTTACTTATTCATTATTTTCAAGTACAAATACACTACACAATAAATAACTATATTATCATGATTATTATTTTGCTAAAAATACATTTATTGTTGTAATCGAGACAGAATATATAGATTTTGGAGATCCGACACACAAATGTGGATTCTGCAATGCAATTTTTTGGTATGAAGAACGCCTACGCAAGGATTACAACTCAAAGAACCCAAAATATTCTTTATGTTGTGTGCATGGAAAAATCAAACTTCCACTTATGAAAACACCGCCTGAAATGATGAATGAACTACTTCATGGGAATTCTCCAAAGAGTAAACATTTTAGAGAAAATATCCGTTCGTATAACTGTATGTTTGGTTTTACATCGATGGGAGGAAAGATAGACAAAGAAATAAATATAGGTAATGCACCCCCAACATTTAGGCTGAACGGCCAAAATTACCATTTAATGGGGAGCCTAATTCCTACAGAAGGTGAGATGCCAAAATTCGCCCAGTTGTACATTTACGACACTCAAAATGAGATCTCAAATAGGATGATGTCTGTAAGGTACTCTATTTTTTTTTAGAAAAATTTTATTATTTCTACTACTAAAATTATTACTATATTAATTTTATTTGTTTTTATTAATTTATTAATAAAAAAGAACTGTATTATATTAACCAATATTACTTTATCTCATGATGAAAAAGGATATTAATTCTCTCCACGCAGAAATTGTAGCCGACCTCAAAACAATGTTGGATGAAAATAACATTTTGGTGAAATCATTTAGAATGGCACGTCAGAAGATTGAAGTTGAAGGACATTCAAATGTAAAACTAAAACTAATTGGAAGACGAGGAACGGATGGAAGAACGTATAACTTGCCTTCAGTGTCTGAGGTTGCAGCTTTAGTAGTTGGAGATTTTGACGCAGCACTTGGAGATCGTGACATATTAGTGGAAACAAAAACAGGAAAATTGCAACGCATCAATGAATTACATACTTCTTATCTTAGTCTGCAGTATCCGTTGCTATTTACTTACGGAGAAGACGGATACAGAGAAGATATCCCATTTTCAGATATAAAAAACCCCAATTCATTTGCACGGAAGAGTATTAGCATGAAAGAATTCTTTTGTTTTCGTCTCCATGAAAGAGAGGGGGAGCATTCCACTATACTAAAATCAAGACGATTGTTCCAACAATTTGTGGTTGATGCTTACACAATGGTCGAGTCAGCACGGTTGTCATATATTCGAGGGAATCAAATGAAGTTGCGATGTGATATTTTAAACGGTCTCACAGATGCACTCTGTCAAGGTGAAAACGATCCATCAACTAGAGGAAAACGCGTCATTCTTCCATCTTCTTTTGTCGGGGGGGCTCGATATATGATTCAAAATTATCAAGATGCAATGGCTATATGCAAGTGGGTTGGTTACCCAGATCTCTTCATTACTTTTACGTGTAATCCAAAATGGCCAGAGATACAAAAATTTGTTCAGAGTCAAGGATTGAAGCCAGAAGATCGACCAGATATAGTATGTCGTCTTTTCAAGATGAAGCTCGATATGCTAATCAAAGATATCCGCAAGAAGAAAATTTTTGGAAATGTAAAAGCAGGTAGAGACAAAAGATTTTCATAAATTTAATGCTTCAAAAAACATATGCAGTTAAAATTTATTTATTTATTATCTATTTATATAGTTCACTTATAACGTGCAGTTATATATACTATTGAGTTCCAGAAGCGTGGCCTGCCACATGCGCACATTCTGTTATTTCTTTCGAGAGAAGATAAATGTCGTACGGGAGATGATATTAATAGAATCATCTCGGCAGAAATCCCAGATCATGAAACAGATCCAGATTATTATGATGTTGTATGCCAGTTTATGGTACATGGTCCATGTGGTGTTGCAAGACAAAATTCTCCATGCATGTTTGAAGGACGATGCACGAAGCATTTTCCTAAAAAGTTTGTGGAAAACACGAAAATTGAGGAAGATGGATATCCTGTGTACAGAAGAAGGGATAATGGCCGAACAATTTGGAAAAATGGAATGCCCTTGGATAACAGATTCATTGTTCCTCACAATAGAAATTTATTATTACAGTACGGAGCTCATATAAATATTGAATGGTGCAATCAATCCAGATCCATCAAGTACTTATTCAAGTACGTCAATAAAGGCAATGACCGCGTCACTACTTCATTCTACAGAACAACAGAAAATGGTGAGCAGAGTAACACTATCGATGAGGTGAAAATGTACTATGACTGCAGATATATTTCACCATGTGAAGCTGTTTGGAGAATATTCGGCAACGAGATACAGTATAAAGACCCATCAGTTGAAAGACTAGCATTTCACCTTCCAGGTGAACACAGTGTCGTATTTTCAGAGTCTAATCCGATTGATGAAGTTATAGCAAAACCAACAGTGAAGACAAGCATGTTTTTATAGTGGATGGAGGCCAATAAAAAATATTCAGAAGCTAGAAAGCTTACCTATGCTGAGTTTCCTATGAAATTCGTGTGGAAAAAAAATGAAAAAAAATGGGTCCCAAGACAAAAAGGTTTTGGAATTGGTAGGATTTACTACGTACCACCTGGATCTGGAGAATCATACTATCTAAGATGCCTCTTAAATGTTGTATGCGGGCCTACCAGCTATGAGGAGATCCGAACTGTTGATGGGGTTCAGCACCATACTTTTAGAGATGCTTGCTATGCTCGTGGATTGCTATATGATGATAATGAATACATTGACGGAATTGTAGAGGCAAGCTTTTGGTCATCGGCACAATCATTAAGGCGTTTATTTGCTACTCTCATGTGTGCAGATTCAATCTCTCGCCCGGAAATTGTGTGGAAAAAATGTTGGACTTATTTGATTGATGATATATTATACAATCACCGAAAAATGCTTCGCAATCCAGGTATGTTTCTCTCTTGCAGTGCATAAATTTATTAGTTATAATTAAACCGTAACATAAAAAGGGTCGCAAGAGATGGTCATTAAAAAAGCAAAAAACTAACAAATTATAATCTTAAAATATATTAAATTTTGTTATATTTAAAAAAAATATTAATGAAACATTTCAATATTAGATAATTTTTAATATGAAAATTATATATATATATATATAGCTAGAAAATACAGTGTACATAATTAAGTAAAACAAGTCAAAAATATTATTAATAAAATAAAAAATTAGAAAAAAAATATTTAATTCGAGATTTCCTAATAAATTTTTAATCAACTGACTATCCCATCCAACACTTTTATACATTTATTTATTTTATGCAAGTTATAATTTGTATAAAATTATTATATAGGAAAAAAACATGGTAAATATTAATTCATTTTACAAATATATAATCAATGCAATAGCTAATTTATTTTAGATTTTTATTATATTAAATAATGCTCATAACTTATGTGTTATACTATCATAGAAAAAGTAATAATTATGAATTGTAATTAAATTTTCAATTATTTCAATGCAGAATTGATCTTGACAGATGATCAAATTCAAAATTATGGTTTAGTCGAAGTTGAAAAGTTGATGCGTAACTCGGGTAGAAGTTTGAGAGATTTCACATCAATGCCCTTTCCACGTGATGAATTCTTTGAGAAATACAACAATAAATTAATAGCGGATGAGCTGCAATATGATAGAACACTTCTTGCACAAGAACATGAGCAGCTTTACAAAAACTTGACTGAGGAACAACTTAATATTTATGATGTTGTACTCAATGCAGTGCAGACAAACTCTGGTGGTTTATTCTTTGTGTACGGATATGGTGGTACTGGGAAAACATATGTTTGGAAGACACTATCTGCAGCTTTAAGATCACAAGGAGAAATTGTTCTCAATGTGGCGTCTAGCGGAATTGCGTCATTACTCTTACCAGGAGGGAGAACTGCTCACTCCAGATTTGCGATTCCCATTAATCCAAATGAAGACTCGATATGTAATATCCATCAAGGAAGTCCTCTCGCGGAACTCATTGTGAAGTGCAAGCTAATTATCTGGGATGAGGCTCCGATGATGCATAAATACTGTTTCGAGGCTCTAGATAGAAGCTTGAGAGATATATTGCGGTTTGAAAACCCCAGAAGTTTTGACATGCCATTTGGAGGAAAGCCTGTGGTCTTAGGAGGAGATTTCAGACAAATTTTACCAGTAATTCCAAAGGGAACAAGATAAGATATTGTCAATGCAAGTATTAGTTCTTCTTATCTTTGGAAGAGTTGTCGAATCTTGAGATTAACTCAAAACTTGCGCCTAAAAACGATTCAATCTGAAACAGAATCCTTAGAGATCGAGCAATTCTCAAAATGGGTGGTAAGTATCGGGGACGGCACAATTGGCGACTCAAATGATGGTCATGCAATAATGGAAATTCCAAATGATATTTTGCTTCATAATTCCGAAAATCCAATTCAAACCATTGTGGCCGGCACATACCCTGAATGTGTAGACGGTAGTCAAGCTATGTCATATTTAGAACATCGAGCAATATTAGCGCCCACAATTGATGTGGTTGAAGCTGTTAATCAACACATGACCGCATTGAATGAAAAAGAACATAGAATCTATTTGAGTTCAGACGTCGCGTGCAAATCCGATGGCAATGTGGATTTATTGAGTGATGTTCACACCCCAGAATTCTTAAACACCTTAAAGTGTTCTGGAGTGCCAAACCACGAACTAACATTGAAGGTTAATACTCCTGTAATGTTGCTCAGGAACATCGATCCTCACATGGGACTGTGCAATGGAACAAGATTGGTTATAACAAGATTGGGATGTCACGTGTTGGAAGCAAAAATCATAGGCGGAGCTAATGCCGGAAAAAAAGTTTTGATACCCAGAATGTCATTGACTCCAGCGGATCCCAGATTGCCTTTCAAATTCCAACGTAGACAGTTTCCAATAATTGTGTCATACGCAATGACAATAAACAAAAGTCAAGGACAATCATTGTCTCACGTAGGCCTTTTGTTGCGAAAACCAGTCTTTTATCATGGACAGTTATATGTTGCTGTGTCAAGGGTTACAAGTCGTACCGGCCTCAAAATCCTCATTGCTAATGAAGAGAATCACAATACCAACTTTACAACCAATGTGGTCTATAAAGAAATATTTCATAATATGTAATTGTTTTCACAAGTAAATGTATTAAAGACATTGATTTTGTTTAACAAATATTTAAACAATAAATATGAACATCTCAATCTATATATAAACAAAAAAATACTTTTTAAACATTATATTAAAAATAATCATGTCCGTGCATCGCGCGGGTGATATACTAGTTTATTATATAAGGAAGCGACTATTTGCACCACTGATTTTACTCGTTGCAAGAGTGGTTCGAAAATAAAATTTCGAACTCACCATGTTTGTTCGAAATTCAATTTTCGAACAAGCAAGATTTTTAAAATATAGTCTCGTTCGAAATTGAATTTTCAAACAAACATAGTGTGTTCGAAAATCTATTTTCGAACGGATTCCATGAATTTTTGTTTAAGTATTGTTCGAAAATAAGATTTCGAATACACCATGTTTCTTCGAATGCACGAGTTTAAACGAAACGTGGATTTTTTTTTTTTATTAGTAAAAGTTTTTAAGTAAATATATAGCTAATAAAAAAATAAAAATAATTTATAGTTCTAAAGAATAAAAAAAGTGGCGCATTTATCAACTCCCATTGTATTATTACAATATTAAAAAAAATCATTAATTTTACTCTATACACCGCAATTTTATTTTTTCATTATTACCCTCGATTTTAAAAATGAATTTTAAGCCAGTAAAAAAGATAAGAGGGAGAAAGAGAGTTCGCCACCAATGCCGATGCTTCCCCCTCTCCACCGCCGCCACCACTAGTCCACTACTGCCCTCACCCGAACACCATATTTTAAACAAGTCATAGCTCTTTTTCCCCTTTATTTGATCTTCCTCAAGCGATAGGTTTGAAAGTTATTTTTCAAACATAACCATGCGTGTTCGGAAAAAATAAATAAATCGAAGCTGTTGATCATGTACGCTCGAAAATATATTTTCAAAAAAAGTAAACAAATAAAAATTGAAAAAGCATTTAAGTAATTGTTCTGCAAAAATATTGAAGACGCGGCGGAGGAAAGCAGAGCAGGTAGTAAAAAGCCAATTTTGATATGCAGATGAAAACAATTTCCTTACGTTTGTGGAAGTAAAACAAGAAAAACACAACTTCTCCTCCAACACCATTAACATATAATTTAGTACAATGCAATATTTTCACAGATCTTAAAGGGACTAAAGATTGGATCTTTGCCGAAGCAAGAGGAGAGATGGGGTGGAGAGGAGTACTGGGATTTGAGTATGGGATAGTTCAGGCGCCATTAGGCCCTGACATCTCTAATCCGGAGCTGGTTGCAGCCGTCGCAAACGCCGGTGCTCTTGGTTTTCTCAGAGTCCCTGATTGGGTGACTTTTCTTCTGTTTTCCAACTTCTCTATTTAATTTCTCGGGCAACTTAATTCTATCTTGATCATGATGAAATAACCAAATTTGATTTGCTCTTTGGGAAAAGTTATGGATTACTTCTGATTCTGTGAACCTTTGCTCGTCTGTGTTGGAAATAGAATAAAATAAAGATTTTCCATATCCGATAAATCCGGGTATAGATTAGAATTAATATTGAGTTGATTTGTTTCCTAGTTAGTACATATCTTTTCTCCTCTATTAAAAGAGGCGGTACACAATGTATTGTGTAACTTGAATAAAAATCTAATCTATTATTTTCCGCAATATGTTCTCTACAATTCTCTTCATGGTATCAAAGCGGGTTCATATTCAGACTCAGAAAAGAATTCATCACAGTCCATAACCTCTCTCAGCCAAATAGCAAGAAACCTGCAAATAGCACCAAAAACACAACCAAATGTCAGACCCAACACCAACAGAAACAACCTCGAATAACAGAGGAACCCAAGATGAATTAACCCTCCAATTGGCATCGTTGCTCAGAAACAGCCTCAATTTACCCCAAACACCAAGCACAGAATCCATAAATATTGGGTTCAAATTAAACGGAGATAATTATCCCCTATGGTCGGTTTTAATCAAGAAAGCAATCGGAGGCCGAGGCAAGGCCTCATACATCACCGGCAGTCCACCGGCACCCTCATCGGAAGATTCATCGTACCCGCGGTGGGAACAAGAAGACCAGTGTGTGTTCACCTGGCTTGTCCAAAATATCGAGCCTCATCTCATCAACTCAGTATCCAAGCACTCTACATCAAAGGCGGTCTGGGACAGTCTCGCACTCACATATGGGAGCGGGACCGATTCCCTTCAAGTATTCGACTTGCACAGAAAAGCAAATACAATGAAACAAGACGGACGAACGTTAGAAGAAATTTGGGCACAATTACAAGAAGTTTGGATGTCGATAGACAGACGAGAACCCAATCCAATGGAGTGCAAAAAGGATATCGACATGTATAACCAAATCATACACAATCAGAGAGTATACCAGTTTCTAATGGCATTGGATGAGAAATATGAACCGATCAAGAAGGAAATCCTCAAACGTGAAACTTTGCCCTCAGTTGAGACCGCATACTCGATGGTACGCCGGGAGACCGCCAGGGATCGAATTCTTCGACCGGCAATTTCCGATGAGAAGGGAACATCATCGGGCATTGGGCTAGGGCTCGCGGCAAGGGATCGACCGAATAAAGGACCACCGCCGAACAAAAACAAGAGCCGACAATCAGACGATGACAAGAGCAAGCTCGTCTGTGAACATTGTGGCCAAAAACGACACACCAAAGAGAATTGTTTCCACTTGATCGGTTTCCCAGACTGGTGGGATGAGACAAAACGGACGAAACAGACACAGCCACACCACCGCGGAGGAGCAGCCGCCGTGGCGACCACCGTCGACCGAGTCGCCAACGCCGGAGCGGGCAACAGCGGTCCGGCTAGGGCCAGGCAGCAGGGAGAGGCAGAGGTCGCGGCAGCAAGTTGGGTGGAGGCGGCTAGGGTTAGTTTTGAAGAAGGGAAAGGTAATGAAGATCCTCCCTTTTTTAGAACTCAATCCACGAAATTGCAGAGACGCCCCCACACTTTTCCAACCTTGCAGAGTCGTCCCCGGAGTTGTGAAGCCTCTCAAACTCAGCACCATATTCCTTTACTTACGGATTATGAGGCTAGTGCATTAAAAATGGATGACCGTGACTCCACAAAAATTAACCAATGGATTTTTGACTGTGGAGCAACGGACACAATGACGTTCGATGCTTCCGATTTTATCACACGGACACAGCCATTGAAAACACATGTGCAAACTGCAAATGGGGAACTTGCTCCGGTTCTTGGCGCCGGGACCATAAACTTATCTTCCACACTTCAATTGTCGAATTGTTTATTTGTCCCGTCTTTATCTCACAAACTTTTGTCTATCAGCCATGTCACTAAGGAGTTGAACTGCACATTACTAATGCAGCCCCATTTCTGTCTTTTGCAGGATATCAGAACGGGGGCGATTATTGGGCGTGGCACTGAAAGAAGTGGGCTCTACTATGTGGATGACATTTCTCCAAAAGGCACTGTGATGCTCACTCATGGATCTGGAAACCGAGAGGCTTGGCTTTGGCATCGCCGGTTAGGGCATCCCTCTGTTAGTTACTTAAAAATGTTATTTCCAAATTTGAGTGTTTCTCCAGACATGCACTGTGATATCTGTTTTTTGGCTAAAAGCCATAGACATTCTTTTAAACCCAATAATACTCGTGTTGATTCTGTTTTTTCATTAGTTCATTCTGATTTATGGGGTCCTGCACCAGTTATTGGGGGTCCGGGTTATCAGTATTTTTTGTTATTTATCGATGACTGTTCCCGTATGACTTGGATTTATTTTTTAAAAAATAAGTCCGAGGTTTTTGACAAGTTTTCACATTTTTTTGCTCTTGTTCGTACTCAATTTCAACGTACAATCAAAATTTTGCGTTCTGATAATGGGGGTGAATTCGTTAATACTAGAATGTCTCAGTTTTGTTCTACTCATGGCATTATTCACCAAACTACCTGTCCCCATACCCCAGAACAAAATGGCACAGCTGAAAGAAAAAACAGAATCCTTCTTGAAATGGCCCGAGCTATGTTGCTCGAATCTCACACTCCATCCCTTTTTTGGCCTGAAGTGTTGGCCACATCAGTATATTTGTTAAACCGTTTGCCTACCAAAGCCTTACAGTTTCAAACTCCCATCCAAGCCTTATCCGAACAAGCCCACGTCCCAGCTCCTATGACCTTGCCACCAAAAGTCTTCGGATGTTCTGTCTTTGTCCATATTCCCAAACATAACCGGGATAAACTCTCTCCGTGCTCTGTCAAGTGTGTTTTTGTAGGATATGGTATTCACCAAAAGGGATACCGTTGCTACGATCCTACGTCTCGTCACTTATTCACCACTATGAACTGTGATTTCTTAGAGGGTGAATACTTTTACCACCACCTTAGGAGCCAGGGGGAGTCTGTGGGAACTAGTGACTCCATAAGTTGGTTAACAGTAGACCCGTTGCCTAATGCTGAGCCTGAATCGGGTCCTAATCCGACAGAGGAAGTTAACAGTGCCGCGGAGAGACGGTCAGACGCAAACATACAGTCCACTAATGACAGTCACGACCAACTATCATCCCCTCTTCTGATATCTGAGGTACAAAACTCTGTTGATAATTACAGTTCAGATTCTTCTCTTGAAACTAATGAAAATGACAGGACTGAAAGTGGTGAAGAGACAGGTAGCGACTCTGCTACAAATGAAGAAGTAGAACCCCAAACTGAAGTCAGAAGATATGTTCTTCCTCCCAGAAGTACCAGGGGAATTCCTCCAAAAAGGTTCTCTCCTGAACACGAGAAGAGGAAAACCCGGTATTCAGTGGGAAATTGTTCTACAGGGAATCTCACTGACATGGCTAAAGCATTTGAAGCTGCTATTTTACGAGAGGTGGACATTCCAACCACTGCTGAAGAGGCTATGAAGCACGAATGTTGGAAAGAAGCTATGGAAAAAGAACTAAATGCTCTAGCCAGGAATGACACTTGGGAGAAGTGTATTCTGCCAAAAGATAAGAGACCTGTAGGATGCAAGTGGGTGTTCACGATTAAGAGGCGACCAAATGGCGAGATTGAACGATACAAAGCTCGGCTTGTAGCGAAAGGCTACACCCAAACATATGGGATTGATTACTCAGAGACATTCTCCCCTGTTGCAAAGATGAACACTGTCCGGGTATTACTGTCGATTGCAGCGAACAAGGACTGGCCGCTCTACCAATTTGACGTAACAAATGCCTTTCTTCACGGAGAGCTGAAGAAAAAGGTATACATGGAGGCACCTCCAGGACTTTCAGGGGAATTCAAACAGGGTGAAGGATGTAGATTGAAGAAAACTTTGTATGGTTTGAAGCAGTCTCCTCGAGCATGGTTTGGAAGATTCACAGATGCCATGATAAAATACGGGTACAAGCAAAGCAATTCCGACCACACGTTATTCCTGAAGAAGAAAAATGGCCAGGTTACATGTCTTCTTATATATGTAGATGATATGATTATCACTGGTAATGATACTGCAGAGATCAAGGAGCTCCAAAGGAACTTGTTTCATGAGTTTGAAATGAAAGATCTAGGCACACTTAAGTACTTTCTTGGAATTGAGGTACTAAGGTCAGAAAAGGGCATATTCTTGCGACAAAAGAAATATGTGCTAGATCTACTTGCCGAGACAGGGTTACTTGAATGTAAGCCGGCCGACACACCAATTGCAGTTAACCATGGACTGCAGTTATGTGAGGGAGCTAAAACAGCCGAAAAAGGAAGATATCAACGTCTGGTGGGGAAACTCATCTACCTGTCTCACACCCGACCTGATATAGCTTATGCTGTTGCTGTTGTGAGCCAGTTTATGCACCAACCTCAGATAGATCACATGGAAGCTGCATTGAGAATTGTTCGATATCTCAAGGGGACTATCGGATATGGAGTACTGCTTAAGAAGAATGGACACCTGGACATACACGGGTATACTGATGCAGACTGGGCTGGAAACCCAATGGACAGAAAGTCTACGGGTGGTTACTTTACCTTTCTCGGAGGAAATCTTGTCACTTGGAGGAGTAAGAAACAAAAGGTTGTGGCATTATCAAGTGCCGAAGCTGAATTCAGGGGGATCAAAAGTGGAATCACTGAAATATTGTGGCTAAGGAAATTGATGACTGAAATCGGCTTCCCACCATCATCTAAGAGTCGACTATTTTGTGATAATAAGGCAGCAATTAGCATCTCCGAGAATCCAGTTCAACATGATCGGACTAAACATGTTGAGGTTGATCGCCATTTTATCAAAGAGAAACTTGAGAGTGGGATCATTGAACTTCCATATGTCCGTTCTGAAGATCAGTTGGCAGATATTTTAACCAAGGCAGTAAACTCCAAGAACTTTGCTGAAGTCCTTCACAAGTTAAGTATTGGAGACCCGACTACTTAACTTGAGGGGGAGTGTTGGAAATAGAATAAAATAAAGATTTTCCATATCCGATAAATCCGGGTATAGATTAGAATTAATATTGAGTTGATTTGTTTCCTAGTTAGTACATATCTTTTCTCCTCTATTAAAAGAGGCGGTACACAATGTATTGTGTAACTTGAATAAAAATCTAATCTATTATTTTCCGCAATATGTTCTCTACAATTCTCTTCAGTCTGTCTTATGTAATTTTCTCTGCTGTGGTAATTAAGTCTCTGGTTTTTGTAATTAGGAATTATAGGATTTTTTTTTGTTTTTTTTTTCACCCTTCATTTTTTCTCTTGAATCGTTTGTCTTCTGTAATATGACTGCAGGAGAAGCCAATTTTTTTACTTCCTAGTGGCAAAGTTATTCAATTATTGTCGTTATTTTTTCTGTCTTATAATTAGTGTTCTCTGCAAATGTATAGAGTTATTAGGTGGTGGTACTTGTTTAGCTATTAGTTTGATGCACTAGTTGACTTCATTTACATAAACAGCCAGCTCCAGATTATGTGAGAGAGCTTATAAGGAAGACTAGAACTCTGACTGATAAGCCATTTGGTGTCGGCGTCGTTCTTGCGTTTCCTCATGAAGAGAACATAAGGGTGATACTGGAGGAAAAGGTTGCAGTTATGCAGGTTTATTGGGGTGAATGTTCCAAAGATCTAGTGCTTCAGGCTCATCAATATGGGGTGAAGATTATGCCACAAGTAAGTGTATTTGAACTCATTCATTCTACCATATCGATATCCTTCGTTATATGTCAATCTTTATACGAACCTCCTGCTTTTTTACCTCAAGTATACATGTATGAATTGTGTTTTGATCCTCAACTCAGAATGTTGCTTGCATTTGTTGTGAGGATTATGAAGACTGAGGATTCCCACTGCAGTTATTTGAAGCTTTCTTCTTCCTCTTCTTCTAATTTGTAAACTTGCATAATTTAGATGTTATGATGATACCTTAATTTCTTCAACGGGATTGGAAGTGTATGATTTCTTACTGAAATTCATGCATATACTGTTATCTTCATAGGTTGGGAGCTTTGAAGATGCACAGAAAGCAGTGAAGGTGGGTGTAGATGCGATAATGGTTCAAGGACGCGAAGCTGGAGGGCATGTCATTGGTCAGGTATCAGTGTTTTTCAGGTTATGCTTCTGGTTTATTACAAATTTCAGACCCTGCCAGAGGACTTTGAGTGGTTTTAAAATTTTAAGAGCTCATGGTAGTAGTGAATTATTTCCTGTTAATGCTTGCTTAGTTAGATCAATTGTGGTACTTGGTTTTGCATATTTCTTCGTCTATCAAAGGTGCATTGTCCTTAGATATTCTGTATGCAGAAGATACGTTCTCACAGTAACTCAGATTTGATACTCTCAGTACCATTATTATAGTTAATATTGGCTCTTTTGGTCTTGTCTTCTGATTTTAGGTCCTATCACCTATGTAGCATGAATCTTGGGGAAGTAATCTATACATCACAAATTATTTTGGTTAGAAAATCTCTTGTTAAAGTGCTATATTTGTCATACTGATTATCGGTTCATTTGTCTCACCTTTTATATTTGCCTAAGTATACTAGAAACCAACATTTAATTAGCATAAGCTTTGGCCTCTTTAGTAAATCATTTGTTGTATCTCCAGGATAATTTGATTTCGACACTAGTAAGGCCATTCATTTACGTCATGCCTTGAAAGCCATGCAGCATAAAGCCTTTCTTTGGTTTATCTTGGTTGGTTATTTAGTTTTGTGTGAGGAATTAGGATTGATTTCTCATGGTTATCGTTTTCTACTGAAAAATATAATTAGGATGGTTTAATCAGTTTGCTACCAAGAGTAGTTGATCTTGTCCGCGGACATGATATCCCTATAATTGCTGCTGGAGGGATTGTGGATGAGCGTGGTTATGTAGCTGCTCTGGCCCTCGGAGCGCAGGGTGTTGCTCTAGGGACGAGGTTCGAGCTGCATTTTATTTTCTTTACTTCTAAGTAGATAGAATTTATGATTCCATTCAATTAGAATTTTAGTTAGGTGATGAAATTCTTTTTCAACTTCCTAAGAAGTTAATGATGAACATGCTACAGGTTCCTAGCAACAGAAGAAAGCTTTGCTCACCCTATCTACAAGCGAAAGCTGCTCGAACTACAAAAAACTGAGTACACTGATGTGTTTGGCCGTGCAAGATGGCCAGACGCACCTCATCGTGTCTTAAAAACTCCCTTCTTCATGGATTGGAGAACCCTTCCAAGCGATGAGAACGAGAGCAATCAGCCAATCATTGGTCGTTCACTCATACATGGCGTGGTGAGTATTTATTTATCATTCATTTAGTATGCCAAAATCCTATGAGGGATTTGATATTTTTGATTAGTGATCACTATCATTCAATACCATCCCGAGCAACAAAAGTCCACAGACCGCCTAATTGACACCAACGAGTAAAATCTCCTTGTGCTTCTGGGTCGAGTTATTTAGTGTCGGTGTCGAAGTTCCACTCTATAACACAAGTACCTTGACCTTTGATGCTGCTTCTCTTCACAGGAAAAAGAGATTCGTCGTTTCGCTGGTACGGTTCCAAATGCAACGACAACAGGTGATATCGAGAGCATGGCAATGTGCGCTGGGGAAGGCGTCGGCCTCATCAAGGAGATTATACCGGCAAGTGAAGTTATAAAGAGACTTGTTAAAGGGGCTCAAGTTCTAATTCAGAAAGGATTTGCCTTGGAAGAAATTCATGCATTTCCTAATTGAGTAAGATTGTTCAGCAGCTGTTTCTCACCGAAAATAGTATCCATGTTTGTGTATGTATATAAATATAAATATATATACATATACATATTAATACATGGAAACGTGACAGTCCTAATTCAATCAAATTTCAGTATTTTCATGATGTTTTTCGTTCATGTTAAGCTTATTTGGTGAAAGTTCAAAGCAGGGGGGGGGGGGTGTTTGTTTTCATTTTTCTTGGATTATTTATTCCGGAATAAATTTCCCATTTTTTCCTCAGTTTGACTATGCTGTTTCTCCTTCTCATCCATCAACGGAAAAAATAAATACTGTGGAATAGGGACTGATCATATGCAGCATAACATGAAGACAGTTCGTTTTCAAGCAAGATGGAGAGCATGGTTGTGTGAATTTAACACATAAGAATACATATCTAGAATTTAAATCAAGAAGTAGATAGGAAATAGCTATATACACAGGTAAAGATCATGACGAGATAAACTGCCTTTGAAGAGCTTCACCTGTAGTCTTTGGCAAGTATCTTAGGGATGGGACCGCTTAGGTTATTAAACGATAAATCCCTGCAAAATTTGCATTCCTTTTTCATTAGCAACAATTTCCTATCTTCACACTTACAATGCACTACGGGTTCCAGTAAGAAACGTACAAGACAGAAAGACCTGTAAGGTTGGCTACATCTTGTGGGATTTGTCCAGACAATTTGTTTTTGCTAAGTTTCCTGAAAGTCCATTGAGCCTGCGATTAGTAAACTAAACGAGCTTATGAATAGAGTCTGTAGAAACCAATAGCAATACATCCTTACAAAGGGACTATGCTGTTTCTCCTTCTCGTTTGAAATAAACATATTTAAAATACTGTGGAATAGGGACTATGCTGTTTCTCCCTATTCCACAGTATTTTAAATATGTTTATTTCAAAAATAAAATTTATTATAGCATAACCAATCACAATTACCATTTATTCCTAAAAGTTAAAATTTTAAAAAATTAGATGGACTAATGAAAATTTGAAATTTAAAAGTTGACAATGAAAGATGCACACACATGCAGAATGAGAAGCACACCCACACAAGCACTTTCATTTTATTTTATTTTAATGGGTAAAAACTACATTATAAAGCAATGAAAACTGTACAAGTGTATTGTAAAGTGTAAACTTTGGACAAGCCCAAAGAGGAATCAACTACAACAAAACTAGTTCGAGTAGTAGGGGTGGGGTGGAAGCCATTTAGACAATCACAACTTTATAACTAATACAATGTAGTTTAAAGTGAGCAAAGTACCTCACAACATCATGATAAAAAAGAAAAACGTCCCCTCGGGGATAACCTAGTGGTGGAGTGATGTTATTTTAAGGTTAAATGTTTCAAGTTCGAATTGCACCACCAACACCACTAGGTGTGAGCCTGTCACATGCACCAAGCCTGTCAAGTGTGGTTTATCTCCCATGTGTGGTTTGCGGATTATTACACAGGGACGGAGTTTACCCAGTGCACACTTCGGTAGCGGCTGCGGGTCACCCTTGACATAAAAAAATATAACTCCCACTATCTATGATAGGTGGTGCAAAAATAAAAACTCTCACTTACTAAGATAGATAAAACAGGGGCATCCCCTGACTACATCGACAAACTAATCTTATGAGGTTTAGTTTGTGCACTTAGTGTAACCCGTAGTAAGATTACACTAACCAACTAGTATACTCACAATTGGAACAAGGAGGTGAACAAGTGCTCCATCTCGGGCCTTCTTAAAACTTTATTCTAAAAAAAACCCAGTGAAAAACACCTTGGAATAAAGAAAGAGTACCCTAGAAGTAAACATCTCTCATAACCGAATAAATAATAAGAAATTAGAGTAGACATCCATCGATACTAAGGTTAAATGAAAGCGCAGAGGTAAATGGAGTAGCACCATCCTTCAAAGAAGATGCATCCTCTCACCATTTCAAGAAACTGAGTGGTATCTCACGGATTTTGCTTTTGGGCTTATAAATATGTAGCTAGGCACAGTTCCGTACTCCCTCTTTCTTGCAAGGGATCCTGCAAGGTAGCCAAACAATACCAATCCCATTTATTTTATTATTTTGTAGTTGAGTTTTAATTGAATGTATTAAATGTCACATAACAATTTCAACAGAACATAAGAAGAATCGACATTTTCGGTCAATTCCGTTCTTCGTCTTTGCAAGCAGAATCGAGTTTCTTCAAATAAATTCTCGCGCTCATAAAATGGAGTTGAGTTGAACTAGACAGAGAAAAACAAAAAAAATTATACGGTTTGTTACTTTTATTTTATTTGTGTTTTGAATTGTTTTAATATTATGATTTTTAAAGTGTATTATCTCATAAATAATTTTGTTCTAGATTTGAATTTTTATCAACGTTCTTAGGTTATAGAATATTTGAATGTTACTTTTTTAGGCTATATGATTTCCTAGGTTGTCACATTTTTATTTATTTTATTTATTAATTATTGGTGCATTTTTATTTAGTAATTATCGGTGCATTTTTATTTGCACTTTATATGCATAAAAGAGTGTTGTGAGCATTGTGTATTCAATAAAAAAAAGGTCCAGTTCTAGCCTACAAATTAATTAAACGTTTAAATATAATGTATACTGCAACTAGAGAATACTAATAAATAAAAATATATAATTTTTAGATGCTAGCATTATAGCATAATATGAATTTCACAAGAGTATTTTGATTCATGTGCAGATGTCTTGGCAACGCGTGGTAGTAATTCACAATGGGAAATGAGAGAGATTAGAGCATTTAGATGGTGAAGATCCACTTGTGCACCTTTCATTCAATCAGTTATCCTGTGATGGTTTGATACAAGAGATTCATGATTTTATAGAGACATCTCCGACCAATATTATCTATACATTGAATTATTTGACAGGAGCAAGTGATGGAAGAAAGTTGAAGGGGCTTATAAAAATAGGTGTTGATTTAATTTGCTGAGTTCAAGAGCAAGATGAGCCCATTGTGTATGTTGCACATAAGACTATGGGAGAAACTCCACTATAATGTATACTGCAACTAGAGAATACTAATAAATAAAAATATATAATTTTTAGATGCTAGCATTATAGCATAATATGAATTTCACAAGAGTATTTTGATTCATGTGCAGATGTCTTGGCAACGCGTGGTAGTAATTCACAATGGGAAATGAGAGAGATTAGAGCATTTAGATGGTGAAGATCCACTTGTGCACCTTTCATTCAATCAGTTATCCTGTGATGGTTTGATACAAGAGATTCATGATTTTATAGAGACATCTCCGACCAATATTATCTATACATTGAATTATTTGACAGGAGCAAGTGATGGAAGAAAGTTGAAGGGGCTTATAAAAATAGGTGTTGATTTAATTTGCTGAGTTCAAGAGCAAGATGAGCCCATTGTGTATGTTGCACATAAGACTATGGGAGAAACTCCACTGATAAGTGAAGTGCCTTCATTTGTAGATATAGATAATTTGGATCGTGAAATTGATGAGTCATCTGATGATGATGATGATGATGATGAGAGTGAACTACAACACAACCAAATTGCTGAGTTATGTGAATGGATTCGTGAGTCGGGGCATCTTGATGAATTTGTGTCTATTCTCGAGCATGGTGGTCCCCATAACATGTCATTTGAACATGTTATTTCTAATCTTGAAGGCCCAAGTTTAGAGGGTTTGTCTGTCAGTCGTTGGTTGATTCTAGTGGGTCATATTGATGATGACAGCCCAATCATGCACGATGATCCATCTAAGTTGGACAGTGAGGCGTTTGTCGTTGGAAAGATAGTCCTGAAGAAAGATGATCTGGCAATTGTTTTGGAAAACTGACACATACATCGTCAAGTGGAGTATTATGTTTCACGTTCGGCCACGAGTCGACTGGAATTTATTTGTAAAAAGAAAGATATATGCTCATTTAGGTTATATGCAAAAAAAGAACGGATTGTGGAAAGTACATAAATTCCAATATAATCATACTTGTGTCAGCTCGACCTTACAAGTAATGCTTGTGAAAAATGTCTTCAAGGGTGATAGCCGACTACTTTAATAATACTATATATGTATCTCGATAGTAAATGTTCCTTTAAAAAGCTGAATATAAAATAATGATTGAGAATTATACATTGAAAGAAGTGATAATGGTTGAAAAGTGCTCACTTTTGATAACAAAAAAAAAATAACACATTACCCACTTTAATATGCATATTTAAGAAATGATCAAAATTAAAAATAGGCAATTTGATTAAAAAAAGCATGAAAACTTGCCACTTTAATAAAAATGTATGCTATATAGCGAATTTGATTTTTTTTAAAACATTCCCTCAATCAAATTAAAATTTGAGAACTAACCTCGTATTCAACTTGAATATTAAAATTTTGTTGGAATTTTTTTGATGAAAATGATAAAATAAACTCGAGCATAATTATATAGTTTGACATGATTAACAATGCTTATTAAAATCAATATAGAGATAATGAATAATATGGATTTATTTTGACCATACAAATTAAATAGAGAACATAAAAGGATGTTTATAATTAAATATTAATATTTAAAAAAATAATAATTCCATCAATGCAAATCTTAATTTACTAAAAAATAAAGTTACGGTTGAAAATAATTGAGGGAAAAATTTGACTTGTCCCACATCTGATTTGGGGTATTTTGGAGAAGTAAAAAAGAGTTTGGTTAAAAAAGAATATTTCACCTTTCTTGGTTAGAAAAGAATTGTACAAGTTGATATTTGTTAGAAAGACATATTGTCATTTTATTTTTAATTTGATTTTTTTGAATTCAAGTTTGATATGCATTACTAAACATTAATCACTCCGCCTCAATTATATAGCTCATATTACTCTTTCGGAGTGTCCCAATTATATAGTTTCATTACTATAATTAATAATATTTTTTATAGTAATGACAAATATAGCCTTGTTAGATTTTGAAAATTAAAAACAAATCACTTATTTTTATGAAAGTGCATTATAAATCTTAAATAATCTTAAATATGGATAATATTGAAATTTTAGCTTTTGTATCCTGTTTTCATAAATATTTTTAATCTATGTGTAAGTACAAAATGGATTATATAATTGGGACGGAGGGAGTATCACTTTTACTAAGAAAACTTTGTTAAAATAAAAAGATGTGACATTTGTGTTACTATATTTTTTGGATTGAAAAAATTATCATTTATAATAGAGTTAATTACGATTAAATACATAAACTTTGACATGATTTGTAATTTAGACACGAACTTTAAAACGTTACAATTAAAACACATCTTAATTGTAACTTTTTAAAAAATAGACACCCCCAAAATTTCCAATGAACAAAAAACTAATATATAACATGGAATATTACAAAATTGTGTAGATATATATCATAATCATAATTTGAATTTCATTAATACAATAAAGATCGTACGAAATATTGTGTTTGGTTTTCATATTATCTATACATATATTAATTAAGGCAAAATCGTGTGATAGACAATTGTTCTAATATTAACCGTTGTATATCACATGATGTAACAATTATATTTTAGACAATAGTTTTGAGTTAATAGAGAACAATCGTGACATTTATTGTTGTAAATTCTCCTCCTCCTCCTCCTTTTATTCTTCTTTGCATTTTCAACTACGGTTTAGATTACAACTGTTATATTTTAACAAATTTTTACAATCTTATTTATTATTTTTTTACTTGAAAATTTGAGATCTGTAACATTATATTATTTTTATTTTTTATGTATAGGTGGAAAATTTCATAGTACTCTACATTTGTTGCCTAAAAAAATAGTTGTCCCAGTGGGGATGACCTAGTGTGGAATGTGGTTGCTTAGAGACCAAATGTTACAAGTTCGAATCTTCTCAATACCACAGGTCGGGTGTGTGAGTAAAAAAAAATAGTTTTCATTTAATAATAATAATAATATTTTTCTATTTCAATTTCATCATTTAAAATAATTAAATAATTTTATTTTTTATACTTGTCATATATTCAAAGAAACCAAATGTTCTTTAATCATGGATAATTGTACATTGTTATTTATAAAATCGTGTCGTTTGAAATATTTCAATTCGATTCTTCTAATATGGATTTTTATTTAGTTCTTAAAATTTAATATTCTTTGTATTTATCGTAACTACACAAAATTGATTTTCTTATCTAATTAATTAACGCATGTGCATATCATTTTATTAATTTTTAAAAATTGATCACAACATATAGAATTAAAAAATAATCACAATATTGCAGATCTAAAAAAAAATTATTATTTGTGCATCCACATGAGAAATACTAGTTGCTAATTATGTTCATTTTGCAAAAAAAAAAAAAAATGTAAGATTTTGTTTTAATTGGAACGTTTCAAAATTCATGCTTAAATTGTAAATTTAATTGTGTCAAAATTCATGTATATATCTAATCGTAATTAACTCTTTATAATACAACAAAAAATCAATTTTAACATTAAAAAATATAATAAAATTCGTCAGATAGAAGCAGTTTGGTACCATGGGTGTACCAAGTTTTTGCCAAAACTAATCAAGTAGCCTAGCTACAAATATTCTCGATATATATTCATTGATCTTACCGATTCAACCAAGAATCTTGCAAAGATCCAACAACTTGAAACAATTACCGAAGGGGATTGCATAAACGTCTATTTCCAATATTGTCTATATCTTCACAAATATTATTAATTTATAGGGAGACGTGATACAATAACTAACTACTAGAACAAAATTAATTACATCTAATCCACGACTCTAGATTAATTAAGATCACTAGAATCAATCAAAAGATTAGCTTTAACTAAAGAAAATGGCGTGGCACCGTTTTACCCGTCAAAATCTGAATCCAAACTCATATTGAAAAGGATTAAGAAAAAGATTAAAAATAACTAATTAAAAAATTTCATAATATATCTTTATTTATTTATTTGACAATGAATTAATACTTAATATTGTACACATATTAAATAATGGTATTTAATAAAATAGCTAAATATATATAGAAACCAACCTATATATTGGAACATCCAAAAAAGAAAAATAAGTCTATCTTATTGGGACATAGAGAATATAAAATTACAAAAATAAATAAGAAAATAGCTTAAAATATAGCTAAAACATACTCCCTCATCCCATTTATATAGGATGATTGGATTTTTTATTATGATTAAAAAATTATTTGAAAAGACAATCAAACAAATAATTTTTTTAGTATGTCCATATTTATTTATTTGACAATGAATTAATGTTCAATGTAAACATATTAAAAAGCGGTAT
The DNA here is from genome assembly GCA_026008535.1 of Perilla frutescens. Lineage (NCBI taxonomy): Eukaryota > Viridiplantae > Streptophyta > Magnoliopsida > Lamiales > Lamiaceae > Perilla > Perilla frutescens. The sequence continues at coordinate 50,796,398 of BRKX01000002.1, forward strand.
ATTAGTAAATGAGCTAAATTTTTATAGAAACTGACTTAATATATTGGGACATTAAAAATAGCCTATATAAATGGAACGGGAGGGATACTAAAACAAGGTCTTTAAGGTTAGTCTTGAAAGTCAGGACGATGTTAAAACGTACGAAATAGTTGGGTCCGACGATAATTTTTTATATTCTTTGGAATGAAAATTACAAAAATAAAGAGCCTTCAAAATAAATTTAATTATTGCCGAAAAAAATACATTTAATTATACTTAATGTCCCAACGTTTGCAACTTATCACAATTATACTCCTACTCACACTAAATATTAATTTTACTTTCAATATTTCATTTTCTCTATAATTCTATATCCCGTCAAATTTTTCGATAATTGAATACCGATTAATCTACCAAAATCGAACATGAAAAATTTTTAAAAAAATTTTCCACAAATGCCAAAACAACGTCGTGTGTGTGTCTATATATATATATGCATATGTGTGTATATATTATATTTTATTAATTATACCAAGTATAAATAATACATAATATAATAACAATAAGTTCAAATTATGATTTGAATTTTCTTCAAGATAGATTTTGGTTTATTTAGCCTTCTAATTGATTTTCTTGAAGATGGATTCTTGTTAGAAAAACTATTTAAAAAATGTGTGAAAATATCTCAGCGTTTGAGAAAACAAGATGTTAGTGTGTTACATAACCCCTTAATTTTCCATCCAAATTAGCGGCTACAAATAATCAACAAGACAGCAATAAGGTTTTGGAGCTATATATAATTAGAGTCATGCTATTTGGCCATACATGTGGCCGACCATAATATTTAATTAAAAAAAGGTGTTAATATTTATGTCTGTGAGCATACTGGTTTCTGTTGAAAAACTATGTTGATTACATATATGTATGAACTTGTTTATATATGCCTTGTGCATACTTGTGATGTTGGGAACGTGCGGAATGCATACTGTAAACCTTGATAGCCGGAATGTATTTATTGTTCATACTCTTGGATGAGTACAAGAACTTGAAAGTGGGAGAATGTAAGATTAACTTAGCCTATAGTTGCTGAACTTAGACTGAATTTGTAAACACTAATGAGATTGTTGAGAACATAGTTTGACTGAGGAAATTTTTCATTTTGATGACTGAACATAAACTTACGGCTCAGAAGAACTGCCACATGTATATCACGATGAGCGGATTACGAGATTTTGTACGTATACCAAGAAAGAGATCGATTCGGTGTTTGAGTTCGTTAGGAAAATAACCTACTCTATGGGGGTCAACATCTGGTTAGAAGAAGTCTTTCAGATTGAGTTGTGTTAAAGTTGACCAAGAATTTGCGTTGTTACTAGGAACATAGACACATTAAGGAATAAAATATTTTGAAAATAAAAACGTAAGTCAACGATCTATGTGGAGACTGTGAATTTTTATGGGTAGATATGTTAGACGATGATGGCTACTACAAACAAGGTTCAACATCAGAATCGTCACCTGAGCGAATTATTGAGATAGACTGATCACCGTCTTTTATACCTCCCTGTGGAGATGAGGTTATAAAGTTTTGACTTCGAACCAGAAGCAAGTAAATGAGTAATCGATTTATAGACCAGTTATCAGATTGCGGATCTATTGCACGTTCAAGAAATCCCTATGCAAGCTTTCAACTTAGGAGTCATGTTTAACGATCCTGTTGCGATTATAGGGAATAAAGATTCGTTCCTCCAAGAGAAAGCTCTTCACCTCAGTGGATGGCTAATCGAGGCCCTGACGTGTTTCATTTCCAAGATTTGTAGCTTGTTTTAGATCAATTTTTAGAATGAGGGTGAAGATGGTCGTCATGGTTGCTACCAAATTAATTTAAAGATATGTTTGTCGGTGTTCTACTTAGCTTCCAGGAGAAGTTAAGTCAAATGATTTTGAGTCTAGGAGGTATCATAGATCAAGTCGTTCTCTCGTATCCTTCCGATGGGTAGAAAATGAATCCTGAGACGTCGTTTTTCCAGCCAGTGCAAAGTCTAGCCGACTCATGATTTATCATAACAACCTCGTAAAAAAAACAAGATAGGTGAAGCTCAAGAAAGAAAGAAGGAGAACCCGAAGAAGATCGTTAAGAAGATAGACCTAGTGTTCGATAGATTGAGAGTTTCATTATGATAGGAAGTTTTGATGAGTCTATTTATTCATTCTCGTGTCGATAGAATCGATTTATTCATTCTCTTTTGAAATCGATTTATTCTCTTATTAATTGAATCAATTTCCCTTCAACAGCTTCATATCATTTGAAATTCTCCATTTATACCAATTGGGATTCATTGATTTTATCCTCTTGGATAATTTGAAATCTTTTGGATGATACTTCTTTGATCATCAAGAATCAGCAATGGCATTTACTTGTTAGGCTATGCTGACGCCTTTATGAAAATATTTCAGCACGGTTCTCAGCTCTTAAGCGTTGATTTTCTTTTGTTATTCTCATATATCTTTGTAAAATGTGAGAACCCTTCGAGTTATAAATCCTCTAAAAAGGAAATATTTTTGGAATAAATAATCTAGTGTTATATCTCTTCCAGCTTTTGTTGATCAGATAAAGTTCTCACTCAGAGGTGTTTGATTTATTTTAATCTCACTTATAGAACTTAAGTGTGAGTCTTCAAATAGAAGAGAGAGCTTATAGAAGTATTCATTTAAGTATATTGTTAGGAGAGCAAATGATGGTATTCCATAATGATGAATGGAACCGAAACAGTATCATTTAGTGTTCTCCAAAGTCAAAAGTACATTTCTAAAGTAAATTCTCAGTTCGTAACATTTAAGATGATCAATGGATGTCAACAAGCAAGTTTCGAGCTTACAGTTAAAGTCTAGACATGCGATTCTTATTATGCATGCAAGTGAAAGTGATCACTAGCGGGAGCCAGACAGTCGGATTACCACTTTAAAGAAAAGAGAAGAGTATAACAAGGAAAATAAGACTAATTTGCATCAGAAATACGATTCAAGCACGCTTCAAGAAGACGTGAACGTCGAATCTCAACATTTTAAGGAAAGAGATAAAACACAGTTCGAACCTGATAGAATTTGTAATCCAACCATCCAAGGGCGTGTTCATTCGAATCATGGGGAGATTATATGAAGTCGGTGCATCATGATAGCTCTCATAAAGGATAGAGAAAGATGGCGAACGTTTAGGCTTTCGGAAAGATAAATCTACGTGGACAAGAAGAGCGAGTATAGACTCTTCAAAGAAGTATTTGACCAAGAAAAAAAGCGGAAAAAGGGCTAAAAGTTGAGAATCAACATAAAGAATAGGAGACCCTTATCGGTTCTAGGGAGCAAGTACAGAAATTGAGGTTTTAAACTTTGAGGATGTACTTTGATACTTCTTCTCAAGATATGGAAATTTCAGGATGAAATTTATTTAAGGGGGGTAGAATGTAATACCCCGAAATATTTTAGAAGATTTTATTCAACATATGTTACCCTCTGGTAAGTTAGAAAATAAGTTGGGTCCTTAAAGGACTCAAATAAAGGAAAATCGCAGCCAGGGAAATCTGTTAAATTTATTTTGGTCAAAAATTGCTTTAAAAATATGTTTTGATATTTTTCTCGGGTTAATAGAAAATGTTTCAAGAATCGTGCCAACCTTTGAAATTTCAAAATTCGAGTTCAAATGAACTCTTGGCACAACTTTAAGTTGAAAAATAATAAATTTAATAGAAAAAGGCACATCCGTCATTATCCAATTTCTTTTTCAAAAGATTATCTTATTCGTAATTATCCTTTTCCTTTTCCATCATTATCCTCTTTCTTTTATTCGTTATTATCCTATTTATTTTTCATCTATAAATAGGAGTTTAAGGTTTCATTTTTCATTCATTTTCAAAATTGAAACGCCGAGCAGCTTCCAGAGAATGTACGACTCTAGTTTCCTATTTCAATTCTGAAATAGTCATTTTGAAGGTGTCAACGCGTAGATCACGAATATATGATTGAAATGATGACACGAAGGATGATCACGATGGAAAATCATCGTGACCGCCGCCAATTCCTCGGAGAAGGTACTTTCTCCGATTATGGTCATTCGGACCGATGAATTTAGAAATTTCAAGTTCTAAATATGCTTATATTTCGATTATCTTTAATTCTACCGATTCTGATTTTTGATGTTGTGAGTTTTCGGTATTTTCCTCCGTTTTCATTTTATGTAAATCTCAGATCTACTCTTCCTGGATAGTCGTATTAGAAATCTTCCTTTTATAAATAGTCTTTGATCATTTAGATCTTGTAGTTAACCGGAATAGATTTTTGATTTCTCGTCGTTTGAAATCCGGATCCGAATATTATATTATAAATCTGTCCAGTTCTAATTTATATTCTAGCCGTCCGATCTTTGATTTGATTACACCATTAAATTCCTTATTTTCTGCACTATCAAAAATTGTACTTTTGAGCGAAAATCCAACGAGTATCGAGCTCGATCGAGACCGATACATTTTCAGCTAAAATCTGTGAATATTATTACCGAAACTCCCGTTTCACCCATTTTGGGTCGTCAAATCGAAAATGTTTCTTCTCGAAAGTTGCTTCAAATAGTATTTCCTATAAGCCAGCCAAGTTTCGCAATATCGTTGCGAGTTTTGAATAATTTCGATTATTTAAAGTAGACAGTTATTTTTATACCGGGAGCATGTATTATCGAAAAATTCTAAAATTCTCATTCTTTAGTCTTGGCATATATAGTATCATCCCTGAATATTTTCGTAATTTCCGAGGGGTTAAAAAGTGTTGTGTAGATCTGGTAAAATTTGGATAAATGACAAGTTTTGGAAAGAGACCTCTGTCAAATCAGTTGACCCCAGTAAAGCAAGAATAACGTTTTGGAATTTATTTCCTTCTTCGTCGAAATTATTTGAGGTCTCTAGAGTCGCGCAATCTATTTTAGAATAGAATATAATTAATAATAGTTCCGTTTATAGTAGATTAATTTCCGAAAATATAGTGATTATCCTGAGTTGAAGTTTACCTTCTGTAGTACCAGCTGAGCTAGAGAAAGAGTATCAGGGTTGATTCTTCAGAAGTTAGCTTTTCAGAATCCCGAGAAAGGTGGGCTATTATATTTTTACAAATTGTATCTTTCGAGCTATTAAGCTCTGCTTTGTTAAAATTGCATATGTGACTATCTGTGTTAAATATTTACGTGCTACTGTATGTTGTCGGAGTCTCATATACCAGCGCTGTGTCAATATGAGTAGCTACAGTATGCATGCATTATTTGTCCTGCCCTACTCCTTGTCGGTGAGACTAAAATGAAACACTTATTGGTTATACTCTTTGGGTATACTATGGTCATACTCAACGTTATGCGCTGGTGATGTAGTTTGGGTTGCGGGCAGTGACGGGTTATACTCTTAAGCGCTTCGCGATAAAATGTTTTGGTGAACTTAGGTTGCTTCCAATTTTTAAACCTCCTAAGCTTCACTACCTGCATGAACACAGATAGATTACTTTAACAAAATGATTTGCATAACTTAAATTGTGAGAACTTGCCCACTGAGTGCATTAGTACTCAGCCCAAATCTTTTCAAACATTTTCAGGTCAGTAGGCTGGAGCGTGGAGGTGACGAGGCTGAGATATGGGCTATTATGATTTACATATTTTTTTTTTCGTTGTCGTCTCTTTTTATTAGTATTCTGTTAAGAATCGAGCTTCCGCACATATGATATTCTTTTGCTAAATGCTAAGAACTCTGATCTTGGTATTTTGTTGATATGATTCTGCTTCTCTGATTCTGAACATTTGTTGACTTCCTAGTTAACATGTATCATATGCTTAGCTACATAATTATTCCAAGGGGAGGAAGCCCGTCTTTCGTTATGTCTATTTGATCATTCATTTTGACCTATGGAAGGGCTTCATTTGTTCAGCATATTGGTGTCTGTTTCTTTTGTCGACCTATGAATGGGTCTATTGATTGTTGGTATCTGGTTATTTGTTTCCGTTTGGCCTATGAAAGGGCTTATTGAATTGTTACATCTTCTATTCTTCTCTTATAAGCTGTTATAAACGGGGATTCGCTCTAGTTACTGAGGTTATGTTGTCTAATTTTCCGGAAGGCATAACCTATCTTGGGCATACTCGGTTGTTAAATTTTATTCCAAACATTAATCCTTTTGTATTATCACCCCATCGTTAATTAAATTACCCCATTTCTTTCCCGCTTCTTAATTCCCACCCCCGTGGCGTCCATTTCCACGGTCTTTCGGGACCGGGGCGCTACAGTATCAATAGATACAAAAGAAATGTCCAACAATAGTATCATTTCATGCGTTTTGACATTGGCTTTAACGGTAGTTCACTTTCTTTGTTAGTTTGAGACTAAAATTATCGGAAAACTATCTCATGGGACTAAAATTGTCGGAAAAATATCTTTTGGGACCAAAATTATCGAAAAAATATAATTTGGGATCAAAAAAGTAACTTTTAAGATTAAAAGTGTTTTGACTATAATCTAATGGGACCAAAAGTGAAATTTACTCAAAATAATATTTAGAGATAATGTTATTAGTGATCGTAAATATTTTCTTCACTTATAAAAATATCATGAGTGATGACATATGATTATTAGAGACGACATGTGATCAATTATGTCTATTATAAAAGTGACAATATGTGTCATCTGTAATCATATTTTTTCTAAATATCATTTTGTTGTAGTGCGTGTTATTTCGATGATCCTCGATTTTAATTTTGTATTTTTATCTTGGATTATAATTATTAAATTAGATTTTCGATGTGTATAATATAAAAAATTCAATCAGTGCTCACTAAAAAAAATATTAAATACACGCGACGAGAGTAAAATAATTGGAATAGGAGATGAAATAAAAGGTCGAAATAGATGATCTCATTTGCTTAATTGAATTTATATTACTAGTCGTGACAAACTTTCTATCTATCACCCTCTAATTATTTTAATTATCAATATTTCCTGCTAACGACGATGACATACTTCGAAAGAGAAATATTTTGCCAATTAAATGAATTGAAAACATTTTATCATTAAATTACACTTATAACGTAATCCCCAATGCATTGTTACACCATTTAATTTTGGTGTGATTTTGACAACAAAATTGTTTTGCATCAATAATACTTTGCCAACGCTAACCGTTCACATCAAAATAATTAATATTCTCTAAAGTATTGTATATATAAATAGAATTTTGTTTATAATTTTATTATCAGTATGTATATATTTACATAGTTTTAACACTTTAATTTTGCAAATTAAATTAGTAAAATAATTTATATATTGATTGATTAACAAAATACTTTTAAATTCAAATATACACCAATTTTTATGTATATGAATATATAATTATTATAAATTTTATTTTGGTTATTTTATATCTCATTGTTATGGAGACGGGGTTGTTTAGCAGATGAAATCCTCTATCCCAAATTTAGTGTTTAAATCTGTATTTCACGATCAAATTTAAAATTTTCTTCCATTTTTTTTGTCAATCTTAATTTATTATGGTTTAGTTTAGTTTTATGATTATTTTGCAGGGGTTCATCCCGTCCAATTATGATTTATAATTATTTTGTAATATTTAATTTTCAAAAAAATGATTTTTATGGTTGATTATTTAAAAAATATGATTTATAATTTTTAAAATTCCAATCTTTTGTTGATAAATATGACTAGATTGATTATGTTATAATTAATTTTTATTTTTATAATATCTATTACTAAACTTGTAAAATTGACCACGATTTAAGACATCAAATTTGGAATAGAAGATCCATCCGGTTGTCGGATGTGTAGCCTCTAAAACAATTCTGGGAATGTTGTAATATTTTGAAATCAATATATATTGAAGTGCATGAGATTTGCGAAGCAAGCAAAATCAAAATGCAGCGCCGCCCTCACGCCGTCGTGATACCTTACCCGGCTCAAGGCCACATCAACCCGCTCCTAAAACTCGCCAAACTTCTCCACTTCCACGGCTTCTTCATAACCTTCGTTAACTCCGAATTCAACCACAACCGCCTCGTCCGGTCACGGGGCCCACTCTCCGTGGCCGGCCTACCCGATTTCCGCTTCGCCACCTTCCCCGACGGCCTCCCGCCTTCCGACAAGGACGCAACTCAAGACATACCTCAGCTCTGCGACTCCATAGCAAAAAATGCTCTGCCTCCTTTTCTAGACCTCATCACGGCTCTCAATCATTCTCCGGAATCCCCCAACGTCTCCTGCATAGTCTCCGACGGCCACATGAGCTTCACTCTCGACGCGGCCGATCATTTCGGTTTGCCGGAAATTTACTTCTTCACCACCAGCGCTTGTGGGTTTTGGGCACATAGTAACGTTGGTGAACTTGTTAAAAGAGGAATATGTCCACTGAAAGGTATATATATTTTTTATTCTATTACAATTTAGAAATAGTGTTTTATGAATATTGATGTATACAGATGAAGGCCAAATAAGCAATGGACATTTGGAGGCTACCAAACTAGACTGGGTCCCGGGTATGAGAAATATTAGGCTTAGGGATTTTCCGAGCTTCGTTCGGACCACGGATCCCAACGATATTATGATCAATTACAACATGATTCAGACCGGTAACGCGACCAGGGCCACTGCGGTAATACTCAATACCTGTGAGGAGTTAGAACACCAAGTTCTCGAGGCGTTGAGGCAGAAATTGCGTACAGTTCTATCAATAGGGCCACTTCACCTACTCGAACGACTAGTTGAAGACTCCGAGGTTCGAGCCATCGGCTCCAGCCTCTGGAAAGAAGACGATGCATGTCTTCCATGGCTGAGCCAGAGGGCTCGGGGTTCCGTACTGTATGTGAACTTTGGCAGCATCACGGTGGTGTCACCAGAGCAGCTGCTCGAGTTCGCTTGGGGCCTCGCCACCACCAACCGCCACTTCTTGTGGGTGATTAGGCCGGATTTGGTTTGTGGGGATTCCGCGGTGCTGCCCCGCGATTACTTGGAAGAAATCGCAGGGCGGGCTATGTTGGTGGGGTGGTGCCAGCAGGAACAAGTGCTGGCCCACCCTTCGGTTGGAGGGTTTCTGACGCACTGTGGATGGAACTCGACCATTGAGTGCTTGGCGGAAGGACTGCCGATGATTTGCTGGCCTTTCTTCGCGGAGCAGCAGACGAACTGTCGGTATGCATGCGTGAATTGGGAGATAGGGATGGAGATTGAGGGTGAGGTGAAGAGAGAGAAAGTGGCGGAGATGGTGAGAGAATTGATGGAGGGGGAGAAGGGGAAAGAGATGAGGAAGAAAGCTGAAGAGTGGAGAGAGAAGGTTCAGGCTGCTGCAAAACGTGGTGGATCTTCTTATCACAACTTGGACATGCTTATAAATCAGATTCTTCTTAAGAATTAGTGTAGTTTGAACTTAATTTAATACTCTGTTGTAAGTTGTAACAAGTTGTATTTAATTTGATGATCGAAATTTGGGAGGATCGGAGGAACAAGCTGATAATTAGGATGTTGATGATGAAAGCATCCAATATGTGATATCGACCAATGCTTTACCTACGTTCACGCCATTTGGGCAACAAACTAAAAACCAAATTTGACTACCAAATTCAATCAAAGGATTTGGGAATGAACGTCGTCGAGCAAAACTAATTAACCTACCTCATTTTGACTTAACTAGCAACATACTTTTAATTTGTTCATTTCTATTGAGCAAGAGACGGACTTTTTTAATGGACCAACTATTAAATATTGGATGGAAATTTAGTTTTACATGTTTTCTTTAAGTAATTAACCTATTTTTAACAACTTCGTCGTGAATCCGCCAAGATGACTCCACAATTATAGTTGTCCGAATTTTAATCGGGTATTATCATTGATTTTTTTTATTTGTTTATATTTGGGTCTTTTATTGGGGTTGAAATTTCTTGTTTCACTCTGTGTTTCATTATCAAATTTATGGTTTTAATTATATTTATTATGAAATAAAATTAAAATTAATTATAACATAAATAATCATACTCAACATTTATCAATTAAAAATGAATTAAAAAATTATAAAACATATTTTTTAAAAAATAAACCATAATAATGAATTATTAATTATTAATCAAAAATTAAATATTAAAAAATAATTATAAATCCTAATTGGGTGGGGTGAACCCTAAAAATAATCATAAAATTAAACTAAATCACAAAAAAATAAAATTGAAGAAAAAAATTAAAAAAAAAACTCGTAATTTGAAAGTGTAACAGGAAATTTCAATCCCTTTTATTGTTACATTTTAAAGTTGAGAATATTTCCTCAAAAAAAAAGTTGAGAATATTAATTCATTTATGTGAAAGACCCAATATATATATATATATATAGGGGTGGGTTCAAATAGGAACCAATCCCCCCGTGAGAACCTAGGAACCAATCTAACATGAGAGATTTATATTGCTAACATCAAGAGATTATGTTGCTAACATGAGGTAAACTCATTTTGCTAACTTGACGAGATCATAATATTAGCAACATATTGCTAATATGTTAGTGATTATACACACTGCTAATATGTGACTAATAATTTGCTAATATGTTTGGTTCCTAGATTCTCACGGGGGGATTTGGTTCCTATTTGATCCTTTCCCTATATATATATATATATATATATTATAATTAATGATATTTGGTCTTTTATATTTTTCGAAAGTTTTATATAATATGCCATTTTTTCAATATCGCTTGGAATACTAGCCCAAAACTATAATTTGTTAATCGACATATTAATAAAAGCCCACTTTTATTTAATGACCTACGTTATGGGCCAACTTTTTTGCACTTGATGGAGTGTTGTATGAGATCGTTTTATAGGTTTAAATTTGTAAGAAGGGTGAAAATTTAAATTCAAACACAACAAAACACTTATAAAATTATAAATGTGCCAACTAATATGACTTTAATATGAATTTTGATTAATCTTACAAATTTTAACGCGTAAGACCTTGCACTGTCCTTATACCTCATAATTACACATAGATCTAGGTGTGATTCTATTCACGGCTCCTATATTCATGGTATTCTCTATTCTCTTTAGTTGTAGAACAAGATGGGGATACCCAATTGGGATAATATCCTCTAGTCCACTTTTCATGTTCCACTATTGTGTCCCACAATAAAATTTAATATTTTAAAAATATTTATTACAAAAATAAATTTTATTATAGTATTACAAATCACAATGAACATTTATTGTTAAAAATTAAATTTTTTAAAAATTATATACCATATTTTTGAAATAATCAATCATAATAATCAATTATATTAACTAAAAAATAAGAAATAAATATTAAAAAATAAATATAAATCCTAATTGGGTGGAATAAACCCTAAATAATAATTATAAAATTAAACTAATTCATAATAAATTGAAATTGAAGAAAAAAATTGATGAAAATCGAATAAAAATGAAAATGGGACACCAAATGGGATAGAAAAAAGTAAGATAGAGAATTTCATTTGTACCCAATTGGATATGATATTTCTCAAAAAGTGGGGATGGGGCGTAAAAAGTCTATCATAACGTTTTAATATTTATATTTTATAAAATTATGAGAGCAATTAAAAGAAAAAAAGTGGATCATTGCCAATCAAACTCTTTTTCGGAATTATTCTAAACCACATTTATGAGTAACTAGTATCATAAACAATATGAACTATTTTATTGTATGTTTATGATCTAAATTAAATCAATATCAATAAATATATTTATATTTAGAGATATTAATGTTCCTGTCATTAATTAATATCTATTGATTATCACCCTAATGTAAAAGGTACCGTGCATGCAAAATATAATTTTGATTTACAATATATATATATATATATATATATATATATATATATATATATATAGGGTTAGGTTCCAGAAGGAACCGCACTCTATGTGAGAACTGAGAACCAATCTGAGTCATAGATCCGGTATATTTGGACGGCCAAGATATGCCCCAGATTTTAAAAAACGCGGTGGCAATCTCATAATAACGTCCAACTTCGCTGCCCCTGAATCTTAGCAAGGGTAAAATCAGAAATTTTGAAAATATATGAATACTCAGAATTTACGTGTACATTTTTCAATTTAGAGTTTTAGCACTCTCATTTCCTATTTTAGCATTGTCATGACCTTTTTAGCATTGTTATGACTTATTTTTAGCATGACTCTTTTTTCAGAAATTACAAAAATATCCCCAATTCATTAAAAAGTTGATAATATTAATACAAGAATGCTACCGTGCTTTTTAAAATCTGGAGCATATCTTGACCGTCCAAATATACTGAATCTATGACTCAGAATGATTCTCTGTTCTCACAGGAGTCTAGTTCTCACTTGATCTCATCTCTCAATATATATATTTACTAATATACACCTAAACATAAAATTTAAACTAACACATTCTCTTATGAATAATATCTAAATAATTGGACAATTCAAACCAAAACATGGGAAATATTCGATTATGCACATCATTCTAGTCACCACTTTCTTGTGTCTCTCATATTCAATAAAATTAATGTGTGTGTGTGTGTTAAACATATTGTTTGAATTTCATGGAAAGACATATTAAGCAGGTTAATTATTTAAAATGTAGCGACTTGTACTTAGTCGGTGCATGCAAGAGATTAGGATTAGTGAGCGTCCTTAAGAGTTATGTTTATTATAATAAGAATTCTAATTCGCTAAAAATCTTTTAAGATAGCATGATTGATAGCTGTGTATTTTACACAATTTTTGGACATGTTATGATAGCTTTTATTTTAAGAAGTTGTGTAATTTACTAGCTTTTGTGTTTAAATTCATATCATTTGGTGTTCTTAATGTGTTTGTGAGTTTTGCAGTTAAAGTGACGAAATTGTTGAATATTTGGTGCAAAAAGATCAATTTGGAACTGAAGAGAGTTAAGGAATGATTTACTTAGGCCTTGGGCTTAATTATGACTTAATTATAGCTTAATGGAGTGGATTAAGTAATAAAAGCCCGTCAAAATCTTAAGCCCAGTTCGAAAATGCATTGGGTCGACCTGGGATGGCTCGGTCGACCCTATCAAGAAGAAATTACAAAGGGCTTGGTCGACCCATGCTTTTTCACCTGGGTCGATCTTGTGTAAAAACAGCTCTCTAGGTCGACCTACTGAGCTCGGTCGACCGGAGCTGTGCGCTCCGCGGATGGACGAGTTTTTACCTATAATTCGGGTTCCAAACCTAACTAGAGGAGGAGTCGACGCATATCGCTCGAGAGGGACACGAATTCCAGAGGCACCACGAGTCACAAACACGGAGAAACACTCTAATACACCATTGATATACTTCCATTAATTTATCCGGAGAAGACGGAAGAGGTATTTAGCACCATCTTTACTCGGAGGAAATTATCAAGACTGTTGAAGAGGCAGAGCTCGACGTTGAGGAGCGAGAAATATCAAAGAAGACAATTGAATGCTACACGAGATCATCGGTGTCATTTATCTTTATTCTATGATGACTCAAACTCCATTTTATTTTGCTTTCATAATGTCTAGGTAAATTATTCTAGGGATTCTATGGTTTGCAAATACTATGGATTGAATGTTATGATTTATTAAATTATCTTTTCCGTTCATTATTGGGCATTTGATTATCTGATTTGGATTTCTCATATGTGTGTTGATGGCCACAGCATGTGTATATGTATGCAAGCTAGTTAGCTGGAAAATTCTAGTCGTGACTGGTTAACTAATGGGATAAAACAGATGAATTATTTTATGTGATGCTAGAAAGGACCGACCAAGTGAACTAGTGTTGCATTGGGATTTAAGTCCAAGGAACGTGATTGTGAGTAATAACGTGTGCGAAGAACCGACCGCAGTGAAGTACATGCTTATTATATCTACGTTATGACATGTGTTCTATGAACAGTCTGATAGCATATTAGTGATTTCCCACCTCTAATGAAGTAACGAAGATTAACGCAGTGAAGTACATGCTTATTATATCTACGTTATGACATGTGTTCTATGAACAGTCTGATAGCATATTAGTGATTTCCCACCTCTAATGAAGTAACGAAGATTAAGTAAGCAATAAATCAATCCGATATCTGTTGTAGGCACATGATCCCTAGAATCCTCAATTTCCATTAATTGTTAATTGTTTATTTATTTCTGTGTGATTTTATATTCTTGTTTATTTTATTTTCCATATTCTTTAATCTCATCGAATTATTAGAGTCTAGATATTGGTATTTACATGTGTTTTAGTCTGGTAATTTTATCGAGCTTTAGTCCTTGTGGGATACGATACTCTTGCTCACCTAAGTATTACGATAGCACCGTGCACTTACGGTACAGTTATTTGTTAATAAACGGTGTGTCAATGATTATTATAATAATTAATTTAAATTCAAATAAATGATTAATATTCATAATTATATTATATTACATTACACGATTGCCCTTAAATATAATGTATGATATAGGTAAACTCAAAATTATAAGATAACACATATTTTATATTAGCATAGATTAAACCAATTTTTATCATGAGAGAAAGAGAGCTACACACATATGCATATATGACTATGATAGGAACTTAAGTCACATACTTTAACTTTTCCACAAAAGTTAGTTCAAGGATGGAGGGTTGATCCTCAACTTAGATACCTATCCATAATTATTTGTGGATCTGATATGGGATATTGTATCATTCCACCTACCTTGACAAGCTATACGTCATCGGACAGCTTACATTCTAGACCGCTTCAGCACTAGGTAACCTTTTTCTCATGTCGGATGACTCACACTCTGGGCCGTTTTGGCATCAAGTAGTCTTTTGGAGATATTTATCATTCCACCTACCTTGACAAGTTGGACATCCTCAGACGACTCACATTTTAGACCACTTCTGCACTAGGTAGCCCTTTCCCAAGCTAGATAACTCATACTCTGGATGCTTCGGCACCAGGTAGCTCTTTCCTGAGACGAACCGATTCTCAATGAAAACACTAATGGTAGAAATTTATGTCAAAGATCCTAACTTCGTTGCAAAAGCTAGCTCAAGGGTGGAGGGTTAACTCTCAACTTAAGTACTCATCCATAATTATTTGTGGATCCAATGTGAGATCTCATGAGACTACCTTCACAAATTTGACAAGCATGTGAGTGCTGACTACAAAGGTAGTCAAGAAAATTTGTTGCTACATTTTTAATGTGTGAAAAAATTTGTAACATAAAAACTAAAAAATGTGTGAATTTTAATATCTACGAATAATAATAAGTATTCATATATGTTTATTGCAGTCAAAACTAGATAGCAAAATTATTTTCTTACAAAAAAAGACATGATCAATGACAAGGTTCTTCTCGAGAATCCTTTTGGTGTGCATGCACTCGAGAATATTTATGTAGTTGAAAAATGGGATGGAATCCTCTATTTTAAATTTAATGTTCTAATCCGCATTCTACGATTGAATTTAAAAGTTTTTAATATATATTATGAAAATGAAAATTAATTATAATATAATCAACCCAGTCACATTTATCAACAAAAAATTGAAATTTAAAAAATTATAAATCATATTTTTAAAATAATCAATCATAATAATCATTTCTTTGAAAATTAAATATTAAAAAAATAATTATAAACCTTAATTGAGTGGGGCGAATCCTAAAATATCATAAAATTAAAACTAAAATATAATAAATTAAAATTGACAAAAAAATGGAAGAAAATTTTTAAATTTGATTGTGTAACACGGATTGGAACACCAAATTTGGAATAAAGGATCTCATCTGTTGAAAAATACTTATCTTTTAACTTTTTGGTTAAAATAGAATTTTGATTTCTGTTTTTAACTATTTTAACATTTTTCTTTTATTTTTTGATTTCCAATATTATGATTAATTGGTAATTAATTAAAAATGAGTTATATCAATTGATCAATGAATACAAATTATAGCATGCATATTATTTATTATTTTTAACTGAAAACAAATACTCCCTCCATCCCATACATATAGGTTGATTTGATTTTTCACTAAGATTTAGAAAATTATTGAAAAAGACAATTAAATAAATTTATTTATTAATATGTCCATATTTATTTATTTAACAATGAATTAATAATTAATGTAAACAAGTAAAAAGTATAACTATGTAACAACGTGTTTTTAGTATCTTACATACTCCATCCGTTTCACAATAAGTGTCATTCTAGCACTTTAATTTTGTTTCATAGTGTCATTCTACACAATTGAGGTCAAAATTTCACAATTTTCTCATATTTGCCTTCATTTAATGTGTCATCATTTAATGCATTCAAACCATCATATTTAACTCATTTAATGTATTCATATAAGGGTGAATAAGTAATTTGATTGTCTAATTAATACTCCTTCCGTCCTATTTTGATAGGCTGATTGAGGTTTTTCACGGAGATTAAAAAAAGTATTGGGAAAGATAATTAATAAAGAAACTTCCTAATATGCCCCTATTTATTTCTTTGATATTGAATTAATGTCTAATGTGAACATGTTAAATAGGGGTATATATTAGTAAATTAGCTAAATATATATAGAAACATGCTTATATATCGGAACATACCAAAAGAGAAAACGAGCCTATCAAAATGGGACGGAGGGAGTATCTTTATTAATATATGTGCATTCGTTCAGAATGACACTTATGCAGAAATAGAGAGTAGTAAATAATAAAAATTGAGATTCGGGAATAAAAACAATTCCTAATAGTTTTGACTATAGCCTTTGAGGAAACTTCCAAGCTCTTCAATTATTGAGCTCTCTCTTTTTAGGCAAACTCTTGCGTACAACTGTTATATATAAAAACCTTATATCATACGCGTATTTTTCAATTTTAAAAATGATTTGAAATTTCAATATTAGAAGTAAAAAAAATCAATCCAAAAAAAATATCACTAACTTTTATTGTAACCGTATGTATCTGCCAATAAATAAACGTGATACGATCTTCAAGATTAAAATAATACTATTTTGTATTATAAATGGTATTTTTTTCCTTATAATTTAAGACTTATAAATAATGCACGCAAGACCAACCATTTTTTATATAGACATCTCAGTCTTTACTGGTTCAAGGTTCACTAAATAATTAATTAGAAAGAAAAACAATTGGAGTTTGAGGAATTTGATGAGTTGATCATATATATATATATATATATATATATATATAATTTTTTCATTTGCATTAATTACTATGTAAGAACAAAAACCATAATATAGTCCATCCTTTAACCTTGGTGCATATATGTAATAATATTTTTAAATATTTATTTAGTGAAAGCAAAACAATATTTTATTTAGATCCACAGCTACCTCTCCTGACCATATTCGTTGTTATGAACATCATTCAACGACCCACTTTCTGCTGTGGCATGCAGTACTGCATAAATTTTACCCAATTAATTTTTAAAAAAAGATTGATTTAATTATGTACCCAAATATAATACTTAAGGCTAAAAACTGGAAAAACATTACATTAGTTAAGATGAAAGTAGTCAAGACAAGAATTGGAAAAATATTACAATAGTTAAGATAAGAATTGGAAAAACATTACAGATTAAAATAATAGCAACCTTGAAATATTGTGACACGTGTCTTATACAGTTATACTATAATGCATGCAAATACATTTAACAATCGAAGCAACGGTCTAAAAGTTCTATCAGTAACGTGTGAGATCCATCCATACAATAAAAAATAAAATAAAAATGGTACGTGGGTTGGTCAGTATTCAAATCCAACTTGCTAATTAATTAGACTATTCCAATAATTTAAATTTTCTCCTTATATATATATATATATATATATATATATAATATATATATATATATATGTCCTCACTACTAAACTCCTGAGGCATCAACACCAAGAAAAATGAAGCCTCATGCTGTATGCATTCCATACCCAGCACAGGGGCACATTGCCCCTATGCTGAGGTTAGCGAAGCTCCTGCACTCCAGGGCTTCTACATCACTTTCGTCAACACTGAGTTCAACCACAATCGCCTCGTTCGGGCCCGAGGGCCCGAATCCGTGGTGGGCCTCGAGGATTTTCAGTTCCAGACAATCCCCGACGGCCTGCCCGCTTCCAACAAGGATGCAACTCAAGACATACCCCAACTCTGCGACTCCCTCACAAAGAACGGCCTCCCTCCCTTCTTAAACCTCATCAACACGCTCAACGAATCGCCCGACTGTCCCAACGTCACCTGCATCGTCTCCGACGGAGTCACGAGCTTCACTCTCGACGCCGCCGACCAGCTCGGGATTCCCGAGGTTGTCTTTTTCACTACTAGTGCTTGTGGCTTCATGGCCTACTGTCAATACGCCCAGCTCGTCCACCGCGGATTGTTCCCTCTTACTGGTATGTTTTTTTCTGATCAGAAAAACAATATTTGGTTCTGCAATATATGTTTTGTTTTTCTGATCAGAAATATATAAATAGGTTCGTTTTATTGGTCAAAATTATATTCGTATTTTTTGAATCAGATGAGAGCCAGATAACGAACGGGTTTCTCGAGAAGGAGCTCGAATGGGTGCCGGGGATGAAAAACATTAGGCTGCGAGATTTCCCGAGCTTCGTTCGGACAACCGACCCCAACGACATTATGGTAAATTACAACATTTTGCAGACGAAAAATGCGTCGAGGGCTAAGGCTGTTGTACTAAACACGTACGACGATCTAGAGAGAGAAGTTTTGGATGCGATCAAGCAGAAATTCGAGCACGTTGCGACGATCGGGCCGCTCCAATTGATCGAGCAAGGGTTGAAAAAGCCCGTACTAAAATCGATCGGGTCGAGCCTACGGAAGGAAGACGATGCATCGATTGCGTGGTTAAACGGTCGAGCTCCGAATTCGGTGCTGTACGTAAATTTCGG
Source organism: Perilla frutescens (assembly GCA_026008535.1). NCBI lineage: Eukaryota > Viridiplantae > Streptophyta > Magnoliopsida > Lamiales > Lamiaceae > Perilla > Perilla frutescens. The sequence goes on from BRKX01000002.1 coordinate 50,815,339, forward strand.
CAGCATAACCGTGTTGTCGAAGCAGCAGCTGCTGGAATTCGCATGGGGTTTGGCGAGCAGCGGCCACTGCTTTTTGTGGATAATACGACCCGATTTGGTGGGCGGGGAGTCGGCGGTTTTACCGGAGGAGTACTTGACGGAGGTGGAAGGTCGGGCGAAGATGGTGGGGTGGTGCTCGCAGGAGCGTGTGCTGGCCCACCCGGCGGTGGGCGGGTTTCTGACGCACTGTGGATGGAACTCGACTCTCGAAGGAATATCGGAGGGCGTGCCGATGATTTGTTGGCCGTTCTTCGCGGAACAGCAGACTAATTGTCGGTACGTATGCGCGCATTGGGAGATGGGATTGGAGATTGAGGGGGAGGTGATGAGAGAGAAAGTGGCGGAGGTGGTGAAAGTGTTAATGGAGGGAGAGAGAGGGAAAGAGATGAGGAAGAGAGCGTTGGAGTGGAAAGAGAAGGCTCACTCTGCTGCCAACCCTGGTGGCTCTTCCTACCAGAACTTGGAATTTTTGATCAATCAAATTCTTTTGAAAAACTAGAGAGATCTAGATGTATGATATTTACTATGTTTGAAATCTCTGAACTTCAATTTCCTATTATAACTTTTTTGTGTTTTACACCTCATATTACATTATCAAATTTATAATTTTAATAATATTTATTATAAAATAAAAATTAATTATAACGTAAATAATCATAGTCAACATTTATCAACAAAAAAATGAATTGAAAAATTATTAAGTATAATTTTAAAAAACATAATAATAAATTATTAATTGAAAATTAAAAATTAAATATTAAAAAATAATTATAAACTCTAATTGGACGAAGTGAATCCTAAAAACAATCATAAAACTAAACTAAATCACAAAAAAATAAAATTGAAGAAAAAAAAAGAAAAACTCGTAATTTGAAAGTACGACACAAAGTGTAACACAGAGAAGAGAGTGTAACATAAAATTCCATGCGATTTACTTAATATTTGAAATCATTATTATATATATTTCGATTAATGAGTTTTTTTTTATAAAAAATATAAGATTCGTGGTTTGTTTTGTATTTTATCCTAAAATTTTGGAATGTGATGTGTAATTGACGTGAGTTAGAGTTTTTTTAAGGACAACAACTTAGGCCGATTTGGAAAAGAGGACATATTTATCGCGGACCAAAATTTAAGGACATTAACATTTAAGTGTTGCATCCGTAGGCCAATTTTCAGCCCGAACAGGCTACGGACGCAACACTTAAATGTTAATGTCCTTAAATTTCGGCCCGCAATAAATTTGTCCTCTTTTCCAAATCGGCCTAAGTTGTTGTCCTTAAAAAAACTCTAACTCGTGTAGGAGAAACAGTACACTGCCTTTTTTTAAGGACAACAACTTAGGTCGATTTGGAAAAGAGGACAAATTTATTACGGGCCGAAATTCAAGGACATCACGTGCATCTCACGTGAGGTGCAACCCATTCGGGCTGAAAATTGGCCTACGGACGCAATACTTAAATGTTAATGTCCTTAAATTTCGGACCGCAATAAATTTGTCCTCTTTTCCAAATCAGCCTTAATTGTTGTCCTTAAAAAACTCTAACTCTAATTAACGTTAATGGATACTGTTTCACATGGTTAAATGACCAAACTCATCACCTTTTCACATGAATATACGCATATCTACATATGTATTGTCTTTTGTGGTCGTTTTGCTCTCATGCACTTTTGTCTTTAGACAAAAACTTGTATGAGATCGTCTAACGGGTCTCTTACGTTAGACGGATCAAAACCCGCCCAAACCCGCCCCAAGCGTAGGCGCGTGAGCTGCACGCGCTCCCACGCGCAGCGCGTGTAGCTCATGCGCCTGTGCAATTTTTTTTCTCTTTCGGCCACTGGGCCAAAATTTCCATTTCTTCTTTCTTTCTTTCTTTCTTCTCATTTTTTGTTTCGTTTCTTTTTTCTTTCTTTCTTTCTTTTTTCTCATTTTTTTCGTCTCTTTCTTTTTCTTTTTCTTTTTCTTTTTTTTAATAATTATAATATAATCATTTCATGGTATACATTTATTTATAAATATATATATATATATATATATATATATATATTTTCTTGACGGTTCACTAATTATTAAGCCAAAAAAGAAGTATCATTAATTATAAGGTAAAGTATCATTAACTATGAGTGGAGTATATCATTAACCAAAGTATCATTATTTATGAGGTGAAGTATTATTAACTCACACATAAGTATCATTATTTATGGGGTGAAGTGGAGTCTCATTACTATGAAAAAAAGTATCACTAATTGTAGAAGAAAGTATCACTAATTGAAGAAAAGTATCACTAATTACAGAAGAAAGTATCACTAATTAGAAGAAAAGTAACACTAATTGTAAAGAAAGTATCACTAATGGCAGAAGAAAGTATCACTAATTAGAAGAAAAGTATCACTAATTGCAGAAGAAAGTATCACTAATTAGAAGAAAAATATCACTAATTGCAGAAGAAAGTATCACTAATTAGAAGAAAAAAAAAAGTGTCAGTTCAAACATATTGCAATTCAAAAATTGAATCATTAGCTATATAAAAGAAAATGTTACAATTCAAAAATTGAACATAATAGTGAGTAGTAACTACTCATTATATTAGTGATGCTTCATTTTTTATTAATAATGATACTTACTTCATAATTAATCATACTTCTCTGTTGTTAACTAAAGAAGAAGAAGGAAAAAAAAAGAAAAAAAAATGAAAAGGAAAAGCACTTTGTGCTAAAGAAAAAAGAATAAAGAAAAAAAAACAGCACGTTTGTGCTATAAAAAAAGAAGAGGAAACAAAGTGAGAGAGCTTCAAGTGCAAAAACAAAATTGAATATCAAAGAAAAAGGGGAAGGGGGAGGGGGACCATTAAAAAATCAAAAAAAAAGAAAAAAAGAGGGGGATCACTTTGTTAGGTCAAATAATATCCATCTAACGCAAGGAGATCTGTTAGACAGTCTAACAGGAGTGTGCCCCTTGTCTTTATGTTTTTTTTTCTTCAAAATTTGGCCTTGAAAAAAGATAGCTAGAGTGAAAATATAATGAATCGTCGTTGCAAGATCTCATCCCGATTATTTTCCTAGTAGTAAGAATAAATTGAAGCAAAAATGAATAAAATAAATATATATAAGAATTAAATGATGATAAGAGTGGAACATTGACATTTTTTTTAATTTTTTAGTCCAAAATATTAATTATAATGGAATCAATTAGTTCAGTTTTTCATACTTATAAATTGTAAGAAAAAAACGTAAAATTATTGAACTATAAATAATAACGATGAAATATATTGTTTAACTTTATTTAGTCAATACATAAATAATAATGTGTATATCTTAATAATATTATTTTTACTTTATAAAATAAATAGTTCACTGTAATAATGTTGGGGATTACCCATTGCTCTAGTCTCCCATTCTCTGCTCCGGCATCCTTTGGCGTTGTTCTTCGACATCCTCCGACACTGCTCTCCGGAATACTTGTACAGAGGCTCGCTATGTTTCCAAAGCTCTTTATAATTGAAAAGGGTTCAATTTTCTTCCATTTACTTCTCTTTCTCTTCTTCACTTATATTATCTTGGTATGGGAAAGTTAGGTAATTGATGTTGTAGTAGCAGCCTAGTTAAATATTGATTAAGGAGAATGTAGCAGCACTGATCATATGCCACAATTTTTGGGATTAGGGTTTTGAGTGTTTATGCTTAATTTTCCCTTTCTCAGCCACACTGCCTCCATCAAACAATTAGTTATGCTATGTTATGTTTCAGACATTTGATACTTATATTGTCAATTTTATTATGCTTTGTTATGAATATTTGAGTTTGGTTCGTACATTTCACCTTTTGTGATGTTTTGCACAAATATTATATGGATGTTATTGTGATGTTTAATGTGGTTCAATATTTGGATTTTATTTAATTTGATGATATTTGAATGTTTTTATTTATATTGATATATTTAATTTATTTGCAGGTATAAATAATTAAAACAACCACTACTAAAAAAATAAAATTTATTACATTAGCGACTGAATAGAGACCTCTAATATTAGAGACGGAATATTTTGGTCTTCAAATTAAATTTAAAATGGTCTCCTGTTTCCGTCTCTAACATTTAGAGACTGAATATAGACATAATATTCTGTCTCTAAATCCCGGCAACCAAACCTGACGACTGACAATAGCGATGGAATTTCCATCTCTAAGTGTTAGAGACGGAAAAGTTTCCGTCGTTAAACATTTAGCGACTAAGGTTTTACAGACGAAATTTTTCCGTCTCTAAATAAAATTAGAGACGAAAAAGATGGATTTGGAGACGGATATTTCCAGTCGTTATTTTGGTATTTTTTGTAGTGGTTTATTGTTTATGTTTTTCATTTAAATCTATTAAAATTTGTAAAATACATAATTATTTTCAAAATTTTATGTGCATATATTTATATGATATATATAATTTGTTGTGTTGTTTTACACCTCACTGGAATTACAACTGAAGTACAGGAAGGTAGAAGGAGTAGAAGAATAACAATTACAATATAAGCTGAAATTAAACAAAGCAAATAGACTGGAACAATGTGCAGGAAGGTAGAAGGAGTAGAAGAATAACAATTACAATATAAGCTGAAATTAAACAAAGCAAATAGACTGGAACCGATGTGCAGATTCCGGCAAGCCGAGTCGAGGGGACCTCTCTCCGCAAGACAAATACGCCCTGGCTAGTGCTCAGGGTTTGGCGGTTGTCTTTCAAAGATGAAACGGCTTCGTCCTTCCGGCAGTAGCATCACAAATCCGGCAAGGTTCCGGCGAACTAGACAACGTCGAGAACTGGAAGCTTTGACTCGAAAGAACTCGTATGCAACAATATGAATATGCAGAATCGTTTATGCAGAATGTGGCCTTGACGAGGACGAGTCGAGTTCGTCCTTCCGGCAGTAGCACCACAAATCTGGCAAGGTTCCGGCGAACTAGACAACGTCGAGAACTAGAAGCTTTGACTCGAAAGAACTCGTATGCAACAATATGAATATGCAGAATCGTTTATGCAGAATGTGGCCTTGACGATGACGATGACGAGGACGAGTCGAGTCGCGTCAGGACGGGCACGGGCTCAGGCACGGGCGGGCGCGCGCATGTGTGCGCGTGTGGGCTCATGGCCCACATCCTTGTGCACTTAATTACTTCACTTAAGTGTTAATACACTTAAATACACTTCTTAATTTGATTAAGAAATCAATGTGGGATTATTTAATGTGTCTTAAACACATTATCCCACACACCATAAATGCTCAATCGTGTGACCAACTTTAACCATTAATTTCTCACTCACCGAAAATCGGATTTGAGCAAATAAAAATACTACGATTATCTACTCACGACATAGAACAATCGTACGGTATTTAATTCCTCCAAAATTAAATATCCCGGTCACAAAAAATCGGATAAAATGAGTCAAACTCACTTTATTAAATCCTATTTTCCAACATAATTTTGGTACTACTTTCATTTTTATTTAATAAACTAAAAACATTCAAATTAAGATATATTTTTAAGTCATCCTATTACGAAAAATTAAAAACTTATTTAGCTTAATTTTCGAACTATTTAACTAAATATAATATGATAACATGTCATGGAAAAATATGATCATATATGTGTGAAAATATCATATATTAGTTGTTTTAGTTCAAAGAATAGTTAAATTCAGGGGTGAATAGAATGATTATTCCCTTAATATATTTTAAGAATATTATTTTTTCGTGAATACTGTTTTCTAATTTTAAGTTAAGGCAATGTTTGGTATATTGATACGGATATACCCACATTAATAAAATCTGGATTGCTTTGAAATATAATTACGTATTAGCTATTTTAATTGTGTGTTTGGTTATTAAGATAAATAAAAAATACACTAGATTGCTTCACACATATGTTTGGTACATTGTTTTATTTGGTAGAGTGAGGGGGGGGGGGGCGTTGGATACCTCGTCTAGAAACTGTAACCGAGGGGGGCGTCGGATACATTGTCCAGCCGAATCAGTAAATTACACCACGGGTCTTGCGTTAGGATCGGGCCTCGCGTGAACAAATAATGGCTACCAAACACACGGTTCTTGCTGGATACCTTTACTAATATGTCTTTATCCAGGCTACCAAACATTGCCAACATACTATCAATCTTAGAAATTAGGATAAACATGGAAATGTCCATTCCATTATTTACCAATTAACTCAAATTTCTTAGTGCAAAGCTGTCAACATGATTAATTGAAAATTAAAATTCCCTCTAATTAAAATTCCCTCTATTTCTTAATAAGTGTAATTCTATCATTTTAATTTTGTTTCAAAAAAAGTGTCATTCTACAAATTTGAAATAGAAAATTCACATTTCCACACATTTGCCCCATTTAATGCATTCAAATATCTATATTTAACTCGTTTAATGTATTCACACAAGGGTGTATTAGGTAACTCTTAATTAATTTATTAATATGTGTGCATTCATCCAAAATGACACTTAATTGAAAACGGAAGGAGTGTTAATTAAGTAGTACGGGGAGTCCCGGTAGGAATGGCCTAGTGGTGGAGTGAGGTTGTTTGGAGATTAAAGGTCACGAGTTCGAATCTCCTCAATATCACATGTTGGGTATTTGAGTTAAAAAAAAAAGTAGTATGGGAAATTGGAGATCTAATCTAACCTTAATATTAATTAATAGTACTATTAAAGATAAGCCCACCATTACATGTGCTATATATATAATGCTATATCTACGGCGCAGTTCGTTATAAATTATAATTGAAATAAAGCGCCAATATATTGAGATGCCTGCATGTTGTAGGTTATTATTTTTGGGGAAGCGATAACCTAATAAAATATTTACTAGTAATTACAATTAGATGGGTATGAATGAAACGATGAATAAGCATTTTCTACTATAAATTATGGTTTAGCAATAAAATTAGAGAGTTTTTGTTTGCACCCCATATTTACTCTTTGCACCCCAAAAGAAAAAATAAAATAATTTTGAAGTTACTTAAATGCCCTTTGTTCAAAAAGAAAAAATTAAGTGTGGTTCGAAAATGAAATTTCGAACTCATCGTGTTTGTTCAAAATTTTATTTTCGAACATACATAATTTTTAAAATAAGTCACGTTTAGAAATTAATTTTCGAACACACCATGTTTGTTCGAAAATTGATTTTCGAACAAACATAGCATGTTCAAAAAATAATTTCCGAACGGACTCCATGAATTTTTTTAAGTACCGTTCAAACACAAGACTTCGAACATATCCATTATGCTCGAACAGAAGACTTCGAACATATTCAGAATGTTCAAATACACAACTTTGAACGGAACGCGATTTTTTTTTATGCTTTTAATTTTCAGATTTTATGTTTTTTTAAGTAAGGGCATTATAGTCAATTTTAAGGGTGCAAAGAATAAAAAAGCGAGTGCATGGAGAAACTATGGTGCAAAGAGTAAATATGGGGGTGCAAACAGAAACCCACGAAAAATTATGTCAATTGGATTAATTGGTTGAAGGCTAGCTGCTTTCCTTTAATCCTTATAGTCACTATGTCTTATAGTCACTATGTTAATTCCTTGAATTACTGCAAATATAAATCAATTCCAACTTTTCATAGTTTGATTGGTTGGTCCACTATAGATCAAGCAGTATTCCGGTGCAATTTATATGTTCATGGTCTTCCAAACTCATTCTGATCTAATAGTTATTTTTAAAATTATATGAACTTTATATGAGTTTCTTAGTTTTAATATGAACAAATCTTTACACCACGAAAACACAAATTTAACACTTTTTAAAAAGGGGGAAAAGTTTTTTCCAACAAAAGTATATAAAAAGTGAGAAAATAAAGCAAGATTTAAATTGTGGGAGTTATCTCGACACTCTGTACTTTCTTTACCCACAAACCCTTCATATGGTCCCACACAATCTGAAAAGAAACTGAAAATTGCAAGGAGAATCAACTAAATTCAAAACATGCAAGAGAACTGAGAATATTTATGATTTAGGGTTGGAAAATTAAAAACATTCAACTACCCCACCACCCCTCTCTTCCTCCTCCCTCGTCGATTCCAGAAGCCCAAAAGAAAAACACCGACTGAAAGCAGGTCTCCCTCGTCGTCTCCCTCTCACACACGCCGCCGATCTGAAACAAAAAAAAAACCCCAAAAAACCCAAAAAGCCCAAAAAAAAAACAAAAACCGACTGAAACCACCGATCCCTCTCACACACACCGCCGCCAACGAGAACACACCGGAGATGGAAGGAGGACCCGGATCACTGTCGGAAACGTCTTCATCTTCTCAAGTAGGTGTCTTTTTTTTTTTTACCGCCTATGATTATTTGAAAGATAATCGCATGTTAGATATTAATTGTGGATAATTAGATGATAATTGAGGCTCTATAATATTAGATGATTTTTGCAATCATAGTAGTGTTTGATTTTTTCAATTTGTTGGACATGATTTTTTTGAATTGGTTGATGAATTCTATAATCCTGGTTTTTCGGAATTAGTCGAGGATTATTTGATATTAATTGTGGATTATTTGATGTTAATTGTGGATTATTTGATGTTAGCCGTGACTAGCTATTAATCGAGGATAGGTAGATATTAATCGAGTTTATTTAGATATTATCGAGACTCTATTAAAATTAATGGAGGTATTTTTTAAAATTAATTGAGGTTATGTAGATATTAATCGAGGCTCTCTAAAAATTAATCAATGTTTTTTATAAAATTAATCGAGGAATCGGGGCAATTTATTAAATTAATCGAGGCATTTAAAATATTAATCGAGGCTTTGAAAATCAATCGAGACAATTTATTAAATCAATCGAGGCATTTAAAATATTAATCGATGCTTTGAAAATCAATCGAGGCAATTTTTCAAAAATTAATCGAAGCATTTTCAAAAATCAATCGAGGCATTTTGTCAAAAATTAATTAAGACCTTGATTGATTTAATAAATTTCTTCGATTGATTTTCAGAGCCTCGATTAATATTTTAAATGCCTCGATTAATTTAATAAATTGCCTCGATTGACTTTCAAAGCCTCGATTAATATTTTTTAAATGCCTCGATTAATTTAATAGATTGCCTCGATTGATTTTCAAAGCCTCGATTAATATTTTTCAATGCCTCGATTAATTTAATAAATTGCCTCGATTGATTTTCAAAGCCTCGATTGATTTTCAAAGCCTCGATTAATATTTTTAAATGCCTCAATTAATATCTAAAAAGCCTCGATTAAATTTAAAAAATGGCCTCGAAAAATTTAAGAGAGCCTCGATTAAATTTGAAAATGCATCGATTAATTTTATAGGAAATATTAAAAGTATTTATTTTAATTTTGTTTTAAATCTTGTCAGATTGATTGGGTCAGACAGCCGCTACAACAGGCGAGGCCTTCGGTCATAGTGTACGCTATACCGGAGGTACTGGACACGATCAGAGCCACACTACAGGAGATAGGTGGTGATGCAGCCCTGCAGTCATTCAGATCTGGATGCTTCGGCCATTTCCTGGACTACAGGGCTGGTGAGGTCCAGAAGAAGGCAATTCACGCCTTGATGAGCCGTGAGGTGCACGCGTCGAATCGTGCACTGGAGGGACGGGAGGCATGGTTTCACCAACCTCGTTCTATCATTCATATCTTCTTCTCCTTCTCCCTCTTCTTCTCCTTCTTCCTCTTCTTCTCTAGTATCAGCATGCGTCTCTGCTTGTGCTTTTTCATCAACAGGGTTACTCAAACCCTCATAGTATTGTGGAACATAGGGAACATAGTCGTCCCTCATAGATGGCCCGACTCCAAAACCTTCTAATTGTCTTGAAATCACATACACGACCATCTCAGTAATCTGCTCGTGAAGCAAATTGAGCAAATCTTCATCATCTTGCAAAGATGCTCTGATCCGTCTGCCAATATTGGTGCTGGTGAGGTAAAATAATTCATACTACATCCTGTTCGGGTCAGTCCGTAACAACTTGTGAATCTTTACTAATGAGCTAAAACACAGCTTATCGGATGACATCGTCACGAGTTGCTCGTCCTCATCTACATATTCTGATCCCTCCCATCGTCCACTATGTCGTACAATAATGCGGCGTCTAACCATCTGCAATTTATAAACAATGCTACATGATTAAACCCTAAACCCTATTAAACACTAAATCCTAAACCCTAAACCCTAAAACCTAAAAGATATTAATCCTTAAAACCTAAACCTAATTAAAAAAAAATTGAACTGAAAAAAGGATAAAATAATAGAAGTTCAAATAACAACGATTAAATTTAAAAAGAGTCCACGATTAATAGTTCAAATAGCATCAATTAACTCTATCAATTATATGCATCGATTAAGTTTAAATATCATCGATTAATTATCTTAATTCCATGACTCGATTAAGTTAAAATAGCATCGATTAATTATATTAATTCCATGGCCGATTAACTTAAATGCATTGATTAATTAAATTAATTCAAATAGCATGCCTCGATTAAATTTAACTAGCCTCGATTAAATTTAAGTTTTCCTCAACTAAATTTAACAAAAACTAATCGAGGCAAGCCTCGATTAAATTTAAGTATTTCTCGATTAAGTTTAACTAGCCTCGATTATTTAGCTCTTAATTTAAACTTAGCCTCGATTAATTTAAATTATTCCTCGATTAACTTTAAATTAACCTCGATTAACTCTAAAAAATATCCTCGATTAAATTTGAAATAGTCTCGATTAATTCTAGGAGCCTCGATTAATTCTAAATAATACCTCGATTAATTCTAAAATAGTCTCGATTAATTCTAATAGCCACGATTATAGTCTACAATATGCAACTCATCAATATATTAAAGATTAAAGGGTACGACATGCAAATCTCTCTCCATCGCCTATTTTCAAATTAAATCTAACAACACATGCAATATATAATCAAAACAATAAATATTTGCAAAATAAGTTCAAAAAAATGGAGAGTACAAAACGTACCTTTGAAAATTGCTCGTGCACTACTTTTTTCTTCAGAAAAATCTTTTCTTTGGCCCCCCCTGCTCCAAAAAATTTCTCCAACTTTTGCTCTTCTTCATCGATTTGTATTGTATTGTAGTGGAGATTTGTATTGTAGTGTGAATAAGCGAGCTCGGCTCTTACGTCTATTTATTCAAAAATTTAACCTACCTCATTACAAAACATTAAAATGTATTAAATTCGTTTCTACATTCCCTTCTTTTCATTAATTCGGTCCTACCTTCCCCTTCTTTTCATTTAATGAAGCCAGTAACCTATCCTTCTTTTTATTTCTTGAAACTCAGTACCTACCTTACACAAGAAATAAATGTATTCATTTAAAAAATCACGATTAATTGTAGGGAACATTGCCTCGATTCTTTTTAAAAAATAATCGAGACAATTTTAACAAAATAATCGAGACAATTTTACAAAATAATCAAGGCTTTTTAAAAAATAATCGAGACAATTTTAAAAAACAATCGAGGCTTTAAAAAAAACAGAGACAATTTTAAAAAATAATCGAGGCTATTCAGAAAAATAATTGAGGCTTTTTAAAATATTTGAGGCCTCTTAAAAAATAATCGAGGCTTCTAAAATAATAATCGAGACACCTTTTAAAATCGAGACAATTTTAAAAAATAGTCGAGGCTTTTTAGAAAATAATCGATGCTTTTGAAAAAATAATCGAGGCCTCTTAAAAATTAATCGATGCACTTTTGTAAATAATATGGACATTTAGAATTAGGGTTTCGGTTGTTAGAGTTGTGCATTGATTATGCCTGATAAAAGTACAATGTGTCAATCATTGGGTGTGGGGACCAAGTCTAGTATAGTACAAATTGCCTAACAAACTATTTGTTTTTAAAAGTTTTTATTTTTTCCCAAAAATTATTCACTTTTGTTCACTTTTATCTATTTAGACGTTTAAAAACTTCAATCACTTGTTCCCTTAGGGATGACTTAGTGATGGAGTGGTGTTATCTTGAGCCAAAAATCTCAAGTTCGATTCACACTACCAACACCATTAGGTGTGAGCCAAAAAAATCACTTTATTTAAATCCAATCTGAATATTAACTATGAATGGTATGGTCTTATATTATATACGATCGAACAATACAGTTCATGCATTTGTTTCAATGTATATAATAATATTTATTGTTTACATACATGGATCAAGTAATATATATTGGAGCGGATGTAAGGGGGATTTTTTCAATATAAATATGTTGGGTATGGAGTTGAAGATAAGTGTGTAATACAAATTTTTGTATTTAATTTAATAAAATACAAAACAGTGTACAAATAAAATATTTTCGGATCAAGTTTGTATTTTTCGGATCCAATCTCTATTTCTCCTCTGATTAATCACTCTATGAACGATCTTCAAACAGTCTTCGAAGTTTTCGGGAAAGATTTATTTCCTCGATCTTCTTTGACTTGGTCTTTGGTTTTTGACAACGTTAATTCGGAGGGTCGCTGCCTTTTTTCCGGATCAAACGCCGATTTTCGGGTTGAATTTGGTGTAGAACGCTTTAAACTGTCTTGCTTGTGGATCAAACGCCGTCTTCGGGATGATTTTGGTGAAGAACGCCTTTGAATGCTGCTTGAATTTGGAGCAGAACACTTTAAACCGTTTTGCTTTGTGGATCAAACGCCGTTTTCGGGATGACTTTGGTGAATAACGCATTTGAATGCCGCAAGAACACTTGAATATCTGAGAGAACTTCACTTGTGGAATTTCTTCCCAAATTCTTGAACTCTTCAAATGAATTCTAGTGTGTTTTTGAACTGATATGGAGGCCGCTATTTATAGTTGTAGGGAGAGAGAAATAGGGCTGATGTGGCGCGATTTGATTGGCTCCTCAATATTTTGGACTTATCTCTATCAAATCCTTGATTTCTGCACAGATTTGACACGTGTCGACTCCTGATTGGTCGAGATTATCCACATATTTAAATATCAACATTTATTTATTTAATTTAGGAATTAATTCATGTAAATCCCTAAAATATAAATAAATGATATACTTTGATATTTAAATATTTATCTCCATATATTAAATATCAATATCTATTTATTTAATTTAGGAATTAATTTAATTAAATTCCTAAAATATGAATAAATGATATAATTTGATATTTAATTCATTTACATGGCATAATTTAATTTAGCCATTAAAATTTATCCGTCTACAAATGCCCCCTTGATACTTGTTCATAGACAATTTTCCTTGGAAATGAATTAGTGTCAAGATTTGAGATTTGCCAGATAGTTTTAACTCGTATCAAGGAGTCTTCATTTTGAGACTTGAATTTATAGACATTTTATACTCATGTCTATAAGTTCTTGTATTTTAAAAATTTATTAGAAAGTTTATACTCGTATCAAGGAGTTTTCATTTTTTGGACTTTGAATTTATAGACCTTTAATACTTGTGTCAATGAGTTCTTGAAAAAAATATATGATCATTTTTTGGACTTTGAATTTATAGACCTTTTATACTCGTGCCAATGAGTTCTTGAAAAAAAATATATGAGCTTAACTTATCGAAAAGAGAACTAATCAGTTTAGCCTCATAAGTTCGTTCCACTATAACACACACAGAATTTAAGACCATAGCACTTTTTGTTATGGGCTATATTTATTTCTTTTCTTAATAGGCCCAATCCATAAGTCTAATTAGATTGGCCGACATCAATCCACCTCACTTGGAATTCTCATGTTGCTGGAGATTTTGTCGACAATCTTTTCAAGGTCCTAAACCTCCTCGGCGTGCATCTTTACGGGATTACCATAAAACATATTAAGATAATCATGATCATTTGTGAAAATCGAAGATGTACACGACACATTTCAGTCACCATATATTAAATTTTAATCAAGAGATAAGTGCAACCAAATAGCATCAAAATTGTTGCTATCAGATAACTTCGACCGAATCCTCATGCTAGAAGAATTCCTTTTCTCCTTGGTCTTCCTTTTCGACTCAAACACTTGAACGACTGTCTATAAATAACCGCCTCATATTGATGATTTTTCATCTCAGTAACAGCAGCTCTTCGAAAATACGCATCGTCTTCTTCCCTCTGTTGTTGGTGCTTGATCATTGGTTAGTCTTGTAGTTTTTTAGTAGCACATATATCTTGTATGCCCATATATTTTTGAAGCTTCAATTATTCTCATGATATCCACGTACTATGTTTCTTTTTTTGCAGAGATGGCCAAACATTGATGAATCTACAAAAGACTTTAGCAACTTAACTCCCCAAGATATGCTACCACTACGTGCTTGATAAAATGTCACAAAGAGATATATTTTTTTAATTGCAGCAACTTGACCTCTTATGATTTGGCTCGTGAATTGAGAATGTATTTGAACATGCAGTGACTGTAATAGCTTTTCATTCCTTTTTCTCTTTATCATGTCTTATATATTTTGCTTTAATCCCTCTCAGCACTTATCTCTTTTGACGAGGATTTGCAAAATTCTTCTAGTCCCTGTTTAGCGACTTCCAACTTCTATCAAGAAACTTCAAATTAAGAGGTGAGTTCTCTAAAAAATGATCCATTTTGATTTTAATCAAAAGGTGATTTCTCTAGAGAACGATCCATCTGTGATTCTGGTCAAGATATCCACTTCAATCAAGAGGTTTCAAATCAAGAGGTGAGTTCTCTAGAGAATGATCCATTTTGATCTCGATCAAAAGGTGATTTCTCTAGAGAACGATCCATCTACGATTCCGATCAAGATGCTATAAATCAAGAGGTGCATTCTCTAAGAGACTAATCCATTTTGATTTCGATTAAAAGGTGACTTCTCTAGAGAACAATCCATCTTTGACTTTGACCCGACTTCAATTCTGATTAAGATGATATAAATCAAGAGGTGCGTTCTCTAAGAGAATGATCCATCTTTGATTTCGATCAAAAGGTGACTTCTCTAGAGAACAATCCATCTTTGACTTTGACCCGACTTCAATTCCGATCAGGGGACTGCAAACCAAGAGATATAATTTTCTTGGTGTTATGGATGCATGTGTTTTGAAATAAGTTTGTTTGCATGTCAACTTTTTTTATCTCTATATGCATGTATATATCTGTTTCATGCCCCTTTTCTTTTAATTGCAGTTTCAACATGGTTTTCTTCAAAGATATTACTTTCTCCGAAAGAAGACATTTGGTGATTTTGGATCACGAAGATCAGCGGACTCAGGATGGGACACTTCGAATGGTTCATGAACCTCTTATCGGCAAGTTTGCAAACGCTTGGCCTAAGCTTACCAATCCTGTTCATCAGAAGGGGTGGTCACGCCAGATTGAAGTGTCCAAGACACCTACAGTGTGGACTTTGCAATCTACTCACCATCATTTGATAAATGACACCAACATATTACCGACTCTGAGATATCGTCTTGCTACTGAGAATATCAAGTGGGGAAATGACGTAGAATTTGTCAGAGAATGCCGCTATTTCAGTGGATACTGGGAATGGAGTGAAGATATCCTTAGTCGATGTGCCGATGAGCTTCAGAAAGCTGGGATTTATGATGCTGTCTTTGCCTCTCTTTTTACGTACGATCGGAACACCGAAATTGTCAAGGCATTTTCTGAAGCTTGGTGTCCAAAAACAAACACTTTGTTAACCTCAGTAGGCGAGATGTCGATCTCCTTATGGGATGTGCATTTGCTATTCGGACTCCCGATGAATGGAGGATTTTATGATGAAGTGATACCTTCTACGAATGAACTTACCGGTGTTGATCAAAATAACAAATTATATGTTTCTGCTAGCTGTAAATATCTTTTTCATGCTTATCACATTCTTCGGGGCCAGTCCTCTTCAGTTTCTATCGAGAAATGGATAAAATTTTGGTCAAAGAACAAGAAAAAGTACCAAAGGCCTCCTCCACGTAAAGAAAAGAAGACGGTGCGTTCTAAGTCAACTCATAATCCTACTGGCAAGATCGAAGTTCATCAACCGTGGACTGCTGCGGAAAAGGTCTCATTTGAGAAACTTGAAGTGAAGGACAAGCATATGCACCAAACGTATCTAGCTGCTTATCTTGCCTGTTTGCTATGCAACTTTGTTCTTCCAGAAGGTGATGCTCATTCAATTCGTCCGGAGACATTTAAAATGGCGAGCATGATGGCGTTTCGAAAAGAAATAGCCCTTACTGTACCAGTTTTGTCTAGTATTTATAGAGGTTTAAACGACCTTTCATCTTCTCTAGAGCCTATTTGCGTCCAGGAAGCATTCCCGATCCACTTTGTTTATAGCTGGTTGGGACATTACTTCAAAACTCATTTTCCTCTTAGCCTACAAGTGCAAACTCCCCGAATGATCAACTATTCAGGCGAGGGAGGGGCGATATATTATGATCCTGCTCAGGCTCGTGCTCGACTCTGAAATTGGGATCAGATTTCTTGGAATTGTATGATACTTTCCGAGACTAAGGCTGAGAATATCTGGTATACTGATGACGGTAAAGCGCCAGAATCCCATCAGTGCTTCTTTATGGCTATCCGCTCTAATTACCCGACGAAGAGGCTTGGTGACAGTTTTATCATCGAACCTTACAGCCCACATCGATTCAGCCGCCAGTTTGGGTATTACCAGGTTTTACCTGGAGTTCTTGATCCAGATATTCGAGATGCTTCCTTAGATGTGGGTCTTAAATATTGGCGACTTTGCTTGTTAGATGATTCTACATCACGTGCTTGTTTTCCAAGTCGAACTTTAAGTGCAAAGAATCTTTCATCCAAGGATTATAAAGATTGGTGGGATTTAGTATACAAAAACTTCTCCCAAGAGGATGTCACTACCCTGATTCGTCCCCAAATGGAGGTTGTTATGATTCAGCCCCAAAGGGATGTTGTTGAAGGCCAAACACAAGCTGACAAGGTTGATTCTCTTTCTAAAAAGAGAAAAACACATTTGAACACTGGTGATGACTCTGTCAGTAGCAATGCCGAGCGTCATTGGAAGAGACAGAAAAGACATGAACAACCTATTGAACAACATGCTGAGAGCGGTCCTGTTGTTGTAGCTGGAGATGAGGTTTTCTTTCTTCTTTATCATTTGATATATTTTGGCATTCCATATTGCCTCGATTTTTTACCCATCTCTTTTTTCAGGTGACCAAAGAGTGTGTTGGAGGTAATGATTTGGAAGACAATCAGGATTCAGCTAAGCGTAGACCATCTCCAGATAAGCTGACTAAGATCAGACCGACACCTTATCTTGGCGATGTTTCTGAGTTTAATGGCCAGGCTCTTTACGATTCCCATCGTAAGATATTTCTCACAGTTTTCTGGGGTGATCTTAAAAGAAAGATATTGAAGACTCCGGCTGAGTTCATATCATCCATTAAAGAAGATGTTCTTGGTGGGGTTTCAAGTATACAAAATCTTTCCTCTGATTTTGACTTGTCTTATTTGAAGAATAGCTTAACTACACTTTTCTCCCAAGCTGCTGCTTATGATGAGGCAAGATCGGCATCCTTTGAATCCGCAGCGGTCTCTTCGCAACGTTTGAAAGAAGTCAAGCAAAATATTCGTGATGCCAAGGCAAAAAAAAAGAACGATGCCGATCAAATTAAATTCTTGAAAAATGAGTTGGCCGAGTTGGAGAAACAGAAAGAGCACCTATCCAAGTCTTTAAAAGAGTACCAAGCTTCACAAAAGGCTCTCCGGGGCAAGATTAAAGAACTTGAGGGTGAGCTTGCTGAGCAGAAAAACACCTTTGGAGCGGAAGCGGCTAAAAATGTGGAGAATTTGAGATCTCTCATGGAGTCTGCCAGAGCGGCTTTAGAAGACCAGAACCCTTTTGCTTAGTTCTTGTCTAGTTTCGTGCATTTTTTTGTCACATTTTCATCCCTTTTTTTTAATGACACTGTTATGCAATTCATTTAAATCAATGCATTGATTCTTTTCCGCTTTTGAGAATTTATGATCTTCCAACTGAAATGGCAAAACACAGATCATGACTGAAGTTAGAAATTATCTAAGCTGCCTACGTACCCTTTTGAAAGGGATCAAGTCAATACGTAGTTCAAACGATCAATTTGTATTTTGATTTGGGGGGGGTGCCGTACACAGTTTATACTCATGCGGGCCAGGAGTGAATATTCTTTAACCACTATAGACAAAGTGGGTGTTTTATATTTTAACCACATAGAACACATTTGGTGGGATAAATAATAGTTTAACCACATAAATTTAACTTTTGGTGGGATAAATAATAGTTTAACCATATAAATTTAACTTTTGGTGGGAACGCTAGCAGTTTAGCCACGTGTACATTCTTTGGTGGTTACCGTACGCAGTTTATACTCATGCGGGCCAGGAGTTGTTTTCATATCTTCTCATTTCAAGGATAATAACGCTTCAAGAACTTCCCATTTATCGGGCCAATTCTTACGTTATCTTCAGAGATCAATTTGTAAGCACCATTTGTGTAGACTTCTTTAACAACATATGGACCATCCCATCTTGACACAAATTTATTTCCGACACGATGAGTGGTGATAATTGGTCTTCTCACAGCAAGAACCAGATCTCCAACTTGGAAAGAACGTGATCGCACTTTTTTATTGAAAGCTTTTGAGAGCCGAGCTTGATAGCATTCCAACCTTTGTTGTACCTCCAAACGCTTTTCATCCAAAGCTTCTAACTCTTGAAGACGCAAATGTGCATTTTCTTCTTCAGTTAATCCTTCTTGGATAGCAATTCTGAGAGATGGAATTTGTTGCTCAAGCGGGATGACAGCTTCCACTCCATATACCAGTGAATAGGGAGTTGATTGTGTAGACGTCATGTGAGTTGTTCTGTACGCCCATAATGCTTCACCAATTCGATCATGCCAATCACGCTTTGATTTTGCAACTACCTTCTTCAACAAGTTGCATAATGTCTTGTTAAAAGTTTCAGCTAGTCCATTTGTAACTGCGTTATACATGGAGGATTTTCTTTGCTTGAAATTGAATTTCTCGCAGAGTTTATCTATCAATGCATTACTAATGGGCTTCCCATTATCAGTGATGATGTATCGAGGGACCCCGTAGCGATAGATGATATTGTACTTGATGAAGTCGGCCATATTCTCTTTCTTCACTTCTTTCAAAGGTACCGCTTCAGCCCACTTTGAGAAATAATCTGTTGCAGCCAAGATATATAAGTGCCCTCCAGAAGATTTTGTCATGGGCCCCACAACATCCATGCCCCAAGCATCAAAAGGCCAAGAAGCGACTGTTGGATGCAATGGTTCGGGTGGTTGATGGATGAGATTTGCATGGAATTGACAAGGTTGACATCTCTGCGCATAATCCAAGCAATCTTTCACCATGGTCGGCCAGTAGTAGCCCATTCTCTTAATTCGGAAGTGCAGTTTTGGGCCAGATTGGTGAGCACCACAAACGCCAGAGTGTGCTTCTTCCATAGCTTTTGCGGCTTCTTCATCATTCAAACATCTTAGAAAGATACCATCAAAAGACCGTCTATACAGTGTGCCTTTGAAGTATATGAAGCGAGTGGCACGACGGCGAACATCAATTCTTCGACGTGGATCATCTGGTAACCTTTCATACTTCAAGTAATCAACAAACACTTGTCTTCAGTCTTCTTGTTCAATTTCAAACACTTCCACGACATCATTCTCATCTTCTTCACAATCTTCGTCTTCGAAGATAGGTGGTATAACCCAACTCTTACAAATGGGTATGTGAATTTTACTATCAGGCATGGCTATCGTAGATGCAAGCTTAGCCAATGCGTCTGCTTGTCTATTTTCTTTTCTTGGCACATGTTCAATTTCCACATTCCCAAGCCATCCAATCATTCGTTGGGCATACTTGACGTATGGTAGTAACTCGGGCTTCTTTACTTCATATTCTCCATTGATTTGATTGATCACCAACTTAGAATCTCCATACACTTTCATGTGGAACCTTTTCGTATCTACTGCCATTTCCAATCCGAGAATGAGCGCTTGATACTCAGCTACATTATTGGAGCAATTCTTTGTCAAGGTGAAGGAATAAGGCAGTACTTCTCCATCAGGTGTTACGAACACAACTCCGGCACCAGCTCCTTCTCTATGGGATGCACCATCAAAATACATAAGCCAAGGAGGAGAGATTTCAACTGCAAGTGCATCTTCATCTGGGAGATCGTCGGTGAGTTCCCACTCGGCGGGGATTAGATGATCAGCTAGAAAATCCG
The DNA here is from genome assembly GCA_026008535.1 of Perilla frutescens. Classification (NCBI taxonomy): domain Eukaryota; kingdom Viridiplantae; phylum Streptophyta; class Magnoliopsida; order Lamiales; family Lamiaceae; genus Perilla; species Perilla frutescens. The sequence goes on from BRKX01000002.1 coordinate 50,835,612, forward strand.
CTAGAACTTGTCCTTTCACAGCCTTTTGGGGAACGTATATGATCTCAAACTGTTGCAGTTGGAGATACCATCGTGCAAGCCTATCAGACAGAATGGGTCTCGACATTACATACTTCAAGGGATTTACTTTAGAGATGAGGTGGACAATATGAGCTTGGAAGTAATGTTTCAATTTCTGGATGGAGAACATCAAAGCTAAACATAACTTCTCAATTGGAGAGTACTTTAATTCATTTGGCGTCATCATTCTACTGAGATAGTATAGAGCACTCTCTTTGCCGTTCTCATTTTCTTGGGCTAGTAATGCCCCCATGGATCTCTCTTGAGCAACAATGTATAAAATCAATGGGCGACCTGTCACTGGTGCCACCAACACAGGAGATCTCATAAGATAGTCTTTAATGCTTTTGAAAGCATTACTTCACGACTCATCCCATTCGAAAGGCACACCCTTTTTCATGATCCGGCTGAATGGTTGACACCGACCAGCTAGATTTGAGATAAATCTTCGAAGATATGCTAACTTTCCTTGTAGACTCTTTAACTCGTGAAGGTTACGAGGCTTAGACATCTTCATTATTGCATCGATCTTGGCTTGTTCAATTTCTATTCCTTGGTGGCGAACAATAAATCCAAGGAATTTTCCAGACTTCACTCCAAATGCGCACTTCAGAGGATTCATCTTTAGTTGATATTTTCTGAGTTGCTCAAAGATCATCTTCAAGTCTTCTAAATGGTCAATTCGCCATTTTGACTTCACTACCACATCATCCACATAACATTCGATATTTTTGTGAAGTATATCATCAAAAATCTTTTGCATAGCCCTTTGATAAGTAGCACTAGCATTCTTCAATCCAAATGGCATAACTTTGTAGCAGTATATCCCTTTAGGGGTACGAAATGCTGTGAGCTCTTCATCTTCTGGAGACATACGAATTTGGTTATAACCAGAAGATCCATCCATGAAAGACAGTGCTTCATGTCCAGTGGTAGCATCGATCATCAGTTTGGCAATCGGCAATGAAAAGTCATCTTTTGGGCATGCTTCATTTAAATCTCTGAAATCAACACAAACTCGAATTTGCCCATTTTTCTTTCTCACAGGGACGATGCTGGATATCCAAGTCGGATATTTAACTTCTCTGATGAATCCAACTTCAATGAGTTTGTTTACTTCAGCTTCAATGAGTGGGATCAAGTCTGGACGAAACCACCGTTGGGCTTGCTTGACAGGCCGTATCTCCTTCTTCACTGCTAGATGATGTACAACTATATTTGGATTTAATCCAGACATCTCTTTGTATGACCAAGCGAATACATCTTTGAACTCTTTTAGCAGTTCAATATATGAGCGTTCTTCATCGGCAGTCAAAAGTGCACTTATGTAGGTGGGCCTTGGGTCATTTTCATCGCCCAAATTGATTTCTTTCAATTTGTCGATAGTGGACTTGACACCTTCTTCGAACTGAGGAGGGGCTATCTCTGTATCTTCCTCTTCGACAGTCACTTCTTCACTTGAGGTAATGTGATGTGATGAGGCAATCTCTTCATTCATTTCTTCGGGACTTTTGAACTCTATGCATTTTCTCATTGTTCTGTCTCTTCGTCTCACCCAAATTATGTGTGCCACATTATTTGTCTTGATCACACCCTTTCTAACCAGGCGGAAGATGTCTCGATGCAATTGGTTTTGAACATCACGAGGGATCATGTTTTGAACACCACTTGCAGCATAGTAAGATGAAGCTACGCTTTCTCTATCGGCTTCATCTTCAACGTGTTGCGTAAAGATGACCGTCTTCATCTTGGCTTTTAGCTTTCTTCCACATGACACAGTCAATGTAGTGTATCTCTTCATATGGGAAGGGATCAAACTCCTTACCTTTTGAGTTACTCGAGGTTTATCAAATCCGTCTGAACTTTCAACTTTTGTGATCTTGTCGCCACGTTTTCTACCAAGCCTCTTAAAGACAGATACCCTCGGAGACTTACCAAGTCTCTTGAAAACAGATGTTCTTGGAGTTTTCTTTTTGTATTTGCCAACTGCATCTTCTGTTGATGAAAATTCTCCTTCAAAGACATGGTTTGTTGTAGCCCTTTTGATGGTGATGCGAACGGGATTTTGTGGGACGAATCCCAAGCCTGCCTTAGTGCTTGGAACAGCATGGTCGTTCTTCTTCAACATTCTTTGTGTGGCATTAAGTCCATAGTTCTATTGATCTACAACTTTTGAATGGGACTCCGTCACAGGGCTTTCTTGTGGACTATATCCAGCTTTAACAAGAAGTTTAAATGCTTTTGGGCCAAAATGCTGAGTGGCATCACCATTAATACTTTCTCCATGTTCAATAGCATCGCCTTGTGTTGGTCGAACGAATCCTTTGAGTGGTGGTGGGATAGGCATCTTTGCATCAATTTTGGTGAGATGCATGGTAAGTCCTTCCAGCGATTCTGTTCCAGATACTTCTTTCTTAATCTTTTGGCCACTTCCAAGTTCTTTCTGATGAACCTCTGCCCCTTTTGTTGCCTTTGTGTTAGATAAATAGTACTTTGAGTCAGCAAAGTATGATTCAGCTTCCGTAAAAGGCTTGTGGTCACCAACTATTGTCTTTACAACTCCATCCCGACAATACTTGAAGCATTGATGCCATGTTGAGGGGATAACTTCATTCTCATGTAGCCATGGTCGTCCAAGAAGCATGTTATATGATGTTTTGACATCAATCACATGGAACATTGCGGTTGATTTCATATCATCCATTAGTAAATCCAACCTTATGGCGCCGAGAGCTCTTTGTCCTTCATGGTTGAATCCTTGAATCATCAACCGGCTACCTGAAAGATCCTCCGTAGGAATTTCCAATTCTTTCAATGTTCTCAAAGGCAAGATATTTACTGCAGATCCTCCATCAATAAGTATTCTATTGACTTATTTTTCACATGCATAGCCATTCATGAACAAAGGCCTATTGTGAGGATCAGATCCAAGCTGTAAATCATCATCGGTGAATGTTATTGCAGATATGCAATCATTATCAGCCACATGAGTCTCTTGCTTATCATCTTCTTCATCATTCACAACATTACTAGACTCAGTGATGATAATATTTGTAGTGGCATCATCTTCTTCAAGTGATATTTTCCCTTGACGAGCTAGTTGCATAATCTTATCTTTAAATATGAAGCAGTCATGAATGGCATGTCCAACCAATCGATGATATTTGCAGTACTTCGGGTCATCAGTTCTTCCTGCTTCGTTGGGACGCTTCATTTCTAGCAATTCAATGAGTCTTTCTTTGAGTAAGACATCGAAAATCCCCGAGACATCTGAATCCAGGAATGGATATTATTTTTGTTGCATCTCTTTCAGAGTCATCCTCTTTTCTTGCTGATCATTCTGCTTTGTATCTTTGTCAGCATCCTTTCTGATGAACTTGATGGATGTCTCTTTTGTTGCCATAGACTCTTTCTTTGGTGCTTTGTCGAAGGACTTGGCACTCCTCTTGAAATCTTGCCTTTCTTTGAACTTGCGAGGTTCTTGCATTGGTGGTCCATCAATTCCGCTTGCTGCCATACTTAGCTCCATGTCATGAGCTCTGGTAGCTAGTTCTTCAAAAGTTCTTGGTTGAATTCCTCGCAGGATGTATTGAAGGCCCCAATGCATTTCTTGAATACACATTTCTATGGCAGATGCTTCAGACAAACGATCTTTGCAGTTGAGACAAAGATTTCTCCACCGATTGATATAATCAATCACAGGCTCTTCTTTCCATTGGCGAGAACTTGTGAGTTCCACCATACTGACTGTTCTTTTGGTACTGTAAAAGCAATTGAGAAACTCATGCTCGAGCTGCTCCCAATTGTCAATTGAGTTAGGCTCCAAGTCCGTATACCAGTCGAATGCATTTCCTTTCAGAGAGCGAACAAACTGCTTGACCAAATAATCTCCATAGGTTCCAGCATTATTGCACGTTTCAACAAAATGGGCTACATGCTGTCTTGGGTTGCCCTTTCCATCGAACTGTTGAAACTTTGGGGGTTGATAACCTACAGGCATCTTCAAGTTATCGATCCTTCGAGTGTAAGGCTTAGAATAGACCGCCATTGACTTGGAACTTTCACCGAACCTGTCTTTTATGGTTCCTTCAATGAACTCTTTGAGTTGGTTGATTGGAATAGAACCATCAATTGAAACATTCAACTCTTTAGCAGATGATTTTGCATCATCATTTATTTTCGGCTTCTCAGGTGTTTCGTCGCCATTATTTTCACCATTTTCTTCATGATTCTCTTGACTTACGACTTTTTTCCCTTTCAAGAGCCTCGCAACATGGTCGTCTTGCCTTCTTATATGGGCATACATTTGCTCCATCATCTTTGTCAAATTTGCAATTTGTTCATCAGTAGTCGATCCATCTGCCATCATGACAGACTCCTCAAATGGGTAACTTGTAGATGAATGAGTGTTCGATGGTGCAGCACTAGTCTCCACTTCATCACTTTTCTTGTTCTTGTCAGCCAATTGTAGTTCCATTTTTGCAGGATTAATTGACTGAGAAGTCTCTCTTGCTTGTTTGGCCATTCTCCGTGTAATGACACCAACACTTTTTAAAGAGCTATCTGGAGCAGCCGCGGATGAAATTTTTGTTTTCATCGCACTCTTTTCAGTAGTTGAGTTTTTTGAAGTAGGTGCAGTTGAAGATTTTGTTTTCATTGCACTACTCTGAGCAGACATTGTTCACGAATTTGGTAGAGTGAAAAGATGAGAGGTAGAGATAATCCCACCGGGCGTGCCAAAATTTGTAACACAAATTTTTATATTTAATTTAATAAAACACAAAACAGTCTACAAATAAAATATTTTCGGATCAAGTTTGTATTTTTCGGATCCAATCTCTATTTCTCCTCTGATTAATCACTCTATGAACGATCTTCAAACAGTCTTCGAAGTTTTCGGGGAAGACTTATTTCCTCGATCTTCTTTGACTTGGTCTTTGGTTTTTGACAACGTTAATTTGGAGGGTCGCTGCCTTGTTTCCGGATCAAACGCCGATTTTCGGGTTGAATTTGGTGTAGAACGCTTTAAATTGTCTTGCTTGTGGATCAAACGCCGTCTTCGGGATGATTTTGGTGAAGAACGCCTTTGAATGCTGCTTGAATTTGGAGCAGAACACTTTAAACCGTTTTGCTTTGTGGATCAAACGCCGTCTTCGGGATGACTTTGGTGAAGAACGCCTTTGAATGCCGCAAGAACGCTTGAATATCTAAGAGAACTTCACTTGTGGAATTTCTTCTCAAATTCTTGAACTCTTCAAATGAATTCTGGTGTGTTTTTGAACTGATATGGAGGTCCCTATTTATAGTTGTAGGGAGAGAGAAATAGGGCTGATGTGGCGCGATTTGATTGGCTGCTCAATATTTTGGACTTATCTCTATCAAATCCTTGATTTCTGCACAGATTTGACACGTGTCGACTCCTGATTGGTCGAGATTATCCACATATTTAAATATCAACATTTATTTATTTAATTTAGGAATTAATTCATGTAAATCCCTAAAATATAAATGAATGATATACTTTGATATTTAAATATTTATCTCCATATATTAAATATCAATATCTATTTATTTAATTTAGGAATTAATTTAATTAAATTTCTAAAATATGAATAAATGATATAATTTGATATTTAATTCATTTACATGACATAATTTAATTTAGCCATTAAAATTATCCGTCTACAAAGTGATTGGTTGGATTTTGGATTTTTGCAAACGTGAGCCTCTCCCGCACATATAAACATTGATGATTGATTAATTTAAGTAATAATTATAATTGAATCAATTAAGAGTCCTCTCGTCTGCTTTTCTCAAACGTAAGGTTTTTTTTTCTCTGTATTTTTTTTTTTTTGCTTTTAATTTCTTATATTAGTATTAGCATTTTTTATTTAATAAAATTAATTTTTTTCATTTAAATTGTGATTCAATGCAATTATTTTTATTAATTAATTTATTTATTTTTTAATATAGAATATGGAGAATTTTTTTTCGAAAATCAATAGAGGTTTACATCTTTCTCATCTTCTCGTGTACCTATTGTTAATGAATCGGTGGAAAAACGACCTTGGATATGAGCAGAACTAAATCCAATTGATATTGTTACTAATCCGGAGTTGCGAAAATCGATTGTGGAGTTTGATGTCTTTATTCGATATCAAGTACGAATAAACTACTTAACTAGGGGTCATTGCTAACCAGTTGATCACGTGTATCAGAAAAGAACGATTGATGATTATGAAAGAAGCTTTTAAGATGATTGGTATAAACAATTCATATGGTTAGTATTTAAATTTATGAATTTTTTATGATAATATGTTCTTATTATTTATTTATTTAATGGTGTTTTTTTTGTACACAATATAATGACGTCTTCTGTAAGATTTTTTTTTTCTAGATCCACCACTCACTATATATCCATATATACATATTGAAATAAACATTAATAAATCAATATATATATATATATGTATATAATATTATATTTTATTTCTTTTTTTTTTTTGTAAAAAAACTAAATAGTGAAAAGACCCTTGTAAAAGAAAGATTATTGGATTTGAGATTCATCGTGGGCTTCTCCCATCTGGAAAAATATATTATATTTCATTAATTACGTGTTATACGAGCTTCCCCAACAAGCTCGGTAGTTTGGCGTGAAAAATGGTAAAATCAATAAAAAAAAAGTCTCCAACAGTTGGCCCCCCACGGCCCCGCCTCGGTAAATTGATGTGGGATGAACAGTACACCGGTTGATCAATCGATGCATTGTTCACTATCGGGAGTTTTTTTTTTCTTTTTTATTCTTTATATATTTTATATGAATTTCTTTATAATATTTTATTTATCTTCTTTCTTTTTTCTCCTTTTTGTGTATTTTATGAAACTTATTTTTATCAGTAAAATTTTTATCACATGTAATTTATACTTTTATTAAATGATCTAATATGAAATGTTGATTTTTATTTTGAATAAGTTGATTTTTTTTACATGAACCTTTTAATTTTTGTAAAATAAAAATAAAATTTAATTATTTATTAATAAAAAATAATGAGCAAGAATATATATATATATATATAATCATATTCAATTAAATAATTCGATAACAAAAATTAAATCAATAGTAAAGAGTATCAAAAAAGAATATTCCATTGTAGAGTGAAATGTAGAATGATTTTGTTGGAGATGAAAATTCAAAATCTGTAATTTTAACTGTACAGTAGTGTAGACTTAACTGTATTTTGGTGAAAACTGTTGAAGATGACCTAAGGGCTTCTCCAACGGCAATTGCTAAACGCTTGTTTGTCGTCTTGGGAAGCTCCAACAGGCACACTATCATAAAGTAAATTGATGGAAAGGAGTGCGTCCCTCTCTCCTATACCGTATATTTTTTATTTTTTATTTTCATTTTGTTTTATGTTGTTTTTTATTTAGTATTTAGTTTTTCAACTTTGTTTTATGCTGTTTGTAATATATTTTGTATTTTAAATAATGTGTTATAAATTAATATTAAAATTTGTTTTGAATTGTATTTTTTTTTATTTTTTATTAATTCAAATAAATATTGTTTCAATAATTATTATGAAATATTGAATTTAATTTTAGATTGATAGATATCATATTATATGAAGTTGCATATATTATTGTATATTTAGTATAATGATAAAAAATAATTATAAAAAGAGTATTATCTTTTAGTGTAAAATTATAGAGCATTGTATTACAATGCATACTGCTTGAGATGACTTAAGTCGATTATGATTACACAAAAGAAAGTATATCGGTTTGAATATTATATTGCCGTATAAACGACAATTGGCACATTTTTTTAAAAAAAAAAGTTATATAAAATATAATCTCTTCTCCCTGTCATATATATATTTTTTTCTTTCCTTTCCCTAGTTTTTTTTATTAAAAAAAAAAGTTGAAATGTAGTGCAGACTGCCTGAAGTGAGGCTGCAAGCGAGCGAGAGATTGGAGTTTGGTGCGTCTTCCGTCTTGACCAACATCCTCATTTCCCTAACTAATCTTCAAACCATCCTCCACTACACATACTACATTGATTTAAGAAGAGATGAAACGTTCTTACTTCAAATTGTGATAATATCGCCATATCCATTATTCATGAAATATTTTTGTATTTTAAAAAACTAAAAAGGTAGATACTCAAACACGTGAAACACACATACTCTTGGCCATTTAATAGTGTTAATACAACAACTAATGAGGTTGTATATTAATTTGACCTAACTGATTGCGGGGTTTTGCTCCTAAAAACATACGATAGTCTTAAATGAATGTTGGTCAGGAAAATTTTAAGTATTTTAAAAATGAAAACGATATAAATAATCAAAGGGGTGGTGGCGCAGTTGGCTAGTGCGTAGGTCTCATAGCTTCGAGTAATCCTGAGGTCGAGAGTTCGAGCCTCTCTCACCCCATAGTCATTTTTCAGCTTTTTGTTGTTTTTGTGAAAATGTTCAGAACTACAAAATATGTTAGAAAAGTTTTTGACTTTTTTTGTATAAGACGAATATTCAGGATATGAGTGCATATTTGCCTTTGTTATTATACACTATTACACAATTCCCTTTTCTTTTCCATGTAATGACGTAATTAACTTAGTGCTAAGTGGAAATGGTGGTGCAACTTTAATTATTTTACTAGTATCTTTCACGTATTCTTACGTCAAGTAAAATTTAGGAAATAAATGAAAATTCATATTTTTTCTACTTTAGAATGACAAGTTGTTTTCACGATTAAGCCGATATATATAAGTATTGATGGATAATAGATATTCAAAATCATATTTAATATTGTACTTTACTCCGTTAACTTACATATATCTATAATTCTATATAGTCTATACACATTATATTGGATTTTTATTTTATATATCACACGCTGATTCCATACTTAATCCTACAAATGTACATTGACATTTGGCATTATTATTAATAACCTTTCGCATCAAAATTTATTGATCAACAATTCCATTAAACAGTTCCAACTTACAATTCCATTAAACAGTTCCAACTTACAATTCCATTAAACAGCATTCATCAATATAACTATATTACGACACTCTACACACAAAAATGCATGCTCAATGAAATATATATATATATACACGTATACATATATAGATATATTCAAAACTGAGTGAGTTTGTACACATTGCTTAAGAAATGATGAAATATTGTTGAATTATTGATACATTCCAAACCTATTTTACAATATATATACCCTCGAAAAATACAAGTAAATAAAAAGAACAAAAAATGGACACCATCAAGAGAAGGGTATAAATGTCAAGTGTTCTTCTCAAGAACCGAAAGTGCCGGCGTTAGGTAGTTATTTGCTTTGTCGGGTAAGTGAGCAACCTATGATAAACCAAGATCATAGAGTTTTAGATAGAAAGAAATATCATATCATCTTACGGGTCAAAATATGAAGTGGGTCATTACCAGCTCGTACAGCTCTTTACCGGGCTCGGCTACATACTCGTAACACACCTAATCAGTCGGAAGCAGAAATCAGCTACATCACTCGATCCTAATCAGTTGAATGCAGAGAGAATGAATAGATATATATACTCACATCAAAGCTCTTGTTTCTTGCTGTTGCATCATGCAATGCTTTCACGCATATATCAGCAACATCTGCACAACTTATGCCCTACATATATATGCCCGTAGATGCTAAGAAACGTCGCAGAATCATATAGTAGCCTGATAATATAGCATCATCTAACCTGAGATATTCGGTTTCCTTGATCGAAGATCAGAGCTCGTTGGCCACCAGGTTCTTCCTACAAAAGACAATTTTATTGCGATGCATCCAACATTCAAACAAGAGTATAGGACATAAACGTAACATCCATTTTCTCACGCACTGTTCAACAACAATTTTACTTTCACTAACTCAGGTTGCCAATGGTTCTATACTAAAAGTGTGCTAAACGTTATTGCCTATACAAATGTGTCTAGAATTTTTTCATTTTTTACTCAAAGATTTATTCATGGCAGACGCAGTCGGATGAAGATGGATTAGATTAACATGTAGCAATATCCTTATCCTTTATTTCCATGTATTAAACAACAACTTCCATTATGTTCATTGTCCGTCCATTACTTCTCCGATCCGTTGGAATGCCTTGAAGAATCATGACGCCAAATTGGACGGGGGACTCGCTGATCTTGGGTAGGGGTTCAGGCAATGAAGTAGCCCTCGATGGGGGTTTGGAGGCAACGCTCCCGATGTTCACGGTATATGTTATGATTGGCCTGGGTTTTTTGTTTTGGGCTTATTTCCTAAACCTATGTTTGGTAGGGTTTTGGGGTTATATAAACTTCTCTGTAATCTGAATTCTGAACATAACACTATATCTTCTATTTCTGGTATGTGGACGGTAACCAACACATTGTTAGTTAGGGATGTTAATCAGGTCAGTTTCGGACCACCCCTATTGGGGTGTCGGACTATTAGATTCGGGCTAGATTTTCTTCGGGCTGAAAATTCTTGACATCCCTATTGTTAGTGAACGGTCTGTTATATAAACCTAGCGGTTTTCTTGCATTCTGTTCTTACATTCTCCAACAGCAGAAATGTTTCACCAACAATTTCATGCAGTGAAAAAAGGAGATCCAACTAGTAATCAAGTAACTCAACTTTCTGACACCCTTTATGTTTAGACATAACATTTTTCCAGTAAACATGTATAAACTGGAACGTTACGGGATGATCATATTATTTGATAATGTCGACTGAATGGAGCAGGCAATGACAATGAAGATTGTAATAGCTTCGTTATCTAGAGGAATAAATTCAAAGACTGTTTCAATATCATAAAAAAAATTACCACTAGAGGACCGGGACGGATAATGGTGTACCCGAGGCCCGATCTTCTCAGTGAATCTTCCCCAGCCTACAGAATTGCAACATAAAGAGATGAGTAACACGGTTAGAAAATTGAAAACCTAAAACAAGGGATGCGATGGAAGAGTACCTTCTTAGCCTTCAGAACCTGCTCCCTTCGGGTAGCCTCGATTCCTGATCCCGTACATGAAACTAAAATGAAATCCGTTTCTTGCCCAGTCTACAATGAGCAGAATCGTTTCAGATACTAAAACAGAACATCTCTAGAAACCATAACAAAATCTTGCTAATAAAACACTCGCCCTTTTAAATTTTTGTGTTTGTGAGAAAGGAGGCAGCATAAGTAAGAGACGAGCGTACTTCTATGAAACTTAGGTGTAGGTAGTAAAAGAGACCAGAATAGGACTCATAAGAAGCAAGAGATGAAATCCTGCCCACTCCATGAAACGAATAGACTGTTGATCACTACCATTGTATGCTATTTTCTTCTGCCTGATCGTACAAGTATTGTTTTGTATATTCGAAAATGCTATTAATTCAGCAGACAATTATCTAGAAATCTTATAACTGAGCTTACAGGCAAAGCTTTAATATATTCGAAAATCAACTGGAAGCTTCTCAAGTCTTGTTTTCCACCGACGGGTCCTTCAGCAGGTTTCTGCAGTCGACAAGAATGATGTTAACTAATCTTGTCCAGCTTGTCATTATGAACAGAAAATGCAATCTATGCATGATATTCAGCTAAAACTAAAATCTATGATCATACAATTCTACAAAAATATTAGAAATAGAATTATAAAGGGAAATGCGATCATTTAAAGCAAACCTGCCGCCTTGGCTCAAATCGGATAGTCAATGTATGTACAAGGAACGGATCCAGTGGAGGATCATCTGGCTTCACAGGTCTAAACGATGAAAATGGCACCCGAACCTGATCAAAGTAGAACATATGAGGAAAAAAAATTGTAGAAATCAAATGTACGATGATATAACAAGCTAATTAGAAAGAGCAGGACTTCAGTTGGTTTAGTGAAGATAGACACTTATTTTTCTTGGAATATTACACACTTTAAACTCACCCTGCAAAAGCCGACTTTTGTGCTAATCCTGGCAAAGTACATTGTACTCTGTGATGTGTCAGCCAAAGGACCGGCTTCAAGAATTATTACATATGATCTTCCATTCCCACCAACAGAGAACACGAGACCCTCATACCTTAATGTTTCCATGTGAACGTGTAAGATTGGTGAATCATGGAAGCGGTGATTGAGTGCCAATTCATCAGCAGAAATATTTGATTTATATTCATGGGGAACTGCTTATGTAGGGATTCTATACCTGTCAAGAGTAGATCCCAGAGGAAGTGAGAGTCTCTTTGACAGTTCAACATAGCCTCCTCGAGTGAAAACGTATCCTATTTGATTAAGAGGAAGGATTTGAGGAAACACGAAAAATAAAAGTAAAAAATGCTAGAGGTATTAGATCTGGTACATAATTCTTCATCAGATCTACACTGATGATACCTGAGAACTCCGCATCTCCATTCTCGGTGAACTCGAACTTAGCTTCCATTCCTCCATCATACTTAGAAGCAACGACATCCTGAAAATACGTTCCTTGACGGACCTCCCATCCATTCAATGAATCTTCGGACTTGAACTTTGTAATCAAAAGCTTGCTTTTGCTACTTTTTCCAGCTCGTAGTTGTGCAAGCTGGTTGTTATAGTCCTAAAATTCCAGGGAGTTGAAACAAAATCAAATTTTATTTTGATCATGAGAGAAGGCTAATTTACTTTAGTAATAATATAAATATAATTTATCACTAATCAAGAACTGCATTCCGAATTCCAATGCACTGCTATGATGTTATAACTTAGAATGAGTTAACCATCAATGTCCAAGTGGACATGAATTGAAAATTCATGATACTGAGGACAACTCAATATGACGATATATGATAATGACCGATAACTATAAGATCTACAATGAAGCAAATAAATTATCCTCTTGAGCTCATCTGGTGCTCTACTAAACATTTCAAACAACATTATTGGATTTACAAAAGCCGTTTTGTTAGTGTGGTTTATTCAAAGAAGCATAATAATTGTCCCCGTGAATTAGGAGATGATATATAGTATTTGAGCCATAGTTATGTAAAAACAGTAAGTACCAAAAGAACACTCAGAAGTTTGCATGTATCAAACCTGAAATGCTTTGGTGAGATTATAAACACCAAGATGATCAACCCTGTAAAGATCCCCGGTGATCGTGGAGCGAGCTGTTGCACAGTAGATAATCTTGTTGCAGCCTTCAACAGCAGCTTTCAGAGTGGTAGGCTCACCAACATCTCCCGTCACAATCTCCACAGAAGTTGGAAGCATATCGACAACTTTTTTATCGGCTTCCCTCACTAAAGCCTGGCCATCAAAAGTTGTGATCCTATATACATCAGGTCTAAATTATAACAAGAAAAATGTGAGTTCTTGGAGATGTACAATCAAAATAAAGCACATTCATTAAAGGTATCATTATTAAAAAAAAAAAAAAAAGGATCAGGGGCCAAAATTGTGACAAGAATAATATAAGTATCTGAATATATATACAAATTGGAACTAGGAAGATACATATTAAAGACTCAGAAAAAATGTTCTCATAAACTGCGAATTTCAGAAAATAATGTATAACTTTGATATATAATTGAAATTATAAATTGCAACCTGCAAAGTTAGTGAGTTCAAATCTTACAACTTACAAAAATAAAACATGATAAATGAAAGAAAAAAAATGGGTAAAAAGAAATAAATATTCATAAAAAAGGATATGAAAAACCGTGAAACCATCCTAAATCTTGGAACCAAAACCAGGCCATAACAACTAAGGCTTTGTTTCGGTTCCAATTTGGAACTGGAACCGTGGTTAACAGTTCGGTTTCAATTACGGATGGCCATGTCTACCTGGAAGACTCCAACTTCCCTCCATGTGTGATCCATACTACCACATATTGCACTTATATTTTATATTTTCCTTGTTTGTATATTATATTGTTAATTTTTAAATTGTATTTATATGATATTTTTTTCCTTTTCCCTTTGTTCATACATTATGCTTATAAATTTGTAAAATTGTATATATTAACTTGTATTTTATATTTGTGTTAGGATCTCACTTATAACTTTTGGGCTTATATCCCACTTATAATTGTACTTGTTAAACTTATTTTTCATAATACTCCCTCCGCCCACAAATATAGTTCCCTCCCTCTTTATTATACACATAATAAGAAAATGTATTTAATGTTATTGAAAAAGTACAATTACATAAAAATTTCCTACTGATTCCTTTATTTATTCATCATACTTATTCCTTTATTTATTCATACAAAAAATTGAAAAATGTCCCGAGTCCATTTTCCGGCGACGGAACACTTGGCCGTCAGAGGCTGGTGTGGAAATTGCACAATAATAAATATAAACAAGTGGAATTTTAAAAAATAAACTAAAAATAGAATTCCTACTAAAAAAATAAAGAAGCTTGAAAAAAGATAATTTACCCTTTTATTTAAGTGCTAACGTTTTCAAGGCAGGGGGCGACACTTAGGCATCTATACTAAGCAGAGCAGTGCATATATTGTATTGTATGGGCTGGTTCAGCAAAATATTTTTGGAAATTTAGAATTCATCAGTAAAGAAGTGTTACTGTTAAATGTACCTTGACAGTGTAACCCCTAAGCATAAGCTTTCTGACCACAAGGCGGCCGACGCGGCTGGTGGCGCCAACCACCAGCACGGTGGTGTTCTGAGCGCCGGGGATGGCGAATTCGCACATCGGCCCGCCCTCCCTCAACAACAGCGCCGTCTCGTCGTCGTCGGTCCTCACCGTCCTTGAAATCTGCCCCAGTCCAGAGAATTTCCTCCACACCTCATCGAAAATCTGCCGAGACCTCCGCCCCAGCCCCACCGGATTCACCTCGTCCAGCCGGTTCTTGATCGTGGTCGCCGCCGTCGTAGTGGCGGCGGGAGCAACCTGCGCCTCTCCATCTTCCGGCGGCGGCGGCGGCGAGTTCTCCTCTTCTTGAACTAATTGCTTCCGCTTGTTCTTCCTCCTCTGCTGGCTCTTCTTCTCCTTCCCGGTTGGTGAGGCGGCGGCCCTCGTCTTAAACGCCCTCATTCCGCCGCTCGCCGCCGCCGGCTCCATCCATCGCCGATTGCATGGATTTTGGTTACCGAAGATTGTTGATGTTAGAGCAGCGGAAGCAGCACTCATCACTCCCCACGTTTCTCTTCGCAAGCAAATTCTTGGATTTTTCTACTAATCTTTTCTTCTTCCTTTTTTTTTTTGGATGAAATTTGGCAAATCACAATCGAATTTTCTTGGTTTTGGATGAATTGAAATGTTGAAGTTGTAGCAACTGGTATTTTGATGAGTCAGACTGTGAAAGTGACAAACCAGGAATTCAGACCACATAAGATGGAGCAACTAAAAATTCAAGATTTGGTTAATCGTGGCGCACAAACTCAGAGACACGTAACTCTATTAATTTCCTTTCGTTATTTTTATTTTTATGTAGGAACATAACTTTTGGATAATAATAATATTTTTGTATCAGCCATAGCTTTTCCATACAGATACCATTTTTTTTTAGTTTTCAAATTAATAATCCCACTTAATTCCAAAAATATGTATATTCTTCAATTAAACAATCTATACACGCACCCAAGCGTTCACCACCACGCGCCGCCGTCGAACTCTGTTGTCATCTAACTATCATCCAATTAGTTTTGGGTAAATTATACAAATTCATGAATCATTAAGCTTTGAAATAAAAATATTATGAATTATGATTAATCACACTCTATGTCCTAAATTTCAACACCGAAAAATGGTGTGGCTCGACGTTGTTTAGGTATAATATATGATGTGGAAAATATAAAGGGATGACTGGTAGGTTGAAATAGAATGTGAATGGAATTATGAGGGAGAATTTCACTTTTAGTCTCACTAGAACAGGATCAAAACACTTTCGGTTTCATATCTTTTGTTTTTGGTCTCATAATTTATTAGCTCGACACTTTTGGTCTCAAGTGTTTTTTTTTTTCGATATTTTTGGTCCCCAAGTGTTTTTTTTTCTACATTTTTAGTCCTAAAACTAACAGTATATATTTTTTTTCAACATTTTTTTCCGTATATTTTGTCGACAATTTTACTGAACAAAAACCGTATATTGGCAAGAAGTTGAAATGATTTTGTTAGGCATTTTGCCATTAACAATTTTTTTTTTATTGTAATCTAATTAATAATAATTATAAACTATTTTGACTAACAACACCAATAGTTATTATTTGTAATTAATAATTAATAAATATTAATTATTATTTATTTTATCTATTTATTAACAAAATGAAATCAAGAAAAAATATCTAGTAAAAATTATCTTTTTAGTTTTGTAATTATCTATACATGAAAATAAATAATAGGCCTAATAGTATAAAACAAAACAAAACAAAGATTTGTATTTTTATTTTATTTTTTGAATTTTACCTATTTCTTTTAATATTATCAATTTAACCATGTATTAGTCAATTGAGTAAAATTAAGGATAAATTATTGTTTTAATCAAAATTAAGTAATTAAATTTTTGTGACATTTTTAGGTTAATCAACAAAACATTATGCCATTAATAATTAATAATTTTCTTATTAATTAATTATTTCATCGATTTTGAGACCATTTGCGGATTCGGGTGTGTCCAGTGAGACCAAAAATGGAATTTACTCTCACGCGCAACTCACGTGGAGGCCCCCATCTACATTTGACGGCCTCGTTAAAAAAATAGGACTAAATTTGAGAATTTTAATCGAATGTGATTACATTTAATGTCAAAATTCTTGTAAGGACCATTTTAGAAAATTTTGGGACCATTTGCGGATTCGAGTGTGTTCGGTGGGATCACAAATGAAATTAATTCGCATTTTGCTGGATATTTATTGGGCATTTTACTTGATATTCTGTTAGGGATGTAATCGAGCCGAGTCGAGTCGAGTATTAGGCTTATCGAGCTCAAGCTCGATAAGAAAGACTCGAAGCTCGACTCGACTCAAGCTCGGTCGAGCTTTGATTTTTCGAGCTCGAGCTCGACTCGATATCAAACTCGGCAATCTCGAGCTCGACTCGATTAAGTATAAATATTAAATCAAAAATTAATTTTAAATAAAAATAATTTAATTATTAATGATATATATGTAAAATATTTAATTATTAAGGGTAAATTTGTAATTGCTTCAAAGCTCGATTAAGCTCGATAAGGCTCACGAGCCTGTCGAGTTCACTATTATGGAGCTCGAGCTCAAGCTCAGTAACTACTCGAGTAGCTCGAACTCGAGCTCGACTCGACAAATCTCGAGTCGATTTTGAGTTTTCACCGAGTCAATCCTGAGTAGCTCACGAGTAGGCTCGACTCACTTACACCCCTATATTCTGTTGATTATTTTGCTGAAAATTTTCAAGATATTATGTTAGATTTTTTGCTAGATATTTTCCTCTTTTTTTCTTAATGATTTGCTGAAAAAATGAAACCAAAATGTCCTTTGAATAAATATATATATATATATATATACATACATACACATACATATACTACACTTGGGACTAAAAATGTAGAAAAAAAATACTTGGGACCAAAAGTGTAAAAAAAAACACTTGGGACCAAAAGTGTTGAGCTAATAAACTATGAGACTAAAAATGAAAGATATGGGACCAAAAGTGTTTTGACCCTATTCTAGTGGGACTAAAAGTGTAATTATCCCGGAATTATAATTCTAATTATCATTCCCAACCCTATGGCTGAAGTGCTTGATCTAATGCAAGAAGAGACGCAGAGGTACTATAAGTGCTTGATCTGATATTTGGCTCATCATATAGCCCTCAAATATCCGTATGCACTGTCTGAAAAAGAACTACACTCTTGTTTAGAACAGGAAAATGTTTGCCTTTGTTGTTTTGCCATATGACAAATGTCACAGGCTTATAATTCATCAAACTTGTCATCTTAAAAAAGATCTCTTTAAATGAGGTACTATATATGTTTTATAGTTGTCGTGGTCTTGTGGAAAGATGCCATTGCAGCTCATGTCATTGCCTAGGACAGTAGGACTAAGGGTATTAGTAGTCCTACTAACACAAGCCACTAACAACGTGGAAGTGTTTGAAAACATACAACTTTCGTTTCAGTTTTCCAATTCTCATAACATGCTCATTGTTTTAACTATGTATCAAATAGTGTGTAAGTAAAAATAAGATCTTCCCAGAAATATTCTTGGTGAGCTGCCCCACCGAGATAAAATTGTGTGTGAAATCTGGAGTAAACAACACCTTTTGAAGTATAATGTCATCACTCATCACTTATTTGTGCTTCTCCAATAAGATGTGTCCAAATACTTGATCCATTTGGCAGATATATCTACTATGGCTGTTCGATATTTCTTAAGGTAAGAATTAAATCTGAATTGCATCACATATGCGTACTAGCACTGCAGTCCACTATTCACTCAGTTTTCTGAATCTCATGTACTATCCCAAAGGCATAATGCCCCATATACTGATTATCTGGTTCAGATGGTGCATCGACCAAATTAACATTATTTGAAGTATTATCTCCCATACCCACCTTTAACAAATAGTTTCTAACATATTTAGCTACTTGAGCTTGAATCAACTTATTTATCTCGGATAATTGATCTCTTGGTTGACTTCTAGAATCATTTTTCACAGTCAAAATATCATCATCATCAAAATGAGCTCTTGCTCTTCTTTTATCTGATTTAAACTTCTTGTACCAATTGGGTACTTCAATGATGACACTTAAGCTAAAACTTCTCGTTTTCACTCAATCTCTTCTTAAAGCTTTTCAAATCTATATCCTTGAGTCCTTTGGTTTGAATACATTGCATTACGATCATTCCTATATGAATAGACTAAAGAGATCTTCTTTTGATCTTTAACTTGTAAGACCATCGAATATGCTCTACTTACCATGGACAGATGATCTAAAATCAATATCTGATTCCTGATTACTTCATATGAATCATTGAGACCCATTAAGAATTGCATTATCTTTTTATTTTCATCATTTTGCTTATTAATCTCCGAAGCTCCACAAGTACACACTTGGGATGGTACCAACAAACATAGCTCATCCCATAGAGTTTGTAGATTATTAAAATACATTAGCACATATTGATTACCTTGAGCATACATTGCTAATTCTCTTTTTAATCTATATTTCTTTGGTCCATTAGTTCGACCAAATCGATGATGAAATTCATCCCATTGTTGTTTTGAATTCTCTGTATTGAAAACCACATTCTAATTCCTTTGAAATATAATTTATAACCCATGCAGACACTAAGTAATCAATATTTTAACCACTGCTTGTAATCGATTGAGCAAACCCCCTATACCATTCATGAAGGTTACCATCTAACAATTCCATATTCAATAACATACAAGGATGATCATTTGGATTCACATGTAGAGCATTGTTGTTGTGATCTCGATAAATCATCACTTCTCGACCTATATCCATGCCTCCAGCATTGACGTGTTCCATTGGTGGATCCACAATCTAATTACTATTGTCTCTTTACTCGTAATTTGATGCAGTATTCATTCCAGCATCAACGCGAAATCATGCTTCCTCATTGTATAGTTGAGACTATGGCACTCGTTGATTTTGTTTCGGCATGATCCAAAAACCAAATTTTATTGTGATCGATTTGATTTAACAATATGATCAAGGTTAATCAAAATCGAGGTAAGAATCAAACTTTAATGGGTAGAAAAAAAAAAATCGAACAAATGGCTCTTGATACCATGTAAAGTTTGATACTAAAATGAAAGCCAACATTCATCATCAGAAGAAAACAATCTGTATCATTCTCTTACAAAAATCAAATAAAAAATACATTGTGTGTTTTATTTATTTATATTGCTAAGCTAACACACACACACCTGTAATCCTTAATTCTTGTCTTTCTCCAATGGCAAGGATGAAAGTTTTTCGATGGTGATTATGCCCATAAATCATAAATGTAAGTAGTCCACGCCAGATACGAAGTGGTCCAAGCTCAAGATATATTTATGAGAACTTAACATGCATAAAAATATAATCATAACTTAAATTAAAATAAAAATTCAAAGCATGATAAGAAATGTAGGTAGGTACACCGTATATTTCTTGTTAAAAAAAAAAAAAAAAAAAAGCCCCTGAGACAACACGTCTTAGGAATCGGTAGTTCAGACAATCCGCGAATAACAAATTACATCTCTCTATCCGTATTTCCTTACCAACCTGTAACGCTGCCACCTCGGCTCACTCCCACTGATCACCACTGCCACCGTTTCCACCTTCCACTGTGAATGTAACGCCCAAATTTATGGCCACCACCGTCGACGCCGTCAATCCTCCTCCGCCGTTCTCCTCCCACGCCCGCACCGGAATTACGCCGGAACACTTGAATCGCATCGACATCAACCTGCTGTCTCAGTCGGAATTGCAAGCCCTCTCTCTCTGCTCCACCTCCGCCTTCGACGACGCCGTTTCTCCGCAAGTCGACCGATCAGTCTTCAATGAGTCCGCCGGAAGCCGCCGCCAGACCTACTCCCGCCTCCACCACCGCTCGCACTCTCGCCTCCCTCGCCTCCACCCCTCCCTTAAGCCCCACAGCTATCCCCACCATTCCTCCGATCCCGTGAGTCACTCTATTGTCCACTTCCTCAAACACTTCCTCGACGGCAACCACAGCCCCCCGCCCCCGCCGCCTCCGGCGCCGCAGGAGTCGCCGGAGGCCGCTGCGGGGGACGTAGGTTTTCTAGGGTTACAGGAGAATTTGAAATTTAAGCGCAATAGGGTGATGAAAAACAGGAATTTGAGTAAAGCGAAGCTTTTGGAGAATGGGGTTGGGATCGAGCTGCAGCGAGTGAATGGGAAAAATGAGATGGTGGATTTTGCGGAATTAGAGAAGAAGGGGGATGAGTTGTACGGTGATGAATTGAAGCGGAGGACGGCGGGGTTGGAGACTGAAGAGGCTGTTTTGGGTTTTTTGAGGGATTTGGAGGGACAGTGGTGTAGCAGGAGGAAGAAGAGGAAGTATGTTGATGCTGGCGCGCTTGGAGATGCATTTCCGGTTGGCTGGAAGCTCTTGCTTGGCCTTAGAAGACGCGATTATAGGGTCTCTGTGTATTGCCGGAGATACATAAGGTGGTGGATTAATTGTGTTAAATTCTAGCATGCTTCACTGCAGAATTATTCAAGTATTACATATCTAAATGCACACACTCTATATGTACGCAATGCTACGAACTTATCCTGGGACAAACACCATTTAGAATATCTCATTACAGTTTGAAAGGCCTCTTTGTTTCAAGATTCGACTCGAGGCCTTCATATTTTTGGGTTTAGGTATGCGTGGCAATTAATCATCGAGTTTGGGTGTCCATGAATACTTGAAATAATGGAGTGCCCCTTTACTACTCATGAATCTATTCTACATGTATAATTGTGAGGAACTCTCTATCTTGCTGTGGCCATTATTGCTTAATGTGTTTACTCTGCTGGTTGGCAAAAATGTTAATATAATGATTGCACTTCAGCTTTGGCTCATAAGGCAAAAATTAGATATATGTTTCTCTGCTGTTGTCTAACTGTTGATCTTTTCAGTAATAGTCACCCGACACCGTGCTTATACATCATTTTTTCTTCCATCATCCTGCTGACTTTGTGCACTAGTTTCCTTGTCAGTCATACGACATGACTGGTAGTATGATATACTCTCTTTCTTAAGGTTTTGTGTCTTTCGGGTGAAGCGTAAACAGTGAGGAAATGCTCTTTAAGCCTTTGTTATTAATTATCATCTAATTTGTGAGTATGTTTCTCTCTAGAAGATGTCGTTCTGATGGTTAGTGCTTAATCAATGCCCAATGTCAAGTCTCACCCATTGCCGTTCCTGGGAATCAAATCTTCTTTTATTATTTACCTACTTTTCTACTGAGATAGGTCTCATGGCACCTTTTAAGATGGCTTGTCAATGTTGATAGGAAACCCTTGGACGGACATGTGTGTAGATAAAAATGTCTCTAATGTTTATTCTGTTATAAATATACATCAATAATGATTTTATTTTAGTTTGTCTTCATTATAGAGAGCCGGGCAAAACAATATGCTATTCTTTTCATAACAAATTGCGAGATTTATGGAGAGCATGCGATCTACTTCGGAGTTCTGTTTAGAGATTGCTAAATTTCATTGTGATGTACCCCATCAGAGTTATTTACTTCATAATATTTAGTACTTGATTCTATGGAACTTAATGGCAAACCACTCTGATATCTGGCATTAAGTGTCAATGCACCCATGAATGTTCTCTTTTTCTGATTATTCTAAAAGTTCTATTTTTCAATTGTTTCTTCTGATGGTTGGTTGTTTGGGGCTTTGATCGTTATATTGATTTTACTTTCACATCATGGGTCACTTGTAGCTTTGTTTTCTTATCCAATACAGACCAACTGAAGTTTTTTGTGATTTTTGAAAACTAATTTTTCTTTTACCTGACTATCACCATCCAAATGGTCATACTGTATTAGTGACAGATAAATAGAACTTTTATGGGTGAGGAATATGCTGCATGCATGAGGAGAACCTGATTGAAAAGCAATTCCATAATCTGCTGGCTTCATTTTTTTTTTTCACACCCGTCTATTTACATTGTACAGCTGTGATTTCATCTTCGTATAACTTGTTTTAAGGTATTGGGATCTTCTGATTCGGGTTTTCTTCCTCTCCTTTCCAGCCCTACTGGACAACAATTTGTGTCATGCAAAGAGGCTGCTTCCTTTTTGAATTCCCATTTCGGGGGCGATGATGCAGATCAGCAAAAGGATAGAAAGACTCCTAGTATTCAGCACACTTATGCCTTGTCTTCTGAAATGGTAAGCATAGTAATATCTTATTCTCTTTCTTTTCTGGATATCTTTACAAAATTTATATGCAAATCTTTGTAAAACGTCACTAAATAGAGCTGTAACAGGATGCATGTCCAGCTGACACGACAGATGATATGCCACATGACATTGTAGCTCATTCAGCACTGGCTAGAAACTCATCCAATTCCCATGAGAATGAGAATTGCTTGATGGGCATAGAGAATCTCCCTGAAGTTCAAGTTCGGGACATCTTTGAATGTTTCAAATGCAAGCTGACATTTGACGAGAAGGATGTTTATTTGCAGCATTTGTTTTCGTTCCACCAGAAGACTACTAAAAGGTACAAACTTGGGACACCCGTTGGGGAGGGTGTGATTATCAGAGATGGAAAATATGAATGTCAGTTCTGCCACAAGGTTTTTCAGGAACGGCGTAGTTATAATGGTCATGTAGGTAGTCATGTTAGAAACACTGGAAAAAACTCTAGTGAACCAGCTGCTCCAATTGATGCCCCCAAAAATGCTGAAGCTGCGTTACAGGAGGGCATGCCCTCAGGATCATCGAAGATGGATGCTTTGATTGAAATTGCCCATAATTCTATTTTCGAAACTTCAACTAGTGGAACTGGTGAACAAGCCCTAGAGAATCACTCTGCTGATGTTTTGAGAGTAGAAGAAGCTCAGGCAGCCTCCAATTGTCATGAAGAAATATCAACTCCTGATCCTGCTGAGATTCAAGCAGAAAATACCAGTGCTGACAGAACTCTTTTTGAAGACTTGAATCATGGTGGCCATGTCATGATAGAGGATAATGACATCTTGAAGGCCTGTAATGTGAACATTAAGACGGATCCCACTCTCATAAATGACTCAGAGCCTGTTGGGTCATGTGAAATTCAGAAGTATGAAAACAGTAGCTTGGATGGGGATTACAGAAACAAATCTGTGAACCCCAACGAAGATCATCTACAGGAGACAACTGATCTAACAGTTGAAGAGATGGATTTTGAGGGTGGAGTTTCTTCGGTTCCCTTGACACAGTCATTCCAGTTCTTTCCACCCTTTGATTCTGTGTCAAATAAGGTATCATTTGGTTGCTTGTGTTGATAATAGTTTGTGAAAATTGATGATATTCATGCATCTTAGCTCCATTCCAGGCCATGTTACAGTGCATGATATCCAGTAAACTTTAGAAATCCAGAAAGATTAAAGATGATTATAGTAACTTTCACGTGCTCTTGTCTGAGCCCTGTATTAAAATTCTTACATATTTTAAAGCACCCATCAGCTCTAGCTTTTGATACATTATTCAATTTATATTGACTATATCACATCATAGCAGGCAGACCTAGTAGTTTTACATATAATTCCCTTTAATTTTTGCATTATGCTTATATGCAGGGAGAACATGAATTTTCTGTTGATGAAAAGCTCGAGAATGTTACTGCATTTGAAGAACTCGAGTTTGATGATATGGAGACGTTCAAGTATGGTTTTGGGAATGGGCAAGAGTTATCCTCTTTGCCCGGAGGCTCCATCAATTTGGATAGTAACAGTGTGTTGGAAGATGGATTTAATTCTTCAGTTAGATTCGACACAGAGGAAATTATGCTGAATACTCTGCACACAAATCAGCTAACTGTATGTGTTTGGTGCAGAGCAGAGTTCAGACTCGAGGGTATTGGATCAGAAACTCTATCAGATTCTATAGGTTATATGTGTCCAACATGCAAGGCCAAAATATCGGGGCACTTCGATGGTGGTCTCTCAATGGATCCTCATAATTTCTGATAATTGTGCATTATCACATGCTGCTCTCATGGGTAAATTTTCTCATTTGTTAATGCTGATTCGTACGCTGAAATCTAGATCTTGTCGTGATGTTTACTTATTCCATGATGGTGTCCATAATTCCCGAAGCTATTAAGCATCAAGTTGATGGATTGACTAGGTTAGTTTAAGTGAAGTGGTGGATGTAATTCCTCGTGTGGAACTCTGTATTTTAAATCCTGAAGCATGTGGGGTGTTTCCAGTACGGGTTTTTTATTCTTCCCTCATGACGAAATGAGATAGTTTTATTCAGGACTTCATCACAGAGAAGTCTATTACTTCTCTAATGGTTATGTATGCTCGTTTTTCCTGTATATTGTCTCTGATATGCTCAGGGCCTTTTTGAACACTATTAAGTCACTTTGAAGACGATAAGGATAACTTGTAGTTGATTGCTCCGTCTTTTGTGGCCTTTCAGTTACATTCCGTTTGAGGAGAGAAGCTCCAGATGTTATGAGTAAAATGTCGTTAACCTTGTGGAGGAACCGAGCTTGTTTCATTGTCGCAGTCACAGTGTATATGAGAGACTACGTAACTTGTAGGGATACAAAAAAGGCAGATGATTTCTGCTGCTTGTCCATGTTCACCTAATGTAAATTCTCTTACTACCTTTTGCTCCTGCTCTCTCTCTCTCTCTCTCTCTCTCTCGCCCGAGTTGCTGTAACTTATTAGGAAAATCATACTGATATTTGTATTGTAATATCTGTTTTTATATGTTGATGAGAAGCATTTTCGGGAGGTTGTTTCGGCTGGGTTTGAATTTCTGATTTTCTATGGTCCATTATTTCTGGCTTAAGCAGTTCTATCATGTATGATTGTGTCCGTTTAATAGTATCATGCCATTAGGGCTGTAAATGAGTCTAAATCAAGCTGAACATACACTTGTTCAAGCTTGTTTGACATAACATCAAGTTTTAAAATTTTTGCTTGAGTTTGTTTGGTTATTGATCGAGTTTGAGTTCAAACGAGATAGAACATGAATCGAACTTGAGTTTTTATACGTGTTTGCACTAAATCACTCCACGCTTCGGCGGCGTCACACAGGCTGATACATTTAGTCTCCTCGCAAACGCCGTGGGTCTCCTCTGAGAATTTGTATATCAAAGATTTAACAAGTTAAGTACACTTTCGACTGTGAAAAAATTCACTAAGGCAAACAACAATATTCAAAAACATATTTATGAACCATCTTATGCACGTTCAAAAATATATTTATGAATCATCTTAGGCCAATTCAAAAACATGTTTATGAACCACCTTAAGCCGGTTCAAAAATATGTTTATGAACCATATTATTTTTATTCAAAAACTTGTTTATGAACCTACAACCCACAATTCAAAAAAACAACCCGAGCCAATAACATGGGTGGGTCAACCTGAGATGCTTCAATCAACCCAGTCATGAACAATTTCTAAAGGCTTGGGTCGACCCGGTCATTTTCACCTAGGTTGACCTTGTGCAGTTATAAGCATATGATAATTTAGATTAAAAAACCCTACAATATTTTCTCATTAAATGATAACACGATCACAACCAAAATTTTTAAATATTAAATTTATAAAAATTTAAATCCGTACAACGTACGAAAGAAATACTAGTATGGAATGAAACTAAACACGTGATCTTGCTTATCGACTAGAATCATGATTCTACTAAAAAACTAAAATCATGATTTTCATCAACTATTTGCAATTAATTCTGATCGGTAGTTCCCAAAAGAATGGGGCTAGTTATACACTTGGGACTTGACTTTAATTTATTAAGTTTAAATTATGTAAAAGAGGTGGATTATTATGATAGGTATTGTTGATTAAAGGATAAAAAACTCTCATCATATTTTTATTTTTATTATTTTATAAAATAGTGAGGTTGTAAATAGTAAAATGGAATTGTGTTTAGAATTCCCAAAAAAAGAAAATATATATTCGTTTGCCACTACCAACGGCAATGCAGAACCAAGTAAAGTTAGGATCGAGACGTTTTGGAAATTCCTTTTCCTTTGTCAATTTTGATGCTATGCTTTCCGCAATCACTAAAAAAAATCTATTATCATAAATACTTTTTGATCAAATGTTACGGGTTTTAATTTCACATATATCTCTCAGATCAAGTCACCAAATGCTTCCAGAAAATTGATCGGCGGCATTTTTTTTTTAAAAAAAGAGGAAAATGTTATAAATTTAATTGTAATTTCATCAACGTTGAATTACTTCTATTTAAACAGCAAATATTAGCAATAAAATTCAAATTTTTATTTTTTTTTTATAATAACATTTATCATTTTATGTACTTAAAATATGTAATTTTGACTGTTGATATATTTGCCATTCACGGAAAGCCAAAAAAAGGGAGAAATGTGTAAATAGATCCATTATTTTGCCAGGAGCATTTTACCCTTTCTATGACTATTTGGGCGGAACAGACCCTCGTTCATTAAAATTTGAACAACCTAGCCCCTCTATTTGACGGTGTTAAGAATATGTCCTCAATTTTTTTGGAGAATATATAATCTTTCTCGTAAAACAAATATGATTTTTATTGAAATATTACTGAACTTCTATTATTATTTGAATTGAATTTCATTTTAATCCAATTTTATGAATTGTAGGCATGAAAAGAGAAATTGGATGACAATTAGAACACGGATGTTTTTGGCCGTCTTGATCGTCCATGAGAGGCACTTATCGAAGATGATGCAGCTTGGTAGTGGTTCATACTCTACCAGATACTGGTCCAATTAACGACTGTGGCAGTTTGTCATAATTCAAATATTTGGTTGGAACATAGAAAATAAAGGAACATTCTATACTACTTAATGAGTAGTACCTGAAATGTCACAATAAATCTAATATGACACATTAGATTTATTATCATACTTTAGGTACTACCCATTTGATAGCATAGACTTTTCTGAAAAAGAGAGAGATCGGAGGCATTATTAGAAAATTCAAGTCTTGTAAATAACGCAAGCAAAACTTTGGGGGGGGGGGGGGGGAGTAGACTGGATCCGTAGCTTCAATCTTGAGAAATTAACATCCAAACTAGAGTTAAGACCGAATTTTTAACACCATCGATGGGTTAGTTTGTCCGAATTTTGATGTACAGAGGTTATTTAAATTTAATCTAAATAGTTATAGATGGGGCAAAATGCTTCTGGCATAATAGTCGGAGATCATATTAGTACTTTTTTGAAAAAGAAAATAAAAGAAGGATAAATATAGGAACTTGCCTAAAAAAATAAAAATAAAAATATATAGGAAGATGAGAGGAAAACGGAAGTGACAAAAGCAAGAGGGAAAATTCTAGAAAAGTAAAAAATAGGGAAGATGCGCTTTTTTTTTATAAAGGAACTTTTATTATTGAGAAAAGGTCAAACACACCCTCCATATTTTTATCTATGGCCAAATAAATTCTTAAAGTATTTTTAAGTACAAATAAATCCTTATTGTTATAATTACTAACATATATGCCCTCCTCACTATTATTATCACTCCAAAATAACTTTATGTCAAATTTTATTTTATTTTATTATAATTTTTGAAATATTAACAAGAACAACTAACTATACTTTTTAAAATTTGTGCTTTGTCACATTTATCTCTATTTTATTTTATATAAAATGTTAAAAGCACCATTTATTGTTATTGTTGTTGTTATTATTATTATTATTATTATTATTATTAAATGAATGTATATTTTAATCGCTTTTACGAATTTTGAAGTGAATTAGAAAAACAAACTTTTAATTATTCTCGAAGAATTTATAAAAAGGAAATAACACAAGGAAAAAACAAAAATTAAGAAAAATCAAGATTCAAGACAACTATCACTACAAAAAAAAAAAACGCAATTTAGCGACGGATATTATCCGTCGTTAAAATATCGATAAATTAATGACGAATTAAGATTACGATGTTTAACGACAGACTGACGATGAATTTTTCCGTCTCTAATTTAACGACGGAAAAATTCATCGTTACACATCGTATTTTAATTTTTAATTTTTTTTATGTTGACAACGGATTAACGACGAATTTTTCTGTTGTTAAATTAGAGACGAAAGTCTTAGTGGGGATGACCTAGTGGTGGAGTGAGATTGTTTGGAGATCAAATATCACGAGTTCAAATCTTCTCAATACCACATATCGGGTGTGTGAGTAAAAAAAGAGAATTAATTAAAAAAAATTAGAGACGGAAAAATCCTTCGTTAAATATATATATTTTTTAATTTTTAATTTTTTTATTCTTAGCGAGGGATTAGCTACGGAATAATTTCATAACTAAAATTATTATTTTTATTTATTTTTTATTTTTAATTAGTTTTTATTATTTTTATGTTTATATTTTCCAATTACTACTTAATTACGAATTTGAAGTCAATTTTTTTAAAATTTTTAATAATTTTAATATTTTTATAAAACAAAATAGAAAGAAATGAGAGAAAGCACAAATTTTTAAATATATAGTTAGATGTTCTTGTTAATGCTTCAAAAATGAAAATAAATAGAATAAAATTTGGCACAAAATTATATTGGAGTGACAATAGTAGAGAGAAGGGCATATATGTTAGTAATTGTAACATCAAGTGTTTATTTGTACCTAAAAATACTTTAGGGATTTATTTAATTTGTTCCCAAGTGGAAACATAAAGGGTGTATAATAATAATAATAATAATAATAATAATAATAATAATAATAATAATAATAATAATAATAATAATAATAATAATAATAACACTTTATGTTCTTATACAACCACACAACACGCCAAAACAATAGTAACAAAATGAAAGATATGATATCAATCAAACTATGACTTCAAAGTTGTGAACTATCAATCTAGGATTCTAAAATTCATATATTCATATATACATATATTATAATTAATTTTCAATTAAAAATAATTTATTAATTATCAATAAAATTTAATAAAGAATTATAAAAAAAATCTTTAAAAACTAAAAACAATTGAAAATAGATAATTTCTTTTAATCCCAAATTGATAATTTTCATCTTTAACGTTGTAAATTGATAGTTTCCAATCACGTCATAAATTATCAGATAACATATCTTTCACCTCTTGAATCAATAAAATTCATGAGTAATTTATATTAATACTTAAAATATTGCCATTAATCTTGAATATTTCCTCCATTCTTTGCAAGAGAATATATTCATCTTCCAAAGCCACTATTCTCAATGTGAACCAAATCAATCATCCAAAAAAAGAATTGTATTGAAGAGTCACCAAGTGTTGACACCCAAAATCAAATCATATATAACTCTTGGCATATAAATATAGATTCCATCTCTTCCAATCGCTAAAATTTTGAAATGCTAGAACTAGAAAGCATCCTCTCCTCCTTGATTCCAGGCACACAAACCATTCAATTTACAACTAAAAAATCTCAAAGTTGATCTGCCTTATTTAAACTCTTGTCATCACACACATATATTATATATATATATATATATAAATACATCTGGTGCCATGCATAACATTACAGAGATCATAAAACTTAGCATCTAGTTTGAAGATGGAAGGTCTGACATGCATGAAATGCAAACAAACATCATACATTCCACCAAGTGCGCAGCATATCCGTTGCTTCGGCTGTGGATCAGTTTATTCAGTCGGCCACAGCCATGACAATGATGATGCCCATGTTATGGTAAATTATAAGGGAACGACAGAGTGCAGCCTAGATTTCACAAAGAAGAAGGCTGAAGCAAAGCTTATCTGCCATAGTTTGAGGAGGAAACTTCCATTCAGCAGCCAAGCAGCAGGGATGCCTCCTCTTGCTATTAATATTTCTATGACAGAGCAGCCGCGGAGAGGGAGACGAGCATTCCTTTGTGGAGTCACCTACAAGAAACAGAAGCACGAGCTCAAGGGAACTGCACATGATGTCAACAACATAAGAGACTTGCTCCTTCAAAGATACCATTTCCCAAAAGAATCAATCCTCACTCTTGCAGGTAATTCTACTTCATTTCTTCTCAAAACAAAATCAAAACTTAAGTATAAGATGAATTGCCAGATAAATCACTTGCCTTTCCACCATTTTGCAAATTAGACACCACATTTCAATTTGAATGGGATGCTGTGTCTAATTTATCCAGCATTAAATATACTCAAGAATGCAATTAATTAATTTCATATTTTGATTCACAGAAGAGGAGTCATACAACCCTCCAACAAAGAAGAATATTGAAGATGGGTTTAAATGGCTGATAAGGGGCATCCAGCCAGGAGACTCATTGGTCTTCTACTTCTCAGGCCACGGGAAGCGACAGCGTGAGTTCAACAGGGATGAACGGGACGGGTTTGATGAAACAATCTGCCCCGTCGATTTTGAAACAAACGGAATGATCTTGGATAATGATATCAATGAAGCCATTGTTAGACCCCTGATCCAAGATGTCAAACTTCATGCTATCGTTGATTCTTGTCACAGTGGAACTGTTCTCGACCTGCCACAGGTGTACGACATCACTACGTACGTATGATCATGCATCAACTGCACTGCACTTTTATCATTATCAGAGTTCAACACACACATACATATATGTACTTTGAGAAACATGTAAGAAACTTACAACATTGATCACTTTGATTGTTTCGATTTTTCTTTTTCAGGGGAAAATGGGAGGATAACAGTCCTCCTTCCGGAGCTTATAAAGGTACAAAAGGAGGAACAGCAATCTGCTTCAGTGCGTGTGAGGATTATCAACTGGCTGCAGATACATCAGTTAGTGTGTTTTTGTTTTTTTAATAAATAAATAAAACACGTGCTTGTGAAAGAAAAGGTAATTAAGGACTTATCTAGCTGTGTGTACTTGCTTCTGCTGCAGGCTTTCTCACCAGAAAAGGAAATGACAGGTGCCATGACGATTACATTCATACTTGCAGTGAGAGCAGCGCTAGACAAAAACGAGAGCATAACATACCAGGATATTATGGATTCCATGCATCAGACCATCAAGCAAGCCAGTAATTCAGGAGGTTTCTTTGCTGGAATACGAAGGTTTTTCCACCGTAGGATCTTACAGGTACTTCATAGGAATCTGCTTTCACTTATTGAATGTAATCATTTTTGCAGTTATATATCAATATTATGAAAGCAATATCAAAAGTTTTCAAATATTGCTTCATGATGTATTTTTGTAAAAATGTTCAGGATCCAGTATTATCATCTTCCGAAGAATTCAATACCAACACAGAGTTCAAGTTGTAGTAATGAGAGTGAAACGTCAACAAAAAAAGGGAGATATTCAAAGTTTCTGATAAGATTCTCCTTTCTACTTTCCACAAGTCCAGTGTTTTCCTTGATAATCTTCAAACTGTTGTACTTTCCAAATTGCTGATCGAACATAATTGAGTAACATCAAAGTCAATTATATATGGACTATTGCCAGAGTATCATAAAATTTCATAGTATATGTTCAGCATTTATCACAGATTTCAGAAGTTGTTATGGTTGCTAGAGAACATATATATAGGATGTCAGCACATTTCAAAGAAATTTCAATTTTCAGCCATGATGAAACTAAATTGATGATGATCTAGGTTACAGAAGAGTAATTGTTATATATGTGCTAAAAATCTCAACTTAATACTTATTAATTATCGGCCACAAAAGTTAACAACTAGAATCTTCAGATGAGAAAAGATATTTACCTCACTTGGTGAGAACAGATCTTCAGATGCATAGAATCTGATTGATGGACCTCGTAACTCCTCCTCGTGATGAGCTGATTTTGCCTTGGCTGCAGGAAGTATTCAATTAAAGAAAAATAATATAATTTGTCTGGCCAAAATAATTTTGGTCTAGACTTTGGCATGAGCAGAACAACTTTCTTAATTTTGGAGCTATCTTAGAATTTGATTATCTTCAATGAGTACACACAAAATATTATTTTCCCAGGCTAACTAATAATCAATATACAAAAGCATCACATGACAAGGAAATAAAGCATGCATGAATCTAATTCACTTACACTCTCCAGCATGAGACATAATAAGAAGAGAATACACACACACACACACACACAGATGGATTCTGTCTGATCCAAGTGTTTGAACTTAATTCGTAGTAATAGTAAGCTTCTCCTCTTCTCATCAAACATGTATGTATATAAACACCTCTTGAGCTCCTAATCTTGTTTAGGCCTTCTCAGCAACAGAAGACTTGATTATCATTTAGTTGAAAATATGGATCTTTCATGCGATTAAGAACTGCACTCGAAGATCATCTGCTACACTAATTAAGTACACGATGTATCATTTACTTTCTCGTTTAGGATCATCAGAAAACATCAGTACCAAAAGACAATAGGAAATTCAATAGATCGAATTGAAAGGATGATTGCTTGACCAACATACTACAGAGGTCATGATGCAACTCAAGTGTTTGAGATTAAGGTTAAAGTTTCTGCAACAAAACAATGGCACTAAAACATGATCGATTATAATGTGCAAATTTGCTGCAAAATCTTGGCAAGAGCTTGATTGATCTTTCTAATTTTACCACTAGATAAGTCTGAATTTAAAGTTAATTTCGAGTGACAGATTGTAACAAAACTTGAGAATTATCACCGTCTTTCTAGTTGTTCTAGGATTCGGTTATGATTGGTTATTTAACTGCATGACACAAAATAATAAAGACATGAATCTGATTCTCTAACACTATCACCATATATATTTGAATAAACCAAAAAGAAAGTTTGCAAATTACACAAAAGAAATTGCGCGATAGCAGCAAATTTGCCATTGTTTCTCTCTTTTGCAAGAGAATATCTTCGTCTTCCATAACCACTATGCTCAATGTGAACCATATTCATCACCCAAGAAAGAATTTGATTCAAAAGCCACCAAAGCTGGACACTCGAAATCATATAATTATTGGCATATATACTAATATACATATATTACAGATGGATTCCATATCTTCCAATCATTAGAACTTTGAAATAATAGAAAGATTTCCCTCCTTATTGACTTCACACATAATTCACCACCCCAAAAATTGCAAACTTGATCCAAAAATATATATAAATCGTACACAACATGCATCATAGCTATATAGCTATAAATTACATATACTCAAGAATGGAATTCATTTCATTGAGCCATATAAATATAATCTTCCAACAAGGAAGAAATATTGAAGATGGGTTTAACTGCCTGGAGACTCATTGGTCATCGACTTCTCAGGCCACTGGAAGCAATAGCGGGAGTTGAAAGGGGATGAACGAGACAGGTTCGATGAAACAATCTACCCCCCTCTTGATTCCGAAACAAATTAAATGGAATGATCTTGGATAATTATATCAATGAAGCCATTGTTAGACTGCTGATCCAAGATGTCACACTTCATGCTATCATTGATTCTTGTCACTAAGCATGTGCATGCATTTTCACTTTACCTCAACTAGACCTTTATTATTAATGCTTCATTATATATAGATGTTGATTTTTCTGTTCCAAAGTCAGCTAAACAGTGTTTAATTCTATCTTGGCATGCAGAGCAAATTAAATAGACTCCCAGTTCTCAGTTTTAATTCAAACTTAAATTTCCTGGTCTAATGCCTATGCTTTTTCATCTAATTGGAACAATGGGTCGATGCAGAAGAGAGTCATGTAAAATATGCAACCATACGATTATATCAAAATTTGAAAACCAGAATCTTGGATTATTGTTCTATCAGTTTGTTTAAATGTTCCAGAATCTATATATGTAGGCCTTTATAAATGCTTCATGGCATATTTTTTCACAACTGATGTACTTCTGTAAAAATGTTCAGGATCCAGTATTATCATCTTCTGAGGAATTCAGTACCAACAGAGAGTTCAAGCTGTAGTAAATTAGTAATGATAGTGAAATGTCAACAAATAATGAACGAAAAAGGGGACTCTCAGTTGAACCACAATTTTCGATCATGCTGTCTGCCATGATAAGACACATAAACCTAGGTTAATTAATACACAGTTAACATCTTCATGCCAACCAAAACATCCATGTAATGCATTAAAAATGACATTTTGATAAAAAAAAAAATGGAAATATTTGTCCAAAGTTAGGGTCATATTCTTAGAATTTGCTTTTATATATATAACTAGAGTAGACAAGGCATAATTCTCCCAGGTTTCTAATAATTATACAAAAGCATGGCATGACAAGGAAATAAAGTATGAATCTAGTTCACTTGCACTATCTCCAGAATGGGACATAATAATAGAAATTTTTGCAACTTATTCAAAACAAAGTAAGAGAATATATGCACAGATGGATTCCATCTGATCCAATTAAGTGTTTGAACTTTGTAGTAATAGAAAGCTTCTCCTCTTCCATCAAACACTTTTTATAAACATCTCTTATAGCTTGTACTCTTGTTTAATTAGACCTTCTCAGAAACAGAAACTTAACTATTTATATATGTATATCATTACTGCACTTTCTCATTTCTGTTGTGCAATCTTGGATGAAATCCCGAATTTAGGGTCAATAGCAAGCCTCAGTACCTAAAGAGGCCGGCCACAATTCATTTGATCACGCATATTTGAGATTTAAGGTTAAAATTGCTGCAACAGAACAAAGGAGGTATAAAACATGATCAAATTCGCAAATTTGCAGAAAAATATTGGCAAGGGCTAGCTTGATCATTAATATTCATGCATTGAAACCAAGTGCATGGCGAATGCTGAAATCCTTGAAAACATTTCATTTGAAAAGGGCCAAGTTTTATGATGAAGATACCATATCTAGCAGAATATATCAAGCTAATTTAAGCAGCCAAGAAAGAAAGTGGGAAAACACATTTGTATCAGAAATTCAGAATATGACATTATAAGTTGCAAAAATAAAAATATTTTTGGAGTAAATGTATACACTTGACTTGTTATCTACTTGACTCTTCTCAGTAAATTAGAAAACATTTTGAAAATAACAATATATGTATATGCATGTATTGTTCAATTTCTTAATTTGATTTAGTTAGTTAACTAACTAATTTCTTATTACAGAGAGGAAATTTTGACATTCACCATCTTAGAAAAATGATCTTAACAATAAAATCAATTAACATAATACTATATCTATTTATTTTTTCCATTTTCTGTTCAAATGTAACTTTTTAGATCTTCTG
Organism: Perilla frutescens; assembly: GCA_026008535.1. Classification (NCBI taxonomy): domain Eukaryota; kingdom Viridiplantae; phylum Streptophyta; class Magnoliopsida; order Lamiales; family Lamiaceae; genus Perilla; species Perilla frutescens. The sequence goes on from BRKX01000002.1 coordinate 50,871,498, forward strand.
TTAACACAAAAGCAGCTAAGAGAGTTGTATTTCTAACTTAACATTAGTTGCCCAAACATGTTCACTTCACCTGGTCTGGTGAGAAAAGATTTTCAGAGGCTTGGCTTCAGTAATTCTCTGAGCCTAACTTCTGCAAAGTTAAGACATGTAAAATTATGTTCTGTTTACGAATCCAAAGACTAGCATATCAACGATTAAATAAAGAATAAAAATAAAATAAAAAGTTAATCGGATTTTGGAAAGTTACTCATATGAATGCTCTTTCAAGATACAGGACATGCATATGGGAAAAAGCACGGTTCAGAGAGATATCATATATAAATCTTATGAATACAAAAACATATTTTAGTCTTTTTTTGCGCGGATTCAATTATTGAAACCTAAAACTTGGCTGCTTGCGGGTTAACTTTTTCGAAATAAATAGGGAGTTTCTATTTGCCCAATCAAATTTACTATTTGCATCACAAAAAAAAAAAAAAAAAAAAATTATGAAGTTACTTAACTGCTCTTTACTTAAAAAAAAAGTTTAAGAGTGGTTCAAACATGAAATTTCGAACTCATCATGTTTGTTTGAAATTTAATTTTCAAACAGGCAGAATTTTTAAAATAGTGTTTGTTCAAACTCCTATGTTCGAACAAACACAGTGTGTTCGAAAATTTATTTTTGAACGAACTCCATAAATTTTTGTTTAAGTGGCGTTCGAAAATAGGAGTTCGAACACATCATGTTTGTTCGAACACAGGAGTTCGAACACACAATTTTTGTTCAAGCACAGGAGTTCGAATGGAATGCGAATTTTTTTAATAAATCAAATACATTTAGATCGAAGGGCATTACAATAAATTTGCATGGTGCAAAGAGTAAAAATAGTGGTGCATTGAGTAAGTGTAATGCAAAGAGTAAATTTAGTTGTGCAAATAGAAACTCCCAAATAAACATATAACCTGAAATGGAATCAATAACCCTAAAATTGAATGGTTGTCGGCTCACACATGCGTTGTTAATTAATTTTTTATGTAAAATTAGTTAATCCTAAAATTAAAATGAATTAATTTAACTTTTTTAAATGAGCGGCTTGACGTGTGTGACGCTAATGTATAGGCTTATGCATGCACTACACGATAATTAATATTTCGAATTAAATCTAAACCCTAACTGAGATTAATAAATTCTAATTGAGAATAATAAATTCTAATTGGGATGAAAGAAATACTAATTTAGATTAATAAACTTTAAATGGGATGTAATAAATCTTAATTTTGATTAATAAAATCTAATTGGGATTTATGTTATGAGTGTTACATTTTTTGGAGAACTTTTGTGTGCAAGATTTTTTTTTTTTGCGTGACGGGATGGGTCAGATTTTGGGGACGGTATCCCCACAAATTAGCGGAAAATACTATGTTATTCTGGATAGTGCAGAAAGTGACACAATAGACCAATTGTGATACTTTCTGCACTACCTAGAGATAGCATAGAACTTTCCCAAATCAGCGCCAAGTGTGCCCAAGTTTTTGCCAACCATGATTAGTATGTCTTTTATATCAAAGTAGAACATCATATCAATGCAAAGCCACCATTGAAAATGACATTTTGAACAAAATCAAGAAAGAGAAGAATGAAGCTCTTTTGGCATAAGAGAACGAGTGAGACAAAAACTAATGGTGATTATTCCTTTTCCCTTGAAAATAATATCCTATGGAATCAAAGCTCTTCCACTCATAATTTTCTTATCAAGATTCTCATACAGTGACATCCCAGAAAATGGTTATATTCATCTGCAAACAGAATAATGTATTCGTGCAATTTATCTAAGCAGAATCATTTTAGTCACAAAGTCTTTCTAGTAAGATTGGATTCACTTATGGTCAATGATTTAACTGCACAACGCATTATTATAAGGTGTTTCTAAATGTCCCACTAAAATTTCTTTACACGCTACATTTACTTTTCACACCATAAAAATGGTTGATTTTTTTTTTCATTTTTGCTTTACACACCACACAAAAAGACTATTATATCCTTCAACTTAAAAAAATTAAAATTTATACATTAACTTGAATTTAAAACAAAAAGGAAATATATTATAGATAAATAATTGATACTTTTAACTTGAAAATTAACAAAATAGATCTGCTCTCGTCTCTATTCTCTCTGTCGCGAACATCAAACCGAACGAGAAGAAGAAGAAGAAGAAGAAGAAGAAGAAGAAGAAGAAGAAGAAGAAGCAAAATCGAAGCATACTGAAAAGCCCCGAACTTCAATCTTCGAAATACTTAAAGCCCATGAACTACGGAGCCAATCCAATAAGTTTGTAAGTATTTTCATTCCTTTCATGATTGTTAGGGTTTTACATGAATTTCTGATTTTTTGTGAATTTTGTTGCAATTTCTTAGTTTAAATTTCTGTAATATGTTTCAAGGATGAAATATAATAAATTTTAGGATGAATTAGTTTGAATTATAACCTGAAATTTCATAAACAAGTTTCATCGATCTGTTCTTTTTGAATAGTAGTATCGATCTGTTCTTGAATAGTATTCTCGATCTGTTCTGTTTGAATTGTAGGTTCATTATCATGTTCTTGAATAGAAATAGTGTGATTCTAAAACATATTTTTGAATCGGGTTTATGTGGTTCATAAAGATGCGCAAGTATACTGTTGTTTTAGGTGGATCATAAACATGTTTTTGAAGCGAAATAGTGTGATTCTAAAACATGTTTATGAATCGGCTGTAGGTGGTTCATAAAGATGTTGTTGAATGGCATTCATAAATATTGTTTTAGGTGGATCATAAACATGTTTTTGAAGAGAAATAGTGAGATTCTAAAAACATGTTTATGAATCGGTTGTAAGTGGTTCATAAAGATGTTGTTGAATGGGATTCATGTGTTTGAATGCAATTCATAAGCATGTTTTTGAACTGACAGAAGATGGTTGAGAAACATATTTTTGAACGATGCTTATTCTGCCTTGGTGAATTTTTTTTTGTTGGGATTGTACTTAACTTATAAATATTTGATATGTAGATTCTCGGAGGAGGCCCACAGCGTCTGCAAAGAGAAAAAATAGAGAGACTGAACGTAATGAAGCATCTCGAGTTGTACGAGAAGAGTTGGAAAATTTACAATTTAATGACAGAGATGGGGCCAATGGATCTAGATGATAATCCTGATGATGGAGCCAATGATAATGATGACCAAAATTAGTTTCTTAGAGCATCATTCCCAGGAGGGCCAATTGATCACTCAGTGTTGATCCATTTCAAAACACATGTAGCTGCTGCAAACTGGGAAGGTAGAGAAAGAGATGTTCTCAAATGCTACTGCCTTACTGCTAAGCTTCTCAAATGGAAGTGTAATACAAGTAGTGATATTTGGAGAGCCATAATTAGACAATCTAGACTCCTTCATCTAAGAAAATTATCGTACAAATTCCCAAACATAAATCTTATTTCAGCATTTGTTGAGCGATGGCATCCAGAGACCAATACATTCCATCTTTCCTTTGGTGAAATGACTATCACTTTAGATGATGTGTTCTGTCTGACTGGGCTAAGGATCACAGGGACTCCGGTCCCATTTATTGGTGAGGATGTAGCTATAGGACAACTAGTTGTTCGTCATCTATTAGGGGTGTCGGCCAGTGAAGCCACCGCTGCAGCGAGCGATAGGTCTGGATTTTCAATTAAGCTGAAATGGTTGTCGGATAATTTTGCTAGACATACATATACATCTACTGATAATGATAGGATTGCATTGTACGCAGCGAAAGCGTACTTGTTATATATTGTGGGGTGTATGATTTTTGCAGACAAGAGAGGTGATCGGGTGAACACTCATTATTTGAGATTGTTTGAGTACCCTGAGGTGTTTGGGGAATATGCATAGGGAGCTGCAGCATTGGCTTATCTATATAGACAGCTTGGATTGGTGTCTCGAGTTGGAGTTAAGCAGATTTCAGGGTACTTGACATTATTAGAGGTAAGTTTTACCTTGCTATGCTGTTACATTTGTATCTTAAATGGCTTGATTATTAATATTGTTTTCTTTCTATATGTAGTCTTGGATTTATAAGCATTTTCCAACATTAGGTCGACCGTAATCTAATGCTCAATATCGTGATCGAGCCCCTTTAGCAGGGAGATGGTCATGTCACTACAATCCTCCAGGTTTCGAATCTGGTGTCCAACATTACAGAGCACTGCTAGACTCCGTAAGAGTTGAAGATGTAAGTGTAGGGTTCTATTCTATTATTGTTTCGCTCATTGTATCCCACTACTCATTGGGTAAATTCCTCTGTGAGCCCCTTAAGTACGGTCAACGCCCATGTGTAATTAACCTCTTTCTCCGACTCTAAATAAGCACATGCAATGGAGAATGTCATGTTGGTCGAAGTAATACCAACTATTTCAAACAACGATAACATGTACCGATTTGTCTTATATGTGCAATCCATCAATAACACATTAGGAAAGGCTCGAAGCAACTACACACTTATTGGGTGAGCATAGAAGAGATCCTTTACTGTGTCTGTTTGCTGACACCGTCTTGTATATTGATAGTAGCTATGCTCCTCCAATTTTCCCAAAAGGTATTGCATTTGTGGACGATCAGCATGCTCCAAATATCTATGTTTATGGCGGATATTGTAGATTGTCTTAATGGTTGACCTATTTTGTGAAAAACTTTTCTGCAGTGCCGCTAATATTTGTTTTGGTTGAGTGTGAGCACTCGACATACTGGCCACCAAGCTCTCTTCCTCAGATGATAATCGACTGGAAAATGCATGCCCTTCAAGGTACTGTGCCAGTGAATGGTTGTGATAACCACAAACAACATGTAACGACCATTGACATATATTTGGAAAATAATGACCTTTAAGACTAAAAGGACATCCACATTTTTTTGTCCCCGTTTTTTCTCCTTCTTGCCTTTTTTTTACATCTTCTTCTCCTTCTACATTTTCTTCTATAACTTTAGATATTTACGCTTGAATTGTCTTTTTAGGCTCACGGTAATGACCACTCCTTTCACAGCCCAACATCAAACGAGAAAGTCTTCTTTCATTACCAATTTCAGAATAACTCACAATGATGATCATGCCAAGGGAAAGAGCTCTCTCACGCACCCATTGGATCAACTCTTCACGAGAATTAAATAATTCCATAGTGTGAAATACATCTTGATAATCAGGTTGCAACTCAAGATTAATTGGGCCATCGACACTGCTCTCGGTAAATGCCTAAAAAAATGTTAAAATATGTAAGTACCATCATAATTTGAACAATGAAATTCAAGAACAGATATATTTTTTGATGGTTGAAAATCATGTTTCTGAATATAAAGCATAAGTTTCCTAAACATATTTATGAACATAAAGAACTGGGTTCATAAAAATGTTTCTGAACATAAATCAGGGGTTCCTATACATGTTTCTGAACATAAAACACTAGGTTCATAAACATGTTTCTGTCTCCATTACTTTATATTCAAAAATATGTTTCTGAACCTGAATAAGCTAATTCATAAAATTGTTTGTGAACATTTTATTAGGGATTCAGAAACATGTTTTCGAATTTCCTTCGCAACATTCAATCTGTTATTTATGAACGACTTTCGACGATTTCAATATCCAGAAACGATAGAACTCATGAAATAACAAAAAAAAAATCGGTGTAAATAGTAGGAAATTACTTACATTACTTGTTTCTTCGTTATTTCCACCCTCCATGATTGATTTAATCTCAATGTGCTCAAATTGAACCAAGAGTAAAATCCTAACAATTTCTGAGGAGGTCAGCGTCGATGGTGGAATGAATCCAAACCAATTTTGTTTTTGTATTTTTTTAATTTAATATATCATTTAATTTTTGTGGTGTGTAAAGTAAAAATTGTAGTGTATTGAAGTAAAAAAAAGGGGTATTTTAGTAATCTCAAAATTAATTATTTCTACATTTTTTTTATGGTGTGTAAAGAAATTTAGTGGGACATTTAGAAACACCGTTATTATAATTCGGCCCATCTTAAAACTTAAAAGCCCCTCACCTAATTTTAAAATTTTGTCACATTATAAATTTCAAAATATTAGCATATTAGAATTATACAGAAAATAAAAACTACTTTATTTATATTATTAATATCCTAATACAACCTCAAATTAATATGCACTTTTTAGCTAAAAAGGAGAAGATGAAAAGTTGTAGAATTGAAGATTGATTGTTTTTATTCTTACTTGATCGATCAGTGATTCTTAATGGAGTAGAGAGAGATATCAAATATGGACGAGATCTTTCATATATTAATATATTAAGAAAATATACATAATTTTTTTTATGCTCTCAAATTTTTGAACGCTGTTCAATTGCTCAGATGGCACTCCCTGATAACCGTGTTATAAACCTGGCAATCCGGTCATTATTATATAAAAGCATAACATGGAATAAAGACATGAATCTGATTCTCTAACACTATCTCTATCTTTGAGTAAATAAAGAGAAAACAGAAATTGCTCTGTAGCAGCAAATGGATCAGCTATAAATTCCTCTGCATGGCAATCGAAAATAAGAAAAAGAGAGAAAAATTAAAAATGGCAATCAAGAGACAGTGCTGCAGCTGGTGTGGGATGGTGTCTCTAGTGCCACTCGAGGCACAGAGCCTTCATTGCCCTGCCTGTCGCCGCTTCACAATGTTACAAAGAAACTACAATAATGGTAATGCAAATTTCACTTACGCTACTAACCAAGGCTATGCAGGAAATGTTAGACCTTACACAGGCATAGTTTATCAATCTCCTCCTCCTCCTCCTCCGTCTCATGTTCATGGTCGTAAACGAGCTCTTCTGTGTGGCATTACCTACAAGGGACACAGACAGACTCTCAATGGAAGCATCAATGATGTGGTGTGCATGAAAAAGCTTCTGGTGGAGAGGTTTCACTTCCCGGCCTCCTCCATTCTTATGTTAACAGAAGAAGAAGAAGATTACTACCGTATCCCGACAAAGAGAAACATCCGGAATGCCCTACGTTGGCTTGTTCAAGATTGTCAATCTGGGGACTCTTTGGTGTTTCACTACTCAGGGCATGGCTCACAAGTGAGAGATCGTGATGGAGACGAGCGCGATGGATATGATGAATCCTTACTGCCTGTGGACTATGACACTGAGGGAAGGATACTGGATGATGAGATAAATGCCACCATTGTTAGGCCCTTACCTAGAGGGGCAATGCTTCATGCCATCATAGACACTTGCTTCAGTGGAACCTTTTTAGATCTCACACATGTTTGCAGACTTAACAGGTCACTCTTTCAACTTAATAAATTACGCAAAACACTTGTATACACCTACTGTAAATAAGGCCTTATTTCAAAACACAATCGTCCAGAAAAGTTTCACTCATTATACTAAAAAGTACCACGTGTAGCATGAAAAAGTACCTGTTACAGCCTACAGGTACTAGCTAGCTAGCTCATCCTCTTCAATCTGCTGCAGGGATGCCTACTATAAATGGGAGGATCAACGTATTCCCAATTCTGCATTTAAAGGCACTAGTGGTGGTTTCGCTATCTCCATCACCGCCTGTGATGATCATCAGAACTCCGGAGATACCACGGTAGCTACTCTGATCATATTTGAGCTGACTACCCAAAATGAAAATGAAAATGAAAATAAAGTTGCAGCTTCATATTACAGAATTTATATAATTAATCTTGGTTGAGTAGCACACGTACGTACTTGTATGATTTGTTCAGGCATTCACTGGCACTGCAACAGGCGCTCTAACTTACAGCTTTGTCCAAACTTTGCAACAAGGAAAAAGACTAACTTATGGAAATCTACTTACTGCCCTGCACGACAGAATAGGCGCAGGACGAGAGGCTGCAGGTTTAACCACCAATGACTCCCATGCATTGCAGGTTTCATTTCTTCTTGCTATATATTAATTGCTGTCTAATAGAAGCAATTGCCAAATATTTGTGAATAGTCTTGACATGCATCCACATTTTTAAGAGAATATTGACAAGTTAATTTCTTGAGTTATTCTTCACCCCTTGATTCGATTTTCTCTTTTCTGAGCTTGTGTGTTTCAAAATTGAATTTAAATGTGAATCATATTAGGAATAAATCAACACATAAGTACCACATGTAAGAATTTAGTTGATGTCAACTAATTTGTACAACGGAAATCTTAGACATCCTTAGATTAAGACCACGTTCATTTGTTGTTTAAGGATTCTGGATGTAATAACATCATAACATTTATTATGATTATTGATTATTTACTTGAAGTGTGTGTGTGTGTATGCAGGAACCTCAACTATCTTCTTCTCACAAGTTTGACATTCACTCCAAGAATTTTACTTTATAGACATTAGACACTGGCAGCCATCTTCATGGTTGCTCAACTGCTGCAAATAAAGAAGCGATAATGAGAGTTTACTGCTTTCACTATTACCCTATTACCCTTTCAAAGCTTATTATGTCTATGAAATGGTTTTACACCTGAATTTTCATTGTGAAAAACTAAATGGCTACTAAAGCTATTATTTGACTTGACTGAGCTGTAATATTTGCCATACATTTGTAATTGGCATGGGTAAATAATATGCAAGGGACATGTTTCAAACTTTTTGGGCATATTCATATGTATCAAGAGATTTATAAGAACTGAATCTGATAACACAATATAACTTGGTCTTGCTATTTTGACCTACATCCATGCATGTATAGTGCAAAAAAAGACTTGAGCATTTCTCTATTATGTTCGCAATTAAAAGATCACCTATAATATTAGCACTTAAGAAAATTAGTACATTACATGTATAAAAAAGTTAAAAGAAATTATAATGGTGAGGAGTTGGAAAAGAAGTTGCATTTTACAGAAAAATGTTTACATAATTTCCAGCTCTCTTGGTTGAATAAAATCGCCTGTGTTTTGTTTACATTGACATAAAAACTATCAGTGGTGATGCGTATAAATTAAATGGCGGATGGAGACGGAAATACTTGGATGCGAGCAGAAAGCTAAGGCAGTCTCAGTCACCTGCAGCTTAATTGATGATGATGAAGCCCAAACATCAGAAAACCATCATCGACAAAGTCGTAACAAGCCACAACAACAACCTCCAACTCTGTCTCATCAAATCAAAGGAGATCCAGCTGAGGACACCAGTTTCACGCCCAAATTCATTGCTAATCATGACGGACTTGTGTGCTTAATGGAGCTGGGATCCAAAACATTGCTATTTTTTTTGTTTTTCAATGGAACCTAATTCTAATCAATTTAGATAGTTTTTTTCATCTCAAAAATGTATTTTTCACAATTCACATTACAACTGATCATCTTAGTATGTACACGTTGGATTCCATCAATCTCATCAATCAGTAATTTTGGACATAAATTTAAAAAGTGACATTTTTACATAACAAATTCATAATTCACTAATTTTTTTAGATTATCGACAATATGAGACCTTTGATTTTCCGTGGTTTAAGGTATATCGATATATTTAGCCTTTGATTTTCATATAGGGCAAGGAAATATAAATAAATACATTCTTGGACCTGCTAAACATGAAAGAAGAAACCAGAAGTGAAAAATTAAAAGATTGAAAAAGTTATGGTACATGAATTATAGTTCAAGTAGAAGGCAGAGCAACCCACTCCGGCTCGGGCTCGCAGTCCCGCACGAGCCTAGCACGGGAGGCGGTATACCATCGGGTGTAGCAGGCGCGGAGGTTGGGCCAGTCGGAGGCGGGGCAGTAGGTGAAGTGGTGCAGCCAAAGAGAGAGCACCATCTCTTGCTCTTCTTCCTCGTCCAACGTCGCGATCACCTCTTCCAATATCCTCTCCAGCTCCGCCCTCTCCGTCATGCTCAGCACCGGCGCATCCGTGCCGTTGTTCGCGCGGCACAGCAGCGGCACCCACGACATTAGCATCTTCATCTTCGTTTCTCTAATATGCTGTTGCTGCTGCTCTGTTCTTCTTCCTCCTCCTCCTTCCATGTCCATTTCTTTTGCTTGCCGTATCAAGAATGCTGCGCAAACCAGCGTATGCATTGATTCAATTACATAATAGGGATCTTTTTTTTAATATTGTGAATGAAGAAATCTTGTGCAGCCAGCTATATATATACTCGTTAGACCAACTCTGAATTTAATGTGATTTTTAAACCATTTGGTTCCCCTGAGATATATATATCAAATTTGGTGTCGTGCTCCGGTAAAATGCGCCAAACACTCTTTTGCAATGAAAAATATTGCACGGAATGTTGTCTCTTGTGTTATTAAAAAATATGCATAATTTCTTTTTTTTTTCAAAACTTGGGATCAAAATACCTTAATTCACTAGGTCTTGAAAACTTCAATTTTGCTTGGAAATAAAGACTTTTTGGCAAAGAAATTTGAAAATAAAAGTTGTGAATACTTTTAGAAAACACGAGACTTTGGTGCAATTCAAATTAGAAACATATATAGGGAGGGGGTGGTTTGATGATGCAAATTCCCAATATGACTAGGGAGTTTGATGCATTTTACCTATGATACCAATACCGAAATTGTTTAATATTTAAAATAATGATTATTTTATAAGAATGGTCTTTAATTTACTTTTGATTTAACTTAATTTGTAAATTATCTCAATAATTTCTTAAGAACACAATTAAACAATTAAATTAGATAATGCGTAAATTGAAGTCACATCACAAGTAACTTAATATATCTTATAAACACAAATAACACAAAAGCACATCACAAATAATTTTGAAAATTAAATAGCACTGATAATAACTTAGTGTGCATATTGATAATTAAGTGTAAAGAGATTTATTTTTTTAATGTGGTATTTGGTGTTAATTGTTGAATTAAAAAAAGGTGGTGCTAAAATTGCATCATTTTGATGCCAAATCCACGCCAAAAGGTGCTATGATTTTGTGCATTTTTGGTCAAATATTACAGTGAGAATGACACTAAAATTGCATACAAAAGGTTCTAGCTTATTACTTTATTTTTATGATAAAAATACACATCGGTAGTATACATATCTAATATCTTGTAATCCACACAAAATAAGTAAACTATACAAAAATCAAGTGACATAATAAATAAAATAAAATAAAAAATCCAATGACGACCTCAAAACAACTAGACCAAAATAAATGTACATGCAAAGGCGTGTGCAACTTAACCAATTTCTCTAAACTTACTCACCCCTTAATTAATTGGTTAATTAAATATATTTAGCTCCACTCATTTGTTTGCATAAATGTTATAACGTGTAACGCTATATTCCCCTAATATTGACCATAAAATGAGATAAAAGAGGAAATTATTACCTGAGAGCTTAACTAAGGAGCCCTGGAGCCGTGGCTCGGTCGATAAGGCTAGCCAAGCCAGCTTTATAGCTGAAGCCCACTTACAAACAGCTTCTTCAGCGCAGCCAGAAGCCGCCATCTTCTGAGCCAACCAAAGCAGCTCCGCCGCAAGCTTCTCAGCCGAGCTCCCAGACCGGCTCTTCACCTCGCTCCTCGGCTTGGTGTAGCGCCACGCCGCCTTAACACCGTTCAATAAACGGCGCCTCGCTCTACCGTAAACATAAGAATCATAACTAGCGCGGGGCCCAGCCACGACGTCGGCTCCGCCGTCACCGTCGCCCCTCCACCCCTGCTCCGCCATCTCCGCCTCCAGTTGACTCAGCGACCTCGCGAAAGCCACCGACAGCACGGCGCAGTTGACTTCCCTCAGGGCTTGATTACGCTCGAGCAAGTTGTCGTCGATGAGCTTCTCGGCTAAAGATCTAACAACTTCGTATTTTCTTGAACTCACGGGGATGTCGTTCATTAGCAGAAGCAGCTGCGAGAGAGCCCTCGAAACGCCGGAGTTACCGGCTCCGGTAGTGGCGGAGGTGGAGGCGGAGTGGTTATGATCATTATCTGATGATGTCGTGGGGTTGAAAGGGTAGTTGAGGGATTGCAGAAAGGAGAGGAAGGAAGGGAGAAGACTGAGAAAGAAGAGGAAAGATGAGACGAGGAAATAACGTAGGAATTTAAGGATCTTGTAGTTGTGGAGGAAGAAGAGGGTTTTCTCTGCATGAACAAAAATTGAAGTTAGCAGATTTCGGAGGAGGAAAGAAGCTATGGTGGAAGATGAACTTTCCATTTCAACCCCTTGTAGTCTTTAAATTTTATTTATTTAATATATATGTGTGTGTATGTATGTAAGGTTGAATATGTGGTTCTCAACCATCGGCCGGGGTTATTACAAGTAGGGGTGGCAATTTGAGCCCGGTCCGGCCCGCTATTCGGGCCGGGCTGGGCTAAAAAAAATTAGGCCCGAAACAATTTCGGGCCGGCCCAGCCCGACCCGAAAAATGAGAGAGGCCCGACAGGTCGGGCTTTTTGGCCCAAAAAGGCCAAAAAACACTAGGGCCGCGGGGCGGCCCGGCCCGGCCCGAAAAGGCAGGCCGGGCCGGGCCTTTAAAAAATAGGCCCGCAGCAATCCTGGGCCGGGCCTCGCGAAAATTGGCCCAAAAATTTTCGGGGCGGGCCCGAATTTTCAAAAAAGCCCGAAATTTCGGGCCGAGCCGGGCGGCCCAAATTGCCAGGCCTAATTACAAGAATTGTGTAGGGGGGAGGGAGGAGGAGGCGTTGGAAAATTCAAGGGGCTATGTGGAATTTTAAGACACGAAAAAAAGGGTTAATGCCCACGGAAATATATTAATCTTATGAAAAATAATATGTCTCATTTTTTTTTGTTTGAAAACTTTGTAATACCTATTATTTCTTTTGGATAAGATTCATTCTGTATTATAATATTTTGTTGGAAAATTTCGATTCTTTGGACTTACATATATAAAATAAAATATGTATATCTGATTAATGGTAAATCCAATTAAAATGATCTAGTCCAATTAAAGTGATCTATTAAAATTTAAATATGGACTATGAAATGTATCAGAATCATGGAAATAATGTCTAGATATACCATAAGGAAAATTTTAATTTGTTGGGGGACCAAACAAATTGAAAATCACAGTTATATATTTAGGGTTATGGTTCCCAAACGACTGTACTTTATTCTTGCAATCTGTATTCTTTCTACAGAAAGCAAAACAAAGGTGATATCGATCGTTTGTAAGATCCATAGCAAATCCAACACCACCAGATTGAACAATAAAGATCTAAATCACTACAAGAGAATTGCAAATACATCACACTTGATTCACCACGGTTTTGTGTCAAAACCATGGTGATTTAGCTAATTACCACGGTTTTAATGAAAATCGTGGTGTATGAGTGCATTTTTCCTGAAAAAAACCATCGTTCCAAAACATTATTGGTATATATGTATGGATACACGACTGTTATTGTCTTACCGTGGTGATTGTGAGTATATTTTTAGTATTTTTCATATTAAATTATATGTAAAATGAGAAAAAAAAAACACAATAAGGGAGGGAATTGAAAAAATCAAATTGAATCCCTAAAATTTAGGTCATCATTTCACCCTCCCCCAAGGATGAAAATATCGCTATCGCAACATATATCGCAACTTCAATTTTACGAATATATCGACGGATATATCGATATCGCATATCGATATCGCAGAAAATTGAAAAAAATGACGGAAATCATATTAAAATCTTGGAAATTTAGCATGAAATTTTAGGAACTATTATGACATATTATTATGCACATATTCCACTAATTTTTTTGATAGAATTGTATTTTGAAAGCAAATATATTAATAATACATTATATAAATACCGCCTGAGACAATACATTTGACAAAATAATACATAATACAACATAAAATGACTAAATAAACATTATAAAGTACAATTAATACCAAAATGAGGATCTATGAGGTTCAAATATAGTAGATGGAATGTCATCTTGTTCTAAACAATATTGGTACCAACTTATCATGTTCGAGTAATTATGGATATAATTATGCACATGTGCTTGATATGTTTCTTGATTTATTCCAACAGCTTCACCATGAATTGGATAATGTCCATTGACCCAATTATTTTGTTGATACACATTTTGAGTAGTCCAATCAATTTGTGAACTCCCATATGTGTAAGAAGCATATGAATCTTGGGACATATCACTATGATCAGTGCTACCCATATTCGTAGAATCAAGATTGGCAGAAAGTTCTTCAATATCAGTCCGTGGACTTTCTTCTTGAGTCCATGCATGTCTCCTTATGTATTCCTTTCCTATTGCACCTATTCCAGAACCTCTACCTCTACTTTCGTGGTCCATATCTTGTGTTGCATGAGTGAAGTTGGCCTCACAACTGAATGGACTCAATAACGTATGGCTTAAACCATAATCATCTTGATTTTTCCCACCATTTCCACTACCATCATCATTTCTACCACTTCCATCATTTCCTCCATCACTATTTCCCCCATCCTCTGTTGAGCTATCTGTTTTTGAATCACGAAAAGTATTACCCACTTCTTTTTATAATACTTGATTCACATTAATGCCATAATCACGAGTCATAGCAGCTATTTTTGGATCAGGATTTCCCTCATTATCATCTAAGTGTGCAGGGCGAATCCATTGAAAAAGTGGATTTCCTTTTTCATCATTTTCATCATCTATTATATCTACCAGATCTAGATATTCTTGCTCTACAACCTTATAATTTGTTGCAAAACGTGTAGCTCCTGGGCGTACAATATCTCCTCGACACATCTCCCGCATGAGTGCAAGTAGCCAACCATGATTATAAATGTAATTGGTTAATTGTCTAGCCTTTGCAATTATCTCTGCAACAGTCTCTTTTTTTCCAATATTTTCAAATATTAAGTCGATACAGTGAGCAACACATGGTGTCCAATACATATCATACTTACTCATGAGTTTTTTTCATGCTTTCAAAAAAGCGGAACCATTATCAGTAACAATCTGTACAACATTCTTAGAACCAACCTCCAGCACCACATCCTTTAGCAAACCATATATATACTTATGATCCTTGATTATATTGGATGAATCTCACTATTCTTTCTAAGACATGCGTTGATTTCCCGATCTTCTTTCTCTTATATTTTTTTTACAAAGTGAAATGTCTTTATAAAGCAAATAATATTGGAACTCAAATAATTACATTGAAGACCTAAAAAAGATCACAAAAATATATAGTATTAAATAAAAATCAAAATATATTATAGAAATAGTAAAAAAATCGCGATATATTGCGATATCTTGCGATATCTTGCGATATATTGCAATATATTGCGATTTCTCGTCGATACTCGGGAAAAAAGATATTCCCCTCAATATCCGTATCGCAATGTCAATATCCGCGATATATCTGCGATATATCCGCGATATTTCGCGATATTTTCATCCTTGCCCTCCCTCATACTTCCACCAGTTTGCAGTTCCAATCTGAAATTCTCCCACGACTGAAGTCGTCGTCGTCGTTTTCATCTAGATTCACCCTTAGAAGGGCAGAAATCCTTTAGGTCTCCATCTCCGTCTAGAATTCTCGTTGTTCTCTTAGTCTAGTGAAGATCTCATCAATGTCTTTATCTTGAGTTGTCATCGCCGTCGCCGTCTCCACCTCCATCATGACCGGTTTGAATCTCAGAGACAAGTGAGTTGCTTATGATTTTCTAATCAGGTGCCTTCCGCATATCTATTTTGACTCTCGACATTCTCATTCTGTTTCTCTAGTTCTTTTCCGACTCAAAAGAGACTAAAAAGGACATTTAGAATAAATAAATGCCCAGAAAAATACGAAATAAATGGAATTATCAACCTTCCTTACGAGTTGTTCATTAGGAATACTTTCACCAAGTGCAGAACATTGATTAGCAATGTCACATAAAGATAAATCGTATTCACTTATTGTCTCATCCTCGTGCATCTTGAGATTCTCAAATTTAGAAGTCAACAACATCAATTTTGACTCTTTCACTTTATTTGTTCCCTTTTATGTAGTTTGAAGAATATCACATACACCCTTGGCAACATCATAATTAGAGATTAACTTGAATATGTTTATGTCAACAGCAGAGAATATTATATTTAGTGCCCCTGAATTTAAGTTCGCACTCATGTTCTCTTCTCTGGTTCATCCCGCATCAGGTTTTAGAATGACCTTACCGTGTTCTTATTTTGTAGGATGACTCCAACTATTTAACACGACTTTTCAAGCTTTAACATGTTAGGATTTGATAAATGTCTTGATCATTGCTTTCCAATAAGTGTAGTTGCACTCATCTAGTATTGGAAGACGTCATATGACACCTCCATCAAGCATAGAACTCATGTTCTCAGACGATAAAACAAGCATGGATTAGCAGGCCCCAGAATCAAATTGTAAGGTAAAACGTAACATGCTCTTGATGCCAATTGATAAAACAGAACTTGTGCACTATTTGTATCATGTTGTTCTTTACGATGTTCAATTATATGATATTTGCAAAGAATAAGAACATAAATAAAGAAAGCATAAATAATTAACCCAGTTCGGTGAACTCACCTACTATGGGGGGCCACACACATTAATAGAGAATCAATTTACTCCTTCAAATTTAATTTAGACAAAGGACTTGTACAACATGACCACCTAGTTATCTGAACAACCTTTCAAATAATACCCTTTCTTCAATGGATTGAAACCGTAAAAACCACCTACAACCCAAGTGTCCACACTTGATCTCTCTTGCAACCTCCGTGAGATTACGATCTTCAACAACAGTTTTGTACCCAAGATTGTTTGTACTAGACAAACTAAACTACTAGAACTTCACGTTGAACATTATGAGAAACAAAACTAGTAGACACAATAAACCATATTGAAAATTCAACTCAAAACACATATAGTTGATAAAATAATATTCAGCAAGTCTACCATTCAATTTGGATCGAATGGTCTTCATATAGGAGCTCGAATCGTCTTTTTTCTTCAAATCTTGCCTATGAAGTTCATTTCCCTATTGATAGGATTTCTTGCCTTCTTGAGTGGAATCCTTCCTTTAGAGATTAGGGTGAATCTCCTAGGTGTATTCACGAAGGCGGCAGTTAATTAACCTAGATGGATCCATTAAGAATCGGAAGCCCATAGTCCATTTCTCCAGAAGGACACTGCCATAACTCGTCCTCAGGACCATCGTCCTAAACATCCTAAGAAATATCATTCTCTCCAAGTCTGACACCTTGGTTTGAAACCTTGATGTGTTGCATAGTGAAAAAAGTCATGGATTGATACTTTGCAAAAACCACAATTAGCACAACATATGATTGTCATAATAAAAGATAATTAAGCTAGTACACACTAGGGGTGCACATAAATGTGTTTTGGCCTACCAAACCGGCCAACCCAAATTGAATTTATTACGATTACAAACCAAAGTTGTTTCGGCTCATACATCATATATAGGCCGACTTTAATGGATTGGCTCACGAGTTCAAGGGTCTTGACCCAACCCAACCCAACCCAAATCAACCCATTACATTTTATTCAATTATATATATATATATATATATATATATATTAAATGTATATAATTATATATGATTCTGTATTTATGATCTTGTTCCCACCGATCGATATGCGTTTATTTGACTATCTTAGTTCCCAAACACTCAAACTCTAAATATATAGGAACAAACTTTCACTTTCTTCTCCGCATAGGGTAATCTAGTAACTTTCTTCTTTGCCATGTGTCAATATTGACAACTTTCAATACTATAGTTTAATTACAATGAATTAATAAATTTATATTTGAGCTAATTGTTGGCTTTCAACTCGATGAACCCAACCCTTATATTCTTGTAAGTAGTAGGGTAGGGTTATACAGTTAAAAAAAAATTAATGACCTAGAGTGTTTTCAAGCCATAGTCTATGAGTTGGCTTAATTAAATACCTCTAATCCGACCAACCCAACCCATGTGCACACCAATTGCACTAACAAAACTAATTTAGGGTTTTTTTTTTGTTTAATCCTTAATTCAATATCATAAGGATATGCATGGTTTTTGTGGCACCATTCACAAATGAATGATTCCCCAGTAGATGATATATATCTCATATCATTAACATGCATGTCAACATTTTAAATCATTATGGTGGCAGATAGTATATATATATATGCCTCATAGAATTTCCCAATTTATCCACTTTTAATTTGATACTTCTTAATTGAGAAAATTTCACTTTTGGTCTCATAGAACACGCCCATCTTCCCTTTTGGTCCCAGAGCTGTCTGTTTTGGTCCTTTTTCAAAAAAATCACTCACTTTTAATCTCATAGGATTCAAACTGTCAATTTTAGTCTCGATATTTTAAACGACCGTTAAGGACTGAGTGACGAAAACGTCGCACGTGCGGTACGCGTGGCCAAAACAAGTGGGATTAAAATAAAAAGTGATCTACAACCCTAATTTCCCAAATTCAAACCCTTACCTCATGAAATTCCCAAATTTCACCCATATCAACACCCAATTTAAAAACCATAATCTCACAAAATTAACACCATTCCCCTCTCCAAGCGCACCCAACGCCCCTCCGTCTCCCTCATCTCCGCCGCCGGCCACCTCCTCACCACCGCCATGCTCCATTGCCACCTCACCACCGCCATCCACCGCCTCTTCACCACAACCGGAATCACCCAAACCCAGCAACCCATCCCCCTCACCCGACTCCCTCTCCTGCTCCCCGATACAGTCGACGGGACCCAGCCGTCTCTCACCCCAGACTCCGGCGAAGCTTCTCCTTTGCATTCCCGACCGCCGGCGACCTCCTTCTTGCCGGATTCCGTCTCCCCCATCACCCACAGCCTCCGACACATCCCCTCTCTCTCTCCCACCCCCAGCGATCTCTTCGCCTTGCCGGCCGGATTTCCACCATCCCCATCTTCCCCGACGGCCGTATTCCCTCATCCTCATGGTCAATTTCATCCCCCACCACCCCCTCCCTCTTTTCCTAACCCGTCAGCCCTAAATACCTCCCCTATGTCCGGCGACGATGTGCTCCAGCCTGTCCCGACATCGCCAACCCCCCCGGCGTAATTACCCAGCCGCCGGCCCCTCTCTCCATGTCTGCTGCTTCCTCGCTCGTCTTTAGAGCCGGATTTCCTCCTGACAAGCTCCCCCTCTCGTTCTTGTGATTTATTTGGGTAAGATTACTAAATACCTGTTCTTATTCAGATTATCACACAGTGAACCAAATGTGGCGAACTCATTTTGGCGGCGTAGTCGAAAGAAAGCCATAGCTGAACAAAGGAGAACCATCTGCCTCTATCAGTACTTTGATCTTCATTTCAGTTTGATGAAGCTCTAATTTATGTCAATTTGGCTTTGTTATTTGATGAGTTCAATTTCAGTTTGGTCTTTGTTATTTGTTGAGTTCAATTTTAGTTTGGTCTTATTTCAGTTTGCTTGATTTGGTTTTGTTGGTTTTGTGGGAATATTTTTTGATTACCTTCTGAAACAAACATATTGGAAGTGATGTATATTTAGATGCAATATTTCAGTTTGAGGAAGCCTAAATTTATGTTAATTTGACTTTGTTATTTCAGTTTGTTCAATTTCAGTTTGGTCTTTGGTGTTTTATGTTTGGTGTATTTGTTGAGTTAAATATCAGTTTGGGTTAAGTGATGTATATATTCAGATGCCAGTTTGGTCTTTGGTGTTTTATGTTTGGTGTATTTGTTGAGTTAAATATCAGTTTGGGTTAAGTGATGTATATATTCAGATGCATGGTTTTGTGGGATGCTTGATGTATTTTGGTAGCATTTATGGGTTAATTGATTTGGTTTTGTTAGTTTTGTGTGAAGATTGATTTTGTTTTGTTGGTTTTGTGGAAATATTGATGTATATCCCTGCAAAAATAATGTGGAATCAGCCTAAAATGTCTGCAGAAAGTTTATTTAAATAATGTTATATTAGTTAGTTAATTTTTAATTTGGGACTAAAATTAAAATTCCTATGGGACCAAAATTGATAGTGAATTTAACGTTTATCGTAACAAAAGGACTAAAATTGACTGTAAAAAAAAAATTGGGACCAAAACAGACAACTCTGGGACCAAAATGGGAGAGGGGCGTATCCTATGGGACTAAAAGTGAAATTTTCTCCTTCTTAATTACCCTGTGTCTATGCAGTTAAAGTAGATAAATATTATATATTCACAAAAATAAAGCGGTGAAAAGTAAATAAATAAAGATGAACGTAAACTGTATAATATAGAGTGTCACTATGTATAAAAATGAATGAAAAAATTATATCAGTTAACAATTAGTCAAATTTTGTTGGATGGGTGAGGGGATAGAATGTCAAGGGGTGGTCCAGAAGAAATTCTTTTGTCGTAGAGATGAGAGGGAATAGGGTTGGATACTCCAACCCGTACTCAAACTTGAACTCGAACTCGAATTTGAACTTGAGGTCGAGCTTGAACTTGAACTCCAACTCCAACTCCAGCCCAAACTCAAATTTGAACTCGAACTTGAATTTGAATTTAGACTAGTTGGACCCGAACCATTATCAACGAGAAATGATTTCAAATGCTTTGCGAATTCCCTGGGTTTCTCAATGTTCAAAGCATGTCCCGCATTCTTTATCACTTCTATTCTTGCATTTTCGCCTATGTGCCTGAAATTTTTCATCACAATCCACCAATATAATTCAATATCCCAGATCTCCAAACAATATGATTTACAAAAAATTAATATGTAAATTATATTTTTAATTGGATGTTAAAAAAAATTGTGCTTTGCTAAAATTTAAAAAATATGAATTAGTCATTTAGTTGTATATATTATCGCGATTTTTACTCTTATTTTAGACATGACATTTCAGTGACAACGTAAAATGATTTTTTTCTATTAAAATTTAAAACATACGGGTAAAAAAATCATAGTATTCCAAGGCTGGCATGGATTAATTTAATTACAAAATATGTTGTGTTATGTTATAATAGAAAAAGTTGAAATATCATGTATAAAAAAAATTATAAGTGTCGTAATATAAATGTTCCTCACCTTTGGAGCCTGTATCCCAACTCGAGCGGAAAGATTTTGTCCTGCTCTCCCCACATAATCAATGTAGGCTGTAAATTAATGGAATTAGAGTAGAAGAGTAAGGGTGTTTTTTTGTGTACGTTATCGAAATATTGCACCAAACTTTTTAAATTGCACCGAACCCCACTTTGCATTCTTAAAAAGTACGCACAACTTCAATTTTCAATACTTGAAGTAAGGGTTTTTGGACAATAATAAAGAAACGAGTTGTGCTATTTTTTAAAACACCACGAGGTTGGTTTAATGAAATTTTAAAAACAATAGAGAATTTGTTTGCAAAATTTGGATAACATGGACCAATAAATAACCTGTTCTATCCTAGGAATGTTAGAGAGCTGTCTTTCGGCGGCTAATGCATGAATTAGTTCCTTCTTTTGAGTAATAAATTCTGTACAAAAATTCTGCACAAGAAACTATATTAGAGATTAATATTCAATAATTATATTAGCATAAGTTTTTGTACGTGTGACGTACGTCGATATAATCGGAGAGGAAGTACGAAGGAAGGCCCTTAACCGGCTTAGCAAAGGCAAACTTTATCAACTCCCTCAACTTCTCCGGCGTCTGCGGCATCAGAATTCCGGCCACCTCGTCCAAATCGGCGACCTCGAAGAACCCCTCCTTCAAATCCTTCTCCTCCAAGCAGACGCCGGAGCAGCAGAGCACCACCTTCTCCACGGCCTCAGGGAACTGCGCGGCCGCGCTGTAGCTAACAAAGCCGCCGTAGCTGATCCCCACGAGGCTCATGCGGCGCACCCCGTGCGCCTGCATGAGCTTCATGACGCACTGCGCCTGGAACGCCTCGCTGCGGTCCGGCCTCTGCGTCCACGACTCCCCGAAGAAGAGGAGATCGGGGACGTAGATGTTGAACCGCGGCATCAGGTGGTGGAGCAGCTCGCCGTACTGCCACATGGCGTTGGCGCCGAACCCGTGCACGAGCACGAGGTTCGGCTTCGACGCCTTGTGCGACTTCGGCACCCAGCAGTGCATCACCGTGCCGCCGTCGTGGATGTCCGTTTTAACGGAACGGAGCCCCGAATACGAGAAGAAGCTCCGGTAGAGGAAATCCGCCGACCCCGTTAGGCTCAGGCAACGGGCCATTTTTGCAATCTCTTCTCCGACGCCGCCGCCACCACCACCGTTCTCTGTGCGTGTATGTGTGTGTGTGTATATATATGTATATATGTATGTAGAAAGAGATAGAGGGAATTGATTATGGATTCTTAATTAATTAGTTTCCACGTATGTATATATTTATATGTATGTATGTATGCTGTTGCACACATACACACACATACACGCACAAATATGTTGGATTGGATTGTTTATGGGGATATCGTAGAAATTAATGAATGTTTGAAGGTAATTAGGTAGTTTAATGGAACATTTGAGATGAACATAATATGGAATTCATTTGTGGAGGGAGAGAGTTGTTGGAAGAGGCTTTTGGATTTGATGAGAGGGAGAGAACGACCTATTTTTAGGGTTACGCAAATTTGTATTCATCCGCGTATGTTTCGGTCCATTTCTACGTCTCTCAAAATTTTAAATAATTACCTATGACTGGTACTCTATTTTTTGTTATTTTGGGGCTGGAATTTTATGTCACATGCATGTGCATGTTGAAAATTATTGGGGCAAAAACTTGCAGGGACCATCTTATGAGTTTAGATTCGTAAGATAGATCAAGATCTGGACCTCTACGTCCCATATTCCATGACATAGTTGTAATTGAGAAAAGACTTGTGCACTCTAAGAAAATTGTTGATAGACAACAGTATATAGACAACGGGTTTTATGAGAGTCGTTGTCTTTATAGACAAAGACAACGGCTACACACTGGGATGTTGTCTATTGCTGAGTTTTTATTTTATTTTTAACTATTTTTAATCCTGCAAATGGCAAAAAAATGTTGTCTTTAGATTAAAAGACAATGGCTACCTCTGACCGTTGCCTATCTCCATGTTTTCTTATGACAACATGATACACACAATCCACCTTTTAACCGTAGTTAATTAACGAGTACACATGCCATTAATCGTTATTATGCTAATTGGTTAAAACGGCATATTTTTTAACTTGAACCAAAACGAGTACAAAGCCCGTTGTAATGTTAATTAACAACAAGCACGCATCTCGGGTAAGACTATCTAACGAGTTGAAATTCTAAGATGAGTTAAAATCCAGATCCAAACACATTAAAAAACCAACAAAATTAGAAATGTGTCACTAAGTATGGATTTGGATCCAAGTTTTGGTTCGTGATACGATCTGATACAAGTTTTTATCTTTATAATTGTATTGGTACTAGCAGAGACACGTATGTGTTCTCAATATTTTACTTCTTTTAAACACACGATATAGTTGGATATGACCAATATAATATGCCCTTATAATTTATAATTGAGTTTTAAAATTTACAACTCTTCTGTAACGCTCAAGTCCTAGGAGAACAACCAACAAATGACTGGAACACTATTGTAGAAAGGAGAGTGGTTGGAACAGTGAAAACCTTGATTGATAGTTGAAGGGTCAAAGATAGGTTATGATTTTCAGAAGTTTAGATAGCATAACTTTTGTAATTGACGCAAATCCTCATTTTTCAACAACTCAAATCACGTTGTAGGATTCAACAAAATCAAAAGAAAGCTCATTCATAGCCCAATCAAAGTTTAAACTGAATCCAACAATAAATAGACAAGGATTCTCTGAATTATCAAATATCAAGACTCCTCCTTAGTTCACAAGCTAAGTAATTAAGACTCATTAATATGTCAGAATCAAATAAACAATCTCAAGACCCATTGTAATACCCTAATTTTATAAATCTGTAATGCTAGTAATTTTATAAAAATACTAACTTATAAAAATAAATACGAAAGAAATAAACAATTTTCTCAATATGGACATAAAATTTTACTTAAAAACATAATATTAGATTAATAATATTCTTTCAAAGTAAATAGCATAATAATTCAAATAACATAATGTATGTGGAAGCGATTTTAATGAGTTCAAGGATTTGAACATTTTAAAAGTACAAAATAGGTAATGCAATAACTACATAATTAATAACATATAGTTTATAAATATAGTTTGATTTTTTATTGATTGTATAGTGTAAGATGTTCATAGTTTTCACACTAAGATTAATTTACACTATATATATATATATATATATATATATATTACGTTGATTGATTTTTTATGTGATTAAGAAGAAGAAATAGAAGAATAGTTTTCTGCAGATTTTCGGATTGTGCATAATTTGAAATTTAAGATTTGAAATTGAAGATTTAATTCCTTACACAAATATAAATTGTTTGTGTTGAATTTTATAGCGTGGAAAGTGGAAATTTATAAATATAATTAAATTGTTGGAGTTGAATTTTATAGTGGAAAGTGGAACTTCATAGCCCATGCCACACAATTTGGGGCACCCACAAATATATGATACTCATTATCACCTTTAAAAAAAATAGAATTATGATATATCCCATAAATATTATATATTTTATTATAATATTACCCTTAAATTAAAAGATATAATAGAGTTATAATAAATAAACCAAAATTTATAAAATAAAACTCTTTTATAATAGTAGTGATAATAGATTTAGTTGTATTTGAATTCAAATTTTAAGACGGTCTCACACGAAATTCCCTCAGTTATTGGCGGACGGAATTACAACATACCAAATAGCAAAATGTTATTAGGATTCTCTGAGTTCATAAGAGCATTAACGGGTCCATATACAAAGATCCATTGCCACATAAATAAATACATGAATACTATATAGAAACAATAGAATCGTAGGCCTTACCAACAGAGCATCAGAGGCGTGGAGACAAAACGATATTTTGCCATTAACAAGATCCAATATCAAATAGACAAAAAAAAAAAAAAAAAAAAAAATCAATCTAATGTTCGACATAATTCATTTTTGAAAGCAAATTACGAGTGCATATGTATATACACATCTCAAAATCAAATGGTTGAACTGGCTCGATCATTGATCCCATGCAGATGATTACACCATTAACACGCTTCGACCTGGGTTTTTCCGAGAGAAATGCCGTATAAAACACCATTAACACGCTTCAACCTTAATCATCAGAGATGAAGCAGAAGACTCAACCTATCAATTTCTTAAGTCTCTTTTCTGCTAGACCAGCCACCTTATTTTGTGGTTCCAGAACGAGTGCATGCTTGAAATCTGTCAGTCACCCGACATGTTATGAGATACAATCTAGAAGAGTTCATAGGCATCATACCATTTAATAGTTGTAGCAACTAGCACAGACTTATTGTGATGACACAAAAAGACAGGAGTGTACCTCTAACCTCTCATCTAAGTTTTCACATAACTCAATTTGACAAGGCAGAACTGGATTCAAAGTAAGTTCAGATAATGTTTTGTAAGTTGGAACTTAATTTATGCACTGAAGAAGTGTAACCTAACCTTCAAGAGCTTCTTTGTAGAAAATCAGTGATTCTTTAGCTGTCCCTCGTCTCAAATAGGCCTTCACGTACTGCAGGTGGGGGAGATTGAGTCAGATATCATTTCCAGTGAAGATTTTTAGCATGATCTTGTCATCAAAATGCATTTCTCACTGGTTGACTGCAGCAGGAAGGATTAAAAAACAGAACTACGAAGAAATAGATAAATGAACAATGAGTGAGGGCTGCAATTTTCTTCGCTCGACGTAGGGAAATCAAGAATGCATCCAAAATGAAACAATGGGTTATTTCTAATTTGTTGGCAGTATATAATTGAAAATTTGTGTCAGATTCCGGACATAAAATTGACTGAATACCATAATAAGGAGCTAAGATGGAAGCTCATTTTCCTCTCATGAATGGTCTATGTAAAGATATATGAAGCAAGCAAAACAGATGTTAATCGAGCAGATCACAGTTTTTATACGAATCACCAAATTCTGATGCAAAGACGCATCCATTACCAAGGTAACACCCAACATAAAAGGAGATATGCAAATGGGACTGTATGAACATGTTAATTTAGTGGAGAAATAACTAAGTTCAGAAAAATAGCAACGCAACAACAGTACTGTCATAGGAAAAGCAATAACAAGCTCCCCTCACCTTCTTATCCAGAGATATTGCCTTGCTGCAATCTTCTTCAGCTTGTTGATAGCTGCATAAAAAGCTGCGTGTAAGGACAAAAGTTTGCCAAATGATTTAAGGGGAAAAAAAAAAGCTGCTGTAAATAATGATGGGATGTATCCGACCATCCCAACTCCAAATAAGCTGCTGCTCGATTGGAATAGTAAGTAGCATTTGCATCATTCAATTTTATTGCCTCAGTATAATAACTGACAGCCTTATTCCACTGTTTTCCTTTATATGCAGTATTACCCTGTAAGAATTTTATTAAAAAAAATGAAAATGGCAATCATCTGAAATCAGAAGGATCATAAAAACAAAGTTATTGAGAACAAGAATATAGATCATATACCACTCCAAGGACCAAAAATGTAGAAGAAAATAAAAACAAAGAAGTAATATACAGAAATTTTCTTATCCACTAAACCAGGAAGTTCAGAATCAGTAACAATTTCACATCATAGGAATACAGTTTATACACGGTTGCAAACTCCAAAGGGTGTAGTATTTGTCATAAATGAACAAACGAGACGACAAAAACTTGATTCCGACGGTCTTACAGATCTTCTTCAGTCAGACGGGTCAAACATTAATCCCCAATTAAGGTTTATATTTAATTCAAAAAAATTAATTGTCAAGCACAGGGCATGAGCCCACACGTTAGCATCACGCTCGTGTTCTGCGCAGGCTACCTGATCAAAAAAAAAATTAATTAATTTACTTTAATTTTAGGGTTCACTAATTCCATTATAAAGTATATATTTCGAAAAAATTAATTCACAAGCGTGGTGCACAAGCCCACGCATTAGCGCTGGGCATGTGCACCACGAGAGACACCGACGATTCCATTTTAGGCTTCACTAATTCCTATATATTTAAAAAATTAATTACGAGCGTGGTGCACTCGCCCAGCGCTAACAAGTTGCCGACAATTCCATTTTATGGTTCAATAATTCCATTTTAGTGTATATATTTTTGAGGAAAAAAACTATTAAAAAAAAAGAAGAAAGGGGGGACAGACGGCTGCACTATGCAACCGACTCACAGGAGACCCCCTCTTAGAAGATATTACAGTAGAGATTTTCTCTCTCTTCAAATGGAAATGTTATCAGCAGCTATCAGTTAATCCAGAAGAAAACCCACTAGCTAAAAGTATTGTGGCAGTTCTAGATCCGAATATATATACAGTCACCCCGATGCAGTTTAGAATGTTAGAAGGGCATCTTTAGAGCCATGGTAATCATCTCACTCTTTGACAATACCATGCTGAATAAATTTATGATTGGCAAACATGTTTTGAGCTCTCTTTTATTTTGTTTTCCCCCACTTTTCCAAGAGTCGGCTGATTTATTCTTGGGTGGTGTATGTATGTGTGTGCTGTCCAACAAAGATCAAAGGCCTATCATCTAATTTTCTTCAAATCCAATCCAAGTTTAGTAATGATTTTGGGGTGGGGTTGACCGACAGGATAAAAACAAGGCAGCATCCCAATTCTTCACTCTGACAAGCATAGTCAAAACATACTACCAACTCCATCAAGACAAATAGCTCACCTAAATAAATAGCATTAAGTAATGTGCACATTAAAGTAAAATAACACTCCATCTCAAAAGATACACTAACAAAAACTAAATAAGAATTCTAAAAATTATGAAAATTTGGTATGAGTAGAGAAATGGACCTTCTCTTTAAGAAGTTCGGCAGTATCCATGTTACTATTGGTATCAGGCAGCGGAGAGGAACTGGATGCGATGCTGACTTCTTGTTGAAGAGAAGAATACATATCCAAGACAGTATCAAGTAGGAATTTATCAGTCCCATGTGATGCAATAAGTGAAATAGAAACCGGACAGTCATCATGTTTTCCAAGAGGAATGGCAACCTGATTGTCCAAAATAACAAGAAGATGAAGATAACCTCATGGCTAGAAGTGTGGAGGCAGATTATGTTCACAGAGTCCTTTGAGAATGGTTGGACACAAGGGAAAGAATTGTGAGAAGTAGCTAAAATCATGCAATATAGATTACCTGACAACCTCCAGACATATTTGCTATGCCCAACAAAGTATATGCTCTGTCATTGAACTCAGCAAGAAGACTTTTTTTAGAATTCAGCTTGAGCGGCGGATCAGACACAGTGGGAATTATTAATATCCCATCATCCTTCAAAAATTAAGCATGCATAATTAAGATACAAAGCAACAACTAGAAAAAGAATAGATCACAATTAACAAAAAAAATCAAAACTAATAAACATAAAAATGTGAGATAGCCTCCAAGGTTCATCCAAAATCTACTCAATACAGACTCCTACTTTCTCAGTAGATTACAACTTCCTTTAAAAATATAGTGCTTGGACCCTAAAGATTCTTGCATTAGTTCCGGAATCAACAATGCTCAGTTTAAGGTAAGAAACCACAAATAATCCCAGCTTAATTTACATTGGCATTATGAATATAGATGACACAATAACAGTACTATATATCTAACTATTTCATGAGGAATTGTAATCATGCTTCCAATAAATCAATAAACTGATATAAAACTCTATACTCAAGATGCCCCAAAATCAACTTAAGATGTGAATGTCCCATACTTTTATAGATCCAATATTGCAGCTTGAATTATGGTTTTTTTCAAGCCAATCAATATATCAAAACACAAACATGGCTTTGCCCAAAAAAGGAACATTATGATACAGAAGACTAAAAGAGCCAAACCCTATACCCAAACACTTCCATCAACATGCCCCAATCTTCAGTCAATTGTGCCACACATTATAGGGAGAAGGTTCCAGTCTGTTGAACATACTGCAACATACCTTCAAGAGGTTTCGTAGGGCTGCTCGCATTTCTGCCTTAACATTATACAGACTTTTGACATTCTCATGTGTTGTGTTTATTGCTGCCCAAACACTATTAGAGATATCAGGGCCTAGTTTGGGTTTGATTGACTTAACCCACTCTTCATGATTGATTTTGAACTCAT
The DNA here is from genome assembly GCA_026008535.1 of Perilla frutescens. Classification (NCBI taxonomy): domain Eukaryota; kingdom Viridiplantae; phylum Streptophyta; class Magnoliopsida; order Lamiales; family Lamiaceae; genus Perilla; species Perilla frutescens. Next base: position 50,900,661 of record BRKX01000002.1, read on the forward strand.
GTCTGAAAAGCAAAAAAAGCTGGTCAAAGAAAAATGAACTAGTGTAATTGAAAATAAAATTTTCTTCCCCTTCGGGGGGGGGGGGGGGGGGGATCAACAAGCACCCACTGCAATTGACATGCTAAAATCTTAAGGTAATTACTTATAAATGTTGATTAAAATACTGTCAAAAAATAGTTTGGCAATGATATGTACTTTTTCAAATGCTGAATACAAGATCAATGTAGCAAAAATACTTTAAGTTTCCAAGGATAACCTTTGCAGAAATAGCATCGCAGAAGACAGTGCTCTTAAAGTAGCTGCAGTTCGCTTGTTTGTTGATTCTTCACAGAAAAGTTCCAGGCTGGGGACATTTGAAGCAATGTACTGACCAAATTGAATATGCTTAGGAGTCTGGTCTGCAAAATCAAACAAATATAAGGAGATCCGCATGTATTTTGAAATTTAATTTTTGCCCAACATTTGCAAATTTGACTAAGACAATATGTACAAATAGTTATACAGTAATTTTATTGATAAACTAATCAAAAGCAGAAAATAAAGGTATTTGTATCGTCAACGATGGAAAAAACTTACAGCCAGATAGCTTCTCTATTGCTTTGGTTACAACAGAGACAGTTTTCTGAAGGGGAACCTTTGATAACTGGAAAAGGTCATCAGCTATTATTATGCGCCGGGTCCTTTTAGGTTCAAGTGGACTTAAATGAAGAAGAGCATGCCCCACACGATGCAAAACAGATGGATCAGATGCAAACCATCCTGATGTTATCAAAAAAACAACAGTAATTATGGACAACAAAGAATAATTTTCTACATTTAAATAATTATACTCCCTCCGTCCCAATAGCAAGGTCCACCTTTTTATTATTTACTCTCTCTATTTTAATAGAAAGTGGACCTTGCAAACGGGACGGAGGGAGTAATATTTAACAAGAATCAAGCATGGGCAGCACATGTGAAGGAACTAGGATCACGTAATGATCCAATAACAAAAACCATGACACACGGCACCCAATTGTTCCAAAATAATAGATATCTTTTAGTCTAGCTGCAAACCAGCTCAGACATAAGATCAAATCAACTTAACTCTACAAGGAAAGAATGACAATTCAGTGCAGGCAATTAGGATCGATTATAAATGTTGGTGAACTTATACAAACAAGTTTAGGCGGTCAAACAAGTAACACCTCATAAGAATTTCAAACTTTTGAAACTGCAATATGCACATACCAACAGTATCCAAACTCTGGGAATTCGGAAGGACACCAACTGTAGACACAAGTCCATGAGATGGCCTGAATCCAAGGATGCCACAAAATGATGCTGGTACTCTTATACAACCTACTGTATCCGTACCTACAACACGGTAACACCAGTTTAAATTATTTGAATGAAGAATTGACAAACGAATGAAACTCATGAAACAGTGGCCATTTTCTAGAAACACTGAATTTGAATTAAATGTGTATAACTAGATTAGCAAAGGCAGTGGTCATGATAAAAGTCAGAAAATGTATAGAACAAATCATATAATCTTGAAAATAATATAACACAGAAATCTCAAAGATTTTACAATTTATAATTTATGTGGAGTAATAGATCACACCAAGAGCAAAATCTACAATCTGGGCAGCAACAGCCACTGCCGATCCGCTAGAAGATCCTCCTGGAACATAAGATGGCTCTTCAGGGTTGATTGGAGTCCCATAGTTTTTATTTTCCCCTAATATCCTGCAATCATAGTCAAGAATGATAATCAGTATCTTCCCACAACCTCCACACCTCTCCCCATCCCAAAATCCTCCAAAAACCAAATATGTGTGTGTGTGAAAGAAAGATAAAATGACAAGAAAAAAGGAAGACAACTAGCAATTTTCCCATACCAAGAAAAATATATCCCCAAGCGAGGGGGTGGATATTAGAGCTTACACCATATAATACTACACTTTAGGTTTACAGAGGTAGGGAAATTGCATTTTCGGTGCTATAAGCCAACGCTCGAAAGCATTTTTGCTCTCAATGCTATTGGATTCATCATTATACATATTGTATCATCCAAATGGGTGTAGTTCCACCGTAATTCCATAAGCTATTAGGTTCTTTTTGAAAAAGAAACAGGATAATTTATTGAAAGAGGCAAATTTGCGCAAAAGAAGATGAAACTGTACAAAGGAAGGAGTTGTCCCTTAAAATTGAGAACGATCCTATCTTAAAATACAACTCAAATCCCCAATTAAATCTGAAACAATGAAAAAAAAGGCCTTAAATTCTTTATGATTTGAAGCCCACCAACCAACCCGTAACCTATCCATATTTACACAAATTTGAACAAAATATATATATACATATGCATATATATATATTTGTACTATAAAATTATTTCAAAAAGTCCAACAATCTACAGCACAAAATTAGACCATATAACTAAACATAATCTGAGGTGGATCTTGAATAAATGCAGCAGTAGAACTTGCATCACATGGAAACCTTGCCGAATTTGTGGTCTAAAAGTTGAGACTGAGAGGCTAGTCTTTGAAAGAAAGAAATCAGAAACCTTTCTTGTCTGATGTTATAACCTCATTATATACATGATGATATCTCTCCCCCAAAGCCTGATGTCAGTGTCCCACATGAATTGCATGAGTTAATTTCATCCTAAAAACTAACCAACTGAAAATGCACATATTCAGAAAATGTTTGATGCAAGGTGAAAAGCACCATAAAAGAGGGATGAGATTGAGACAAGGACTAGCTTGCACAACAGAAAATGGATTTTTTTCCTTGTCCTGAACAGTTTTACCTTAAACTAGCATATCAACACTTCTACCTCATTCTAGCAGAATTGATTTTGCAGAAACTGATATTTCATTTCATAACCCATTTTAGTCACCTTCAGTCAGATAAATGCAGTATAAGAAGCAAAATTCAGGTAAGAAGTAATACCCATAACCAAGCTGACCCATGACTGTCTTTCCCACGCAGGTAGCACCCTTTTTTAGCATTGTCTTCACCACTTCAGCACTTTTTGATGTAGCCTCATGTGTCCTCTTCCAATCTGCACTTCCGTACCCCGTAATGTAGCCCTTCACATCAAAGCTACAGGACATATGTACCGATAAAAGTTATGAGGAATTACATTTGTACTAATCTGATAAAATCTTAAATCCAAACAATCATGAATCTCAGCATAACCAAGCAGGCCAGTAATCTTGTAATAAAGAAAAACTGACATGAATATGACACGGGTATAAGACTAATGCAAAGGTCGCTCCTCTTTTTTTATAATGATTTATATAAACCTTAACTTTCACCACTACAGAATCTTCTAGCACTTCAAGGTTCACAAATGGTAGTCTGATCACAAAACTTTCAATAAAAATCAAAGAAATTAATACTATTCCTCAATCCTCATACATGTACTTGAACAAACCCCATTGGACCAAAATATAAGTCAACCAAGAAAATTCATGATCGATCCACTCCAATTTCAAAATCATGAAAATCAAGTAAATAAATGAAATTAAGTAAAAAGGAAAAGAAAGATCATGACATACTTGTCACTGACAGCAAAGGTGAAGGTAGATAGCGGAAGGCGAGCAGCGGGCGGTGGAGGCTGAGGGAATGGAAGGAGCTCAAAGCGCTCAACAAAAGCTCCGAAATCTTCACTTACGTTGCCCTTGGCGTTGAGGCGGCGGCGATGGACCTCGGCTAGGATCAAAGCTCCGGCAAGGCCCACACCGATCACCACCCACACCTTCGGGTACGATACATTCAGCTTCGACAGTTTAGACATTTTAACGATCACGAAGTCAAAGGAAAATGATGATGGGCTTGAGATTGAAAAGTCGGCGAATTATTAGTAGTTTTGCTCCGGCGGCATCACCGCCGTTAAGATTTTGGAGAAATAACTGAGATATAGGCAGGGGTTTTAGAGAGAGAGAGAGGGTTTAAGGAAGAGCTGTACAGTACAGGGGTTTTGGTTTGGGGGCGAGCGCGTATTGACGACGCGCATACTTCCTTGTTTAACGCGCAAGAAAAAAGCAAAATCATTGTTTCTTCGGAATGAATAAATATAGTATTCTCTCTTTTAAAAATAATATGTTGTAAATATATCTAATAGATATATATAATATGAGTGATGGTCAAATTACTAACTCTAAAATCCTATCTCTTGTACTATTATAAATAGAGGCATTTGGTCGCACACAATTCATATTTTCTCTCGCCTCTCTTTAGTTTACAACACGTTAATTTCGGAGGTATGCCCATTGGAAAGAATCGTGTCTTTCCTGCGAGATTTTATATTGTCAGTATTGATATTGCAAGATGGCATGAATTAAATATTTTTCATCAGTAGTGAAAATGTTATATGAAGCTTTTGAATTTTTGATATTAAGGTTATTTCGTAAAAAAAAAAATAATCAACTTTTGCCATGCCTATGTCAAGAATTCTTAATATGTTGAATTACTATGATTATGATTTCATAATTATAATTTCACGATGAGTTTATCGACATGATTATGTATCACATGAGTGCTCTTGCTTTTGATAAAATAGATTGTATTTAAATTGGATTTGTTAGTTTTTGGTGTGGTTGGGAGTTATAATTTAAATTGAATTTATCTTTGATATCATGTAATTAAAATTAATATCTAGCACGACCTATAATGGAGTGTGGTTTCAAGACTCATCGTTATTAATAATCATATGATTCCATTTATTAATCTACTGCTTATGTTTAATCAATGCTTCCTGGTGATTGAAAAAAAAATCATGAATTCTTAATTATGTTAAATCCTATCGTTTATATTTAACTCTTGGTAATTAATTTTATATGAGGATATTTTAGGACCGGCAGTTCCTTACAATATTTTATCTTGCAAGATTACCTGGCCAGGTACCATATTTATAAATAACTTACAAGCAAGATTTAGTGTTTCTACAATGAGACACTAGCATATCAATTACTATATCCTCCATTATTTTCAAATTATAGATATTATTTATTGAAATAAACAATGGCATGACATTGGTGGACTATATTCTGATCCTCGTATTGTCATATTTGAGACTTTTTTTTATATTATTTTTATGTATAGCGCGACGAATGATATTATCTCCTATTGTCTATTTAAAGACAATGTATTTGTGTTGCACAAATGAATAGTAGGTGAGTTAAAGGTTACTTGACGTAACACATATTATTTTCTTTTACCCACATATAAACTCTAGAAGAGTTGTGAAATTTAAAGTTCGCTCCAATGATTGTAGTTTTGAGGGGGAGCGATAATTTTTAAAATAATCTAGAAGATTAGGCCCTGAAGGTCAGACCCTGTAAGTCTACATTATGCTATGAAGGCTCAATGGTTGTACTCTTTTTTCCTTACTAAGTTTTTCCCACAGGGTTTTCTTAGTGAAGGTTTTTAATGAGGCAACTAATGCAACACATATAAACGTATGCTATGTACTCTTTTCCTCGACTATTTTTTTCCCACTGGGTTTTTCAGCGAGGTTTTTAACGAGGCACGAACATTACGTCGCAATGTCCAAGAGGGAGTGTTATAAAATGCTTGAAGCATTAAAGTTAAAACCCAAAAGCATGTTTTTGATTAAACTGCAAAAATCATTGTATGGGCTTAAACAGTATGTGGTATAATAGATTGAGCGAGTATCTTGATACAAAAATGATGATATCTGCCATTGTGTTTTCATAAAGAAAACCGAAAGTAGATTTGCAATTATAGCAGTTTATGTTGATGATTTGAATTTAATTGAGACTCCTGAAGAGCTCAATAAAACTGCTGAATATTTGAAGAAAGAATTTGAGATGAAAGATTTGGGAAAGACAAAATTCTGTCTTGCAAATCGAAAGTGTTAAAGCGCTTTTACATGGATAATGCACATCCATTAGCATCACCAATGGTCGTTAGATCTCTTGATACGAAGAAAGATCCATTTCGACCTATTGAAGATGGTGAAACGATACTTGGTCCAGAAGTACCATATCTAAGTGCAATTGGAGCATTAACTTATCTGGCTAATTATACTAGACCAGATATAGCTTTTTCTGTAAATCTTCTCGCAAGATATAGCGCTGCACCCACTTTGAGACATTGGAATAGTGTTAAGCACATTCTACGTTATCTGAAGGGTACCATAGACCTCGGATTATATTATTCAGAAAATTCCGATTCTTCTCTGATAGGGTATTCGGATGCAGGATTTTTATCCGATCCACATCAAGCCAAGTCACAAACTGGCTATGTTTTCATATGTGGTGGAACTGCTATATCATGGAAGTCTGTGAAGCAAACCTTGACCGCACCATCCTCAAATCATTCTGAAATCATTGCAATCCATGAAACAAGTCGAGAGTGTGTATGATTGAGAAATATGACAAGTCACATCTAAGAGTCATGCGGATTACCTTTATCAAAAATCACTCTAACTATTTTGTATGAAGACAATGCTGCTTGCATTGCGCAACTCAAGGAATGATACATCAAAGGTGATAGGACAAAGCACATTTCTCCCAAGTTATTCTACACACACGATCTCCAAAAGAATGGCGATATCAACATTCAACAAATTCGTTTAAGTGACAATTTGGCAGACTTATTCACAAAGGCATTACCAACATCAACATTCAGAAAATTGGTACACAAGATCGGCATGCACCGACTCCAAGACCTACAATGATCTCAAGATCAGGGGAGCAGTTGTACTCTTTTTCCTTCGACTATATTTTTTCTCAATGGGTTTTTCTAGCAAGGTTTTAATGAGGCAACATTTGTTTTAGAGATTGGTCACTCAAGGGGGAGTGTTGTAAATATATCTAATAGATATATATGATATGAGTGATGGCCAAATTACTAACTCTAAAACCCTATCTCTTGTACTATTATAAATAGAGACATTTGGTCCTCATATTGAATACACACAATTCATATTTTCTCTCGCCTCTCTTTAGTTTACAACACTTTATTTATTTACTCTTTTTTTTTCTTTATTGCTCTTCTTAAACAAAACAGACACTAGTACTTTGTACTCATATCAGAGTCCACGCATATTTGATAATCTCGAAAATATAAAATTTAAAAAAATTGTATATCAATGTATGGCAATAAAATCTCTAGTATTAAATTACGTACCAAATTCTCTTGTATTTTTTAAATTGTACTAAATTTCTTTGTATTTTTTAAAAATCAAATATGCACAATTTTCATTTTTTAAATATTTGCTAAAAATATCCTCATTTTCAAGTAAAATTGAAGTATTCAAGACTAAGTAAATAAGAATATTTTGATTCAAATTTTGAAAAAATACAAAAGTTGTGGATACTTTTTAAAAATATAAATGTGGTTGGTGCAATTTAAAAAATACAAGAGAATTTTGTGCAACATTTTGGAAGTTTGACGTAGTTTACCCCAATGGGTGTAGGTGGAGTAAAACACAACTCTATGTATATCATATTTATATGTATCTGCACTCTATCTATATTGACATATAACTTGTTTTAAGAAATTTAAAACGGTCTAACTCGAACATTTATCGGCCTAAGGAAGCATGCATGAGGGCAATGTCTCCTGAGGTAGAATCAAATGCACCCTTAAATCAACATATAAATATACATTATTAACAATTCTATCATAATGAACAATAATAAGTTACTAACTCAACATATAAATACACCATAAAACAAACCAAATAATAGTACCGATTCACAAGCTAATGGGACTTAAACCTCTTTCCTCCGTACAAGACAACTCAACTTCATCAACTTACATTAACAATGACAAAATTATACAAATTATATAAATTTAATTTGTATAAAACATACATGGTACTTCTTGCGGATCAAAAATATTTTATAACTAATTTCTATAAATATTAAAGTGATGAAATATTTCAAAATTCTGTCAATAATTTAATTTTTTTCTCAAACCCTCATTTAATAAGAACCCATAAAATAGTAGCCTTGTCTTTTCGAATATTTTCTATACAAATATGCATTTATATCACTACTAATCAGTAATATTCTTCCCACAACCATGTTATTTTCAATATATAATTTCAAATTCATCAAAGAAAAACTTTTAAAAACACATTTTATGACAAATGACATTTTTGGGGAAATTTTGTGAATTTGTTCTGAATGATACCGCTCCTTTATAGAACACTACAATACTCAAATTGTGAATGCGATTACAGGAAATAGAAATTAAAATAAATATGATCATTAAATTTGGTATACAATACCGAGGAATCCTATTTAGAATTATTACACAAATCACTATACAAAAACAAACCAACTTTGATGTCTTCAACCAAATTGCACATCGAGAGAGAGAGAGAGGGGGGGGGGGATTTTAATTAGCCATTTTGGATAGAGAAAAAATATTTTAGCCACAAACTTAATAATGTAGTTATTTTAGCAACTGTTACCAATATACCCCTCGAGCACTTCATTAAGGATATGCCGTGATAATAGCAGCCTTTCTTAAATCGATACCCGAGCTGGAATTTCTGCAGTCTACTGCATTGCATCTGCTAGAGGCATAATGTACAAAAGCTGCACAGCGACAAAGACGTCGTTTTTGTATTCGGACACACGCCTAGAATCGGACAACAACGCACGAGATGTCATCCTTACTCTCTCTCTTCAATGCTTCTGCAACTAGTTGCTTGGCTGCTTTCTGCGGGTCTTTGATCCTCTTCGCGATATCTACAGATTCTTGATTCGACATTACCTGGAGGACGCAGAGAATGTGGGATGAGGCGTTTATGACCCGTAAAAGGAAGCAGAATGTAGAAATAACTATTTAAGTAGGGGGTAGAGAAGAAACCTTCCATAGACCATCACTAGCAAGAATCAGGAATTCAGTATCAGCATCAATCTCAGCACTTCTGATATCGGGGTCTGATCGCAAGTGCGTCTTCAAGTTCTTATCTCCAAAAGCACGAGAAACGGCCAATTGCCCATTCACTCTTGCAACATCCCCTGGTAAAAGAAGAGCAGATTAGACTGCAACAATAAAGTGAAGAGTCGGGTCATCGAGTTAGTTATCCCACACTGCATAATGTGCATGTACTATATACATGATCATGACAAACCATGATGCATGGGAGTGTTTCGTGATGACAGATTAACACACATAGATAGATGGGTTTTGAAAATATTGATCAGACCAGAGATGATGTAAAGATTGAAAAATCAAAATAGACGAGAAATAGAATGGTTATACTTAACTCTCGTCATATGTTAAAAGACTACCACTGGGAAACTACTTGACATAAATACGTGCACAGGTGTGCATTGGACATATAGAAGCTGCTGTAACATGAGACGGCTTTTCCCTACAGTCTCAATACTGAGACTAAGGCGGCCATGAAGAAACCGGAGAAAAATGGTGAATAAAATGTTACTTAAGATGCATTCATAGCTAAAATTAGGTGCAGTTAATGCAATCTATTATTAAATCAGCTGAAACATTCAGATTCTTCTCATCTTTTTACAGCATTGTAGGCATTCAATTGTTAAAGCTTCTAGATGTAACGTGACTTACTCAATACCGAAAAGATTAAATACAACTATCAGATTTAATGCAAGAGCAGTTCAGTAGTCGATTCAAATGAAACAGCAAAAGCAAGGGTTGTCGCTCCTAAAATTGCTGGGTAAAGCACTATATGAAGGCGAGCTTGCTAGAACAGGACCACCTGGTGCTTGAAATTATATCACAATAATGGTAGATGCAATCATAGTCAGTCAGCATTACCTGGCATGTTTGAGACAAATCCACCTCGGTTTTCAATGCTACCCCTCTCAGTGTTGGGCTCGTGATCAATAGTCATCTGTATAGCTTGCCCGCCCCTGGAAAGTACTCCTCGTGAATCACCGACATTGGCTACCCACAGACGTCGACCATCTATAAGAATAGCAGTGACAGCAGTAGAGCCACCTCTACCCAGGTCAGGATTGTGTGATAGAATAGCTTGATCTGTTCTCTCATAGGCTTTAGCGATAGACCTGTTAGGATCGGTCCAAAAGTCCACCTGAGATCGTTTAACAGATTCATAGCACTCGTTTAACAAATTCATAGCACGCAAAACGACAATCAAAAACAATAGTGTCAACATAATAAGAAAGAAAATAATGAGAAATAAACCTATTGAAATTAGAGGCCATTGATCAATACATGAAATCAGACGTATTCCAGTCACATTCCCCCAATATGTGAACATAAATTTGTGATGGGTCTGAGGCCATCCACAAGGTCCCCCAAAAAGCCCTTTCCCGCATGGTTACAGGACAACCTTGCAGTGAGTCCAAAATTTTTGGTTAGCTCTAAGTTGGTAGCAAATTCTTTAGCATCCGGGGTTAGTTTCCCAGTAGTTAATTATGTCATCAAATGGCAAAAGTTCACAGATGGCAATCTAAATTGCAGCTACCCTAAAAGCCTTATTAGCTCACAAAAGTAACATTTTCTCTAATAATCAGGAGTTACTAACGTTCTCGACTCGAAAAACATGCATTTCATCAGAACATCCCCTTTCAAACAAAATACAAAAGCAACTCTAACTATAAGATTTAACCTATATATTTTTTGAAGTTCCAAAAGATGATAATTATCATTAAAACTTAGAGATGTTCCATTCAGTTCATTCACAGACCTGCGAAACCAACAATCACGCTAAGACGCTGCTGAATACTGATGCTCCTTGTTCTACTGCTGTCTCCACTCAATTCAAGATGGTAACTCCATTTTGTTCCATTAATAGTTCAGAGGAAGAGCTATAACTAGGATTTTTTAAGTACACCAATGCAGGGTGATACTTGATAGGGCCATACAAAAGAAGTTTGATTGTAAAACATCAATCACTAGAAGAGTGACATCAACATTGAAGGTCCAGCAGATCAATAGGTTGGCCCATGTAGCTAGTTCAGACATGAATTAAATAAAAGACACACTGTTTAACAGATATACACCTAGTCTAGTCATGATCAAATTCCAAATAACAGAAGACCACAGCATGATAAATCACTTCATGGAATTAACTAACCTCCTTTAAGATGTTGGAAAACAAATGCTTCTGTAAGTAAGTTGGTACACTGTCTCCCAGATGCCCATCAAATATAGCAAATAACCCGAGTTCCCGACCTCGTGTCTGTACAAATTTAGCAACATGGTAATCCTCCATAGGATGATTCGCCTTCCCTTTTACTAGATTGAATCCATACTTGGCAGTCCCCTGACGACTCCTTCCCTTGCCAGAGCCACCTGACAAACGCTAAAGAAAACAAGAAAATTAAATACAAAGTGAGAACAAACATACAAGTTTCGGGTAACATGGGATAAGCAGATTTAAAAGTTGATCCAAGACTTCTTTCCTCAAGCTCCTAAACACAGTAATAAAAAAATTTGCAACCAAAAGCAGCACAAATATACATGGAATGCACGAGTATATAACTGTAGAAGGGTAATAGAACTGGAAGTTTATCATCCATAACTTTGAATCATGAAGAAAGTACGAAGAAACATACAAATATACACGAAATGCATGAGTATTTGACTGTAAAAGGGTAATAGAACTGGAAGTCTATCATCCATATACTTTGAATCATGAAGAAATTACGAAGACATACAGACATACAAACACATTATACCAAAAAAACAACACGCACGGAGTACCAAACTCAAGAATTCCATCCAAAAGATGAAGCACTAACCATAAAACGAAAATGAGGCCTCTCTAACTCCCAGCAAAAAACACCCCCCCCCCCAAAAAAAAAACTCCAACTCATATGCATAATAACCCTTGTGTATGCCACCACGCTAACCACATCCAACAGAAAAAGTAAACTTTCATAAGCCCCACTATCCAGCCAAAAACCCTAACTGATATTCGAGAGATTAATCAAGTTGCTGCTGATCTTACAAAATCTCACCAGAAACTAAAAAATAACATGATCATCAACCTCCAAATAAAAATTTAACAATGGAAAGATCAAATAGCAGAGACCATAACACTTGCACACACACACACACACAAAAACTCACCGGAGAGTAATTGAAACAGCATAGACTATCCATATATCTGACAACACTCAAATCCTCCTCTTTAAAGCAACATCTACCTTCTAATCGCACTAATTTGAAATAATCTACAACCTGTAACAAAGAAAAAGAAATTTTGAACACGAATATTAACATGCCCAGCTAAAACAACATAATCAAGATTCAATTTTTATCCCCCGAGAATCAAGAAAACAGCTCCAAATCACAACATGGGCATCCCAAAATAATTCCATACTTACCGATCCACCACTCAAGAAACCAAAAGGAGAAGTTTATATAAAAATTATTTAGATGAATTTTGCCGTTATCCTAACTTTGACACACAATCCACTGTAAGTAAAAGTGTCAAGCCATCAAACACATGTGTAGGTTAGAGACGAGAGATAGATTCCACGAACAAATAAATTTAATGATGAAGGGTTGTGTTAAAAAAAGGTGCCATAGATTCGGTGGTGGTGCAGGCAACAATGGCAGCCAAAAAGCCAAGACTTTGGGGTTTGGGAGGCCCTTGTTGACTTTGTTTGTCTTCACTGTTTCTTTATTATTTGTTTTTATTATAGTAAAAATGCTCCAAAGTAGTCAAGGCACTGTTTGTTTGATTGTTTTCAGTCTTTTCTTGGTTTCTAATTAATAAATAAATAAAGAAGGGCTTTTGAAATTAATATATTTTAACTAGAACAAACAACTTTCTTCTGACCTGGTCATTTGCTGGGGACCTACTTTGGTCACCTCTTCTACTTTTTTTACATGTATATACATATATTTTGATACATATTTTGCATAATCTAATTTAATAAATTTAGATTTGGGATGCTTATGTAAACATTGAATATCAACGTGTAATTTTTAAAATAGTAGAACAAAAGTGTTAACTTTATTTTATTATATTTTATGTTGAGAAAAAAGGAAATAATAAATTTAGAATTTGAAATATCTATCTCCCTTTTGTTTACTACAATTCTCCTCCCTCTCTATAGTATAGTATTTCAAAGTTTTATTCCTTAGTGAGCTGTAGAATATCTTTCTCAATGTTATTCTTCCTTTTCTCTACATTTTTTATTTTTCTTTCTCTATTTTTTTTTATCATTTTATTATAAGGGTTTTTTTCAAAGTCCAAATCTAGCTATAGCAAAGCAATAATGGTGTATGAGTTTAACACTAATGTTATCTTATCATTAGTTATTTTTTATGTAAACTACGTCTCCCACTACCAAATTTGATCATCCCAGATAAAAATTACACTACCCCAATTTCAATGTAAACGACCACTCCCACCACAAAGGATGTCAATTCAACCCGAAATAAACGAGTTGACTCGAATGGATAGAGAAAAAATTAGAGTTAGGGCCGAAATTTTTTTTCCCGAAGAAAAGGACCGAATGAGCCAGATCGATTGGGTTGACGGGCTAATCAAGCTGGCCCAGTGATGTGATACTAGGTGGGGTAGTGCTCAATCCAGTTTGAGTGCCCGAATAACCAATTACAAGATTTAGAGTCAAGAAATTCAAGAAAGTTTTAAATGGACTTAATCCAAAAATATGGATCTAAGAATTGTCAAGAGGCTCGTTGAAGGTGTTGAGTCTGTCACTAGTGAAAACCCTAGTTGGACAACATTAATATTCTATATTACTTAGGAGTTATATTTTAATTAGAAATTTTATTTATTTGGTTATTTTCAAAACAAGTTAAGTTTAATATATAGGATTTTTATTTGTCTCCTTAGCAAATTTATTTTCTTTTTCAGATTTTTTTCCTTTCTCTTCTAGTATTCTGTTTTAGAAACTTCATCTCTATCATCCCTATATAAAAGGGCTAGGATTAACGAAAATTACATCAGTTTTATCAATAAAAAAATGCGAGTTTTATATCTTTTTGAGATCTCTTCTGAATCTAACAATGATTATCATGAAGTTCACATCAACTTATCAAACATAACATTCACATTTGTTTGCGCCGCCTACACTACAATCCAAGATTAGTGTTTCCAATCACAGTTCCGTCGAGATCTTTACATTTGTGTTTTGTCAGCGTTGTGAAGATAGGGTAGAGGATTCTCTATCTATCTATCCAAGTTTGTGACTTGATAACTGGCACATTGTTTATTAACAGTTTTGTGTACTGCAAGTACACGGTGCAATTGTAATGTTCAGCAAATAAGAGTATCGTATCTAACAGAAAAAGACCGTATTCTTATGTTCTCAAACACAAACACATTGTTCAATATCTAGACTCTAAATGCAAATGAATAGAAAGACTCAGTAAACATGCAATAAATAAAAAAAACTCAATAAAAAACAAACATAAAAACTTTATATTAGTTAAGTGTAGATTCTAGAAAACATGTCTATTATTTAAGGGTGTTGCTATTTGAACCACTATTTTTTCAATATACACCACTCCTTTAAAAATTGTCAGATATTTGTTTTCTTTATATACCACATTTTTTCTCTTTTTACCCTTTATTTTAAAAATTAATTTAAATCAATTAGTTTTAAAAAATTGGGGTTGAGAATTTCTCGTTCGTAAAAGCAGAGGGAGAGAATGTATAATTTATTTTGCAAAATTGAGAGGATGGTAGCGAAAAATCAAAGAGAAAAATGTTCTTTCAAGAAGATGTTCTTCTATCCAGCATAATTCCACCAATTCAAATTTCATCAGGTCCATTCATAAGTTTTTATTTTGTGTTCAATAACATCAGACATCAATGCAAATTCACTAAAACTCCCGGCTTCCAGAAATTATTGGAAAAAAAAAAAACACAGAACAATTAACTTACATAATTATTTTCTTCTTTAGTTATGCGTAATTAATTTGTAGTGAAACCCTTAGTTTAAGGATTTTATGAAAAATTAGCTGACGAGATTTAAATGAATTCTTGAGTTGGGTTTTTATATTTTTTTTATTAGGAATTTGTTTTTGTTTCTTAGTTTTTTTATTAGGGATTTGTTATTTTTCAAGTAAAGGATATTTAAGTAAATTAATAATTATTTATTTTTAAATTAAATATAAAAGTGGTGTATATTGAAAAAATAGTGGTGTATATAGAAACATCCTTATTTAATGTATGTATATATCGAACTCGTGCAAGCTATGAATCTAAAAATTAATACCAATTAAATTCTATGACAACCAAGCGAGGCACAAGACATGAATATTACACTGCACATAAAACTCTATTTTAGGTAAATAGGTTCCATGACCAAACAAACAATACAAATATTTGAAGCACAAATATGTCAACCAACAGCATTCGAGTATCCATTTAAGACATATTTGTCTTTCTAATACTTCTTATTTTTCCCCAAAAAAAGGATTTATTCATTATTTTTTTCATAAAATATATGTATATGCATGTAATATTTTATTTTATTTTTTTGTTGGGGAAGGGGCATGATGGGTGTCGAACGTGAGACTTCTCACCTTTATATGACTCGAGTTCGACCAAATTTTAAATTTTATCAAATACAAATTATATTCAATCTTATTTGATATGTTTATCTAATCGAGCTTATGCTAACTTTTAACAAATAAATATTGATCGAGTATCAAGGTATTTGATTTTATTTTAAATCCTACTTTTACACAAAAAATTCCATCGTTTGAGGTTTTTTTTTTTTTTTTTGGTAGGGGCTCATAAAATATGTAATAATTAGTCACTACATGTCATCCCATTTTGTAGGGAAATCTCATATTATACTATTGTATTACATCTTTTTTTATTATTATTGAGAATATGGGATTGAGATTTGTACCATAATATCTCATCTTTACAAATTTACAATGTATAGATGGATGTCACATTAACAAATAGCATATTAGATAATTTTTGGAGGGAAAATAACATATGGAATTAATGCTGTACAAATGGTGAAAATTAATGAATTAACGTCGTTCTTTCATACATATTCCACAAATAGAAAGGAAAATCCTATTCTTCAAGCTAAGAATTTATGTTCTATTTCCATTATTAGACCTCTAACATAATATTTATTTGGGCCCTAAAGATTTGTCTTCTCATGAACACTCAAATGGTGAAAATCCATAAATAAAATACATATATTGAATTTGAAACTAACGGCTCGTTGGCTCAAACATTATGCTTGACAATTAATTTTTTTCAACTTAAATATAACCCATAATTGAGATTAATAAAACTTAAAAAAAATAAACCATCAAAATATACAAAATAAACCCCTAAAATCTGAAAAATACTAACCCCCCCCCCCCCCTAAAAACTATGAACTCTAAAAAACCCCTAAAACTCATAAACTATAAACGTTAATTGAAATGGAAAAAATCACAATTTGAACTAAATAAACTATTATAAGATAACTAGGGGAAGTTCTATCTTGATGGTTGGGATAGTATCCCAACCACTAATACACTATTTAAAAAAATAATAAAACTATATTAGATGGATAATGAACAATTATTATAATGTATTAGTGGTTGGGATAGTACCCCCAACTAGTATGGTAGAATTCTATGATAACTAGAGACCCCTTACTTTTTATGGATACATGTGTTACTTTTCTAATTTCGAGTGATACTTTTTAGCGTTTCAGTTGATACTTAATTTGTCGGATTTTTTTTTTACGGGTTGACCCGTGAATTCGACTTGCTCGTATGAAATAACTCTCATTTACACCTAATGTATGAAAGTGTTTGTGAAAATTTTGTTCTCTTGCAAGAGTTTCTCGAAGAATTTTCTGAGAAACCCCATAATATATTTGGAATGATGAATGAGAGATGTAAATTCAAAAATATTACAAGATTATGACGTAGATGTAATTATTTATCGACTCCTATCTTCCATGGAAGAATTTAACAAAAAGAGATGTGGGCAGAGTAGTGAATTGGCACTTGAGATCCTCTAGTCACAACTTATGTGTGTCAACCGTGTACCAAATCTCAAAATTATTATTTTTTCTTCATTTTTTCTTCAATTTTAATTTCTTTTGGTTTAGTATAATTTTACATTATTATTTAGGGTGGGGTTTATTCCACCCAATTGGGGTTTATAATTAATTTTTAATATTTTATTTTCATTTTTTTTAGTTTATATAATTGATTTTTGAGGTTGATTATTCCAAACTTAGGGTATACAAATTTTAAAAATTTTAATTTTTAGCATTAAATATTACTTATGATTAATTATAATATAATAAATTTTATTTTTATAAAAAATATTATTAACAATATATAATTTGATGTTGGCACAAGATTAACACACAAAGTTAGGACTAAAGAATGTCTACTCGTGAATTGGTTGGGGTGGGGGGAATGTTCAAAAAAACTTAAAAAGGAGGAAGTAATCTTATTGCAATAAATTATATTTGGAGCACAAAGGTGTGGAATGATATAACATATAGCACGACTTGGGTGAGGTGGCCGCATGGTACGGCAACCTTTTTACTTTGGCAAAGTCTCATATACATCATCTCAGGTCCAATAAGGCCTGTACATTCATCAGACAGGTCGCAATCCGCGTTGACCCGTAAAAAAAAGGTATAAATCAATATCAATCTTAATATTAAAATTATCACTTAAAATTCAAAAAGTATCATTTGTATTATTAAAAAATAATTGGTCTGCTATTTATCTTATATGAGTTTATGTAGTTCAAATTGTGATTTTTTCCATTTCAATTAATATTTAGAGTTTATGGGGGTTTAGGTTTTTTTAGAATTCATGATTTTTAGGGTTCATAGTTTTTTTATAGTTCGTGGATTTAGTATTCATAGTTTTTTAAAGGTTTTTTTAGTATTTTTTAGATTTTTAAGGATTTTTATTGTGTTTTTCAGGGTTCATGTTTTTTTTAGGTTTATTAGTCTCAATTAGGTGTTATATTTATTTCAAAAAATATTAAATTCATTCACTTTTATTTTAGAGTTCACTAATTCTATTTAGGTATACATTTATTTCAAAATTAGGTTTTTTTCAATCTCAATTACTATTTATATTTATTTTGAAAAAATTAAATTAATTGTCTAGCGCAATGCACGAGCCACACGTTAGCGTCAGAGCGAGGGCATTGTGCGAGTCATCGAATTAAAAAAAAATCATTCACTTTAATTTTAGTATCCATTAAATCAATTTTAGAATATATTTATATTTATTTCAAAAAAATTAAATTAATTCATTTCATTTTTTAGGGTTCACAAATTATATTTTAAGGTATTCAATTTTGGAGGAAAAAATAAAAAAAAAGATCGGAAAAAAATAAAAATAACTAAAAAATTGAAAAAATAATAAAAAAAAAAACATATTTCTGGCTCGTGCACTCCTCGCGTGTGGGTTCCATGAGTCGGAAATGGATCAATTTTTTTTTGACCTTATTGAGCATGGGCCAGTCTGATGAGCCCATGCTCATACATCTAGTGTATAAGAGACCACCTCTTTTACTTTTATTTTTATTTGGACAACTGCACGTCACACGTGGCACGTGTCTTGTAGATAGAGCTTTATTTTTATTTTTCTTGCCAATATAAATCCTAAAATTGAATTATTTAACCCTAAAATTAAGGTGAATTAATTTAATTATTTTTATCTGACGATTCGCGCAGTGCACTCACCCGACGTTAACACGCGGACTCGTGTGTTGCACTCAATAAATAATTATTTTTAAAATAAATATATACCCTAAATCGAATTACTGAATTCTGAAATTAAAGTGAATTAATTTTTTTATTTGGTGAATCACGCAGTGCAATCCTCCTATGCTAATGTCTGAGCTCGTGCACTGCGCTTGATAATTAATTTATTTTTAAATAAAAATATACCTTAAAGGAATTGGTGAACCTTAAAATTATAGTGAATTAAATTTTGATGTGGCACTCACGTAGTACAATCGCTTAACACTAATGCGTGGACTCATGCACTACGCAGTCCACGCTTGAGTATTAGTTTTTTCGAAATCAATATATACCTTAAATGGAATCAATGAATTATAAAATTAAAGTTAAATAAATTATTTTTTTAACTGGTGACTAGAGCTAGGGGTGATAATTTATTACACGATATGATAGCACGACATGAAAATAACGGGTTAGTATTTGACCTTATCGTGTTCGTATCGTTATCGTGTCGACACAATAATGACCTAAAATTTTCGTGTCATGTCGTGTTCATGTCAACCTGCTAAACACGATAAAATTAACAGGTTATCTGATAACCTGATAACATGCCAACCCGATAATACATGATAACACGATAACACGATAAGAACCTTATAACCTGTTACACGAGAATATTATTAAAATTTTAAAAATATATATTTATTAATTCAGTTTCTCTTTTTTATATATTTTCGAATGAATGAATTAATTAATATAATTATATAATAAATATATTTTTAAGTTTATTTTTCTAGTTGTTATACAGATTGACATATTTATGTAAGATGTAGTATTTTTTTTTAATTATTGCTTGATTGTCGTATCGTGTCAATATCGTGTTATTATCGTGTCATGTCAACACGATGAAAAATAGTGTTCGTGTTTATACAAATTTACCGTGTTCGTATTCGTATCGAACAGATTCTTATCGTGTCGTGTTCGTGTTTGGCCTTATCATATTGACATGAAACACGACCTGTTAACACGAATCGCCAGGCCTAACTAGAGCAGTTCACTCCCCCGACGCGAACGCATGGGCTCGTCTGTGCTTGACAATTATTATTTTTGAATTCAATATAAACTCTAATTAGGATTAATAAACCCTAATTTGGGATGAATAAATCTTAATTGGGATGAAATAACTCTCGTATAAGGCAAATAGCTGCTACGAACCTAGACTTTTTAAGGAAATAAGCAATACTTTTTCTGGACGATTTTTCTTCTTTTCTCTTGCCGGAGGGGGTCGCGGGTTGGATTTGGGCGCATGCATGTTGACCAGCAAATTGTCCCATTTTACCTGATGTACTTAAAATGAGGTTATATTATCTATGATTTTGAAAAAATAATCTGTAACTTGTCATTCTATTCGTCCAATTTGTAACTCTTTTTTCTTTCTATTGAAGCGATTTGCATGATGAAGTTTGAGGCAGAAAAAAACAAGGGAAAGCCTATCCACATTCTTGGCGGCCGGATTTCTATCATTTCATGAATTTTGCTGACTAGAATTGTGCCAAAATAAATAAGAAAAAATAAAATGTTAAAGTTCGTGTTTGTAGTCAATTGCCGTATTCCCCCCAAACAAATTTTTTTATGGAGTTGAAGTTTTTTTCTTTTCTAATTAATATTTCATGAATTGCAAGTTTCACTTCTAATAAATTGGTAAACTACCTAATATATTAATTTTATAATTAGTTTTTTTTTTTACTCACACACCCGACCTGCGGTATTGAGGAGATTCAAACTCGTAACCTTTGGTCTCCAAGCAACATCACACCACCATTAGGTCATCCCGACCGGGACTAATTTTATAATTAGTTTGATGATTACAATTAACTCACTTTTAAAAATGCATTAATTTAATCCTTGAAATCAATCACTGTAACAGTATAAATGTGGGATCATCTAATCTAATTTACAAAATACACTCGGATATACAAATTGCCTAAGTAGGTAAATATATACATACGCCTACGCTACTACACGTTAGCTATTTATATATTTATTTACTTTGTTTAATAATTAGCAGTGGATTACTGTAATTTTATTTTCATTAAAAAGCATTAAAATCAATTGAAATATTGGGGGGTGGGGGATCTGAATTTTTTTAATTAAAATTTTCAATAGTTTTCTTTTACTTGTTGGCAATTGGCATTTGTCATTTTATCATTATAGGAAACAAAAGAATCGAGATTCACAATAAGATTGAGATTACTTACTTTATATTTACACCAATTGAGCCATGCCTTAATTAGAAGGCAATGATCTTGCCACTTCAATTTTGTAGCAATAATAAAATGAAAATTTAGATAACAAACGTATATTTCCATGCAAAAATAGGGGGAAAACGAAAGGGTGAGTTGCCAACATATATGTGTGTGTACTCGTTATGTCTTGCATGTTGGATTACGTTCGATATATATAATATTTAGTTATTTGTCATTTATATGTGCAATCATAAAAATAAATAAGTATAAAACATCGTTCATTGATAATATAGAACTATCACATCAATTAGTTATCACACAATCAATCTCTTAATGATGAGTAGGAAAGCGTTACATGTGTTACTCATTTGGACAGCTAGCTGATCAGTGATATAACAACACGATGTAGCTAACGATCATGAATCAAAGCCACAGAATACGAGCCTAATCAATATGCATAAATTTGTGGACTCAAAAATTGTGGAGTTCACCTAATTAAAGTAGAGCATATCTCCTATATTATATATATACAACCGCTCTTGAAGCTTTTCTCTTAATCTTTTTGCAAAAAGAGAAATGGATGAATCAACAACAATTCTCATGCTAATTTATTTCTTGGGATTTAGCATTGCAATTCCCAAGGCCCATGGCATTGATCAAAGTCCTAAATCAGTTGAATCGTGGTTGGAAAACCTTCCAAATTTGAAGGAAAAGGTGGTCCGATTTCACTTCTACTTCCACGACCAAGTCAGCGGTGAGAATCCAACGGCATTCCCAGTAGCCAAAGCCAGCATCAGTCACACATCCCCTACGGGCTTCGGTTTGATCCGAATGATAGATGACCCGCTAACCGTAGGGCCCGAGCTCGAGTCGAAGATGATCGGTCGACTTCAGGGCACATATGGTAAGTCCTCGTTTGAAGAGATAAGTATGCTTATGACCCTCAATATTTTGTTCACGGAAGGTGAGTACAATGGTAGCACGCTCAGCTTGTTCGGCCGAGACGCCATCCTAGATGAGTATCGGGAGATGTCTATAGTCGGCGGCTCAGGTGTTTTCCGACTGGCGCGGGGTATAGCCACTGCGCAGACGACTTCGTTAAATCTAACGTCCCAAGATTCTGTCGTTGAGATCACCATCATCGTCTTGTACTACGCAGACGATTAATTAATATAATATAATATAATATAATAATCTTTGAAAACGAAAGAGTTCTACTTTTCTTCCTAAATTTCACACTTTACCAATAAAACCACTTTGCTCTCTTCGATCAATCATAATCGTGTTAATTAAAGTGGTTGCTAACAATAATTTATAAGCAACCTTCACACACACAAATACGTGTGTGTACTAATGTAACTGAAGCATAAATATTTCATGCATTAATGGTCGATGCTATTATTTTAAATGCTTACTAGTATTTTCCATATTTGATGCACATATTTTAATTTTATTGTTAAATACACATTATTTTTTTATCAATATCAAAAGAATGATAAAATTAATAGATGTACATACATGGTGGTACCACATGATCTGATGATCTACTATACATTATTAAACTAAATAAAAAAAAAAATAAGAATATGGGCGTTGAAATAATAATATAATATTTACAAATTTCAATTTTTTTAGAATTTCAATTTACAAATAAATGAAATTAACAATAAAGTTACAACATAACACACAATTAGGAGAATCGAATCAACAATTGAACTCACTCACACAAGCATGACCAGCCTCCCAAATCGAGTCAACAATGCTCACTGTTGAGTTGATAACTAAACTTTTCCAGACTTAAGCGTACTGACTCCTGTGTCCCTGCCCCTCTTCACCAGATACATTTTCCTCTTCGCATACAACTTTTTTCACAAATTAACAGTTGGTGAGTCAAAGAACAAACAAAAATATATTTAATAAAAAAATCAATTTGAGCTCGATAACAGATAAACCAAAGACAACAACAAAAATTAGTAAAAAATTGATTTCAATGACCAAATTCTGTGTTATTTCAATTATATAAAATCTTGTTTTAATCATCGCTCCTACCGCCATCTCCGCCATATGACATCGGTCTATCTTCAAAGCGTTGGCTAGTCTCCAGAAATAGAGAAGATTGGCATTTTAGTGAATTGTATTTCAATGGAGAACATTTTATAGAAACAACCACAATATTTTTCAGCAAAAACAAAATAAATTAAATATTGAAAATTCGAAAACTCTAGCAATGTTGTGTACAATTACACTGCTTTCTGAAATACACAAGAAAAAGAAGAAACGAGTAGAACTAATACAATAGTTATAATTTGAATTGAACTACAATACAAATTAATTGGAATGTCGAAGCAGCAAGATTCTGGCAAGCTGAGTCGAGGGGACCTCTCTCCGCAAGACAAATACGCCCCGGCTAGTACTCACGGTTTGACGTGTTGTCTCTCAAAGGTGAAACGGTTTCATCCTTCCGGTATAACACCACAATTCCGGCAAGGCTTCGGCGAGTGAACTAGGTAATGTCAGAACTGGGAGCATACACGAATGAAGAACAATGCGCAGTAGCACCACAATTCCGGCAAGGGCTCCAGCGAGCAAACTAGGTAATGTTAGGATTGGAAGCAGACGCTAATAAAGAACAATGCAATGCAAGATGATATGATTGTGTAGAATGTACTCTCAAAGGTGAAACGGCTTCATCTTTCCGGTAATAGCACCACAATTCCGACAAGGCTCATCAGGACTCCAGCAAGGCTCCGGCGAGTGAACTAGGTAATGTCAGAGTGGAAGCAGGAATGAAGAACAATGCGCAGTAGCACTACAATTCCGGCAATGCTCCGGCGAGCGAACTAGGTAATGTCAGGACAGAGCAGCCCAGTAACTCCACCAGCTCCAACTCTAGGTGGGAGTTACAGAATTCAAGGCTAGACGTGCACCATCAAGTGCACCCGCGGACCAAGTTACAAATACCACCTGTCACGGGGCACTTGTAGTGCTTGGGTTAGTAGCGCACCGTGCGGCTAGTAGTCCGTCCTAGACTACGTCCGCCTCACTCACAAAAGCTTTACTCGCAAAGCTTGGTGCACGATGACGACGCAATTCACACCCTTCGGTGCTTTTAGTGGTCTCGGCAGAGCAAGCAACACATGAACACGATTGATTGCAAAGAAATCTTCATTAATGCAATTTGAATGTACATTATAGCTTGGAGGCAATTACAGCACGCGTTGGTTGGAGAAGGGGTGAAAGCGAACTTTTGTCTGACTGTGAGCGAATTTCAAACCTGAGTTACAGATTTCAAACCCATTAACTCCACCAGCTCTAACTCCAAGTGGGAGTTACCGAATTCAAGGCTAGACGTGAACCATCAAGTGCACCCGTGGACCGAGAGTCCGACCCGCCGTTTCGTTACCGACCCGCTCCATAACCCGTCCGTTTCTGAATCTCAGCAACCATAACCTATCCATTTCTGAACTGTAAAACCGTAATAGCTAGGCCCCAAAAGCCCACGTACGCCCAAAGTCCAAGTCTAAGGACGGGCACGGACGGGCGCGCGTGTGGGTTGATGACCCACATCCTTGTGCACTTTAGATATTACACTTAAGTGTTAATATACTTAAATACACTTCTTAACTAGGTTAAGAAATGAATATGGGATTATTAAATGTGTCTTAAGTACATTTTCCTACACACCATAAATGCCCAATCATGTGACTGATTTCAACCATTAATTTCTTAATCATAGAAAATTGAATTTGTGAAAATAAAAATACTACGATTATCTACTACAAATATATAATAATCGTACATTATTTAATTCCTTGAAAATTAAATAATCGGTCACCAAAAATATGATAAAATGAGTCGGCTCAATTTATTATATCCAATTTTCCAACAAACAATTGTATAAAACCAAAATAATCAAGTAAGAGATGGAGTTACAGTTTAGTGCAGATCTTGAGTTACAGTGCAGTGCAGGTCGAAAAAGAAGACATGTGAAGAGTCGGGGGTTATAGTGCATATCCAAAATAAAATTGAAGTGTTAAATGTTTAAAATTGAAAAGAATAAATATGAAAAGTAGAAGTTTAACATTATACTTAATTGCTTATAGTGCAGGTTCAAAATGAAAATTGAAGAGTTAAATGTTTAAAATAAAAAAAATGTTTGTAAGATGGGATAGCCACGACCTACACATGAATTTCAAGAAAGCCAAAACAACTAATTGTTCGGAGAATTGAACTGAAAATTCTTTTAGCTGAGGCACAGTTCTCCTTAATTGAGCTTTCCAAAAATGAAGGATGTCAACTGAGCTTCGTGAGGCTGCAAGACTTTGACACAACAAACCAACTCGGACTTGAATCCTGGACAATCTGACATCACCAACGGTCCTCTTCACCTACCCACTAAATATGCAAAATGACTTAATAGCTCAAAGATGACCAACAGTCATGTTTAACTCACTTCTCTATAAATAGGAGAAGTCAGCATACAAAATACACGGGGGTGTGTGAGCGTACGTCCAAGCAGAAAATTTACGTGCTAATATATCAAGCAAAATTCTACAAAAGATCATAGAGCAATTATAATAGCTTACATTTGAAGATCTTTAAAGTTGCCACATCTAGTAGAATTACACACGATAAGAGCATTAGAACTAGTTTTTGTAAAAGCTCTTTTCTTGTTTATCGCATTATCAACACTCGCTTAGCTCTAGAAGCATAATCAGTTAATACGCAAGTTCAAGACCCAAACTCTTGAAGATCGAAAGAGATCTAAAACCTTATAAAGACGTCAATATATAGCACATAACTCTCTGTCTAAGTGTGAGCCGCTGCTAAAGAAACTGCCGCCACGATAGCTACCTTCCGGAGACTGTAAGTGTGAGTCATCGAACCAGCTGATCAGGTAATGGTGTCAAGAAACTCATTATTTCCAGGTTCAGCTTTTCACTTCATTGTATAATTTGTACAAGTATAATATCAAGTTATATAGTGAATTACCTTTCAAGTAGAAGGAAGAGAGGACGTAGAAGTTTTAAAGCTTCGAACCTCTATAAAATCCTTGTATGTTGTATTTTGCATTATCTTATCTATCTCTAAGTTGCACACAACTACTCTTTGCATACAAACTGAATATATCAACTGAATATAATGCCTAATTAAATTAAATATAAAATGAGTCAAGGACCTAGTTATTCCGTATTTGAAACAAGTTTGAAAAGAGTTTATTCAAACCCCCTCATCTCTTCTAAATTCTATTAGACTCGTTCGGGACCATCAATCCATGTGATTATAAACCGCTTTTTAGCGTTTTCAGACATGTGTCAGAACTTTTTCAGTATGTCGTAACCGAGTGTGATCTCGGACGTGATCCCTTCCATCGAGCGATCCTTTCCGTCAAGTGTGATCCTAACGGAACAAAATTTTAAGTATGACAAATCCAACCATGATGAGTGTTTTCGATTGATTTCAAATGTATAAATGGTATATAAATTTTGAAGTGTTAAAATACAAAAATGAATACATTTTTACTTGAAAGTTTAACCAGGTAATTAAGCACAATATGTGTAAGAAATTTCATCAAATCAGCCATCAAAGTCGCTTTCAAATGATTTTTTTTGGACAAATACAACTAACATGAGTATTTCTTAAATGTGTATAATTAAGTTGGTAATGTAAGTTTTTTCCTAAGAATGGTGGATTAGTTTGAACTTTCAACATATAGCACAAAAGAAATTTGGCGTCTGGAAATTATCGGGCAGCCCATTTCCATGTTTCGGGCAGGGCCAAGAAAAACGCCTCCAAAGTCCAAATCATTCATTATTAATAATAATAATAACAATAATAATAATAATGTTGTAAACTAGAGAGAGACGAGAGAGAATATCAATTGTATGTATGTATCCAATATGAGGACCAAAGGCCTCTATTTATAATAGTACAAGGGATAGGGTTTTAGAGTTAGTAACTTGGCCATCACTCATATCATATATATCTATTAGATATATTTACAACACTCCCCCTTGAGTGACCAATCTCTAAAACAAATGTTGCCTCATTAAAACCTTGCTAGAAAAACCCAGTGGGAAAAAAAGTCGAAGGAAAAAGAGTACAACTGCTCCCCCTGATCTTGAGATCACTGTAGATCATTGAGTCGGCGCATGCCAATCTTGTGTACCAACTTTCTGAATGTTGATGTTGGTAATGCCTTTGTGAATAAGTCCGCCAAATTGTCACTTGAGCAAATTTGTTGAACGTTGATATCGCCACTCTTTTGGAGATCGTGTGTGTAGAATAACTTGGGAGAAATGTGCTTTGTCCTATCACCTTTGATGTATCATTTCTTGAGTTGCGCAGTGCAAGCAGCATTGTCTTCATACAAAATAGTTGGAGTGATTTTTGATAAAGGTAATCCGCATGACTCTTAGATGTGACTTGTCATATTTCTCAATCATACACACTCTCGACTTGTTTCATGGATTGCAATGATTTCAGAATGATTTGAGGATGTTGCGGTCAAGGTTTGCTTCATAGACTTCCATTATATAGCAGTTCCACCACATATGAAAACATAGCCAGTTTGTGACTTGGCTTGATGTGGATCGGATAAAAATCCTGCATCTGAATACCCTACCAGAGAAGAATCGGAATTTTCTGAATAATATAATCCAAGGTCTATGGTACCCTTCAGATAACGTAGAATGTGCTTAACACCATTCCAATGTCTCAAAGTGGGTGCAGCGCTATATCTTGCGAGAAGATTTACAGAAAAAGCTATATCTGGTCTAGTATAATTAGCCAGATAAGTTAATGCTCCAATTGCACTTAGATATGGTACTTCATGACCAAGTATCGTTTCACCATCTTCAATAGGTCGGAATGGATCTTTCTCCTTATCAAGAGATCTAACGACCATTGGTGATGTTAATGGATGGGCATTATCCATGTAAAAGCGTTTTAACACTTTTCCTGTATATGTGGATTGGTGAATAAACGTTCCTCCTCGGACACGTTCAATTTGCAAACCAAGACAAAAATTTGTCTTTCCCAAATCTTTCATCTCAAATTCTTTCTTCAAATATTCAGCAGTTTTATTGAGCTCTTCAGGAGTCCCAATTAAATTCAAATCATCGACATAAACTGCTATAATTGTAAATCCACTTTTGGTTTTCTTTATGAAAACACAAGGGCATATATCATCATTCTTGTATCCTTATTTTAACAGATACTCACTCAATCTATTATACCACATACGTCCAGACTGTTTCAGCCCGTACAACGATTTTTGCAGTTTAATCGAAAACATGCTTTTGGGTTTTGACTTTAATGTTTCAGGCATTTTAAATCCTTCAGGGATTTTCATATATATGTCATTATCTAATGACCCATATAGATAGGCAGTTACTACATCCATAAGGCGCATAGCAAGCCTTTGTGACACAGTCAGACTAATCAGAAATCTGAAAGTAGTCGCATCCATTACTGGAGAGTATGTTTCCTCATAATCAATTCCTGGTCTTTGAGAGAAGTCTTGCGCTACGAGTCTTGCTCTATATCTCGTAACTTCATTTTTCTCATTTCTCTTTCTAACAAATATCCATCTGTATCCAACAGGGGTTTCAGATTCCGGAGTTATGACTATAGGTCCAAATACTTTCCGGTTATCATAGGAATTTAATTCCATTTCCATAGCTTTTTTCCACATTGGCCAATCATTTCTCTGTTTACATTCTGTAACAGATTTTGGTTCAGGATCCTCAATTAAAATTTGATGAGCTATATGAAAGGCGAATATATCATCTACAATGATATGTTCTCTCTCCAGTATCTGATTGGAAGATAAATAATTTATTGAGATCTCATGATTTTCAGATACTTGTAATTCTTCAGGAATTACATCACTTTCATTTGATTGATTAATCATTTTCGTCATTGTTTGGTTTCCATCTTGCCCCTTTCTTTTTCTAGGCACAGAATCTTTGGAACTAACCGGTCGACCACGTTTTTGACGAATTTTAGACTCATTTGCTGCCAGAGCTATTTGTCCTTCAGGGACATCAATTTTGGCTGGAGTATTTGCAGCATGTATGTGAGATTGTGTCACTTTTCTTGTATCAACAAAAGCATCAGGAAGTTGGTTTGCAATCTTTTGCAAATGAATAATCTTTTCAACTTCTTGTTCACATTGATTAGTTCGAGAATCAAAATGTGACAAGCTTTTCTCATTCCAATATATTTCCTTGTGCTTTTCTGGATGTATATTTGTTCCAACTAATGTTGGAAATGTCATTTCATCAAAATGACAATCTGCAAAACGTGCAGTAAATAAATCACCCGTTAAAGGTTCAATATACCTTATAATCGAAGGTGAATCAAATCCAACATATATCTCAAGCCTTCGTTGGGGACCCATTTTTGTTCGTTGTGGGGGTGCAATTGGGACTTGAACTGCACAACCAAAAGTTCGTAAGTGAGAAACATCTGGTTCTCGACCAAAAATAATTTGCATTGGAGAGTATTCATGGTTAGCCGATGGTCTAATACGAACTAATGTTGACGCATGTAGTATGGCATGACCCCAAGCAGTAGTTGGGAGTTTTGACTTCATAAGTAACGGTCTAGCAATAAGTTGAAGACGTTTAATAAACGATTCTGCTAAACCATTTTGAGTATGGACATGAGCGACTGAATGTTCAATCTCAATTCCAATAGCCATACAATAATTTTCAAATGCTTGAGACGTAAACTCACTAGCATTATCAAGACGAATTCTTTTAATTGAATTGTCTGGAAATTGAGCTCGTAATTTTATAATTTGAGCAAGTAGTCTAGCAAATGCTGCATTTCTAGTAGAAAGCGAGCATACATGTGACCATCTAGAAGAAGCATCAATCAATACCATAAAGTATCGAAAAGGGCCACATGGTGGATATATAGGTCCACAAATATCTCCTTGAATTCTCTCTAAGAAAGATGGAGATTCAATATTAACCTTCGTATATGAAGGTCTAATGACTAACTTGCCTTGTGCACAAGCATCACATGGGAATTCATTTGTCATAAGAATCTTTTGATTCTTCATGTTGTACCCATATGAATTATTGATTATTCGGCGCATCATAGTTGCTCCAGGATGTCCAAGCCTATCATGCCAAAGCAAAAAGCTTTTTGTGTCATTGAACTTCGGGTTCATGACATGGTTTGTCTCAATTGCTTTTATGAATATGTAATACATCCCAGAAGGTAGTGTTAATAATTTTTCTTTTGTTCGCTTATGGCCGGATACAAAAGAATTTATGCAGAGATATTCTTTTCCACCTTCTGATATAGTCTCGATATGGTATCCATTATAGCGGATATCCTTGAAACTTAGTAAGTTTCTTCTGGACTTACTAGAATACAGGGCATTTTTAATATCTAATTTAGTATCATTTGGTAAAATGATACAAGCTCTTCCGGAGCCTTCAATGATGTTTGATGCACCTGATATTGTGTTAACATTATCCTCAGCTAATGTCAACTTAAGAAAATATTTCTTATTTTGGAGAATGGTGTGTGTAGTGGCACTATTAGCAAGACAAATATCACAAGATTCCATTTTAATGTCTAAGACGTTTTTAACAGAAGATCAATTATTATTGAGTAAAAATACGAAAGGAAAAAAAAACAATTATTTTTTAATGTAAAAACTACGATGTGAAAGTAAATAAGCAATGTCTTCTTATCAACTAGAAATAAATGATAAAGGACTAAACAATGTCCATATGATCGTCTTCAAGCACACCACCACCAATCAACTGATCCATATTATCTCCTTTTGGATCGTCAAAGAAGTCGGAGACATCTAAGTGAGTAGTATCAATTGGGCCGTCAAAGTCAATGACATTGGTTTCTTTCTTGTCTTTTCCCTTGACCGAATCTTGATATAGATCTGCAAGATGTTTTGCAGTTCGGCAAGTACGTGACCAATGTCCATTCATGCCACATCTATGACATGCAGTTTCCTTTTTGGATGAATTGTGCTCGTTGGATATTTTCTGCCTTTTGTTGCTAGAGGTTGCATCATTTGGTTTACCGCGTCCACGACCGCGACCATATCCACGTCCACGCCCACGTCTACGTTGGTTCCCACGACCACGTCCATTATCATGGTTAAAAGTTGCATTGACTTCAGGCAATGCAGCGGAACCAGTGGGGCGGAGTTCATGATTTTTCATGAGCAATTCATTATTTTGCTCGGCAACCAACAAACAAGATATTAGTTCTGAGTACTTTTTGAAACCACGCTCCCTATATTGTTGCTGTAACAGCACATTAGAAGCATGAAAAGTGGAGAATGTTTTCTCAAGCATGTCAGCATCAGTGATACTTTCTCCACAAAGTTTCAATTTTGAAATAATTCTAAATAATTCAGAATTATAAGCACTCACAGACTTAAAGTCTTGCAGTCTAAGATGCATCCACTCGTAACGAGCTTTAGGAAAGACGACAGAGTTTTGATGATCAAACCTTTCTTTCAGGTTTGTCCACAACTCACTCGGATCTTTGACGGTCAAATATTCCGTCTTTAGATCATCATGAAGATGATGACGAAGGAAAATCAGCGCCTTAGCGCGATCCTGTTGAGATGTTTTATTTCCTTCTTTTATTGTCTCCCCTAGACCCTTTGAGATCAGGTGAACATCAGCATCAAGAGTCCATGACATATAATTCTTGCCCGAGATGTCAAGGGCAATGAACTCAAGTTTGGCTATGTTTGCCATTTGTGCAATTCTGCACAAAGAATCAAGGATATATTATCCATATGTTTAATTTATTTGCTCTTTAGAGCATGTAATATTCTTCAGGAATATTACTTGTGCTACTTTAATAGCATCAATTTATGATCTTGAATGTAATATTCTTCATGAATATTACTTGTGCTACTCGAATAGCATCAATATTTAATTTTTCAAGATTAAATCGGAAAAGACCGATTATTATAACAATAAGAAAAACAGACATAATATATTAAAGCCAATAAACATGATGTAAAAAAAAACATGTACCTTCTAGGTTTGATGGACTTCTAGAATTGAAGGAGCGTCGTGCTGATAACGTGTTGTAAACTAGAGAGAGACGAGAGAGAATATCAATTGTATGTATGTATCCAATATGAGGACCAAAGGCCTCTATTTATAATAGTACAAGGGATAGGGTTTTAGAGTTAGTAACTTGGCCATCACTCATATCATATATATCTATTAGATATATTTACAACAAATAATAATATATTTTTTATTTTCTTTTCTTTGCTCGTATTAATTCTATCGATATATAGGTTGAATGAAAAATGTAATTTCATAAATAAACTGGTATTTCTCTTGTGCGATACACAAATAATTATTAATTTTTAAAATTTGTAATCTTATGATTATTTATGAATTTTATATGTTGTGTTTAATTTTCAAATTTAATAAAATGATATGTGCATATGTTAATTAATTAGACAAGAAGATCAATTTTGTGTAGTTATGACAAACAAAAATAAAATTAAATTTTAGGAACTAAATGAAAATCCATGTTAGAAAGATCAAATTGAAATATTTTAAACAACACAATTTTATAAAAAGTAATGCAAAATTGTCCAAGATTAAAGAACATTTGATTTCTTTGAATATATGATAGATATAAAAAAATATAACTATTGAATTATTATAAATGATGAAATTTAGATAGAAAAATATATTATTATTATTATTATTATTATTATTATTATTATTATTATTATAGTGCAACATAAATGAAATCTATTTTTTTATGTGACAAATGTGGAGTACTATACAAATCATTCATCTATGCATAAAAAAATAAAATAAAAAATATTATAAATCTCAAATTTCCAAGTAAAAAATAATGAATAAGATTGCAAAAATTTGTTAAAATACAATGGTTATTATGTAAATCGTCATGGAAAATGCAAAAAAACAAGAAGAAAAATTTACCACAATAAATGTCACTATTGTTGCTTATTTACTCAAAATTGTTGTCTATTAACTCAGAACCGTTGTCTATTATATAACAAGTATTGTCTAAAATATAATTATTAGATCGTGTGATAGACAGCGAATTATAGCAGAACTGTTGTCTATCACACAAGTTTACCTTAATATATGAATAGATAGATATATAGATAGATAAGAATTATAAGTAAGTATTTGTCAAGATAAACATTAATGTCAAATTTATAGAGAATGTTTTAAACGATTAACATTGATTAAGATTATATTGTTTCTTACGCAAGTTGGCTAGTGCAACGTTTTTCAATCCTTCTCCATTTCAGTGTTCTCAAACTACTTCACAAATCACAACCCTTTTCCTTCAATGTCCATCCACATTTTATAATGATACGACCCGGACAATTATCTAGATTGTTGGAATACGCTGCGGAAGATTTTAGGATTCGAAACACGTCAACTAAAGAAGGACTTCAATCTGACTCAACAAACTAGACACAAAAAATGATTAAATACGAACTAATCTAGACAAATACGATACCTAAATTATGACACAAAAATGAAACACAAAACCAAATTCCAAAGAATGATGGGGCGAAGGAATATGGCTGGAAATAGGTGTAGGGATCGTGTAAGGGAGGTTAAGAACGGCTTGGAGTAGATAGGGTATGATCGGGATGGAATGGACTTACGTGTATGAATTGTGTAGAACTCGAACTTGTGGATTGGATGAGGCGTGCGAATTGTGGCTGAATGGCATACGTCGATTTGATGTTGGACGGTTGATGATGTTGATGTGAATCACAACCCGATAGCCTCCTTGAATCTCGAACGTATCCAATGTTAAAATCTCCAAGTTGCTCTTCGATAGAGAATACCGGTTAATCCCTTAAGTGGATTAAGCAATACCCTTGAATAAGACTTAGAATTGCTAGCTCCAAGAATGAATATTTTCGTGTGAAATTATTCAAAAGACGTAAAAGATTGAGACACAATTGTATGCAAAAGCAATTTAATTCAGCAATGTCTAAAGTATCAATGTGACATGAAACATCTATTTAAAAGAACTAAAGGGCCGAAAATTAAAGCTATAATGGCCGAAAACTTTGGATCCAAAAAGAGATCCAACTAGACTAGGAAATTCCCTAAATTAGAATTCTATTCAAGGTAGAAACATCCCTTAAATATAATTCTAGTCAAACCTATGACTAAGGGACATTAAGACCGAAAATTACATCCAAGTAAATAAATAAAATCTGATCTACTATAGTCCAAAATTAAATAAAATAAATACTATAGTTTAAATAAAAATCAACTCCTTAATTAAATTAATCAAGGGACGAAAATAGCCCATGCACGCATGCACAATTCACGTCGGCTTCTTCACTCACACGCACACGTGCACTTTGTCTTCTTATCTTCAACTCTTCAAGTTTAATTCTCCATGATGTGTTCTTGATCATCAATAGTTAATAAATTAACTAACTTGGAGCTGCTCCTCTCGATCCCTTCATCTTCAATCTCGAGATTTCTTCGAATCAACACTTGCAAGTACGCTTGAAGCTTCTTAACTCTTGATCTTGTAATTGGTCCTCGAAATTGCAACGCCGGGTCTTGATCTTCATTGTTGCTCATGGCTTCATTATATAACTTCGTGAATTAATAATTTAGTAGTATTTCTCATATTCATACAAGTTTGTGATCAGAACGTAATCTCTATTTTTCACTCCCTCAACATGGAACAATAAAAATTAAAAACCTTCACAATCCCATATTATATTTATGGAATTCGACTGAATCAAACTTTGAGAAAAAGAAAATATAATAAATTTCACAGACACTTGCATATAAAAATCTTATTTCAAACATGTCAACCCGCGAAAAAAAAAAATTCCGGCAAAATTAGTATCAACAGTAACAATAAAAAGTATCACTCAAAATTCGAATGTGATTTTTTCCATTCCAATTGAGTTAAGGGTTTTTTAGGGTTCATGGTCTTTTAGAGTTTTTTTTAGATTTTTTAGGGGTTTAATTTGTGTTTTTAGAGAGGTTTTTTTTCTAACTTTTATTAATATCAATTGTGGGTTATATTTAAATTGGAAAAATTGATTGTCGATCGCAATGCACAAGCCCACGTATTAGTATCGGGCAAATGCATTGCACGAGATGTCGGATTTCGAAAAAATCAAATTAATTCACTTTTATTTTAGGTTCACTAATTTCAATTTAGGATATATATTTTTTTTCAAAATTAGATTTTTATTTTTCAATGACATTTTATATTTTTTTCAAAAAAAAAGTAAATTAATTGTCGAGCGCAATGCACAAGTCGCTGAATTTAAAAAAATCAAATCAATTCATTTTTATTTTAGGGCTTATTAATTTCATTTTAAGGTATAAATTTATATTTATTTCAAACAAATTAAATTAATTCACTTTAATTTTAGGTTCACTAATTTATTTATTTTTCGTATAAAATTTTAGGGAAAAAAACAAAAGAAAAAATAGAAAATATCAAATAAAAAAAATCGAAAAAAATAAAAAATTCACAGGAAAAATAAATAAATAAATAAATAAATTGATGTGTGGCTTACACGCGCCTGTCTAATTTAGACGAATATATGGGCTGCTGCAGCACATGAGTGCAACTCAATAATTTTTTATTATGTTTATACTTATGGACACAATTAATTGTATTTGCTAAAGATTTCTGAATTTGTCTAATCCGTGTGCATGTGGGTGTGATGATGTTTTGCTCTATATTCTTGAAGATATTATTGTACATTGCAAAAATAATTTAAATAAAATCAATAAATCACACGGTTAAATAAATTGGAAACACTTTTCAAAAAATTATTACGCGGTACGATTAAGTCTTACAGTAAATATTCATCCGCTTGTGAACCTTCGGGAGTTGTTTTATTTAATATATGTTCAACTAATTATATTTTTTACTCGCAAATGCGATGTTGGAATTTTGTTCGGTAATAATTAATAAATCGATAGTAAAACCAACACATATGTGCATACAAAAATGCACTAACAATTTCTTTGAAATGTAACACTTATAATATATTTAGTGTCAACTTTTTTTTATTCATTTAAAGTTTTAAAAAATTTATTTTATTCATCAATTTTTAAACATACTTTTTTTTTATTTACTTTGGACCAAAATATTCTTTAAACATAAAAAAAATAAAGACATATCCCACCTACCCCATCACATCCCAGATCCGCTCATCGTCATTTTCAATCATTGTGAAATTCTCATCATAGTTCAACCATGCCGAGCTAGTGCAGTGAGCAATCAAGTTCAACTTTTTTAAATAAATCACATTGATAAAGATTATTCTTAGCGTCAACTCACAACTATTGCAAATATTTTAAAAAAATCACATGATAAGGGTTTAGACTATACAAGAAAAAAAAAAAGAAATATGTTCTTAAATGCTATCGTTCTTAACTGCGCTCAAGATCCGGCACGCAGTAGAAGGTTCGTGCGAGTACATTATCAGAAGACATCAGCTGAAAATTTGATCTCAGGTGCGTACATGTGCGCACAAGATGTGTGCGCGTGCCGATGGCTCCACGTGCAACGACAAATATCGGCATAATAACAGTTTGGCCTCGGATGAGCGTATGCACAAGCGCAGATGGCTCCGCGCGCAACAACAAACACCGGTATACAATTTGGTCCCGGGTGCGCATGCACGCACAAAGCGTGTGCGTGTGCGCAGATGGCTCTGCGCGTCGCAACAAACATTGGCAGAAGACATCTGCTGACAATTTGGCACCATCAGAACATCGGCTGACAATTTGGCATCGGATGCGCGTACAAGGCATGCGCACGCGCGGATACATCGGCATAAACATCGACAGAAATCAACAAACACATCGGCATACATTGGCGTAAACACACCAACCGCACTAGGCTCTGCTCATAGGTTTTTCCAGATTTTTTGAAGATTGCGTAAACACTTAAATTTTTTTTCCCATGTTTTCATAAATAAACTACATTATGGATGATTTTTAAGTACTTGATACCACTAATGTCAAAGCATACTGAATAAAGTTAATAATTATATTTTCCTCAAATCATACTTCAAAAACTTCTTTCACCCAATTTTCCTCAAATCATACTTCAAAACCAAACAACTCTTAGCAATCTTATAATGTTAATAATTGGATCTGAGATCACATAGAGAGAATTTTTACCAAAATTTTCGAAAATCTTCTAGAGGGGTTGACGGGTTGGGGCATAATTTTCTATTTCTTCTCTTGAATTTGTGGAGGTCAACGATGGTTGGGTTGGTGGAAAAATTTAGATTTCTTCTCTTCACTTTGTGTAGATCGACGACATGGGGGAACTATTAATAATTTTTCAAAATTTTCAGATTTTGTAGATCGATAATGAGATTGTGGAGGAGTGAGAAAAATTTTCAAAATTTGAATTTTGCAAATGTTACGTGGGTGGCTTGGTGGGGAAGATGAAGTGGATTTTTTTTTATTTTTAAATGAATATAAGAGTGTTTTGGTAATTGACGGTAAAAAAAATATATTTAAAATTTTAGACGTAAAATAAATTTTTTAAAATTTGAAATAGGCAGTTTGCCCATTTCCACATATATTTACTAAGTCCTTCTCAATTCAAGATAAATAGCAAAGATTTATGAAAATTTACTTCCTCAACTCCTGCAGTTGTTCTATGGTTGATGATATGTGCAAAAGTAGAAACCTTTTTCTTTCTTTCTCACGAAAAAAAGTAAATACCTTCAATCTGGTCAATGGTAATAAAAAAAATACTATCATCTTATTTAGAAAATGTTAATATCGAGTCAATAAAATTAAAATTTAATAGGAAGTACAAAGAAAATGAAATGAATTAATTATCAATCAACAATGTATCAATATTAGTTTATATAAAAACTAGTCAATGGCGATATTTTTAACTCAACACGATCTTAAGATGCTACAAGCAAGGGATTTGTCATCAACTCATCCATT
This sequence comes from Perilla frutescens, assembly GCA_026008535.1. Taxonomy (NCBI): domain Eukaryota; kingdom Viridiplantae; phylum Streptophyta; class Magnoliopsida; order Lamiales; family Lamiaceae; genus Perilla; species Perilla frutescens. Next base: position 50,938,551 of record BRKX01000002.1, read on the forward strand.
TTTCTTTATTAAATCTAATGTTTATTCCGATTTTTTTATTGTTAAGTATATATATGTGTATATATATAAAAAAAATTATTTATTACGACAGTTGTGAAAATCAGAATGAAATTGTATTAGTTTTTGGGCAAATTTTATTTGAGAAGAATGAATAGATACATACAAGGTCGTAGGTGAAGAAAACAACAATTTACAATCTTGATTTCAGAAATCATCCCTTCAAGATACCCAATATAAAGGATTCATTAAAAAGGCATCTAATAATCATATCAACCAAAGTTAAGAGAGAGATTTGGTGATAGATGAAGATGCGCGGTGGAGAGAGAAAGCGAGAGGGATAGAGGAGTTCTGGTATATGGTGGATGGTGTCACACTCACAATGGGTGTGGCGGGCTCCAAGTTAGAAAAGGCTCTGGGAGACCATTTTCCCGAAGGCGAAAGATATTTCGGCTTGGAGAATTTCGGCAACACATGCTACTGCAACAGCGTCTTACAGGTTGTTGCCTTGAATTTCCTCCTCTCTCTCTCTCTTGATTTTCTTGATTGTGTTTTGAGTTATGGGTTTTTTCTATTTCAGTTAAGTGATTTTTAGTGAGAGGGGTTTTTCTTTATTTTGCGATTTATTGTGCAGAAGGAAGAAATTTCGATAGTTTGATTGGAAGAATTGTTTTTTTTCCTCCTTCCCTTTGGTTGATGATTTGATTATCTGCGCATGTTTTGATTGAGTCTGCTGCTGGCCGGAAAATAAAGACTTTACTCATGTACCGTTTTTATTGATTTAGTTTGTGGGGAGATAGGTTGATGCATCATTTTTTAGTTGATTTATTTTGGGTAGATGTTATATGTAGTGTGCTTGTTCTTCAGTTTTTTGGTGGTTTCAAACCAATAACTACAGATGAGATATCTCTATATTGCAAGCATCCCATGTTAATGGTGTAGATGAGGGGTGGTTGCTGCATTTGTTGAGAGAATTGCATATCTTTTGAGAGGTCAATATAGTGAAAGATTTTGCATATGGCAAATGAAGTGATCTAAAACTCAAATTTTCTTTTTTAGACTATTCGATTTTAGACTAGTAGATTCAATAAATAAAGCAGGTTGCATGTTATGCTACAAGATTCTCTGATATGTTCGGAGAGTCTAAGTTGTTTTAAGACTTTTTTTCCCTGACTTGGATCTGTTTCTCAGGCTCTCTACTTTTGTGTACCATTTCGTGAACAATTATTGGAGTATTATTCTGGCAACAAAAGCGCCGAAGCAGAAGAAAATCTTTTAACCTGTCTTGCAGAACTTTTCTCACAGGTAGTGGATGTATGAATTGCAAAATTTCATATTTGGTAAATTTGTGAACCTTGGTAGCATGTGCAACTATTCTGATTTGTGATAATGTACTGTGTGAGGGAAAATTTTGTGCATGTTGGAAGAATCCATCAAATATAGACTATATTTATCATGGTTCCTGGTGTCACTAAAAAAATTACTCTTAATTTTGCTCAAAAAAAAAATACTTTTAATCTTCATGATGTTTTTGAGAATCCTGTTGTATCCGTTCATGATACTCATCATACTTTCATAATGACCTTCAAAAGTACAGTAAATGTTGTTAGAATATGGCTGGCCTGTTGGACTGCAGCACTATCAGTTTAAGCATCTTACTAAAGATTCTACATATGTGATTTGGACTTTCAGGTCTCTTGATTTGCAACTGACCAACTTTGTCAACATTTTCTATGTAGATAAACTCGCAGAAGAAGAAAACAGGTGTGATAGCTCCAAAACGCTTTGTGCAAAGACTTAGAAAAGAAAATGATGTTTTCCGAGGATACATGCATCAGGTGTGTAAGGGTAAAATAGCTTCTTCCTGGATATTAGAGGTGTAGCTAGTACTAATGAGTAACAATAATTTGAGAAATTATGGTCAGGAATTTAAGTCATTTGGAGAATCATTGTCTCTCACTTTTCTCTTTATCCAAGACAAAAGGGTTTTATTAATTTGGTTATGTGGATTTCTTCTAATTATGCTTCTTTTGAGTTTTATTTTTATCTCCAGTGTAAGTGTTGCTTCTTCAATAAGTCGTGTATTCTGATCACTGGGTTAATTCTTGTATGTCCAGCAGATTCTCTTTAAAAAAATGCTTACATTTGTAAGAGCCTTGGATCACTAAAAAGGTCTATTAATCCTTGTGGTATTACATGTTGATGATATGGTTGTTGCTTATCATTCATTATATGGTCTGGCTTGGCAAAAACTGTTCTTGATTTTGCATCTTTTGTTCTGAATATCATTTGGATATTTCATAGACTGATATTCATCGATAATTTAATGCAGGATGCTCATGAATTTTTGAACTTCTTGCTAAACCAACTTGTTGATATACTGGAGAAAGAGTGTCACAAAGCAACAACTGAGAATGTTTCAAATGGGCCAAGTAATGGTCATGTCAATGGTGTTAAGCAGGAACTCGCAGTTACTTGGGTCCACAAAAATTTTCAGGTAAACATATCCTATCTCTCTCCTCCAATGTCAGAATTCAAATTTTGAGGAGCATATTGCACGCCGCTGGATCTCTATAATATGGTTCATATCTTATGTTTTTGTCTAACTTAATTTGATGCTCACGTGTCTACCTGAACTTGAACTTGGCCTATTTTTCATTTTTTCTTATTGTTGTTTTAATCTTGACTTTGAATGAGATGTAGGGTATTCTTACGAATGAGACAAGGTGCTTAAGGTGTGAGACAGTTACTGCGAGGGATGAGACATTCTTAGATTTAAGCCTTGATATTGAACAAAACAGTTCAATTACCAGCTGCCTCAAGAATTTCAGTTCTACAGAAACCCTGAATGCTGAAGACAAATTCTTCTGTGACAAATGCTGCAGGTAGGTGGCCTTGTTTATGCTATGAGTATGTTATCGTGAATCGTGACAAAGAAAGTTGATTTTTCGTATCTAAACACAGCTTGCAAGAAGCCCAGAAAAGGATGAAGATAAAGAAATCACCTCATATCTTGGTGATTCATCTCAAGCGATTCAAGTACATGGAACAACTAAATAGACACAAAAAGCTATCATATCGTGTCGTGTTCCCCCTGGAACTGAAACTCAGCACTACTTTAGACGATGCCGACTCTGAGTACTCATTGTTTGCAGTGGTGGTTCATGTTGGGACAGGGCCAAATCATGGGCATTATGTTAGTCTGGTGAAGAGTCATAACCATTGGCTGTTTTTTGATGATGAGAATGTGGAGATGATTGACGAGTCTGCCATCCAGACGTTTTTCGGTTCTGCCCAAGAATACTCTAGCAACACAGACCATGGATACATTCTGTTTTATGAAAGACTCACTGCTGATAACAACTGAACACAAGTTATTCTAACCTCTGGAATATTTCTAAGCTTCGTCGTCTCGTACAGGATACTTTATTTTGGGGTGTACCTCTGTTTTCCATAGCATATGTCGCACCTGCAAGGCTCAGTCTTTGTATAGTATGGAATAACTAAGCCCCCTCAAGTTTAGAATAGAAATAAACGCTGTAACTTGATCTAAATATTTGCTTCCAACTGTGATGTATAATGTATTTTGGTTAGATGGAGTTTCCATCTCTTTCTGTATCAAAATATACTCAAGGTTATATTATATAATGGCTTATTTTTCATGGTTAAGCATTTTTTGGGTTAATTACACTTTAATGCCCACCATTTGGCTACGTTAACACTTTTGTCTCAAAGTTCTAAAAAATATTACTTGATCACCTCAAATCCCCTTTGCCATTCAAGAAATGGTAACTCTCACGTTTATATTTAGGAATTGGGAATAGCCCACAGCTTCAAAGACAAAGGTTAGGATTGGCCCAAGATTCCCACATTCCCAGCTAGACTTCTTTAATTGATTACAGATTCATTGGCTCCATAGGTATTTGCTAATTGTTTTGTAATTTTAATGAGTTGGGTGTATATGTTTTTAACTTTTAACACAACATTTTAGAAATTATAATATTGATAATGAATTTTCAGTTTTTTCCAAGATAGTGAAAAATCTGTCCCATTGGGGTAGTCTAATGGTGGAGTAGGGTGATTTGATGCCAAAATTCTCAAATTCGAATATCACTAATATCTTATATGTATTGCATAGAAGAATGATTAACCCAATGCGTCCTCTTAACACCTTAAAGGAATGACGTTTACTCAAAATGCATTGAAGTTCTTGATTTGTCCTCAAACAAGTTTACAGGCAATCTAAAGTTCTTGAGACACTTCCTCAATCTTCAGAAGTCCAATCTCACCAAAAATATTACAAAACATGTCAATTTTTTGGTAACCAAAAAAGTTTGGGCACATATATTTTACTACAAATAAAAATATTAGATTATTATTGAAACATTTTAAAAGTCGATATTAACTCTTTTTTCTAGAATTTAATTACAGTTGGCTAAGTTACTAAGTATCTCATTCAATCTTTTTTTTTTTATGATGAGTGTAGCCCACAACCGTTACCTGAGAGTACTCACACCTATCAGTATTAGTGAGATTTGATCTCGAGACCTTTGCTATCAAACTATCTCACTCCACCATTATGCAACCCTAAGAATGCTCACCCCTAACGATGTTGGTGGAATTTGAACTCAAGACATTTGGTCTCAAACTATCTAATTCTATCACTAGTCATCCACCAAAAACACATGACTCATTCAATTTTAAATGTATTATCGATGCATGTAGCAACAATATTGGTGTAATAACCTGGCAAACAGGGAACTCATCACACAAATGATTCTAACAACCAAAATTGGTGCATCATGTTTTCATTTGACGTGTCACGTAACATGTGTAATTAATTACATGGTAAATTTGGACGGGTGGTTAAAAAGAATTGACTTCGATAAAAAAAAAAAGTTAGAAATGCAATTGGTTCAAATAAAAAGAATAAATATCGCAATTTTTTTTTTAATGTGAAGGTTAAGGACCCAAACAACAACTTATGCTTATAAAAAACATTTAAGAAAATAAAGAATTATGGGCTGGTGATAAAGAAGAAAATGAAGAAGTCGACTTCAACACTAATTAAAGCTGAAAAAGACATCCCCTCGAGGAAAAAGAATAAACGACGTGGGGAAGTATTGTATCACACACTCACACTAGTTAAATGTGTAAAGATTTTCTTTTCTCAGTGATTTTCTTTTTTTTTTTCCGAAATTCCCTCTTTTTCTCATTTGAAAATTCAATTTAGTTACATAAAATTTAAAAAAATTGTAGAAAAGCTCCTAATTACCTTAGACTTATATTTGATCAGAAAGAACGATTGTTCCTAGGACTATAAATGAATATAGCTAGCTGCTCAAGAGCTATTCACAACTCACCACGAAAAATATGAAGGTGAACCACAATGAAAAACAGTTTGAAAAAAGCTCATTCATTATCTGAACGAGTTGAGCTCGAGCCATTATGAGCATGTTCACGAGCCTCGGTTATCGAGCTACACGCAAACATGTTCGTAAAAATGATCAATAAAGCTAAAAAATTAGTAGCATTTTCAATAAGAGTTGATTGCCTTAAAATACAAAAACTTTAGGGTATTTTTTTTACAAGTTATAAAAAATATAATTTTAATAACATGAACCTAGCACTTGTTTAATTTTTCATATTATTTTCAAATGTCGGCCAGTTGAATCTGACGTGGTTGCCGGAGATTTCCACGTGTATATCTACGTGGACATCAAATTGCCTCAAAATACACAAACTTTGGACCGGGTTTTTTTCTTCAAAATATATAAAAAATGACCAATTTTATTTTTTTTGCTTTTTGTATAATGCAGCAAACATGAATACTTCAATTAATATTTTTCAAAATTAATTATAAATCAAGATATAAAATATAATTAACATCATTTGGTAGTATATAATTGTAAATAATATATAATGTTCCTATAAATTGAAAATAATATATATATATATGAAATATTATTATTTTGAATACCCAACATTATGCTAGTTTAAGTTTGATATTAATAATTTTCCTTAAAATAGAGAATTAAAAATGTTCGATGATTATTTTATTTTAATTTTTCGAGCCTAAATTATGTGAATTGAATGAACTAAGAAAATTCAAACAACTCTCTTTGCATTTGTTTGATTGTTTTGTTAATTAGTTTATCGTTAATTATTAGTTTTAGAAGGGATTTACAATAACAATTTTATCGTAACATATTTAAAATGAAGATAATCTCTATAAGCAATATATTGAAATGATAAAACACAATATCTGCTACAACAACTCTATAATAATAACTGGGGAATTTGTCGTAGCTCACAAAAAGCTAAAAACTAAAATCGGTCATCTATAAATCGGGCAAAAAACCAAAATCAGTCCGAAGTTCATCTATTTTAAGACAATATTGGTGTTGATGTAGATTTCTGAGAATATCTGGAAAAACATAAGAATAATATCGTTGATTCTCGCAAGAATACCAAATTGCACGTAAATATCGCAATTTTATATCAAATTCAACTTCATAATAAGAATCTAGACTGATCTATTTATAATATAATAAAAATTGAAAAAGAAAAGACATAAATCCTAATTGTAATAAAATTTCTAACTAATAATGGGATCTAAATAGATAATAAAATCTAATCAAAATTAAAATATGCTATAAAAATATTTTTCGCATCTCTAGTACGAAAAGCCCAAGCCCTTACAGGCTCTCACAACTTGTTTCCCATTGAACCCCCATAAATAAATAGATTTATTCTTAATAATCATTATTAAATTTAATGTATAATTTGTGAAGAAATTTTCATTGAAAATAAATATAAAAATAGTTGAAAAAAAAACAAGAATTGAAATACATGATTTAAAAGTCTTAGATTGATATTTTTAATCATTTATGATCTAAATTGATAGTTTTTATCTTTGAGGCTTTTAATTTATAATTAATCTATCTTTCGGTCTCTAAATTAATAAAACCCCCCAAAAAATCAATTTCCCTTTCATCCTCATCATTCTATCGAAATTTTAAAATCTTCACCATTCAGTTAGTAAACTTATAATTTTAGAACAATGACAGACATTTTTTTAGTAAAAAGTTGAGAATGTTTGGATGGTTTTTGGGTGAATTGGGAGAAGAAATGAAAAGGGTTGGGGTTGAAAAATGGGATGTGTCACGAAGACAAAGGATTGATAAGTTATTTTGATTTGTTGTTGTGGAGGGAAAACTTTAAGGGCTCGTTTGGTTGGCAGGAAAGTAAAGTTTTTTGGGAATATGATTTCTGGGAATGTGATTCTAAGGAAAATGATTACTAACAAATTCTTTATTCTGTGTTTGGAATACAACAAGAAAATTGCAATGATTCTCTGTTTATTATTGAATTAGATTTAAACAAGAATAGATAATTAAATATTTAAAATATATACTATATCTTATTTCATACTACCAATATTTATAATTTTAAATTATGAACCATATAATGTATAATTCTTCAATTTGCATTAGTACTATAGATATTGAATGCAACATATTATTTCAATTTAAATAAAATGATATCACTAAAAAATAATCAATTAAGGTAAATATTGTATTGGTGATCCAAATATTATTTATTGAATTGAAAATCAAAATTATCTATATAAATATTTTTTTATTGAATTGGAAATCAAAATTATCTATATTGACAATGGTATGGTCATCGTTTAGTCTGCAATGTTGTCTCAAAAATGATATTATTGTAATTTTGATAGAAATGCCAAAAAAAAATTGATAAAATGGTCGAATTTTGGTCGTAATTTCTTCAATAAAAAAAGTATCACATTTTTTAATTTCTTTTTTTCATTTATAAAATTTTCTATTTTTTTTATTTTACACATTTTTTATTGAAATTTTTTAATCCAAACTTAGTATTAATAATAATAAAAAAAAGATAATAATAAATCTTATTTTTTCAATTTTAAAACATAATAATAATTTATAAAATAAATAAATAATAATAATAAATGAAGAAATCGAACAATGAAATCATTTAACACCAGATTCCCCAAAACAAGGAAAAAGAATACCTACTTGGAGTAGGTATTCAGAATCCAGGAAAGTTGCATAATTTTCCTTATTTTGAGGAATGTGATTACTTTCCATATTACATAAAAAATGAACCAAACACAGTAATGTTAAAATAGAGAATCAGATTACTTTCTCAAGTCAGATTCCGTGTCAACCAAACGGGGCCTAAGGGCTTCGAGCCTTCGAAATTGATACTTGTTGAAAATTGGAGTCATTATTGTAAAATTTTGGTGTCAAAATTATAAATTATGTTAAAGGTGGTCATTAAAATTGTAATTTAAAATATTTTGTTTAGTATACATGGATAGTACATGTCACACTAATATGTATACATGGAGAAAAACTCATGTCACATTTCTCAGTGTGGAAAAAAAAATTAAAGGTGTCGAATTTTGCTACTAATTGAAAGATGCAATTGAAATTGTTAAATGTGCGCAAATCTGTGGTTTTTTTTTACTTGTGTTCACCAGGGTGTCCGAGCAATTAGATAAACAATATATCGAACAATTGCAGTAATGTAAAGCAAGTAAAGACAAAGTGAGTGATAACCTAGATTGGTAAAAATCTACTCTGAGGGACCTAGTCCAGTGAGAAACAATCCAATAATCTAGTACAAAAGCGTACTTACGTTCTTACACGTTGAAATTCCTTCACACATAACCATTTCTCTCTTTTGTACTCCCTTTCATGAATTGAAGTATAAGATCCTCTTACACCATAGAGTCCCTCTAATTCTCACAAGTAAACTCTCATGAGCTATTTCTACCGACTCACTAAAAAATCTAAGTGTTAAATGGAATATCTAAATACTAGGACGTTAAACTTCACATTGAATACTAAAGTGAACAACTTTAGCTACGATAAAAAACCTAAGCTCAAAACACGTATAACTTTAGAAGAATATCTCTGAATTCTTGCACTTGGTCGACACACCAATTCTGACATGCATCGTCTCCATTGATAGAGTAGTAAATTGTTCTTCTTTCGAAGAAGGAAATGCAATTTCCTGGTAGAGATTAAACTTGCAAAGACTTTTATTGTTGAGCACCTCTAAATTCCTCGTTAACTTTGGTCATGATCTTCCCTTGCTTGCACGTCAAAATCTTCTCAAACTTGTGACCACTATTTTCTTAACAATAAAAACATCTGCAAGTGTACGATGTAATTGTAGACAATAGTGAGCATGAGTATCATATTCACAGGGATTGTAATGGTGAATAACAATGTGAATACTAAGACATAAACACCTTATTAATATCTAGATACTTATATTTAATTGAGAGTTCGAATAAAATAATATGTAAATAAAAGGAACATGTAAATAATATAAATATAAAATGAGAGAAAAATAAATCTTAGGGTGTGCTTTTCCTACAATGCCATCTATGCAAGATAAATCAATTCAACAAACCAATTTAATTCATATATGATGGAAGATCATGAAGATATTAAAAACCTCTCTCTCGAGTAAGTTTGTAAAGTCGATTAATAAATTACAGATTCACATTTCGGTCCTTCTAAGTAATTTAATAACTCCTAAAAACATACAAGATCATAATTTTCTGGGAACATTTATTCACTTGGTCGGTTCTTCTAAACAATCATAATATAATATTTTGTTTAATCTAGCATGCAAAACCGGTGGCCAAACAATCATACATGAGAAATCAAAATCAAGATTTATAAACTAATATATGAAAGGAAGAATTGAAAGATTAATAAAAACACAAAACCGTTGTAGTTTTACATTGCTAGAATCCAAGGAAAATTACCTGACATAATTAAAGATAAAGAATAAAAATAAAATATGGTAAACAAAATATTGCTCAACACAATAAAGAACTCGAGGTCTTCAATCTTATTGTAGCTTTCGCCTCCATAATTCTGTTCACCTTTGTACCACTTTGTTCACTCGTAGTTCACTACATTGGTATGCCTTCTGGGTATTGTACGTAATGCATTTTCTAATGAGTAGATGTGATATTTATAATGTTGGAGGGAACTTTAGGATTAAATTAAGCCCAAAGTTGAGAAAAATATCAAAATTCCCGTGTAGGATCCGTGTAGGTCGACTCGGAACAGTGTCTTGCCATTAGTTGGGGTCGACCTTGTGCAAAATATGCTCACTGGGTCGACTAGTGGGTTGGGTTGACCGGCGGGTCGACCCTACGCATGCAGGCTTCACTAAAATGGCCCGTTCTCACTCGTTTCTCGTTCGATTGAGCCGATTCAACTTCCGCAATGCTCCTAACTCGATTCTCCATCTTCCTGGGCTATTTAATCACCTATTTGGATCATTTTAAATCATTTTCATCAATTGTCATGGGCTTTACTCTTTAAATCCGGTCCAAAGGCCTAATTGGTCCCTCATTTAGCTCTCCAAGCACATACTTGATCATTTTGCACCAAATAATCATCAAATTCACATTATTATTGCAAACTAACAAATACATCAAAAACCCCAAATGATAACATAAGGAGCATAAAAACTATGAAAATCACACGATTTATCAACTTAACCATCATCAATTCATATTCAAAAATTGTGTAAAATGCACAGCTATCAACTTGTCTACTGCAAAACTAACAAATACATCAAAAATCTCAAATGATAACATAAGGAGCATAAAGACAATGAAAATCACATGACTTATCAACTTAACCATCCTCAATTCATATCCAAAAAATGTGTAAAATACACAGCTATCAACTTGTTTGCAACAATCTCTAGCTCTTCATAATCTTTGCATGAGCATCTTTCATCGATTTGAAGATGATCACTCACACTTGCAGTGAACTCCCAGTTGCACATGTTCATGGACACCATCTAAAGTCTTTTATCTTCATATGTTGTTAGGAACACTAGAGTGAACATCTACTATGAGTCTTGAATGTCCAAGTAATGATCTGAACATATGTGGGAACTCCAAGTTTAAAGTCTTCTGTCTTCATTCTTTTTGTTATTTTCACAGAGGAATTTGAACACCAATCAGAACTTCAACTCGAACACTTCGCCAAAAACATCATGATATGTTATTACGATAATGACAATCAACTTAAATGCATAACTTGCACCAACAACAGTCTTTATTGCAATGTTTGAATTGATACTTTTAAAGTAATTAACCTTATAAAAATAATGTGTATTGATAGCATTACATGTCGATATCTCCTGTGAAATAATTTATCATGATCATAAATTATGCAAGTAATTGTCGCAATTAAGATGTAACGATTAGATATAAAATAATTATTAAAAACCATATGAACATAAAGAATAAACTTAGTTTTCATCACATAATGTTATAAACGTTGGAGTTTTCCTCATCAACAACTAGGGATCAATAAGTCGAATGAAAGCCATCAAAACCTCATTCCAATGTATATCTACCAACGACTTTTCTTAATTATCATAAACACCCGAACTCGAGTGATTATTGGCTTATAAGGATCTTCCAGATCCCACACCTTAAACTTCGAAACATTTCTTGCGGTTCAGATGCACAAAACTCTTAAATTTTCATTAAAACTAAATATAAATTAATGAAAAATAAAAAAGAATCAAAACTAAAATTTTAGACGCCGCGTATTTCATATGTTTTTTTACTGGTATGCACTAAAGTATACTTAATAGATTTCTAAATAAAGCAAGTAAATAATGCACGATGTGTTAACCTAATTCGATGAACACCTACTATGGGGGACCTAGTCCAATGAGAAATAATCCCCTAATCCAGCACAAATATGTACTTAGATTTTACATGACTGAACTCCCTTCACTTGACACCATTTTTCCTAATTTGTACACTCTTTCGTGTATTGAAGTATGAGATCTCCTCACATTTTAGAATCCCTCTAGTTCTCACAAGTAAACTCTTCCGAGTCTACTTCTACCCAAAAGACTAAAACTCAAGTGTTAGATAAAGAATCTAAACACTAGGACACTAGACTTCACGTTGAATATTTGAGTGAACAACTCTAGCTACGAAAAATCTTAAAGCTCAAAACATGTAAAGCTCTATAAGTATTTTAATCTTTTGTAAATTTAACATTCGTTTTTCGGTAAAGAATTTGATCCACAAAATTTTCTTATATAGACCATGTAAACCATATTCTCTTCAAGGAAGGAAGATCAACTTCCTGGTTCGTTGCGGACCAAGAAGATAAGGCTTACCTTGTTGAGCACCATCTTCTAGAATCATTCCTTGTTGATCTTCTATCATCTTCTTTCCATGCATGAACTCGAAATATTCTAGACTACAATATAGGACAAGTCTTTTCAGCAACCTGCAACACGTCTTCATCCATCGTAGAACTCTTTCTCGATTGATTTTTGTTCTGGTTGCTGTTGCTTGCATATGTACACCTAGTTGAACACCATTCGGTACACCATCCAAAGTTTTCCATCTTTGTCTGATGAACTGTCACTGGTGTGAATACCAAGCCTTGAAGTCTCCCATCTTCAACCTTGTTGTTTTGCACACCGGATTTTGAACACTAGCTGGTACATCATATCGAACACCTAGCTAAAAATGAAAAGATATGTCATTTACATAATGACAATATCTAAGGCATAAGTGTCTGCACTAACAAAAACATATTATTTAAGAGGTATTAGATTGTTAGTTTTCAATCGTTCATTGATAGTTAACCAACCTTTTGGTCTCTAAATTAATAAAACTCTAAAAAAATTTAATTTCCTTTCTTCCTCATCATCCCATCGAAATTGTAAAATCTTCACCATTCAATTAAACTAATAATTTTAAAAATAGCCTATAAAGTTATAAGTGTTATAGTTGAAAAAAATTAAAGAGGTAAAATAATATTCGATGATATTTGATTGTACTCTATATGAAAGTTACAATGAGCAAATGACTTTGCTAATTCGATATGTTAATATGTCAGGTTGTCAAATAATGGTAGATGAATAATACCTTAAATTTGTAAAAATGGATGATACATAAAGATGATGAACCGGGGGTGTAAGTGAGTCAAGTCGACTCACGAACAACCTGGGATTAACTCAGAAAAAACTCAAAATCGACTCGAAGATAGTCGAGTCGAGCTTGAGCTTGATAAATAGTTATTGAGCTCGAGCTCGAGCTCAATAATATTAGGCTCAGAAAGCTCATAAGTCTAATCGAGCTCTTACTCATTTGATAAAATTACCCTTTATCTTTTAATTATTTACAATATATATCATCACATATAAGTGAGTGAAACCCTAAATCATTCATTTGGCTAGCTCTCCTGCATTCTCCTTCTTCTCTTAGTGGTGTGGTGGAAGAAAGAGTACTCTTCTTCCTTTTTGTTCTCTCAAACTCCATTCTCTCTCATCTCTCTACGACGGCAAAGTCACAAGCCTCTAATCTCCCGTGTCCTGGTGACTGGCAATAATTGTCCCCCTGCATCTCTCATTTTTTATGAAAACCACCAATAATTCGTTCTCTTTCATTCCCAGTAAGAACACTAAGCATCAAAGACTCTGCAACATAACGAGAGTTTTTGCGGCGGCGGAGGCATCTTCTTCGGCTCAAATTCTCAAAAAATCCCAATATTTCAAATTTATTTAATATTTGTCTTTTGCTTAGGTGTTGAGTTGCTTAATTGTGATGTTTCTATAGATGTACTTGTATATTTGCAATTTAGATTTATTTTGTTTATGTTCTTGTGATATTCTTGAATTTAATCAGTTTGAGTTGCAATGTGCTTTGTGTTATGGTTTAATTTTGAATTAAAAAATGATAAAAAAAAATATGAAACATATCAAGTTGAGCTCGAGTTGAAAAATCGAGTCAAGCTCGAGCTTGATATATTGTTCGACCGAGTAGAATCGAGCTCGAGCTTAAGAAATTTTCTATCAAGCTCGAGTTTGAATATGAAAATACTCAGCTTGTTTACACTCCTGGGATGAGCGTCTTTTATTATACTATGATATTTGTCTTAGAATCATTTGAGCTTGATATTAATAATATGAGGGGACAATGTTATGACAATATATGGTTCCAACATAAGATATCAATGTGTAAAAAAGAGATTTAAATGAAAGAGCATTATATATGTTATGTGCTTGTCATTCTTTTAATTTGATGATATGTGATATGATAGATTTTTATGTTAAAATTGTGTCATTTTTGGAATCATACAATGTTTGTACACTTTATTTTGTTGGCTCTACAAAAACATGGAAAAGCTTAAAAGATCGTGTTCATTTATTAATTTTGAAGTCATTGACAGCAAAAAGATGAGAAAAACCATGTTAATAGTATTGAAGTTATAATAAATCAACCTAATAAGATAAGAAATACCATATTTGAATTGTCGAGAGTGAGTGAAGATGCAAAAACTAGGAGTGAGGCGGAATCTATAGCGATTTACGAACCTGAGAAAAATTAATTTGATTAGCAAAAGTTTACTATCTGAAGATATGCAAATGGATGCTGCAATAATTATTTTAAAAAATATGAGGAAGGATTTGAATTGGCCATGACACTAACCAAAGAACTTGCATCTAAAATGGAAATAGATCCTATTTTTCCTCAAAAACGTAAAAGTTGTCTGAAGAAAAGTTCAATGTGGTAGCTAGTTTAAGCATTGAAGATGAGATATTGAAAAATTTTAACTTTGATGATCTTATTGATAATTTTATATCTCAAAATATTAGAAGATCTAAATTATTATGTATTTATATTTATTTGTATATTTATAGATGTTGATTATATTTTTTCAAGACTCGCGTAATGAAAATAGTAATAGAAAAAATTTCAAGACGTTGGTGATGAAAATAGAATCCATTTTTTTGTTTGTCAGGGCCGGCCTGAGAACCTTGCGTACGTTAACAAAGATTTTATGGCAATAATGTATAGAATGATATATTAATAAATGAATTAATGTATATGGATACGTCAAACAGCTAAGTTCACCTACCACCTTAATAACATAAAGTTTGGTGAGATAAATAACGCAAAACTGTATCATTATCTATTATCTATTACTATAATTCACGTGAAGCGCGTGCGGCGATCTCATTGAAGTTATCAAAGCAAATTAAAGTTGTGGCATGTGGGTCAAACGCATATATACAATTGTTTCCTTTCTTCAGTATCGAATAAATAAATTAATGCCGGTTTTAATTCCTTTTTTAAGTCTAAAAATTACAAATATAATGTAAATTATAATTGAATTATTGAACCATAAAATGAATTATTAGTGGCTTGTCTGGTGCACTAATACGTTGGGCAAGTGTACCGTACTCGTAATTAATTTTTTTGAAATAGATACACACCTTAAAATGAAATTAGTTAATTCTAAAATTAAAGTGAATTTATTTATTTATTTTGATCCAACGGTTCACTCCCAACGCTGCATGGCGTTTGACAATTAATTATTTTGAATTGAATGTAAATCATATTTGGAATTAATAAATCATAACTGGGAATAAATAAAGATTTCATTTTTTAAAAAAATAATTAAAAAATAAAAAAATAAAATTGGTGCATGTACATTTGTCTCATCTAACAATTTGTAATCCGTTAAAATGATCTGATATAAAATTTTGCATTTATTTTATGGTTCATACTCTCCTATGCGTGTGAATTTGATAAAGATCAAATATTTGATATAGACCTTTATGATCCAAAATTAGGTTTAAGAAAATGTTTTTAAACAAAAAGATTTATCATGAAATCTATAAATAATTTATTCTCCTTTTTTTGTCATTAGAAGAAACCGTCACTTCTGTATATACATATGCAATACATCACGTAACCAGCGTACAAGACCTAGAAACTATTCTAGTCAAGTTTTGTGAGATAAAATTTATCACTTAAATTATGTTGGTGCAATGGATTAACTTGATCGCCTCAACAGGATTATATTTATGATAAAACTTTATATTAGTCACTATCCCTTTGTCAGTTTACCGGCCCAAATCCGCCCAGATTAACCCTAACTCTTCGATTACTTTAAGTTTTTTTTGTCCAAAAATCTTTTATTTCACCCCCAATTAATTATCGAGCGTAGTTCACGAGCTCACGCACCGGGTGAGTGCACTACGTAAGATGCCGAATAAAAAAAATAAAGTAATTCAATTTAATTTTAGAATTCACTAATTCTATTTAAAAATAATAATTATCGAATGCAGTGCACGAGCCCTCGTATTAGTGTCGGACGAGTGCACTGTGCGAGACGTCGAATAAAAAAATTAAATTAATTTACTTTAATTTTGTGGTTCACTAATTTAAATTTAAGATATGTATTTATTTCCAAAAAATGAATTATCGAGCGCACTGCATGAGCCTACACGTTAGCGTCAGGTGAGTGCACTGTACGAGATGTCAAATAAAAAAAATAAATGAATTCACTTTAATTTTAGGGTCACTAATTCCATGTTAGAGTATATATTTATTTCAAAAAAAATAATCATCAAGCACAATCCACGAGCCTAAACGTTAGTGTCGAATAAGTGCACTGCGCGAGACGTCGAATAAAAAATTAAATTAATTCAAAAAATTTAATATGTATTTATAAAAAAATAAAAAATAAATAGAAATTAAGAAAAACCGTGAAGAAAAATGGCAAATGGGGGTCCATTGAAAAAAAAATGAAAATTGTGGACCACCCTCTAAGTTTCAAAATGGATTTGTTATTGATTTTTGTCACATGTATAAAGAGTTAAATTTTGTAGCTTTTGCACTATCTTAATTTGGGGCTAGATGGTTGAGAGAGTTGGTTTAATAAAAACTTTCTTGTTGATTTAAGAAAATGTATTTGACTTATTTAAGAGATCGAACTTTGTTACACGGTCTCATAGGAGTATCTAAATTTATTTGAATTATGTTTAAGCATTGAAGTCTACCAATTCGTAAGATATATTGTTTTTAATAAGAAAATTAAAAAGACTAATTGTCATTTAATAAATATGTAAAGATAATTGATCAATAATCAACATTGGAAGATGAGAAGACGGAGACTTCAGGTGGACTGCGATCAAAGAAATGGTGCGAGTGGTGTCGATCAGGGTATTTATGTTAGTAAAAAACTTATCAACACGCGCGGTCGTTTCGCGCTCAAAATAAATTTGTAATGCTCCTGTGCCCACAACGAGCGTAGCTAGCTTGTGAGTACGGGTCGATCCCACAGAGAGCTGATGTGATTCCACTTTCGAGTTACCAATCAAAAAGGGGGATTTTGTGTTGTCACTGTACTGAAAGTAAATCTGCAAAAGGAAACTAAAAGAAATATCAAATAACAAAAGGTTCTGGCATTTGAACTTGAATTTGGTTTAAGTGTAAAATAACTCGATCATGGGCACACCAATTTCATACACGAATAAATCACTCAGTTATGGGGACCAGATTCCTCTTTGCATCCCCTCATTCATCCTTTTATTTTAGGCTTAAAAGCGATTCCTCGTCAAGTAAACCCCTAACCTATCATCCACCCCCAGTTCCCCTAAGAGATGTAAATGAATAGATAGCAATGTGCCTCTAGATGAACCTAGATCTGTTGTGTTTACTGATTTCTCGTGTGCCCACAACAACCCATCGATTCCATTATTATTATATAAATCAACACACAGTCACGATTCGCCAATTCAATTAATAGTGGTGTGCCCTCTATGTCTAACGAGTGATCAGCCACATTGGGCATTTCAGACACACACTCACGTGGAACAGGTTCAAGAAATGATAGAAACCTATCATGCATTACTATGCCCATTTCGGCCTCACGAGTCCAGATTTGTACTTAAACCATTTTCATTGTTCAAACACCAGAAATAAAGATCTAGCCAAGCAGGCTAGACATAACTAAAATTGCAGAAATTAAAGACATAATATAAATGAAAACTTACGAATTTATTAGGAAAAAATCTCAACTCCAACGATGAGAAACATAAACATAATCCTAAGTCCTAATGGCTTAAGGCCTATTAGGTTGTTTGTGGCTGCCTAAGCAGCGTACGAAAATGAAATGCAGAAAAGTAAAATTGTAGCAATGTTTCTGACTTCCAAAGCTCTCATTTTTAGAAAATAAAACTAGCTTAAATAGTTACATTTCCGAGTTTGAGTTTCCCCAACAAATTGGGGTCTTCACTGGCTTCCGGATCCGGCGTGCCCCATCCTGATCTGTCTGGATAAGCATTATCCAGTTTGTTGACCAAATCCCTATTTTTTAGGGATTGACTTTATCACTTCATCTCCAAGCCTCCATCAGTCCTTATCTCATCTATCTCTTAGTTGACACGCCTCTTAGGAGTCCAGATTATCACCAACTCTTATTCGGATATGCAGCTATTATTCATACCTCTTTCCTTCAACTGAATCCCGAAATTCACGCATGCGCCCATTCTGGCATGTGGTTGAGTCTGTGCGAGCAATATGGACACGACATCATCTGGTCAGCTTCATCCATTTCTGTTGTGCCCATTCTACCTCCCGAATGTAGAATGAATGCTGAAGAAGTCCCTAGTGCCTCTGAATATGTTTTATGGTGACGAGATAAACATGAATAATTTGGCATAAAATGCCTTTTTCACCGGACTCGACCTCCGTAATGCCCTTTGACCTCAACCTGGTTCTTTTCGACTCAAAACAGACTAAAAAGGACATTTATATCGAATAAAATGCCCATAAAAACATGAAATAAATGGACTTATCATACACGGTCTCACAGGAGTATCTAAATTTATTTGAATTATGTTTAAGCGTTGAAGTCCACCAATTCGTAAGATATATTTAACAAGAAAATTAAAAAGACTAATTGTCATTTAATAAATATGTAAAGATAATTGATCAATAATCAACACTGGAAGATGAGAAGATGGAGACTTCAGGTGGACTGCGATCAAAGAAATGGTGCGAGTGGTGTCGATCAGGGTATTTATGTTAGTAAAAAACTTATCGTTGTGTTTTTTTATTTATAGTTATTATTTGAACTTTGTAAAATTACCACCATTTTAATCTCAATATTGATAGAAAAAAATATCAACCCTTAATTATGCACGATCATGACCCGACCTTTCAACATTTTAGCAAAACTAACACCCCATCAAACATCCAACGTACTAATTATGTTGAGTTGATTTGTCGGAAACCTATATCTAATTTAAACCCAAATCAAAAAATGAGAAGAAAAATAGTTTTTCACCTTAGCACGAAATAACTTAACTTTTGTGTGTGAATTTTATATATATATATATATATATATATATATAAACAAACTAATAGAGAACAATGTCCATAGACTCAGATCAAAACTAAAAAATTGAGGGCTTCAGACGAAATACTAAATAAGCTAAATTGAAAAAAAGTATATATACGAATGTGTTGTAAATCGAACTCCAAAATCATACTCAAGAAGTAAATAACAGAAAGTCAAAGAACAGAGAATATTGGGAGGAGAAAGATGATTTTATTCATCGGTGTATTTTATTTATTGATGTATTGATCTACACAAGATTACAAGATATATAGGGTTAGAAACAAAACCCTAGAGTAGGGAACAACTAATGTCCATATATAATAGATATATTTATAACACTCCCCTTGGACATTACAACATCATGCTCATGCCTCGTTAAAAACATCGCTGAAAAACTCAGTGGAAAAAATCAGTCGAGGAAAAGAGTACATGGCATATGTATATTTATGTGTTGCATTAGTTGTCTCATTAAAAACCTTCACTAAGAAAACCCTATGAGAAAAAACTTAATAAGGGAAAAAGAGTACAACCATTGAGCTTTCATGGCATAATGTAGACCTACAGGGTCTGACCTTCAGGGCCTAATCTTTTAGATTATTTTAAAATATCGATCCCCTTAAAACTACAATCGTTGGAGAAAATTTTAAAATTCACAACTCCTATAATCATTGGAGCAAATTTTAAAATTCACAACTCTTCAAGAGTTCATGTTGGATCAGTTAATCTTTAACAAACCTACTATTTATTTGTGCAACATAAATACATTGTCTTTTAATAGACAATAAGGGATAATATCACTCGTCGCACTACCACACAAATCATGAATATAAAGTATGTAGTATCTTTAATAGTAAATATTCTTTTGAGGTATTTATATAACGTGATAATCTTTCAATGGTCTAAAATCGATAGTTAAAAATAAAACTAGTCTCAAATATGGTAATATGGGGATCATACATATATAGCCAAGACTTTGAATAGTCCAACAATGTCATGCCATTGTTTATTTCAATAAATAATATTTTTAATTTGAAAATAATGGGGGATATAGTAATCGGTATGCTAGTATCTCACTGTAGAAAAATATTAAATCTTGCTAGCAAGTTATTTATAAATACGATACCTGGCCAGGTAATCTTGCAAGATAATATTGTAAGGAACTTCTGGTCCTAAAATATCCTCATTATCATTTTTGAGTTTAAATCAATACTCATTCACTTCAAGTGATCTAGCTAACAACCATTGATGTGCTAAATGAATAAAAATATTCACAGATAAAATAATACAAAACCTTTCTCACATAGGTTTACTGGTATATAAAATTCATTTAGATAGATGCTCGATTTACAGGCTGATGCAATGTTTGCCTTTACCCAATTCTTTCATTTCAAAAACCTAATATGCAGGCATGAGTTAACTTTTCTTACAATAGATGTTGCGATGTTATATGAGAATTTTAAATTCATCAGGGAGTTTCATATACATATTATCATTCAATGACCCATACGAATATTCGGTCACAACATCCATTAATTGCATATCCAAAGCTAAAATTACTGCCATTTATATTATGTAGCGGAACATAATGTCATTGTTAATAGGAGAATATAATTTATGTAATATGGGTCTCTGTGTAAACTCATAAACTACAACCCCTTTTTGTATATCCCACCACTTTATTAAATATGTCATTTCTCTTTCATAAAAATTTTCATGTGTGTCCTACTGGGACAACAATTGTGTAGTAGGTTGAGCTTTGCCTCAATTGCTATTTTTCATTTTACATAATTAGAGTGCTTCTAGCAATCTGCTTTCATCTTAGATTTTGGATCCAAATTATCATTATAAAAGCAACTGTAGAGGCAAATATGTTGTCGACAACTATGATATTTAGCTATAAGTTTCTCCCATATTTATAAAATATACGGTACATTCAATATTAATATTAACCAGATCATTATTATTTTCCATAATATTTCAATCTGATTGTTCCGCAAACTTAATATTATAATTATTTGGTGCACGTGCAAATGTACTAAGATTTTCGTCTTCAAGACTTTCCTTTTCAGGAGGTTCTAGGAGTTATCACACGTCTTTGATTTTGTTTTTCGCGGATTTTACATTTCAAATACTTTTTTGCTTCTAGCGTCAATGAACTCTCTCGCTTCTGGCGTTAAGTAATTTAAATATATGTGGAACTTCCACTATTTGCAATGCAAATATATTATAATAACTCCATTGTGATAACTTTTGACAATTAATAATACATTGAACTTCCAGTTCATGTAGTGTGTGAAATTAATGTTCAACAAAAAATTTTGGCATTATTTCAGTCATACATCCCCCTAATACCGATAAATAATTATAAAATCAACATACCAATATATAAATTGATCTCAATTATTGACTTTAGATAAGTCAAATATGACAGAATATACTCTTTACTTTTCTTTAGAGCTAATATAGGTTCATTTTGGTGGTGATAAAAATATTTCGCAGATGAAAAATGTTTCTTTTGTTATTCACGTACTAATATAAATGGGATGACCCGAACACTCATGCCATAATTCCAAACTTTGGGTCTTTTAAATTTTTTTAATTTATTGCAACATAAAATGTTTGATTGAATAAAGGTATAATATAACCTTGATAAGTTTTGAAACTCAACTGGAGTAATATTCAAATCGAGATAGATATAATATTTAACAAATATTAATTTAAAAGATCATATTATATCAGCAAAATAATCGAGCTATGCTCAAGTAATTATTGACATCATCATTTAGTCTTATTTGCTGCTGGCAAATTGACATATTTGAGTTATGTTTAATGACTTTGAACTTAATAATAAATAGTATCATAATTAAATCTAATTTCTACAACTTCTAGAAGCACTTTATAAGACATTAGTCTCCCTCTCAAAAATGTAATTTTTGAATAATTTAATTATTATAAACGATTGCAATTAAAAGATCATTCAAAGATTGCTCGAATATAAAATCCGAATAAAACACAATTGCAAAATCAAAACGCAAGGTGCTAAAAATAACCTATATTCATACACTATAGCAATGTATTAATTTACCAAGATTAACATCATCAGTTCGCAAGCAATGGACAAAACTTGAAAAATTATTTAAACACAATCCAATGCATCATGCCAGACAATTATTCTTCAAATCCACCCAAAATTTCAAAAATAATTTCAATTTAAATTGCAGTTCCTTGACACACCAAAATAATTAACTTAACAAATTGAACTTAGAACATAATTTCCAATTAAATTATAGTTCCTTAACACACTTTAATTTTTTTATTTTACTATTTTATGAACTTAGAACATAATTTCCAATTATAAATGAACTATAAAAGTAAGAAATAAAAACATCAATTTTGAATTTGGAGGTTTTTCAACATCCTCAATATTTTGGAACAAGAAAACCGTCACTGATTCCTTATCAACTAACATGTCTCTTTAATCCCATTACGATTAGATTATCAATTTTTGAAAAAGAATGCATGAGCCATTGTATTTAGACTCGTATTAAAGTTTTTTTTTGGAATATAGATAATTGCGAATTTTAACGTGTCAAATTTACAATTTTATCCAAAATTTATAATTTTTAAGGCAATGACTTCATTATTTTATATCAAATTTGCCATCACGATTTTTCTACTACTATTATTAAAATATATGCATTAATAATATTGTATAATGTTTGATTAGATGTATTAAAATTATCTATAAAATTTCAATTACCAAAATATCATTTAATTAGTACCATATATTGTATTGATATTTTATAAAAAGATTTAAATTAATATATGTAAGGTTATTTTTAGTTTGAAATTTTTAATAATTACATATCACACCTCGAGTGTGTGATATGTAATACCATATAAAAAGTTAAGATATGTCGGGTCTTTACATAATCATGGGCTTTGATTTTATAAAAAAACATAATATTTAAGTGTCATAGTTATCTATCACTCTCTTATACTAGACAACAAACAATTGTATAAGATATCAATATTATGTTGTTTTGGTGTATTAAAATATATGTATCATATAGGTATTAAATAATATGTTGTTTGGTTAAATATATTAAAATTCTAATTTCTAAAACATCCTTTAATTAGTTACCATATATTGTGTGAATATTATATAATATGATTTTAATCAATATTGGTAAGGGTATTTTAGTATGCAGTTTTTAATAATTATATATGGTATTACGTAGGGCAAAGAGCCAAAAAAACACTCAAACTATATGTCGAATCCTACCTAGACGTACGAACTATTTTTTGGCCCAAATACACACCTATTAAAAAGAACAATCGGCTCCTTAAACTATTAAAAAAGAACAAACTGACACTTGAAGTTAACATTGTTAGTTTTTTCCGTTAATTAAAATATGTCAAGCTCAATTATATCACCTATGAAATCCGATCGGACAAACTGAAACCACGGCCAAATAGCCCACAATATGGAGTTTCAAACCCCTCTTTTAATTTCAAAATCCAGCATTGAGTCGGTATCAAGATTTAAAATCCAATTCGTAATACAAACCCTCGTCATTGATATTTCTCCATGTAATTATTATATCGTTTGACACCTGATTGACAAATTGAGAGCATAATTAGAAAGACCATGACGAGGGCATTCTAACCATACCACAATACATGATATCATCATCCGAATCAATCATAATTAAGTTGAAGAATTTATGGGCATTTTATTTAACGGAAAAAGTTAACAGTGTTAAACGAAAAGTGTGAATTTGATATATTTTGAATAGTTGAGGAGGCCGATTGTACTTTTTAAATAGTTTAAGTGTGTATTTTGGTCAAAAAATAGTTTGTACGTCTAGGTGGGATTGGGCATATAGTTCGGGCATTTTTTTAGCTCTTTGCCCTATTATGTATCACACCTCCATGGTGTGATATGTAATCTTACAAATAAATGGTTAGCACATGTCTGACCCGTACCTAATCATAACTTTTATTTTGCGAGCAAACACAATATTAGGGTGTCACATGTATCTATCACCCCTTATACTACCTAGCAAACAGTATGCATAAGGTTGGATACGTTTGACTAAGATGTCTTTCACCATATAAGATACCAATATTATGTTGGAGTTTCTATTTGCACCACAATTTTTACTCTTTGTACCACAACTTCTCCATGTACCACTTTTTTTACTCTTTGCACCACCAATATTCACTATAATACCATTCCATATGTTTTTAACTTAAAAAAACACTTAAAATCATAAAATTAAAAACCTAAAATCAGTAAAAAAAAACTTAAAAAGAGTAAAAAAAACGTAAAAACATCGAAGTAACTGCGACATTTTCAATAGTATAAGATGCTAGGATAGTTTATTAGAATGATTAGATGCTAGTTTGAGTTGGATGTGGTAAAAAAATCGAGGTTTGTGTCGAGTTGTTGCTTTGATTTTGCCCCTGCTCCGCGTTTTGTTCGGACTGTAGTGTTCGAATTTTTTGGTGTTGTTCGAACTAAGGACACCGAACGCTAAGCATATGTTCAGTTTGTATAGTTCGAACCATACTTAGGAAAATTTCAAGTAGGCAGCAGATTCGATAATTCCATAAAGTGAAGTTCCATGACATGGGTGCCTGACTTTGCTAGTTTTTCTCAAATACTAAGATTGGATACACTGTTAATGACTGATGTCCTTTATTTTTTACCCAATCAGCTATAAGGTGTTCCTAAATCCTAGCACCACCGATGTAGTCTGCACAACAACAACTGAGGCATTGGCGATGGGCAAGATAGTTGTGTGCGCTAATCACCCCTCAAATGATTTCTTCAAGCAGTTTCCAAACTGCCGAGTGTATGATGATAGTGAGGGCTTTGTTAAGGAAATATGCAAAGCATAGCAAGACCAACCTGCTCCACTGATAGATGCTTAAAGGCACGAGCTCTCTTGAGAGGCAGCTATAGAGAGGTTCCTAACATCTGCACAACTGGATAACACGATAAAGAAATTGTTAAATAAACCCTCAAAACTTTATATGTCAACATCCTTCAATTTGAAGAACAATCTTGAGGATGCATTTGCATTGCTTCATTATATGGGAACTGGAATTGTGAGTAAAGAACCGGATGAAGAGCTTAGCAACCAGGTTGGCTTCGAACACGCCAAAATATTACTTCGGTGTTTTATCTACTTGAATTCAGAAAAGAATGTAAGGAGTTTAGATAAGGAAATAAAGAGTAGCCGCTGGCTCCTACAATAATGTCGTTCGAACTCACAAGTTCGAACATTGCAACAACGTTTGACTTGCGAAGTTCGAGCATAACTCGTATGTTCAGCCTTCGTTGTTTGAACGCATTGAAGCATGTTCAAACTGTAAGTCCTGAACAAATACGAAAACAGGTCTAAAAAATCTTCGAAAACTCGTAGTTCAATCGGTACAAACTACTCAAAATGACTTACATTGCTATGTTCTTCTTCATTTTCATCATGCGTTGTATCTCCTTTCATTTTTGCTACCACAATTGCACAACTAGAAACTAAGTTTTGAGTTCAAATTGTGTTTAAATAATGCTAACTTTTTTTTGTTTGGATTGTGTTATTTTCAATTTTAATATGTTTAATAATATATTTTCTATTGTTTTAATTTTTATTTTATTTTGTGGTGCATTGAGTAATTATTATAGTGATACAATTAATAAAAGGGTAAATATGTCATTTCGTATTTATTTTATTTTTTATTTAATTTTTTAGTGGTGCAAAGAGTAAATTAAGTAGTGCATTTAGAAACTCCCTTAATAATATATTATTTGGTTAGATATATTAAAATTCTCTATGAAATTTCAATTCCCAAAATATCATTTAATTAGTTGCCATATGTGACATTCCACATCAGTAGAAGAACGAAAGTATGATGAATATATGTGTGTGCGCGCTTAATGGACTGTCTAGTAACTTGAGTTAATCATTTTGGCAATGCAAGGACGAATGTTAAATAGTTTCTAGCGGAGCCTGTTGTGCTGTTGTTTAGTTGTTGGGCCTGGAGCATTACAAATGGTATCATATTATGTCTACTTTCTGAATAACCATAAAATGCAAGTAAGCAAGTTAAGTTAAGTATTGACCACCATCGCATTCGCAACATCACTCCGAGAAAATGTAAAATATTATGTTTTACATGTAAAGTTTGATGTAAGAATGTCTATATTAATTATATATTTTTAAATCATTTTTATAGTCCTCGAAATTGTGTTATTGAGGGTGAGAACAAAATAAACGATGAGGATAAGTACAAGGGGTCAAGCTCTTGGACGTATCTTAGCCAGTCGAGAAGAACACTTCAAGGATGAGTTGATAGTCAAGTTTTATGATCACTATTTAAATAATAATCATTATTAATTATTATTTAAATAGTCGAAAATTCATATTTAATATTTTAAGTGTCGCTATTTAAGAAGCTTGGAGGGACTTACTAAATAAATTATCATTTTTACTCTTTGCACCATAAAGTATTTTTTTATTAGTTATAAATTTACTTAAAAACTCTTAATAATAAAAATAAAAATAAAAATTCGCGTTCACAACTTCGAACATTCTGGATATATTCGAAGTCTTGTGTTTGAACAATCTTGTTATGTTCGAAGTCGTGTGTTCGAATGATACTTAAACAAAAAGTCACGGAGTCTGTTTAAAAATAGATTTTCGAACACACCATGTTTGTTCGAAAATGAATTTTCGAACAAAATTTATTTAAAAAATTGTGTCTGTTCGAAAATGAAATTTCGAATAAATATGGTGAGTTCAAAATTTTATTTTCGAACTACTTTTGATTTTTTTTAAGTAAATGACATTTAAATAACTTTAAAATTATTTTATTTTTCTGTTAAGGTACAAAAAGAAAAAATTGTGGTGCAATTAGCATCCTCCATTTTGAATTATTGATTTTGTTTTCATCCTTGTAATTGGTAATTAATTAATTAAGGGAGTTTCTGTTTGCACACTCATATTTACTCTTTGCACCATAACTTCTCTATGCACCACTTTCTTACCCTTTGCACCCCTAAAATTGACTATAATGTCCTTACTTAAAAAAACATAAAATTTGAAAATTAAAAGCATAAAAAAAATCGCGTTCCGTTCGAAGTTTTGTATTCGAACATTCTGAATATGTTCGAAGTCTTCTGTTCGAGCATAATAGATATGTTCGAAGTCTTGTGTTCGAACGGTATTTAAAAAAAATTTATGGAGTCCGTTCGGAAATTAATTTTTGAACACTCCATATTTGTTCGAAAATCAATTTTCGAACAAACATGGTGTGTTCGAAAATTAATTTCCGAACGTGATTTATTTTAAAAATTATATATGTTCGAAAATAAAATTTCGAACAAATACGATGAGTTCGAAATTTCATTTTCGAACCACACTTAATTTTTTTTTTTTGAACAAAGAGCGTTCAAGTAACTTCAAAACTATTTTTTTTTTGAGTGCAAAGAGTAAATACGGGGTATAAACAAAAACTGCCTTAATTAATGTATCAAAATGTAAAACGTGTTCCCTCTTGAAAAATGGATGATGCCCACGTGCTTCATTTGTCAGAGAAGTTGTATTAAAATGCCCACTCAACTAACACTTTTAATTCCCCCCCTCTCTCTCTTCCCCTCTCTCTCATCAACCCCAATCTCCGAATCCGAAGCCACAGAAAGCTCGGCCGAGCAAGCCACACCTATACTTCCACGTACCATATACGTACACAGTCCAGAGGGAGAGAGAAACAGGCAGTAGGTAGAGCGAGAAGAAATCGGAAATGGAGTCAACCATGCTGTCAGTTGGCGCTTCTACAATGTCGATTTTGCTCCTCTCCAAGTCTTTCAATTCGCATTCCACCCCTCTCATTGCCCACCTCCACCGCCGCTTCTCCTCCACTCTCCCCGCTCAACTTGCTCACCTCCAACTCAGGCGCTGCGTCGACTCGGCCCGATCCGTACGGGTATTGACCCCCTTGAAACTGTGCCCCAACCGCTTGCAGTTTTCCACGAGATATTCGGCGTCGACTGCTTCTGGCGGCGGGGGGTTTGGCGGCATTGATGGCGGCGCCGGCTCCGGTGGCGGTGGACGAGGCGATGGTTCAGCGGGAAGTGGCGACGTTAAGCCGCGCGCGGTGGCTCCTGGTTCCGCCGATGCTTCTGCTTTGAGTTCGGATGTTATACTTCTTGATGTTGGAGTAAGACTTCGCTCAAATTGATTTCATACTTTATTTTTTCGAGCTCTGCTAATTGATCAACACGGCAATCGATATTTCGCAATCAAGGGTGTAATACTATTTGTATTATCGGTCCTTATATATGGTATTAACTCGAAATATGGTCGAAAGATAAAATCTCAAGTTTATTTTACATGATATTGCTGCTGATCTCTAGAAAAGTTAGCTTCTTCGTTTTTTTTTAAAATTGTTAATGGAGTGGAATTCATAATTGATTGATTTTTTCTATATATTTTTGCATTGCAAGGTCTGGGATTCTGCACTAGCTTAAGTCACTCCAAAATAATTATTGAAAAGTTTATGTTTTGATGTTTAGTAATTGAACTGAAAAATGAATTTGTTTGAGTACAGATTAATACTGGCTGTCGATTAAATATTTAAATCTATCCGCTCCAAGCATTTTATTAGTTGTCTTATTTTTTTTGTCACCATCTTCTCTATTCATTCCTTTCATGTTCTAAATATGACCTTCCCTTATATTGCAGGGGATGACATGCGGAGGATGCGCTGCGAGTGTGAAAAGAATTTTAGAAAGTCAAGTAAGCGTCCATAGCTATTCAGTGTATTTGATATTTCAAACCACATGTCATTTGTGTTACTTCTTCCTCTTGTATTTTGTTTCATCTTTCCTTTTACCTCCATATGAATTGTGGAGATGACCAAATGTCATATGCCTGAGATTTTGAAGCTCATTTTGTGCATATTTCTCTTTCTTGAATAGTAAACTTGTGCTACATGAGTTTCCCATTTTGATACCTTATAGAAAATGTGAAGTTGAGGTTCTATCTGTTTTGTTGATGTGAGTTAGTGGCTCATTGCTATTATTATTTTAAACTTGTCGGGCAAAAGCAAACTGTGACAAAACATAAATGAAAAGCTGATTGTGACCAGTCTGACAGGGAATAAAAATAAAACTGAAAGGAGGTGTCTAATAGCTATAAGGAATGCTCTATATTACTAGAGGCAACTACTTAATGCAAATAATCTGCTAAACCGAGAAAAGAAAGATGTGAGTTGCAAATACACGATGCTATTGAGATTTTTGTATAACTGAACTAACTTAAATCTGGTGTGATTGCTCAAGAAATATTTTAGGCTGGATTTATATGAGAATGGCTGTTGACAACTTGGCATGTTTGATGAAAGTTTCGTAGATTGGGCAAATTCTTGGCATTTTGCTTTGGGAAAGTTTTTGTACTCAAAACAGTAGAACTAATTGCAATACTATCAAATCATGAGCAGCCGCAGGTTTCTTCAGCTAGTGTAAATCTGACAACAGAGACAGCAATCGTATGGCCTGTTTCTGAAGTCAAGGTAGCACCCAACTGGCAGAAGGATGTAGGAGAAGCACTTGCAAAGCATTTAACCAATTGTGGTTTCACATCGAATCTTAGAGGTCTGCATTTAGTATCTATGATTTGGATATTCCATTTATTTTGCTGTTTGTTTTACTGCTCATGATCTTGCAATTTTTACCCTTCATTTTCTCCCTAACCTAATATCTGTTAACTTGACAATTGTTACTGGAGAAGTTAATTGAGAGTGAGTGATCTTGTCTGTGAAAATGCTGAAATGAGGAATTCTGTTTGCTTTTTATCAGAAAAAATGTTGTATTTGACTTTAATATGTAGACTTTCTAGAAGACAGTGACACAGTAGCAATCCGGTCCTTATATCACTATAAGACAGTGGTGCAGTAGCAATCCACACTAGGGGTTTCTCATTCTATCTCCAATGATAAATATCTGAATTCATACTTAAGGATAAACCCTTTAGTGAATGGTTGAGGCTTACAAGAATCCATGCATGCCCTGCTCTGATATCCTGCTTATTCTAGTTTTACCATGAGAAGGGGGGATGTGCGACAAATGATTCCTTTGTGGTTCTTTTCACAAATTTCATTCTTTTTGAAAAAGAATCAAATATACTATTACCTTTAACTTAGAAATAATGTTATTGTTCAAACACGAAAACTTGTACTCTGGCATTCCATTTTAAATGCATGGGGAAATGGTGATTATCATATTGTAATATTAATCAAGCGAGTCCTTGGCCCTCATTGTATGCTGTTTTGGGCCACTATCTTCATACATACGTGGATGGTTATTATTAAGTTTATTTTATAAGTTCAAAGCATTCTGCTTTTCCTTTTCTCAATCTTTTCAATCACTGGGCAAGTTGAGATAATAACCAGTTTCTTTTCAGAGAGAGAGAGAGAGAGAGAGAGAGTAGCCGACCACATTTATTTAGTTGAGAAGGACAAATAATAAAAATGTAATAATGAAATCCGTCAGTCTAAACCATTTACTTCGCCGATAATTTAAGAAGTGAGAACACTCTTTACCTCACTTTGATTTGCATTTGAAAAAAATGCAAATGGTAATTTTAACACCTTCCTTGGATGGATCGTTCACACTAGCCTAAGTTATCTGGATCGAAATGGTCTAAGTAACTCCAGTAACTTTTTAAACTCTAGGAGATATTATTATTATTATTATTATTATTATTATTATTACTATTGATTGGGTTTCAAATGACCGGATTTAGATTTTCTATTCCCTTGTAATTTGACTTGGAGAGCCACACTCTATAATTTTCAACATTTTAGGTTTAAAGCCTGAAGTTACTTTAAGATGATGCTGAAAAGGAGTAAAGAGATAGAAACTGGTTATTTGCTCTAATGTCGGAAATTTATTGGATACTTAGGGAAGGGAGAATACGTGAACTGGTTTTTGACACAAAGAGAAATTGAGTAACAAAGTCTTCTTTGATCTAGACGTGGTTAAAGTTGAGCTTTTGTGCCTTTTTTGGTGATTCTAGGGGGTTATAGGTTTTCAAGTTAAAAAATTCTACTTATTCATGTTAATTTTATCTGGATCAATTATTCCACCATTAACATTTTTAAAGCGAACATAGTTATAATATCAATTTATATTAGATCTCCCTCTTTTTTTTCTGCTAAAACACGGAAACACTATGCGTCACCTATTACTGATCCACTGAGTCTCGCTTTAGTTTTAGAGTCAGAAGCAACACTATCATGCATATGGCCTTCATATGACTTACACATAGCTTTATGGGAAATTGGCAGATCAGGGAGCTATTGAAGGGGATATTCAGTTGTAGAGGGTGCAATGGATTCTTGTAACAACCACCATTCTGCCTTCATGGTATGTCCTGGCTCTACTCATGTTCAAGAGTTTCTTTCTAGTCTAGTTTGACCCTCTTTGTCCAAATAAAGAAAATGTCAGTCCAGGAGATTCTAATGACTTAGTTTTTTCATCAATAGGTGTGTCTCTTCAGCGACTAGTGGTGGATTTGTTGAAGGCTGGAATCTATCCTGTTGAGCAGATTTACTAATACAAACGTTGCTCCCAAATATAAGTGGACATTTAATTATTTTCTTCAAAGCGATTAATGTATTAGCTTTTGTAAGAGCAGACTGTCATGAAAGACAATGGTTTTGTTAGCTGTCTAACCTTTGTCTAGATGAACCTTCTTGTGCATGTGTTTGTGTTGTAATTTGTAAAATCTAAAGCAGAGTTGAGGTTTTGCATTCGGCCCATCCCTGGGGCATCTAGTAATGACAACACATAAATAAATTCAGTTAGCAACAGATTGCTGTTATTTCTCAAGAGACATGTTGCTTGCACAGAACAAATTATTTCTTGCTTATGATTCATGCTATTCCTTCCCTTTATAATGAAATGTATATTTCAGCCTTAGAATTAATTCTGTTTGCTTATTTTCATTATAATTAATTCTTTCTGTTTTATCATATTCTGAAAACTACTGATCTGATATTCATAGTGACATGCCTCGTAAAACTTCCTCATCTGGAGAAATCAAAATGTTGAATTTTGATATAGCATGAAATCAGTTTGAAATATTGTAGAGGGAATTTTGATTCTTTTCTAGTATTTAGGAGATCCAGGTCAGTTATCATCTTGATGTCAACATTTTTTTGGAAAAAGCTTCTAATTTTTCTTTTGGTTGAGTTTGGATCCTATTACTAGGGAAAGGAGGATTAGGGGCATGATTCAAACGCTTGGTCTCACCTCTAATTGGTGACATGAACTTTCTCAATGAGAGTGGTTCTTCCAAACCAGTGAATATACATTCTTGTTTTGTAACAGACTACTATTTACTCATAATTGAGAGAGTGTTCGACAAAAAAGTGGGTTGTGATGGCAGTGGAAGGGGATTTTACTAGTAATTAAGAATTTGATGTTTTTGGTTGCTTTAGCCTTTAATCCTTGAATGAAGCAAAGGATTTGTTCCTGTGCGAGAACTGTATAGCTTCCTTGGATAGCCTGTATAGCTTTGTGAATTATGACTTAGTATGTCCCCAAATGGTCTAATGATGCTGCTTGGTAGTTACTGCAGAACCTATTCATTTGATCTTTGTGTCTGTGTGTGTGCTTGCGCTTATCAGCTTAATAGAAATCAAATGGTTTACATAAAATCTATATATGATTTTTTTTCTGAGTTTGTGGAGGGGAGAGCAGTGGGGACTGAACCCAATACCTTTCTTTCAATGCTGAATAGGCTAGCTGACCTTAGTGGCCTGAGTTGTGATTTTTATTAATTCAATCCTGTGCCTTCTATAACCTTCTAGCTAATGTTCTCGACCAGTTTCCTTAATAGATTACAAGGATTTATTCTATAATCTTAGCTGATTGGAGAAGTTCTGGCATGCAAGTGTCCTGGCAACGGCAGGCTTCAAGCCGAAATTAATAAATAGCATATTGTTCTGAACAGAATAATAAAAGTCCTGTTATTTAATATCATGTCTGGAGGATTGCAGAAACTCTTTTGTTTCGATTAATTTTTGGACATGTACAGTTTCCTCCTGTAGCTTGGATGTGTTTTTGTTATGTGAAGTTTTTTGTTAATTGATTGGGAAATGCTTGTGCATGTAAAATGGCTACACAAGAGGCTGGCAGAAAGTCCAGGTGACATGCTATTTCCTAACAGCGTAGTGAGAGAGCAACATCTACATTTTCATTCATCTATAGATTTAACTTGTCCACTTCCACTTGGATTTCCTTGCTTCTGGGGAATGCTTCAGATCTTATTGCCAAAGCAGATTATTCTGTAATTTGAGACAATGATCTGGGCTAGTGTGGGGTGCTTTTTTTCACAGATGTTATTCAGGAAGGTTGTCTATCCTTTATCTTTGAAGTTGTATGTCCACCTTCTAAGATGAATTGAAGCAGTCAATATTTATGGTCTGAGACATATACTCTATTGATAGAGGCAAGGGCTCGAGGACGGTTTTATGTATTGAAGATATGATGATACAAAATAAGACTCTATAGGAGAGTCTCTCCCGCCCAACAAAATTTTCCGAATAACCAAACTACTCAAGACAGGCCCTATTATTATTGCGATAAACAAAAAAAATACTACTGCTGAATCAATTCAAATCTCCAACATAAATAAACATAACAAGAACTATCTAATCTGGATTCGTTGTTGCATGGTTGTGGCGCAGGTAGACTCGTATTGTATCAATTCCTTTCCCATTCACAACAGCTTTGTCCTCAAGGCTGAAATTAGGAAGCTGGCTAGTAGTATCCTCTACATCATGCCATGAGGCATCCTCAATGCCTTGCCCCTTCCATTCAATCATAACTTGCTTAAACCCCCTGACTTTGTGAAATCGTAAGACAACTTTAGGCTCGTAGGTCGACCCCTCAAGCAGCAGATCTGGTGGTAGAGTGCCGGAAGCTGTATGAGTGCCAATCAAGGCATGTGACTGTGAGACATGGAACATGGGTGGGGATGAAATGTCGTCGCTCCGATTCTCTCCAGTCCTTCAAACAGGCCAAAGAACGGTGGGCTAACTTGATATTTGAGTGTTGATACAAAGAGGAATAGCAGTAGGGCCTGAGCTTGAGGAATACCATGCCCCCCAGGACCCCCACCTAGAAATTGATGTTGTGCCTATTTTTGTTGGCGGCACGAACCATTTGCTGCTGTGCCCACTCAAGTCACAATTTTAAATTGCTTCAACATGACATCTCTTTCAAACAGCTCATCCACCGCTGATTTCACCTTAATTTCCCCCTAAAGATGGGTTGTAGCCATTACAACCTCATAAGGAGAACAACCAGTTGCCTCATGGAAGTTAATATTATAGCAATACTCAGCCCAAGCGAGTCACACACCCTACTTGCGGGGGCGTTCTTAGATGTAGGATCTCAAATAAGTCTCCAAGCATTGGTTGACCATGATAGGGGCCCGCAGAGCTGATTGAAGAGGGGGAAACATGAGGCACAATAATCACATAGAAAAGAGATGAGGGCAGAGGAGTGTGACTTGGCATTGGAGAAACTGTAAGACAAGTGGCTAAAAAAGTTAGATGGAGCAGCGGTTGTGGATGAGTGTCTTGGTTGAGGGGGTGTTTGGCAATTGGTAACTGAGCGCTCAATTCTTGTGTTATGTTTCTTTGGCGGGTGCATAGTTTTGGAAAGGTCAAATATTGCTTTTGGTTTGGAGGTGAAAGCGACTTTCATTGTGCAACACATTCAAGAAAAAAGGCCCAAACAGAGAGTCATTTTGGACGGAATATGGGCTACCTAAGTTGTGAAAAGATTACTGTAATCCTCGCAAACTGGTCTGCCTAGTTGCCGTCAAAGCCTTGAATGGTTGGCTCACGGTTAATCCCTAAAATGGTGGAGAAGTTCATAAGTGAAGTTGTGCCAATTGAGATCTGAAAAATCTTGAAGCAGTTACTACGTCCAATAGAGGGCAATACCCTCCATGGCAATCAGAGTCATTTCGAGCCAAGTCGCTTCATGTGTGTGACAAAAGGCATAATTATTGTTATGCTCTGGAAAGCCAAGCAATGGGATTGTCACCCTAGAAATGCAGAAATGATGATTGTTGTGACTTGCGAGATATGCAAGGGAGGGGTGTTGATAAGTTGGGAAGCCTAAGTTGGCGGCTAGAGTGGAGTGGACCAAATCACAACCACCCCGGTGGTTTGAGACTTCTCTGGCAAGCTAGCAGCCAAGAGAGCTTCCATGGATGAGTGCGAAGAGGGTCGAAGCCCTTCTCTATAGCTTCAACACGTGATTCCATAATCCATTCTCGTAACAGTCATTTAGAAACATGGGCTCAAGGAGGGGTTTATATACTGAAGATACGATGGATGAAAATAAAAGATTCTACAAGAGCCAATAGGCCCAACAAAATTTTCCGAATAACCAAACTACTCAAGATATGATATATTATGATTGTGATACCTGATAACTGATAAGCAAATAAATACTACTACCAAATCAATTCAAATCTACGATATTAATTCAAACCTTAACATAAATAAACGTGACTCAATTCTAACCAAAAATAACGAGAACTATCTAATTCAAATTCTTCCTTTCACAGATGCAGCTTGTCGACTAGTGTTATATCAGTTTTTTACATGATTGAAATTGATTATGTTTGTGGCATTTGCAACTCAGGATTAGGTATTGTTCCTTTAGTGATTGTAGTACCAAGTACTTCTTGACGTGCCCTAATATGATCAGATTTATAAATAAGCATCTCTTGTAAAATATGAGCAACACCAAATCCTTCCAAAGCTCAGGCCTCCATTTCTCCTACCCGTTGTCCCCCTTGTTTTGCCCTTCCCCTAAGGGGTTGTTGTTTAACAAGCGCATAATGTCCACTATAATGTCTTGAATTCATTACCTCTTTCTACAAATCACTTTGGGGGTGGTTCCTTATCTTACTCTTCTTTTTTTTCTCTCCCTCTAGCACTCCTTTATGTATGGAATGGACCCCATTTCAGTTGGCACAAAGATTTAGAGCACTGAAAATGAGAAAAAAATTATGCGTTTTTTGCAAGTCTACTCATAAAAGTAGGGTATGAAAACATTGACTGCGCTCTGTGGTATTGGAGAATAAATTATTATTTTACAAGCTAGATAAAAGGTCAGCATTATTTTGAGTTCAGTGCTAAATTTTATATAAATCCCATCTTTTATCTTTTTGAATGTCAAAACTAGTTTATTATGATAAATCTTATTAACTGAAACCTTGGTGATATTGAATACGTTGGTTCAAAATACAACTGACGGTGAGGGCTAGTGGTATGAAGGAGTGATATCTACATGATACACATTATTTGGATGTGCTTTTTGGCTGTCAACAATACGAAAGATAGTCTTTTGAGGGGAAAGTGTTTTTTGCATTTAACAACTTTGATATTAGGCAAATATAGAAAGTGGCACACTAGGAAGAGAGAAGAAGAAAGTAAGATGCATTCTTGTGGCTGAAGTCAAGGAAGTCAAATGACTCCAACAGGGTGTGGACCTTAAATTAATCATAATGATAGAAAAATTATCTCGAAATTGATGCTAAAAAATTCATTCTTGGTAACTCAAACCTTATCCAAGCAAGGACTTCTTATTATGGATGCAAAGTCCTTAGTATGAGGGATAGAAAAGTGCTATGCCTGCCAAGGGTTGAGAATGGAGGGACTGCATAGATTGAATTGTCTTGCTTGATTACGAAATGATGTAGGATCCTACGGGCTATGTGAGGCTATATATATTTATCAGTTGATTTCACTGACTTATCCTGGATGACTGGCTTACCTTCGCACCATAAATAAATAATGGAAATATTGAACTCAGATCCTATAAAACTAATGCAGATCTATTGCTATTCCCTAACAAAAAGTTATTGGAATATGAACAAAGTAAAATTCTGAAATTGGCTTCATTTTAATTTATCATCACTGGACCTTCTATTGCTCTATATTATCTCTAATAATGCCATGTTTGCAGTTACATATTTAATCAGTTTTTCCATCACTATCAATTATATATAGTGTAAACCTTGACTCTTTGTTCTGCTTGTGTTAGAGATTCATTGCAACTTTCATGAAGTCAAGTGTGTCTAAGAATCTGATATAGATGTTGGGCTTTATTAAGTTTGACAGATTATTATGTCAATGAATGTGGGCTGGGTGGTTGATTTGATGTGGAAAAGCAGATTTGTTTTCTATTTTCTGGTAGAATTTTTGGCTTCGTTCTTATATCTAGCTTTATTACACGCTAATCTTCCTTTTTAATTTATGACTAATGTAGCCAAAATTTGAAAGCTCTTTTCTACACAGTATTTTGTATAAACACATTGTCTAATAGCGAGAATTTGTAACTCAAGTACAACATTTTGCAACAATTGGCCTATTATTTTAAGCCATATATTAAAGTGCTAGGATATTCGATTTAATGTTCACTTGGGAATTTATCAATCTGAACCTCTGTTTTGGGGTCTGTATCATTTAGATGTTATTTACTTCCTCAATGGTCTTGTGACATAATTACTTGTTCATGATATTTATGACTAAATATAGAAGCCATTGCATCATTATATAGAGGTAGTGATTGTGTTCCAAGTGAAACATGAGAGTGTCCCTGCGATCTCTGGTAAATTCATTCCTTTAGCTTCTGTGTGGTAATAACAATATCCAGTGTACTTTTTGTCTGCAGATTTGAAAAGAATGAACTTCTACGAGACATTTGAGAAGAAAATGAAAGAGAAGCGTGCTCTGTTAAAAGAAAGTGGTATAGTTTCTTGCCTTCTGTTATTTACTTTGGGTCATCAGAAAATGGAACTGATGATATGAAGTGGTCAGCAGAATGAAAGAGATTTGGTGGAAATCAAAACTGAATTATTACAAAAATATAGTGTGTTGAAGCTCTCATTTTCCAGATTTTTTTTTATGATTTTGCATAATGTTGAGTACAGATATGCACTTGGTCTATAAATCTCAACAACATTTGTGATTGTGATATGATCTTTTTCTTGGGATTTAGTCGAGGTCTATTAACTTTATTTTTAATAAACATTCTTTTTCCTTTTTTTTTGTGTTTTTGGGATATGAAACAATAGATTTTTTTAACAATCAATCAAAAAATGTACAGGGTGAGTACAACCAGTGGTCAAACCATACAATCCAAGGAAAGACCAATGAAATTAAAAAGACTAAACTTCTCTCTATGTAAGTCTGTTACAATCATATGGTTAAAATCTATAAGCTTTTGACAAACCCAATATTTGATCCTCCTCCAACACTCTAAAATGGACTCTTCTTTATCCTAAAATACTCTCTGGTTCCTCTATAGCCATACTGATCAGCCTACTTTCAGGAAAATGAGTCTTCATGACACCCCCCTCCCTCCTTTCTACAAACTTTCCTTTGTCTGACAAAAGAATCTGAACAAGATCCAGAAAAGGCTGAGACAAGACCGAAATGTGCTGTATCTTAAATGAATAAACTACTGATTCAGTATTTTTAAAAAGTTAAGATATTTCAAGTTCGATTACATGTTTGAATTATTTTTCCGACACGTTTAAGGCAAATGTGCTGGCACATCACATGATTGAAAATTTTCCTATAAATAGGTCGTGGTCTCGCTGTTTCATGGGCTCTCTGCGCTGTGTGTATCTTTGGTCATGTTTCTCATTTCATTGGAGCCAAGGCTGCATGGATCCATGCATTGCACTCGACAGGATTCCATATGTCTTTGTCTCTCTTTACACTGCTTGGCCCAGGACGCCAACTTATTATGGATGGAATGAAAAGTCTGCGTAGAGGGGCCCCAAACATGAATACCCTAGTTGGTCTTGGTGCTTTATCATCCTTTGCTGTCAGTACAATAGCAGCATTTGTGCCAAAACTGGTAAAAATTCTAAACAAAACCTCCTATGTGGGCCTTTAATTAGAAGAAACATAGATGTGTATTTATGTTGTTGTGAAAAATGTTTGATTCAATCTGAAGCTTACAATTTTATACATGATCATCAGTAATGGCTAAATAATGAATCTAATCCTATTGTGCGAAGTTTAAGTCAGTGACTCCTTTTGCTTTAATATAATTGTGCTAAAATAATGTTTGACAGGATGATTGACTAAACTGATAAAAATTATTTAGTTTCTCAATGATCATAGGTCCAGTTGCAAATCTTCACACATTGTGTTGGAAATGTTTTTGAAATCTTGGGTTCTGGAATATTCGTAGTTTTGTGAAGTGGTTATTTTTTTCCAGAGGCTTAATTGTAGTGCAAAAACTGAATCAGCTTTGTGCAGTATGGCACTTATCAAAGGAAAATGGGGCATTTCATGCAGAGTCTGCTTCTCATTCTTATTTTATGTTGACTGATCTCAAGGAACTACATTAGATTTCTCCATGTCAAAGCTTAGACTGCATAATCAGAAGCAGAATCGCTGAAGATAAAGTTAGTGAAAGGCCAAAATTTTATGTGATTAATTTGTTATTAAAGCCATCTTGATCCAACAGGACAAGAAGGCAATGCTCTTAGCCACGGGAGGAAGGGGGAATGGTTAAATAGTCTTCGAATTTGCATATGGGTCTAACCAGTAGATAATTTGTATGAGGCTGTCTTTCAGTTCTGTTCATTCATAATCAGAATAAATAGTATCCCTTCCAAAGTGTTTTTCCTTTTTTTATCATATTCTTTTTCCATCTCATCTCCTTTGTTGATTACGCTATTTATGTCTGATGGTGCCTACAGCAATTACATATTTTACCTAGAAAATCTGAATTTTTTTAGTATTTGACCTTTTCCCTAATCTCTATGTCTCATTCCTAACTTAAAAGCATGTTTATGCGTAATTAAGATTTTTAAAGCTGCATTCTATTAAATGAAATTTATTTTGGCATAGGGATGGAAGACATTTTTTGAAGAACCAATTATGTTGATAGCATTCGTCTTACTCGGGAGAAATCTTGAACAACGAGCAAAGATAAAAGCAACTAGCGATATGACCAGCCTTCTTAGTATTGTGCCATCTAAAGCTCGCCTTGTGATTAACAGTGATGCAGAAGAGTCGAGCTCAACTGTTGAAGTACCTTCTAATAGTCTTTCCGTTGGAGATCATATTGTTGTCTTGCCTGGTGTAAGAATTGTCAACTGCTTTTGTAACAACCTTGTATCTGCCTGTTCCACAACCAAAACAAACTAAACAAAAAAGAAGAGAAAATAACAACCACCTTGTATCATGGGGCCTATGAAATTTTAAGATTTTGTTTAGCAAATCAGAACTTCTGTCATCATCGTACTTTCTACAGAACAAGCATTATCATATGGATCTGTGCTACTCACAGTAACCATAATTTCATCAAGAAAATGAGGACATGGTAATTGTATACGCTCTCACATTATGTTTTTCAAATGTTGCAATTCATGTAGGATCGTATTCCAGCTGATGGAGTAGTTAGTGCAGGCAGAAGCAGTGTTGACGAGTCAAGTTTTACTGGGGAACCTCTACCCGTCACTAAATTACCTGGGGTAATGATACTGTCGAAATATTTTTCTGTAGTCTTTGTGGCTATGGTTAGCATGAACTAATGCCTGGTCAAAGAAAGGAAGTTTAGAATTTATAGGATGTTCTTTCTTGACAGAGAATATGGGGGGTTGTAAAATGCTTTCTTCAAACAAATAACTTAGATACTGATTTGATCATAATTTTCCTTCTTGTTAAGGTAAAAATTTCTACCCACAAGTTGGGATATTTTTGTTGCTCAGCCAACTCTCTTAGAACAAACTTTGAAGTCATGTTGTGCCCTTCTTATTTTATACAATCCCACTATTTATTTCCTTGATTCCCCCAGTGGGGGAAATGGGAATGTGGATTAGGAGGAGTTACCAGCCTTGGTCATTGTTGAGAAATGCCGTCTTTGGATTTAGTGGGAGGTATTCCATTTTAGAATTTCTATTTTAAATGATCCTTCTGTTAACATTATCCTGTCTTGCTGTTTAGGCTGAAGTAGCAGCTGGAAGCATAAACCTAAATGGAAAAATTACCATTGAGGTGCGGAGGCCAGGCGGTGAGACTGCAATTGGGGACATTGTTCGGTTGGTTGAAGAAGCACAGACTAGAGAAGCTCCTGTACAACGGTTGGCTGACAAGGTCCATAACC
Organism: Perilla frutescens; assembly: GCA_026008535.1. Taxonomy (NCBI): domain Eukaryota; kingdom Viridiplantae; phylum Streptophyta; class Magnoliopsida; order Lamiales; family Lamiaceae; genus Perilla; species Perilla frutescens. The sequence goes on from BRKX01000002.1 coordinate 50,980,035, forward strand.
TGTAACTTTTCCTTTCTCAAATTGATTATGATTTTTATCCCTGGCATCTCTATATAATCTGTACCTATCTCTCTCTCTCTCTTGAGTAGCTACTGTACAATGGTTAGCTAACAAGGTCCATAAACTCTAACTTTTCCTTTCTCTCATTGATAATGATTTTTGTATCTGACCTCTCTATATAATCTAGACCTGTATCTGGAATTATGTAATCAGATTTTATTTTTACTAACTATCTTTCTGAGATGATTTGTTATTTCATTGAACTGAATCAAATTATTATCAAAATAGAGATGCTCTTAAACATACTTTGTCTGCTCGAATCTTCGAACTATAATTGATTTATACAGAAAAGTAATATTTTATTTAACATTAACATTTATACTTATCCACCAATCTGTTCATCTTATTAATCATAATTAAAACTAATATGTTGTTGTGATAATGTGTTACGATATCCCACATCGATTCCGCATGAAAGTGTGGAAGGGTATATAAGTGGGGGGTTAACCCTTCACCTTTGACCATGGTTTTGGGTTAAGTCAGGGCTTCCTATCTTATATGCCTAACAATTTGGTCCAACCAGCCGCATCTAGGCGGGCTGCGGAAAGGGGCTACCTGATGGTGGGCCCAAGGGTTGCCACCCAGATGTGGGCCCAAAGGGGGTTGCCACCCAGAAGTGGGCCTTGGTGTGGGTTTCCACCCGGAGTGTGCCATCCGTGGACGTCCGGTTTGAACGGGGATGGATTGTTACGATATCCCACATCAATTCCACATGAAAGTGTGGAAGGGTATATAATTGGGGTCAACCCTTCACCTTTGACCATGGTTTTGGGTTAAGTTAGGGCTCCCTATCTTATGCCTAACATAATGCTAATTTGGTAGCAATTTTGCAGATTTGAAAGTTTATTATGATAATTTCTTTTTAATATCTCCTTCAAATAGCTCAAGGCAAAAATAAAAAATAAAAATTAATTAGTTAATGAAATTATAGGATTATTTTGAACAGGATTCCAAGAGATCAAATATTTTTTATTTTTTTGTAATTTATATAAAATTCACCATGAGTCATATGTTTGTTATGTATGGACACAATTTTCTTTTTAACTTTTTGTGTGCTGTTGAGAGTGAAATTACATAGTCGTGTTATGCTTAAATGTTATGAGTGGTCTCTGGTGTGGGCCTGGGCGCCATGTTAACTGGTATATTCCAGTTTATATACTTTCACCACCTGGTTTGTCTTTGTCATTTGTGTAACTCTTAAACCAGGTCGAACCAATTTGACATAATAGACTAAAATTCTTAAAACTGAATGATCAGATTCATATAGAATTCGTTTCAAGCCATATTGTGTAGGAAATTGCTAGCTCTCCTTTGTATCAATAGCGAACCGCAATGCCATCTATTCATCCACATTTGGCTACAACTTTCTAAGTCATGGTATGGCTACCAGCTTCATTTACTTGGGAGGATTTAAATAAATGCCATGACTTCGAACTTAATAAATGGCCTATCATCCAGTGTTTCTTTGCTCCAATTCCCATGCTTGTGACTAATGATCGTGTCCATGACAAGAGATCTATCAGCACACTGATATATTATCATATTTACTTCTGAACATTGCTTTCTGAGTAATTTCCCGTTTTATTATACTTTCAGCTAGATACTTCTTCCATATGCTCATTATCATGCGTGTGTGGAGTCTGCTTTATGCTGGAAAGTTCACTCACAGTCAACTAACTATGCTATCCTAAATCCAGGTTGCTGGAAACTTCACTTACGGAGTAATGGCGCTCTCTGCTGCCACATTTATGTTCTGGAATCTTTTCGGTTCACAAATTCTTCCAGCAGCTCTTCACCAAGGAAATACCATGTCTTTGGCCTTGCAGCTCTCCTGTAGTGTTCTGGTATGCCTTGTCTCACATCTCATTGTAGTATCAAATATGAAAAAAAATAAAAATTATGATGGCGGAGAGTTGGGAAAAAAGGGTAGAGATCTAAAAGCACTTTTGTCCAAAAATTGTCCTTTTGTCCACTTAATATCCTACCTTTCTTCAAGGAATGCTAACTTTCTATTCTACTGGTCAGTTTATCTTCTAATTCACTGTTTCAGAGTTATTTGACTAGAGTTGTGAGTAAGAATGATTTCTTTTTCATTTTTCAGGAATAAAAAAGACTGGATTGTTGAAATAATAATTGATATAACAGAAATTGAAGCTATATATTCTTTTTCCGGATTAAGAATCCTTCAGTCTATGGGATCACCTGTTTTAATTCATGTATAAGGACTCACACTCGGTATATTAGTACATGCTATTCACTGATTGATCTAACCTTGTCACCAATGTTAATTAAAATTATAAGGCTTTTCACCTTTTCAGTGAGGAAATAGATAAAAACCAAGCAACCAACCTCCAGAACCTCTAACATCACATTCAAAACACTTTTTTTTCTATGATTCTACAGACGCTGTAATCTCCATCTATTTTAATTTGATAATCCGTTTAGTGCTCGATCATCTCAGCTTTTGAAGTTACTGAAATGACTTTTCTCTCCCTGTTGACTGCAGGTTGTTGCATGTCCTTGTGCTCTTGGGTTAGCAACACCTACAGCTGTTCTGGTAATATTTATAATTTATATGTGGGATATGATTCCAATATTATCTTACATGGTTTGTGTAGAACTTTTACTTTGTTGTACTGTTAGTTAACTTTTAGTCAACAATTCAGGTTGGAACTTCACTTGGTGCTACAAAAGGGCTACTTTTGCGTGGTGGAAGCATCTTGGAAAGATTTTCAACAGTTGACACGATTGTATTTGATAAAACAGGGACGTTAACAATTGGAAGACCTATTGTGACAAAAGTAGTGATACAAGGCGCCCAAACAGCTAAACATCAAGAGTTGAGTACAGAATCTTTCAATGTGATTTTGTCATATTGTCAAGCATGTGATTTGGATATGCTGTTTGCATTTAAGTTCTTCCTAATATTTATCTGAACTGTTAAAAATTTATGACAGAGTCGTAGTAAGTACTATTCATATAGATTCTCACTATTGAAATTTTTTAAATCCACATTAGAAAAGTAAAGTCCAGTCAATATATTCTACCTTTCATCTTCTGCTGCAAATTTGTCGATATGGTTATTTCTACACTCCTGTTGAGAAATCATGAAACTTGAAATCATGTTTGTTTTTGTTGTCATGAGTTGGGATAGGCACCACCACTTATAACTCAACAGCATGTAGGAGTCTAAGTAAATTCAGTCAACTGTTTGGTTTAGAGAAATGCTGGTAGTATTTGGCGATAATTGTATTTTTTGTGTTAGGCTGTTTTATGTAGTCACACAAATGCATATTATATCGAGTACTCTATGAACTGATAGAGCTGATAGCTTGAAGTCACATTTTCATCTTAGCATTTTATTCATTCAGATATCATGATATTAGTTTGTCCCAATATTCATCGCCTTCAAAATGATACTGAGCATAGTTCAATGCAGGCTAGATTCAGCTTTAAATGATAACTGGTCTGAAGTTGACGTTCTGAAGTTGGCTGCTGGAGTAGAATCTAGTACAATACATCCAATTGGAAAAGCAATTGTGGAGGCTGCCAAGGCTCAGAACTGTCTGAATGTGAAGGTATATTCTGTGCCGATTGATTCTACTGAGACAAAAAGATTCCTTGTGATTAGCAATATGAAGTTCTGACTGCATTGCATCCTGAGCTTTCTGGTTACCTTCATATACTTCTAGTCAAGAATGCTTGTAATGTTTTTTTCCCGGAAATTGCATGGCTTGGGCCTTAGTAAACATGGTGATTTTTTGCCTTTGTAGTGGAATTTTTGTGATTATAGTGATACAAGGGAGCCTAATGCTTCAGTTGGTTTTGAGTTGCATTTAGTGGAGGCTTTAAAGAACTTGTTTGTTATAGTTTCTTTTTATTATCTGCTCATTTTTTACATACCGAGGTAGTACATATTGATAGTATGTTCCTGAAGATGATATATTAGTTTCTGTTGCCAGTGTCTGCCACGAACAAAATTAGAGAGATAGTTGATAAAAAAGAAGGGTTCCGTTAGAATTATGTGGGTTCATGTCTTGTTTATAATTGTGATGTTATGTTTCTTGCATGATATAACTAGGTAGCATAGTTGATTAATGCCCTTGAATGGAACTTTTTTTATGCTTCTACAGATCCATTTTTAATTAATTATTCACATGATTACTGAAATTTTGCTCATTTTGTGTAGGATGTTAAGCTAATGATTTTCTGACATTATTCTTTTCAATTAATCATAAAACATTTTCAGATTTCTTAAGGATTTTGCTTGTAGGTAGCAGAAGGAACATTTATTGAGGAACCTGGATCTGGTGCTGTGGCAACTGTTGATGAGAAAAAGGTGGCTGTTGGTACAATGGAGTGGGTTCAAAGGTAACATATGCCTATAATCTTCTTTTTAAGATGACAAGTGAGCTTCAAAATTCTCACCGTGTGTTCTATACTTCTATTACTGAAGGAACTTCCAGCACCTTATTTTGGTTCTCAGTGCTCCTAGTTTTTGCTAGCTGGGTTATACTCTTCCCATAGGTCCTATTTTAGAAATATGCATAACCATTATCTTACAAATTAGTCACTTTCATAGGTAGATGAAAAGTCAAATGCATTTTCCAGTAATTCTGCTTCTGTTTAATTTCTAATTTAGACAATAAGATCACATCGACAATATTACTTCCAAGTGCCTCTTTCACTCCAATTTTAAATAATTTTAAATATCATGAAAAACAAAAAGATATATCAGAATGAAAGCTTATAAGTAGTTATCAAATGCATGATATACATTCTGCAACCATAAAGATTTTAAGAAAATTTTAAAAATATGAGTTATTTCTCAAAACGGACTTCACAGGTGGAAGTGAAATAGCCAAAGTATTGTTAAAATCTAAACATAATTAAATTTTGAAGGAGAATTAAAAGATGCTTTTTTTTTTTTTTGCGAAAAACTGAAGGAGCGATTTAACCAGAATTGTGAGGGTGCGGTGATGTATGGGACCAGAATTGGCTATTTACGAAAGCACTGTACTAAACCTGCATAACCTCTCTAAAACACAATTTTCCTTGAGATGTATCTTTCTCTCTACCAAGAAAATGATATGAAAATAATATCGAGTACAGAAGTTCACAAGGTGCACCTAAATAATAGAAAAGGACACCTTCCATTTTTACATCTAAGCACACTCCTTAAGTGTGCAATGTGTCAGTAAAATTCCATCAGAACAAAAATGCGGACGTAAAGTGGTATTCTGGGAAACTATTTTCTCAATTAGAGCTCTAGCTGGGTAGGAATTTTCAGCTCACCCATGAAAATAAAAAAAAGCGTAATCAATTGAATATGATATTGTTTTCTGGTTTATAACCAGCTTCCTCGCCGGATGCATAGAGAAAGTCACAAGAAACCTCGGACATAGTTGAGAACTCTGTCAGTTTTTATTTTTGTTGATCTCTTACTGGTTTATTTATAAATTCATACATCTAATCATGTTGCAAAATCCAATATGGGTGTGGATTTGCTCTCATCACCAAATATATGTATATTATTTCCGACCATAGCTCACACTAATTGTTTGCAATTTTACTTGAAAAAACTGTATTGGAAATATAATTCAAACATCTGGCGGCGACCATACAGTCGTTGCCAGTCAATTGAACTCTAGAACAATGATAGTGATTATGCAATACTGCACGTGATAATACATTCTTCCAGTTAAAACAATTGAGTCTCCTGGAGTCTTACAGAATGTAAGAAGAAAACATCAATAGTATGTACTAGAGGCAACTAGGCATTTTGTCTGCCTAGATATTTTGTAGTTTGTCAAAAGAGACTCGATTTCTTTGCTCTTTGGTACTTGTTTTGGTCTTTCCATCTGAGTCTTGACAATGATTGCATGAAAGGCTTCTTGGTATTCTTTTTTTACAATAATTTCCCCAAAGTTTAAGCATTAACTCTTTAAACTCATGCAGGCATGGAGTTGTTGGTGATAATCCGTTCCAAGAACCTGAAGAATTTAAAAATCAATCAGTTGTTTATGTTGGAATAGATGGTATTCTTGCTGGAGTAATTTATGTTGAGGATCAAATCAGAGAAGATGCCAGGCATGTGATAGAATCATTGACTCGTCAGGGAATCACTACTTATTTGCTTTCTGGTGACAAAAGAAGCGCTGCTGAATACGTGGCTTCTGCTGTTGGTATTCCGAGGAAAAGGGTGAGCCTTTTACAATAAATTCTATGCTACCCCCTGCAGGTACTATCCACAACCACATAAGTCAGATACGTGGCAGTTGTGAAGAAGACACCATCTATACAAGTGAAGACTTGGTTAGCATAAAAAAAGTCTTCACTACTGCCACATGTCACGAGTTATGTGGTGGCGGGTAGTACCCCAGGGGGGTAGTATAGAGATTCCCGCCATTTACATAGAATACCCTTTCTAGTTGCATACATACAACTTTGGGTAGCATAGTTAATATCATTTTCAGGATTCAGTATTTCTGATTAAGTTTCCATCCTCTAAGTTGGAGTATTATAATAGTTTCTTTAAGTGGATGGAGATCTTGGTACAAACTAACTGGTATAGAAAAATGATTCTTCTGCTAAAATGGGTTGTTAAAATAACACCTTTCAAATACTTGAATACACTTCAACTGCAATATTGCACGTCTTGTGCTCTTGGAGCTGTGGAAAATACTGTTCTTATATTTAACTAGCAGCCTATCAGATAGAAACCCCGACAAGAACTATGGAATCCTAAACTTAACTATAAAGGTGTGATGTAAGTCAAGCAAGTACTACTATCTGAAGTGCACATGAATGACTTTTGCAGGGCCACCATATAGAGATCAGATTTTAATTTTTATCTCTTGGTTTATCCAAAATCTATTTATTATTTATTTTTTCCTAACAAAGATCTACAATTTGAAATTTTACTTGAGAGAGACTATTGAAGGATCATCTCCATAGCCCCTCACATTTTTTTGATACTAAACAGATTTTAGTTTCAAACACTGAATTGAAAAATTGTTTATTGTTATGTTGAACTTTCTTTCATGGACTGCCAAAATGAGAATCTTCTGCGATCATTTTGATAAATTAGTTGTCTCAAATAAATTGGATGAACTTGTATTTAAGGCGCAGCAAAGTTTTTGTTTAAGAATTATGGGACTATAACCTTTCCTAATATAAGTTTTGCTCAGTATCAGTTCTCTTTAAAGCAACATATAAAGGTCTAGCAGAAATGATTTTAATTCATTGAATACGAAATGGAAGAGTACCCAGCAGACTAATATTGGTACCTCCACTAAATTAGTTATAAATGAAATAGATGACACTTGCTGCTGTGTGGTTCTCACATTTGAAATAATCTTTTTAATCACTACTTTTCATTAGTAACTATGCAATAAATTATTACATTGAATGGATGGTTGATTACAGGTGTTGTATGGAGTCAAACCTGATGAAAAAAAGAAGTTCATTAGCACACTTCAGGAGGGTCAGAAAGTTGTTGCTATGGTTGGTGATGGAATCAATGATACAGCTGCCCTCGCGTCATCTCATGTTGGAGTGGCCATTGGTGGTGGTGTTGGGGCGGCTAGTGAGGTGTCCTCAATTGTTCTAATGCAGAACAGGTTATCGCAGGTATCATGTGATTTATAACGAATCTATCTTCAGAAGTATCTTTCTGGATTATGTTCATCTCATCTTCAAAATTATATGCTTCAATGTAGATTTTAGATTCTCTACTAAGCTTTAGGATACTCATTAGATGTCCTGTTTAAGATGGTTTATTTTTGCATGCCTGGCTGCTGGTTATGGACTCATAGCATGTATAAGCAACAAATGCTTTACTGTCTTTCTTCTGCAAAGACTTCTATGACACGCGAGAGCAATAAATTTTGGGCCTATATGCAAATATCTGGATTTGGAATGAGTGATTTATGTCTTCTAAATGGGGAAAGAAGTTCACTCACTATCACAGAGTGGCAATTGTCCATGTAGTTCCTCAGCGCAAGCAACCTTTTGAGGTTTGCATTTGAATTTACTCATAGGAAATGCCAGTATGTCTGTTCCTAGTATCACCAGAGAATGCTTGAAAACATTCTTTAGCAAACTAAGATACTATACTATACTTGTTAGAATACTATGTTTATTGTTTAGGTAAATTTAATAATCTGATTGATGAAATGTGGAAGAGGAAATAAAGAGTGATTGCTGGAATAAGTTATATGAAAACAGAAAATCAGTTAAGTTACCAAATTATGAATCTCAAATCAAATATCTTCTGATGATCCCAAGTGGGATGTCTGCAGTTGAACTGGTTCATTAAATGTGCATATGAAGGGGTTCATTAATTCGGAAATGTGTATTTTTTGTGTGTCTGCTCCTAACAAGGTTTCCCATGCAGTTACTTGATGCACTGGAGCTGAGTAGACTTACCATGAAGACTGTGAAGCAAAATCTTTGGTGGGCCTTTGCATACAACATTGTGAGTTTTTGCCATTCTGCAATTTAATATCTTAAGAGATAAGTTTCCCATATTTTTAATTCCTTTTGGAGTTATAGATCTCTGGTAAAACAAATCTAGTGCGACGAAAAAGAAACAAAGATAATGTCTAGGAAATTTATAGAAGAATGTTGGGTTAAAGAAGATTTAACAACTAACCCGCAGTACATGGATTGAAAGATCACACGAGACTGATTATTTACTTTTGAGCATCAAGGGTCCAAGGCTAGCATTGGCCCGAGGACCTGCAAGACTTGGTTATACTATTTTGTCGAGTGGATACTTCCTGAGACAATACAATAGTATATGCTCTAGACTGGACGTGCATGCTGTGATGTCTGTGACATTATGGATTTCACCTGTGCAGCTTTGAGATTCTGTCCCTTATGAAAGAAAAATGATAACTTGTAAATGGACATAGAATCAACCAATTCTCTCAAAATATCATTTCCCATGCCAATTTGATGGTGCTTGCATGTGTTTTGTCCCATATCACGTCACATCAAATTGGTTCTCCACACCTAGGAATTTATTCATTCGAGGCCATGTTGAGCAATATGAAGCCATGTTGAGCAATATGAAGTCACAGTTTATACTAATCTTATGAATGGCAATATGAAAGTTTGATGCTTGTTGGAGTACATTAGATTGGTACAAACCTGAACTGCTTTTCATGTTCTTGCCATTTAATACCAATATTCTCTAATACAATGTTGCTTGCCACCATTTCACTGGGAAGATTGATGCATTTGATGCTGTTGTTCTGCTTCTTTAGTTGTTCTTTTGAGCTTTAAGTACCATTTTATAATTTCCAGAGGAGCATTTAACAATGAGTTTAGCTCGTTTAGTTTTTCATTCTATCAATAGAATATTGCAAAAAAGAAAAAGAAAAAAAAAGATTGATTATGGTGCTTTATCTGAGAGAATCTGATGGCGAAATCAGTACTATCTGAACCCAAATGCCAGACCATCCTTATATCTATGTCTTCAGTTCTCTGGATGATATGTTGAAAAATAAAATTACCCGCTCCTCTCCCAGATCATGATGAGAACGTTGTAGGTTTGTCCAAGTTTTTTCCAATTGGCCAGTAAAACTCTGTTTTCTACAGGTAGGAATTCCAGTAGCAGCTGGAACATTGCTGCCTGTGACTGGAACGATGCTGTCACCTTCAATTGCTGGTGCACTTATGGGCTTGAGTTCTATTGGTGTGATGACGAACTCATTACTTCTCAGATGGAGGTTTAAATCGATAGAGAAGGATATATACAGAACATCTCTATACATCAAAGCCCCGTCAAACGTTGACAGTGCTGGGAAAGAAAATGCAAGACTGCAACACCCATATCCAGCTGCTAGATGAGGTTGGAAGTGGTGGAACCACTGAATAATATATACTCGACTTGTTGGATTATAGTACAATGCAAGTCAATGACAGAAGCACATTTTCTTCAGGGTGTGCAGAAAACTTAGAAAGCCTTAATCTTAAATCTTGTTGAAGCTTTAGAAATGGATAGGACTATCAGTGATTTTGATTCTTGGTTCATATGTATATTAAGAACTGGTTGTTGAAGTTGAACGGCTGAGCCATGTAATTTTAATAAGGTTTTCGATTGTAAAGAGGCCAAATATCAATTGTTTGAGATTGTAATACAACTTTTTCATTCTTAGAAATTACAATTTTTACAGGTCTGACTCCCACACAGAACTCCATTATACATTTGTTTGTGAAATGATGGGTAATTATGGATGTGGAAAGTGAATCTCTTTGTTGGCTTTTGAAAATAGATAGACAAAATGTTTTCACATAAATTTTGACATAATTTACAATTTAGATAAAAAATTTCAAACTTTGCAATTATAACAATATTTTACATTTTTTTTGCAAAATATACATGTCCAGTTTTTTCATTTTGTTGTGAGATCGAAAATATATTTCACCTCATCACAAAATGACATTTTGTATCTTAAAAATTGCATATCAATCTTTGTTGTACTGGTGAAATAAAATCATTGTTATGCTATATATATATATATATACAATTTTACAATATTGTGTTATTTATCATTTTTCGTTCGTTATAAAATTTGAGGGTGTCTCTATTTATGTCAAAATTCATATATATATATATATATATATATATATATATATATAGTGTGTGTGTGTGTGTGTGTAATTAACCTTAAAATATTCTAAGAGTGGATAAGTATTTTCCACAACAAGAAAATGAGCTACTTCATTTATTCTATTTTTTTCAAGAACGAATGCTTCATTTATTTCTTTATTTTTGGAACAACTATGTTTATTCTTATACCAAAAGAGTTCTGCCCTCATTCATCATAACTCTGATTTTAAAAGATCGAAAAATTAGGTTATGGAACACTTGATTTGAGATTCAATTAGGATAGGAAGTGTTGGAAATGGAAAACAACTCTATTATTTTTCCTCTTTCTACTTGTCCCATATCGGATGAGAATTGATATTTGGAGGCCCTTTTATTAGCTCAAGAAATTTCTGCTTGTTAATGTTTTGCTCAAGAAATTTCCACACCTTGTGTTGAAACACAAGAAACGGCAATCCGAATGAAGGATAAATCTCTATCTTTGTTTTCTAACTCTGTTAATGCTTGTCGATGCAGGAAAAAAGGCAAACATTATTTTATCCAGAAAAAGGATAAACCAGATTGGAAGAAAAGGAATATGCTCACTGGCAAAAGGATAGCAAAGAAGTCACTATCCAAACTCACTTGATGGGTGTGTGGCAATTCCTGAAACACCAAGGACAATCTCAAAAGTCTAATCAAACCCATTTAACCGAAACTAATGATATTGACGTTGATGTTGTAGTTGAGGTGAACCTGATGAAGAACAAAACAGATTGGGTACTGGACACTGGAGCCTCAAGACACTTATGTAGTAACAACGAACCCTTCCACAACTTCAAGAAAACTGGAGAAGGCGAATGCGTCTACGTAGGTAATTCCAGTGTCGCTGGTGTTCTGGATAAAGGAAGTTTTTTTGCTTAAATTGACATTTGGGTAAAACTTTGAGTTTGAGCAAAAAATGAAGAATTTGTAGGGAAATTGTACCTAAATGAGGGTCTATTGTACTCAATATTGATTATATTATTGTTAATGAGAACTTTTTACTTCTACTTACTTTTGACTCATATGATATATGGCATACCAAACTTGGACACGTTAACGCTACTTTAATTAAAGGTTAAGAAAACTGGACCTTATTCCGACTTTGAACATGCATAATTTGTCTAAATGTCAAATTTGTGTTGAGGCTAAATATGCTAAGTATTAGTGCTATGCTTTGTACTAAGCATATTTATCAAGTGCTATATTTTGCACTTGCAGTAGTGATTGATTATCATTGATCTTTATGGCATAAATCATCACTAAGTATTTGATTTTTCCAAGTACAAACACTATTCTGGACAACGTTCACAAGGATGTACTAGAACGTAATCTGAACTTCATAGAAGACAGCTCAAGTATGAAGATAGGATTGAGCTGGAGATGAAGACTATTGTGCATCGAGACACAACTGAGATTGTTCAATACACTGAGTACTGTCATCCAGCTTGAGTGATAGCCAAAAGTCATTTTGTGAACATACAAGATAATCCGATGTGGAGGTTCAAGATCAACAATGTTCATTACAATGTTCGTGAACATTTGCCTAAACATCTTTTGTCCAGATTATTTTTTCCAAGAGCATTGAAGTTGTTCGAAGTTTGTCAATCGAGAAGAGATTCAAGATCGCTCTAGAGGATGCCTAAATCAGCTTGGAGAGCACGTGATTGAAGATAAGACATAATTCTAAAAATGGAAGAGTTCTAACATGACAAGTCCTCGGTTTTAGTTTCAATAAGAAAAGTTTTGTTATCAGATTCTTAGTTGAATTAGGACTTCTGATTTCCATGTTAAGGCTATGTTTCTATTTGTAAATAGTCCAGAATCAAACTTGTTAGAATGACACCGAAATAGACCTAAAGATCTTAATTAGAGAGATTCTGCAAGAGCTCTATATTGTTTAAAGAGCCACATTAGTTTCAGTCATCTAGGTTAGACTAGAGAATAGTGTTCTAGTCATCATGAATTGAAACACTTTCCATACACTGTTAACAGGTTTCTCGGGAGAGAATACTTGTGGGAACTAGATAGAGAGTCTTGGTTGTGAGGGGATCTCACGATTCAATTCATCGAAAGATGGTGTATGGGTAGAACAGATAGCGAGTGATGGGAGGTCAGCTGTGTATAATATCCTAATTAAATGTTACATTGGAGTAGTGAATTATTTTTCGTGGACCTGACAAGTCCTCCTGACATAGATCAATTGATCAAACAAGGTTACCAACTCACTGTGTGCTTCACTTTCTATAGTTTACATTAAGTTCATAATAATGTTCTTGCGCATTATTATGAACTTTATCTTACAACGTTCAAGTACTTTCGTATGAACATGTGCAGAACAATACTTCATAAGGAATGTGTGGTTTCAATTGGCACCAGAGCAGGTCATTTTGTGTTCAAAATGAAAATATTACTGGAAATACATCTCTGTGTGAAGTATTTGGTTTTTTTAAGTCACAAGTTCTATCAAAGAATGAGGATCCACAACCAAAAAACCACTTCTGGAAGATAACAACTATCCATATTGAAATGTAAGGATGCATACCTTTCTCAGATCCATTGATGATCAAGTATGTAAGAGTCTTACAGAAAGATGGACACAACCAACTCTTGCCAATGATGACAAGTATACTCTCATTCTTGAAAAGAAATGGATTGAACCGCAAAAGAAGTGGTTCAATAAAAACTCCAAAGCTCTCAATGCCATATTTTATGTTGTGGACATGGATTCATTCAACCTTATCTCAACTTGTGAGACTGCCAAGGTTGCATGAGATATACTCGAGACAACCTTTGAAGGAACCAACACCGTCAGACTTTCAAGACTTCAAAATATTGCCTCTAAATTTGAAAACCAAAGGATGGAAGATTCTGAAACCATTGGAGAGTTCAATGCCCACTTAAGGAGTATGTCTAATATGAGTTTTTCATTATGAGAAGTTATGATAGATGTGAGACTGGTAAGGAAAGTTTTGAGATCTCTATCGAAAAAAATTTGCTCACAAGGTTACTGTCATTGAAGAAGCAAATGATATAAGAAGTATGAGACTAGATGGGTTGATGGGTTCTCTCAGTACCTTTGAGATGAATCTTGAAGAAGACAAGAGCATGGATAAAAGTAAAGGAATTGCCTTAAAAGCTGAAACCTCAGAAAAGGTTTCTGAAAAAGTTCATAAAGATGTTCCTGATGAAGAGTTGTTGAATTCTATGGTCCTGACCACCAAGAATTTCAGAAAAATATTGAAAAGGGCTGGAAATCAACCTTTCTCTATGTTTAACAACATGAAGCAATTTTCCCGTAAGTCTTCCAACATGAACAACTCCGATCAAGATGAAGATCAAAGCAAAGAAATAAGATACAGAGAATGTGAAGACTTTGGACACATTCAAAAAGAATATGCCAATACTCTGAAGAAGAAAAAGAAGAGCTAAAATTCCTTGATGAGTGAAGAAGAGACAAGTTGTAGTGGATCAGATTCAGAAAATGAACCTTTAGTCTTCACAACAATGGAAAAAGAAAAATCACATTTTGATCTATTTTCCATCAAACAAGAATCAGATGATGATCAGAAAGAGTATCAACAACTGAATCCAAGAAAGGGAATATAATGCAGAGAATGTGATGGATTTGGTCATATCCAAGCTGAATGAGCTAATACACTGAAGAGAAACAAGAAAAATTACAATACATTTCTCAGTGATGATGATTCAAAAGAAAACAATAGTGATTATGATGAAAAAACTATTGCATTCACAACAAAAGTTTCTGGATTCCAATATCCCTTCGAATATGCAGAAGAAAATGAATCAGACTGTGAAAACTTCAGCCAAGAAAAATTTGTGAAGACCTACAAAGAAATATATACAAAGTGGTTAGAAGTTGTGGAGATCAACAAGACTCTTCAGTCTCAAAATAAGAGTCTAATGGAGAAAAAGGAAAAGCTGATCAAGTTTGATTCAGATCAAAAGATTGTCATTTAACAGCAAAAAAGAAAGATAGCAGAATTATCCTCTAAGCTCAAATCCATCAAGAAGAATGTCACTATGCTGAACAATGGAACAAAGAACCTTGATAAGATTCTAACTAGTCCAGGACATTCAGGAAAGAGTCGCCCAGGTCTTGGATATAATGAAGAACAATCCAAGACTATGTTTGTCAAAGAAATTACAAGTCAGCCAAAACATGTACATCAGAATGTTTAGTACAATCTAAAGAACATTACTGACAGAAGAATGTCTGATCATAATGGCAATAGAAGAAAATTTATATGTTATTATTGCAAGGAGAGAGGCCACATTCGACCACATTGTGAGAAGTATCTCAATGATCTTAGCAGGATGAAAATAAGATTTGTGGTTCAGCAGTCATGCAACAAGGGTAGAAGGTCATCTATGCAAGAAAAGAAGAAACATGTTCAGAAAAAGCAATGAGTTGTCAAACAAAAATCACACAAAAAATTGATTGCTCCTACATCTCTTCGAGTGGAGGACAAGTGCAACTAGTACTTTGACAGTGGTTTTTCAAGGCATATGACTGGAGATTGTTCAGTTATGTAGAATTTAAAAGCATGTTCCTCAGACTTTGTCACCTTTGGAGATGGCAAGAAAGGTAAAGTCATGGGAAAAGGAGAACTTGTTGTTGAAGGGATGCCCAAGCTAAAGAAAGCAATGTTGGTTGATGGACTTAAAGCCAATCTTATCAGCATCAGTCAACTATGTGATGATGACATGATAGTGGTGCTCACCAGGGTGATGAATAAGAACAATGACTTATTCATAGAAAGAAAAAGATCAGTTAACAATTGTTATCAGATTCATGTACTTACACAATGTACAGTAACATGTCAAAGAACATCAGTGGAAGAATTAGAAATTTGGCATCAGAAACTTGGTCACATTCACTTTAAAAATCTCTAGAAGATCATCAACAAGGAGATGGTTAGAGGAATTCCCCATATCAAAGTTGAACGAGACAAAGTATGTGGTCATTGCCAGATTGAAAAGCAGACTAGATCTCAGTACAAAGAAGTTCAGGACAGAACTTCTCAGAGAATTTTGGATCTTCTACATATGGATCTAATGGGACCAATGACTGTTGAAATATATGGAGGAAAGACATATGTCTTTGTCTGGATTGATGACTTCTCAAGATTTACTTGAGTGGGTGATAACCTCATATTTTACATGTATTTTGAGGTACATTTGAGTGGTATTTGATGGGCATTGCATGCATGAAGTGTTGAGTTTTGCATAGTTTTCTATGTTTTGTGCAATGTCACGTGCAAGGATGAAAATATCGTGAAATATCGCGGATATTGACATTGCGATACGGATATTGAGAGGAATATCTTTTTCCCCGAGTATCGACGAGAAATTGCAATATATCGCAAGATATCGCAATATATCGCGATTTTTTTAATATTTCTATAATATATTTTAATTTTTATTTAATACTATATATTTTTGTGATCTTTTTTAGGTCTTCAATGTAATTATTTGAGTTGCAATATTCTTTACTTTATAAAGACATTCACTTTGCAAAAAAATATAGGAGAAAGAAGACTGGGAAATTAACGGATGTCTTAGAAAGAAAAGTGAGATTCATCCAATAGAATCAAGGATCATAATTATATATATGGTTTTCTAAAGGATATGGTGCTGGAGGTTGGTTCTAAGAATGTTGTACAGATTGTTACTGATAATGATTCTGCTTTTGTGAAAATAGGAAAAA
The DNA here is from genome assembly GCA_026008535.1 of Perilla frutescens. Taxonomy (NCBI): domain Eukaryota; kingdom Viridiplantae; phylum Streptophyta; class Magnoliopsida; order Lamiales; family Lamiaceae; genus Perilla; species Perilla frutescens. The sequence goes on from BRKX01000002.1 coordinate 50,996,465, forward strand.
ACTCATGAGTAAGTATGATCTGTATTGGACACCATGTGCTGCTCACTGTATCGACTTAATATTTAAAGATATTGGAAAAAAAGAGACTGTTGCAGAGGTAATTGCAAAGGCTAGACAATTAACCAATTACATTTATAACCATGGTTGGCTACTTGGACTCATGCGGGAGATGTGTCAAGGAGATTTTGTACACCCAGGAGCTACACGTTTTGCAACAAATTATAAGGTTGCAGAGCAAGAATATCTAGATCTGGTAGATATAACGGCTGATGAAAATGATGAAGAAGGAAATCTACTTTTTCAATGGGTTCGCGCTGCACACTTAGATGATAATGAGGGAAATCTTGATCCAAAAATAACTATTATGGCTCGTGATTATGGCATTGATGTGAATCAAGTATTACAGAAAGAAGTGGGTAATACTTCTCATGCTCAACAGAGGATGGGGGAAATAGTGATGGAGGAAATGGTGGAAGTGGTGGAAATGATGATGGTGGTGGAAATAGTGGGAACAATCAAAAGATGATTATGGTTCAAGTCATACGTTATTGAGTCTATTCAGTTGTGAGGTCAACTTCACTCATGCAACACAAGATATGGACCACGCAAGTGGAGCTGGAGGTTCTCGAATAGGTGCAATAGGAAATGAATACATAATGAGACATGCATTGACTCAAGAAGAAAGTCCAAGAGCTAATATTGAAGAACTTTATGCCAATCTTGATTCTATGAATATGGGTGGCACTGATCATAGTGATATGTCCCAAAATTCATATGCTTCTTACATATATGAGAGTTCACAAATTGATTGGACTACTCAAAATGTGTATCAATAAAATAATTGGGTCAGTGGACATTATCCAATTCATGGTGAAGCTGTTGGAATAAATCAAAAAATATATCAATCGCATGTGCATAATTATGTCCATAATTACTCGAACATGATAAGTCGGTACCAATATTGTTTAGAACAAGATGACATTCCATCTACTATATTTGAACCTCATAGATCCTCATTTTTGTATTAATTGTACTTTATAATGTTTATTTAGTCATTTTATGTTGTATTATGTATTATTTTGTCAAATGTATTGTCTCAGACGGTATTTATATAATGTATTATGAATATATTTGCTTTCAAAATATAATTCTATCAAAAAAATTAGTGGAATATGTGCATAATAATATGTCATAATAGTTCCTAAAATTTCATGCTAAATTTCCAAGATTTTAATATGATTTCCGTCATTTTTTTCAATTTTCTGTGATATCGATATATCCATCGATATATCCGTAAAATTGAAGTTGTGATATATGTTGCGATAGCGATATTTTCATCCTTGGTCACGTGTTTGTTCATTGTGAAGGGAATTAATGCCATTTTTTATGTGGACTTCAAATGAGCTTGGGAAGGCCCTAAAAAGATAGGAAATCGAGTTAGGAACGCGCTACAAAAAGAATCAGGTCAATCGGATGAGAAACGAGTGAGAACGAAGCAAAATAGTGAAAGGCTGCCGGACTGCCACGTGGACCCGCGACCAGAGAGATTAGTCGCGACCGGGGTCGCGAATTTTGCTCTTCGGAACCCCCTCTCTGTCGCAAGTATGCAGGAAAATGCCACATGGACTCGCGACCACACCCGCGACCGACCCGGTCGCGAGTGAAGCTCTGGGAGTCCGATTTTTGGCCTATTTTGGCCCGTTTTCTTTCCTTTTTCGACTGGGATACTTCCAACACTATATATACCTCCTCAAACACGAAAATTGAATATCACAAACCCTACCATAACTCCAAAAACCACAAGAACACACACCATATTCCTCTCTTAAACACAGAGATAGAGAGTTGCAGAGAAGAACACGGAGAGCAAGACCAAGAGATTCAAGCCAAGCAAGAATAGAGACAGAATAATTACTTCCGGGTTTTATTTATCTTTATTTATCTTGGACATGGTTTCTTGTTGGATTTTAGTTTTCTATATTTATATGGATAGCTAAACCCTAGTTTTCTAGGGTTGGATGATGAATTATTTATGAAGTTTATTTTATTGGTTTTATCATATTTCCTATGACTTTATCTTGATCTTTGATTACTCTTGTTTTTATCTGTATTGTTTAACTGATCACTAAATAATACAATTTGATGTGTTAATTCATAAATCGAGAGAGGATTTTTAACACGTGATCTGGAGTAATTAACTCATTAATCAATAGCACTCGAAAGGGTTGAGGTTAATTGAGAGAACAATAGACCCTGGGAGCCATTAGGAGTTGCATGCTAGGCATTGAACGGAGACGTTAATACTAGTTGTGTGATCCACGCTTTAGGCACTTCGAGAGAAGGTTTAAGGTATAATTGTGGTTGTTCTAGCTAGATTTAAGTCCCTACATAGGTGTATGATGAAACAATTAAATAAATGGATTAGATAAGGATTCTCCAACTCTAGAATTCGCCTTTCTCCGTTGTTTCTTCTTTACTCTTTCTTCTCTGTGTTTCCAATTATATTTTATGTTTAAGTACTTTAATTAGTTCAAGCACTTTAATCGGTTGTCTAGATAGCATTTAGGAGTTAAGTTCTAGTTCTTAGTTACTTAAATATTAAATCTCTGTGGATACGACCTTGTTCACCGCTATCCTATAAGCCTCGTTGTACACTTGCAGTTTAAGAAGAATGATGTTTGGGATCTAGTTCAGAAACCTGAATCAGTAAATATTGTAGAGACAAAGTGGATATTCAAGAACAAGACAAATGAATCTGGGAATATTATAAGAGATAAAGCTAGGCTGGTTGTTCAAGGATATTCACAGATCGAAGGGATAGATTTTTGATGAGACATTTGCCCCAGTCACAAGAATTGAATCTATTAGACTACTTCTTGCAATGGCCTACATGATGAAATTCAAGCTCTATCAGATGGATATTAAGAGTGATTTTCTAAATGGATTTCTGAAGAAGGATGTGTATGTTGCACAGCCAAAAGGATTTGAAGATTCACATTATCCAACACATGTTTTCAAACTCAAAAAGGCTTTGTATGGTTTGAAACAAGCTCATCGGGCCTGGTATGAGAGACTAGCTTCATACCTACTAAGCAAAGGATACAACAAATGAGGAGATTATAGAACATTATTCATCAGAAAGTACAAATCCCAAGTTATTGTGGTTCAAGTATATGTTGATGATATAGTGTTTGGCTCAGTGTCTGATAAGATGATCAAGGACTTTATTAGGGACATGGAAACTGAGTTTGAGATGAGTCTGGTTGGAGACCTGAAGTATTTACTTGGACTTCAGATAAGGCAATCAGAAGATGGTATTTTCATCTCTCAGGCTAAGTATGCAAGAAACATAGTCAAGAAGTTCGAGCTGGAGAATTCTTAGCATAAAAGAATTTCAATTAGCACCACTGTAAAGATTGGAAAGGATGATACAGGACAAAAAGTAGATCAGACATTATACAAGAGTATGATTGGGAGTCTTCTCTACCTTATTGCAAGCATACCTGATATATCGTACAATGTGGGTGTCTGTGCAAAATATCAAGCATGTCCTAAAGAAATTAATTTTAGGCTAGATTTGTTGTATATTCAAAAGGTCAGGTATTAAATTGTTATTTATAAAAGGTCCTGATATATTTGTGCATTACTTGAAAAGTCATGCTAAAATCTAACAATACCCCTTTTTAATTTGATTTCTTTTACTAGGTCAAATTTGATTGCTTTTTCAGAAGTCTGATTCAACATGTGATCTATGCAAAATCTATCAATTCAACAAACCAATTTAAAGTATATTAATAAATCATTTATCTCACGTATGTCTCCAATTAATTTTTTAACTGTTGAAAGCACAAAAGATTTATAACTTTCATGAGCATATAATCTCTTATCGGTCTCATACATATTGATAGAATCATATTACCTAATCTTGTTTTATTCTATCAATTAACTGTCTCATGACAGTCTCTAGTTAATCGACTAGCATACATAAATAATGATTAAACAATCTGGTATGAGAAATTAAAATCAAGAATATTTATAAATTAATACATTGAAGGAAAAATTGAATCAATCAATAAAACATAGAATTCATTATACTTTTACTACCCCAGAATCTAAGGAAAACATAAATAAACCTAATTAAAATAAAATAATAAAAATCTAGAAAACAAAACATTTGTTCCAACACAAAAAAACACAGAATTCTCAAAATTGATTTAAATTCAAGCGCCAAATTTCTTGTGTCTCTCTAATTACGTTCTCCCTCTTCTCTAAAGAGTGGGAAATATATATTTAGTGTAGGAAAAATGTACGTTGAAAATGAAACAAAAATTGTGCAAGGCAAAAATACACAATTTGACCGAAACGATTTAGTCGAATTGAATAACCATAAAAAATGGTCTCGGCTTCGGTTAACCATGGTTCATTCAACATTTGTATGGACTAACTTGTGTGGCGGAGAAGGCTAGGAGTTACACAGATGGTAATAGGGTCGTATGCCTAGAACAAACAACCTGGACTTTTTTTCTATTCTTGTCGGATATATATCATTCTGAGAGAACTACGAGACTTTCTTTCCTTAATGGGACTTTCTTTCCTTAAATTTTTGGCAGTTTAAGGTCTTCAATCTAGCTTTGCGGCCTAATCATTTTTGTTGGTTGAATTGGGTTTGTGATTTAGTAATTTATTTGAATCATGCTCCTTTAAATTCGGAATTTGGGCTTTCTTCAACTCCAATTCTGTCTGTTCCATTCCAAATCCACCTTAAACACTTCCAAACTCAATTTCTCCTTTTAACTATATATTAATATCATTTAACAACTAAAAAACATACAAAAGGAGCAAATGAGTAGTATCTCCTAAAATTACTCAATTAAACATCAACATGTGATTTAAGCCCGATTTTATATTAAAAAAACATCATTAGTGCAATCCCAAAATGTATGTATAAACCATGTTCGTCAATCACCTCCACTTAAATGGTCAACCCAATCCGTAATTCCCCACCCACATGTTTTCTTCTTGAATAAGTTTTCAAAGCAATCAATCAGTTATTTTTTTGTAAGAATTTCCTCATTAATGTAAGGACTATCTTCTTTTAATATTTTGGTTTCCTTTTCTATGATTCAGGGAATAGTGAAAAAACCTTGAATTTGTATCTCCTTCGGCTAGCCATTTGGATTTTAGATTTTACCTCATCATGATTTCCATTTTTAGTTGTAATTCCTTGAATTTATGCAAAACTCAAGTACCACTTGTTGGAAGAAGGTGATTTTGTAACTAGTTTGGAAGTGAAAGATCAGAGTAAACCTTATAAAAATAAACTCTTTTATTGGATCTTTTCAACAATCCTTTTGGCATATGTTACAAAATTTTGACGTAAGTGCCTGTATTTATACCTAGTACTTCTTAAATTGATGGACAAGATCTTTCCGATACATTTTTAATCCAACAACCATTTTAATTTACTAGAGAATTATACAAAATACCTAGATATTTAATTTGAAAGACTTTTACTAAAAAGATCTAGATATTTTAATTGGGAACAACTATTTGCACTACTAATTTTACTCTTGCACCACAAAAGAAATAAAGAAAAATAAAATAACTGTGAAATTGCTTCAATACTCTTTTAATACTTGTTCATACCATTAAAATTACTCAATGTATTACACATTCAAAACTAAAAAAACACAAATTAATCGAAGTATTCATCAACTTCTATTAATTTATTAGAACGTGTTGTGAAGATTTTTTTTGTCTGCATCGCGATTCGTTCGAACTGAAAGTTTTGAACATTTTGGAGTGGTTCGATTCTATTTTTCGAACAACAGTTGGAGAAAAAACGGAGTTTAGGGCGTTCAAATTTAAGTTTTCGAACATATTGAAGTGGTTCGAATTTCAATTTTCGAACATAGTTATATTTTTTGAACAAATGAAGATTGTTCAAAAAATCAACTTTGAACACCCTTACACCCTGAAATTTTCTAAGTATCGTTCAAACTTTAGTTTTCGAACAAATGAGGATTGTTCAAACTTTAGCTTTCGAACTAATTTTTTTTCTAAGTATTCGAGTCGTTCAAATTAATATTCTCGAACAAGGTGAATGTGAACGTGTTCGAAATCATATTTTCGAACATATTCTATTTGTTTTTTAAGTAAAACAAATATTTTTGGAGTGAAGGATACATTGATGTGTGGTGCAAAGACTAAAATCTATAGTACATTGAGTAATTGAAGTGCAAAGAGTAAAATCAGTATTGCAAATAGAAATTCTCATTTTAATTATTGATCTTATAATGTTTTCACGTAGAAACTAATACATTATGTGTGATTCTTCTATTCAGAGGCCCAAATTTTCTATCCATGCTAGCCCCCTAAATAAATTAAAATTGTTATAAAACTATTGCAATATGAATTATATATTCCAGAAGGAACCATACTCTGTATTAGGGCTGTCACGGGCCAAAAAAAAATTCGGGTCGGGCCGGCCCGGCCCGAACCATTTTCGGGCCTGAAATTGATGGGCCCAGCTCGGCCCAAAATTCGGGCCGGGTCGGGCCGCCGTGGGCCTACGTGTAAAATCTATATTTTTCTCTCGGGCCGGCCCGGCCCATCTGGGCCAAATTTTTTTCGGGCCGAGCCGTCAAATCGGGCCTAAATTTTTACGGCCCAGCCTCGTCCAAAATCAGGCTGGGTCGGGCTGGCCCATCGGGCCGGGCCGGTTTTGACAGCTCTACTCTGTATGAAAACCGAGAATCAATTCCTATCATTCAATAATCTCTACATCAATGGCTCAGATTTAAAAATTGAAGTGGTGGCATAATTGTAATAAAGTCAAAATTTGGTGCCCCTGAATCTTAGTAAGGGTAAAATCGGAAATTTTAAAAATATATGAATACTCAGAATTTACATGTATATTTTTCAATTTATGATTTTAGCATTGTCATTTCCTATTTTAGCGTTGTCATGGCTTTTTTTAGCATTGTCATGACTTAGTTTAGCATGACTCTTTTTTAGCATTAGCATAAAAAAAATGTCATCGACATTGTAAAAAAATCATGAACAAACACTGTTATATGTTGTTGAATTATCAATATAGTGCAACCACTATTAGCATTGCAATTTCTCATTTTTAGTATTAACATAACCCTTTATTATCATTGTGATTAAAAACTTGTCATGGTCTGTGGTACTAGCATCATTGTTAACTATATTTGCATCATCATATCTTAGCATTATCATTAAATTATAAATACAATCATGAACAAATACTATTACAGTTTTATTGAATTAACAATGTCATAAATCTCACCTTAGCATTATTTCATCATGATTTAGTAGCTTCATTTTTTATTTTTTGGTAAACCTACAATTGTTATCAATTTGTGATTTATCTGCATATTTTCTTGCTTTTTAGCATTATCGTTTTAGACTTTTAGCACTATTATCTCTCATTTTGGCATTACGATAACACTTTATTTACCATTAGAATAAATTCTCTTAGAATTATCTTTGACACTATTGTTCATTACTTTTATCTTTATTATTAAATTATATTTTTTAGCATTGTTATTTTCTTTACTTAACAGTATTATATAAAAAAATTATAGGTGTTAAAAGAACTACAAAAGATCAAACAACAAGAACAAAAGCTAAAACTACCTCCACTCATGAAGATGATAGATGCAGCGGCGTATTTTACAAATATCCATCATTAGACGTAACAACATGGCCATCAACTCTCTCAGAAGTAATTAGGCAACTTAATAAAGCACAGTAGAAAGCAGTAATAAAACTAGGATTTCGCAGCATTCTTCACCCATATATAAACCATTTGCCAGAGAAGATGAACTACTGGCTGCTTGAAAACTTGGACCCAGTCTCAAGAGAAATACAATTGAAGCACGGAAGAAGACTACGGATTGAAGCTTCTGATTTGTCTCTGATCTTTGCTTTTCCCAGAGGATCATGAAAGATATCAAAGAGTGTTAGAGGCCACACATGAAAGATCATGTTGAAAGATGAGTTGCATACTAGCATTATCAAACCCTTTATTAGCATTACAAAAAAGGAATATAAGTTGTGTCTATATTAGCATTATACGAAATCAACACTTTGTACTAATTGAAACACGCTATCATTTGTCTCTATGAAGGGCATTTATTTTCTCAATTTGGTGCTAGACATATAACCTCATAATCATGTTAATAACTAAATTTAATGTATTATCGTTAAAGTAAAGGACTTATTAGCAGTATAAAGAACTATATTAGCAGTACAGACACTCTTATTAGCATTATCAAACTCTTTATTAGCAATGCAAAAAAAAATATCGACTATGTGTATAACATTACAGAAAAGAATATTAATAGCATTAATAAAAAATAGTATGAGAAGTAGGGCTGGCAAAATTGACCCGGCCCAGCCCGTTTGTGGTCGGGCTGGGCCTGAAAAATAGTGACCCATCATAATTTCAGGCCCAGATAGCCCGGCCCAACGGGCCACCAGGCTACCGGGTCACAGGCCAAAAAAGCCCGAAATTTACGGGCAAAAAAAAGCCCGTTTCTTTTTTTTCATATTTAATTTCGGTATTCTTCTATTTAACTATTCCCTACCCTTGCCCTAAATCCTAACAAACTACTCACGCCGCTCCTCTCAAATCCAATCTAAGAGAACCTCCACCACTGCTCCACGTCCACCACCACCAGCCAAGCAGTCACCAGACTCACCACCACTCACCACGCAATCTCCGTCGAGGCGTCGATGTCTCCTTCCACAGCCACCACACAGTCACGGCTCACCTCCGCCGCTCTGCCCTTGTTTTATTTCTTCATCATCGATGGCTCGACGCTAACATTGAGCTGCGCCCTACTTTCTTCATCTTGGATTGCTACAGCCGAGTCATCGAGATATGTCAACCCCGATTCATCCAGGTATGAATTTTTTCTGAAATGTAATGAATACAATATGGATTCGAAAATGAGGTTGAATGTTTCTCAGTTTCTCATAGACTCATAGTTGCATATTTGAGGAGCAAGTGCACAACGTTTCATAGAAATATAGAACTAACTCTATGAAATAAATGAGTTTTAAAAAAACATGTCTGCATAGTATAAACTGCAATAGTGCAATCTACAATAGTTGTCTCATGTCTGCAATACTTCTCATGTTTGAAATCATATCATCTTTTAATAGATGTCTCATGGTTGCAATAGTTGAATCTGCATTATTAAAAATCATGTATGAAATAGATGATTGCAAGTAGTCTGCAATAGTGCAATAATCTTTATCCCAATTCTTATTTTTGAATCTATAAGTCTACATTTATCTGAATCCCAATTCTTATTGTTGAATACTTGAATCTACAAATCTGTTTTTTGTATGAAAAAACATGTCTGCAATAGTTGAATGACTGAATCTGTCTGCATTATTAAAAAAATGTATGAAATAGCTGACTGCAAGTAGTCTGCTACTGCTAATTTGTTATAGTGCAATATTTATCTCTTATTTTTGAATCTGCAAGTCTGCATTATCTAAATCCCAATTTTTATTTTTAAATCTGCAATTTGTATGTCCAAATATGTCTACAATAGTTGAATGACTGAATCTGCCTGCATTATTAAAAAACCTGCAAATCCCAAATTTTATTTTTAAATCTGCAAATCTACAATATGTATGAAAAAAACATGTCTGCAATAGTTAACAGTCAATTTTATAAGTTCTAATCTTAAATTTTTCAATCTTACTGCAGAAATGGTGGATATTGATAATGCCATATTGGAGGATCAAATATTGGAGGATCAAAAACTAGATTACCGAATTTTAGATATTGATGACTTTGGAACACCTTCTACTCTTAAAAGCACTACAGGTATTAATGTTTCCACTGATCGTACTAGTACAGTTAATAAGGTTCAAAATATGAAGGGTAAGGGTAAGAAGAAGATCAACAATATTGCTATAGAGGATACTGAAAATGTTGATAATAAAAGGGTTAAATCTAAAGTGCGGGGTAATTTTGTGAGGGTTGGCCTTGCAAATGGGGTAGAAAAAGCTCAATGTAAGTATTATGACAAATTTTACACTTGTCAGAGCTCATATGGCACGACTCATTTAAAGCGCCATAGTGAAAGTTGTCATAAAACTCCTAAGTTTCATAATGTTGGTGCTATGTTGGACAATCAAGCTACTTTATTGAAGAAGTGGAAATTTGATAATAAGGCATATCGAGATGCATTGTCTAGATGTATTATTTAGCATGATCTTCCATTTAGTTATGCAGAGTACGGTGGTGTTTCTGATGTGAATAAGATCTTGAATCCTGAATTTAAACCCATTTCCAGAAATACGGCAAAAAAGTGATTGTTTGAAAGTGTTTAAGTATGAATGGAAAAAATTAAAAAATGTGTTAGCTACTATTTCTGGAAGAATATGTTTGACATCTGATGTGTGGACTGATGTAAGTACTCAGGGTTATATGACTGTCACTGCACATTATGTTGATGATCAATGGAAGTTAAATAGTAAGCTACTTGCATTTTGTGAATTAGATCCCCCACATTCAGGATTTGAGTTATCTGGGAAATTACTTGGAGTGCTTGGGGATTGGGGCATAGTTTCCAAGATATTTTCACTTACATTAGATAATGTCGCTAATAATGACAACATGGTAAAAATATTGAAAGATAGGATGAATTTGCATAATGGTTTGTTATGTAAAGGTGAGTTCTTTCACGTTAGATGTTCTACGCATATTTTGAACTTAATTGTTCAAGAGGGCTTAAAGGCGGCGGAAGAAGCTTTGAAAAAAAAAAGAGTAAGCGTTAAATATGTGAAATCTTCTGAGGGGAGGTTGAGAGAATTTAAAAAATGTGTTGAAGAGGTGCACTTGAGTGATATTGGTGGGAGTTTCTTGAGATTGGATGTGTCAACTAGATGGAACTCTACTTATTTGATGCTTGAATTAAGTATCGTTGTGCATTCACAAGTTTGAGTTATAATGATAGAAATTACAAGCATTGTCCTTGTGATGAAGAGTGGGATAGAGCAGAAAGAATGAAGATTTTCTTGGCCCCATTTTATGAGATCACTAACTTGATATCTGGGTCTACCTATTCTACCTCAAATTTGTACTTCAGATAAATTGCTCTCATAGAAATTAAGTTGAATGACCTTATGAAATCTAAGGATGAGGTAATTCAAGATATGGCATCGAGGATGAAAGCCAAGTTTGATAAATACTGGGATGATTATTGCGAAACACTTGTCTTTGGAAGTATTCTTAACCCTCATGCAAAGTTGGGATTCTTGAATTTTTGCTATAAGAAGCTTTACCCACAAGATTATCAAGAGAGAGTGAATAAGGTCAAGAGTGCTTTGTATAAACTCTTTAGTGAATATGAACGGGGTGGAGCAAGTTCATTTCCTACTGCCTCATCCAAAGTAGGTTTATATGGAGGCTCACCATACATTGATGTTGATGAACTTGATGTAAGTACAATCTTCAATTGTATTATGATTATATATATGTTATTTGATTTTCAATTTTCATTATATTATCTCTAATTTTATTTTTTATATTGTGTTTCTTCAATTGCAGGAGTATCAAGTAGAATTGATGAGTTCAAATTCAGGTAAATCGGAGCTTGATATATACTTGGAGAAAATTTGCAATGTGGAAAAGACCGCAAATGTCATAGAATATTAGAATACGCATAAGAGTCGATTCCCTCGGCGTGCATTGATGGCTTGTGATATTTTGAGTATCCCAATCACCACAGTTGCTTCAGAATCCACATTTAGCATTGGTTGTCGCATCTTGAACAAGTATAGGAATTGTTTGCTTCCTCAAACTGTACAAGCTCTCATTTGCACTAGGAATTGGTTGCATGGGTACAAAGAAGAAAAAGTTGAAGGTAATATTAATTCTATAAGTTTTTTTCATTAAATTATAGTTATTTACTCTTTTCTTTAATTTGAAAATATAGGTATGGTGGACGTGGAAGAGATACACATCTTCAAAGGAGATATTGGTGAAAATGTTGATGAAGTCGATATTGTTGATGAATGATGATAATTGATGACTGATTAATGGACTATGTATTTAACTATTTATGAATTATGATTGATGGCATGGAGCCATGGACTGTGGAGGAACTTTCTTTAGGTTTTATTTATCTATGATATTTGGACTTTTGAGTACTATTGACTTTTGTTAAGGATTAATTTATTGAACTTTGTATTGTGAATTAAAAAAAAATTATGCATACTTTTGAATTAGGAGCTTTAGTATTTGATTTCATAATTTTAAAATGCGTACTTTTTTTATTTAATATTGATTACATATTTACGTTTATGTAATACTTAATAGTTAATACTTTTACAATAATCAATTTGTGTGAATTTATTTTAATAAGATTTAGAATTGAATAAGAAAATTTGAAAAATTACAAAATTTGAAAAATTACAGAATTCGAAAAAAAAATCTGAAAAAAATTCCAGATTTCGGGCCAAAAAAGCCCAAAAGCCCGCATAGTGACGGGTCGGGCTCAGAATATTTTAGCCCGTTCAATTTTCGGGCCGAGCCGGCCCGATACACTTCATAACCAAAAGCTCGATGGGCCGGGCTGGGCCGCCCGAATTGCCAACCCTAATGAGAAGTACAAAAAAAATTGTATCTACTTCTTCCCGCAGTTCCTAGAATCATGACTGCATTTTTTGTTACACTTCTTGCAGGTCCTTAAAGGTTTCTTTTGCATTCGGCATTCACATCTTATTTTGATTTTATACGACTTCCACTACCTTTAGTCTTCACAAAGTCAGGTGGAAGCACCTCAACTTCACTAGGTGCAGACAACCTATAAAATTCAGAAAATAATCCATACAGTCCTTGAATTTCTGAAGAACCCAGGAATAAGATTCAGCATCCTCACCCGACATTAAAGCAGCCCCAAAGGTGACAAGCCTCCCATGATTGTCCTTTCCAATAAAGGGTGCAAAAATCATTGAATAACTTCCAACATATAAAAGATCACAAAGCTCTGTTATTATAATGTCTTTCTCATCATAAATAAAAGACTATAAATGCTAATATTGTCACCTATCAAATATTCAAACATCAACTACCAATGCTAAAAAAGAAAATGAAAGTGCTAAAACTTCAACTACTAGTGCTAAAACTTAGTATGGAAATGCTAAAATCACAGAATGACAGTCTAAATAATAAGTAGACTAACATGTTAGTCCTATATGTTGCATCAAATGATACAACATACCCAAATAACGAAAAGTTCCTTCTTGATATTGGATCAGCCCAAAACAGACATCTCAACTGATCATTCTTGTTAACTTCATAATCTAAATGTTTTCATAGGTCCAATATTTGCCCTTGCACAGTTCAAAATAAAACTTTGATGTGAAGGGTCTATATTTCTATTGAGATTCATAAAATCTTTGTGTGTATCCAAAACAAAAGAATGTGGATGTCTTTCTTCAAATAATCCAACAATGTACCCATCAGAACCAATATACGTCAACCCTATCCTAGCCATACAGCAAGTTCTCTTAGATACACGATGTCTTTTTTCTTCGATGTTTCACCAAAATCAACCGATGTGTTCGTAAGTCCCTTGCGGTTACACACAACATACTTCCAAACTATAGTACCATCTTTAGACCTCTTTGTAGTAGACAAACGAATATCAAATCCACATGATGAAGCATAGACCTTGTAAAAAGTTATACCAGCATCCAAAGTAAGAAAAGTTTTGCCCAATGCAGGCTTCAAAGATGGTTCACAGTTAGATGTGTAAAATTCAGAAAACCTAGGAGAAAACTCCAAAGTGCAGTTGTTAGTGCCATCTACACTAAAGTGTTTGAGATTGTCATGATCTTTATGGCAATTCAAAGAACACAAATATTTTGGTTTTTCAAGTTTGAAGACCATGTTCTAGACGTTATGATATGAACATTCCGCTGCCAATCTGATTGAAGATCGAAGAATGGTTCGTGAACATGATCATGTACATAGTTGTCCAGAGAGTTTCCAAGAGACGTGTCAAGCTGGATTCAAGGAGTTGAAGCTACTTTTTCAAGATGAACATTTCAAAATAGAAGCTGCCTTGTTTGAAGATGAAGATCAAGAAGAAAAGAGGCGAGTTCTATTCAAGGAATTATTCTAAACTAGGAGTTGTCCGATTTAAACAATGAAAGTTTCCTTGTAGAGTTTGAGTCAAAATAGGATAATCTGATTACCTTGTTTAGACTATGTCTTGTGTTTATAAATAGCCTGGGAATCAGACTAGTTTGGTGAGCACAGAGTTTATGAATATACAAAAGGTAGAGAGTCTAAAAGACTTCATCTTTGAAGTATATAGTATTCGGGTAGACTAGAGTTAATCCTTGTGATCATTGTGTGTCTAATCTGTGTTTGAAGTTTATTCATTCACACCTTTAAAGGAGTCTCGGGAGAGACTTTCTGTGGGAACTAGAGGGATTCTAGGTTGTAAGGGGATCTTACAATTCAGTCCATCGAAAGAGATTGTAGTGTGTAGGAAATGGATCGAGTGACAGGAGGTCATCGTGTAATATCCTTTGTAACCTTGCAATGGAGTAGTGATTATTTCTTACGGACTTGTGAAGTCCCCTGACGTAGATCAGTTGATCGAACAGGGTTATCAACCTCGTGCCATTTACTTGCTTTCAGTTTATCTATTTTGACCTTGCATGTTCACTATAATGTACATGTACATGATGTTGAATATGTCTGTACAGTTTATGTAACTTCAGGAGCCAACACAATTTGCACATTAAAAAATATACAACTAATCACCTAAAAAAATATATTCATCGGTTATGCTAAAAATGGTCACAGTAGTACTAAAATTAATCTACAAAGCGCTAAAACATGTAATAGTAGTGCTAATACTATTAAAAAATAAGTCATGTTGTGATGCTAACAAATCTGCAGAGATACAAGTACATCTTAATAAGAAACCATAATCTGCAGAACTGAAAACACATGTCATGAAAATTCAAAAGTTCAACTAAATCAGCTTCATCGACATTATCGAATAAATCTAAAACAAAACGGATAAAAAAAAAATCATAGGAGAAGTACAATAAAACTATTTTTACCCGGCGTCTTCATCCAAGAACGTCGAACAATAAAAATTCCAGGAAAAATCGCGTGAACAACGATTAAAAGGAATAGATTTCAAAGGAAATCGACTGAAAGGAAAGAGATTTTCCCTTTGAAATCAATTCCTTTTAATCTTTCGTGGTCCTGGAGTTCATCTTCGGAAAAACCCGATCCACAGGGGTTCTTCTGTGCTCACTACTGCGCCCCTCTTAGTGTTCATCGAATCTCCTCTTTGTTCACCATCCCAAGCTGAGAACTCAATGAGACGTTCCAGCTTGAATCCAAAAAGGAGATTTTCCCTTTGAAGTAGATTACGAAGGAAGGAAAGAGATTTCAATCCAAAAATAATAGAATTCGTAAATTACGAAAATACCCTCAGTTCACTAAAAATTAACTAATGTTACGATAATGCCACTGCAATTTTTAAATTTTTGAATGTATCTTGGCCGTCTAAATAGGCGAGATCTATGACTCATATTGAATCTCTGTTCTCAAAAGGGAGTGATTCTCATTTGATCAACTCCACACACACACACACATACACACGGAAGGTAATATAATATGTTTGATTAAAATGTATCTCTCGCAATGTTAGTTACAGAAGATGTGTACATTTTATTCATGTATCGAAGTCTATTTATACATGATGCAAAAAGGAAAGATAAAATTACATGTAGACAATGACTAGGATGGAAAATAGATGATTTGTTTCCTTCACTCCATGTGGCAGCTATATTCCTTGTGTGTGGTGTCCGTTAGATTGATTCACAACAAAAATACATATATTATTTTTGTTGGATTTTCTTACCTTATAGCCCCACTCCTCGTCTCCTTCAACTGCGTGATTCACAATTTCGCTGCAAACACGTCTAAGTAACCTTATCTTCCAACAAGTTTCTCATCAGAGCATTGGTGACTTCACAAATCAAAGCAAGCCAATAAATTTTTTCAACAAAGTCAGATTGTTAAGAAGATTAATTATACCTATGACGTCGGTAAGCGCAAACTTGCAAAAGAATTACATGGTCAAAAATCATATTAAAATCGACTATGTTTTGATTACAATATTTCCAACCAGCTTGTTATGATTATCAGAAAAGAGTAAAGATGTGCAAAGATAGAGAATTAAAGGAGAGCTCGAAAATCAGCTGCGACGCTATACAAAACTCCCTCCGAGCGCGCGCCCACACACCAGATTCATATTAGCAACAGCCAACACAGGTAGCAGCAGCGGTTCCTCAACGCCCAAATTTATATCTACTTTTTCAACTGCAACTGCAAAATGCACAGTTTCACTTTCTCACACCATGTAAGTCATGCCTACCTGTATCAGATGTGAGTGTGGAACGCTCAAATTCGCCGTCCCCCTCCTGCTGTTCTTTCTCAAGAATGCGTAAAAATAATTTATCACGAGCTTCTTAATGAACCACGAATCCTTCCTTGCCCGAATATCTCCATGCCCAAGAAGGTATACCACACCGGACTCCTTTGCCTTGCGTAGGAACGACAGCTCCTTCTCGAGACTTTGCTCCGCATCAATAGTGATTTCATCTGTAGAAGGCTGGACCTTCGTCTCTCCCAGCGTGTTCGTATCCTTAAACTCAGTCAGGAGAGGGACACCTAGGGAATAAACACTCCCATTTGGAGCTATTAGAAATCTTGAGAAAGTCTCTTCTTCAGCATCAGAGTCATCATCGTCACTCTCCAGAGATCTCTCCTGAGCTTCCCGTCGGATGAACTTATCAAGAGACTCGATCAGCAACTGCTCAAAGGTCTGGTGGTTTTCTTTGCGAACGTCCTTGTATCCATATCTGTTACCAGCAGAGTCAGGACTAGAATATAGAAATAAAATCTTCTCTGAACAGTCTCAAAACAAGCAATGTACTTCCTTTGTACAAGCACAAATGCAAATCATTGAAGCCACTCTGGGAGAATTAATTTGGAAGAAAAGGTTTTCATCCTTGCCAGAGATGATTTAAACATGCAAGTTCAACTTGAAAGCTTATATGAGGCTAAACAATTATAGCAGATTTACCTGGCAACACAACGAAATATGTGATAGCTTTTGGGGCAGACGCGCCTAAACAGAAACCTTTCGCTTTGAGGCACAACGGATACTGGAACGTACTTTATACACACAAATATGATCATTGAATGCACAGCAGGTAGTGTTGTCAGGAAATGCCCGAATATAGCCGGTACCCCCTTCGCCAGCTCGTTATAAATCAAGCCAATTCCAGGAGCCCTAACAGTTCCCAGGTCAGGACCTAGTTGCCGAAGCACATCCATTGACATCTTCTGCTTCACCTCTGTTTCATATTTCAGCTTGCTACCATAGTTCCAAATATACATGATGAGAAATATAACAATAGCAAAGACCAGTATAATCCAACTTCCATCCCCCACACTCCACAAAACTGAAGAAAAGAAAGTCAGCTCTAATCCCAGGAAAATAGTAGCAAAACTCAGTACAATGAAAATGTTTATCTGCCAGATAAGAAGCATCACAAGGGTTACTAAGACTGTAGTCATCATCATGACGCCGAGTTCTGCAATGCCTGCAAAAAAGACAAATCAAAACAAGGCCAGAGTAGTTTTATCTCAAAAAACTATTCATACAAGACCAGAATAATCCAATTGTTTTAGCTATTTCAATTACAATCAAATTGATTTAATTTAAATGCATATTCCAGATCGGATATTCCTTTATTATCAAAAGCACAAACATAAATTAGATTCATATCAGCTTCTGAAGTGTTCTCAATACAGCAATCTTTATATACTAAATTATAACGATTCAATCAGCTGATAACTTTATGCCCTCAAACTTAACTATTAGACTAGTATGTTATGCCTTTTCCCCTGGGGCACGAGAAGGCCCCCCATGAACCACAGACACAATTATTGAATGCTCTTATCATTTAGATAAATTATGATATAAAAATATGATAATAACATTATTTAATATAATTGTAGCGCTCAGTTAAGTCCAACTGAATTGTTTTAGGCCAATACAATCAAGAGATATTTTCTAACACGAAACTTCTAGTAGTTCCTTTAGGCATAGACTAAATTTGATTGTAAGAACTGGTGATGTTATAAAATTTTAGCACTTCACATTCTTTCTTCCCACAACTCACTGCTAAAGATATCATCACCCAGATTCAGGCTCAAAATTTTCATCAAAATGTCCAACCCCTTGGTCAGTTTGTGCGTGCAGAAAGCCTGAACAGATCGGTCACACCCAGAGTCAAACTTCAATAAAGTGATAACAGAATTACCATATGCATTTCCAATCTCATATATACTTGAGATATTGCAGACCAACACCAGCGTTAGAGCGAGTAGAAACCAGTTCATGACTGGAATATAAATTTGGCCCATGAATTTCCTCGAGGTATGAATAATCTTAAGACGAGGAAAGCACCCAAGTGCTGTGGATTGTTTGATACAAGAGAAAGTTGCTGTTGTCATAGCCCTACTAGCAATCAGTGCAGCTACATTAGCTATGAGAAAGACAGGCCAATAAGCTCCACCTGTATCAAAATAAAGGGAACTTGCATATTATTTGCTGATTGAAACTTAAAAATTATGTCCAACTTAAAAGGCACAAGCATCCATGATGTATAAGACATATAAGTTGAGACTTAGGAAGGAGGAAACAGCATTTGCAGTTTGAGCTGGGCAAATCTAACCAGACTGAGATGCCTATCAATGTACCACTTGCTGCACAATTTGACACGTAGATCTATCTAAATTTGAAAGCACTATCAATACATAACATATAAAATGTAAAAACTGGAACCTAGATATGTAACCAATTTGTGATGTGCTATTAACCTTTTCTAATTATACCCAATTATCACACAAATCAACATAAAAAAAAAAGGAAAAAAATTGTATTTACTTGGAACAGAAGAGAAGAAGGCCTGTGTAGTATCAGCGTGGTGATCCATGAGATATGCAGCTTGACCCAGGTAGCCCAACAGAAGGCAAGGTAATACAAGGAACACAAATGTAAGCTGTCACAAGTAATGTGAGTCCTTTAGTTAGAAAATGTTACATTTCTAAACAGCAAGATAGTATCTTTTAGGCTAAATATTGAAACAAATTGGCAAACTGCAACAGGTTACTACTTACCTGCACTGATCTTACAGAGAAATAACAAAGATCTGCAAACATTGCCTCAGAACCTGAGTCACATAACTGATCATCAGAAATGAATCAGAAAATATGATACTGGTCATGTAGAAAACGAAATAAGGTTCAGAATAATATCCACTAGTTTAGGGCATCCTAGAGTTCTGCATAAGCCTGCAACTAATTTCCAGGTTCAGAAATTAAAAGGTTTAGAAAATAAATTATGATAACCACTAGGATTCTGACACTAAAAAAAATTATTGAGGAATTGAAACCTGAAAGTTGATTGAATGAGTAAAAACATGACAAGATTTCACAAATTAAGTTGTAAGAATGGCCAATTGAAGGCCCGTCAATTTGTAAATCTCTAATGGGTTATCTAAAACTCCTGACATGATATTTACATCACAAATGTACACTGCAAATCAAAGGGATGGTTCATTGACAAACAGGGAGACAATAATTGGGTAAACATGCAAAAAGTTTATCGTAGAACATGCCATCCCAAATTGGACTTCAAACTTCAACAAAATGCAAAGCAAGCCAGACTAGAAAGACACTAAGAAATAGAGAAAGTTGAATTAACAATTAATCTTAAAGACGTTTCAAGATTTAAGGGACAAAAGAAACAGGGGGAAAAACTGTACATCAGATTCTACCTGTTGCACAAAGAAGACAGCCCCCTAGAGAATACCAAGCCTTTGTTGAATTGCGCTTGAAGAAATAATAGATATATATTGGATTAAATGCCCGCAGAACAGTACCATCGTATTTGATAAGGTTGTATATGCCAATGCTTCCAAGAGAACAAAACCATAAAAACAAGGCAGGACCCACTACAATCCCAACTTTACTTGTTCCATACCTCTGTACACTGAACAGAATTATAAGAAACGCGACCGAGATCATCACGACATGCTCTGCACTTCAGACAAATAGATTCCTTCAGTTATTGACTATGCTACATGGATCAAACCGAAATCATAATTATGGGATGAATATCACAAAATTGTTAGTAAATTTTAAACAACAGACACTAAGCCATGCAACATGATATATATCTGTTGTCCACTAATAGACATAGTCCAACTGATTATCTTTTCACAGAAGGTGCCAACATCCATAAATCATATGTAAAGTTCAGATGATTAGTAAGTTGGCAATCTGAGAGGTTGGTCCATGAGTCCATCCCATTATTGAATGGTATTGTTGATATATTGATGTAACCTAGGATCAGCCATCTATTCTATCCTTTTCGATGCCTTACCACTATCAAACCATGAAAGGTATGTAAAAGATACAGACAGATGAACACACACAGTTTCATCAGCTAACATCTCAGATCTCACTAAAAAATACGGCATGCAGCATTATCTATTATGGAAGAATTTGATACACTGGCCTATACAGTATACACAAGGAAGACTTATCACACATTTCAATGAATCAGCATTGTAAATCTTCCTCCTCGCTTCTCTCATAAAGGGGCCATCACCAGAGGCAAAGCACTACAAGTCAACTAGTTGACAGTACTGGATTCATTCACTTAGACTGTCTGGTTTATTTTGTCGGTGTATTAATGATGAGTAAAATCTAGAACTATCATAACTGTGACATGCAGCTATGTAAGTGAAGTCAGTAATTAGTGAATTGAAAGCAGGGTGGAAAGGAGAAGCTATTTTCTGCACATACGATCAGCCACACAACAACAGTTTCAGAAATTGGCGTTCTTCACTCATGTTTCATAAAATTCAATGGAAAAATGCTGTTAAAAGACTTGAGCAGCTGAAAAACAGAACACAACACTACATGAGCGTGAGTGTACTGTGACAATTCAAATAAGTAGAAAAGGATCAATCACCTTGCTCAAACCCAGAAAGCCCAACTTTTAAGCCACCAACAGCAGATATAACTGCAGAATCATTAATGAAATAGTTAATCATAACTACATATAATTCTTTCATCCTTTGTCAGGCTAATCAAGCATCAAATCTAGGAAATCAAAAATATCAAAATGAATCTGCTAAAAAAAAGCACCTGACATAGCAGGTGTAACAACACCATCAGCTATCACCATAGAAGTGCCAGCAAGAACCAAAATAAGAAGAAGCTTTTTCAATGTAAGAGAAGATTCAAGTCTTTCCTTTATTTTCAAGGACCTCTCCAATTCAGCTGACGGCACCTTAAGCCTGAAGCTTGATATGCGAGCATCTGAAGGCAACTGGTTTGGAAGAAGACTGACTTTGGCATGCCGACATATCAACGAGTAGAGAGCAAATGTTCCACCTAACGGAAATTGTCGAACAAGAAGTCTTAAGACATTTAGAGAGTAAATAGATGCACGCGTATCATGATTAAAAATAGTACAAAGTGCAAGGAAAAAAGTTCAAAAGGTGAAATACCTTCACCATCATCATTCGCCCAAAGAACAATAAGCACATACTTGATCAGTGACATCAGAATTAGTGTGTACAAAACTAGAGACAATGCCCCAAGAACATCTTCATCCCCATTGACAGGTGCCTTGCTGAACATCACGCTAAAGGTATATAAAGGACTAGTTCCCACATCACCAAAAACAACACCAAGTGTCTGAAAGGCAAGTACTATTCTCCTGCCTAAAGTGGCATCCTGCAATTTTATTTTCAAAATCAAGACACAAGAGAAATAGTCTTTATTTTTCATGCAATTGCATCAAAAATCAGGTAGAATAATTATTTTCTTAGACAGCGAAACTTACTTTTAATTCTCTAGTTGTATGACTATAAAAGCTGCTAAGTGATAACACTTTCATAAGCATAAATCTAAGGCATAATTACTAACTAGTCTACCCGTAAAAGTGAGCTCTTTTAACCAGTGACTACCGAGTGCAATGCACTAGTAGGGACAAACGAAAACACCACACTTTAAATTATAATCAGATGCGACTGTAACATCATCTGACATTTAAAACTTCTTCTCCTTCATGGGATTAGCTTTCAGGCGGTAACCTCATCACAAAAATTCAATTAATCATTCACAAAAACCTCTTGGGTTGTTATTTGGTCGTTTCTTGTATAAGAAAACATAGCTCAAGGTTCAGACACTGAAAGAAAGATCACATAGTTTTATCAACGTCTCACTAAATTTTGCGTGTCTTATTATATATAAAATTTAGATAGGGTTGTGCAGATACATAGATGATACTGTGTTATCTTCCTATCCTATTTCAGCACTGATCAAAAACAAAAACGCTCTTAGAAGGGCTCTTATTTCTTTAATGATCAGATAATTCAATCTATTTTCCTATAACGGTTCACCACCATTGCTTTTACAGACACTCACTGTCGGTAACAAAAGCGACTAAAGCACATGGCTCTCTTCGAATATGAGCTCATTTCTGGTATTTCTTCTATCATCACCAAAAATCCTCTGAAATTAAGTCCACAAGGAAAAAAGAAAAAAAAACGAAAAACAAAATGCCTCAAATGCGGATAAAATCGACATGTAAAGCAATTTGCAGAGAGACAATTAGCCTAAAACAATTGAACTACATAAACGCACCTCGAAATCATTTCTATGGGCGCCGGGAACTTCGAGCGCCTCGACATCAAATGAGTCAATCCTCGGCCCCGTGCGAACCAACCTCTGCTCCGCATTATCCTCGTCGTCGGAATCCCGCTGCGGAGATTCCAAGCCGGCGCTGGCTCGATCGTCGCCGTCGATGTCGATCTCTGAGCTCTCCTCATCCTGATACACCCAGCGGGACTCGAGCGAATCCATCGACGCTAACCCCCGGTTCTCCCTCTCCGATCCCTCCTCCGTCATCTCTCTCTCTCTCTCTTCACGCAGTCGTGTAATCTAGGTGTACGTATACATGGATTTAGCAACAGAGACACACATATATGTGCGTGTATGGCTTAATTTGTTAAAAGTTAATTACGAAATTGTTTTGTGTGATGGGATCAGATTTGATGATATGAGCTTTTTTGTAGTGTGTGTTGTGCGTGTGAAATAAATGTAACCAACTTCGATTTTGATTCAGAAGCTCAACTAAAAAGGCAAAAAAGGCTTCGAGCTCAGAGTGGGGGGTGACTCTAACGTGCGCCGTCGGATAAGTTCGCACCAGCTGGCCTACGTGTCAAATTTGTTGGGCCATTTTGCTGGCCCATTAAGAAAGCCCATCATAATAATTTTCAAACATGTCAATATTCGATTATTGCTTTCATTTTTCCACCTTATTTTTTTCCTAACATTAACAGATCATATGATGATATTCATTGGGAAGATGATTCAATGGAAAAGTCAATGCTGCCCCAACCCGCATGGTGCCCAACTTTTCCATTTTATTTTTTTTAAAAGTATTTTGAGATATATATCTTATTCCTTAAATATATATGTTAGTTCTGATTAATTTTTTAGATATTTAATAAAGTATTTACATTTAATATGCACTAAATAATTAATCAATCTCTATGAGATGTAGGGATGTGCAAAACTGAATCAAACCAAGCTATTTGGCAAGGTTGGTTTGGTCATTTTTTTTATTTAATTTTAGTTTGGTTTTGAATATTAAAATCAAAATATAATTTGGTTGGGTTTCGGTATGAGTAAAAAATATTTTAGTTAAAACTGAACCAACCAAAGTATATATATATATATATATATATTTATAATTTATAATTTATAATTTATAATTTATAATTCTAATATTAATTATACATAAATTAATAAATCTAAAAGGTATTATATACCTAAATAATATTAGTAATTCTAATATTTATTTTCAATTTTCTAGTTTTAGAATTTTTAAAATATTTACTTATTTAATATATCGTTTGTTATCTATTGATGTATGTTATTTTCTTTAGATACAATTATTTCAGAAAAATAAATTAATCGTTGAAAATTCGGTTAAACTAAAAACCAAACCAAACTAACCAAAGAATTATGATTTTAGTTGGTTCGGTTTGAATATTTTTGAAAAAAAAAATATTTAATTTTATTAATTTAACTCGATTTTATACCATACTAACCATTGTACACCCCTAATCAGATATACTACAGTAGTATTGTACACTTACAAGGAAATTTGTTAATTCGCGCATCAGCTAATAAGACAAGAAAGAAAGAAAGAAAGAAAGAAAGAAAAAAAGGCAAAATGCATACTTGGGTGCGTTGTTCAATTGTTAATTCACTATATGAAAATATATTATTAGATTATATTTATAATTACAGAGATGATATGTGTAGTTACAAAAGGTGCTGATTATAATTACAAAATCACGAATTTATTATACAGAAACCTTATTTTAACAAAGTATAAATATAGAGACTTATTTTATTTTACTTAACTAAAGTACTAGTATCCCTCATGTACAATGCACAAATAATTGTTATTTTTTAGATTTGTAATATTATGATTATTTTTGAATTTTATATGTCGTGTTCAATTTTTAAAAATTAATAAAACTATATGTACGTACATTAATTAATTAGATAAGAAGATCGATTTTGTGGTGCTACGACAAACAAAAAAGAATTGAAATTTTAGGAACTAAATGAAAATCCATGTTAGAAAAATCGAATTGGAATATTTTAAACGACACGAGTTTGTATAATTGTCCACGATTAAAGAACATAAGATCGCAAAAAATTGTTAAAAGATAGCAATTGTAATTTAAACCGTTGTGAAAAATGCAAAAAATAATAGAAAATTTACAACAATAAATGTTATTACTGTTGTCTATTAATTCAAAACTGTACAAAAATTGTTGTCTAATATATTAAGGCAAAATTGTTGGATAGATAATGATGCATAACATAACCATTGTCTATCACACGATTTTATTATGTATAGATAGATAGATAGATAGATAGATAGATAGATAGATAGGAACAAAAATAAAATAAAGTAATGATAATTAATAGTACAGTACCCAATATGGTTTTTGCCTAAAAGAACCCTAGAAAGCTCACCTACACATGAATAGTTATGGAGTAAATAATGATGCGCTTAGAGCATCTCCAACAGTTATAGCTATTTTACAGCTTCATCTACACTATTGTAATGTTTTATCTGCATTTTATCTCCAGCAATCTATATCAAATTCTGCACTAGAAGATAATATTTTTAGAATATGCTTATTTCTTTATTTCTTTTATTTGTTAAACATGTCATGTACGTATGCAATTTAATTTAAAATGATAGTAAAAGTAAAAAAATGGAAGGGTTTTACCGTTTAGGAGAGAGGAACGGTATTGTTACCATCCCTCTCTCCTCTCCCCTATTTTGCCACTCCTGTTGGAGATGCTCTTAGCATCTTCAACCCTATTTTACTGATTTTCACATTTTATCGCTCCTGTTGGAGATGCTCTTAGCATCTTCAACCCTTATTCATTTTGGAGTTAGTGAATGATTGATTGAATAATGACATTCGTTCAATACTTCATACTGCACTTTACCATTTAAAATCCCTAAAATTATAATTACAATATTAAATAAATGGCAAAAACTTCCATGCAACAGCTGTAAATAACACTATTTCAGACGGGTTGGGTCAAACCCGCGCTTTGACCCGGTCAACTCACCAAAAAGTGAAAAAAACGGTAAAATTAATATCAACAGTCTCACTAAAAAGTATCATCAAAAATTCGAAAAGTATCATCCGTATCATTAAAAAGTAAGGGGTCTGCTAGTTATTTTATACTTGTTTATTTAGTTCAAATTGTGATTTTTTCCATTCAAATTGATCTTTAGAGCTTAGTCGTTTAGAGTTTTATTAGTGTTCATGATTTTTTAAAGGGTTCATGTTTTTTAGGGAGGGTTTTTAGGGTTCATGGTTTTTAGGGGGTTTTTTTTCATTTTTTTGGGGGGGTTTTTTAGGGTATATTTTGTTTTTTTAGAGTTTTTTGAAATAAAGTGTGAAGTCAGCTTTTTAGAATTTTGAGTTGGAAATAGTCTTATAAATTCCGGAAACACTAAAAACATCCCACAAGATTCCTAGATCGGAGAGGGATAATCATTCTTCCATGTAAAAAAAAAAAGGTACACACGTTTAGTAAGTAAATAATGTGCTTTTGATTAAAGATGCAGCTTCCAAAATCAGAAATTGCAATTGGCAAGCTGAGAGGAGATTACA
Source organism: Perilla frutescens (assembly GCA_026008535.1). NCBI lineage: Eukaryota > Viridiplantae > Streptophyta > Magnoliopsida > Lamiales > Lamiaceae > Perilla > Perilla frutescens. Next base: position 51,022,865 of record BRKX01000002.1, read on the forward strand.
GATTCATTTTTTTGAACCCAGTATTAAAACGCTGAACTGATTATTCAAGGGACAAAACTGGCATTTAAATTGAAAATGCTGGTTAAAGCAAAAAACTTCCTCCAACACTCCAAATTCTACTTTTTTTTTTCTTCTTCCCCTGTTTTTTACCATTTTTACAAACACCAGTAAAGTGAGTGAATTGATAGTGGTTATAATTCTTGCACCCAGGAAAAGAAAAGCTACCAACTGATAAAATCATTTTTAAGTTTTGACCAAATCGTGCATTCTCCGACTCGGCCTTCAACTCACACTGGCAACATTAGTATCTTGTTGAACTTCATCATATGTCCCTGACTCTTCATTATAAGAATACCTACACCAACATACGAGAGGAAATGCGAGTAAGCCATAAGACCACATCTACATCTGGATTAAGCAAATGATGATGATATTAGCTTATGTGTAGAACACGGAGCAATACAGCAGCAATGCACATAAGCAGAACATGAACAATTACAGCCGCATTACCATTTCCCAGTTGCTGCATAGCCGTACAACCCTGAGGATGGATCATAGTAGTAACCCAAACTGCTGTTGTAGTAATATCTGAAACAATAAGTGATCTGGTATAAGAAATATTCCATTGAGTATCAATAAACAATTGAACCCCATAAGATGAGAGACAACATTTACTATTTATTAACTATTTCAATGTTGAGAAATGTGAGATAATGTAAATTGGTTTCATGATGCAAAAGAGCTGGTGTTATTGACTAAAGGCATCAGCCACAATTCAGCTAGTGGGAAATAGAAGAATGCGAGACACAGAAAGGCAAGACTTTAGCAAAGTTTTTAACAATGAAACAAGCAATTGAAATCACATATTAAGCACAAAAATCGCATAAAGTGAAATTGAAAGATGAAAGCATACCCAGACGACTCGTCATATACATAGCCATTCTGCATATCTCTACCTGCAAGCCCATATATGTACAAGTTAGAAACAATAGCTTTTTTAACTACCATGTGCTTCAAGATGCTGAGTTTAACCATACCCTCAAAGGGCTGGACAGAAAGTGACCCACTCCCAGTAGTGGCAGGATTCTCGGCAGCACTTCCTTCATCATCTCCAAACATGTCAAACATGTCCTCAGACTTCTCCTTGCCCAGACTCTCTGAGAGACCATGCTTTCTAGACTTCACTAATTTCTCATAACCCTCTGTGAAGTTTCAAATAAATCAGAATATAACACTGGTCATAATCAACTTATCAACTTATTTGTGTCAAAAGACAGCTTATGAACAAGGCATATGACACTCGCAGAGCCGAAGTTTTTATAATTAATTCTTTTTTAAGTTTTTTAAACGTCTGGTGTTTTCATGAGAAAAAGATTTTATAAAGAGATAACTTCCTCTTTAGTCACTTGACATCTTTACCCTTCTTGCCTGTACCAGCTCATATCCTGCTCGTACCAAGCAGGTTGTGCCCCCCAACCCCAGACCCACCAAAAGCTAGAAGAGCATAATAGGTGAAGTGGCTAAATAAAAAAAAATGGAAGTTAAGTTACGGCTAGAAGGTAATTTTCTCCTTCACAAGTGGCTCAATTTTGAGGTTCCAACTTTTTTAACAGATGTCCCCTAATGCACTTTCGATGGAAAGCAGCCAGCACATCTCAAAGAATCACATAAATTCTTCAACTAGCTCTAGTTTTCCTTCATTGTGTTCTTATTTCAGGAAATGACTTGTATTCTGGAAAATAATGGAAATGAGTCTGCATTCTAAATGAGATCCACTGGCAATAGGTATGATGTCATATACATAAATACAGTCCTGTCTCCAGGACTGGTACATCAAAGAATAGAGAGCCTCAATAAGAGAATAGAATACAAGAATAACAATCATAAAGGAGTATCAAAAGGGACTAATAAAACCAATATGAAAAGTAATGAGATCAGACCTGCTTCACGCTGAAAATGTTCTTGCTTTTCATCATAAACATCTGCAGAACAAACAAGTCCAGAGGCTCACCAGGATAAGTGTAAAAGGTCTAAAAATAACTTATAGGTTCTTCACACAAAAAAGAAAAGAATGACTCAACTGTAATCTCCATTCTCCATCAATTTCATGGCATCCTCAGTTAGCTGGTCAAACAGATGCTTGGTCTCTGCAGACATCTTTTGCCTTTTATCAGTTGAACCCTTTAATCTCCTCAAAGCACGCAAAACCTGTGGAAATTGATACCAGTGAGATTCAGAAAACAAATGTCAAATGTACAAAACTTATTATGATTGATAAATTCAGATAAAAATTGAAATTGATACCCAACTCTCTCATTATAAAGCACAAAATGAACAGAATACGTCAGAAACAGTTACTTTAAGAATCATATGCTGGATTCAAACAGTTCATTTCCAATTTCAACCTCCCAATTTACTATTCCAAGCAAAAATTTCTTTATTTCTTCACTATCTTAGAAATGGTTGTCTCATTTCTTTCGAAATACCAAATATAGATTAAGATACTGAGCATTAAGGAGGCATCAATGGATGAAAATGTCTTCTGCTAACCACAAAACACAGCTAGCTATAAGAGTGAAATGTATAAAGTATATCTATTTTTTGTAATGTCATTATCTGCAGTCTGCACATAACACGAAAGGTCTCTTAATCTTTGAATCTTGCTCAGCCCCTCATGCACACAAGTTCTCCGAAGAGACCTCATTACTAAAAGTGAAGATAACGGGAAACAACAAAATTTGACATGATACATATTTTCATGGAAACAAAAAACCCAACACATTATTTCAAAATAAACCATATTCCTATGCTGAAGGGTGAAGAGACTACAAAAATAAGTGTCTTGCAGAAATAAAAGAGCAAAGAAGCTATCCCATGCTGGTAAGGAACAAAAACAAATATTCTTATTCAATCACAATCTACATTGATATAAGATGTCCTGGGTAAATTAAACTTAATGGTTAAAGCTCACAGTTTCTCCAGGCTCAAGAACATCCGCAATCCGCCTATTGATTTCTGCAAGCTCTTCTGTTGATAGGTCGTGAGGTTTTTCATCACTACTCGTGGGAATGGAGCTCTTTTTAACATACTTCTCGCACAAATCCACACTATCAAGCCAGGCATCCTGTAAGAGTTTATGTGAGGATAATGCAGTAACAACATAATTACACTGCAAAGAATTTTACTACCTTAATCTCATTCTGATTCACATATTCAACATAATTTCCATTTTCATCAAAGTAGCCCTCTTCTCTCTCTTTGTCCAGATTAAAAGGTTCTACTGGGACACCTTCTTCAATAAATGCCTCATCTTCCTGCCAAAATTCAATTCTGACAATCATTTTCAAGTCTAATCCAAGGATAATAAATAGATATCCATAACTAAAAACAAGAAGACCCTGAAATCAACCTAGAGGTGAGCGGAGGGGTTCACTTCTTTCAAGGAACTATAAGAAAAGGAAGGCAGAAGGCCTCAAGTATAAAAGAGAGGAATCGATTGAGAGATGGAAAACAATAAGTGCAAGAAGCCATCACAAAACATCCAAATCACGGATGAAAATGTTCTTAGTCACTTTGTTGGTAAAGCACAGCTATTTAAAACAGAATATTGTCCATAACAACTGGACCACAACAAATAGTACAATGATTTGGTGACAGAATATTTTACTCTAAAAAAATGAAGAACAGAAAAGTTTTAGGTTCAGGAGAGTGTGTACTTTAAAGTCGTATTAACTTGGACAGTTCCACAGAGTTGATGAATAATCCAGGCATACCGTAAAGTACCAGCAAAACATTTGGATAGCAATCAAATTTATTCAAAGCTAGTTTAGGAGGCATGGTATGGTACATAACTTTCCTTTGTCAATGCTTGGCAAATTCAAGCTCAACAAAAGCAAGCATCCACTTTCCTAAGTTCATCAATAAAATAATGTAAATGAATGACAGAAGCATCGTACACATCTTACTAAACTCGAACTTTATCCTTGACTTAAAAATCTAGAGAAGTTCTCTGGATCAAACACCAAGCCTTATTACTTTTCTACATAAACAAACACCAAGAGCAGAAAAAAAAAACAAAAGTAACAAATTCCTATTTGATTAGAGCACTCTTGCATAGCTATCAACAATAGAAAAATCATAAAATAATAAAATATATTTAGGTGCTCTAAGATCATTTACCTGGTACTGGACTTCTGCCTTTTTTACATCGGTTGCAAACCCAAAGGTTTCAGAATCAGTATATTCTTCTGCAAGCTCTTTATTAATCTTAGTTCGGAAGACGGCACGATCTCTGGCAACAAGGCGAGGATCCTTCGCAACAGGAATATCTTCACCCAGTCCCAGTGTATCTTTTACATAATCTCCCACCTTCACCTTCTTTCCTTTGGGAAACCTCACTCTTTTCTCCCTGCCCAAGAAATAAACACAGAAAGCAGAGTCTCCATTAAACAAAGCAACCAATTGTGCTCCCCCAAACAAAAACATTTTTCTAAAATTCCCACTTCCTTTCTCATTTAATCAAATCCCTAAAACTACCCTCGTTTGCAAAGTAACTAGAAATTCCGCCATGAAAAAGCATATATGCGTGCATGAATGCGTATGCACATGTTAATTGCATAAACCCTAAATTAGCAGAAATTAGTTCCGACAAAGTGTACAATAAACTTGCATACATGCACATGTATAGGGAGAGAGAAAATTACGGAGGAGGTTTGCTCGATTCATCGTCTTCGACGAAGGAGCGCTTCAGGCTGCCGCGCGACGACCCTTCCGCCATTACCCGAGTCCGGGGCGCGTGTTGCTACGTGCGTCTTTTGGGTGGGGGTATGCGAGATGTTTGTGTGTGTGTTCGTGCGTGAGAGAGAGAGAGAGAGAGAGAGAGAGAGAGGCCAATAAGTTGGAATGGTTCAGTACAGAATATGTTTCTTTTAATCTTTATCCATCCGATACAAGTAAAAACAAACGTGAACATATGCTCCTTCGGCTTCGAGCCTTCAAAAAATTGGGAAAATGTGCAAACGCTTTTAGGTTCATTTGCTTGACATGAAATATGACATGGGAAACTAATTTAATTCTTAATTTTTAAATTTTGACGTTTGATTTAATTTTAGTGGATTCTGAAAAAATAATAAGATTTATCAAAATAGAAAAAAAAATTGATGCAACTTACATAAATTCTGATAACTTATGAATTTATATGGGAAAGTAATTTGAGATATTAGTAATTTGAAAAGGATAAGAGATATTTTAGATATCTCGTTCCCTACTTGTTTAATTTGAATCAAATACTAAAATGATAATTCTGATAATTTTCTTGTTATGTCCTAAACACGTGATAAAGAATCTGCTAGGATTCATTTTCCTTATAATCCACATTTCTAAAAAATTATATTTCCAAATAATTTTACTTTTTTACCAACCAAACGGGATCTAAGGTTAACATCGGGGTGAATTCCACCTTAATATATATATATATATATATATATAGGGAATGGATCTAATGTAAACCATTCCCTGCTGTGTAAACTGTAAACCAATCTATCACCACACATTCCTTAAAAATCGGCGCTCCAGATTTAATCAAACATGCGGGGGTATTTTTGTTATTTTTGCTACTTTTTTCAGTCTATGGGGGTATTTCCGTCCGTTTAGTGAAAAAAAGCTAATGTCATGCTGACTCAGCATAAAAAAAAATTCTTAAAAACTTCAAATGATCATAACTTGCTCGTTTTTCATCGGATTAACACAAATAATATATCAAATTAAAGATTTTTTAAACCTCTTTCATTTAAGATCAGTGAAGCATATGTTTATTTAAAAAAATATGGACGAAAAATACAAAAGTTTCATTTTTCACGCGTATTCAAGCTCAGAATACTTCGTTAACATATGACATATGTTTCGTTAGCATATGACAATTTAAACTCAGAATACTTCGTTAGCATACGACATATGTTTCGTTAGCATATAGCAAATGTTTCGTCAGCATCAGTTATATTGCGATAAAGATTTATTCAATCGTAATTAGGTATACTTCGTTAGCATATATATGACAAATGTTTCGTTCGCATAAGCCAAATATTTCATTAGCATCGACTATATTACTGTAAATATTTATTACATTTCAATTAATATATGCTTCACTAACATCAATTATATTGTTATAAATGTTTATTTAATCTAAATTAGGATGTGTTTCATCAGCTTATAATAAATATTTTATTAGTATCAATTATATTTACAACGAACAATACATTAATGCATTAAGAGATTTTTTATATGAGAATGTTAATGCACTGCTAACGTTAGCATTGACGTATGCAAACTAAAATATTATAATAATGCTAATGTAGTATAATTATATCTGATAATAGAATCAAACGTGTTTAATGTTGCATGTGTATTATAAATGTATAACATCCATCTCAATTAAGCATGATTTGTTAGCATATAACAGATTATTCGCTAGCATCATGATTAGTTATATTGCTATCACATCAATTTTAGAGTTTAATAATTTTATTTTATTGAATTTTATTCTTTGTCGTTGTTAGCACTGTCATATGCTAACAGAAGTATTATGTAATGCTAAAAAAAAGTTATATGCAATGCTAACAAAAGCAATAATGTTGTGGATTGAAGCCAAATAATGCAACTAGCAACCTTCAATCAAACAACTATAACTTTATCCACGATTCATATTTTTTTGAAATTATTTTTTGTTGAAAATTAGGCTTGGCTAGCTTTCCAACCATATAAAAGTCGCTATTTAATAATTTCATAACAAAATCAGTTTTGTGTTTAAAGTTAAGTGTACATGAAATAATTCTACTTCGTTAGCATATGATTATGTATTCGTTAGCATATGATTGTGTCTCCGTTAGCCTGTGTCCTGGAAGTCTGATTTTTTTTTTAAATTTCAACCTAGACGCAAAAATTACCAAAATACCACAGCGTTTTTTGAAGTTCTTTTATTTACAGGAATGGCACCGCCTCTTTGACCAAATATTGACCATTGGATTTTGATGGATGTATGGTTGGAGATTGGTTTATAGTTTACACACCAGAGATGATTTACACCAGAACCATCCCCTATATATATATATATATATATATATATATATATATATATATATATATATATATATATGGAACAATATGTTTTTGGGTGCAAATTAGTCGGTGGTGAAGATGGTGAATAAAGATTGTTTTCTAGAAAGTTTTGTTTTTTTTTTTTTTTTGATTGAGATCGATCTTAATTTAGGGTGATCTTACATTCTTATGAAACTGCATTGAAGATAGAATTAGCTATAATTGCATATTTTGTTCAATTTTTGTGTATAATTTATGAGATTAAGTTCGGATTTTAATGGAGAAAGTGGTAATATTGACCAAGGATCATCTTTTTAGAGTTTCCAACAACTTTGTTTTCATGAGTTTTGAAGGTTGAATACTTGAATGTGACCCAGAACAAAATATATAAACAATCCTATAAATTGAATTACGTCCATCAACATTAGAGCCATCGGTTGATGCGGATGAGATCCCCCAGCCTATTCCCACCCGTATTACATTTCGTATTTCATAATTATATTTTTTAATTTATTTTTAATTTTTTAATATATCCTAATTGAAAAGGTTGAACCATAAACAAAAGAAAATTTGAAATAAATCATAATAAATTAAAAATTAAAAAAATTGATTTTTTTAAAAAAATACAACATGAATTGTAACAGTTGATCCCATTTCCGGTTGATGGGCTAATTTGCACCCAAAAATATTTTTTTCGGGTTTAATTGCTCCAGTCCAAAAAAAGCATCAGGGTGAAATTTTCCTCATCATGTAAATCTTAGGACGTGATTGGTAAGGTGGAATGTAATGGAATAGAATGATCATTCACATGTTCATTCTGATTCCAACAATTGGTATGGTTCAAAATCGGGAATCACCATTCCCGATAGAATGAATTCCTATTCCCAAATGACACCCACCTCATGGGTTTAGCTATTGCTAATGACCAAAAAAATTAATATATGATATATTTATACATAATCTGTCTTATAATATTATTTTATCATATTTAGAAAAATAAATAAAAAATCTAATTAAATAATTTATTATTATTATTTTGTAATTATTTTTATATTATTTATTTATTTTCAACAAATAATTTAAAAATATATGTTAAAATTAAATTTTGATAGCTATTATAATTTTGTTGAAGAAAAATGAAAGTGATGCCGAAATAAATAGAACATAAAAATATGTTATAATACAATATAAAATATTGATGTATTTGATATAATTTAATATATTCAAATGAAAAATTGAAATGTTAATATATTTTTCTATGAAGTAAGAATATTTTTATTAACTTATACAAATTATTATACATAGATGAATTAAATATTTTAGAATAAAAATTTTCAAATAAATAAATAAATTATAACTTGCTAAAAAAATTAGAAAAAAATCACATACTAAAAAAGAAAAATGATGTCAAGATATATACAAAAAAAGAAAAGAAATTAAGGCATGTGTTGATATTTATTAGCTACTACGTATACTTTATTCAATTATAAGAAATTTTGAAAGTATATAAAATATTCATTATATAAGATAAAAAAAATTGATATTTCATTCTGTTCTTCATTCCGTAGACATACCAATCATAAGAATTATCATTTCATTCAGACACTCCTTCCATTCGAAGTTCATTCCATTCATATTTAATTTCATTCTATCATATCAATCACCTCCTTAAGGTCCTCACCTTTTTCCAAATAAAATTAAGTTCGGATGTTTCTAAATGAACTACTAATTTTTCTTTATACACTGCACACAATTTTTATTTTTATTTTCACATTTTTTCTTTACACACCATAGTAGATATCATTTTTATCCTGTCATTTTAAAAAATAAAAAGAAAAGAGAAGAGAGAGAGATAATTCCCTTTTTTCATGTCGAAATTTTCAACTTTTTACTATTCAAAACACTAAAAATATGTTTGTTTTACTTATTTTCAATTTTAGTTTTCACTTTTTTTCAATTTTATACAATCTATTCAATCATATAAATATTATTATAGTCTGACCCATAATTTAAATATCCATCAATACATCTCAACCACATAAATATTTATCTTTTCATTTCAACCACATATTTAAATTGAAAACAATAATCAAACAAATATATTTTCATTTTCCAAATCTATAATTCTAAACAATAAGTCATTTATCATAACAAAATAATTACATTTTTTCAAAAACTAGTACACCTCGTAAATTGAATTGGAAATACTGAAAAATAGAAAATTGATGTTGAAAATAAAACCAAACAAGCCCTATGTTTTTAGCAAAGAAGCCTGGAAGGAGAGAAGAACTTGTTTCTATTTCTTTTATTATATTTATGAGTTTTTTATTTTATTTAACAAAGACATTTAAGTAATTTATAATTGATTATTTTATAATTATTTAATTTACTGCTATGTAAAGAACAAATGGTGAAAAACACTCATTGAGTTAATGTCGATATAAATTTAAGGTGATTATAAACACACCACCAATCATCATATTTTTACTTTATATATCACACACTTTTTTTACACACCATATTAAATGTCATGTTTACCTTTTCATATTAAAAATCAATTTCAACAAATCTTAATCTTAATCTTAATATATATAAAGACAAATAAGTATACTTAAAATAGTAACTCTTATTTTCCCGCCTATTTGTACTTGCCACATACGGAAATTATAACTACCCCACGTCGAATTTTAAAGAGAATTGTTTTATTTTCACATGCTATAAATTTTAATGGCCAACAATAAATTTCTCACACATTTCTTGGTCTCTTATTTGAGAATGAGTACAGTGTTTGATTTTATTAGTTTAATATTTAAACATGTATTAAATTATTTGAATTAAATTTTGGCAATTAAATAATTATTTTTGAAAATGCATTCAAGTTTAATGGTCAATAATTGATCTTATCATTATAAATTTTAAAAATTAATTTCGTTTTAAATTTTAAATTTTAAATATATTTATTTTAATTTTAAAATTAAATATATCATACATTGAACACAACAAATAGTAATTAATATTTATTGACAATGTATTTTGTGATATTCTAAATTAATAGTAATTATGAAATATACCATCATATAATAATAATAATAATAATAATAATAATAATAATAATAATAATAATAATAATAGAAGAGAAGTATAATTTACGAGATGTTCAACCGATTGACCCTCATTCTACTAAAAGAGACAAGAACTCTTTTATTTTGTTTATATTGAATTTTCTTACCTCAATAAATTATACTAATAGCCAACAAGTCATTTTTGGAGTTTGCACCTTCAAATTCATATAATATATATTTTAAAAAGAAATAAAGGAAATACTATTGAAAATATATAACAAACCTTTTGTGAACTCTAGCAAACTTGCATACTATTTAATTTGAATTTTGGAAAAACCGAAAGAAAGTAGCAAGTAGTCAAATTGTTGCAAATGACAATTATCCCATGTTAGTCCCGGGCGAGTCGATGTCAGTTTAGAGGAAGGTGAATAAACTGACTAAAAATTTTACTTCAAATGCGAAATGATAAGGGCCCTTGACTCGCTTAGTAACTTATCTATGCACAGATTGGTTGAGCACTTTTTAGACAGTTTGAGTGCAGATTGTGTGTGCTTGTGTACAGTTCAAAGATATGCGAGTAAGCAAAACAGTACAGCGCACAGATGATTTATAGAGGTTCGAAGTCTCAAACTTCTACGTCCTCTCTTCCTTCCGCAGAAGGGCAACTCCACTATATAACTTGGGTTTCTTTACAAATTACATAATGAAGGACAGTTGACTGAACCTGGTAACTGCTCGCTACCTCAGCGGGTCGACGGCTCACACTTGTAGTCCCTAACTGCTCGCTAGGGAGGTAGGTGCTATTGACGTCTTTACAAGGTTTTAGATCTCTTTCGATCTTCAAGAGGTTAGTCTTGAACAAGGGATATCAACTGATGTGCTTCTTCAATTGAGCTAGGTAGTTGATCGGTGTATTGATAGAACTGAGAAGGTTGCTCTGGCTGGATTATCAACATGTAGCTGAATGCTTTGATTATGTGGATTCTTCTTCTCAGTTGGACTCTCGCAGTTTTAGCAAATGCTAAACTTGAGCTATGTGGGAGGGAGAAAGAAAGCTCTGCTTGAGATAACTTGAATGAAGGCTTCAAAAATGAAGGTTGCGAAAAGTCTTTTTGAAAACTCTGATTCACTCGTCTTTTATAGAGGAGTGGTTTTGTGACCGTTGAGTTCCACTGATCGGTGGCTCTGTTGATTCATCAATGGCAGATGGTCTTTATAATCGTTTGAGCTTTGATTGAAGTAGCCGTTGCTTTGCCAATCGATCTCTGTTGGATATTTGATTCCAGTAGCCGTTGCTTTGCCAATCGATCTCTATTGGATATTTAATTCCAGGATCTCCGTTGGAGCATTTATTCCAAGATCTTCATTTGAGCATTAACTCCAAGACTTCCTGGCTGGCAGTTCTGAGCTCCAGTTTCGCAAGTTTGAGTTCCAGTTGGCAGTTCTGAGCTTGTCTGCTTAGTTCGGCTATTACTCCATTTGGCAGTTCTGAGCTTGTTTGCTTAGTTCGGCTATTACTTCATTTGGCAGTTCTGAGCTTCTTTCTCCAGTTCGACTGATCTCAAGTTGTTGAATGGCTTGTCAGTTCGACTGTTCTTTCTTGAGCTTTCTTGTCAGCTTGACTGATCACAAGCTGTTGGCTAGCTTGTCAGTTTGACTGTTCTTTCTTGAGTTTTCTTGTCAGCTTGACTGATCACAAGTTGTTGGCTACCTTGTCAGTTTGACTGATCTTTCTTGAGCTTTCTTGTCAGATATTTGCTTGTTTTCTCCTACAAGCTGGCTGACTTAAGTTCTGCCCTTTGATTGATTCGACTGTTTACTTCAGTTTGGCTGAAGTTAAGTTTGGCCATCAGCTGGATACTTCCAGTCTTCAGTTTAAACTGATCTTTTATCATTTTCTTCAGTCTTGTCGATTTTTCTCTCAGCTCAGCTGACTTAGCTGTCAGTTTGTTTCGACTGGTTCGTCTCTTTGAACCCTCAGTTGAATTGCCTATCCTGCCAGCTGGTTGACCATGCTCCAGTTGGATTGACTCTAGCTTCAGTTGAGTTTCTCCTTGAGGCTTTGGATTGGTCAGCTCAGATCTACAGCTTGGATCTTGGTCAGTTTTTCAGGAATAGTTTTGACATCTCATCAAAACCTTATCTAGGGGTTCTTTGATAATTTTTCCTAACATCCCATATCGAACTTTGAAGATAATTATTCTATTTGAATGTACTATAAATTTTAATAATCAACAATGAAATTCTCACATCTCGCACGTTTCTTAGTATTTCAATTGAGACTTGAGAAATCTATCAATTTAATATGTAAATATGTATTTAAATATTTAAATTAAATTTTCAAATAAAATATGAATTTTTTGAAAATTGATTTCTTAGTATAACCTCTGTTTTTTTTTACATTTATATGTACTAGCCTTGATTTGCAGTAGTTGTACTTTGTGAAACAAAGTGCAAATATTAACTTGATAAATACCTTAAATTAAAGAATTACTTCAAATCACAACTTAAGTTTAGATATTTTTAATCAGCCGTAATAATAAAGTTGATATTAAATATGTTTGGATCATGGATGACACTCATAAGAACGTATTTCAACTCTAAACAAGACATATAGCTTCCTTTGGTATATATATGCAAAATTGATTTTAAAACTGGTCTTGATAACATGTAGAATTTTAAAAATCAAGACCCACATATTTTTTTTTAGATTAAATACATTTAAATTTTTAGAATATATATATGGGTTAAGGGCCAAATAAGCCCCTGTACTTATTTGGGGGAACAAATAGGCCCTCGAACTATTTTTTGTCTCGATTGAGCCCCTGAACTTTTATTAAGGGCTCAATCAAGCCCCTCCGTCACACCCCTAACTAACGGCCGTTTGTGAACAAACAAAACGACGTTGTTTTATACAAAACGATGTCGTTTTGTATTTGCCAAAAAAAAATTTAAATGACCCAAATCAATTAAACCCGCCTCTCTCTACCCCTTTTCTCTCTCTCTCTCTCTCTATCCACCATGGAAGTACAGCTCGAGAATCACCTCTTCCACTTCACAGCCACCGCGCCACCACCACCGCCATCACATACGTAGCTTCACAAACGCCAGAATCAAATGGGTCCGTGACCCTTATCTCGACGCCGCCGTAGAGAGAGAAAAAAACCTAAAATCCTTGCTATCTCTTAAAAACCTCATCCTCTCTCAGCCATCCCAATCTCTGCCACTCTCCACCATCTCTCCTCTAAAACCCCATCTCCGCCTCCCCACCACGGCCAAGAAATTCATCTAGAGTTACCCTTTCATTTTTAAAATCTTCCTACCGTCAGACAGAACTAATCCCTCCCCTCATGTTAAGATCATCCCCAAAGCTCTCTCCATCCACTACGATGAAATTCTACAGCTCAATATGTCGCGTTATCAGAATGATATCATCCAGAGGTTAGCGAAGCTCTTGATGATCGCGCGATCTGGAAAGCTTCCGCTGCATTTGATTGATATGTTCAAATACGACCTGGGATTGCCTCGTGATTATTTACTCACATTGCTGCCTGAATTCTTGGATTATTTCTAGATTTATGATATGGGTTTTAGGGATCCGTGATTCTCGAGCTGTACTTCCATGGTGGATAGAGAGAGGGGGGTAGGGAGAGACAGGTTTAATTGATTTGGGTCATTTAATTTTCTTTTTGGCAAATACAAAACGACGTCGTTTTGTTTGTTCACAAATGGCCGTTAGTTAGGGGTGTGATGGAGGGGCTTGATTGAGCCCTTAATAATAGTTCAGGGGCTCAATCGAGACAAAAAATAGTTCGAGGGCCTATTTGTTCCCCCAAATAAATACAGGGGCCTATTTGGCCCTTAACCCTTTTAAATAGTTAAAACTTATATATTTTAATTTTTGAAACAAAATTTATCTCACATTGAAGAATTAACAAATATTGTTGTACATAAAAAATACTAAATTTTGAGACACAATAGCGATTTTCTTCACGTTTCCTAATCTTTTTGTTGTGATTCAATGTAATATTTTGATACTTGATTTTATCCATTTAATATTAAATATTCAGTATCTTTTAAATATATAGAATCTAAATATTTTAAAATTATTCTTTTATTAAATCTATTAAAAGATTGGACTAAAATATTATAGATATATTAATTTATTTATTTATTGATTTTTAAGTTAATTAAATATTAAAAAAGTTAGGACCCACTTCAAAAGTTTTAAATTAAATATATTTAAATGTTCAAATTAAATGTATCAATTGATTTTTATCAATTTAATGTTAAATATATTTTAAATTTGAAGTTGACATCTTTAAGTTATCAACTTTAAATATATTTTATTTGTAATTTTATATAATTTAGTTTTTCAAACAAAATTTATCTCACATTTAAAAAGTAAAAATATTATTGTGTATGGACAAACTATAAATTGCAGGGCTCAACTACGGTCTTTCCATCTTTTGGTCTTTCAGTTAACATCAAGTATAATATTTAATATTTTATTTTATCCATTTAATATTGAACATATATAATTTTAATTAAAATTAAGTTTGAATTAAAACTTTGATACTTACATTTTGGAATAAATTTCAAAAATAACTAACTCAACGAAACACTACTACTTTTTCAAAATAATTAAAAATATAATATTTGATCAATTTTACGACTCGAATGACATACATAATTGATTCTATTTTAAGATTTCTTGATTTAATAATTTTTTACATGGTTGAGGAAATAGAAATAATAAAATAAAATCAATTGCATAGGATTTTCGGACAACAAATTGATTAAATGTTAGATTTGCAAAACATTTGAAGAAGCAGTTATTATTTTGTTAATTTTTTAAAAAGAGCACAAAATATATGTATCAAAGTATAATTTTTCTTGAATTAATTATATTAAAACGTTCAAATAAAATATTTTAAATATATAAATTTAAAATACGTTTTGTTTCTTGAGTTAATTAAATATATTAAAATTCAAGATCCACTTTCAAAATCTTTTAATGAGTTCAAATCTTTAAAGACTATGTATTTGAATATTTTTTATTAAAAATATATATAGATTTTTAAGTATAATGTTTGATCCCATATCGAAAAATAATGAGTATTGTTCTGTTTGAACATACTATAAATTCCAATATTGAATAATGAAATTTTATACATTTATTGGTCTTTTTAGTTGAGATCGAGTATAGTGTTTGATATTGTTAGTTTAATTTAATATTAAAATATTTAGTTTAAATATCTGTCAATTTCTTATTGAATATAGATTTAAAATTTAATTTTTATTTTTATATTTTTAAATTAAAAAATATAAATATAAAATAAATATATTTAATTTTTAAATTTTAAATTTATTTAAGTTTGTAAGTTTAAACGTATGAAAACTAAATCTCAAACTATTAAATATTATATATTTTAATTATTTTACTAAATTTGTCTCACATTGAATAATCAATAAATATTATTTTAAATGAATAAACTATAAATTGTTAAGTTGAACAATAATATTCCTACAACTTTCTTTGTATTTCAGCAAAGATCAAGTGTAATATTTTATCCCACATTGAAAAATAAAGAACGTTCTTCTACTTGAACACACTATAAATTCTAACAGTCAATAATGAAATTTTGATATCTTTCTTAATCCTTTAAGTTTATTTTTTCTTATCAATTTAATATTAAAATACATATATTTTTTTAGTTTAAATGTTTATCAGTTTCTTATTAATTATATATTTAAAATGAATTTTAAGCTTTTATGTTGTAAATTTAAAAATAGTTATATAAAAAAATCCAAATAAAATATCTAATTTTGAAATATTTAATGTACATAAGTTTGTAATTTAAAATATTTAAAAAATAAATCTAAAAAAATAATTTTTATTATTTTAATTTTTTTACTAAATTTGTCCCATGTCAAATTATTAATAAATATTATTTTGAATGACCAAATTAAAATCGTCAGACCCAAAAATAGTATTAATACAAAATTTTCTATATTTCAACTAAGATCAAGTGTAGTGTTTGATCCCGCATTAAAAAATAAAGAGTATTATTTTATTTGAATATACTATAAATTATAATAGTCAATAAAGAAATTTTCACACCTTTCTTGAGTTTTTAAATTGAGAGACGGTGCTATTTTATCTTATTTGTTTAATATTAAAATACATATATAAATTTTTTATTTTAAATATCTATATCATTTTTGATTAAATATATATCTAAAATCAGATTTTTAATATTTTGTTTTTAAATTATAAAATTCAAATAAATAATTTTAATTTCTAATTTTTTTATCAGTTTACACTTTTAAATTTTTTTAAAAAAAGCCTTAAACAGTTAAATCTTATATAATCTTTTTACTAAAATTATCTTACATTGAAGAATTAACAAATTTTATTTTAAATGAACACACTATAATTATTGAGGCCCAACAATAGTATTCCAACTACTTTCTTCATATTTCATCTAAGTATAAGTTGATATCGAGTATAATATTTGATCTTACAAGTTTAATATTAAAATATATATTTAAAAGTTTCCATTTAAATATCTATCAGATCTTATTAAATATATATTTAAACTTTAAATTTAAATTTTATATTTTAAATTCAAAACTATAAATATATATAAAAAAAATCTAATAACATATTTAATTTTGGAATTTAAATGTTTAAATATATGAAACCTAAACCTTAAACAATAAATCTAATGTGATAACTCTTTTAATTGATCTTATCAATTTAATGTTAAATATCAATGATCTTTCAACCTTTCTCGGTATTTATGTTGAGATCACGTGTAATGATTGGTATTTGTTTTTAGGAAAAATGTGTAAATACACCCTTAATTTAAAATATTTTTAATTTTTCAATTATATTAAATATATTAAAAATTTTAAGATCCACATCCAAAATCTTTTAATGAGTACAAATCTTTAAAGATAGTGTACTTGATACACACACACACACATATAATATATATATATATATATATATATATATATATATATATATATATATTACCACTTCTCATTTGTAGGGGTTTTTTTTTTTGCATATTTGTGAAGTTCTAAAGTTGCATATAAATCATTGAGATCATGATATTTTGTTTCTGTACAGGCAGGTTTGTAAAGTTACATGTAATAATATATAACAATCTGTATTTAAGTTGCCTAAGCGGAATTCAAGTGGTGCCCGTCACTTTTACTTTTTTATTATATATTATTAAGTATTACTATTTACTTATTAATTTTTCATTTACCCTATATCCATATCGGTTGTATAATAAAAATTGAGATGTAGGTTGGTTATAAAAGTACCAATTAATTTTTCAACATTTTCTATATCTCACATCGCTTGTAGAGTGACAAATTTAAATGTGAATTGTCGTATAAAAGAGTGGGTAACTTTAAATTAAAATCTCAAATTGTTATTACAATTTTTTTTCAATTTTCATACATCCCACATTGATTGTAAATTGAAGAATTGAGATACATGTTGTTGTATAAAAGAGTGAAATATCTCAATTTTTTTTTATTTAATCATATTTTGAACAAAAAAAATTCAAAAAAGAAAAAGAAAAAAATTGATTGGTGCCTAATTGGTCGGTAAGGGTTAGGCTGACATCACCTGGGTGCTGTTTACGACACGGGCCGGATAAGGGATGTCTAACGCCTAGGTTGTTGTCTAGAGCGACTTCTCCAACCTTGAAAAATATATAAGTAATTTATAATTTAGTCAATCTAATTCATATATTCACATACTAAATTTAAGATTGAATATAATTTTATTATTGTTCATAAATATTTTTTTTAATAACATTCACTTCATGTTCATCGCACAAGTGATATACTAGTTTAATGATGAGAGAGATGACTTGTCTCATCCACCACTAACGATGACGATTTTCTCCCTCATCCATCATCACCATTGTCATTGTCACTACCTCTTATTCCTCTTCCACTATCACCGTGAATGGGATATGGAGCTACAAAGACTCAGTTTTTTGAATAGAATGACAAAAAAAGGACGATTGAATGTCTTAGCCAGAAGGCTCTTCGTGAATTGATCAGCCAAGTTGTCCTCCGATGCAATTGACACGCTATTTATTAACAAATAGGTGAACCGTAGATGCATGACATTATTGTAATATGTAGGTGAGCAAGAGTATCGTATTCCACAAGGACTGCTATTTTCACGTTCTTAAACACAAGCACCTTATTAATATCTAGACACTAAAATTATAGATAGAATGGAAATAAATAAAATAACAAAACTAAAAATGCAGAGAATAAAATAAACTAGACTGTTCAATTAAGAGAAACCTAGGCTTTAGGGAAATTGGATTATTATATTAATTATCAATGTTCATTAACTCTTGCAACCCGATTTTTGTCTTTAATCTATCAATGGTGGAGAATCACTAGTTTGTTATCAAGCTGTTTTTAAAGGCATAAACCATAACATAGATATAATGAGCATGCACTTCATTACGGTCGGTTCTTCACACATGTCACTATTCCCAATCTAGCACACGAAGATTTATTCAACCATATGCGATACTTGTTCACTTGGTTGGTCCTTCTAAGCACACATAACCTGATTTTTATCTTTCTATCACCAATTCTTCTCTGGTTAGCACTTCAAATTAATGACTAGCATGCATAAATGGTGATCAAGTATCCATACAAGATATAAATAAACTCATAGAAATCAAACCCTGAGAGATAGAAGGAAGAAAGTAATTAAATCATATTATAAAATCCATAAACCAATTAAGCAAACAAGGCTAAAACACAAAGAATAAAAGAAAAATCTAAATCATGTAATCAAATATCAATTGTACTTAAAAGTCAACTACTATCAAATCCTAAAATATTAAAAAATTTGTTACTCATAATTGAATAAGTAACCTAAAGCAATACAAAAGAAAACATTACGATAAAATCCAGAGGATGAATCTTGATCTTGATCTTAAATTTTTTCTCTTCTTGCTCTTTAATCTATGTCTTTAGGGGGGAATATGGTGTGGAATGAAGTGTAGATAGTGTTTTATGTGATATATGGTGTTGAATGATGTGTATATGGTGTTTTAGGTCAAAATCGGAAACCAATGGCTCACTCGCAACCCCATTGGTGACCAGGTCAGTCGTGAAGGAGGTTGTGAATCGAAAAAAGACATATATCCCTTCATAGTCATGACCCTGATTCGCGAGCTCCTCAGTCGCGTCTGTGAGCTCGCGGGTGGTTTGTGTGTTCCGACAACCTTTCTTTATTTTTCTTTATTCTCATTTGTTTCTCATCCGATTGACCTAATTCTTTTTTCAATAAATTCCTTAATTGATTTCCTATATTCCTAAGCTCTTTCCAAGCTCATTTTCAACTAATAAAAATTAGCATTAAATCCCTTCACAACAAGCAAACATTTGACATTGCAAAAAATATATAAAACTATGCAAACCTTATCACTTCATGCATGCATTGTTCATCATAAAACATTTAAATGAACCTCAAAATACATAAAAAACATGAGGTTATAAATGATGCATTCGTGGAGCAGTTTGCAAGTTGTCGAAAAATTGAGAAGCATTCCGATAACTTGTACACAATGCTTAAATGACTAGAAGAGTCCTAACATAGCCCACTTCAATGGAGAGAAGGTGTCGATCCCAAATTGTAATAGGGACAAGTAGTATCGGTGTTTAGGAAATGACTCATACTTATTTCCGACATATACAAGGAGTTAGCCAAGTATATCTATAAAATCATGGAGGACATTTGACTAAGGCCTAAGCCTAGATCAAATGGGAAGAGAATGAAGGAAACATGTCTTGACCATGGCCTAGGAATGAGAATTATTGAAGAGAACAAAAAACAATGAAAGAGTCAAATGCCATCGATGGGATCCTTACCGAAGACTCGACCCCAATGAGAAATCCGGCCTCGCGGAAAAAGCTCGAGTGCAATTAATATAAGTTACTTCAGTACAACCTATGTATCTCCTCATCCGAAGTAGTTTATGTAATTAAAGCACTCGACTAGAGTATGAAGTGGCCCACAAAGATGAATAGTCAGATGATGGAAAAGACTGATCCAAATTTTACAAATTTCACAATGACGATGGACATTGAATTGACGACGAAATAGCATTACGTCTAGAAGTAGCGGGACTAACTAAAAGAGACCACGTCAGTGTTCTCCTAACCATAAAAGACACAAAAACATGGACCCAAAGAAATCAATGCACGAAGGACCTTGTAAACCCCCGAACCCCCAAAATATTCCATACAAAGAGCTCATAACTTTGAGCTTCACTAACAAAAAAGCCTTTGAACTCTCACACCCACACCATCATGCACTATAGATTTATTTGTTGATTTCTAATTGATTGATCAAAGTGACTCTCATCAATAATGAGAGCTCCATTAATGTGATTTTTCTATGTACCCTAAAAAGGATGCAGGTTCATGAATTCAACATAGTAAAGAAATTGGCCACTCTCATGGGGTTCAGTCGAGAACATAGAGCTACCCTCGAAGAAATCGAGTTGCATATCTATATTGAGGGGGTAAACTTGAAAGTGAAGTTCTAAGTAATAGATGTCTCATCAGCTTACAATATGATACTCGGGAGATCTTGGATCCATAACCTAAAAGCAGTGCCCTCGACCTATCACCAGTTGATCAAGTTCATAACTCAATGAGGAATTCGAGAAATACGAGAAGAGCAAAATCAATTTGAGGGATTGCTACCAATAGAGTTTTAAAACTTACCATGTACATGTATAATAAGTCCATCAAGTTGATGAAGTCTCTGATGGAGCTTCAACGTTGATCCCCTCAAACTGAAGCCTTGATTCCGACCTCAACCTCGACCCTTAGTGGAGCTTTAATGTTGACTCTCTCTATTGAAGCCTTAATATTAATCTTGCTATCTAGAGGCTCGATGGATTTATCAATACATGCCGAACTGAAAATGGAGGACCTCGATGAGGTATAAATACATCCCAACTCTTCTGATTATAGCGTACTTATTAGATCGAGGTTGAGTCTAGACATGCAGCAAGACATGATAGCTTTTCTCATTGAGCACCATGATTAATTCTCATGGTCCTACGTGAACATAACATGCATTGATCCTTGAGTTATAGCTCACAAGTTACGAGTAGATCTAAACTACACGTTAGTCAAATAAAAGAAGAAAAGTTCACTGTAGAACGAATTAAGATTGTCAGCATAGAGGTTTAAAATATCATCAAGAATGGGCTAGTAAAAGAAGTCCAATACCTCGACTGACTTGCTAATATGGTTGTGGTGAAGAAGAAGAAGAATGAAAAAAACCACTTATGTATCGACTTCACTGACCTGAATAAAACATGCTCAAATGACTCATTCTCGCTTCTGCACATAGACTCATTGGTCAATTCAATAGTAGGCTACGAGATGATGAGCTTTATGGATGTTTTCTCGGGTTATAATCAATTTTGATGCACCCCTATAGTTAAGAGAAAATCGTCTTCATAATCAACATAGGTATTTTTTGTTATGAGACTATGTCATTTAGTCTAAAGAATGCAAGGGATATTTATCAACGACTAGTTAACCAAATGTTTGTTGAACTCATCAGGTCAACTATAGAGGTTTACATCGATGTCATGTTGGTGAAGTCCCTCAAAGCAGCAAATCACTTAACCCACCTAAGACATGTCTGATAAACCCTAAGTAATAATATGAAATTATACTAAACCAAAAGAAATTAAAATTGGATAACATAATAGAAGAAAAACTAATAATTTTGATGTTTGGGACATAATTGACACGTACACACACATTTTGGACTAGAGAATTTCATTTGAATGATTGATAATTAATAAAATCTTATTGGATGAAATTAACCATAATAATCAATTGGTAACTAAAAAAATGAAGATTAAATCATAACAAATAATTATAAATCATAATTAGATGGAATAAATCATAATTTGAATGTAATAAACCATAATAATAATATAAGTATGTGCACTGCACTAACATTATGATAATGCTTCATTAGCATACGTTATCATAATACTAACGAAACAATATTGTTAGTCCCAGGGCGAGTCAGAATCAGTTTAGAAGGGGAGTGAATAAACTGATTACAAAACTGAACTACAAATATGGAATATTCAGGGTCCGTTTTGACTCGCGGTGTTATCCGTGCTTTGTGGAGATCAGTTGAAATGATCTGCTAGCTCGGAGTGCTGTGTGTGCTAGGGGTGTGCAGTTTAAAACATGCAACTGAACTGAAAAGTAAAGGAGAGCACACAAGCAATTTATAGAGGTTCGAACCTCAACTTCTGCGTCCTCTCTTCCTTCCGCAGAAGGGCAATTCACTATGCAAGTGTAAAGTTCATTTATTATAGTTACACAGTGAAGACAACTGCTGAACCTGGAGAATGGCAACTTTACGAGTCACGACCTCCTTTTCAGCTGGTGTTGTCCCAAAAATGGCAATCCAACGAACACAGCCTCCTCAGTCGGTAGGTCGACAGCTCACACTTGCGATCCCTAACTGCTTGCTAAAGAGATAAGGTGATATTGTCTGTCTTTACATGATTTTAGATCTCGCTCGATCTTCAAGAATACAGTCTTGAAACTGGTATCAACTGATATGCTCCTTTGCGCGTCGGCGTCTGAGCTGGGTAGTTGATCTCTGAAGCACTTGAACTGAGAGAATTGCTCTGGCTGGAAATCTTTAACAACTAGCTTGATGAGCGATATGGCTCCTTCTCTTCAGTTGGACTTTTGATTCTTCTGAGTTTTGAGCATGAGGCTTTAGTGCTTTGGCGAACGTCTTCGCGGAAAGTCTTAACTAAAGTTCTCTCCGAAATTCTCAAAAGTCCACGGTCACCTTCCGGGTAGCTCACCTTTTATAGATGAGTGGCTGATGATTGTTGATGATCACTGTGTGATCGTAAATGATAAAGCTGTTGAGGGGCTTTCATTTAAAGAGAGCAATTGAGTTGCCTTTGCTTTTCTGACGAACTTTTATTCCAAGATCTCGGTTATATTAACTTCAAGATCTTCTTTAGTTTATCTGAAATTTAAATTTCAGTTACGGCTTCTATCTTGATCTTCAGTTCTGAGCTTTGTCTGGCAGTTGGAATCTTCAGTTCCTTTTGAGATCATCTTCAGCTGGCAGTTCTGGGCTTGGGCTTGATGCCTTCTGAGCTCTAATTTGATTTGCTTCACCTGGCATTTCTGGGCTAGGGTTTAATACCTTCTGAGCTCTAGTTTGATTTGCTTCAGCTGGCAATTCTGGGCTAGGGTTTGTTACCTTCTGAGCTCCAGTTTGGTTTGCTTCAGCTGGTAGGTTAAACTAGTGTTCTTTAGCTGGCATTCTCGACTTATGTTCCTTCAGCTTGAACTTCTTTGGACTGATCTTCAGTTCGGTTGTTGGCGCTTTAACAGTTGGACTTCAAAATTGATGTGTCTTCAGCGGGTATTCTTTGAACTGGTACTTCATTAGATGGAACTTCATTCTTCAGCTAGTATCTTTTGAGCTGGTATTTTCCTTCAGCTTGTACCTTGGTCTTCTCTTCAGCTGGTATGCTCCTTCAGCTAGAACTTCCTGAGCTGGCATTTTCTTCAGCTCGGACCTTTGACTGGTACACTTCTTCAGCTGGTATAGCTTGAACTAGTATTGTCATCAGTTCAAACGGTTGTGGTCTTCAGCTGGTAATTTCCTTCAACTGAAGTCGTCCTCTCTTCGGTTGGTAGTTTTCTTCAGTTGGTATCACCTTGAACTGGCATGTTCACCAATTCAAACTTGTTGTGTTCTTCAACTGGTATTTCTTCAGCCGAGAATGGTCTAGAACTGGTATGTCCTTCAGTTCTCTTCAGCTGAAACATCTTTTTAGCTGGTATTAGCCTCGAACTGGTATGTCCATCAGTTCCTTTCAGCTGGAACATCTCTTCAGCTAGCATTGGCCTTGAACTGGTATGTCTATCAGTTCCCTTCAGCTGGAACATCTCTTCAGCTTGTATTAGCCTTGAACTGGTATGTCCATCAGTTCCCTTCAGCTGGAACATTTCTTCAGCTAGTATTGACCTTGAATTAGTATGTCCATTAATTCATCACTGTAGACTGGTGGCATTTGACACTTCTCTTTTTGGTACCTGCAACTTCCAGTTTGCCTTGCTAACTGTTCTAACAAGCTACAATTTACTTTTCATAGCCCTTTATGGCTTTTTTTTCCCTTTTTCTCTCTATTCTTTTCTCTCTCTTTTCTTTACTCAGCTCTTGGCTGGTTTCTTTCTTTTCTCCTTTCTCTCTTTTTCTTTTCTCTTTTCTTTTCTTTTCTCATATGGATTGATTATTTCTTTTGGCTTTGATAGCTCGATTTTTATATGATCATCCTTAATTTTCTGCTTGATTCCTTTTCAATTCTTTCAAGGCTCTTTGCATATTTTGACATCTCATCAAAACCCCTTGTCAGAAAAACCTTGATAGTTTTTCTTAACAATTATTAAAAGCTACTGAAAATATTTTTACCCTAGATACATGTAAAATGTATATTTTTTGTATTTTCGTCCATATTTATTCGCATAAACATATCCATCACTGATCTTGAATGAAAGAGCATTACCATGTGTCAACTATGTATTTTACATAATTTTTGGACATGAATTGATATAATTTATCTTATCAAGTTGTGTGATTTACTAGTTTTTGTGCTTAATTTCTTATCATTTAGTGTTTTTGATGTGTAATTTGTGAGTTTTGCAGTAAAAGTGGCGAATATGTCATATATTTGGTGCGAAATGATCAATTAAAGGCTTGGAAAGCTAAATAAGGGTCTAATTAGGCTTAATTAAAGCCTAATAGATTAGCTTAAATGATCAAAACACGTTGAAATCTGAAATCTAGTGAGAAAAGAGAGTGGGCCAACTCGGAAAGCTTCGATCGACCCATCTATGAGCAATTTGTGAAGGCTTGGGTCGACCCGACCAAAAACACTTGGGTCGACCCAGTGCAAAAATGGTCTCCTGGGTCGTTTGAATTATTTCACTCGCCCCAGCCTTGTATCTTCATGGATTGACCAGTTTTCCTCTATAATTAGGGTTCTAAACCTAAAATATATAGAGACACACTTGGAGGAAAAGGGGGGGGACGCCATCCACACCTAGAGACAATCCCATTACGCCTTAGACGTCATTCATACACTCTCACTCACCCCCGAGAAGATGGAGGAGGCTTCACAACACCGTCTACGCTTTTGGAGAGCTACAATCCATTTGAGATGAGAATTCCAATAGTGTTGAAGAGAAAGTTCATCATAGGAGACGATTGGATGCCACATAGATCATTTGGTGTCATCTATACTTTATTTTATAATATTTCAAACTCTATTTTATTTTATTTTCTTTATGTCTAGCTAATTTTTCCTAGGGATTATAGGGTTTACAGGTAGTTTGGATTGAATGGTTTATTAATTGAGTTATATTTTCTGTTAATTATTGGGCATTTCATTTCCTAGTTTTGATTTCTCATATGCATATTGATGACCACAACATGGGTATACAAGATAAATAATTAGAAAATTCTCACTCCTGACTAATTAATTAGTGGGATCAAATAAGATTATCAGTTTATGTGGTGCTTAGAAGAACCGACTTAGTGAACAAGTGTTGCATAGGAATTTAAGTCCAGGGAACTTGATTGTGAGTGGTAACGTGTGCGAAAAACTGACCAAATAAAGTGCATGTTCGTCATTTCTATGTTATGACATTTGTTCTATGAATAGTCTGATAACAAACTCATGATTTTCCACCTTTAATGAATTAAAGAAGGTTAAATAATCATTGAATCAATATGAGATGCACTCAATGAGTACTTTCCCGGAATCCGTCATTTCCATTAATTGTTGAGTTATCTACTATTTACTTTTATTGTGTTTCGTGTTATTTTATTTTTCTACATTTATTCCTTCTCTATTTTAATTTTAGAGTCTAGATATTGATAAAGTATTTTATTTTAGTTTAGCAGTTTTTTCGAGCTTCAGTCCTTGTGGGATACGATACTCTAACTTACTACGTATTGCAATAACAGCATGCACTTGCGTTCACTTATTTATTAATAAATAGCGTGTCAATATGATATATTATTTGCATAAATCCGATTAGAACGAGTACGATTAGTACGTTATGATCTTTTAAAGTTTTTTTAAAGTCATGACATCATCATTTTTACGAGGGTTGGATAACTGTACCTCCGCTTCTTTCTTTTTTGCTTTAACTTTGATATTAAATCTCGATTATTAGATTATTTAGTTGGATGGTATAATATGGGTTCTAGTTCACACATCAAGAAAAAAATGTATTTTTCATTCATTTCATGTATATGTATATATAATATATAAAATATAAAAATTAAAGTATTGAAGGGAAAAGACAATTAACAAAAATTAAGTTTAATATTGACAAGATAAAACTCATCATTAAATATTAACACATGAAATGAAATCAATGATATATTAAACTAATAGTATTGAAAGTAACAAGTAATGAAGAAAAAATGAAATTAACAAAAACTAAGACTAATATTGATAAAATAATACTCCTCAATTCATTAAATACGTAGTAATAAATATGAAATGAAATCAATTCATTAACAAAGCAGTAAAGGGAAAATAAATTAACATAAATT
Organism: Perilla frutescens; assembly: GCA_026008535.1. NCBI lineage: Eukaryota > Viridiplantae > Streptophyta > Magnoliopsida > Lamiales > Lamiaceae > Perilla > Perilla frutescens. The sequence continues at coordinate 51,049,730 of BRKX01000002.1, forward strand.
AAAACCAACAATTTTTTTTAATATAAAAAAAATTAAGACTAATATTAGATAAGTTAAACTAAGAATAACATTTTAAAAATTTAAGCTAAACTATAGTTTATCTTTATGTAAACAAACTGATCTTGAATTTCAAATAATCAAGTCGAGTTAAAACCGAACTCAAATCAAATTATAACATACTAAACCGAATTCAAGACCATATAAAAGTTCGAGTCGAACTCAAAATCAATAATAATCAATTCGGTTCGACTCATTTATATCCTTAAATACCAGTGGTCTAATTGCACAACATAAATTTACGTTGAAATATTAAAAATGGAAATAGGATTCCCCTTTACATGGAAAGCAAACTTTTTGGCTTCAACCACTACCGTTTCCCAAAATAGAAAGCAAATAAGTGAAGAATATATCACAAAACATGGTTTGTATGTATTTTACATACACATATCTGTATCTCTTTAGCACCAAATCATATATTTGGGCTCTGGCATGACCTGCCACAACCATAATGCCCCCCATTGATAATGACCTTAGATTGTGACACACTATGGTCCATGAAGTCTATAATTTCACCTTATTAATTAATTTCACTCCTTCATAGTCGAATACAATTTACATAAACTCACTGGAATGAGGATTTTACTACTTAATATGTACTGCTAAATATGATTGTCAAATAATCACGATCTTTGATCAGTCTGAAATTTTAACATTATTTTTAAATTGTTTTAATGATACCAATACCTTTTATTTTGTAGCAAATTGACCATTCCTACTATTTTTGGACGAAAATTGTTCTATAAACAACGTAATTTTAAATTGTTAAAAGTGCTGATGGTGTTAAATTTGCCATAAATTAAAAGGCAATTAATGATGATGCTGCTGAAACATTTTAAAAGTTTTGTTAAAATTGCAAAAATCATCATTTTTTTATTGGCAAATCGGCCCTTATATATATGTATGTGTTTGTGTTTTCACTTAGCCTGATTTCATAAGATACTTCACAATCAAGCAATTTAATCCCTTTAACCTTCCGGCTTTATTAGTTGATGAATTGATAGGTAATACCAAATTACCAATAGTAACCTAATAAAATGTTTCTTCTACCCACAATAAATGCTCATATTACACATTTTGAAATATAATTTCTTAACCTCTCATTTTGAACCATATTTATTGTTATGAATATAAAGTTTGAGTACTGCAATTAAATCTTCAATTGACTTTGTGCCTTTATATTAAAAAATATTATTGATATAAAAATAATGTACGGAAATAAAACAAATAACACTATCACAATACAATTCGATTTTTAAGTTGTAAAAAAAGTTCCAACAAAGAGAAAGTTCTCATGTGTACGTACAATTATCTACTTTTGGCTATGAAGACCCACTATCCCATGATAAAATATCCGACTACACTCTTAATGACTTGTCTAATTAACTATCCATTATTTATGTTAAAACTACAAAAAAAAAAAGCTGTCCAATTATTATATTTTTTCTTAATGACGAGAAAAACTCACAAATGCTATATAAAGCCAGACATTAAGTAAATCTCAATTTTATACAATAACTCACAAATTATAAAAAATAGGCAAATCAAATAGTAAAACCGGCTTAATATATATGCCCCGCACCAGGAAACCCGCTTTTGCAATAACCTACACAAAGAAATCTCACTTTTATCGTGTAATCCGCAAGCTTTACAAAAGACAGACCACATCAAGAAAGCCCACGAATCATGCAAAAAGTAAGATTACAAATCACAAACACAAAAAGAGACCGACCACACTAGAAAAATCAGAACTTGACCAAGAAATCTCAATGTGTAAACAATATAAAAGCATCATGTAGTATATAGAAATGGTGAAGTAAACATTTAAAAGATTCTTAACAATGAATTAAAAACCTTGATCTCAAATTTATTGATTTCAATAAACGGAATGTTATATAGGGTAATATGAAGGGCGTTATTAGTCATTTTGAAAAGGGCAATAAATCAAGATCTGAAGCGGCTAATGTGGAGAGAAATTGGAAAGTTGTCATGACCAGATCGGTTAAAACCATTACCATTTTTTGTTCCTTTTTTATATAACGTAAAGTAAATATTTCCAAAATATTTAGGGAATTTCGGATTTTAAATAGAAAAATGTCTGGGTAAAATGATGGGGTGTGTCACCTGACAACTTTGAACGTGTTACACACTCTTTCTGCTAATTAATTATGTTTCATATTATCATTTTCTTCCATTTAAATATGAACTCGTGCATCTAAATTAATTTAAAATATGAACACAATTTATTTCTTTTTTCTTTTTTCTTTTTCTTAATGTACAACGTTTGATGGAAAAAAACTGAAAAGTGCAAAACAGTGTAGCAGTCTGCCGATGCCGCCAGCTCAATATTTTTTTTATTTTTTTTTACAATATCTCTCTCTCTCTCTCTCTCTCTCTCTCTCTCTCTCTCTCTCTCTCTCTCTCTCTCTCTATATATATATATATATATATATATATCTTCTATATACATAATATAAAGCACGCAGACATAGTACGCCTGTGTATGTAGTGTAGGAGTCAGGAGAGGAAGAATTAGAGAGAGAGAGAGAGAGAGAGAGAGAGAGAGAGAGAGGTAGAGTGACCGTCCCTTTTCTCCAGCTTTAATGGCGTGAGACAGTGTGTGTGTGTGTGTGTGTGTGTGTGATATATTATACAGTATAATGTATGTGAATCATTTATGCAATCCATTCATCTTTGCATGCTTCACCAACTCTTTTCCCGAAGAAAATCCCAAAACCCAAATGAGCTAAAAGAAGAAAAAAGAAAAGTAGAACGGGAAATCATTTTTTGTTTTTGAAACGAAAACAAAATGAAATGCTTTTGAAATCTCACCATCCCACGACCCCACTTTCCCCCATATTTATCATCATAACTTTTGGTTTTCTGAGACCAATCCAGATGCTGGAAATCGCTAATCTCTCATGGGTTTGATGTTTGTTTGTATGCATATATAATTTTTTTTCTTTTGATTTGTTGCGAAATCTAGTGTTGTGATTTTTGGAAAAATCTATTTGATCCCCTTGTTTGTGTGTTTCTAGCCACTGTTGTTTGTGTGTGTGCTTGTTTTTTGTTTTTTTTTCATTTTTTGATGTTTGAGGGAGTGAAGATTCAGAGGAAGGGTGCAGAAAACATGAAGGATGATGATGATGAGTTTGAAATGCTACTGGGTAAGATCCCTCACGCAACATCATCATTTAATCTTCATTCTACACACAGCGATGCACATCATCACCATCATAGTGGTAGTAATCTTGTTGATCATGGTGGTGGTTATGGTTATGGTCATGCATCATGTATGGTTCACAAAATGAATGGCCATGGCTATGGTGAGAGTTATGTTCATGGCAATGGCATATATGATGATGATGATGATGAGCTTTTTGACCGCAAGTATGCATGTGCATCTTCCCCTGTCAGTGGGTTTTCTTTGAAATCTGATGGCTCTTCATCGAGTCTGTTCCCCGGCGGCGGCGTGCGGTCGTTGTATGAGAGTGGACCACCGCCACTGCCGCCGTCACAGCATTTGGAAGGGCTGAAACCCCACTTGATTTCGGGGAATGGATTTTGGCCGGATTTCAAGAAGGGGGTTGATGAGAACAGATTGTTGGGTGATTTTAATCTGTCTAGAAATTTTAGTAAAATGTACATTAGTGAAGAGGAAGAGTGTATTGCGGAGTTCCCTAATGATGTCCAATCTTGTGTTCGATCTCCTAGTGGAGGTATTCCGGAGAATTTCGAGAAATATGAAGCATTTGATGATCTTAGGAAGGGTTTTTTGGGGCGTGAGGGATTTAGTCTCTCTGGTCCTAGAGGTTATTCAAGGGATAGGGGGGAGACTGGTTCTGCATTGCGGGAAATGCAGCATGATCAGAGGATTGCTAATTTATCGAGATCTTGGTATTCACCGAGTCCATTTGATGGAGCATATTCCCGGCCAGATTATGGAACTAATGTGTTTGGAGATAGCAGTTATCCTGTGGGGTTTGTGGTGCCGGGTGTATCCTCTCCTTTAAAGAGGCCTTCAGTTAGTGATACCTTTCGTTGTCCTTCACGAAATGGAATGAATCTAGTTGAAGGAAGGGATATTTTTTATTCACCTAATGTGGTTCAACTGGCACGCATTGTGCCCCGTTGTAACGAAGAAAACGTACTTCAGTACCAGCCGTCAGTGCCTAATGGGAGAAACAATGTGCCTTTTCACCTTAGAGTTCCCCAAGGGAGTATTGATGCCTTTGCTAGTGAGGATAGTTTGATTATTCAGGGGGAGGGTGTCAATTATGGGATGAATAGAGGACATGGACGTTTGAGGGGCGACAATCTTAAGGGTCTTTATCATCATGAGAATGCTGCTGAGAAGCCTAGGGAGAAGAGGTTTCCGCCAAATGGCTGTCTCCATGTTGCTGAAGTCCATGATGCTTGCCGGAGTCCAAGGATGATTTGTCCTTTCTCCTCGCCTTCAAATTGTAGCTCCCTTTCCCTTGCAGAGGCTCAAGGATACATATACGACATTGCTAAGGATCAGCATGGTTGCCGATTTTTGCAAAGGATATTTGATGAAGGAACTCCACAAGATGTGCAGATAATATTCAATGAGATAATTGACCATGTTGTTGAGCTCATGATGAATCCATTTGGAAATTATCTCATGCAGAAATTGTTGGAAGTGTGCAATGAAGAGCAGAAAATGCATATATTGCTGAGGGTGACTGAGGAGCCAGGGGAACTTGTTCGGATCTCTCTAAACACACATGGGTATGTTAATCATGTCTTGCTTTGCCTAATTGTAGTGCAGGTCCATTTAAGTTTTTTATCATTTTTGTATCAGCACTCGGGTGGTCCAGAAATTGATTGAGACACTGAAAACAAGACAGCAGATATCACTTGTTGTTGCAGCTCTTGAACCTGGATTCCTTGCACTCATCAAGGACTTAAATGGTAATCATGTTTTTCAGCGGTGCTTGCAATGCTTTACTGCAGAAGATAGTAAGGTAATTATTCTTCTTTGAAATATATCCGTAAAAAGATTTTTCGTGATTTTATATAATCATCGATATTGCATATTGCATGCTCTGCTAGCTTTTATGTCATGTTAAGTTGCCTTAGTTAGGCATCAGACCATTTCCTCCAGACTGAGTGTATATCTCTTCTTTGCCATGTGTTGTATTTAGCTTGTTTTCTGCATAATTTTGTACTAACTTCTTCTTATGGATGTCTTTAAGAGTCTGATAAACTACTGCTAGGATTCACTGTGCAAATGTGCAATTGAGGTAGATGACTAACTTCTTCCATTTTGATCTAATGGCCTCTGAAATTTGATATTTGCGTTCACTTCCAATCATCTTCTCAAGATGGCTATGATTAGTTTTTTTACACTAGTTTAATCTATTTACTCCAAAAGGACCAAAACATCAATTCCACAAAATTGTTATCCTCAATACCCATTCGAGATATATACTTATACTTCAGTCTGGATACCACTGATTCAGATGTGGAAATGAGACACAAAGTTTTATCTGCTTTTCAATCTAACTCGTTGCCTAGTAGAAAACTTTGTACTATATATAAGAGAAGTTTCTGAACTGTACTACTAATAAATGGGCTCTGAAACGTTACTTATGTAAAGCATCGAAATGATTGACACTGTGTAGGCAGTAGGAATTAGATCTTAAGCATACAACTTTTTTTTTTAATGTTTAAACAACAATGAGTCAACAATAAAAATTCTTCGAACTTTGCTCAGCTGCTTTCCAGCACTGTTCTCGATAGACATTCTTTTTCTGAAACTTGATAGTTTCAGCAGAATGCATGTCACATTTTGCAATAAGATGTCAAAAACGGAAAAGCTCAAAATAATTTCCTTTTGCTGTTTCTCATTTTTCTGCATCTATCTCTTTTCGTTTAATAACGAAACTTCTGAATTCAAATACATAGGTGAGTTTCTAACTCCTTGGTGTCAACTAAGGCAGCTTGGTTATCTAGAATAAAGACTTAAGCTTGTGAAATGGAAGCTTTTCCACCAATGAGTTATAATTGATTTGCAAAATAAAGGGTTTTTTTGTACTGGAAATCATATGCTGTAGGCCATATTCTTCTGTTCAGTATGCTTAAGGACTGGTTGCTCTACCTTACAGAAAACTCTGAGCTCCTTTATTCATTTGGAGTGATATTCTCCTGTCTCTTATCCGTATTCAACTTGAGAAGGACTTCATCACAAGTCATATCTAGTTACAAGTTAGAAAGGGATCAATATCCAATGTTTGCTTATATCTGTTCCAGTTCTTATTAATTTGATTGTAATCTACATTTTGGTTTGAAAAATATTAATAGAGATGGTGGCCATACTATCTTAGCAGAATGGTGTATTAATTTGACATTATTATTTCTTAGCTTCTTTCAGCATTAGCATTCCGGAAATCATATAGTTAATGTTGGTAAACAAGCTACAATCAATAGGCCATCTAATAGGAATAGAAAAAGTACACTTACCTTCTTCAATGTCACAGGGCACAGACCTCTCTTGTTTTTTTGGCTCATGCCTCATGCTATTAAACTCTTGTTTTGACAATATGAATCACAATTGCAGTTCATTTTTGTTGCTGCTACGAAGTACTGTGTGGATATTGCAATGCACCAGCATGGATGCTGTGTTCTGCAGCGTTGCATCAGTCATTCCACAGGAGAACTTCGGGAAAATTTGATTGCTGAGATTGCAGCAAATGGACTCCTACTCGCTCAAGATGCATTTGGGTAATCAAGTGAAATATATCATCTGATTTTAATTTTTTTGTTTTGAGTATTTGCTTGTATACTTCCACATGTACTTAAATACTTTTAATTACAGCAAAGCATGATTAAGAATTTAGTTCTTCATATTTGGCTTCCTGATATAATCAAGTGCTTTCATTCACAAGCTTAGGAATCTGGTAGAAATAAAATGCTGTAGTAAACTTTAAGTTTTATTACTAACCGGAACAGCTTTTCCTAGGTGAACTCAGGGAGCAAGGGTCTCTCATATTCTAGTATTATTTCTATGTGATTGATAATAGCTTCCTTTTTTTGTTGATTCTGATTTTTGTATGGCATTGATAATTGTTGCTCTCTCTCTCTCTCTCTCTCTAATCCACCTTATTTTAGTCAAATTCTAGTTGATTGACAAAATATCTCGATTATTTTTTATTGCCACAGTTTATCATTGTGCTCTTCAGTTCTTGTAGATTTTCTGCGCAAAATAATATTCATCGGAACATTATCATTTATTTTTGTGCAGAAATTATGTTATTCAGTTTATTTTGGAACTTAAGAGCCCATCTGCCACTTCCAAGTTGACAAGTCAGTTTGAGGGTAACTATGTGAATCTATCCAGACAAAAGTTTAGTAGCCATGTAGTCGAGAAATGTCTTGCAGTATGTAGCAATGAGACACGATCGAAGATCATCCATGAATTGCTCTCTGCCACTTACTTTGAGCAGTTGCTTCAGGACCCTCATGCAAATTATGTTGTGCAAACAGCTCTTCGAGTTTCTGAGGTATGCTTTTCTCTGATCTTTTGGTGCTAATCATTTGGTGTAGGATAATTTAATCTGTAATGCTATCAGACTGCAAGTTTTTGTTAGAAGCAAATTATTGCATAATATGTAGCTTGGTAGAAAGTAACATTTTATGGATTACATACTAAGATGATTTTGATTTGCTTGGAACCACCTACTATGGGAGACAGATTTATATACTGAATATTGCTTCCAACACCCCATTTGATACATAACCCCTGGAATTTTCCTTTACACAATGAAATTTCTGCATACTTTTTCTTGGAAACTGTTTTGTTCTTTAGTTCTCTCTAAATTACATTACCTCACAGAGGTTTATTTGTCAGTCGGTCTATGAGTGAACTATCACTTTGAAAAATCTTCGACTCGAAGTACTCTAGTTATTGCTTTGACGCATATTCCCCTAAAAGTGGAATAGTGGATCCACTACAATAGCTCCTAATGAACTAAATATTCGACTAGAAGTACTCCAGTTATTGCTTTGACACGTATTCCCCTAAAGTGGATCCACTACAATAGCTCCTAATAAACTAAATATGTGCAACAAGATAGGATGACTTCTTGCTGCATAGCAGTGCAATAAAAGTTCCACTCTTTCCTGTACTAGAGCTTAACTGTTCTTTTTAAATAGCAGTGCAATAAAAGTTCCACTCTTTCATGTACTAGAGCTAAATTATGCTACTTCCACTCGTTGCAAATTCTGTAGCAAAAAAAGAGGACCAACTTGACATTTTTTTGCATAATCATGTAGTATGTAAAGTTTGCTATCGTTGTTGAAAGAGATTTATATTGCCTTTAAAATAAGAGTCCTGCTCATTTATTCTTTGCTTGGTGCATTTTAATCCTACAAGGCAATACTTTTGCTTGATGAAAGCATAACTAAAATTTTGATGTTCTTGACCAAGACATTTTTTTTTTATCTTGCTTTGAATTAGGGGTCCCTACATAATTCTTTAGTTAATGCAATTGAATCCTACAAGACGATCTCAAGGAATAGTCCCTATTCCAAGAGGATTTTCTCTCACAAGCTTTTGAAGAGGTGAAGTGCAATCAGTCTCCCTTCCAAGTAAGAATATGTTGTTCAAAGCTGACTCCATTTCCTTTTGGCTCCGTGCATGAAAAATTTAGCTGGCCATCCTTCATTCTCGGCACTGACCTCATCATTTGTCAATTTTGCTCAAAACTGTTTTGTAACACCGGCTTTTGCTTTACCAGAAGAGTGTAGAGGAAGGCAATCGTGCTTCTACTCATTTGAAACACACAGTTGCATTGTACAATTGTTTTTTGATGTCAAATGTACGTTTGTCCAGGCTAACTTTTATCCACTTGTTCGATGGATCCTCTCTCCATATGACCGTACAGTGTATATAAGCCGAATCTTGCTATGTGATCTGCAAGCTTTTCGATCACATTGTTGCTTGTTCAGCATTGGTAAAACATGCATGTTCATTCATGTTAATTGTTTTTTGTCACCTGGGAAGTGCATTTCGGTGATATTTGGTGAATTCGTTGTTTTTTAGACCAATAATTCATAGTCTGGATGAGGCTATTGATTCAAAGAGCCTACAGTTATCATTTCAGAGCATGTCTCTATAGGTTTTCTGCTTATTTTCTCAATTTTGAAAATGTTCATTTGGGAATGAAGGAAGATCTGGATAAATGAAGGTGGATGGGGGGTAGAAGTGTTATAATAGCCATTTTAGATCAAAATGTGAAAGTCTTTTTTACCCACTTCATACTGATTTGACTTAAATGTCCTTCAATGGACGTGCATTTGATTGAAGAGATGTCAAGTTTTTAACATTTTACAAGAGCCCACTACCAACTCAATTTTTAAATGTGTGATAAATTCTCTCTTTCCGAAGTTAACGGCGTGAATTTTAACTTAATATAAAACTAGAAAGTAAAATTCAAATTGATTCTACTACATGCCCACTTTAAAGTTTGTAATTAATTCCTGCTTGCTCTTTTATTTTGAAGGGAAAATATGCAAGAAAAAATTCCTAATGTTTACTTTGAGGGGTAAATTTATCATTAACATTTTTTTTTTGACCAAATAGCAACCTAATGTGTATTGGAAAGGTGCGAATTCCCCTCTCTTACCCAAAAATAGTTTTCTTTTTGTGCAAAAATATGAATAAATAAATATCCCTATTTTTTGTAGAATTTTTATTTTATTATAAAAATATCTGCATGAATAAAATTATTATTATTTGATCATAATTTAACTTGGTACTTTATTGAATGAATTTGATTAAAAATCTTACATGTTCATATATTTTTGGGGGTATTATCAGATTTTAGTCTGAATTTTCAAGGAATTCACAAAAATGTCATGACCTTTTGTAAATAATACATGATCATTTGAATATACAACAAATCTAACTTGAAATTAATTTTCTGGCTTTTAATTGCCGACATGTATTTTTTTGCTCGAAATTTTAATGGCGTGGGAAATACTTGTTCCACTTCAGCTGATCAAATAAAATTATATTTCACTCAACACCGTATGTATAAAGATAAACGTCGGCAACTAAAAATCCGGAAATTAATTTCAAACTAGATTTGGTGTATATTCAAAAGTTCGGGTATTTAATTATTATTTATAAAAGGTCATGATATTTTTGTGAATTACTTAAAAATTCAGGCTAAAATCTGATAATAACCCTATATTTTTCAACAAGTTTCATTCATAGAAGTACAAACTTAGTAACAATAAAATAATATTACTTTTACGCGCGCATGTATGATTTTAAGTCTATGATTAAAGGAAAATTATAAATTTAACAGAAAATAAAGAGAAATTTAACTAAAAATAAGAAATTGTTTAGATATTAAAAAATGAAAAAAAAATAAAAATGTTAATAAAATGGTCTATGATTTCGCCATGCTCAATCTTCAATTGAGTTGCAATTCGTCAAAAATCACTACCGGAAAAAAAAAAAAGAAAAAAAAAAGCAACGGCCACTTTGTTGCTCTTTATGAGTAATCAAATGCTTGTTATTTATTTCTACCACATAAAATAGTATTTATTGGATTGAATTTGATTTACCAGTTACAATCCCTTAATCTTGTTGACAATAAGATCATCTCCATCCTCCATTCAGTCTCTTTGGCGTTCCAGTTGTGTATGTATTTGTCTATATTTTTCGATACGTCATATGATGCATATTAAAATTATGAAGTACATAAATATTTGATTATATAATCATATACATCTACACAACACAAACAATGAATTTTATGGTTAGTGACATAGCAAATTGATCCCCTCCTTTAACGCGTCAGATATCACGACGTTGAAATCACAACGGATATCATTAACATCACCCATTGCCAGATGAACTGATGTTGAGACTTGTGTTGCACGGAGCATTGTCATCTTCATTGAGCTTCGACACCAGAGATAGAGTCTCGAGTGAATCGGAGTCTGTTCGATCCTTGGCAGTCTGAAAAATTAAGGTCGAATTGTCACTTTTAAATACCTCAATGTACGTGGGCACTAGAGTGGTAACTTTCCCTTGGCAGAAACAATAAAATTTAATCAGTTGCTACTGCAACATGGCTGGAGAGGAATGATGAATGAAGATTGCGTTAATTGGAAGGATATAAAAGAAATTTCAAATTATTTACTAATTATAAATATACATGAGGGCTGCAAAGAGTAAATTGGGGGCTATGTTTAGAATTACACCTTTTTATATAGCCATAGGCCTGACCTATTTAATTAAATGAGTTGGGCCTTCAACCTTTTAAAAGTCTGTTTAAGTCTATTACAAATAAATTTTATATTATTATAAAAAAAAAGATATATATATATATATATATACATATAATTTATTTTTTCATAAATTTTTTCAAGCAATAAATCAAATTAATGTTTTACAAATATAAATATTTTTTCTTGTTAAAATATAAATATAATATTTATTAAACTAATTATTTAACTAACAAAGTGTATTAATAATTTTTATAAAAAAATGTTTATTTTTTATTTATTTCATAAATAGATCGGCCTATTAGGTTTCATGGATTTTTTTTCAAAGGCCTAGGCTTGGCCTATTTATATAAAGAAGCTTCCTAAAGAGATTCATTGTGACCTATTTACTAAATAGGTCAGGTCTACGTAGTCTAACGTAGATCGGGATGTAGGCTCCTATCAGGTAGTCTTGCCTATTTCCATTCCTACTAGTCGTTGACGTTGTTTGACCAGCTGGTGAGATTTGTCCACAATTTACACATAAGTCATACATTCACATGCTAACCCTTTCCTATAAACGTCCAAGACCAAACACTAATCCACATTTGTATATTATTGTAATGTAATGTATACATTATGTATTTTGCAGCCATTATATAAACTAGGTAGTTTTTGTTTAATGATAATTTTATTATTTGTTTATTGATATATTGCGATTAAAACTGTTTAAACTTTATCAAACTTGTTTCCAAACGGTGTTCAGATAAAAATTAGAACGAGCTTCAATAATTTGCATAAAATACCTGCACAAAAGCACTCATGGAGTCACGGTAGTATATATGCACACCAACATAATCATGAAAATTGTCCACAATAAATTATAATTACTCACGTGCAGCGCATGAGAAATGTGATAGCATTTATGAATTAATAATACCATATCATTTTTTATCGCGAAATGTGTGGGATAAATCTTGATTATTAAATATAAACTAGTCTTTCCCCGTGCAATACATGCATAATGTATTTAGAACTCAAAAATTGTAACTACGTTCAAATATATATGGAGTTGTAATTACAAACATAAAATAATTTTAACGTCTATCCATACAATAGTACAATAAATAGAGATTATTTTCAAATTTTCAACAATGTACATTTACATTAACAAATAAAAAGAAAATAGAAAACTCATGTTTACAAAGCATAGAAATGAAATGTTATATTAAATTGATTAATAAGCATTATGGCTCGTTTGGTTGGCAGGAAAGTAAAGGTTTTTGAGAATATGATTTCTGGAAATGTGATTCTGAGGAAAATGATTACAAACAGAATCTTTATTCTGTGCTTGGAACACAACAAGGAAATTGTAATGATTCTCTTTTTATTATTCGATTAAATATAAACAAGAGTAGATAATTAAATATCTAAAATATATACTGTATCTTATTTCATACTATCAATATTTATAATTTTAAATTACGAACCATGTGTAATTCTTCAATTTGCATTAATACTATAGATATTGAATGCAACATATTATTTGAATTTGAATAAAATGATGATTAAAAAATAATCAATTAAGGTAAATATTGTATTATGGGTTAATTGCCTTAAAATACACAAACTTTGGGGTGTTTTTGATTTTTTCACACGTTTTAGAAAACGTAGTTTTAATAACATGAACTTAACATTTGTTTGATTTTTCACATAATTTTCAAATTCGAACACTCTAATCCAAGCAAAATCGATCAAAAATTCCTGTATTTTAAGATAATTTGGTGTCCACATAGATGTATACGTGGAAATCTCCGACAATCAAATCATTTTCATTGATTGAAATTTGAAAATCATGTGAAAAGTCAAACAAGTGTTAAGTTCATGTTATTAAAACTATGTTTTTTAAAACATGTGAAAAACCAAAAACACGTCAAAGTTGATGTATTTTAAGGCAATTAACCCTTGTATTATTGATAATCCAAATATTTTTTATTGAATTGGAAATCAAAATTATCTATATAAATATTTTTTTATTAAATTGAAAGTCAAAATTATCTATATTGACAATGGCATGGTCGTCGTTTAACCCGCAATGTTGTCTCAAAATGATATTATTGAAATTTTGATAGAAATGCCAAAAAAATGATTGATAGAATAGTCGAATTTTGGTCGTAATTTCTTCAATAAAAAAAGTATCACATTTTTGAATTTCTTTTTTCATTTATAAAATTTTCTATTTTATTTATTTTACTCATTTTTTTATTGAATTTTTTTAATCCAAACTTAGTATTAATAATAAAAAAAGATAATAATAAATCTTATTTTTTAAATTTAAAAAAAATCCAATTTTTTATTTTTTTTAGTTAAACAATATGAATCCAAACATAATAATAATTTCTAAAATAAATAAATAATAATAAATGAAGAAATCGAACAATGAAATCATTTAACACCAGATTTCCAAAAATAAGGAAAAAGAATACCTACTTGGAGTAGGTATTTACAATCCAAGAAAGTTGCACAGTTTTTCTTATTTTGAGGAATGTGATTCCTTTTCATATTACATAAAAAAAATGAACCAAACACAGTAATGTTAAAATAGGGAATCAGATTACTTTCCGAAGTCAGATTCCGTGTCAACCAAACGGGGCCTATGTGTTTTTTTATGAAAATTGAGGCATACCAAAAAATAAAATATATTCTTATTGATTGTTCGTACAAGATGCTAGATGCTATATGTTAACAAATCCAACAAGAGAGCATCTATCTATCTCATGAAAAATATACAGAGGTTTTATGAAATTATTATAATATTTTTTTATATTATAAAAAAGTAATTATTAATATGGAAAATAAATGTTCAATATAGCTCTATAAAAAACTTGAAGAGGATGACAAAATTTTGGAGATGTAAGTTAACATATTCTCCATTAATATATTATAAAAATATCACATAATTAATTTATTTATGTAAAACTGGTTGTAGAATTTGCTAGGCACTAGTCGGACAGTCAAGGGGCGCCTAGCGCCTAGACGGGGCCTAGTCGGCGCCTAGACATTTTTATTTTTTATAATATATTATTAAATGTTTATTATTTATAACATAAAAACTAATTATAAACATAAACTGAATAATGGTATAGTGGTTGGCTACTCTAGAAGTAACATAGAGGTCACTGGTTTGATCTTTCAAAAAAATATCAGCCTCCACTAGGTCTCAATCTAGAGGCCTCACAAACTACTAAGAACATCTCTACCACTAAGCTGAAGGAAACAATTGTAAAAATAACTTTACTAGTAACCATGTTATTGGCCGATTATACCCTATTCGGCTCGGCCGCCTAGAAAAAATATCAGCCTCCACTAGGTCTCGATCTAGAGGCCTCACAAACTAATAAGAACAGCTTTACCACTGAGCTGAAGGAAACAATTGTAAAAATAACTCGACTAGTAATATATAACCGTATTATTGATCGATTATACCCTATTACTCGACTAGTAATATATAACCGTATTATTGGCCGATTATACCCTATTCGGCTCAACCAGGCACCGCCTAGAGCCTAGACGGGCGCCTGGAGCGAATTCTACAACATGGTGTAAAAGACAATAATATAACTGCATAATAAAAAAAATTAAAATAAAAGACCATATAAGCAAAAATAAAAAAAAAATGAATGTGATGCCACGATTCAATTTTTTAATAAACCCTCAACAATTATAAAACCAATCAATTGCAGGCATTTTATACAAAGTTCTCATACTTAACATTGTTGTTTTTGGAACTACTACTACTTGGATTGGAATTTGAAGAAGAAAATCATATAACAAGTTACATGCAACATTTGGCAAGCAAATTTCCATTAGGCTGAGGAAACTTAAAATATGTAGGTTTTAAATTTACTCATTAATCTGTAAAAATTAAAAAGTGAATAGATAATATTAAGATCGTATGAGCACCAAGAAAACATGAATGATTTTAGCTACAAAAATTATACCAAAATAAATCAACAAATAAAAATAATAGTTTGAAGTATACAGAGATGGGATCAAGTGAGAACCAAAGTCTCATGTGAGAATAAAGAACCAATCTTAGCCATAAATCTAATTGATTTGAGTGGTCTGGATTGCTTCAAATTTTCGGTGGCAATCTTGTAATTTTTTATAAATTTTAGGATTGTGAGGTTATTTATGTAATTTGATAATTCTAATTAGAACATGTGAATTTCTTCTATTTCTCCTTCCCGTAAGTTCTCTCAGGTTTTCCTCTCCTTCTTGTAAGCTCTCTCCCTCTTCTCTTCTTTCTACTTCTTGTAAGTTCTCTCTCCCTCTCTTTCTCTTCTTTCTATGATTTTTTTTTTGCTTGATGTTCTTGGATGAAAACGCCGGTAAATATACGAGTGTGTTGTTGCAGTAAAAACGATGATGTGGAGATGAGGCGAACAACAAGACGATGAGCTAGACGACGCATTGGATCTGTGATTCAATTGTAGTCCTGCAGAGATGGCTAAACTTCAGTAGAGAGGAACTGAGAGAGAAACTCATAATTTTTTTGGGTTTAATTTGTAGATAGGATACTTGAGATTTTGAGTTCATGGGAGATAACTTAGTTATGGAGTTAAGAGTTTTTTCAAAACTGATTAGCACGAGATTAACGAGAGTATTTGCACGAGGAACGTTGTATTAGCACTACCATTACAGGTTTTAGTATTGTTGTAGATTAATTTTAGCACTATTGTGATCATTTTTAGCATGATTGAAGAATATTTTTTTAGCATTAACGTGATTAGTTCTATATTTTTTAATGTCCAAATTGTGTTAGCTCCATTTTGGAGTTTGTTTTACTAATTTATGAGACGGGATTATTTTTGGATTTATTTTGTATGTTGATGAGTTATATTAATGTTTGTGGGATTTTATTTGAATGGATGAAGGTTTTTTAAGGAACATCAACATCCTGACGAGGATCAGAGACTGCAAACTGAGCTATTGAAGATGTTGAACAATGAGATTGATACACAAGATGTTGAGATATCCCGCCCTGGCCTTGTTTCTGATTTGATGGAAGTCAAAATAGGACCCAGACATTCATCAAACTTCACTTCTTCGCCAGCAGTACAGTTAGTTCCCAAGCACGATAGATAGCAAATATGGTTTTTTTTTCAGGCACATTAATTCCTTGAGGCTGGTTCTATTCATTGTACAAAAAGAGGATCATATCTGTGAAGCATATATATGTGTGTGTAACAGTTTTTCTTTAATCTGCAGCTGTGAAATGACCATTATTTTTGCTTAATAGTTAATTCTACTCCGCTTGATTATTGCTGGAAGACATATAAAACAGAACTACTCGATGAGAAGCAATCTAAAGAAAAAGTTAAAGTTAGCTAGGCAATAAAAATTAGGCTTCAATTGAGTTCATCCATTTAAGGTAAAGATCTCTTGTGATTTCACTTCAACAGCACGTGCTTAATTTTGAACGGAAATCTTGCTTGGAGCAATGAAGTAGGGCTTGACCCTAAAGATGCTGATGATATTTTTTATTGTAATGCTAAACAATTATCATGCTAAACAAGGGTCATGTTAGTGCTAAAATAAGTCATGGCGGTGCTAAAATAGGGAATGATAATGCTAAAACCCTAAATTGAAAAATATACACGTAAATCACATATAAAATGCTAAACTCTAAACTACAGTGCTAAAAACGAAAGATCATGAAGCACAAAAAGATGTCGATGATATTTTTTTATTGTAATACTAAATAATTTTCATACTAAACAAGGGTCATATTAGTGCTAAAATAAGTCATGACAGTGCTTAAATATCATGATTCGGGCAGAGAGAAGGACCGCCTTCCGCAAGTTGGGCTGTCGAATATGATGAATGAACAAAGTAACTTGCCATGTTAATGTTGATTTTATTTTCCCACCGATGAGAAAAAATTAAAGTATCCTTTTTTGTTTAGAAGCAAGGTAGCATGTATAGCTATATTCAAGAAGGGTCTAATTATTTCGTTGGTTTATGCGGTTTGCATTCTTGTTAGAATTCCTACAATACATATTTGTCATATCTGGCCATCGTTGGCCAATACTCACTTGCTGGAGATAGATAACTTACTCAATTAATGAGACACTGTTATTTTGGGTTTTAACACTTGGAATTGAATTGCATAATGAAAAGGAGGATTAATGGTGGCACCGTGAACAGCTGAAGGATGGTTAATTTAGTTTAGTTTATAAGTCTATTTAAATATTATTATACATTTGTAAAATAAAATATTATTATATAATCATATACAATGTTAAACTCTAAACTACAGTGCTAAAAACGGAAGATCATGAAGCATAAAAAGATGCCGATGATATTTTTTTATTGTAATGCTAAACAATTGTCATGCTAAACAGGGGTCATGTTAGTGCTAAAATAAGTCATGAGGTGCTAAAATAGGAAATGGCAATGCTAAAACCCTAAATTGAAAAATATATATACACATAAATTCTGAGTATTCATATATTGATAACTCAACATGTAACAGTGTTTGTTTGTGGTTTTTTTATAATGTCGATGATATTTTTTATGCTAATGTTAAAAAAGAGTCATGCTAAAATAAATCATGATAATGCTAAAAAAAAGTCATGACAGTGCTAAAATAGGAAATGACCTGAATCAAAATTGTCTGCCACTTTAGCAACTACGAATTTTACATATCACGCATGCATTATGTTGTATTGAAATTCACAAAAAAAATGAAAAAATCATTATATATATAGTGAAAAGTTCTTGATTTATTAATATGAAATTACAAAAATAAAAATAAAATATCAACTATTTATCCTGATGTCTATAGACCAATAAATGTAGACATGCAGTTTAATTAGAAATGCTGCTTATAGCTAGCTCGATGAAATTGTTAAATTAAAGATAGTTTCATTTCTCGTGCTGAAAACACAATAAACAAAAAATAGTATACAAGAAATCAATTTAATTATGAAAATTATGGGTCGGTGTGTATACGTTCGTAACTTCCTATATTAATAAACTAGCATATTCTACGCCGCAAGTACATATTAATTCGCTGATTATTTATATAATTTTTTTTCCCCATTGTGAAAAATGTAACGATATCGTTTTGTGTGTGATATAGTTACATAAATATATTTTATGCTCATTGAAATCACAGCTTGTGCTGTTAGTAATTGAAATAATTCTTTGTATTATTTGATTATTGTTGATTTTCAGATGCAAATTTGGATGTCCATGTTAATTTGAACAAGAGATCGTCTTAAATAATAGATTCTTTAGAATACAACACCTTTTTTTCTTCTATGACTTATGATAGCCAATCCATTTCCTAAATCTTATATATTTAGTTTTCATCTCATAAATAAAATTTGAAAAAAGAACATGCTGGATGTTTAAATTATTGTGTTACACTTTTATGTGTGTGTATATAAAATAAAAATGACAGTGCTAAAATAGAAAATGACAGTGCTAAAAAAGGTCATAACAGTGCTAAAATAAGAAATGACAGTGCTAAAACCCGAAATTGAAAAATATACACGTAAATTCTAAGTATCTATATATTTTCCAATTTTACCCTTACTAAGATTCAGGGCAGCGAAGTTGGACGTTATTACGAGATTGCCACCGCATTTTTTAAAATATGGAACAGATCTAGGCCGTCCAAATATACCGGATCTATGGCTAGATTGGTTATCGGTTCTCACCTAGGATGTGGTTCCTTCTGGAACCCAACCCTATATATATATATATATATATATATATATATAGGGAAATGATCAAATAGGAACCAAATCCCCCCGTGAGAACCTAAGAACCAATCCTAACCTTAGATTTGATTAGATCTAATGACCATAATTTAGTCAAAGTTTTAGTCAAAGTAAAGTGGCAAACTTGTAATATTTGAGAACTTAATGAAGGCAGGGTTATTTTCGTAATTTAGAAATTCAGTTATGTTTTTTCGGATTTTGAGCCCAATTTTCAGAATTAAATAGACAACGCTTTAAAACCGTTGTCTTTTCTAGCGTGGTATTAATATGCTAACATGAAAGATTTATATTGCTAACATCAACAGATTTTGTTGCTAACATGAGGTAGACTCATATTGCTAACTTGACGAGATCATAATATTAAATTGACATGTATTAAACACCACACATATAACATTGGACCATATTTAAAATAATATTGTGTAACATCATTCATACATACAATATATTGCTAATATGTTAGATAATATACACACTGCTAATATGTGACTAATAATTTGCTAATATGTTAGTAACATGTTGCTAATATGTGAATAATGATAGGCTAGTATGACTTAAATTCTCAAATATTACAAGTTTTCAAAATATTATTAAACATTGATAAAATTATTCAAAATAATATTAAGCATTGATAAAATTATAATTGTTTATGAACCTGACTATATATAGCTCATACTTTAACTATTTTCTCATGAAAGCAACTTAAAATTGAAAGTCGTGCATAAAAAATTTCATGTTAGCAACATAAACACAAGATATGAGCAATATTGTAATATCATATTAGCAAATGTCTGACAGTTACGAGTTGAATATACGTGAAAAAAAAGTTTTTTGTATTTTTCATTAATTTTTGCTCAAATAAACATATGCACTATAGATCTTAAATGAAAGAGTATGAAAAAATCTTTAATTTGATATATTTTTTGCATAAACTGGATAAAAAATGAGTAATTTATGATTATTTAAAGTTTTTAAGAATTTTTTAAAAGATGATGACATTACTTTATAAAAAAAATCTGGAATTACCCCTTATATTTCAAATTTTACATATTTACGATTATGTCACCGGCTTTTTATCCGTCATATCATCAAAATCCTTGAATTTGATTGGTTTTTAGGTTCTCACGTGAGGATTGGTTCCTATTTGAACTCACCGCTATATATATATATATATATATATATATATATATATATATAGAGAGAGAGAGAGAGAGAGAGAGGAAGTTGGTGCATAGCCATCAAGGGAAGGCATATCCGCATATGACATCATCTACAAATTTGTTTAAAGGTTTCATCTTCATCAGTTCGACCACGAATTCTCTTCTTCCTAGTTCTTGGACAAATTATTTCATCCACATAATGAAAAATGACGATAAATAAAATAACCATTTAAAATTAAATTAGGTAATTGCGGAATTGTGGAGAAGGAAATTGGGGTCGTTAATTTAGTCAATTTAGCCACCCAATGTTGCATTAGTATTCAGAAAATAAACTTTCCACTATACAACAATTAAGTAATTTATTTATTCAAACGAATGTGTATGTGTGACCGTGTGTTGTTTGATTGTATGTAAACTTGTGTGTGTGTGTGTGTATATATATATATATATATTATAAGGATATTCATTTGTGAATATTAGCATAGTGTATAATTTGTGGATAAATCATATCTATTAAATTTGTTAAATTGGTGGTTACGTATGATTAATTTTATTTTAACTGCGCTTTTATAGTTATTTCATTTATGTTATTCTTACGTTTCAGAGTGCTCCAATTGTTATTTCGTAATGCTTTTAATTATTACATTTATAACACCTATAAGTTAATTTGGAGAGAAAAATGGCATAATATATTCTTATGTTATTTTTATATTTTAAAATGTGTTAATTTGTTATTTCTTAATTTTTTTTTCACAATGAAGATGTTCTTATAAAATAAAATTGGTGATTTGATATGTTTGACCTTAAGTGCAATAATAAAAATGCGGACCTTGCTATTGGGACGGAGGAGTAAGATTTTTCTTAAAGGTATTTCTATTTACACCAGAACTTTTTTCTTTTTCACACCACAAACAAAATAATGCAAAAATAATTATTTTTGAGATTACTAAAATACTCATTTTTTTACTTCAACAAACTACAATTTTTTTTTTCCACACCAAAAAAATAAAATAATAATATAATAATAAAAAACATTAGCTTAATCTATCTTCTTCCAATTTGACAACACGAGTTTGCATATATTTTTACTTCAATACCTTAGTTTCTCAAACTTTTAATTCAAGGACATTGTGTTTAAATCAACCATAGGGGTGGAAACGAATAAAAAATAAGTAATATAAGTGATTTCTTATTGTTTGAACCGATTTTTTTTTAAGAATCCTATCGAGTTTGCACATTTAAATCGTTGAAAGGAGTTCAAAAATTATTGTTTGAATGTTATGAAAGCGGTTTCGAAAATTATTTTCGACCCTATAATACTAGGTTCATTTCCGACCATATAATACTAGATTTAAAAACAAGTATTTGAACATACCATTATGAGTTCATAATCTTATTTTTGAATAATCTTTATTGCGTTCAAAAACTTGTTTCTGAACAGCCTTCATTGTGTTCATCTCTTAATTTTAAAATAATATAATAAAAAAAAACATTAGCTTAATCCATCTTCTTCCAATTTGACAACATGAGTTCGCATATATTTTAAACTTCAATACCCTAATTTCTCAAACTTTGAATTCAAGGACACTGCATTTAAATGAACCATAGGGGTGGAAATGATGGAAAAACGAGTAATATAAGTGATTTTATATTGTTTGAACCAATTTTTTTTTGTTTTTCGAGAATTCTATCGAGTTTGCATATTTAAATCACCGAAAGGAGTTCAAAAATTACAATTTGAATGTCACGAAGGCTGTTTGGAAAATTATTTTCGACCCTATAATACTAGGTTCATTTTCGATCATATAATACTAGATTCGAAAATAAGTTTCTGAACATACCATTATTACGAGTTCGGAAACTTGTTTCTAAACGACCTTTGTTGCGTTCAGAAACTTATTTCCGAACGACCTTCATTGTGTACATTTCTTAATTTTAATTTTTTTTTAAGTTGAAGGGTATAATAATCTTTCAGTGTGGTGTGTAAAGAAAAAATAAAAAAAAATAAGAATTTTTGTGGTGTGTAAAGAACACAATATGGTATAAATAGAAACACAGTTTTCTTAATTCCCTTCAAATTAATAATGACCATTGATTATAACAAATTAATGGATATATTTTATTCACAATTTACACACAATGTCTAAGTTCATATGCTAATACTGCCTATATTAGACTAGCCACAACGGTGACACCCACTCGGGTGTCACCAGAAACGACAACACACTTTTAAAAAAAAAATGGAAAAGTCATGGTAAAGCAGCAACCAGTCGGCCAGCCGACCCCAGGTTGATGTCACGCCCCTGTACACGTGGCACCCTCTGATTGGGTGCCACTTTATATATATATATATATATATATATATATATATATATATATATTAATAATTTAAAATTTAAATAATTTATATAATTAAAAAAAATTCATAGTTTTTTTTTCTATATAAATGGAGCCAATTTTGATTATGTTTTTTTTTCTAATTGCAGCTTAATTAATTATATTTATTTTATTTTAACTCTTATAATTTTCATTTTGTTGTCAAATAAATTATGAATTTATAATTGTATGAATATTTTTTTTAATTTTGAATTTAAAAAATGTATCAAATAAATTAATTTTGATTTTTTAAATATAGTAAAAATTATTATTAATAATATTTTATTTAAAAAATAAAATGATAAATATTTTATATAGATTGGAAGAAAGAGATTAATATTTTAATTGAATGTCAGGTTGGATGAGTGTCACTGATGGAGTGTAAATTTTAAAATATTGGAGGTTGTGGATGTGGAGGAGAGAGAAATTAATATTTTATTTGAGGGTTGGGTTGGATGAATGTCACTGATGTGGATAGCCTTATAATAAGGTAAATATTCTATGATTTTCGAATATTGATACCACGAGAATTTCTATATATACCAACCAATAAAATAATCCATAAATAATTATTTGTAAAATTATTGAAATAGTACTAAGTTACAATAAAAATAATTTTAAAATAAAATAAAAATTACAAAAGAACGGAATTGAAAAAAATTAGATTTGTTTCTCGCCCAACCTTCTTCTCGATGGCCAGACTTCTTCTTTTTCCACCGCCATCGGCCATCTTCTTCCCCAGCAATCCGCCGGAGATCTTCTCTCCCCAGCCATATTTTTGCCTCACCAATACCAATACAACAAACTTTAACATGCCTCCGCCGTCAAGCAGACCTCCGTTGACCCGTGTTTGAAGTTTACAGCTCGAACCTCGAACCTATTTCTTTGGATTCAGAAAATATTTTTTGAACCCAAAGAAAAGAGTTCAAAAAAGGTTTTCTAAACACCCCCCTCATGGTGGTTCGATTTCGTTACATTTTTGAATCTCATTCTTTGGATTCGGAAAATATTTTCCGAACCCAAAGAATGGGGCTTCAAAAAGATTTTCCGAACCCAAAGAAGGTATTTGAATTTTACAGTTCGAAGAAGCAATTGTCGATGTCGTGGTCCTCATCATCTTTTTTGCCGGAAATGTGTTCATGGTTGGAGATGAGAAATTTTCATTTCTAGTCAAGTGATTCCAGTTCCATGTTGATAAAATCAACAGTCGTAACTTTCCTCATAGCTGAAATCGTTGTCTTTGCTGAAATTGGAACGGTAATGAAAGTTGCGGGTTGAGTGAAGACCGGTGCTCCGGCAGCGGCTGTTCATCATCGTTTTTTTTTATCTTTTATGTTTTATTAATTGAAATCTTATTTTTAAGTTTTGTATATTGAAGGATAAAATAGTCTTTTATCAGCGGTGTATAAAGAAAAATAATAAAAAAATTGAACAATTTGTGTGATGTCTAAAGAAATTGTTATGGACTGTGAATAGAAACACCAATACAAATAGTGACGGAGCCATGAATTCTTTCCAGGGCACTCAACTAATTATGATATACAAATATATAGAAAGGTAAATATTAAATTAGAAGTTGATATAATATACTATAATCACAAATAAATAGTTGTTTAGAGGCTTGGAGCTAACAACCATTTAAAAAAAGCTACAAATGTTTAATCAACTTATTAGCAAATACTGTATGATATAATAATTAACTAAATTATAAAGCTAATTAATGATGGATAAATATAAGTAAAAAGAAACTAAAACAAGCCATCCATGATAGTAAAAAAACATGAAAAGTGAACTGTAAGAATTGATAAAGTAATTCAGCCTTAAAAGAATAAGTTTTTTTTTACACAAAAGCTACTGTCATAAATCTTATATTCAATAATGGAAAAAATAAAATGTTCTCAACTCAAAGATGGAGATCTAGATTTAAGGGAAAAATTAAATAAATAAAATCAACAATTTAAACTTAATATAACCATATTTGGTGAATGTTGATAAAAATAATGAAGAAGAAGAATGAAAGAGCTCTTTGTCATAGTTGTCTGTACTAGGAAATGGAGAAATAAAAGTTATTATTTTTTATTTTTATAGTTAAAATATTAAATTACTAAATTATTCTTAATTTTTGAAAAAAATTCAAGAGGGCCCAATGCCCCACTACCCACAGTGGCTCCGCCCCATCATACAAATATACAAGTGTAAATGGATAAAAGTGAGCAAAAGTAAATAGTGATTGAGAAAAAAAATATTACTTAAAGATTAAGATGGAGTTTTATGGGTAATTTAGAGTGTAAATGTCTTAAAATCCCCCATGACACACTTAGTCCCATATCCTATCATTGTGTAAATATATTTTCACATTTATTACTAACAACATAAAAATATGCGTGCGCACACGCACACACACATAGATAGTGTGTATATATATTGAGGTATAAAAGATTATTGAAAATTATAAATTTATAAATTAACCGTAGCTTACAATTGCTTATGATTATTTAATTAATCTTACGAGTGTATATATATATATATATATATATATTGATACGACTAAAATAATGCTTCGATTATACATATCGGTGCGATTACCTTTTAAAATATTGCTATTGATTTATAAATGGGTTACGATATATAAATGGCATACGATTACCTTTTAAAATATAAATGGTTTACGATTACTTTTTAAAATATAAATTAACCGTAAGTTATTGTTATTGATTTATAAATTGTTGGAAAATAGGATTTAATAAAGTGAGTGTGATTCATTTTATCCGATTTTTCGTGATCGGGATATTTAATTTTGGAGGAATTAAATACCGTACGATTGCTCTATGTCGTGAGTAGATAATCGTAGTATTTTTATTTGCTCAAATCCGATTTTCGGTGAGTGAGAAATAAATGGTTAAAGTTGGTCACACGATTGGGCATTTATGGTGTGTGGATAATGTGTTTAAAACACATTAAATAATCTCACATTGATTTCTTAATCAAATTAAGAAGTGTATTTAAGTGTATTAACACTTAAGTGAAGTAATCAAGTGCACAAGGATGTGGGCCATGAGCCCACACGCGCACACACACGCGCGCCCGCCCGTGCCCTTGCCCGGCTCATCTCGTCTCGTCCTCGTCCTCGTCCTCGATTGTATCTTTGTCGGGTATGCACTTAACAGTAGTGCATATCGTTTTCTTATTCATAAATCGAAGATTCCCGAGTTGATTGAAGGGACGATGATGGAGTCGAGGAATACTATATTCTTCGAGAATGTCTGTCCTTGATTGTATCTTTGTCGGGTATGCACTTAACAGTAGTGCATATCGTTTTCTTATTCATAAATCGGAGATTCTTGTTTTCTTATTCATAAATCGGAGATTCTTGAGTTGACTGAAGGGACGATGATGGAGTCGAGGAATGCTATATTCTTCGAGAATGTCTGTCCTTGATTGTATCTTTGTCGGGTATGCACTTAACAGTAGTGCATATCGTTTTCTTATTCATAAATCGGAGATTCCCGAGTTGACTGAAGGGACGATGATGGAGTCGAGGAATGCTATATTCTTCGAGAATGTCATATCGTTTTCTTATTCATAAATCGGAGATTCTTGAGTTGACTGAAGGGACGATGATGGAGTCGAGGAATGCTATATTCTTCGAGAATGTCTGTCCTTGATTGTATCTTTGTCGGGTATGCACTTAACAGTAGTGCATATCGTTTTCTTATTCATAAATCGGAGATTCCTGAGTTGACTGAAGGGACGATGATGGAGTCGAGGAATGCTATATTCTTCGAGAATGTCTATCCTTGCAAGAATAAGGATAGGGCAGAAGGTAGTTCTGAGAAACGAACCTCTGAAGCTACTACTAGTTCTGATCCTTTGGATGAAGAACCGAGACGTAGTAAGCGAGCTAGGACGGCTAAGACCTTTGGTCCGGATTTCATCACCTATATGCTAGATGATGAGCCAAAGTCTTTGAAAGAAGCTCTATCTAGTCCAGATACTGCATTCTGGAAAGAAGCTATCAACAGTGAAATTGATTCCATCATGCAAAATCACACTTGGGAGTTGACAGATCTCCCAAGTGGGTGTAAGCCGTTAGGATGCAAATGGATCCTAAAACGCAAAATCACACTTGGGAGTTGACAGATCTCCCAAGTGGGTGTAAGCCGTTAGGATGCAAATGGATCCTAAAACGAAAATATAAGGCAGATGGTTCTGTTGACAAGTATAAAGCTCGTTTGGTTGCCAAAGGCTTTAAACAAGAAGAGGGGTATGATTTCTTCGATACCTACTCACCAGTAACAAGGATTACATCTATTCGGGTGCTTTTAGCGATTGCTGCTTTGCACAATCTTGAAATTCATCAGATGGATGTAAAAACTGTGTTTCTGAATGGTGAGTTGGAGGATGAAATATACATGGAACAACCTGAAGGGTTTGTTGCACCAGGGCAAAAACAAAAGGTGTGTAAGCTTGTTAGATCGTTGTACGGTCTGAAACAAGTACCTATTCAGTGGCACCTGAAGTTTGATAACGTGATGTTATCAAATGGTTTCAAAATCAATGCGTGTGATAAATGTGTGTATATAAAGAGCAGTTCTAATGGCTATGTCATAGTCTGTCTTTATGTAGACGACATGTTAATCATGGGCAGTGGACACCAAGTGATTGTTGAAACTAAACAAATGTTGAAACGAAACTTCGACATGAAAGATATGGGCTTAGCCGATGTGATTTTAGGGATCAAGATAGTACGGACAAGTGGTGGAATTGTCTTAACACAATCTCATTACATAGAGAAAGTGCTTAAGAAATTCAACGCTTTTGATAGTCCGCCGGCTAAGACCCCGTTGGAACTCAATGTACACTTGAGTAAAAATCGAGGAGAACCGGTAGCTCAAGAAGAATATGCAAGGGTCATTGGGAGTTTGATGTACATCACTAACTGCACTAGACCTGATCTTGCATGTTCTGTGAACAAGTTGAGTCGGTACACGAGCAATCCTAGCAAAGAACATTGGAAAGCTCTAGTACGAGTTCTAAGATACTTGAAGTATACTTTGAACTTCGGGCTGCAGTATACAAGGATTCCTCCTGTACTTGAAGGGTACAGTGATGCGAATTGGATATCAGACACAAAAGACTCATTTTCGACTAGTGGATTTGTTTTCACTATCGGAAGTGGAGCAGTGTCGTGGAAATCCACGAAACAGACTTGTATAGCCCGTTCTACCATGGAATCTGAGTTTATCGCTTTGGATAAAGCGTGTGAAGAAGCTGAATGGCTTCGCAATTTTCTAGAAGACATTCCATGCTGGAAAAAACCAGTGTCGTCAGTGATGATTCACTGTGATAGTCAAGCGGCTATCAGAAGGGCACACAATGCTATGTACAATGGTAAGTCTCGACACATACGTCGAAGGCATAATACTGTAAGGCATATGATCTCAAGTGGGATTATCTCAGTTGACTATGTGAAGTGAATAGATAATCTAGCGGATCCGCTAACCAAAGGGTTAAACCGAGATCAAATGGCTAAGTTGCTAGAGGAAATGGGTTTGAAATCCACACTCTAAAAGTGCTTGTAGTGGCAACCCAACCATGATGACTGGAGATCCCAAGAACTTGGTTCAATGGGAAAACTAAGCTACAAACATTCGGTTTGGTAGCACTTGGAAAATTATAAGTGTACATTTCCCTGTGGGCAAACCAAGTGCACATCTGTCAATGTGGTGAGGATAAGTCATATAACTTTTAATGATTCCTAAACCTAATGAGGTTGAGTATGGTAGGATACTCGGAAGAGGAGATCACCTATATAAGTGAGAAGTGGGGCCGCTTCTAAAGAGATACTTATGAACTCAAAGAAGTTGTCCATGGCCTGAAAAGGACACAAACGTGAGAACAGATAATGTTTGATATACAGCTGTTTTCAATACTATTGTCTCGGTATACACTAAGGATGTATAGTTCAAGGCATCATGTCCACTAAACAGCCGGTATACTCGATAATGTTGGAAGATGGAAGGTTCAAAGTGACAAGCTACCTATCCTGGTGCAATTGTGTTTCTAAGAGAACTGGGCTGCTTGTCTGCATACATGCATGTATTATTTCCACTCATGTGGGGGATTGTTGGAAAATAGGATTTAATAAAGTGAGTGTGACTCATTTTATCCGATTTTTCATGACCGGGATATTTAATTTTGGAGGAATTAAATACCGTACGATTGCTCTATGTCGTGAGTAGATAATCGTAGTATTTTTATTTGCTCAAATCCGATTTTCGGTGAGTGAGAAATAAATGGTTAAAGTTGGTCACACGATTGGGCATTTATGGTGTGTGGGATAATGTGTTTAAAACACACTAAATAATCCCACATTGATTTCTTAATCAAATTAAGAAGTGTATTTAAGTGTATTAACACTTAAGTGAAGTAATCAAGTGCACAAGGAGGTGGGCCATGAGCCCACACGCGCGCGCCCGCCCGTGCCCGAGCCCGAGCCCGAGCCCGTGCCCGAGCCCGACCCCGTGCCCGGCTTGTCTCGTCCTCGTCCTCGTCCTCGGACTTAGATCTTGGCAATTGGACTTTGGGTGTACGTGGGCTTCCAGGGCTTAGCCGTATCAATTTTACGGTAGCGAAACAGTCGGGGCGTGGAGCGGGTTGGCGGATCGACTATCCGGGTCTATAACAGCTGTGGACCGGGTCGTGGGTGCACATGGTGCATGTCCAGTTTGAAAGGTGTAACTCCCATGAGTTAATAGCCTTCAAGTGAGTAACTGCTACTGGAGCTGGTGGAGTTAGTGGGCTGGACAGAAATCGAAAGTAACTCCTGTCGGGAGTCAAAGTCTGCAGCTGCGCTGAACACGTGTCGGGATCCGAGCCGACAAGGGACACCTGTCGGGATCTGCAGAAGGTAACTCCTGGAGGGCTTAATGGCAGAGCTATAACTCCAGGGGGGTTACAACACCAGGTTTGAATGCCCTCAAACCCTAGCTGTCCCCTGCAGTGGAGATGTGCCTATAAATAGGACATCCTGCATGGATCCAAATGCTACATTCTGCACAATCATATTGCTTGCACACAAAGTTCTCTTCGAGTCTACAACCTCTCAGTTCTCTACATTATCTAGCTCGTCGGAGCCTTGCCGGACTTGTGGTGCTACTGCCGGAAGGACGAAGCCGTTTCATCTTTGAAAGACAACCGCCGAACCGTGAGCACTAGCCGGGGCGTATTTGTCTTGCGGAGAGAGGTCCCCTCGACTCGGCTTGCCGGAACCAGAATATGCACATCGGTTCTTTACTTTATTTCAATTCAGTTATATATTGTAATTGTTTGTTCCTCTACACTTCTACCTTTCTGTACTTCCTTTGTAATTCCAGCGAAGTTAATACACTACTACATAAATGGGCTATGGTTAACATTTAAAATATAAATGGCCTACGATTACATTTTAAAACATAATTGGCCTATGATTAAATGTCATTGACCTATGATTATCTTTTAAATATAAATGGTCTACAATTACATTTCAAAAGTTATGATTATTTTAAGTTTTAAAACAATACGATTTCAAAGCATACAATTATTTCTTATTTAGCTACGATTGAAAAAAATAAGCCTGCAATTTTAAAACTTACGATTCGTTTCACTACTTCACTACAATATAATGCATTTATTTATTGTATAAGAGAAGTGATTATTGAACTCCATTAAATAAAAAAAAAGAGGTAGATAAAGTTATCTGGGAATATAATTCCTACAAATGTGATTTTGAGAAAAATGAATGCTATATATTATTTATTACGTGTTTGGAACATAATAAAAAAATTGTGAGGATTCCCATTTTATAATTTTTTTTTATCAAAATTAATCAAGTAAATTTATTAAGATATATTAATAATATTGCAGACTTGTAATCCATGAGTATTCTTCACTCATTTTATGGGAGAGGCCTGAGTTCAATCATCATTCTTCTTCTCTAATTAAAAAATACTAATAATTAAGAAAATGTATAAATAAATAAAGATATATTAATAATTAAAAATATATACTAAATGGGTGAGTTCGATCACCCATTTAATTTATTGTTTGATTTATATATATATATATATATATATATTAATTTTAACTTCGTAATCCTTACATATAATAATTAGGGATAAAGTCCAAATTGGCAAATTGGCCACTAAACTTATTTGGGGGGCTCAATTGGGTCACTAAAACTTTTTTGGGCTCAATTGGGCCACCGCAGTGTTAAAATTGGCTCAATTGGGCCACCGTGTGACGGAGCCCATTAGGGCTCCGTTAAGTGTTGCAAAAACGACGTTGTTTTGATCTTTTTTTACCCGACCCAATACCCCGACCCACTCTCAATCCAAAAACCCGATCCAAGCTTCAAAAATCAACAAAATATCGAAAATTGGGGATTTCATTTTTCTTTCCATTTCCTTTTAATTTTCTATTTTTTCCTTTAATTTTTATTTTATTTTCTGTTCTTTGTCCAAAATCGTCAGCCCCAAATCACCCCATCGCTGAAATCGAACCTTCCTGGGATTCTAACTCGTTCCCAGCTACTCAAACAATCAACTACGCCTACCTGCTCTCCTCCTTTCACCCCGCCGGCAACCAATCCTTCTGCCAGAGCATCTCCGGCCTCTCACGGGTCATCTCCGTCAGATTCTACCCCTCTCTCACTCCTCGGGTCCAAATAATCAAACCAACACTCCTCTACACCCCCATCTCGACCCAGCCCCCCACATTCTCAAAGACACAACAAGAAACCACCCTTTCAACTCTTGCAACGTCCAGCAGCCCACATAACCATTCCCACATCCCAACAGTCACAAAACCCCAACACACATACCTCATATTTCCAAATGTTTTAGAACCAAAGAAAGCAGGGGAAGGAGATACAGATTTATCGAAAGAATTAGAAGAGGTTTCATCCTCAAATCTAGAAGAGGGGGAGAGCTTCCTCCTCTCCGACCTCCAACATCTCCGCTGCCACCGTTTCCGACAGCTCCACTGGTTGCTAACGACGATATTGTTGATCCTCCAGCTTCCCGCATCATTTTCTTCTCTCTCTCTATTGATTGGGATGTATTGATTAGTTTCAAATGAATAGGTGATTAAAGAACCCTAACTCCTTTCAAATGAACATCTGGCACAACATTATTGATTTGGGATGGTGGGAGGATTTGTGGAATTTTTGATTTTGGGGATTTCGCAAAGAACCCTAACTACATAATTTGGGATTTGAAATCCCCAAATTAAGAGATTTGATTTTGTGCATTTTAGATCGTTGGGTCGGGTTTTTGGATTGAGAGTGGGTCGGGGTATTGGGTCGGGTAAAAAAAGATCAAAACGACGTCGTTTTGACAATACTTAACGGAGCCCTAACGGGCTCCGTCACACGGTGGCTCAATTGAGCCAATTTTAACATTGCAGTGGCCCAATTGAGCCCAAAAAAGTTGTGGTGACCCAATTGAGCCCCAAATAAGTTTAGTGGCCAATTTGGACCTTATCCCTAATAATTATATGAATCATTTTTTTTTTATCTTCGACCACTTCTCATGTAATTTATGCATTTAATTATTTGAAATTGATTACCAACACATAATATATATATATATATATATTTATGTATTTATGTATCTATTATACATATAATCATTCTATATTTTTTCATGTAATTTTTTATAAAGATTGTTATATTATATATGTAATAGAAACAAACTTTAAAATATATTATAATCTATATTATATAGAAACGAAAAAAAAGTTGATTGTGTTTTAATGGATATATATTATGATATATATATATTTGAGAACTTCACATTATATAAAATATAATATTCAAAATAGTAGGTGGACATTTTCTTATTCCATAAAAGCAAAATATTTTCGGCAGGTATTAATATACAATATTATATTAAATTTGCAGGTTTGTATAACTAATGAATTTATAATTAATTAAATATTTAATATAAATTGACTGAATTACCATTATAAATGGGAGGGAAAAAATGTGATACACAAGTGTGTTATAATATAGGTATATATAGATATATAGATTATAGCATTACTACAATACACAATAGAAAATGAGAGGCATGGATCCGAAATCCGGATTGCAACGCATGGAGAAAGCAAATGGTGAATATGATCCGACCCGAAAACCGGAAAGGAAGCGGACCAATGAGAGCGCAGAAAGAGATCGTATCCCGACCCGGCTTCTCGTCCACTAGTTCTGATACTAACCCGTTGCTCTGCCGCCTTCCTAATGATCTCCTCGCCACGTGGCGCCCTCTCCACGACTCCCCCTTTTGTTTTTTCTTTTTTCTTTTATTAAAATATCCCAACAAAAAAAAAAAACTTTCTTCCCTGCCAAACCTCATTTGCCAAAAGCCTATTCTCTCTCTCTCTCTCTCTCTCTCTCTCTAGAACCTCCCAGATTTGCTTCTCCGAATAATCAATCCTTGCTGTGGTTTTCTAGCTGGACTCAACTCTCTCACCTCTTCTTCCGCTTTATATTCGATTTCCCGGTGAGTTCTCCGGCGAGCTTCGTTTACAAGAGAAGAGATCAGCTGTGTGTGTGTTCTTATTCATTAGATTGTGTAATTCGTTTGTAATTCGAATTTCGTTTGGTTCTCTGTGAGATTGAAATCTCGAGGGTGAAGACTGTAAGTCGAAGATGAAGTTTGTTAGAACTGATTTAGTATTGGTATCACAGTTATTGATTTCCCCTCTATTAACCTTTGGATTACAGGAAAAATGAATAAAATTTGTGACAGATTTATTGTTTTGAATTAGCTACTTGATGTCATTTTTCATATGGATTTTGGCATGACAGGGAATT
Organism: Perilla frutescens; assembly: GCA_026008535.1. Taxonomy (NCBI): domain Eukaryota; kingdom Viridiplantae; phylum Streptophyta; class Magnoliopsida; order Lamiales; family Lamiaceae; genus Perilla; species Perilla frutescens. Next base: position 51,083,215 of record BRKX01000002.1, read on the forward strand.
TATCAGTTATTCATTGCAACTATGCTATGCATTCTTCTGCTTTAATCTTTCCTTTTATATTTCGGTTTGAAAGGATGAAGAGCTTGATTCCTTTTCGTTTGTATTACTTTAGCTAGTCAAATTCATTTCATTATGTCTTACGATTCTTATTGCTTCCTGTGTTCTAATCTGCAAGTAGGAACGAGATGTTTTGTTTTCTCTCTTTGTGATTTCTTTATTCTTGGCTTTTAATATTTTTCGGTTTGCTTGTTTCTTGGTGGATATTTTGAACAGAGGTGAAAGAAGATCTGTACATAAACATGAAGAAAACTGCATACAGTTTCAGTCCTGGTTGACTACTCAAAGGAATGACAGATTTGTGCATGTATGAGGTAAGTTCTCCAATTTCATTTGTCATATTGGTTACACATCACTTCACTACTATATCAAAGGAAAAATGTAGGAACTCTTAATATAACATCTTCTCTTTCATCGTTATTTTATGCTTAGCTATCAGCAAAAGGTTCTGACCAGATTGTAAAAGCATTGCCTTGACCAAAAAAATGCGTTCATTGAAGGATTTGTACTTCATATCATCTTCATCTGATATTTTTTCCACAGTCCATGGATATAGAATGATGGCCACAACACATAACGATTTGTGGAATTTCTGTTCTCATGCAAAGCATGTTTTGTTATGAGATGTGTCCATACTAACAGTGTGAACTGTGAACTCATGTCAATGTCAACACGGACATGGATCATTGAGTAAATGAACTTTCTAATTACAAAGAATAGTTATAGATCCGTTTGTGCTCGTTCTCAAGAAACATATAGTTTTATAATATCACTGACAAATTTTCAAATGAGCCAAATTAGTAGGTTTATGTATCAATCATCAAATTTTGAATTCAGCAGAAAAGAATGGCAGGATAGCATGTTGCAAATATTACACGCAGTTGTTTTTGATCTGGTGTTTCCTTTACTTACCCTTTTTGTTTTCATTTGGTATTTAAAGATTTGAGATGGTATCTATGGTTAGTTTTGGATTATTTTGTTTTCAGTATTTAAGCATAATAATGTAGATTACTCCATGTATGATGTTACACCAAATATTTGATAGATATAAACTGTACTTTTATGAACTGGCCATGACCTTTGTCAATAGTAGAAAAGCTGCCGTGGTAAATGCTAGTCCTGCCAATTTGTGCAAGAGTAGAGTGGATTCATTCACGGATCACAGACTAAATGCAACATAATATATTTATTCAATTTGAGGATAATAGTGTATCTGTTTAGTGAGTCCTAGTTGCCTCTTATTTCTTAAATTGCTCTCGAATATTTTTCACTTGCTAGGCTAAGTAATGCTCGCTACTTAATATGTTCAGGAGTCTCTCAGGAATGCACTAATGATATATGTAACTCTTCAAAAGGATTGGACAAAATATAAGTTAAAATACATGTTCTGAATTTGCTTATGATTCATACCATGGCTGAAAGGCTGGGTAATGTTTTATTTTATATTCTCATTTGCACCACTCTCCTATTTTCTGCAATATCAAAGCTTGCAGTTAAAATTATACTTTCCAGCTGCTTTCATTAGGGCTACTGACATCTTTCCCATGCTTTTAGAACTGGTTTAGGAATCGCAAAACCCATTCCTAGTTTAGTACAGTTTTACTCATTTTATGAAAGTACCCTATGCAGTTATTACAGCTAAAATTCTGTAACTGTTGTTACAGTTCGAAGACATAATTTGGGATGATCTTTGTCAGAGTGATGACCATATAGTGCCTCGTCCTCATTCTCTTCTGCGTGATAGCCACAAGAAACCTCATTGTGAAGTAACCAATATTTCTAATAGCACTGAAGACAGATCTTCTGCTGGATATGTTGGTCAGGGAAGTGGACGGTTTTCATCTCTGAGTAAAAGGAAGAACAGAATGCTGGAAAGTGATTCTAGGTCCCATGGACCAAGTGGTGTATTTTCTTCTTCATCAGATGGTGACTCCACTAAAGAAGCATCAAGTTTAGCTGAGAAAACCAGTTCTTCAAATCATGTTTCGAAAAACAGTAATGCAGACTCAAATGGCCATGAATTCTGTGTTGAGGATGCCGTTATTGGTGACAGGACCACTGGATTTGGTAACAACTCCTCTACTGATCCACTTGGTGACATAACTCATACTGGAAATAATCTCAATTTTTTTGAGAATACTGAGGTGAAAGATTCAAGTGATTTCTTGTATTATGGTTGGCCTGAAATAGAGAACTTTGAAGATGTTGACAGAATGTTTAGGTAATACTGCACTGTTTCACCACGAGGTTTTCAATTTATGCTGATTGTTTTTGTTCATAATTGCCCACTGCATTTCAGGAGTTGTGATTCAACATTTGGACTTGGGGCCAGTAGAGATGATGAGTTGGGTTGGTTTTCATCATCAGATAACATAGGAGACACTGGAGAACTTTTGAATTCAGACTTCAAGTTTTCATGTCCTGAGTCAAATTCTATGGAAAAGCTCTCAACAAACCATGACTCTATAAAGAGCCATTCGTCAAATGATGCTGCCATGATGAGTGCACCTATCAGGCTCAGAGACAGTCCTTGGATCTCAGAGAAACCTGATTCTTATGTGTCTTTTGAGCATGGACCTGCTATTGTGAATGGTGAGGAAGGGTTTATCCCTAAAGAACAGGTGAGTAAGCTTAATGTTTTGGGGCCTGCATCAGGTTTAATTCTTCGTAACAGTGATGTGGAACCACTTTTTACCATTGAGATAAATGTTTTGCAGCAAATAGTAAAGACTACTTATTGCTCATTACCTAAAAATGAGTGTTTTCAATTCCTGAACTTCTTGCCATTTTGAATGGGTGGCAGGGTAGGATTGTGACTCATATTCCATGAAGTATCAATTCTGTATATTGTATGTACTCTGTTTATGCATGTCAATTGTTAACTTGGGGGTTGAGAGTTCATCTCTAGCTATTGGAAGTTTTGACGAACTGTAGCACAACTTTTAAAATTGTACTTCAATGTTTGACAGATGAACGAGCACCAAAAGCAGGTTAAGCTGCAGAACCAGTCAGTGGGAACAAGAAAAGAGCATAATGTTGGAAATGGTAATTTAGATTACACAAGCAAGCTTCCGAATGAGATGGTGCAGCTCCCTTCTAGAGCCAAGTCTCATCAAGCTTTCTCATCTGTGTGCAAGCAACGGCCACAGCATGTTTTGGGTCCAGAATCCTGTAATCATCTACAAAATCACCTCTCGTATGTGCATCCTGATACTAGTCCTATCTCTGATCTGACTTCAGTAAATCCAACACCCTCCTCTGCTGTCAAATCCGAGACAAATGAGTTTACTTCTCCATCAACAAGAGATTCTTCCCATGCATCCATTCTGTTGCCTCATGACCCTTTAATTCCTGTAACAGCTACAACAGGAGTTGGAAAAATAGAAAAGCTACATAATTGTCATGGTAGTCGATCTCTGGTTGAGAGCATTGTAAAACCTGAAAATATAGTGGAGCAGCCCCCGTCAAAAGATCCTGGTTCTATGGCTAAAGAAGCCCACTATACTGGAGATAAGTCGGAGAATCATACTGATATTGAAGAAGTCCTTCATTTTATTCCAGCAGAGTTAGGATCGTCAAACAATCAAGAAAGCTCAACAAGTTCAGGCGTAAATGATATTTCGCTGGAAGCCGCTAGTTTTCGCCAGCTTCAGCTTGTTATGGAGCAGGTATAATTTGGTCCTAATATCATGAATATTACTAGTTCATCTAACTTCATAGTTGATCACAAAAAGTGCATTATACTCGTTCTGCAATGAGTATAAAAACCAATTTCTGGTATCTTACTACGCATGGACGGAGTGTGACAAGTTTGTTGCTTTTTCTGCTGACTTCCCGGCTATTTCAAAGTTTTTTCAGTTGAAGTGCACAGTACCTAGCCAGTGTTGTATTTTCAGCTCTTCTATCTAGTTTCTGTTGAAGTTGAGGATTCAAGTTTCTTCCCCAATATCCTAGGATTTGATTTAGCTTCCAATTTATAAAATTAGTTTGACAAAATATGTCTGCTCTGAAAATTGCCACATATATGCTTACTTGATAGAAGCATCTTACTACGTCATATCTTTGAAAATTCATGATGTACACGCATTTATGAATTTATAAAATTCTGATCATGTCCCAAATTGCATCATCATCGTTTCTAGTAAAACCAAATCAGGTTTCATGTTCTGTCTTACCCTTATCAGCAACGACTGTTGAAGTTTATATTTCACATGCTTAGACTTTGGGATAAGGTTCCTTGTAGATTGAACTTCTCTTCTAAATTTTCCTGGTAATGGGTTTGCCATAATCACATATGCTCATGACGTGCTAAGGTCCTAGAAGCAGTGGCCTAGTTCAAAGTTCTAGTTCTGCACACATGAAATTTGGTGTCTTGCATACTGATCTGATAGTATTAAGTATGAATGTTTCCTTGAGGCAATTATTGAAAAGAGATGTTGAAGGAATGTCTGAAATGGATGGGCAGTTAGTCATTTTGGAACGCATATGGTGACATACAAGAAACAATGATGCATCAAAATAATACCACAAATGATTATGCATAAATTTAAAATGTCAAGTGTCTATTCTGTTTGGTCCATGAAATTGTGTGATTTTGAACACTGTATCAACAGTGGTGTCCTTGTTATCATGATTATCACACTGTTCATTGAACCCATTATATTTTATCTAGTTGCATATTCTCATATATTGAAACTAATTGTGGTTCCCATCCCTGGATTAGTTGGATTTGAGAACGAAGATATGCATACGAGACAGTTTGTACCGTCTGGCTCGGAGTGCTGAACAAAGGCATAACCATCCAAACTTGAATAGTAGTTGTGGGGATGTAAGAGATGCCAATGGTGCATTCATAACTGAAGGAGAAAAAAAGTATGAGATGTCTTCCCTGATTTCATTTCTTTTACTTTGCTGATACAAAAAGGCCTTCACTAGCAAAAAAACTAATATTTTCAGTTTTCAAGCACTAACTGTGATGCATAAATCATAAATGGTTCATACGGTGCACTAAGCTGGAGAAATTAACCTTTCTGCACTTCTCCTTAAGTTATATGCTGACTCTCTTATGTCTTTCTCGGGTACAACAGTTTCATGGATATTGAAACAGACACAAATCCTATAGATCGTTCAGTAGCACACTTGCTGTTTCACAGACCTTCAGAGTCATCCCCTGCATCCGCCCACGACTCGTTGCCATTCAAGTCACCCAACACGGTAAGCTTTTGAATGTGATATCTACCTCTGTCTTATGATGATGATGATCAAATACGTGTTGTTAACGAGACAGTCTTGCACACTAGTAGGTACATGGATCTGTGAAAAGTATACCTGTAATGGAGAACATGATAGGTAGTGAAGAGACGGTGTCCGACACAAAGGTCTCTGACCGCTGACTGCACATGTTTGGGAGGGAATCACTCTCACAGAGTTGAGGAGTTGGAAGGGCCTTCTGAAATTCTCATAAAATGATTATGCATGCTTATACTTTTGTAAAGTTAATATTTCTCTTAAATTGGTCTTATTGAATATCTTTGAGAGAGTTTCCCTACCTTAACTGAGAGTAGTATAGTGAATTGAAGAAAAATGTTCACTATTGTGGGACTGTTACTGATTTTTTTATTTTTCTTTTTTGTTTGTAAGAAGCATTTTTATTTTACTGCTCATTTTCTTTCAAGGTGGTGAATATGGGAAACAAATACTACGTCATCACCGCTTGATTCATAGAAGGAATGAGGAAATGACCAAAGCTTGAAAGTCGCAAGCAAGAAAGAGGCCAAATTTCAAGGAGGTGTTTGATTGTAGGGGAAAAATATTATAACCCCCTTACATCATGTCACTGTGCTTGAATTTTAACTAACTATAACAGAAAATTGCTGGTATGATCTTCTTGGAATTTGATTTTGTGTATTTTAAAGGTGGAAAAGCAATGCTCGTGTCGTATTTTTTTTAGTCCGGAGATGAGGTGATTGAGATTAGTACTTTGGTTATTCGTTCTTATAAAGGGGAGGAAAATCTTTAAAGCTACTTGGTGCTTGGGTCATTGGGTGTTGTACTTTCATGTGTCTGTTGAAGACTTGAAGTTAAGTTTCTAAATAATTAATTTGTTAATACTGAATGGTCCCTCTTTCCTGTTTCCTTCAGCACAAATGAAGTTCAAGAACCCAATTTTATGTAAGACTTAAAAATAACACTAGTGAAAGTATAGAGATTTACTTTTGTAACTTTGAATAGACCAAAAAAAGAAATAAAAAAAATTATGAGGATACAGTGTGTTTAACATTAATTATGATTTCCTCAAAAAAAAAACATTGATTATGATTTGAGTTAACTAAGCCTTTATAGTAGTAATGGGGTGTTGCTTGCATGGAATATTATCTCAATCTATTTTAGATGGCGTTTAATCCCGTCACCACAATCCACAAACTTAGAAAACATCGTGAAAATTGAGGGCTTCGTAACAAAACATTACCTATATATAATGGATAAATTATTTATGGTACATTTTTTTAATATTTTATCAATTACATTAATTTTAATTTTCTTCCTCGCCACTGCTCCCACTCACCACCTCTAATTATATAATATACCAAATCATTATGATTCTACATGCTAAAATTAATTTTTATTATAGATTTCAAATTGAGAGGTTGGATCTTATTTATCATACGTATTATGCATACATAAGTGTTGAGTATTGTTTTCATAAGATTTTATTATTATATATACCAGCTGATTATTCATTTTTGTGTTTCAACGTGGAATTCTAGTATAGATTGATTTGAACAAACACTTGGGAATCATTTTAGGATGCAATCTCAGGAGAGATTGTACGACATTGTAAGTGAGACCAAGACAACTTGCGACATAAGAAGATCTTGCATTTTGAATTATTCAAGAGGATGTGAAGAACGAAAGTGCTATATGTAGAAGAGAGTTATAAAGTGCAAGTTCCAGAGTAGGTCTTTTCATTGGACTAATGTATTGGCTCTCATTGGACGGTCGCATAAAATAAGTGTATTATCATTGAACTGTATTATCATATCTTGAGTTCTTTTTTTTTTAGCAAAATATATTGTGTTCTTTATTGTTTTCAATTATACTTATCAAACTGTTTGTGGATCAAGTAATCTAACGTTAAAAGGAGCGTAATATTCAACGAGCACAAATAAAATTATAATGTTAAGAAATCATTTAATGCATAACTTAAAATTAAATGGTTAGACGGAGGCACATTACACTAACCAAATTTAGTAATTCGCGGAAAATAATGCAAAAACCATTTATATGAACATTCCAATTTTGCATGATGGACGTGAGAATTTTTAATTTTTTTTTTTTAAAAGAGAACATTATATATTAAATTATGGAAAATCCGACTATAGGGTGTCTGATATAATAACCAATTAAGAAATTGAGATATTCATTTGATATCGCGATCCGAATTCATAGAGATCCGTACGTAGCACTCCTAAAAACATGGTAAAAAATTATTTTAAAAGACGCGACAACTTAATTTTACTTTTGAAATCAATTGCCTCGTGAGATATAAAATATCTAATATTATATATTTGAATTTTGAACCGTTCCTTTTATGGCAAAAATATTTAACTGCCCACTGCCCATGTCCTGATGTCCCTTCACCAAAAAAATAACACCCATTTACTAAGAAATTAACTTTTTATTCGACACACCCCTTCTTGAAGAGCCGCTAATTCATGAAAACCTTTCTCTATCAAATTCGAAACTACGTGACCTTTTAAATATGTTATGCCTCCTAACTCTATATATATATACATAAAACATCTTAAAATTCCACCCATGCTTGCTTGTCATATATATCAATATTAATATTGATTTTTACATAGATCACACACAAGTGACGTACACAACACAAATGGGAAGAAATTGTGCGATAGTCTCCGCCCTCATGGTGGCATTGGTGTTGGCGATGGTGTCGGCGCCGGCGGATGCAAAGGAGAGAAACGGGAACGTGCATTGCATGGCAGAATGCCACACTGAATGCATGCAAATCAGAATTTTCAATGAGGATGAGTGCAAGAAAGATTGCGCACTCGCTTGTGCTAGATTTGCTATGAAAAAGGCTTTGAATGAAGGGGGTGATGATACTCATTTTTTCCCTTCTTGGATATAGATTAATTTATCATTTTTAATTATATGTTTTGTTGCAAAATTAACTAATTAATTAATAACTACCTTTTTAATGTAAGAATTTATAATTTATTCGTTAGTTACGATATAAATACCAGTCTTCAATTTCCATATAATTAATTGATTCACTTTTTGTTTTCTTCTATTTCCTTCTGCTGCGAAGATATAATGGAATCATGTGGATCCATTTTCTTTTCTTTCCCAGTTTACGTATCAAAAATACAAATTAATCACACATAGTAATTTAATTTTATGAATAAAAAAAGTAAAAAGGAACGAAAGTTTATATCGGAAAAAGAAAACAAATGAATAAAATAAAGTTTAAAGTTTATATCGGAAAAAGAAAACAAATGAATAAAATAAAGTTTATTGGTATTAATTGCTTATGAAATTGAATTGAAGTTTGTTAAATATTTACATCTTAATTTTTAGATATCTTAATCTGCAAGAGAGTTCGAATTTTAACTAATTTTTAATACATCATGAGGATGAAAACAGTCGTGAATCCCTTACAAGTTATAGTTTTTTGGTGTGATGAAATATAATGCGTGGATTAATTTTATGTCTAAGCAGGTATATGGAAATGTTTAATTCTTCGGAAATTATATATACTAATTAACAATCACTGGCAACGACCTTATTTTGTCATGCTTTAAATAAAGAGTTATCATGATATATGCCAATTTTCTTAAATTTGTGAATCATGATTTTTTTTTAATTTAATCGAGATATGCCAATTTTCTTAAATTTGTGAATCATGATTTTTTTTATTTAATCGAGTAGCGCTGCGCCCTAGAAGAATTGAATATCATTTTTGTTAAAAGTTTATTGTTCAGTACATTTAAGAGTGAAACTTTGAAATTTTTTGAAAGGTCGGGAATTTTTATTAAGAAGAAACTTTGAAATTTTTTGAAAGGTCGGGAATTTTTTATTAAGAAGAAACTTTGTAATTTTTTGAAGTATGAGAGCTAGTCAATATTCTTTGATTAGTGACTTTGAAAGTTTTAGATTATGATTAGGAAAGTGTTGGGACTTGGGAGATAGAGTCATTCTTTTAAATTTGAAATTTTTTTGAATATCTGATTTATTCTTGGACAAGAGACGATTTAATGCATTTTCTCGGGGGTTTTTTTTTTTTTTGTTTTAAAATGAAAATGAAGCCCTAATACATCTCTCTATGTATGTATATATAGAATATAGTGTTCTAAATAAGAATGCTTAAAACACAAAAAAAAAAAAAAAATCGTGCATGGCAAGCAGGAAATACTAGTTGATAGTCAATTTTTTTGTTGATAAAGGCCTACATCTTTCACGCTAATATTTGTACGCCGTTCAAGGTACTGAGACTATTCATTCTCCACATTTTCTACTATAATAACACGTATGTTAAACCGTGTAACGGGTCATAATATGTTAGATGGATCAAATCCGCCCAAAAATGCCCCCACCCGCCAGCCCATGAGGTCCAAGCAGATGGCTTCACGCACTTGGGAGCATAATTTTTTATTTTTTTTTATTTTTTCATTTTCTTTCCCTTTTTTTTATTCTTAAAAAAGTATTTATTTTGTATCAAGTGCAGTACACGAGCCCACACGTTAAAATAATTCAATTTAATTTTAGGGTTCAATAATTCTATTTTAGGGTATATAATTTATTTAAAAAAAATTAAATAGTGTTCTCTAGTATTTACACACCATTACGACGGAGATGGCGGAGATCATCGATGATTTCTATTTAATTTTTATCATAACATAATTATTTAAATATGTGTAAAATATGTGAATCTTTCTAATGGAAGAAAACTATATTAATATACTATACATTTTAATAAATAAATTTAAATATTTTATTTTAAATTTAAAGACATATACTAATAATGATATTAAAGTATTTATATTTAATAATATTGTTAATCATCATTTTAGTAGAAGTATTGTAAACATATATGTGAAGCTGTATTGACAGCCAACTACGTCCTGAACAAAATTCCGCTTAAGGATAAGGATGTAGCGCCTTACGAGTTGTGGAAAGAACGTATGCCGTCTTATAATTAAATACCTCAAGGTGTGGGGGTGTTTGGCTAAGGTTGAAGTGCCACTTCCGAAACAAGTTAAAATCGATCCTAAAACGGTGGATTGTATCTTTGTTGGGTATGTACTTAATAGTAACGCATATCGTTTTCTTATTCATAAATAGAAAATACCCAAGATGACTGAAGGAACGATGATGGAATCGAGAAATGCTATATTCTTTGAGAATGTCTATCATTGTAGAAATAAGGATGTGCTAGTAGAGAGTTCTAAGAAATGAACTTCTAAAGCTGCTACTAGTTTTTATCTTGTGGATGAAGAACCGAGACGTAGCAAGAGAGCTAGAACGGTGAATACATTTGGTCCGAATTTCATTGTCTATATGCTAAATGATGAGCCAAATTAAAGTCTTTGAAATAAGCTCTATCTAGTCCAGATGTTTCGTTCTGGAGAGAGGCTATCAATAGTGAGATTGATTCCATCATGCAAAATCATACTTGGGAGTTAACGGATCTCCTTAGTGGTTGTAAGCCCTTATGATGCAAATGGATCCAAAAGAAAGTATAAGGCAGATGGCATTGTTGATAAATATAAAGCTTGTTTGGTTGCCAAGGGCTTTAGACAAAGAGAGGGGTATAATTTATTCCTTATCTACTCACCAGTAATGAGGATTACATCTATTCGGGTGCTTTTGGCAATTGTTGCTTTGCACAATCTCGAAATTCACCAAATGGATGTGAAGAATCTGTTTCTGAATGGTGAGCGGGAAGATGAAATATATGTGGAACAACTTGAAGGGTTTGTTGCACCGGGGCAAGAGTGAAATGTGTGTAAACTCGTTAGATCATTGTATGGTCTGAAACAAACACCGATTTAGTGGCACTTGAGTTTGATAAAATGATGTTATTAAATGGTTTCAAAATCAATGAGTGTGATAAGTGTGTGTACATAAAGAGCAGTTCTAATGGCTACGTCATAGTTTGTCTTTATGTAGACGAAATGTTAATCATGGGCAGTAGCCACCATAAAATGGAATTTTAACATGAAAGATATAAGCTTAGCTGATGTGATTCTCAGAATCAAGATAGTTTAGATAAGTGATGGAATTATCTTAACACAATCTCATTATGTTGAGAAAGTGCTTAAGAAGTTTAATGCTTTCGATAGTCCGCCGGCTAAGACTTTGTTGGAGCTCAACGTGCACTTGAGTAAAAATCAGGGAGAACCGATAGCTCAAGAAGAATATACAAGGGTCATCGGGAGTTTAATGTATATCACTAATTGCACTCGACCCGATCTTGTATGTTCTGTAAATAAGTTGAGTCGGATCACGAGCAATCCAAACAAAGAGCACTGGAAAGCTCTAGTACGAATTAAGACACTAAAAGTATACTCTGAACTTCGGACTACATTATACGAGGTTTCCTCCTATATTTGAAGGGTACAATGATGCGAATTGGATATTAGACATAAAAGACTCATTCTCGACCAGTGGGTTTGTCTTCACTATCAGCGGCAGTGGAGCAGTGTCGTGAAAATCCACAAAACAGACCTGTATAGCCCTCGTTCCATCATGGAATATGAGTTCATAACTTTGGATAAAGCTTTTGAAGAAGCTCAATGGCTTTGTAATTTCCTAGAGGATATTTCATGCTGGAAAAAGCCGATGCCGTCAGTGATGATTCACCGTGATAGCCAATCGGCTATTAGAAGGGCACATAACGCTATATATAATGAAAAGTCTCGACACATGCATCGGAGGTATAATACCATGATACATATGATCTCAAGTAGGGTTTTCTCGGTTGACTATGTAAAGTCAGTAGACAATCTAGCGGATCCGTTAACTAAAGAGTTCAACCGAGATCAAATGAATAAGTTGTTAGAGGGAATGTGTCTAAAATCCATAATCTGAGGATAGTTGTAGTGGTAACTCAACCATGATGACTGGAGATTCCAAAAACTTGATTCTATGAGAAAACTAAGCTACAAATGTTCGGTTAGTAGCATTTGGAAGGTTTTATATCTTAACATTTTCCTTGTGAGCAAAACAAGTGTGCACATGTCAATGTCGTGAGGCTAAGTCCTATAATCTTTAATGATTCCTAGAACCTAAGTGTTGTTGAGTATGGCAGGATACTAAGGAAAAGAAGATCACCTATGTAAGTGAGAAGTGAGGTCGCTTCTAATGGATACTTATAAACTCAAAAAGATTGTCCATTGCTAGAAACAGACACAAACATGAGAATAGATAATGTTTGAGATATTGTTGTGTCAATCCTATTGTCTCGGTATACACGAAGGATGAATAGTTCAAGGCATCGCGTCCACTAATCAGCCAGTATATCTGATAAGGTTGCAAAACGAAGGTTCAAGGTCAAATCTACATTTTCTATTGCAGTTGTGTCTCTTGAGGACTAGGTTGCTTGTCTGCATTCACGCATACACTATTTCCGCTCATGCGGGAGATTGTTGGGAAATTGAATGTAATAAATTGAGTCGTGACTCATTTTATCCAATTTTTGGTGACCAAATTATTTAATTTGAAGAAATTAAATAGTGTACAATTGTTCTATTGTGGTAGATAATCGTAGTATTTTTATTTTTTCAAATTCAATTTTCTGTGAGTGAGAAATTAATTGTTGAAATTGGTCACACAATTGTGCATTTATAGTGTGTGGGAAAATGTGTTTAACGATGTGGGCCATGAGCCCACACATGCGCCCGCCCGTGCTAGTGCTAAGGCTCGTCTCGTCTCAACTTGTCTCGTCTCATCTCATTTTATCCTTGGACTTGGACTTGGATCTTGACAAGAACTTTGGGTTGACTTTGAGCATACATGGGCTTCCGGGGCCTAGCCGTTATAGTTTTATGACTCAAAAATAGACGGGTCATGGAGTGGGTCAGAGTTAGTGGGCTGGACTGTAACTGTTGTAATTCCTGGGGGGGTCAATGTGCAACATTGGTGGAATGGTGTAATCTACACCTGGTCTCAATGCTAGAGTGGTGGAGGTTGGTAACTCCTAAAGGTTACATACCTGAGAAGTAATTATGCTTGGTAACTCGTGGAGGTTACACAGATGATTTGAATGCCCTCAAACCCTAATTATTGAGCCCACCAGAATCCAGAAACATTTATTTTCTTTAATAATTTCATTCATTCATTCATGATTTTTCCATAGTTTCATCTCTATAAATTGGTTCATTTATTTATCTGAGAATAATCTTCCAATTCTTTCATTTTGGCTCATGTGTTAAGGGCTAGCAAACTAGTTATTTGAGAGCTTCTATGTAATTCTGTAAATAATTGTTGTTCGACATTGAATCATGCACTATTCCTTCATCTAACAATTTTGGATGATGAACTAATTAATTCTATATATAAACTTGGTTTCATTAGTCTCAAAAAATTTAATGCTATAGAAGACGCTAGTCGACTGGTTTATCACTAAAAAAAATGGTCTTTAGAAATAATATTATTAAAGACGACAAACGTCATCACTTATAATATACTTAAGTAATGACACGTCATCTCTAATTATCATATATCAATTCTAATAATATTTTTGTGATGACATTATTATTACTTTAATATTTTTTGTGATGACATCATGTCATATCAAATAGAGTGATCCTAAAAGTTCATTCCAAATAAATTAAAAATCATTTTAAGCAACAATAATGTTGTCACAAAAATATCACTATAGATGATATGTTGTAATTAACGACGACATATCGTTATTTAAGTCTATTATAAGTGATGATATTTGTTGCTTTTATAATAATATTGTCTCTAAAGACCTTTTTTTTGTTTGAGTGTATTGTAAACAATCTTGACAAGTAATATTAATTTTCTTAATTAAAACTATCTGATGTCATGTGTCATGCAAAATCATATCTTTGTGTGACTAAAAATAAATGTGTCCGGATTGAAATTTTCTGTAAATTGTAAATGGTTGTCAAGTGGGGTTAGATGTAGGTTAAAGTATCCGGATTGAAATTTTCTGTTACATTCTTTGTGTTACACTCCATGTTACATTTTTAAATTACGAGTTCTTCTTATATTTTTTTCTTCAATTTTATTTTTTTTATGATTTAGTTTAATATTATGATTGTTTTTAGGGTTCACCCCACCCAACTAGGGTTTATAATTATTTTTAAATATTTAACTTTCGATTTCTAATTAATAATGCATTATTATGGTTTATTTTTTAAAAATTATGTTTTATAATTTTATAATTTATTTTTTTATTGATAAATGTTGACTATGATTATTTATATTATAATTAATTTTTATTTTAGAACAAATATTATTAAAATCATAAATTTGATGATGAAACACGAAATGAAACATAAAAAAGTATAACAAGAAATTTCAACCCAAATTATCGAGAGCGTCATACCATGATACCATTCAATTTCGAATTTAAATGTAACAAAACAATGTTTAAAGGGAGTTTGGTTCACGTGGAATTTGGCATGGGAAAGGAATTTAATTTTTTATTTTTAAAATTTTGTATTTGGTTCAACTTTGATGAATTTGAGGAAAGTAAACAGATTTTTTAAAACAACAAAAATGATGCAATTTTTCTGTATTCTAATTACTTATTCCATGTGGGTATTCTGATTACTTAATTCTGTAATTGATCATTTCATTTTTTTGATTTCTTCCTCAACTATATTATATATATATATATATATTATTGAATTTTTGAATTTAAATTTTTTCAACAAAAATTATGAAAAAATTTTATTTTAAAATTTTTCATAATTTCATTTTTTTTTTACGGATTATTATTAATTTGGGATTGACAATTTCGACCTGAAAAATAAAAAAAATTAAAATTTTGAAAAAAAATAAGTATTTTTTATCGATGAGATTCCAACTAAAATTTGATCAATCTTACAACCATTTTTTATAATTGATGGTAAGGGAATGACAAACTCAAGACAATTAGCAATTCAATTGTAGAATCAACAATAAAATTTTGTATTATTTATTATTTTGTAATCATATAATTTATTTTGATTTAAATTTAAATAACATGTTGTCTTTAAATTACTTCAAAGAAAGATATATATAATTATTTTTTGTATGTAAAATTATAAACTATATTGTTCATATTGTAAAAATTATCAGTGATATGAAAATGATAAGAGATATTTTACGTATTTCATTTCCTACTTATTTAAATTATACGAAAATGTTTTTTGATAAGAGATATTTCACGTATTTCGTTTCAAACTTGTTTATTTTGAATCAAATACTAAAATGAAAATTCTGACAATTTCTTTATTATCATTTAAATACAAAAAAAAAAGAATATGCTAGGATTCATTTTTCTCAAAATCACGTTCATAGAAAATCATATTCTCCAACAACTTTAATTTCCCACCAACCAACGGGGGCCTAAGGTATACATGCATTCGTACAGACATTAGGACATGATTTGTACGGTGGAATGGAATGGAATATAATGATCATTTCCATATTCATTCTCATTCCGGCGATTGGTATTGTTCAAAATCGGGAATCACCATTCTCAATGGAATCCCTAATTCCAAATGAAGGGGAATAATCATTCTACCCACCCCCGTGAGTTTAGTTATTCCCAATGACCAAAAAAATTAATATATGATATATTTATACATAATCATGTCTTGTAATATTATTTTATCATATTTAGAAAAATAAATACAAAATCAAATTAAATAATTTATTATTATTATTTCTTAATTATTTTTATACTATTTATTTATTTTCAAAATATAATTTAAAAATATGTGTTAAAATCACATTTTGATAGCTTTTATAATTTTGTTGAAAAAAAAACAATAAAAGTGATGCCGAAATAAATATAACATAAAAATATGTCATAACTTATAATACAATATAAAATATTTACGTATTTGATATAATTTAATATATTCAAATGAAAATTTGAAATGTTAAAATATTTTTCTATAAAGTAAAAATATTTTTATTAACTTATACAAATTATTGTATATTGATTAATTAAATATTTTACAATAAAGTTTTTCAATAAAATAAATAAATTATAATTTGTTAAAAGAATTAGAAAAAAACATATACTAAAATAGAAAAATGGTATTTAGAAATATAAAAAATAAATTAAGGCATGCGTTGATATTTATTAGTTACAGCGTACACTTTATTCAATTTTAAGAAGATTTGAAATTACACAAATCATTCATTATATAAGATAAAAAAATTAATATTTCATTCCGTTCTTCATTCTGTAGACATACCAATCATAATAATCGTCATTCCATTCATACATAATTTCATTCTATCATACCAATCACATCCTAAGAGTTTATATGCTCCTTATGTCTTCTTATAGATTTTATGATAGATTTTTTTTTTCTTTAGAGCAAAATTTTATTATAGGATTTAAATTAAGATATTATCATCTATACTCATATAAAATCAATCTAACTAGACCGAACCCGACTGTTTTTAATAATCCTTTTATTTCTATATTAGCAAAATAGTGTGAACGAAATTAATCATTAAATGCTTTTTTGCCCCCTCCTCATTTCTTTCATTTTTAGAGAAACAAAACCACCGAAATTAATTATAAATTGCATCTGAATTTATGATGTACCGAATCAAAAGAAAAAAGAAAAAAAAAAAGACAAGGGGCCTAGACTAACCTAATCAATGCCCCGAAGGATACACATGTGCCATGTAGCCTACAACTAATTAATCAGAAAAATACAAATTTTGATTAAAAATTACCTAATTTGGATTTTTGGGGAATTGATTCTGGTGATATCATCAAGATGACCCAATGTACGTGCACCATTCACAACAATTGATAAGGTATTCTTAAAAATATGCAGGAGCATTTATTTTTATGAAGTTTGCTCAATTTTTGTTTTTAATCACTTCTGGTATGGTAATGAATCAATTTTAAGCACGATTTGATCAATCACTAGCAAATTTAGCCTATATATTACAATAGAAATATATGATCTCCACAATCCATGGGCTCTCCAATAAACTTAATAGTGAAAAAAAATCATATTTAAATTGGCTCAACCATCCAGTTGGGTATGATAGAAGAATTAAATTTGACATAACATTAAAGAAAGAAAAAAACAAATTCCTATAAAGAAGGATACACGTCCTAGAACTAAAAAAATTTGACCATTGTAGTAGGGATTGATTGAAATTGTTCAACGAGAAAACACACACACACAATTATTGAGAGTCGTACATTCCCGCAAAATCATCGCACAACAATAAATCAAGAAAACCAGACGAAAATGCTCTCAAGTTTCAAACTTGTATAAATATATACAGCGGGATCAAACCCAATTCCAATAATTCCTGCCTTCTTTCACCTCTCTTCTCTTCTTCTTTTTGTTTTTGAGAGAGAAAAAGGGGACGGGTTAAACAATCAACTCAGTCAAACCCTCCTTTTTTTCTCCGTTGCCGGCCATCTAAGTCCGGCCCACCGATCTTTCGTCGTTCGGCTTTGGAATTTCGAATCCAGAACTAGAAAAAGAAAAGATTTTTTGGGTCTTGCTTGTATGTTCATAATTGTTTGAGAAATTCCCGGCTTGTTTGTAATAATACGATGGATAGAATGTATAATAGGCTGCGAAATTTGGACGCATACCCGAAAGTCAATGAAGATTTCTACAGCCGTTCGATGTCTGGTGGAGTTGTAACACTCGTTTCATCTCTCTTCATTGGATTGCTCGTCATCTCTGAATTCAGTATGTTTTATTCAACTCTAGTAATGTTGATGATTCAGTTATTTGGTTGCCTGTGTTTGTTTGGGATGCTAGTTTTTAGGTGTGATGAAATGCGTGGATTGATTATGTGTCTAAGTGGGTATATGGAAATGTTTAATTCTTGGTTGATTTTGGTTGAATCGGAAATAATCTGCGTCTTGGTTGTTTTCTACTGGGGTAAGCTTTAAATATTTTTGAATATCATTTTCTGGTGAGAAGGGAGAAGAACTGTTAAAAGGAAGTTCATGTTCTGATCTGGGTTGTGTTATATCTATTTTGTAGAGAGCTTTGCCATTAGTCGTTGAACTGATCAAATTGCAGAAGGATTGTGTGGCCTGATCTAGATTACTTACGTTCAATGTCCCTTCGTGGTTAATCTGTCGTCTTTCTTCTCTTTAGAGATTGTGTAGCATATCGAAATCCTGTATTTTTCCTTTTTGTGTATGACGATGGTAAATCTGGTGTATGCTCTGGGATTATGTTTATACTTTAATGGAATTCTCATGAATGATCTACCGGACAGAATTTTGTGATTCATTTGGAAAATTTTATGTTGACCTGCTAGTAAGCTGTCTTAGATTTGAACTTTGAATTGATACCTATTATTGTGTTTGGCATGAACACATTGTGGTTCAAGATAGTTCTTAAGTAGTAGGATGGCAGATTTAAAGCATCTCCAATGGTGTGGAATATGTTGAGATGGCACTTATTGGCACCCAACATATTCCACATTTAGGAGGAATATTGATTGTGAGGGAGAGAAATATGGTGGTGGAATATATTTGGGGGTGTTGCAGGTATTTCTAGGAATTTTATTTGGGGGCAGAGTGGAGGAAATGGAAGATGGATGACACATCATATTATGTGTGGAGGAAATGGAAGGTAGGATTCACACAAGTCTTGTGAGGCTTGGCATGGTGGTGGGCCTTAGACTTGCCACATGTCAGCACTTTCTATTTTTTTTGTTTTAATTGTATTTTATATATATATATATATATATTATTTATGTGTATGTATATCAGTATATGTATATATTTTGTGAGGTGTTTTACTTTTTGATGTGGCAATGAGGTGGCAAAAAAATTCCTGAAAATGGAGAAGCATCATAGGTGATGCTCTTATGAACTCCGTGTGCTACTGAAGTTAAACTGATTATAATGAGAAATGTAATGTTGGTACTAGTATCAAGGAAAATGTATAAATGGAGAGAGATATTAGGTAATCTACTAGAACTTGGTATTGCACAGATTGTGATGATTAAAATAGTGAAGATGTTTGATGTAAAATGCTATACAAACACGAAGGCTCCACCTGCAATTCAGTTTTAATGTTTCACTATCTTTCTCACCTAAAGTCTCGACAAAATTTCTCAGAAGGGATAAAATCAATGCATTTGTACTCTAGTACTTGTGATCAGTAAAATATAGAATCTTTGATGCATTCTCTAAGTGATTGCAATCAGGAAAAAGAGCATCTCACAATGCGCTACAGTAGACCTATTGAAAGATGACCTCTCTCTCTCTCTCTCTCTCTGGCTTTTATTGGTCTTTGAAGATGCCTAGTGTTAGAACGAACTTTGACTTTTTGTTCTTTCAACAAACCAATTTACCCTTTCAAAATATGAAATATGTATGAAGTAGTAGTTCTTACTCCTGGAAGTGTTCCTTACATGTGATGTTACAGCAGTCTTCATTTTCTCTTAATTGTAAGATCATGCTTATGCTGCAACTGCTTTTAATATGTGAGGCAATATATTGTACACAGAAAGGCAATATTCTGAATCTATTCTTTCTGAAGTTGCATGTTTCTTTCTACTTTAATTTGGATATCATGTTATTGGCCTTTTCAACTGGCAGGATTATACCTTCACACGGTTACAGATACGCAGCTTGTGGTAGACACGTCTAGAGGAGGAAAATTGCGCATCAATGTAAGAGAACTGTCTTCTTTCAAGCACGGTAGCACCTAAGAATATCTCATTTACCATGTTATATTGATACTCCATATACCATATTTGTGCTGTAGGCTTGTAGCTCTAATCTTCAGGAATTAATTCCTTAACTTGATTACACTACTGATTTTGTAATTACCAGTTGATAAACCTCAAAACTTTAACCATGATCATGATAATTCGTATTCTTTTACTATACTGAGTGAAGCTTGAGCGCCTGCTGGCAAGACTTTTTTTGGGCTTCAGTCTGTTGTAATGAATTCTGGAGATTTACTATCATTGCATCTTAATCTGGTTGCAGTTTGATGTAACATTTCCTTCTGTTCCATGCACGCTGCTGAGTCTTGATGCCATGGATATCAGTGGGGAGCAACATCATAACATTGTATGTGATGCCGTTGGTCCATATGTTTTCATTTTCTCAAAATCTTTACCATTGAGCTTGCGGCACAGGCTATTTTTTGCCATTCATGTCCATTATATGTTCTGATTATTTCTACGGTGCATTGGCGTTTTTGTCTAACTGCACTTGCAGAGACACGACATCTTCAAAACCAGAATTGATTCTCATGGCAATGTCATAAACGTGAGGCAAGATGGAATTGGTGCACCCAAGGTTTGTGGTGAATACATGAATCTTTCTTGCACTAGCATATGAGTTATCATGGCGCTGACTTGTCTTGTATTCTCATGACTGTTCCCTGCATTGCATTTATTTAATTCTGTATTAATGGATCTAGGTAATGATATCTGACTATGAGTGCCACGTGCTCCACTATTTTTATGGAGTTAATTAAGTATGATGAGGTTTTTTGCATTGCATGAGTAAAATTGTAATGAAAATAGGATTAAGCTTAATTTCTTCTTTGTTTATAAGAGACTGTCCTTTATGTACTTACAAACTGTCATTTCATTGTGGACAGTTTAGACAGTTCACGGAACACATAATGTTCTAATGTATTTTGCTTAATAATATGATACATTGTGTTGTTGCTGAATGCTGCAGTCATCTACTCTGTAATGCACTTGTTCACTAAACCCATGTTGTGAATTTGTCAATTCAGATTGAGAAGCCTTTGCAGAGACATGGCGGCCGTCTTGAGCACAATGAGAAATACTGCGGTTCATGTTTTGGTGCAGAAACGGTATTCTATCTTTCAGCTGTCATTTTCTGTAGTTTAGTTCTGTATTTAAACTGAGCTAGAGGCAGATAAATTGGATTATCTGCCATTTGATTTAAAAAATACAACTAGTGTAGCAATGATATAACACTAACACTGCTGCTGCTTGAGCTAGATTGACCGTGCATGGTTGGATAATATCCTTCTTATGACTGCTTGGCTGCTTGCTATTATTTTTGTTATCTTTAACTGATAAGTAGCCTGACTTAATGTGAGAGAGATTATTTGCAAAACCTTATTGGTCTCTTGAATTGGAAACAAACTGGGAAGAAATAAATTCTCCCTGCAGAAAACTTCATAAGCTGTTTTTCTCTTTTTGGACATATCACCAGCATAGGTTCATTTGTAGTTTCTTATGATATAGCTGACTACACTATGGTACGTATAAAATATGGAGAGGGGAACCTATCTGTACATGCAAACTTTGGTTTCATACTCATTTTCTGTCTGCCATAATTGTATCTTAATCTACTTCATAATTCAGATTTATTTTTTTCATTCATTGTTGTGAAATATGATGCTATGTAATCCCTGTCTTTGCATGCCGCTCTGATTACCTTATACTTTATCCATATTGATTTATATTTGGTTGATGTTTGTATTTCTTTTGGCAGTCTGATGATCAGTGCTGTAATTCATGTGACGAGGTTCGCGAAGCATATCGTAAGAGAGGCTGGGGACTGACAGATCCTGATATTATTGATCAGGTGATTGATTAGTTCCACAATTATGTCTGGGTTTCTGTTAATTAGCATAGTGTTGCACAATGTGTCTAGCTCCATTTTTGTTGTCAGATAAAATATTAGTTATATTGCTGTCCAAAAACAAGTTTTTTTTGTTTATGAAACCTATAATTTCTGCATATATTGATTAACTGTAGATAGGTGCTAAGACCTGATATTCACGGGTGAATCTGTTTAGGCACCAGATAATCTAGGGCTTACACTCATGGGAATTTATGCAATAATATCTATGCCAAAACAACTCAAGTTTGAAAACTTACTTTTTTTAGCTTTTGGCATGTCTTTTTGCATTCCGATATAGTAGCAGTTTGTTTGGCCAGGGAGTACAAAAAAGTACTGTTTCACCCTACCATTTAAGAAGCTTTAGGTTTGTATTTTGTAATAATTAGCCCTGCCATACAATATAGCTGATAAAATTTGTCACTGTCTCAGTTTGTCAAAGCAAACACATTCATCTTCAGTCTTCAAAAGAAGCTTCATTGCATCTGTGTGCATGATTAAGTTTTGTATCTGCATTCCATGTGATTTTTGGAATTTAGGCCTGAGAAAACGCAAATTTGTTTTTTCACTTTTGAGTATTGAGGGAATTGCTATTGATAAATAGGCGTAGAAGGTTTGATCTCATTAATTGTTTCATAGCATGCATTTCATTTTAAATTATTCACTATATAGGTTAGAATTAGATCATTGAGATGACTGTTAAACTGTTAGTGGATGATGATGGTGTAAAAATGTTGATGTTAATATCTGATAGTTTATCTGGCCATCTTAAAAACTAAGGAAACAGTTGTTTCATTTGAAACGCTCTCTAATTACTTGTGCCATCAAATAATTGGCTTCTCTGATGTGATCTATGTTATACAGTGCAAAAGAGAAGGTTTTGTTCAGAGAGTGAAAGAGGAAGAAGGTGAAGGATGTAACATACATGGATCTCTGGTGGTTAACAAAGTGGCTGGGAACTTTCATTTTTCCACTGGGAAAAGCATTCATCAATCAAGTCTCAATCTGCTCGATTTTCTAACTATACAGACAGAGACTTATAATGTAAGAAAATGTTATGTTTCTCATTATATATGGTGCAATTCCTTCTTGTACAGAATCTTTCTGATACTCAATTATTGATACCTTTGTACTGCTTTCTTCACATGTGATGCAGATAAGCCACAAAATTAACAAGTTATCTCTTGGGGATTCGATTCCTGGAGTTGTGAATCCGCTGGATGGGTAATCTTTCTTCAAACTCTTGTGCCCGTCTTTAAAGTTTATACTATTGCCGATGTATATGCAGTTGATATTTGGATGGACTCTTGAAGTTGGAAGTTCCATTCAGAGAATGATTCTTACTTTTTTATTTCAACCTTTTATAATCCTGTTTCTTTTTTATTGCTGAGATATCGATAATTTATGCCATTGTGCTTCCTACTCATTCGAGTCCTACTCGTGTCAAATTTTAAGTATTGAGAAAGGAACTACTTTTTCCAGATCCCTAACATATTAAATAAATTAACAAATAGAAATTTTGGGAGAAACTAGTGATGAAAGAACTCTTTTTCTTTTTTGTAATTTTATAATCTTGCAAGCATTAACAAACGTTTCTATTGTCACTCAGGGTACAGTGGGTGCAGAAATCGCCAAATGGTGTGTATCAGTACTTTATGAAGGTCAGTGTTCTGAAGCTAATTGTTTGCCTCTCTCTCTCTCTCTCTCTCAAGTCTCAGGTGCAGTTTTCTATTCACTTAACCCTTCATCATCATCTATTTCCCTTCCTCGTCAAACTACAGTTCAACTCAGTTATTAACTTAAAAGTTTGTAAAACTTTTGCTTGTCAAGAGCCAGGATAGGCTTCATAATCATGGTATCAACTATGTTGTGATCAACCACCATGATAGGCCTACTCATTATCATTTGTTTATTTACAGGATCTGACACAAATGAAAATGGTAGATAAATTTATGTGGTTTACTATAGCTGTTACGATACTGCAATCTATTTAGTCGAAAGCAATATAGCAGGTCTTCTGAAGTACTATTGCCTTAAGTGCCTTGCCCACTTGTGCAGGTGGTTCCGACCATTTACACCAATATTAGAGGACATGAAATCCAGTCAAACCAGGTACATAAGGCTTTCAAATACAGAACCTAACTGTATCGTTATACTTATTTTATCAGCATCATTATGACACAATACTGCTCTACAGTTCTCAGTGACTGAGCACTTCAAGAATTCTGAAATGGAGCATTTCAGATCCCCTCCAGGAGTTTTCTTCTTTTATGATCTGTCTCCTATAAAGGTCAGTTCATTGCTTCTATATAAGAACAAAGATGGAGTTTTTTGCATATGTTCCACGCACCTTTTGTATTTAAAATTATTATGTCGAACTATTTTGATGCAAAATTAGTACGCATTTGCAAATGCATAGTCATACAAACAACAGAATTATCTTATTCTTGCAAGAATAGCAGCATTTTCCAAGATAATGAACTCATTTGTATGTTACAGGTGACTTTCAAAGAAGAGCATGCTCCATTCCTACACTTCTTGACGCATATATGTGCCATAGTGGGAGGTAATTTTTTTTTTAATCTGCATCCTTGATTCCTTCTCTGATGCAACTCGAGTATACTGCATTCTTTAGCTCTAAAATTGCTGTTTAGATGACTGAACTGGGGGCAATTCTTTGTACTAAATTTGGTTTGGAAGTCTTCTATTTGCTTTGCATATGCGTGTATGTGTATGAGAGAGAACGAGCAAAAGCATCGAGCAAATTGATTTTACTATAGTAGGGAAAGCTCCTTGAAATACACATTCTTGCCACATATTTGCTTTAACTAAAAACCTTCATGTTGTTCTTGACCACTTTGATTTGGGTTTTGAAAATGTCGAAAACTCTTTTGTTCATTTTACCAGGTGTGTTCACAGTAGCCGGGATAGTAGATTCCTTCATATACCACGGCAAGAAGGCACTGAAGAAGAAAGTCGAATTAGGGAAACTCCGATAAGAAGCCGTTTAACTTATGATCAAATGAAGAAAGGGCAGCAAATTTATTATTGTTATGGCTTCACAAACAGCATAATCCAGTAATGAGTCTTTGATCGTAACATCAAAATGTGTTAGCAAATTTGATTTGATAGATTAATGATGCTGCAAAAGATTAGCCACCTTCCAATTCCTGCTCTTTTCTCGACAGTTTTGTCCTTGTACTAATTCATTTTGTAGCTTATTAATTTTTACTGAATATAGAGATATCTCTGCTTTAGTTACTGGCATTCTCTTCTCATGCACATAAATAAACTGTCCAAAATTCTTACATGAAAAAAATAGTTCTGATATGAAACTGTGAGTACAAGCTGATAAAAAAATGTGTAAAAAAGTAAAGGAAAGTATGCATGTTTTCTGAAAATTCTCCTTGGTCTCTAGAGAGCTTTGATGTATGGGAGAAAAAAAAATGCATGTTAGAAACTACCTGCTTCAGCATGGGCCGAAGTCGGAGCCAACTCTAATAAAAATTTAATACTTATTACTACTTATTTTTCATTGATAATTATGATTTTTTTTTATTCAAATAACACTGACGATAATCCCGCAATTTAAAGAGTTGGGAAAATGATAATCTGTAGTATTTTTATTTTTATTCCATATCTTATGTGAAAGTACATGGATGAGTTATTAAAATAAGGGCCATATCAAATATATAGGTCATGTGAGGTGCACCAGAACAAGTTATAATTTAAAAAGGAAAAAAATAATAATTGATCTCTGCTTTCGGATGCATCTCACTACGTATACTCTTTTATCTCACTATCACAAACATCCATAAAAATGTTTTTTTTTTTTATTAATGCTAAGGTATCCAAAAAGATGGCACAGTACGAATTGGACCCATATTCCAATTTAGTCCATTCAATTTGAGAAATTCTAAACACAACTCCCATCTTACTCTTTGCAGCCATTACTATTTTATAAAATATAAAAATAAATATGACAAGACAATTTTATCCTTAAAGCCCCCAATACCGAAATCCTATCATGGACAAAAAAAAAATTCCGGTGAGAAAAAGAAACATTATGTTCCGGTGGGGAGACGAGGAGTATTTGGAGGTGTCGTTCTTAATATGCATCTTTATTGGAAGAAGCAGGAAACTGTAAAAGTCATCTGCAAACCCTGCAAGCCTGGGCAAGTGCATCAATATGGTTGAGCAAAGGCATTATTGTCGACACAAAGCCAAATAGTGCAATAATATTTTGTCGGGGGAAGAACTATGTTCAACCGGATGTCATGTCACCTCCAGATACTCTATCTAAAGCAAAGGTATGAACTGCCTTAAATGATCTTGTGTTGATTAATCTGTTTATATAATATTGCCAATTAGGATATTCAGCTCATATCTTGCTTAGTTGGGCCACTACTCTTCCAATATATAAGATGAACTTGCTGTGGCTGAGTTTGAATTAAGCTATTTATAATATTTTTAATTCAAGTTGAACATGTGCCTGTAGCTCGAAGCCAGTTCTATGTTTTAGATGTAATAGATTGATGTAACAAAGATTGCACTGAGAAAAACAAAATCTGATTGGTCATTTAATTTTATGGTACGCATGCTTTTGTATGACATTTTGATTAAATATATATCCTTCTGATTTAAAAATATTTATTCAAATTACAGGCCCTAGAAAAATATCGATATGAACAGTCCTTAGAGCATACAAGTGAATTCATTGAAAAGTTGGCCTTGAGCATCATGCTCGGTATAAGAAGAGGATCTGACAGAAATGAAAATGGTAGATAAATATGTGGTTTACTATAGCTGTTACGATACTGCAATCTATTTAGTCGAAAGCAATATAGCAGGTCTTCTGAAGTACTATTGCCTTAAGTGCCTCGCTCACTTTTGCAGGTGGTTCCGACCATTTACACCAACATTAGAGGACATGAAATCCAGTCAAACCAGGTACATAAGGCTTTCAAATACAGAACCTAACTGTATTGTTATCCTTATTTTATCAGCATCATTATGACACAATACTGCTCTACAGTTCTCAGTGACTGAGCACTTCAAGAATTCTGAAATGGAGCATTTCAGATCCCCTCCAGGAGTTTTCTTCGTTTATGATCTGTCTCCTATATAAGAACAAAGATTAAGTTTTTTGCATATGTTCCACGCACCTTTTTTATTTAAAATTATTATGTCGAACCATTTTGATGCAAAATTAGTACGCATTTGCAAATGCATAGTCATGCAAACACCAGTAAGTATCTTATTCTTTCAAGAATAGCAGCATTTTCCAAGATAGTGAACGCATTTGTATATTACACGTGACTTTCAAAGAAGAGCATGCTTGATGCAGGCGGAAGTTATAACTCGAACAAAAACACGCAAATACAATTTAGGAACTCGAAGAACTTAAACTTGTATTGAACCATAAGGAGAAACCTTAAACTTTAATTCAAAATCAACCCCCTAAAATATTAAACATAATCACCTATTTATACTATTAAAACCCTAATAAAAATAAGACCCCTACCTTAATTAAACAATCTAGATAAAAGGTAATTACAACTAATAAATACGTAGCCTAATAAATAAATTAATAAAATATTAATAAATATATAAGTATATATATATCTCCATCAATGCTCCATTCCTACACTTCTTGACACATATATGTGCCATAGTGGGAGGTAATTTTTTATTTTTTTTAATCTGCATCCTCGATTCCTTCTCTGA
This sequence comes from Perilla frutescens, assembly GCA_026008535.1. Taxonomy (NCBI): domain Eukaryota; kingdom Viridiplantae; phylum Streptophyta; class Magnoliopsida; order Lamiales; family Lamiaceae; genus Perilla; species Perilla frutescens. The sequence continues at coordinate 51,110,840 of BRKX01000002.1, forward strand.
TGCAACTCGAGCATACTGCATTTTTTTTGCTCTAAAATTGCTGTCTAGATGACTGAACTGGGGATAATTCTTTGTACTAAATTTGGTTTGGAAGTCTTCTATTTGCTTTGCATATGCGTGTATGTGTATGAGAGAGAACGAGCAAATTGATTTTACTATAGTAGGGAAAGCTCCTTGAAATACGCATTCTTGCCACATCTTTGCTCAACTAATTCTGGAAAACCTTCATGTTCTTGACCATTTTGATTCGGGTTGTGAAAATGTCGAAAACTCTCTTGTTCATTTTACCAGGTGTGTTCACAGTAGCCGGGATAGTGGATTCCTTCATATACCACGGGAAGAAGGCACTGAAGAAGAAAGTCGAATTAGGGAAACTCCGATAAGAAGCCGTTTAACTTATGATCAAATGAAGAAAGGGCAGCAAATTTATTCTTGTTTTGGCTTCACGAACAGCATAATCCAGTAATGAGAGTCTTTGATCTTAACATCAAAATGTGTTAGCAATTTTGATTTGATAGATTGATGATGCTGCAAAAGATTAGGCATCTTCCATTTTCCTGCTCTTTTCTCGACAGTTTTGTCCTTGTACTAATTCATTTTGTAGCTTATTAATTTTTACTGAATATAGAGATATCGCTGCTTTAGTTATTTGCATTCTCTTCTCATGCACATAACTAACAAAATAATACTGTCCAAAATTCTTACATGAAAAAAATAGTTCTGGTATGAAACTGTGAGTACAAGCTGATAAAAAAAATGTGTAAAAAAGAAAAGGAAAGGAACGTATGCATGTTTTCTGGAAATTCTCCTTGGTCTCTAGAGAGCTTTGATATATGGGAGGAAAAAAATGCATGTTAGAAACTACCTGCTTCAGCATGGGCCGGAGTCGGAGCCAACTCTACTAGGACAACGGATGCTGCTCGGGTAAGCTCTAACTTGAGGGCGTCGAACTCTGCATTGTCTCTCTCGTCTTTGGACAGCCACGACACCAAACACTGGTTGATCAACTCACTGGCACTGGCATTGCCATTGCCTAATGGCAAACTTGTCTTGGAAGGTTTGATCTTCCCGAATTTGATGATGTGCTGCAAATTTGAGTCGGAAGGATGTTTGATGTAGTTTTCGAGTATGTCTTGGATGGCCTTACACCAGATTGGTCGAGCTACCTTGAGGAATTCATGCACGACCAACACTGGAATAGTCGTACTTCCCACATCGGACTCTTGCTGGCCCCCCCTCCCGTGGAAATCAGATCCTCCGAGCTTCAAAAGATCGTGCGCCTCAGCTAGATCGCTATATACTGCATCCCACCAAAATTTTGATCTGAGTTAAGACGCAAAAAGTGGGTGCAAAATGGTATATTATGATGAAAGAAGTAATGTGTGTGTAGCTCAATTCTTCACATAATCAACCCACCCCCTATTTCTTTAATTTCTTCACTTTATAGACTAGACCATATCTGCTGTTGTTCTATTGAGCATCAGTAAGTCTAAACTTCAATTTATTTGGTGCGGCATTAGGCGCCGTCTATAATAATTTCAGTTGAACTAAGACAAGATACGCGAAGACAAAGGAAAATGGACCTGAAAAAAGAAGAAAAACCATCTACCTGACAGCTTTCCGTCGCTTCTATAAGCCTCTATACCATGTAAGCCTGCATCCTTCAGTCTCCTGACAATAGCAGTCGGGTTTTTAAGTGCCCATGGATGCGCCAAAACTGCAACGCCCCCCGTTTCATGTATTAGTCGCACTGTTTCCTCTGCAAGAGGCTCGCTTCCCCTGAGACATACAAGAGCAAGACAGTTAGTTCTTCAAGTTGTTGATGAACCATTGATTGTCGCTTCAAATGTAGAAATATATTACGTGGAGTAAGCAGGTCCGCCATCATAAAGATATCTGGCAAATGCCTGTTTCAGATTTTCTACGTGTCCCGCTTCAAGCATAGCACGGGCAATATGAAGCCTTCCAGGAGCAACACCTTTTCCTGCTATTTTTGTAACGGTCTCCCATTTAATAGGCAACTTGAGTTTGTTCAGCTTCGAAACAATGTTCTTTGCACGGAGGAATCGCCCATCCCGAATATCCCCTAGAAACTTCTCCAGTGCTGCAGAATTTGTAGGGCCGCAGCTACTGTAATAAGCAAGAATGTGAACCGGTTCTTCTGCCCCTGAATCCCCTCTGTCAACCATTTTATAAACACCAGTAAGATAATCATGGACTCAACAAGCCACCAACGCCATACGATACTTCAAACTTTTTTTACTTTTTATTAAGTAAACTTATTTAGATGGCCGTATTAAGGAATGAGAAACAACTACAAGTGCACAAGACAAAACATGAAGCAGAAGAGGGAGAAAAACCAAAAGGATAAGTAAACTATCCTGAAATTACAAGATGATGCTAAGTGTGTGAGAATTCAGATTCACTTTTTCGAGTCAATCAGAGGGTGCAGGACTCGGGTTCAGAATAACTAACCTCGAGTAAAAAATTGTACTAATTTCAACACCAGGGATAATTTTGATGCCAAATCGGCCAGCTGCTTCCATGGCTTCAGGGATGCCAGACATTGTATCATGGTCCGTCAAAGCCAAGACTTTCACCTGTTCCATGCCATAAACAATCAATCCCTTTCACGTGTACTCAAGAAGAATAATTCACAAGGAATGAACCAGTGACATGATTCCGATTCTATTTTAAGATACAGATAGAAGGTGCCAACACATAAATGAAACTTCATAGTCACTTCAGAACAAAGTGAGAAGAAAAGGATGGAGGATATTTTTTTATCCACAACCTCAAACCAAACGGTAATGAATCCAGGCAATTTAAAATAAACTTACTGGGTAGGTGGAAGAAAATGAATAAGCAGTCGAAAAAACATATAACATATAAATATAAGAGGTTTCATTAACCATTTGATGAAAATACATATCAGGCAAAACAAATCAACCAAACAAGCCCAGGACAAGACAAATAAGCACAAAAGGAAGAAACTAGAGGCATAATAAAGGATTTACTAACCAAATTATCCGGGAATCATGGGACTAAAATCTGCTAATTCCATGACACTGGATTTAATGAGTTCTGCGAATTAGACTTAAGGATGACACTTCCACATCAGTGATATACATGAAGATTTTTTTTTCATTTTTTTTTTTTTGACAAATGCTAATTCATATATTTGTCAGCTAATATTTCATAGGAGTCAGAACTCTGTCCTTAAAAAGCTTCACTAGACTTAAAAATGGATATCGCAGATCCTTCTATTAAAGCCTATCATTGACGGTCGTAGTCCTGAAGTCAGAAAGAAACTCTAATATGTTCCTCAAACCTAAGCTATACAAGATAGTCTCCATTCATTTCTCATATTTTCTTGCTTTCTTGATAGCCAGTAAATCAGCAATCACTAATTAAGATTCCAATCACCACTGACATCTTGCAAGTGAATTGAGTTGAACAATAAGCAATAGCAGCAACTACTCAAATTATTGTTTGTAACATTAGATAAAAATAAAGCCGCAGGGACATGGATGTAGACAGCAAAAGCTTTTCCATGAAACTTGTTGAGGCACGGATTAATCAAATATGAGTTGATCAAGTGTGTAAATTTTCATGTTCAGTTTGTATCTTCACCTAAATCCTATAACTGGAATAACTTAACGCGGTAACAGGTGACAAATACCTCTTTATCCAAAAGTGGTAGTCTAAAGTAGATAAATTCTTCAGCTATTTCAAAAAATACTTGTACAGTTCATACAGTACAACCACACTATTCTTCACTTAAAATCCTGTTCTGCATTGGAAATGCTTTATAATTCTGTTCTAGACATGTTGACAATTTATGAAATCCTGTTCTACACATGTCGAAAATTGAAACATAAGCATAAAAATGATGCTGCATTTGTCTGGTGTGCGGAGACAGTAAACTTCAAGTTACTATAATCCAAAACTCTGTTAATCACATTTACTTCCCACGCTCGATTGACTTCAAAACTTGAAAGTGCTTAAGTCCCCCTTTCCGAATACATTTTCACTTGAATAAAAACGACAGGTGTGTTTCTATATTGCCAGAAACTGTGCTCTTCAAAGTCAAACATAAAAGGCCATATTTTCAAAAAAACAGTAATAAACTGAAGTTGAAGAAGGTTATTGCTCCTTTCATTGTTACACTTTCCATTGAACATTAACCAATGCAGCATAGTATTAAAAGGGGTTGCAATCTCATCATTTAAAAGTTAAGCATAGGATTCTAATACAATTGCAGAACCTATGCTACATACAATAAAGACATTGACTATCAGAATACAGTTCTACGAAAAATCAAATCCAACAAAAACTGTCAACAAATCTCCTACCTCTTAAACCATCAAGACTTTCTAAAGACTAAAAAGCATCCATTTAAATGCAAACACAAACAGCACATGCAAGAGACAAAACCACAACATCAAGAGAGAGAGAGAGAGATGACCCCTTTCTGATGAGCTCTCTCAACAAGCTTAGCAGGGGACAAGTATCCATCGCTGCATGTTGTGTGACAGTGAAATTCAAAGACAAGCTTCTCCTTAGGCTGGTAGCATTGCACCTCAAAATCATCATCAACAAATCCATCAACACAACTCGTTGAATTACTACAACTACTGCTACTATTTGACTGCTCCAACAAAACCCATTCCCTCACAGCTTTGTATGCAACTGTCTGCTCAACAGTCATTTTCCTCTTCGCTCCACCTCTCTTCTTTTTCTTCTTTTTCTCTTTATCACCCCCCATCATTTCCCACAACCACCACCGAAAAAAAAAAGATCTTTTCTTTATGATTCCCTTTTGCTGAACAATAAAAAGTGGAAAGAAATTTACTGCACGAAGAAGAGCAGAAAAATGAGAGTGGCTATATGTGGGGTTTTGAGATTGTTTTAGAGGGAGCGGTGGAATCGAGGTGTATGTATATGTGTATGTATATATATATATTATACATGGAAACTGAAGAACTCATCTTTACAGGGTTTTTCTCACAGACCAATATGCAAACGGAAATTATTCCTATTTGTTGAAATTAATTATTTATTCAATAAAAATATAGTGTAATATTTTTTTTAATCAAAAACCTTTTTTTAAGCTTTTCTTGATTCAATCATCTTGATTCTTGGCAAGGCAGAGGGCAAACTGTAAAACGAAACAGGGCCTTTGACCATCGTTTCTCACAAGTTTGGTGCACCGCCATTTTCTGTAAATTGCAGGGAGACCCTTCAAATTATGCGCAACTACAAAACCAACCACAAGAAAAATTAAATAAATTGGATTGACAGCATTGATTACCGTAACAGTGATAAAATTCATAACAAATGCTTCAATGGATCCCATTAATTTGAATTTATTGTGACTTTATGTTTGAAATTTTATACATATTTTTTTTTGTATCTCACTTTGTGTTTCACTATTAATAAACATATGATGTTGATGATTATTTTATGGATTTCTCGTTCAATTCCACACGTTAGTTTTGAAGCATAATTTCACACCAAATCACTTATTCCATTTCCTATTACATTTTTTGTTCCAAATCTTTATTTTTTTAAAAAAAAATTAAATTTATTATGATTTTATTTAATTAAATTTTTTATTTAGGTTTCGTTCATCCCCAATTAAGATGTATTATTTAAAAAAAATAAAAAATAAAATTTAATTATACAACATCAAGTGGAATAGAAACCGACATAATTTCAACCTTTTAACATTAATTTTTACTATGACGTGAATAGGGAGTTTTCTTATATATATCAAAATGACTATTTATTGCACAAATGATGTCCAAAGTGGCTATGTCTTCCAACAAGAATATATGACTGGTCTTTTAAATTTGCTGAAATTGTTTAGGGTAGTTCTAAACATAGTCATGAATTGTTTCATCACCACCTCCATATTTAAAATAAAATAATTATTACATTATACTTTTTTACCCTCTAGCCCCCAACTTAAAATATAGATTTAAAAATAAATAAATAATATTTAATTATAGAACAATTATTCTAAGAAAAGAGAGGGAGAGAGAGAGATAAAGGTAGCTAGGTCTTATATTTGTCTTCCACCAATAAATATCAAGACCATAAAAAATATTTGTGCAAAAGATTGATTCAAGATCGAGTTACAAAGTAAATCCTTTTAAATTTAGTAAAACTTGATGAAATTATTGATCTCGTAATTATAAAATCCAAGCGGGATACAAATATATATAAAGAAAAATGGATGATCTTTGAATTATCTAATCCATTGAAGGTGAAGAAGAGCAATGGAGATTAAGTCACATTTAAATGAAAATTCATGGAAACACAACAATTAATGGATAATATGTTATCCTCCCTTGATTGGAATCGAGTGGAGATAGATTTGCTCCAGATTTCTTATCTTATTATCTATGACCAATCCGTTGATCTCCATGATTATGATTTACTTCTCCTCCTCAGTCTCGTGACAAAGGTGATGACCATCGTCGTCAAAACCACATCCAAAACCGCTTGTCATTCCTCTTCCGGTCATGACTTTTCTTATTTTTTCAAATATAAGGATAGAATATAGTACAATTGAATAATAATTTTATTTTATTTTAAATATGAGACTATAATGAGAAAAAGGTGGCTATGTTTAGAATTGCCCCAAATATTTTGCACGCTTAAATATTTTTTAGTTATCTAATGAATTATTGTGGCATACCAAATAAGGCAATTCTCTCAATTAGATTGAATGCAATATATCTGTACACAAAATAAATTGAATCGAAATAAATTATGCTCAATTTTCATTTTATAGTCCTCAAAAATTAATTAAAACCAAACTGTATACTCTCTTATGCTCTTGTGACGGAGATGCGGTACGTTGCTAACAATTGAAGAGTATATTTTAGTTCCTGAATTTTGTTATTTACATTATTCCATGAACTATTGAGAAGTGTACGTAAGCCCACACTATTTATTTATTTACATTCTAGTTCTTATTTTACCCACAACAAAAATCTCAGCAAAATATTTCGACATAATTTATTCATAATCTTACATAATTTGTAAATGCCGAAAAATCCGTACTCCAAAAATTTTCTATACTAATATAAAAAAGATGTGTTATCTTACCACCGTGAGTTTATCTATTATAATCTTATTTTTTAAATTTTATTTAAGGGCAATAATCCAATCATCTAATATATTATTATATTAATATTATAATTATAAGTAATATATGCGAGTAATATAAATAATGTAATAATCTAATATATTATTATTATTATTGTTATTGTTATTGTTACATCATAACTACTCTATGAGGATAATATATATTATTACTATTCTAATATAGACCAGATAAAAGTGGGGATTGTTAGGTATGTCCAATCTGTATTGATTTTGATGATTGCTCCAACCTAATAACCTACGTCAAAATGTTCAAGTTTATATATATATATATATATATATATATATATATGGGTGGGTTCAAATAGGAACCAATCCCCCGGTGAGACTCTAGAAACCAATCAAATTTAAGGATTTTGATGTCATGGCGGATAAAAAGGTGGTGACATGGTTGTAATTCCAAATTTTTTTATAAAGTGATGTCATCATCACTTACTCATTTTTTATCCAATTTACGCAAAAAATATATCAAATTAAAGATTTTTTCATACTCTTTCATTTAAGATTCATAGTGCTTATGTTTATTTGAGCAAAAATTGATGAAAAATACAAAAAACTTTTTTTCTCAACTCGTAACTGTCAAACATTTGCTAATATGATATCACAATATTGCTCATATCTTGTGTTTATGTTGCTAACATGAAATTTTTTATGCACGACTTTGAATTTTAAATTGCTTTCATGAGAAAATAGTTAAAGTAAGAGCTATATATAGTTAAGTTCATAAACAATTGTAATTTTATCAATGTTTAATATTATTTTGAAAACTTGTAATATTTGAGAATTTAAGTCATAGTAGCATATCATTATTCACATATTAGCAACATGTTACTAACATATTAGCAAATTATTAGTCATATATTAGCAGTGTGTATATTCTCTAATATATTAGCAATATGTTGTATGTATGAATGATGTTACACATGCTACACAATATTATTTTAAATGTGGTCCAATGTTATATATGTGGTGTTTAATACATGTCAATTTAATATTATGATCTCATCAAATTAGCAATATGAGTCTACCTCATGTTAGCAACAAAATTTATTGATATTAGCAATATAAATATTTCATGTTAGCATATTAATACAACGCCAGAAAAGACAACAACATCAAGTAGTGTAATATCAAACTTTGTTATTTTCAATAATTAAATACTAAACAACAACATCAAGTAGTATCTTTTCAAGTTAAAATTATTTTTGAATACTTTCAACAAAATGCATCATAAGTATGTACACAAGAAATCATATAAGAAACTATTAATTACTATAGAAGAGTTTAGTTTAGAAAATTATTTTGATATAATTCTTTTATGAGATAATGATTAAGTTAAAACACAGATTTTAGTCATCAAAATTGGCACACGTATACTTTATTTGATTAATTATATTTATTGTACTTTTGAAAGATAAATAAAAGACATAATTTGGAAATGGAAACAATCCGGACAATTTGTAAGTACGGGAACCAAAATTAGTGTTAGGCCTAAATAAAAAGCAAACGAGGGTGTTCTTTAGAATTATACATTTTAGTTATTCTTCATTAAAATTTTCAATAAGAATAATATTATTTTGTAAGAAATTGATCGAAAATTGATTTTAAAAATTGTTACGAACAAAATTTAATGTAAAATACACTCAATTTTATATATTTATTAGAATTATTATTTACACGTGCAATCACAAATCTTTTTCATAATAGTACAAAAAGAAAAATATTATGCTACTCCCAGAATAATGTCATAAGTGCCATAATAATAATGTCATAAGTGCCATAATAAATCTATGTGACACTTCTAAATATCACGATAAAACTATTATGTACTTAGAAATATGGTTTAATGTAGCACACACACGGTTGGGTAGCATAATATGGTACGTACCAAAAAAAGCGTTACTAAATAAAATATTGACGTGCAATTTGCAGGTGATCCACTATAATTTTATTTTATTTTTCAATCTATTCGTCAGAAAAAGGTGAGGGGGCCCTTTTAGTTTGTGGTCGGCCCCTACTCTATTCACTTTGTCTTTCCATGTCATGTCACTTTTCACACCTCGCAATTTACATCTAAAAAAATTTATGAAAAAAGAAAAATAAATTATCACTTCAATCATCCTAAAAAGAGTACTCCTTAGTCCTTGGATATATTATATTTTTATTTTTCAGTTTTCGTTTATATTTATTTAAAAAAATAAATTAATTATCAAGAACAATGTATGAGCCCACGTGTTGCGTGAGTTATTGAATTTTTAAAAAATATAAATTAATTCACTTTTATTTTAGGATTTAATAATTTCATTTTAGGGTATAAATTTATATTTATTTCAAACAAATTAAATCAATTCACTTTAGTTTTTAAGGCTCAATAATTTTATTATAGGGTATAAAAAATTTTGGAAAGAAAAGAAAAAAGGAAAAATCGAAAAAATATCAAATATCGGCCCATAATTTTTTTAAAAAATAAAATAAAAAATTTGACTGGTGTGTGATGCCTGTAGTGGTCATTTTTCATCAACCCGTTACGCTGACCTAAGAAGGTTGAATGTCGTCATTCAACTGGTTTCCAATAGATAACAATTCAATTTAAAATTTGCGTTACAGTTCTGCCTTATTTGAAATGGTTGACGGGTTCAAAGGAGTCAGCACGTTCTTCAACCGTCTCTGCCATCCACGTGAATCCTAGCTGCTACCTCCACCTATAAAAGATGGTCCTCCTCCTCATTTGACGACTACGCAGACATATTTATGAATTTTCATCATCTACCCTAAAACATACTGAATATCGTATTTCTTTAAGTTCGATTTCTCACTGACCATCTAACTGCACGGCGAATCTCCCATGTTTTATTCATTTATTCCGTATTTTACTGCTTTCTACTTATATTCTTTTCTCGACTTGAGTGTTGGAGGCCCAACGATCATCACCCTCCCGATAGTCTTTGACTCTTACGGTATTTTTTGATTTTGTTTCACAGATTGACTGCTGCTCTGGACTGAATCAATTAATTACAGATTTTCGGATCTACAATGCCCACACACCGTCTTATGTTGCCTCACATATAAACTCTTGCATGCAAGTGCTTCTGTACTAGATTAGATTCTACTTTCAAAGTTCAAACACACACGCATTATGTACGATATTCGGATCAGATCTCTCATGCCCCCCCCCCCGTGTTACATTTCGTGTGTCATAACTATTTTTTTTAAATTTATTTATAATTTTTTTAATATACTCTAATTGGGGAAAAATGAACTTTAAATAATTTTTTTAATTAAATTAAATTATAATAAATTTTAAAAACATAAAAAATAAAAATTTAGCACAAAAAATGACATAGAGAATGACATATATAGGAAACTATGCAAGAAATGCATTGCACATAGATAGCCTCCTCAATTGATGAGAGATAGCATTTAAAATAAAATAAAATAAGTAATTATATTAATTTATTTTCAATTATTCACATGAAAAGTGAATAATTATACAAAGTGGTGGCAGCCTGCCTATATAGATCCCGATTTTCAATTGAGCTGCAACACTTGTATTTATTAAAAACAAGATGAATTACCAAATTTACTCACAAGAATCGTTACACGGCCTTCTCTACTTACTACAAAACTGATTTTTCACTCATTCATACTTTTCATTCGTCAAGATAAAACAGTCAAAAAAAACAAAAAGAAAGACAAAAAACAACTCTCTCTCTCTCTCTCTCTCTCTCTCTCTCTCTCTCTCTCTCTTATATATATATAATATATATATTTACAGTGGTGAAAGTGGAAGAAAGCAATGCAATGAGTGCAAAAAATAGAGAGCATCAAGAAATATGAAAAAGAAAAAAAACAAAAGTAGTAAATTCATTTTATTCCAAAAAAGTTGAGAGGTGTGGGAAGAGCGACACGTGGCATTGAGCCCATCCCTTGGGCAGTAGAAGTGTCTAATTGATGTATGATCAGAATCAGACAGAAAAGAGTGCAGATTTTGCCTTGTCTTCATGGAAATGAGTGGTCTGAAAATTTGAAGAATCAATGGAAAAAGGTAAAAAACAGTGTGAATGTATGTAAAATTGTACTCGATTCATTCATGTACGTACCAGTGGCATAATTGTTTGTAAATTTTAACTGCCCATAACAACCACCATTGCTCTATCATTTACCTATCATATTTTTGGTATCAAACACACTGTTTTTGGTGTGCCGATGTTATGCCACACATGGTAATAAATTGTCTTTGACATTACATGTTTGGTTTTATCTGTATCACTAACTAATGTATCGTACAGCCTTTGTCCTTCTCTAGCTACATAAATACTCAAATTACTTCATAAATTTATACTCAAAAACTCATTCTTTTAGTGTTTTGTTTTTAGGTAAAATACGTAAAAAAATAAAATTCCTTATAGCACCAAATTCTCCCGTGTCTTTTAAATTGCACCAAATCTTCTTATCTGTTTTAAAAATGTTAAGTTTTATATTGTTGGAAAACTAATCAAACTTACTTTTATATTAGACGTAAGGATATTTTAGGTAAAATCTTTTAAAAAAATGAAGTTGTGCACTTTTTTTTTTTAACACAAGGAGTTTATAGCAATTCAAAAACATGAGGGGGTTTTGTGTAAAATTTTGATAATCAGACGCATTTTACCGTTTTTTTTAGCGTACATGTACTCTCATTTGTAAAGATTTTGTTTTTACATTTGTATTTATTTCAAGATTGGTTTTATTCTTTTGTTTATGCTTTTAAATTGTACCCTTTGGTAGAATTGAGTCTTTAGACTTTATTTGTATTGAAACTACTGTGTTCTATGTATGATATTGATTGCAAAAAGAAGGCCCTGGTTTAGATGCATTTTACTTGAGAGATCTATTTTTAATTCAAATGGGCAGTGTATGAACTAAATATTACTAATAAAAGTATATAAAAATCTAGAGAAAAAAAGCAATGAATCGAATTATATGTATACATATATATTCCAAAAAGATATGATAATCATAGTACTTAAATGAGGACAAATGATATTCGGGGAATTCTACCCCAGTTCACTAATACATCATTTAAAAAATAATAAAATTATATTAAAGAGATAATGAAAAAATATTAAAATATATTAGTGGTTGGAGTAGTACCCCATCCACTAGGGTAGAATTTCCCATGATATTCATAGTGTAGCTAATTTGGGCCTTGCGAGATGGTCTTTGTAGCGTCATGATTCATGAACTTAAATTTGTTGGGCATCAATATTGGTCTAAAACATATTCATGTAATGCCATTTCTTTTTATAATAATAGAAATATGTTTCCGCTGGTTGTGTGGATTTAGAAAAATTAAATTATTTTTATGATGAAAACGAACAGACACAATGCATTTTAAAAGTTTTAAATAAGCTTTCGAAAAAAAAACAGAAAAGAAGAAGAAACTGTTTCGTATGTAAAACACAGAAATTTCATTTAGTACTAGAAATCATAATTTTAGAAGTTTTAATTTATATTACATATATATTTTTTTAATTAGATAATATTCAAAGGAGAAAAGGCAGAAATGAAAACCACATGAAAGGCCCATCTTAAATTTTCACCGAAACCAATTTTTCGATGAAGCTTAAAACCACACCACATAAGCATATCTGAAGAAATATATTTTGATCAGCTTATATTGTACCGGAAATACAAATTTTAACACAATGACACATTGGCATTTGATTAGAACCTTAGAAATCTCCAGTATTAATGTCCATGCTGCAGTGGTCATAAACATAAAAAAAAAATTACTGGTTACTGATAATCATTAATCAGCACAAATTATCATAGTGTTAACATTTGCTACATCATATAACTAACAAAATCTGATAAAAAATAAGGTTACCAAATTAAGAAGTTGCGTACCACAAGTAAGTGAGTTCAGGTGGAAGGAAGGAGAAGTCTCAAAGGGTTCCTCGTCTCGTCTTCCCGCTAGAGCTATAAATCTGAAACCGACTTCAAACAGAAATAAACTGCATCTTCGCTTTCTGGGTTTAGCTGTTTCCTGGAAGAAAAAGAAGAGGGTTCTCAGCCAAGTCGAGTACAGCTTCCAGCTTGGCTAAACAACAAAATGCATGTTTCTTACCGGACAGAAACAAGTTTAATGGAATTGATATGCTTTCCTTTCGTTTCACAAGCTGCTCCAGAAAACTTCCCTAGGGCAGATGAAAATGTAACACTCAACCCGGCCAGACAGCGATCCTTAAGATTGGAACCCAGTAAAAGTTATTCTGTTCTTATTCGAAACCAATGTTGTACAGTTTCAGCCTCAATTTTGCTTGCAACGATAACTCATAACAGAATACATGGTGCACTTTTAGCAATGAAGCAATAGGAGTTCCAAATGAAGTTATAGTAAAATCCTGCAAAAGGATCATATTCATCTGTCTTTATATGACGGTTCTTAGTCACAAGTACTGGATTAGGAATGTGATCAAAGCCAAACAATACTAGGCAGATAGGTCCTCACTAAAACTTTAACAGAGAGCTCAACCACTTCAGACTCTCATTTAAAGCAGTGGTTTGAGTCATTCTGGTGAAGTAAAAGATATACATGATTCCAATCTTAAGAAATGCGAAAATTCACAAACTGAGCCTAGCAACTGCAAGACTGTGACTCGAAAGGTATTTTCAAAAGAAAGAATGCAATGAGAAATATGCATTACAGGATAGAGATGTACTTCAACAAGTATTGCACGCAGGGACAACATAGTTCCTTCTATACTCCCTGTGTTGTTACTGTTCTTCCAACACAATTTGAAACCAGTAGAGCATTATTCTATACTATCTCCGATTATTCTTATTTTATTTTTCATCTCTCAAAAAATAGAGGAATGGGTTAGAACAAAAGTAGCATTCAAAGCTAAGGTAGGAACAAGTATTTGGATCAAAACCAACAAGTAAAACGTAATGGTAAATATATTTCAGTTTTCCAACGTGATATTGCAACTACAAACCTGGACAGTATGATGAAAGAAAATATAACTACCACTTAAATCATATGTGATACAACTCAGATGCATGCATACTTACAAAGAATGAAATGCCAAAAGATAGAAATTGCATCCCTTTTGAGTCATGCTTCACTTTGCCTCTTTCTTATACCGAGCACGATGTTCAAGGTATTCTTCCAGTTCATTCTCCAACTTTTCAATGAATTCACTTGTATGCTCTAAGGACTGTTCAAATCGATATTTTTCTAGGGCCTGCAATTTGAATAAATATTTTTAAATCAGAAGGATATTTAATCAAATGTCATACAAAAGCATGTGGACCATAAAATGACCAATCAGATTTTGTTTTTCTCAGTGCAGTCTTTGTTACATCAATCTATTACATCTAAAACATAGAACTGGCTTCGAGCTACAGGCACATGTTCAACTTGAATTAAAAATATTATAAATAGCTTACTTTAAACTCAGCGACAGCAAGTTCATCTTAAATATTGGAAGAGTAGTGGCCCAACTAAGCAAGATATGAGCTGAAAATCCTAATTGGCAATATTATATAAACAAATTAGTGAACACAAGATCATTTAAGACAGTTCATACCTTTGCTTTAGATAGAGTATCTGGAGGTGACATGACATCTGGTTGAACATAGTTCTTCCCCCGATAAAATATTATTGTACTATTTGGCTTTGTGTCGATAATAATGCCTTTGCTCAACCTAGCAAGCTCCTCAGCATATTGATGCACTTGCCCAGGCTTGCAGGGTTTGCAGATGACTTTTACAGTTTCATGCTTCTTCCAATGAAGATGCATATTAAGAACAACACCTCCAAATACTCCTCGTCTCCCCACCGGAACATAATGTTTCTTTTTCTCACCTGTACGCTTTAGGTAAAACCTTTCCTCTTCTGTCAGTATTTCAGGATCATAGGTTTCAGGTGCTGCTTTAGGCAGCTCATATTTCCTTAGTTTCTCTATCAACCATGCTTCTTTTCTTTTTGCCTAGAAGAGACACATAAATAGGAAAAGACATTGCATGAGTACACACACACACAGTCACAAAAAGTGTAAATCAACTAAAGAATCCAAGAAACCAGCAGCAACATCCAAAGGAATGTTTGCCTACCTTTTCGAGCTTGTACCTTATTCTAACTTCAGGATTGGGAGAGTTCATTTTCTTCTTTGCTTTCAACCGATAAAACCTAAGTTCATTCAGCTTCACCTTTCTTGACACATCTGAATTTTTCGTTTTTGCTTTCCCTTTCTTTAAGGATGCTCCTTCACAACTCTGATTACCAATGTTAAATCTGACAACATCTTCATCCATCTTCATCTCAATAGATTCATTAGTTCTATCTCTAGCATATGTCCTCATTGTAAAACTAGTGCAAGGTCTATATATACATGATCTTTTAACGGATAAAGCTTTCACTAAAGTAGATCTAAATGACAAATGGGGAAGCAGTTTCTCCGAATAATGCTTGCGTTCATTTCCAAACCCAAAATGATGCATAAAACGCAACAAAAATGTCGATTCCACCGAACAAGGGGGAGTTGAAATGCTTCTCAATAACCATTTGGAACTGAACAAAGACTCCCTGCATAAGATATACGATCCATCACTAGGTACCACTAACATGATTAACACCACACAATTGAATCTTTGTTCTCAAAACAACCAAAGGCGCCCGATTCATTTCATTCACCCTAAAAAAACAGGAACAATTCACTCAAAGAAATTTGTGTATACTGAAGTTACTAGTTGTGATAGAAAACTACCAGGAACATGTCTACATTCATTCAACATCAACAGATTTCTTAGCAACAAAAAGCACGTAATATAATCGAATATATGAAATTGCAATTCAGCATATCTGCTCAAAAACAGTGGAAAAAAATGACATGCAATGAACAATGTGATAACAATCAAACCAAATCTCACTAATTAAGCTAACGATTATGCGGAACAAGTTAATCACGCTCAAGACTGACTGGTTGAGAGGGATAAACACAGAACCCTTGGTGTACCAACACACACTCTCTCTCTCTCTCTCTCTCTCTCTCTCTCTCACACACACACACACACACAAACACTACCTTTTGGTGATGGCTCGCATGCGAGCACTGGTGAATATGGCGATTGATAACCCTGAAATGGAAGCTCTGGGCATCTTCAATTTTGGCTTGGCTTTGTTTTCCGGTGAAACGGATGGCGCCGCCGCCCAAGAAATAATTTGATGTCGACCACAGCTAACTTGGATTTGAGGTTTTTATTTCAACAAATTTTTTAGACAATCAACATTTTCAGCAATTTATGAGAAACAATTGCACCATGCGATGAAGTTAGTTATTATTTATTAATTTGAAATTTTAATTTACCTTAAAAAAATGAGTTCAGCACAGTGGTGTGTGCCGAGAAAAAAGATAGAAAAATTATAGTAGTATATAAAGTAAGAGTAAAACTGTAAAAGTGATGTATAGAAAAGTAAAAATATACTCCCTTCGTCCCATTTTAATAGGTTGATTGAGAGTTTTCACGGGAGTTAAGAAAAGAATTGGGAAAGATAATTAATCAAGAAACTTCCTAATATGCCTCTATTTATTTCTTTGATATTGAATTAATGTCTAATATGAACATATTAAATAGGGGTATATATTCGTAAATTAGCTAAATATATTTGAAAACATGCTATATATCGGAACATATCAAAAAGGAAAATAAGCCTATCAAAATGGGACGGAGGGAGTAATAATTTAGTGGCAGAAGAAAAAAAGTAGTCGTGTGTGGCCCCACGCACCACATATTATTTAAGCATTTGTTGCTTGCGAGAAACGCAAAACTTTATCTGATGCAGCTGAACCAAGTGAGTTATTGTATATTGTTGGGTTTTTGTTGGCCCATTTACCGGCCCATTATTACTTACCTTGGTGACCCACCTTTGAAAGAACACTCCACTATTGCTCTAGCCCTTCAAAGAGGGCTTCTCCCCCATTACTACAGTAACAAACACACACACACACACAAAAGATTGTAGCTTCTAATCTCTTGCTCTCGATCCATCTGCTCTTGCCTCCGGGACAAGCTTTGTGCTTGCGAGCTTTGTGCTCGTGACTTGCCCATTTCTGCGAGGTCTGTTGGAGTGTGATTGGAGTGTTGCCCGTGACTGGAGCTGATAGGTGGAGTCA
The DNA here is from genome assembly GCA_026008535.1 of Perilla frutescens. Taxonomy (NCBI): domain Eukaryota; kingdom Viridiplantae; phylum Streptophyta; class Magnoliopsida; order Lamiales; family Lamiaceae; genus Perilla; species Perilla frutescens. The sequence continues at coordinate 51,128,176 of BRKX01000002.1, forward strand.
CCGGTGTAGTGGTCGTGTTGTGAAGCATCCGTGGCCGCCTCCGCTTACTTGTCTCTACCTTGTTGTCTGGGAAGTGTTGTTGTGTTCGAAGAGAGGTCCGAAGCTTCAGGAAACCGAAACCTTGCCAGACACTTGAGTGTCTAACGATGAAGGAAGGTGAAATGTCGTAGAGGCAGATCCACGACAGTGGTATCAGAGCCATGGTACTCTCGTCGGGCACCTCCGCCGCTACATTTTTTCATTGTCCTGCCGTCCTTTGTGGCTGCGCCGTTCCCCTGCTCCCCGGTGAGCTCCGAAAAGGTAAGACAGGTCTTCCCCTGCCTGGGATACCCGTTCTGGTAAAGTGGCTTAAACCTCTTGTTTTTCGTTTCCTAGTTGGAGCACATGTGAGGGTTTTAGGCTTGGTATTTGGTAGTTTTAGGAGAACTTGTTTTTAGGCAAGGTGCTGCCACTATTTGCGTTTTCTGGGTGTTGGTAGGGGTCTCTGTGTTGAGCCTCGTGAATTTGAATTTTTGGGGTATATATGTTTTTGCTGTAAGTCTGCTTGTGCTTCGTGTCTTAAGCTTGTTGTTTTGCTTCCGCCGCACTCTGTGTGTTGTTGTTTGTCTTTATGACTCGCCTGCTGCGTGCTCGTTTTCCTCTATGTGTGTGTGTGTTGAAGCCTACTGCGACGTCTCTTTCATCGCCTGAATTTAAAGCATGGTCGGGATACTAAAATTTTTTAGGTGTTTATATTATGCACATGAAGGAAAAGATACCCAATAGTGTGTATGATAATTATTAGTGATGTTTTTTAATTTGATGCTTTGTGCTCTCTGGCTCTGTTGCTCCAAGTAAGGTGTAGTTGTTCTTTTTTTCTTCGTGGACTGGTTGTGCTCTTTGTGGATTGTAGTTGTTTCTTTGTGAAACGTTGTGCTCTTTGTGAGCTGTATTGGTGCTTTGTGAATTGTTAGTTCTCTTTGTGAGTTGTAGCTGTTTGTTCATTTTGAATCTGTGGTGCTCTTTGTGGGTGTGGTGTTTCTTAGTGAAACACAGGTGTTCTTTGTGAACTTTCAGCACTAAATGTGCACCTCTTTGTGGACACCTTTCTGTTTAAGGTGGAGTGTTTTTCTTTGTGAAGTTGTTGCTCTCTGTGTGCTTTGTATTGGTTGATCTTTGTGATCTGGACTAACTGTGTGTTATCTCCTCTTTGTCTATGTGATTTTGCAGGAGAAAAAGGCTATGATGAATCCTGCAGACTCCCTACTCGATTATAGCACTTTCATGGGCCAAAGGTGGAGATTATTGGGTTTTTGTTGGCCCATTTGCCAGTGCATTACTACTTACCTTGGTGACCCACCTTTGAAAGCCCATTATTTTCTCATGTCATCTCTATCTCTGTTCTCCCTCTATCTTTATGATTTTCTTCTCTCTATCTCTATATCTATCTATGCTTATCTCGATCTCTGCAATTCCAGTATAACCATCAAGATCAGAGTAAAGAAAATTTGATTACATAATCTATGTTCTCTCTCTCTCTATATATATATATATATATATATATATTGGATGGATATTTTGAATGTGTTGTTGATGATTGAGGTAGAGACATGTTCTTCAAAGACACAAGACTATTGTTCAATTGATTTTAAAGGAGTACATCTTTCTTGTTGAAGTATCACAAATGTCTATTTTTTACGACGATTGCGATCATCGTGATGAGTCTATACGATGTTATCGGTGTAGTTGCAAGATCTATTAAAATTATCTCGTCAATCCTCATTATATTTGTTAGATTAAGTTGAATTTTTTTTATCAACATGTATGATTTATTTCATTTTGCAATCTCTTTTATTGAATGTATTTGTTATAATTATTATTAGATTTCCTTAGTATCGTAGTTTAGTCATATTAACATGTTGTTATTATGGTTTTAGCATCGCTAATTGATATATTAGCAGTGTCACTGTATTCTTTAGCATGATTTTATAATAGAGTATTATTGTATATTTTTTTAAAATTGCAATCTCTTCTATTGAATGCATTTCTTAACATTATTATCGGATTTCGTTAGCATCATAGTTGAGTCATGTTAGTATTATGTTATTATGATTTTAGCATCGTTAATTGATATATCAGCAGTGCCATTGTACTATTTAACATGATTTATCATGAAGTGTTATTGTAATTTTTTTAAGTAGATGCATATATATAGAAAATAATTATGTGATGCTAGCATGACAAAAAGTGAATGTTTTTTTATGCTTTACTTTAATAGTATATAAATGATATGATATGATAACAATATCATTTAAAAATCCGACTGCTAAAATTTGTATAAGTCAATGCTAATCATAATTTCACACATGCTATTATTTTCACCTTATGTGTATCATATTTTTCTAATGCTAACAAGAGCAATGATAATGTTAACAATATCGAATGATAATGTTAATACAAAAAAATTGTAATGATCTCGGATAATTCTCTTATAACTTGTTGCTTTTTCTTTCTGGGCATAAGATGTAACAACCGATTGGGATTATTTCTTGTGTTTTCTTATTGAAGAAGATATGGGTTAGAGAAAGCTAAGAATAGAGAATAGGTAGGAGAGAAAGAAAATTAAGGAAGAGAGTTTGATTACTTTTTTCCATAAGCTTTTCATTCCTAGCTGCCGTATTAAATAGACAGGAGCAAAAGACTTAGGGTTACAATTGTAATAATTCATAACCTAAGTTCAGGGCGCCTAAATACCGAATTAATAAAAAACCAGAGCAATTGGGCCGAAGCCCAATTATTACACAATAAAGATAATGGCAAGTAAAACCCAAAAAGTTGACCCGCCAGCCTAGATCCGATTTCTTAGTCATGATTTGGGGTCCCCAAATCGACGTCCCCATTTGTGAACCCTAAAGGTGCTATCTTTGCTTCTATGCTAATCAGCCCTTCTCCTCTGGACACCAACCCTTCTTCTCCGACAAACCCCTTAATCTCCGCTTCTTTCTCATTCTCCGTTATACACATAACATTACTCCCCCCAATTTGTGGTCCTTGTCCACAAGGATCAAAGTCTGAGAATTTAGCTCATATGAACTTCTCATCTTTCAAGGAACAAAGACTGGAGTGGGTATCATCCCAGCCAACAAAAAGTTAGGGTACAGAGGTACGACCACGGGTGATGGTGTGGTGGCCGAGCACGGAGGCTGGTGATAAGGTGAAGAGACCGTCAGTAGAAGGAGTTGGGAGTTGAGGTAAGACGACGGTGACATCTCTAATTTTCTTCTTTAGTAGAGTCATAAGTCCATTTATTTCGTGTTTTTATGGGCATTTTATTCGATATAAATGTCCTTTTTAGTCTATTTTGAGTCGAAAAGAACCAGGTTGCGGTCAAAGGGCATTTCAGAAGGCGAGTCTGGCGAAAAGGGCATTTTATGCCAAATTATTCATGTTTATCTCATCGCCATAAACCGTATTCAGAGGCACTGAGGACTTCTTCAGCATTCATCATACATTCGGGAAGTAGAATGGGCATATCAGAAAGGGATGAAGCTGACCAGATGATGTCGTGCCCACATTGCTCGCGCAGACTCAACCACAGGCCAGAATGGGCACATGCGTGAATTTCGGAATTCAGTTGAAGGAAAGAGGCGTGAATAATAGTTGCATATCCGAATAAGAGTTGGTGATAAGCTGGACTTCTAAGAGGTGTGGCAACTAAGAGATAGATTAGATAAGGACTGCTGGAGGCTTGGAGATGAAGTGATAAAGCCAATCCCTAAAAAATAGGGATTTGGTTAACAAACTGGATAAGGCTTATCCAGACAGATCAGGATGGGGCACGCCGGATCCGGAAGCCAGTGAAGACCCCAGTTTGTTGGGGAAACTTAAACTCGAAAATGTAACTATTTAAGCTAGTTTTATTTTTTTGGAAATGAAGCTTTTGATAGTCAGAAACATTGCTACAATTTTACTTTTCTGTATTTCATTTTCGTACGCTGCTTAGGCAGCTACAAACAATCCAATAGGCCTTAAGCCATTGGAACTTAGGATTATGTTTATATTTCTCATCGTTGGAGTTGAGATTTTTGCCTAATAAATTCGTAAGTTTTCTTTATAATTATGTCTTTAATTTCTGCTATTTTAATTATGTCTAGCCTGCTTGGTTAGATCTTTATTTCTGGTGTTTGAACAATGAAAATGATTTAAGTACAAATCTGGACTCGTGAGGCCGAAATGGGCACAATAATGCATGATAAGTTTCTGTTGATTCTTGAGCCTTATTCCACGTGAGTGTGTGTCTGAAGTACCCAATGTGGCTGATCACTCATTAGGTAAAGAGGGCACACCACTATTAATTAAATTGGCGAATCGTGACTCTGTGTTGATTCATATAGTAATAAGGGAATCGATGGGTTGTTGTGGGCACAAGAGAAATCAGTTGAACACAACAGATCTGGGTCCGTCTAGAGGCATACTGCTGCTTGTTTGCTTACATCTCTTAGAGGAATCGGGGGGTGGGTAACTGGTTAGGGGTTTAATCGAAGAGGAATCACTTTTAAACCTAAAATGAAAGGATGGATGAGGAGACGCAGAGAAGAATCCGGTCCCCATAACTGGGTGACTTATGTATGTATGAAAATCAGTGTGTCCATGATCGAGTTATTTTATACTTAAACCAAATTCAAGTTCAAATGCCAGAACCTTTTGTTATTTGATATTTCCTTTAGTTTTCTTTTGCAGATTTACTTTCAGTACAGTGACAACACAAACCCCCCCTTTTTGATTGATGACTCGAAGGTGGAATCACATCGGCTCTCTGTAGGATCGACCCGTACTCGCAAGCTAGCTACGCTCATTGTGGGCACAGGAGCATTACAAATTCATTTTGAGCGCGAAACGACCGCGCGTCATAGAGACACGTGAAAAAGGGATACACCCTAGAATCAGCAGGAAGATCTAACTTGTAGGCTACGGGACCGATCCTCTCTATAATTTTATAGGGGCCGTAGAAGCGAGAAGACAGCTTCAAGCTCTTGCGGAGAGATACGGAGTTCTATCGGTAAGGCTGCAGCTTCAGGTATACGTATTCTCCCACTTCAAAACTCTTGTCAACTCTAGATTTATCAGCATAAAACTTCATTCTATTCTGGGCTTGTAGTAAGTTGTCTCTGAGGGTCTGTAACATAAGTTGGCGATCTCTGATAGTATCCTTTACCAATTCGCTAGGAGTGTCTAGATAGGGACCCATAGATAGATATGGTGGATCATATCCGTAAAGGGCCTTAAAAGGAGTGGCTTTCAGGGCAGTGTGATGGTTGGTATTGTACCAATGTTCTGCCAATGAAAGCGACTTGAGCCAGTATTTTGGAGCACTCTAGGTCATGCACCTGAGATAGTTTTCCAAACATTGGTTCAACCTCTCAGTTTGGCCGTCCGTTTGGGGGTGGTAGGCAGAGGAAAAGTTCAGGTTGACCCCCAAAGCCTTGAAAAGATCTCGCCAGAAATTGCTTGTAAAGATCTTATCTCTATCAGTCACCAGACTAACTGGTAGACCATAGAGCTTGTAGATGTTGTCTAGGAATAGTTTAGCAACTCCCTGAGCTGTGAAACGGTGTGATAGGGCTAGGAAGTGGCCAAACTTGGTGAGTCTATCAATGACTACCAAGATTACATCCTTGCCTCCAGATTTAGGAAGCCCTTCAATGAAATCCATGGAGATGTGACTCCATGGCTGGTCTGGTACTAGAAGAGGCTGTAAGAGGCCTTGAACTGGGCCTGGGTTGGGTTTGTTTAGACTGTAGATACCACAATCCTTGACCATTAACTCCACATCATGTTTCATTCTTGGCCAGTAAAAAACTCCCTTCAATCTCATATAGGTACCATTGACCCCTGAATGTACTCCATAAGAAGAATTGTGCATAGCCTGTAAGAGTTTACTCCTCAAATCAAATGAACTTCCCACTGCCACTCTTCCCTTATATCTGAGCAATCCTGCAACTTCTGTAAATTCAGGGTAAGAAGTAGGATCAGTGGTTTTAGCAATCTTGATTCCCTCCAAGTGGATATCCCCAACATAGCTTTCCAATACCTGAGTGACCCAAGCAGGAATAGTAGTGCTTAAGGCCATAAGCTCTTCATCAAGAACTTGTACCCTTGATAATGAATCAGCAGCCCTATTGTCACTTCCCTTTTTGTAGCATATCTTATAATCAAGACCCAGCAATTTTGTTATCCATTTCTGTTGTAAGGGATTGATAAGCTTCTGATCCATAAGGTGCCTTAAAGCCTGTTGATCAGTGTTTATGAAAAATTTATTTCCTACCAGATAATGTCTCCACTTTTGTACAGCCATAAGAACAGCCATAAATTCCTTCTCATAGATAGATCTAGCTTGGTTCCTGGGAGAGAGGGATCTACTCATGTAGGATAGTGGCCTCCCCTGTTGCATTAGCACTGCTCCTGCCCCTACTCCACAAGCATCAGTTTCTACTGTGAAAGGAAGGGAAAAGTCTGGCAATGCCAGGACCGGAGCAGTTGTCATGGCTTTCTTGAGAGCCTTGAAAGCTTGTTCAGCCTCACTGTTCCATGTGAACCCATTCTTCTTGAGGAGAGCTGTTAAAGGCTTGTTGATTATACCATATCCTTAGATAAACTTTCTGTAATAACCAGTTAACCTTAAGAACCCTCTCAGTTGTTTGAGAGTTTTAGGGACATGCCATTTCAACATACAATCAATCTTCTGGGGGTCTGTGGACACTCCATCTTGGGTGATGATGTGTCCCAAGTATTCAATGCTAGTCTGTCCAAATTGACATTTGGACCTCTTAGCAAATATGGACTGATTCCTCAGGATTGTAAGGATGTTTCTGAGGTGGATCATGTGGTCTGCCTAGCTCTTACTGTAAATGAGAATATCATCAAAGAAAACTAGAGTAAATTTCCTGAGAGAATCCTTTAATACCTGGTTCATGAGGGATTGGAAGGTATCAGGGGCATTACATAGACCAAATGGCATGACCAGGAACTCAAAGTGCCCATGATGGGTGCTGAAGGCTGTTAGATATCTATGCTCAGGTTTCATCAATATTTGGAAATACCCAGACCTCAAATCTATCTTGGAGAAATACTTAGCCCCATGTAACTCATCCAATAGTTTATCAATGATAGAGATAGGAAACTCATGTTTGATGGTATGTTGGTTGAGATATCTATAGTCAACACACATCCTTCAAGAGCCGTCTTTCTTTTTTACTAAAATAACTGGGGAAGCAAAAGGGCTTTTGCTAGGCTGGATAACCTCAGTATCTAGTAACTCCTTTACAATTTTCTCAATTTCATCCTTGTGTATATGTGATGACCTGTAGAGAAATTGGTGCCTAGGAACACTTCCTGGCTTGAGTAGAATCTGGTGGTCAACACTTTTGGGAGGGGGAAGACCTTCAGGCTCCTTAAAGATATCTGAGAATTCTTCCAAGAGGTCAGTTATCTCAGGAGGTTCATCTTGTAAAGAGTCAACCGAGTACATTATATACATCTGGTCAATGTCTCCCTTGGTTTCAGAGTGGAACAACTTGTACATGGTATGATGAGTCATGAGCCTGCATTCTTGTTGTGGCCAGTTAGCTTGTAACTTAATCTTCTTCCCATTATTTTTGAAAGCTACTGTCATTTTCTCATAGTCTAGTTCCAAAGGACTGCAAGCCTTGCCCCAATTCCCTCCTAGGATGATATCACATCCTTCATGTTGCAGTAGCCTGAGTGGATAAGTGAGCTTATGGTCTTGTATTTCCCACTGAAAATCAGTAACTTATTTAGAAATGATAAGCTTATGACCAGTAGCTGCCTTAATAAGAAAAGGATTAACATCTTCAGTCACACACCCCAGTATCTGAGCCGTGGACTCCTTAATGAAACTGAGAGAGCTACATGTGTCTAAGAGTATGTGCAGAGTGTGTCCTTCATAGGTTCCAGTGAACCTAATAGTAGAAATGGAGCCCTCTCCATTCAGGGAATGGATGGATAACTGCACCTCTTCTAATGGTTCAGGAACTGGAGTCTGAGCATGGAGATGATCCATCATTGCTAATTCCTCCTCTTCCTCTGTCATGAACATATATAGGCTTTTGTTCTTGCATCTGTGGCCATTCTCCCATTTATCATCACAATTATAACAGAGTCCCTTTTGTTTTCTCTCAGCCATTTGGGCAGCTGTAAGATAGGTGATTGGCCTTTTGTCAGTTGAAGAGTTCTGAGGTGGAGTTGCAGCGGGTGGTGTCACAGAATTTGGTTGGGAGAACCTGGAGGGTCCTTGTTGGATGCCTCTGAAAGAACCTCTGAGCTTCTTGGTGAATGCTTCTTGTGAGATGAGTTAGTTTTTGCCCAAGTCAATAGCCTGAGCTAAGGATGTGGGTTCAAACATAGAGATAGCAGCCCTCATGTCTTCACTAAGACCACTGAGAAAACTGCCCAGAAAATAAGTTTCAGTGTAAGATTTATTCTCAAACAGCAATAGGCATTCCTTAAGTTCCTCGAACTTGTCCACATAATCAGAATATTCCCCAGTGTGCCTAAGCTTGTTAAACTGCATGACAACCTGTAGCTCTTTAATATCTTCAAATTTATCTGACACCTTTTGTAAAAATTGTTTTCAGGTCAGGTCAACCTTTGAAGGGTTGAAAGATTGGAACCAAAGGGCTGCACGCCCCTCAAAGCTCATGGCAGCAAGAGCGATTTTCTGCTCATCCAACAGGTTGGGCATCATGTGGAAATAGGCAGTACACTTGAGTATCCAAACCCTCGCTTGAGTACCATCAAATTTTGGGAAATCAATTTTTGGGATTGGGGTAAGTATTTGTGAGCTCTGGGAAGTGTAAGATCCTTGTGAAAAATTAGATACACCCCGAGGTCTAGAAGTGAATGAAGCTCTAGGTGGAAAAGGTGGGTAAGGTTCGGGTACAAATGATTTGTAGGGTGTATAATTATCATTTTTGGGTGGGTAAGGGTCTGTAGAAATGGGTTTATGGGGTGGTTCACCGAGTATAGATCCCTCTTCATCCAGCTTTGTCTTCTCAATTTTTTGTATAAAAGAGTGAACAGAAGTTAACATAGCAGTGATTTTCTCAATTTTTTCTGTGGTACCTGTTTGAATAGAGGATATGCCATCCATTTTGGAGCTCAGACTTGCGACCCTATCACTGATCAGCTGACCCGCTTCATCACGCTGCACGTTCTCCAGTTTGATAGCATCTAAAGCTTTCTGTATCACTTTCATCCGGGTGTTATCAGCCATAGTCATAGAATCGTGGCTATTGATACCAATTGTAATGATCTCGGATAATTCTCTTGTAACTTGTTGCTTTTTCTTTCTGGGCATAAGATGTAACAGCCAATTGGGATTATTTCTTGTGTTTTCTTGTTGAAGAAGATAAGGGTTAGAGAAAGCTAAGGATAGAGAATATGTAGGAGAGAAAGAGAATTAAGGAAGAGAGTTTGATTACTTTTTCCATAAGTTTTTCATTCCTAGCTGCCGTATTAAATAGGCAGGAGCAAAAGACTTAGGGTTACAATTGTAATAATTCATAACCTAAGTTCAGGGCGCCCAAATACCGAATTAATAAAAAACCAGAGCAATTGGGCCGAAGTCCAATTATTACACAATAAAGATAATGGCAAGTAAAACCCAAAAAGTTGACCCGCCAGCCGAGATCCGATTTCTTAGTCATGATTTGGGGTTCCCAAATCGACGTCCCCATTTGTGAACCCTAAAGGTGCCATCTTTGCTTCTAAGCTAATCAGCCATTCTCCTCTGGACACCAGCCATTCTTCTCCGACAAACCCCTCAATCTCCGATTCTTTCCCATTTTCCGTTGCACACATAACAAAATTCTAACATCGTTGTTCATGATTGGTTTAAATTTCCTGGTAGTTTTTCTGCTAATGGTAACATTAGTTATGATAATGTTAAAATGTGCAATGATAATGCTAACACTATCGAGCGATAATGCTAATACAATAAAATTCTAAAAATATTGTTCATGGTTAATTTATAGTGTTCCTGGCAAGTGTTTTTTTCTACTAATCTAAGCTAAAATGGGATATGATAATGTTAAAACTGGTGAATAATAATGCTAATAATTCAAAATGTACAACTAAATCAGGCAGTGCTAATATCGTCGTTCATGGGCTAAGTTTTACATATTCTTATAAGTTTCTTAATGCTAACAAAACAAAATGAAACTGCTAATTCATCATGAAATAATAGTCTCATAACATTAGTATCATATGACAATGTTAATATTAGCATCATCAATACTTATATTTACATTGTCAATGTTTTCTTTAGCATATGATTCTGTTTCTAGCATGCACCCAAAGTCCTTTTTTTTTTTTACTTTGACTCTGACAAAATCATGAAGATGCCACTACGTTTTTCTTATGCCTCTTTTATTCACATTAATGTCAAATATGAAATATATTCATATGTAACACTACCTCTAATCAAACTCATATAATTTCGACGACTGTTAATATTTTTTTAATTTTTTTTAATTGAAAACTAAAGTTCACTAGCTTTCTAACCATATAAAGTGTGTTGTTTATTTATTTGCTAATAAAAATAGTTTTGACTTCAAAGTTAGATATTTTTTCATAATGCATATCACACTAGTGTCATAACTTGATTACATCAACAATGTTAATATTAGTATTATCAATGCTTATATTAGCATTAGCAATGTCTTCTTTTAGCATATGATTCTGTTTCTGTTAGCACGCGCCTAGAAATCCGTTTTTAAATTTTGACCTTGATATTGACAAAATTACGAAAATACCACCGCATTTTCTTATGTTCCTTTTATTTATAACTATGCTTCCGTATTTTTTGATCAAATCTAGACCATCCGATCTTAAAATTGAAGGGTGTGGATTGATTCATGGTTCTCACACCAAGATTGGTTCTCTTTAGAATCACTCCCTATATATATATAAACACACACACACACACACACACGAAACTAGTATACTTTATTTATTTAAATATTTGTTATCAATAGTATTTATAAAAATAAAATAAAAGTGATAAAAATTATTAAAATGAAAAATTATAAAAAATTCATTAAGTAGTAATTTAAAAAAAAATAATTATAAAATATTAAATAAAAATTAAAAATCATCTTTAAAATTATCAATCTTAATCCGTCATTAATTTATTGGTAATCTAGTGATAAAGTTAAAAATGTCGCTAAATCCGTCGTCTGTTTTTGTGGTAGTGTTTTAGTTTGTCTTTACATTATCATAAACAAAAAAAAAAAAAAAAACAATTCAAATTAAAGCTATATTTATACTTTGGCCTATTCAAAATCACATATGTAGTGCTTGTATGTATGAGAACATTTATCAGCAAAAAAAGATTGGACTGGCTAGTTCATTTTCATTAACAAATTCACTAAGATTTGTTAGTTCATATATAGTGCTGTTTTAGTAATTAATCTATATATCTTGTAAAGGATGTTTGGATATTTTAGAAAGATTATCGTATCCAAAACAATAAATTTTTAAGGGAAGTTCTCTGTGCTTTGTTTTCATAATTCACTTTAATGTAGTGAAGTTTTCACACTATGTTATAAATGTATTTTATTTTACATATTTTACTTAAACACTGTATATTATAATTAATTATTGATTGTTGCTTTAATATGTTGAACCCAATATTAGCCCTATTTTATTTTATGCTAGTGTCTTTTCCGTTTAATTAGTATCCATAGCTTGAAAGATTAGTTGGAAATTTGTTACATGTTGATACATTAGATACGTAACAAAAACAGTAAGAAATTAAAACAGAGCAGGAAAGACTAACTTTAATTAATTTGCACGTGCACGAATAAAAAGATAATGTACGTAATTTTTTTGTTCTTTTTTGAGATAGGATGTATTTTCAAGTTTTAACTCAGACCGAATTTCAAATTGGAAATTTTCATTATATATCTCTCATATATAAATTATATATATATACACACATATAAAGATTTGAATTTGTAATTACTACAATAACCTTGAATAGTGAAATTTAGATGGAATTAATCATGACTTTGATCTACATTAATATTCCATTCGAACTCCGTCCGTTAGCAACAAGAAACTTATTTAGTTACAGAATGGACAGAGTTACATGGAACTGAAATTAAGATCATTAGCTATAAAGTTTGGATCTTAATTAATCATGAAAATTAAAAATTTGAATCGGCGGCGTTGAATGAATTCCGGCGAGCGGTTGCGAGAACAGTCTTGTCAGCCACTATGAAGTAAGCCATTCCAGCCACTGCATGTAAATGTCATTTAATTACAACTTCACATTAAATAAAACTATTATATTTATAGTTTTAAAATATTCATATATATATCTACAATTGTAAAGTCGTAGATATAGTAGTGAGATTTTTTTACAGACCAGTGGAGACGATGAGAGCCTGTGCAGTGGGGTTGAGATTGGCTCTTGCCCAGGGCAACATTCTTGCACTTGCCACCTGCAGTAAATGTAATCAATTATTATTATTATTATAGAAATAAAATATGAATATACTTACAGTTGGGATTGCAGTAGCAATAGTAGCAACAATAGCTGCTCTAGTTCCTGCCATAACACCCTCTGCGAAAACCACCCCAAATTAATCAAACATACATTCAACATTTCTTGAAAATTAACTTCTAAAACTTGCCCATAAAAATAAAAGAAACGAGAATTCTGAAATTCTCTCTCTCTCTCTCTCTCACACACACACACAGAGCTACGTACGTACCTTGAGAACAGCGCTTGGCGAGGGATAGCTTTTGGTCGAGAGAAGCCAAAGAAGCTTTATCTGCCATATTTCTTGCCATATTGCTTCAAGATTAATGCACAAACTCTACGTATATATATATTTTGATGTTTGAAGGTAGATATAGATATTGCAGCAGATGGACTCGTTGATGGTGGTTGGGAAATGGAGGAAGTGGTATTTATAGTGCACGTGGTTGAAGGTGAGAGAGAGTTTGATGGTTTGAGTTGCAATCCAACGTCCGACAGATTTGGGAGTCACTTGTTTTGGTTGATTCCTCTTACTCTTACCTCTGCTTTTCCCCATCAACGATTTGCCATTTACTTTCATTCCTACCTTAATTAAATTGTCCCGACCCACTTTTCCTAATTTTTCTTTTTTAGTCCTAGGGTAAAAGAAGTAAACCACACTTAAAAGAGCAGGTGTAACAAACAAATATTTAGCGGTGTTGGTTGAATTCTAATTTCAGATCGGTCAATAACTTATCACTAGGCCATCCCAATGCAAATGAAATCCCCTATCCCACTTTTCTCTATTCCATTTGGTGTCCCATTTTAATTTTTATTCGATTTTCATCAATTTTTTTCTTCAATTTCAATTTATTATGGTTTAGTTTAATTTTATAATTATTATTCAGGGTTTATTCCACCCAATTAGGGTTTATATTTATTTTTTAATATTTATTTCTTATTTTTTAGTTAATATAATTGATTATTATGATTGATTATTCCAAAAATATGGTATATAATTTTTTAAAATTTTAATTTTTAACAATAAATGTTGATTGTGATTTGTAATACTATAATAAAATTTATTTTTGTAATAAATATTTTTAAAATATTAAATTTTATTGTGGGACACAATAGTGGAACATGAAAAGTGGACTAGATGATTTAATCCCATCCCAATGAGACAACTTTTACTAGTTTATAATACATTTAGACTTTGTTTCATCATCTAATATAATGATTGGATAATCTTCACTTATATTTCAAAAAATTATTAGTTATTACTACTTATTTTTAATCGATAATTATGATTTTTTATTCAAATAACACTGACGATAATCCCGCAATTTAAAGAGTTGGGAAAATGATAATCTGTAGTATTTTTATTTCACATCTTATGTGAAAGTACATAGACGAGCTATTAAAATAAAAGGGCCATATCAAATATATAGGTCATGTGAGGTGCACCAGAACAAATTATAATTTAAAAAGAAAAAAAAATGATCTCTGCTTTCGGATGTATCTCACTGTATATACTCTTTTATCTCACTATCACAAACATCCATAAAAATGTTTTTTTTATTTGATTTTAATTAATGCTCCGGTATCCAAAAAGATGGCACATTACGAAATTTTATAATTTTTACCCACTGATTTTGGAATTCTTGGGTTGAAATAAATCCCAAAACCATGGGTGTGTGACTGTGTGTGTGTCATCCCATCAATTACACATCTTGATTTGGACCTATAGTCCAATTTAGTCCATTGGATTTCAATACTTCACCACATATTCACCCATTGGCCATTAGGCATTAGTTTTATTTTAAATTACTCCCAACAAGGACGCTCTACTTCCTCACTATGTTAAATTATACAATGTTAAATGTTACATACCCTACCATTCCAACTATATATGAGCGTTTTCATTTTTTTAATAAAATGATCCAAAATACCCATCATTAATTAGTTTGGAGGATAACAAAAAATGAAGGAGTCTTCAATGACACCGTTCGTAAATCCATTACACGGATCTTATTTGATCGAAGTGGGTCCCCTCTTTCTTTTCTCATTTTCTATTTTATTCTTCTTTTTCAATGGTCCTCTCATTTCCCATTTTTTCTTTTCGTTTTTTTTCACCTTTTATTTTCTTCTTTTTTACAAATATATATTTATTTTTAAAATTAATTTAATTTCTTATCCAACGTCTCGCGCAGTGCACTATGTTCGATAGTTAATTTTTTTGAAATAAATCTATACCTTAAATTGGAATGGGTGAATCCTAAGATTAAATTGAATTAATTTAATTTTTAGAATTAATTTAGTTATTTTTATCCGACATCTCGCACAGTACAATCACCCGACCCTAACACGTGAACTCATCCACTGCACTCAACAATTAATTTTTTTGAAATAAATATATATACCCTAAAATGAAATTAGTGAACCCTAAAATTAAATTGAAGTAATTTAATTTTTTTTATTCTTTGTTAACGCGTGAGCTCGTACACTACGCTCAATATTTTTTTAAAATAAATATACTATCTCCATTTCGTTTGTTTGTTGTTTTAGAATTTTAATCTAGAATTAACAATTAATTTTTTGAACTAATATATCCCTCCCTTTTATATTACATAAAATCATATTCACTTATATTTTCCTAAAAAGTTGAAAAAAATTTATCTCTCCATATATTTGTAAGGTTAAATTTGAGAGAGTGTGTGTTAAAATATATAAAACAACAAACATTTTGACAAAAAAAAAAAAACCTAAAACAACAAACAAAACGAAACGGGGGAGTATATACTCTAAAATGAATTAATGAACACTAAAATTAAAGTGAATTAATTTATTTATTTTTATTTGACGGTTTGTGCACTTTACTTGATAGCTAATTAAGGTGAAATAGATGGCTTTTGAAAAATAAAAAAAAAATAAAAGAATAAAAACAGATTAAAAACGAAACAATAAAAAATCTGGAAGAAAAAAAAAAGGATGGGGTTGGCACGTGTGCTCCATGTGCCAAGTGGAGGTGGCTCCACGCACAAGTTTTGCTGGGCTTAAATGGGGCTCAAGGTTGGACAGATTTTTGGCTATTTTGAATTGATTTTGACCCGTCTAATAAATTGTGTTTTGTTAGACGATCTTATACAAATTTTAATAAAAAAAAATTCATCTCATGTCCTTGCCTAAAGCACGAAGATTTGACTCCTCTTCCCCATCCCTCCAACATTGTTGGTGTCGTGCCAGCGCGACGCTGCCCATTCACTATTCTCTTTCCTTTTTCCGTGTTATTCTTTTCAAGTTTTATTGTATTAAAGTATTTTGATATCGATTTGTTTGAACTCTATTTTTTATGTGTTTGAAAAATAATATTTAAAGTTCAAGTGTTAAGTATATTGTGAGTTTGTGATTTGTAGTCATTTTAGTGGAAAAATGAAATTTCATATTTAAGTATCCCCGCCAGTGGTGGGAGGACACACAAAATATGACATAGTTCATTCAATAATTCATATTTTTGTGCTTATGTGTTCGACTCCATCTTTATTTTTTTTCAATTGGTATAGACCACGCACCATAATTCGTACCAACCAAACAAGTCTAGTTTTCAGGAGGGAGGGAGGGAGGGGGGGGGGGGGGGGGAATTGGATAAATGAAAGGATACTAAATTTGGTACATATTTCGAAAATTCAATAAAGTCCCCTCTCACAACTGCACAACAATGCACGCCCCCTTCTCTTTTCTTTCTAAATAAGACTCTCTAGTCTATTTTATGTATCACACCCTCATGTCCTATTATGAATTTTATTAGTTTTTCAATTATTATTATTATTATTATTTTTTTAATTTTAATTTTTCACGATTTAGTTTATTTTTATAGTTATTCATTAGGTTTTGATCAACTTAATTAGTATTTATAATTATTTTTTAGTATTTAAGTTTCCGTTTTAGTTAATAACCAGTATTTCTCTCATACGATGTATGTAGAGGTTCTTTTCTACAATGTACAAAAATAATTTTATGTGTTTAAAGTTTTAGACTCATTTATATATGTGTGTAACATAAAATTTTGTATTTAATTTGGTAAACACAAAACAATGTACAATTAAGATAATTTTCGGATCAAAATATATTTTTGGACCTAATCTCTAATTTTCCTCTAATTTTTTTCTTCAAAATTTAATTTTCAAACGGTCTTTGAAATCTTCAGAGTAAATTTATCTCTTTAAATTTTTTCGGACTTGTTGTTTGAACTTGACCTTTGAAATTTTCGGGGAAGATTTGTATCCTCGATCTTTTTTTACTTGCTCTTTAGTCTTGATAACTTTAATCCAGAGGGCTGACGTCTTGTTTCCGGATCAAACGCCAATTTCGACATGAATTTGATGAATAACGCCTTTGACTATCTTGCTTATGGATCAAATGCCGTCTTCAGGATGAATTTGGTGAAGAACGCCTTGAATATTTGCGAGAATTTCACTTATGGGATTTCTTCTCAAATTTTTGAAATCTTCAAATGACTTCTGGTGTGATTTTCAACTGATATGGAGACCACTATTTACAGTATGAAAATTATAAATTTGCAAACCCGATTTGTAGATCTTCAAAATGACAAATTGAATACATTAGTTCCTTCCCATGATCCTATTGTAACTGCCAATTGCAAGAGAAAATTACAGATAAATATGTAAATAATTAATCTTTTTTTTTAATTAAAGATGTTGAGAGAGATATTCATCCCATATCTTAAAAATTGAATGAACTTTCATAGTGAAATGTGATGCAATTGATTATTTTATAGAAAAATATATCATATAAAAATTAGAAAAGAAAAATAAATTTACAATAATTGTTTGGGACATCATGTGATCATCTACACATGAAGGGGTGGGGAAATATACCGAAATATCAAAATACCGCATTTATTGTATCGAAAAAATACCGAAAATACTGAATTTTCGGTATATCGAGATTTTCGGTACGGTATGATACCGTACCGTGAATTTTCGATACGATAACGGTATGAACTTTTAAAAATCACGGTATACTGCGGTATACCGAGTTTACGATATACCGTGGAATTTCGGTATATACCGGTATTTCGGTATATATCAAAATATCGGTATATACCGAAACTTCATGGTATACCGATATGCAGACGGTATATTGATGTCTCAGTACGGTACGGCATATCGATATACCGATACATACCGTCTTTTTTTAAAAAAAAACACATCTACAATTCAATGTTGTAATTATAATATTGCAACATATATTTAAAATTTAGATTTATAAATATGAGAATGAAAGAAAAAGAAATACAATGCAATAATATTTAGTAAGTTTTTTATAAAAGTTTAGTAAAAATACAATATTTGAAAATTAATAAATATATATGAGATATAAGGAAAAACACTTCGCTATTTATATATTGATTTTTGAATATGACTATATTGAAAAACAATAAACTAATATGAATGAACTACTTAACTAATGTGGACTACAGTTATGAGTAAAATAATTAATAAGGAAAATAAAATAAAATAAGAAATATTTAATCCTATAATGATATTTGAATTCATTTGATTCTACAATACTGTAACATTTATTTAAAATTTGGATTCATAATTATAACTCAAATATTTAATCAAATATATCATATAATACTAATAATTAAATATTTAGTAAATAAATTCAATACAAATTAGTGAATATTTAATTCAATAAATCATAATCAAGAATTGCTTATATAAAAAATATCATTATATAAGTTTCATCTAAGGTGAATAACTCTCATCATCAAGAATATATTTGATTCTTCTACACTATAATATACAAATATTAAGTATATATGAAAATTACCGAGATCTATGTATATGAATGATGAAATAAAACTTTATCTGTCCATTAATTAGTTTTTCACTATATTGCATAAAAAAATTATAAACTATATAAAATTATATTTATATCTATATCTAAAAAATTAATCATCATGTAATACTAATAATTAAATCTTTAGTAAATAATTTTAATAAAAATTAGTGAATATTTATTTTAATAAATCATAATCAAGAATTGTTTATATAAAAAATCTCACTATATAAGTTTCATCTAAAGTGAATAACTCTCCTCATCAAGACTATATTTGATTCTTCTATACTATAATATACAAATATTAAGTATATCTAAAAATTACCGAGATCTACTCAACATCAAGTTGCTATGTTATTTCATTTAATAATATTATATTTGAATTTTGGTTGTTAAGAAATTGACTATTAAACTTGTTTGGTGTTGGTATTTTGATTGTTGAAACATGAATTTTTATGTTGTTATTTATAGAATTCGGATCGGTACGACATGCAAAATTCGATATTTTCGATATACCTTAAAATTTCTGTATTTTCGATATACCATGAAAGTTCGGTATGTTTGGTATACCGTATAATATCAGTATGGTACGGTATACCGAAAATATCGGTATAATATCAATATCTGTTACGGCGTATACCGAAACTTTGATATACCGAAAATTTCTATACGAGAACAATATGAAATTTTTCGATATCGAAATTTCGGTACGGTATACGGTACGGCGTGAAATTTTCGGTATACCGTACCGACATCTACTGAATATTGTTTGTAAAGCAAAGAATATTGCAGCCGAAATAATTACAATGAAGATCTAAAGAAGACCACATAAAATTTAGTATTAAATAAAAATATAATTATATTATAGAAAAATATATAAATAAAAATCACGATATATTGTGATATTTCGCCGATACCCGGAATACATTCTCTTCTATATCCGTATCGCAATGTCAAAATTTACGATATATTCTCGATATATCGCGATATTTTCATCCTTGGTCCCAACATAAAAATTAAGCACTTCTGTAATTTTTATAATAAAATTAAAATTTATTATATTATAACCAATTCTAATTCATATTTATTGCTCCGAATTGAAATTTTAAAAAATTATATACACTAACTTTGGAATAATCGATCATAATAATCAATTATATTAACTAAAAAATGAAAATCAAATACTAAAAAAAATTACAAACCCTAATTGGTTGAAATAAATTCTAATTAAATAATAATGTAAAATAAACCAAATCAAAAGAAATTAAAATTGAAGAAAAAATGAAAAAAAAATTAATAATTTTAGTATTGGAACGGTTGGGGACACACGCTTTCGCGTTTCAACTATAAAATCTCATGTGGCACACCCGACACAAACACATATTTCCTTGTATAATTTTTTTTATTATTTTAATCAAGTTAATTAAACAAATTATATATTTAAATTAATGGTTATTATTATTTGTAACACCCCAAATCCAATAATAGAGGCCCAATTAATTTTCTAGAGCTAAAATACTTAAGTTGTATCCATTTTTAATAAAGGCCCAAATAATGGGCTTTCTAGCCCAATTATGATTTTATTTATTTACGGCCCAATTATTATCGAAACGAGACGAACGAATACATTAGGCGATAGTGCTCATTGATACGAATCTATAGAACTTGATTTCATCTTTGTTAGACTTCAATTGACCAAGTTATGAATTAATGATTGATTTAATTGGACTTTAGGGTTAAGTTATGGAGGGGTATAAACACCCCTTCATTACCACTTAAGCCTGCTTAGCTCATCTCACTTCACTCAAAGGGGATCAGCCCCCTCTCCCCTCTCTCTCTACTCCTCCCCTCGCCGCCACTACCTCCGCCGCCAGCCACCTCCGCCGTCGGAAATTTTCCGGCGGAATTTTTAACATGTCATACCATTTTTAGATTCCCCTTCCTCCCCTCTTTCATTTTCTATGATTTTTTTTAAGAGATTTAGAGATTTAGGCTTCTTATTTTTGGATTTAAGAAAGGGTTAAATCCTAACCTTGAAAAATCTCATTTCTTTCTATGTTATTGCATCTTATTTTCGATTTTATGTATTTCATAGTGGATTTACGGGCTGTTTTGATTACATATTTTTAAATATCATTTTAACCTTAATTTTTAGTGTTCTTGGTGTTCTTGAACACTTTATAAGTTGATTAGGTTGATGAAGAAAAGAAGCTAAGTGAATATTGTTTTTTTAGTGTGTGTTTAGTGTGTGCGTCCTGTGGGTGTATGTGTGTGTGCGTGAGTTTTAATGTGAAATTTTCCTTTCTTTTATCTTTTTTATTTTATTTTATATATACTATATAGTGTTTGACCTATATTAATCTAATGAATAAATTTCTCTCAATTAAATTACAAGGTCTATGGATTAATCTTTGTTAGTAGTAATTTAATTTTAATTGAGGCATATGTTATGACACATTAATTATGAACATTGGGATGTATTTCAAAATTCAATTATAGCCTAAATGGATAAATTCTTATTTTTTATGCTATGAGGTCTAATGTTTAATTTATGATTTATTTAATTAAATTCAAGCTCTTAATTTTGAATTTTGTTATATGGTGTAATGGTAGAAATCTAATTTTCATAAACTTAGGCCAAGGGTTCAAAATCCCTTTTGAACATACAATTTATGCATTTTTATTCCAATATAATTATGTTCTATATTTAGATAAAAATATGTTCTAATTTTTTAAAATGGCCTTTGGCCAAATGGTTATATTTTGGATTTTTGCTATGATAGGTCTAAGGTTCAAAACTTATGGAATACATTTTATATAGTTTTATTCCTAGTTAATTCTAAAATTTATGTAATTAAAACTATTAACCAATTTTCGAAGATGATGATTGTCCTAATGGTAGGAGTTTAAATTTTATGTTAAAGGTATATGGTTCAAATATGCTTGAAGCAATTTCTATCCTTTTTATTCTTTTTAACATAAGATTATGTTGAACCTTTTATAATTAATGAAAAACTTAATTTTCGAAAATCATGTTTAGTCCAATGACTATGTTCTAAATTTCATTATGCTAGGTCTAGTGTTCAAATCCTTTGGAACACAATTTATGCATTTTTATTCAAAAATCAATCTGAACCTTATATAATTTATGGCATTAGTTAATTTTCGAAAATGTTTTTGGTCTAATGGTTTGAGTTCAATTTTTATGCTAGAGGTCTAAGGTTCAATCCACTTTGATGCATTTTATAATCCTCTTTTTACTCAAGCATTTATTATTTCACTTATATTTTGGTCAAGGGTTCAAGCCCTCTTGACTACATAATCATATTATATTTTTATCTTATTTTTATTTGGTCTATTTTGCTTAATTTAGATTAAATTCGAAATTAAGCGTATGATATCATAAATAAATCAATATTTTCATATTAATATTATATGATCCTTTAAATCCTAAATTAAGGTTTACAATTTTCTCCCTATGAATTTAAGGCATCTAATTGTATGAGCGAGGATTCCGATATATTTTAAGCTAGGATCCCGTTCAACCTTTAAACGACGTCAGATTATACTCTTATTTTAGGGACTCGTTCCCTAGATGCTTATTTACGTTATGGTATATATATGTTTAGAAGATTAATATGTTATTAAGACCTAGTTCTTATATATTGTCTTAACCCGAGACTCGTTTAGGACGACGATTAAGTCTATTCCTATATTTAAACATAAGGTCCTAATCCGACAGCCGGCTTCGGATGAGAATTCATGGATAAAGCTACAACGAATTTAGCTATAAGATGGGTTTACTTACCAAAATGCTTTCGAAATTATATTTAAACTTTCGTCCGCTATGAAAAATGATTTATGCTTATGTTGCTCAATGTGGATTGACACGACTCATATGAGGAATTCTGAAATATGGCACTCCAGTGCAATTACTTATGAATATGTTATAGTTTATATGTGATCACATTAGGGTCGGTCCCCACTATGTTTATTGAGCGTATGATTTACGACATGTCAAATATGGATTTATGGATATTCTTATTGCAAATTATTGGACAAATGTATGAGTATTCCCACGGAGTGTTTTCTGGCACTCAGCCCCACTATTTAAAAATGTTTTCAGATAATTGATGATGGCAGGTGGCGGACGTGGACTAATAGGGACATCTTGTATGGTTGACCATATTTTAATTTTTGAAATATTGACTTTGTTTAGTTGTGATCAACAAATATGATTATGTATGCTTCCGCTGTATGTTTATAGATTATTTAAATATTTTATGGACGCGTGTGAGCGTCGTGGCTTTGTTGGCGTATTTTGAATGTCGAATAATGAATTTTTGACTAGTCAAGGATGAACATGTTTTTAATTTGTTATTCGAAAAGTATGATTTTAAAATGGTAGGTTGGTTGAAAAGTCTTATCTTATGTGATTGGTTGTTGAATGGTAAACGCCTATGAGCGTGGAATTCTTAATATTTTAAATGAAGTGTTGTCCGAAATTTTATAATTTGAGAAAATGATTCATGTTAGTTTACGAAAATTTTATTGTGATTTTCTATTATCATGTGTGTTCCCGTTAGCGCACCGGGCCTCCGGGTTCGGGACGCTACATTATTATTATTATTATTATTATTATTATTATTATTATTATTATTATTATTATTATCTCAAAATTAGCTAAAATAACATTTCTCTGAACAAGAAAAATTCCATTTACGAGTATTTAAAAACATTCGAAATATGCAAACGACACATTCTAGTAATAATATCGGTAAAAAAGATGAACAACAATATTTATATAAAAATCCCATCGCAAGAAAATGTCATCATCTACGATCGTCTCCTATCACCAGCGACGAACTCGCCGAATACGATGAATCGTCATTCAACGAGGAATAAGAGAGTTCCTCGTCTTCAACCTTCACCTTCTCCACCTCCGCCACCACCTGCCCAATCTCCGGCCTCTTCTCCGGCGACTTATCGCAGCATTTCATGGCGATATGCATCAGCCTCAGCATCCCCTGGTTGGCCCCCCTACTCACCACTATCTCCGGATCAAATATCTCCGCCGTCCACTCCTCCCTCACCGCCCGATTCACCCACCCGCACAGCTCCACGCCGTTCGTCCCCGGCGGCGCCGAGTGCGCCGGCACCCGCCCCGTCAGCAGCTCGAAAACAAGGCAGCCGTAGCTCCACACGTCGGATTTCTTCGAGATTCTCTTCAGCGACTGGTATTCGGGGGTTTTGTACGAGACCATGCGCTGAGCCGCGATCGGCGGCGCCACCAGCGACGTCAGCCCGTAGTCGCAGACTAGAACCTCGTCGTTTTCGTCAAAGAGGATGTTCGATGATTTCAGGTTGCCGTGGGGTGCCGTGGCTTCCGGCCGGGTGTGGCGGTGGAGGTGCTCCAATGCTCTTGCCACACTGCGCGCGGCGGCGAGCCTCGATCCCCACCGGAATGGGACTCGATCCTTCGTGCCCCTTCCTCCTGCTCCATCGTAAATCAAACATAAGTTCGACGTTTAATTAAGTTGGTCAAGGAAGAATTGAGTTTCAAATTATTTTGTGTTTTACTTCAAATTTAAGATTCCATAATAATTATTGTAAAAATTAAAATTATTTATAACATAATAAAATGTTTTCAATAAAGAATCAAATTAAAAATATATTAAGTCCCAATTAAGAAACAACCAACACTTATAATCAATATTATTAACTAAAAATTAAAAATTAATTACTAAAAAGTAATTATAAATTTTAATTGGATAAAATTAATCTTATAGTTCAAATTTTTTGTTGCATTTCTTCGTGTTTCACTATTAAATTTATAATTTTAATAATATTTATTATAAAATAAAAATTACTTATAACATAAATAATCGTAGTCAATATTTATCTAACAAAAAAATGAATTAAAAATTTAATTTTGAAATAATCAATCATAATAATTTAATGTTAATTGAAAATAAAAAATAAATATTAAAAAATAATTATAAACTTTAATTGGGTAGATTGAACTCTAAAAAGCAATCGAAAAAATTAAACTAAATCACAAAAAAAATAAAATTGAAGAAAAAAATATAAGAAAAACTCGTAATTTGAAAATGTAAAACAGCTAGAGTGTAACACATAGAGTGCAACATAAAATTTCATGCAACTTTTACCAGAATAATTAAGGTGGAAATTAGTGTGTGACATTTAATTAGAAGATCGAAATTTGAAGAAAATATACATGTATAATTAAGAAGATAATCGTAAGAAGATTACCGTGAAGTCGATGAAATAGATTTCCATGAGGTGCAAATGGATATAAAAAAAGCCTTTCTTCCTTGGAATAATAATAAGCAAGAAGGGGCAACAAATTTGGGTGCTTCTGATCAGCAATGGCTCTCACTTGCCTCACAAATTCTTCACTACTCAAAGGTTTCAAATCAATAAGCCGCTTCACTACCACCACTCTCCCTAGTTCCAGCATGGCCTTATAGCAATTCCCGAAATTGCCCCTACCCAATCCTTCAGCGGACGATCTAAACAGATCGTCGAGCTCGAAGGCGGGGCCCTTTTCGTCCATGAACACGAGCTTCCCCTTTCCTCCACCTTCAGGGGTTCCCTTCTCTATAGCCCTTCCCATGATCGTGCTGTCGTGTTCTTTATCTCGAGGCAATATGTTTTTTGCCTTCATCGCATTTTTTAGCTTATTGTATTTTTTGTAGTATATGATGAGTAAGAAAAGAATGACTACTAGCACGATCACATTGGCCACCACTAGGATGGCTACGAATCGTGAACCGTTACTTTCGCCGCCGGATTCTTCGTTGCTCGGTTCGTGGTGGCCGCTCGTGTCTTCCTCCGCTGTGGCGACGTCGAGTAAGGCCGCCGCGAGGGGTGTAACGAGTAGGAAAGTGAAGGGATCATAGGGTATAATGGTCATTGTGGAGTTGAGGAAATGAAATTGATAGCTAGGGGCATTGTGGAATTAATGGAAATGTATATAGTGATTGTTTGGTGGTATTTGTAGATATTCCCCTTGGGATTCTGGGACAGCTAAATGTGTGAAACAATGAAATTTTGTCTGCTGAGAATTCAAGGGAAATTAATCTGCATGCATGCCTTCGTGGACAGCAACTTGATAATTATGTGCTTTCTATTATGCTATTTATTTGTTTTCTATGGTTGTTTCATATACTATATATACAATGTTGTTACGTTGCGTGCCGTTGTGAGGAGCCACATATATATATATATATATATATATATATATATATATATAGGGTTGGGTTCCAAAAGGAACCATACCCCATATGAGAACCGAGAATCAATCTCAGCCATAGATTGATCCGATTTGGACGGTCAAGATCAGATCAAAATTAAAAAAAAAAAGTGATGGCATTATTGTAATAAATCACAACTTCGGTGTCCCTGAAACTCAGCGAGGGTAAAATCGTAAATTTGAACGTATTCAAATTCTAAAGCCATTTTTCAGAGAAAATTCTATAGCACGAACTCACGCAAAAACGAGTACATTAAAGATTTGAAAGATAAGCTGAAAATCCTTAGAAATCAACCGTCAAAAATTCCCAAACAATCAACAAAATCCTCAGAAAAACATGAACACTCAAGGTAATATGTATTTCATTCTTATTTTAAGAAATTTCGTTTGTTTTTTTAGCGATTATACTGTGTTTATTTATCAGTTTACGTTTGCTATAAATATACACTACAAGTGCTAAAAAAGGAAGTGCAAGTGCTAAATAGGAAAATACCAGTGCTAAACCACCAGAATGCTAAAACTAATAGAACAACAAGTCTAAACAATATAGCACACAAACCTGTTAGTCCTATATATTGCATCAAACGATACAACATCCCCGAATAGAGAAAAGTTCCTTCTTGATATAGGATCAGCCCAAAGCACACACCTCAACTGATCATCCTTGTTAACTTCATAATCAAATGTGAAAGCAAAACATAGTTCATGCCTTTTGGACATTTTATCCAACATCATTTGCGCATCTACACCCACAGTATACGCCTTGAGATCTCGACTGAAGTTTTTAAAATCAACTGTTGTACAACCTATATTGGAATATCCACCAACAACTTATTTTACTAATCTAAACATTGTCACAGGTTCGATGTTCACCCTTGCACATTTTAAAATAAACATTTGATGTGAAGGATCTATAATCTTATTCAGATTCATAAACTCTCTGTGTGTATCCGTAACAAGAGAATGTGTATGTCTTTCTTCAAATAATCCAACACTGTACCCATCACAACCAATATACTTCAAACCAATCCTAGCCATATAGCAATTCATCTTCGATACACGACGTCTCTTTTTCTTTGAAGATTCACCAAAATCAACAGATGTGTTCTTAAATCCCTCACAGCTACACAGAACATACTTCCAAATTATAGTACCATCTTTAGATCTCTTTGTAGTAGACAGACGAGTATCAAATCCACACGATGATGCATACACCTTGTAAAATGCTATACCATCATCTAAAGTAGGGAAAGTCTTGCCCAAGGTAGGCTTCAAAGATGGTTTTCACATTCAAGTGTGTAAAATTCAGAAAACACGGGTGAAATCTCCAAATTGGAAGAAGCACAATCTGCACATTTATAACATATTCTAAGATCATGATGTAAAAGTTCACAGTGCTGCTAAAGTATCTTACAGTAGTGCTAAAATAGTTCACAGTAGTGCTAAAATAGATAAAAACAGTGCTAAAATATTTCACATTAGTGTTAAAGTATATGTTAAGTCAAGGATATAATTTAAACTGATTATTTGGATAAATTCTCATTTATCAAATGGGAAACAAAATGATTTCTTTAGCATAATATGTATATTCCTCTATACATGATTTAAACTGCAAGACAAAAATATAAAATGAACATACATGACAATTATATTTACAAATTGTTCTCATAACAACTTACAAATAATATAATTTTAATAAACAGTATGACTTGACTTTATATAGTAACTGTCTGACCAAAATTTACTTTATGCATGGCTAATAATTCATATTGTCATGCTAATAAATCTATAGATATACAGAAAATCAAAACACAAAATATACAGCCTTAAAAACACAATAGTGCTAAACTAGGTTACAAAAGTGCTAAAATAGTTCACATCAGTGCTAAATTACAAGACAGAAATAAAAAAATGAACACATGACAATTATATTTACATATTGTTCTCATAACATCATACAAATAATAAGATGTTAATAAACAGTATGACTTAACTTCGTATAGCAAATGTCTGACCAAAGTTTACTTTTTGCATGGCTAATAATTCATATTGTGATGCTAATAAATATACAGATATACATAAAACGAAAACACACAATATGCAACATTAAAAACACATGCTCATCGTCAAGATTTCAAAATAACAGCTTAGTAAGCTTCATCAACCTAAAAGCAGTGCTAATATAGTTCACATTAGTGCTAAAATACGTTACAACAATGCTAAAGTAGTTCACAGTAGTGCTAAACTACATGTTAAGAAAATATTATTTATAATACTCATTTGTTATTCCAAATTCTGCATTCATCGTACAAATATTCTATTAACAAGATACTCTTATGATATTCAATCATTTATACAATGATAAAAACTAAATACACAATGTTAATAATCCGTATTGTGATGCTAATAACTCTACACATATATAGAAAACCAAAACACACAATACACAGCCCTAAAAACACATGTTGATCGTCAAAAATTCAAAATAAGCTTCGTAAAACTTGTCAAACAAACGTATAAAAAATTACAGTAAAATTACAGAATTTTTTTTTACCCGTCATCTTCGTCAAATAAAATTGAATAACATAAACTCCAGCAAAAAACTCGCGTGAACACCGATTTAGGTGAATAAAATTCGAAGAGAATCGACTGAAATTTCGATTATATAAGCACAAAGGAATTTGATATATACAAAGAAATAGATTTCGAATCGAAAAGGAATTACAGACCGCAATACATTCTTTCCAAACATAACAGAATTAATAAATTACAAAAATGCCCTTGGTTCATTAAAAAATCGTTGATATTACAATAATACCACAGCGATTTTTTTAATTTTGGGACATATCTTGACCGTCCAAATCAGAGCAATCTGTGGCTGAGATCGGTTCTCAGTTCTCACATGATCCCATCTCTCTCTCTCTCTCTCTCTCTCTATATATATATATATATATATATATATATATATATATATATATATATACACACACCTGAGGGTCAAGATGGGTGCAGTTGAGTATCGACAAAATTAAGATTTATAATTAGCTTGTTATCATAAATTGAGTATTGTATAATTCAAGATTGACTCATTAAACTAGATGAGCTTAGTCGAGTGTACAATACTTACTAAATATAATTACATAGTTTAATTAGTAATTACTCATTTAACAATTACTTAGTGTTGAATATCTAAATAAAAATCATAATATAATTGATGAAATAAAATTTTAATAATGTACCTTTGTTGAAATTAATATTCATGTGATATGAGTGTCGAAACCAACAAAAATAACTTGCTTTTCAAAATCATATAAATAGTGATAGTAGCGAGCAAGGTCGATTCCACAGAGACTGATAAATTAGAATTAAAATCCCTTTATCTAATAAACTAGAACTAAAATGGGGGAGGGGGGTTGAAGATTTAAATTTTATCAACCAAATAAAACTGAAAATATGTAGAGAAATAAATAGAAAACTAAAATCAATTAGAGGAAAAATCTAACTCGAGAATAACCTTAACAATGGTTTACACAAATTGATCACAGATGTAAATATATAACTTTTAAATTGGATATGGTTATTGGTATGACCTAACAACCTCATCTCTTCTTAGTGTATCGACAACCAAAGTACGACCGTTGATTACTTCCCTAATTAGCAAACAACCCTAGGTATGACCATATGATTTAATCTACCAATAATTTCAATAACTAGAGAAACACCAATTCTAACCAACATAGATTATACGATGACCTATTCAAATTAGATTATATAACTCCAAAGTGTAGAAAGCGGGGCTGTTTACCCCACTACAAGAAAACAAGGCAATTCCAGCGGGTGGAAAAACGCTGGAATGGGCATATTAACCGCTGGAATGCACAATTCCAGCGGGTATTCCAACACTAAATTCCCGCTGGAAAACGGCCCGGTGGAATCCAAATATTCCAGCATCTCTCCAGCGGGCATATACATTCCAGCGTGTATTCCAACGTGTTTTGGCCGCTGGAATAAAGGTTGGTTCGGGCCTACTTAAATCATTCCACCATAAATTACCCGCTGGAATGAGTCTTATTCCAACGGGATATACACGCTGGAATAGTCCATATTTATGTTTTCTTGGATTCCAGCGGTAGTATGTAGCTGGAATATTCTGGGAAAAAAGAAAAAAAAATTCATTCCAACGGTTGTTTTTTGCTGGAATAGCATAAAAAAGGAAAAAATCTTTGATTCCAACGGTGATTTTCCATTGGAATATCTAATAGAATAAATAGTTTTTTATTCCAGCGTTGATTTGCCACTGGAATAGTCTAATTCTCGGAAAAAAAAACTTCAATTCCAGCGGTGTTTCGCCACTGGAATGGCCTAACCAAAAAAAAAATTGATTCCAGCGGTGCTTTGTGGTTGGAGTAGAATCAAAAAATTATTTGATTCCAGCGGTGCTTTGTGGTTGGAATTTTGGTTTTTCACAATCAATCTGTATGTATTATTTTTTTTCTTAAAAAAAGGGGGTAAAATTTTGAAGAACACTCTACATTACAGACAAAATAGTATATACCAACCAAAATCAGTTTGTTTTGAAATTTTATCCCAAGTGAAAATAAAATTTAAAAAATAATTTGTAACTGACACATCATCATTCATCACACTTTATCTCCATTCAATTTCTCTCATACTAACCATGTGAGTGTTCACAAAAATCACCATCCTTTGAAAAATTTACGATGGTTGTTGTTGAGGTCAGTTTATATCCAAGAACGACACCCCAGAAAAAAAGATTCCGTTGTTTCTTCTCATGTATTTTGTTTTCTTATTAAAAATTAATATTGATGCTTATTTTCTACTTAGATTCAGCTATAAAAGGCTGCATTCTTCTACACCATTTTCTGATATATACCAGAGAGAATTAATTAAGAGTCAAATTAAAGATATATAAACACAAACAAGTGTCTTAGAGAGAGAACATGTATATATAATGATCATACGAACATATAAGATTTATTCATACACACATATATATACCCAACAACAAAGCATCAGTCCTAAGCAAAAAAAATGCATCAACTATCTCATAATCAGTCATTACGATAGTTGTATTATAAATCACTAATATTGCAGCAAAAAAAATGTAAAAAAAAATTAAAATACAAAAAGAAAACTTAAAAACCAATTACCTTTGTTGCAGCTGGGTTTTTGGCAGAGATTGAGATGTGAGAACAACAACAATGGCGCGCTCGACTTCTGGCAGAGCAGCAACAAAGGAAGCAAGTTCAAGAACCTAAAAATGATATACATATCAAAATATAGAATATAAGATTCTTCCACTATATAATAAGTTCAATAAACACAAAAGAGGCTTGATTTCAGCAATCTAAAAACTAAACAGATCTTCTATAATATTACAGGAGAAGTGAGTAGAATTTTCCCAAGCTAAATAATTCGATTATTGGCAAACAAAATACAATCATAAAAAGAATTAAATAAACACAAAAAAGAAACTCTTTAACTGGAGGAAGACATGAGATAACAATCACAACCAAGCTGGCTAAAAAGAAAAGCTAACAGTGTATGAAATGAAAAACAGAGACGCTCGCAATGTCTTCACAGCTTATAAATTGTATTTGATATCGATCGAACCAAAACCCCTAATTTATTGACTCAAATGTTACCTCTTGAGTGCAGAGGCATCCACTGAGTGCAGCGGCGTCGGGCAGCAGGGGTGAATGGCGGGCTTCTTGAGTGTGAAAATAGAGGTCGATTTCCGTTTAGAATGACGATGGGGATTGGGTGAGTGTTGCCGCAGGTATGTGAGGGAGAGAATGTGTGGGTTCAGAGAAGAGGATGGTGAGATGAAGGAAGAAGACGACGCAGGGCGAGAAGAGGGTAGAAATTCAATTTGCTGTGTGAATTAGGGGTGGAAGGGTTATCTAGGTTTTCATAAGTTTGGATAAAAATATTATTTTAATTAAATAACCACACTAAAAAAAATAAAAATATAAGAAGATCTGAAGATGAAAATAAATAAATTACAACTTTTTTATTATTTTTTTTCAATTGGAATTTTTTTTCTATGGCGCCCAAATTATTTTTTCAATTCGCGCCCAAATAATCCAGCGGTACGAACCCACTAGAATGCAAGTCCCAAATATTCCAGCGATATAAACCCACTGGAATGCACAAATATTCCAGCGAAACCAACTCGCTGGAATGAACCATTGATAGTCCCATTTATTCCAGCCATGAGAACCCGCTAGAATTAACTATTACAATATTCCAGCGGTGTTTCACCGCCGGATAATACTATTGATAGCCCGGTTAAATATTCCAATAATTTTAAACCGTTGGAATAAATTAGTCAAAGCCCGAATTTATATTCCAGCGAATAATATATGTTGGAATATCACTTTTGGGCAATTCTAAACATAGCCACATTTTTTCTCATCATAGCCTCATATTAAAAATAAAATAAATTTATTAATTATATTTACGATTTTATCCTCATAGCCCCCAATTTAAAACCCTAACTAAAAAAGAATTGAAGAAAATTGTATCGCCCCATTCCTATAGCTCCACTATTCTAAGATTTTTTTTATTTTTTTTTACTATCAACAATAGTTTTTTATTTGAGAACTTATCTAAATTTATCTATGTTCGATTCATCTTCATTATTCAAGAGTTATCATAACAAGCTTTTTTCTTGTAAAGCACAAAAGATGCAGAAACACAACTTGTTTAAATTTTGCAACATAATTTCAGATTATTTAGTTATGCCATATTCACGGGAACAGGTGATTAGCAATGCATAATTTTGATAATATTTTTAGTTGCAGTACAAATTAACAATTATGGTAAATTTTCAATGTTATCTTATATTAATTTTGTTTCATCTTCCCATGTACCTACACTGAGCAGAAAGTTGTTCAAAATATGGAGTGCATTTTCTGTTTCTTTTTTTTCATTTATATAGATACGTGGGGCTAGAAAGATTCGTTGAGAGTATCGTTGTTCATTTTGTTTTTGATTTCTATAGAAATGAGATTTTTCAGTTATTTTTAATTAATCATAATTAAAGATGGGGCTACGAGGATACAATTGTACATATAAATAATTATTTTATTTTATTTTTAACATGAGGCTATGATGAGAAAAAACTTGACTATGTTTAGAATTATCCATCACTTTTCTATATGCTTCATCATTCCAACGTAAATATCTTGGTGGAATGATCCATGACACAATTCCAGCGATTTTTACCCGCTAGAATCCTAAAATATTCCACTGCATAAATGTCGCTGGAATAATCCCGCTGGAATTGCCTTGTTTTCTTGTAGTGCCCCCAACCTACACAATCGTGCTACTTGTGCAAATAATCTAAACAATTACGGATTTAGAATATTCAACTAGAAATATATTATTCCAACAACCATACAACGCGCGCAAATTGCATAATCATCAAAACAATAATAGAATTCACAAGCAGAAGATATATAAATAAAGAGAGAATTAAAATTATGATAAAATCAATTCAATCTCACAGTCGTGTAGAACCAAAATCTCGATTATCCTCTCACTAGAAAGTAATTTAGAAACTCATATTAGAATAACAAAACAAAAGTCTGAAAATTAATCTCCCCATCGCACTCTCCTCCTCCTGAAGAACAATAATCCAATATATATCTAGGGCATAATCTTTCTCTCTCTCCTCTCGATATGGTAAGTTCCGAACTCCTCTCAGGACTCTGCTCCTTTTCTTCTGTTTTAAAATTCACTCATCTTGCAACAAAAACGCAGACTATCAAGTCCTTAATTTGGGCCCCCAATTGGATTTTATATTTTAACTTCCGCCCACAAGCTCCAAACTAAGGCATGTGCATGCCTTATTTGCAATCTGCTCCTGGGGAACTAGCTTTGAACACCCTTCAATAAAACTTGACCCAATATTGGTATTTTAGCCTTTCTTACCATAAACTATCAATATTCCCCTTGCAAAACACAAAATATAATTAATTCTAAATAATCAAACATCAAAGCTTAACAAAATGAGGTGAAATCACCTAAATAAAGGTGCAAATATGCAACCTATCATCATGTTTATACAATATTAGTATAAAACATTACATGAATATCACATTTTAATTTCAAATTATTAATTAAAAATTCTACAAATTGGTTTTTAAGTTTATATCAAGCTGACCTACGAGTTTTCGATCAAGTCAAGTATGACCAAGACTGATAGCGGCTCATAAGTTCACTAGTCAAATTTGAAGTAGCTCACGAGTTAGCTCAACTCACTTACACCCTATTTCCACTCATTGCATGCATCAAGTTGTCATTTTTCATGTAAATTTAAATGATATTTATAGTTATATCTGTTTGTGATACATATCGTCATTGATACGAAACGTTGCATATAGTTATATCTGTTTGTGATAAATTTAAATTATTATTATTTTTATAAATTTTTATTAAAATTTTATTTATAATTTTTCAATAAATAATTGAAAATTTTGAAAATATATTTTAATATTTTTTGTAGATTATTATTAGTTTTTTATTATAAAGTTTAGACTTTCAACAAAAAAATAAAAATTGTAAAAATAAAAATCATACTAAAATTCAACTATCACAATATATTTTATTTTTTTTTGCAATTGGTTTTAGTGAAACGAAAAAATCAAAATAACGAGCAACTCAACTTTAGAATCAATAACCAAATTCGACATAAATAACAATTTATCTTCGAATGATGTTGATCAAATATAAATATATATATTATTTATTTATTTATTTTCTTAATTATTATTTTATTTTCTTATTTTTTTAATTGGGGGAGGAGATTGATGATCGAACTTCGATCTCTCACCATAAAATAGGTAAAGAATATCCTAGACTACAATTCTACAATAGTATTAATTTATCTTAATAAATCTACTTGATTAATTTAAATAAAAAAATATTAAAATCAGAATTCTGATAATTTTTTTATTATATTCCAAACACATCATAAATAATTTGTAGCATTCATTTTTCTTAAAATAACATTCCTAAAAATTATATTCTCAGACAATTTTATTTTCCTACCAACCGAACGAGTCGAATAAAATTTGTACAAAATTAAATTTGGATAACACGAGAAATTTGACGGATTTTAGCATGAAAATGAACTAGTGCGGTATTTGGAAAAAGTTAACTATATCAAATGAAATACAACAATTTTAGGGTCAACCTTGACTTGATGAGTGCGCCTACTTTTTCAATCGATTGCAAGGCGCCTACGCGCTCAGACCAACTATTCCGAGTGCGACACATCCACCCGGCCACGACCAGATAGATATATTAATATCAATAAATTTGAATTTTTTTTACTCACATATCCAACCTGTTGTATTGAAAAAATTTGAACTCGCGACTTGTGATCTCCATAATAAATTTGGATCATTAAATTTATTAAATAGACCGATAAGATCTTTTATTTTTCTATGCAATAAATATCACTATATATGTTGTATATTAACATTAATTATAAATATTATATTTTAGCATGTGTATATTGAATTTTGATATTATATATATTTTCTAAAATAATAGGATTGTATTTATACATATATATTACAATAATGTCACCGCATTTTTTCAAATTTTGATTAAATGGCATCATGCATGTTGTTTTTAGCCTTATAAATGTTGGATTTAATCTATATATTGAATTTTTAACATTTATTTTCTAAAATAAGTACGAATTTGACACCTCCAATTTCAATCCAGTAGATCGTCCTATTTGATGGTTATCACCAATTAATTCGAATCTATATTATTTCCCATCAAATTATTAATTATCAATTTGTTTTACAAATATTTTTAATAATAAAGTTAAATTAATAATTAAAGGGTTAATACCTATTAATCTAGTTCAAACTATTGATAATTAAATCTTTTTTTAGCATGTGCATGATTACCGATGCGTTTTTTTTTTTTGTTTTTTTTTTTTGAGAAAAACCGATGCGTAATATTGATGATGAGTTTAAACATATTAGTGACCTTGTGATGTGGGTTTTTATTATGGGTTAATTAAACTTTAGTCTTAACCTCTCGGTTCCTAAAACTTTTGTTCCAATAATTTAATATTGGATAATTAACAATTTAAAGCCTTAAAAATGAAAATTATCAATTTAGAACCTAAAAAATTATCCATTTAATTAATATTCCTTTTTATTTTTATTTTTTATTAAATTTAATAGATAATTAAAAATATTTTTTATTGAAAATTTTTATAAAAAAAATAAAAATAATCAAAATTGATGAATTTTGAGACTTTGAATTGATAGTTTTCATCTTTCAGGTTCTAGATTGATAAATAACATATCTTTCATATTCTGAATCAATAACACTACTTCTAATATTATACATGACACCCAACTTATACATAATCTAATAAATTTAGCACAAGAGAAAATTTTCGACATCGCAAATCTGACATGACCACCGAAAATCAAGGAGGTTAGTATGTACAACCAACTGACATGTGCACGGCCAATTCCCTGATTCAGTCAAGCCATGTTAAATTTAAGATGTTGAAAATTTGTCTCCATGCAAAATTTGTTAAATTAGAGATGTGTATCAATATATAATTTTTAAAATATTGGAGAAAAGTGTTAGCGATCCTAAACATTGGGAGTACTGATATATTGACGTATGTTATTAATTTTTGACAAAAACTTGTATGAGGCGGTCTCATACATGAGACGGATCAATACATGTGAGTTAATGATACTTCACCCATAAATAATGATCCCCGCATGTGAGTATTGACCCGTCTCATGTATGAGACGGTCTCACCCAGATCTGCCCCTTAATTTTTTTATTGTCAGTGCCAATCGGGCGTACAGAAATGCTAATTATACGTGTATATATACTTTAGCTATATTTCATCCTGATCTATTCGTAGTGAGGTTCAATGGATACCATCGTTTTCGACGTTGCTTAATTTGTAATATTCTAGCAACTATAGATCGGGAGAAAATTAATATTTTTCCCTCTTCCATAAAAGAGAAGTAATCATGTATGAAAAGAATAAACTACTAAGTGAAGATGTCAAATTTGTCAAGAATAATAAAAGCATGCATCGGATGCCAAAAAATTCTTTTACTACCTTGAGAGAAACTTCTTCGAATTGTGACATCATAGTTGGACAAATATTAGGTTCTTCATTAATGCATTAATCAAATTAGTTGATATCTTTGTCCAATTCAATAATTGAATTGTCTACTCTCTTTCGGCAGATCACATGCACATATACAATATAATTATATACATGTATATGTACATGTATGTGTATGTATATGTGTACGTGTATAAAAGCATATTACCCATTTGCTAATTAAAGTTGCCCCCACTAATCTATATATTTTTTTGACTTTTTAGATAACGGGTTTATTTAAATGTAGCTTTCAAGATCAAGTGTCAAATTTACATACGTAATAATCGCTCTACATATATATAATATAATATTTTGGTGGACAGAGAGATTATGATTTTGAGTTTACCTCGAGATAACTTGAATTCGAAAATCTTAAATTTTCTCTCGTAGATATCTATTGATTGTAGGCATAAATTAACATGTCTACATTCCACAATTAAAAAGATAATGCCATATAATAGGCGACATAGTCATTTCATTCACCAACACCACCATATACATCAACCATACTTTGGGATATTAATATTTTCTCAACCCAGATAATTAATGGCACAATCACTCACAACTAATGATAAGAAACTAAATATTGAAAACTGGAAATATTTATATCATATAAACTAAGCTAAAAACAATTATATGTAAGTGAACCATAATTTAATACTCCCCCCGTTTCATTTTATTTGTTGTTTTAACTTTTTTATTTTGTTTCAAAATATTTGTTGTTTTATATATTTTAACACACACTCTCTCTAATTTAACCTTATCACAAACCATATTTTAGGAAAATATAATTGAATAAGATTTTATGGCATATATGAGGGATGTGTATATTTATCCACAAAATTAATTGTTAATTCTAGATAAAAAAAAAAACTTAAAACAACAAATAAAATGAAATGGAGGGAGTATTTATTAACTGAAAAGCAAAAAGTAAAAATAATTATAACATTAAAATATTCTACATCGACACTTACCAATTATTAACAAAAAAAAACTAATTAAGAGCTAAGCGTATGATAAACCACAATAACGAAATAATCATCATTCGTTGAGGAAACATTATTATAATTTCTGTTCATAATTGTAAAACCGAAATTGTCATTCCACCTTCTTTAACTCGTAACACTTCATAGTTTACTTAGGCCATGTCTAATAGTGCATCTGCACTTTAATACAATATCTTTATCACTAGAATGCAGCAGATCCTTAATTTTATTTTCAACAGTTTGCATTATAATTCTACACCAAAAGAGAATATTCTATAATATTCATTTTATTTCATTTACAATTATTTTTTATAATCGATAACATATAATGAGTAATGAAATTTCATTTAATGGATATCTAAACATTAGCGGTGCAAATAGAGATGGTCTAGTGGTGGAATGAGGTTGTTTGATGATCAAAGGTCATGAGTTAATTTAAATCTCCTCGATACCACCAGATTGAGTGTGTGAGTAAAAAAAAACATTAGCGGTGCAAATGAACAGATACTTGTTAGTATTTTATGTTGTTGTTTTTTTTTTGTATCTGATTTGTTTATCTTTTAATTCTAACATTCTTTTCTTAAATGTTATGCAGCTAGAGCGTGTGAATGATAAAATGAGGGATGATGGTGATTA
Organism: Perilla frutescens; assembly: GCA_026008535.1. NCBI lineage: Eukaryota > Viridiplantae > Streptophyta > Magnoliopsida > Lamiales > Lamiaceae > Perilla > Perilla frutescens. Next base: position 51,166,659 of record BRKX01000002.1, read on the forward strand.
TCCGAACGGCTTTTAAATTTGATCATTTAATCCAATTTATTAGGCTTTAATTGAGTATTTAATTAAGCCTAAGATCCTAATTAAATCCTCCTTCAACTCTTCTTGTCCATATTTAATTGTTTTGCTTCAAATATGCAACGAAATCACAATTATTACTGCAAAACTAGCAAACACATAAAAAACTCCAACTGATAACAATATAAGCACAGAAACTATATAAAATAGACAACTTCATAAAATAAACATCATCAATTCATATACACAGTTGTCAATATTGATGCTCAACTTGGACATGATTGCTGAACCAGATCAACGTGAATACTTCCATTCGTAAAAACAAAAAAATATTTGTATCTTTCTATTTTATTTTACTATGTTTGGAAATTTATTTCTACAAAAAAATACTTCCACTCGCAAAAACAAGCCAACTCTAGCAGCTTTACTATGTTTGGAAATTTTCCTAATCTTGGAGGGAGTGGAAGTCGCCTTTTAGATTATTAGGAAAATATTTGTATCTTTCTATTTTATTTTATGCGTATTTTTATATTTTTATTTCATGTACTTTTATCTATTTTAATATTTTTATGTATTATTAGGAAAATATTTGTATCTTTTTATTTTATGCATATTTTTATATTTTTATTTCATGTACTTTTATCTATTTTAGTATTTTTAATTGTTGGTCTAGTTTTTATCTAATTTAATTTTATGTTTCACCATTTGTATTTAATTAAATTTATCATATACAATAAATTTGAATATTAACTACAATACATTATTTAAAATACAAAACAAATAACATACACAAAATACAAAATAAAAAACTAAACAAAATATAACATAAAAAGAAAATGAAAAATAAAAATAAAAAACGTTTTGCCATCGATAGAGAGAGGGATGGTAAATATACCGCCCCTCTCTCCTCTCCCCTAAAATAACGCTGCATATGCCGATCTGTTGGAGAGGTGAAAATCTGCATTTTAGTGAAATGGCGTCTCTAGTGTTGTAAACGAACCGAATCGAGCCGAACACCATGATGCTCAAGCTCGACTCGTTAAGGAATATTCAAGTTTGAGCTCGAGTCGAGTTCGATTCGAATTTTTTTCCTCCTGTTCAAGCTCGGGTCGATAAATATTTGTCATGTTCAAATTTGGTTCGAGCTCGGTTCGTGAAATGCTCGAAAATTTACTAAACGAGCCTGAGCTTGAATGCTTGAAAAAACTCATTTAATTTACATATTCGAGCTCGAGCTTGAAAAAATTAGCTTATTTTATTTACCCATTTGAAATATTTGTAATATTCATGAAGATATTTGTGAACATGTTCGATTAAGTTCGAGCTCGAACATATTAACAAGTTGGCCGAGCCAAATACTACTCTGTTCGAGCTTATCGAGCTCAATTTGAGGCTCGAGCTCGACTCGCTTAGAAAACGAATGAATTTCGAATGAGCTTTTTTTGAACCGTATTCCGAATAGCTTGCGAGCGGCTCTGTTCATATACAACCCCAGGGAGACGCCCGTAATTAACTAAATCATCCAATATAATGATCGACATGCATATCTGATACTAAAATATGAAATGTAACACAAAATATAATTAAATCTCATGCTCAAATTTATGCTTAGTACACAAGCACACACACACACATGTATATATGTAAGTATTTTGTTCAATTGCACAACTATTTTATGAACTAAAGTTTCTATATTCAATTATATATGGCATGCTTACCGAATAATCTATAGTGATAGAAAGTTATATGATTGAATGATTATGAATTTGAATCCTATGAACACATTATAAATCAGAATACCGACCACGTGCATATACCACATAAATTTTGGATATATATGCCCGCAGAACGTGTCGAGGGACCGAAAGAAAAAAAATTGTAATATAATATATTTCTCTGAAATAAATATGTAATATTTCAGAAAATTTGGAAAATATTTCGTCTGCACGCCATGAAATAGTGGATAAAATTTTTGTCATCCGGTCCCCCAAAGTCAAAAGGATCCAAAATAATCGTGTTAACCACAGCAGTTGATTGGCTTTATTATCCCATCCAGACTTGTCAAATATTTGATTTAGACCATAAAAAGTGACAACTCATAGTGCCACAATCCCCAGTTCAAAATTTATATTTCATTCCGGGTTATTCTTGACAATATATATATATATATATATATATCACTATTAAATTTATAAATTTATAATAGTAATTATAAAATTTAAAATTAATTATAATCAACGTATATCAATAAAAAATTAAATTAAAATCATTATAATTATAATTTTATAAAAAAGTCAACCATAATAATGAATTATTAATAAAAACCTAATTAAATATAATATTAAAAATAATTTAGCACTTTAATTGGGTAGAATGAATCCTAATTAATAATTTTAAAATTAAATTAAAGTATAAAAAAATAAAATTGAAGAAAAAACCCCGCAAATTTTACTTGTGAAATTGGGGAGAAATACAAAATAAATAAGTGTAAAATATCATGACTGCAATCCGTGCACGGCGGTGAAAAAAGCAATTTACATAATACTAAATTATGATTTTTAGGTGAAACGCCACCGGGCAAAACACACATACACATACAAAAGCACTAAATAAAAGAAAAGAAAGGTTCGAGAACTTTATCACCACATATTAATGCAAAAATGAGTCGAATTAGACAGACTGATCATTTTGTTTGGAAATGTTAAGTTTGAATGAAACTGAAATTGTTCAAGTTTTGTTAAAAAGATATCCAACATTGAAAATTATGAACTTTTTTAATTGAGTCGAGCTCAAACGAGTCTCAATCAATCTAAACATGAGTCAAGCTAATATATTGACATTTTTATACTTATTTCGTTCTATATTTTCACTTAAATAACATTACATATGGCTTGATTCTCACGCTTATATTAATTGATATATAACATTACATTTTTGGCAAAAATTAACATAACATATGGCTGATAAAAATATTCCATGTATATCGATAAAAATAACATTGCTTTTGTGAGTTTGATAGTTATGAAGTGTCACCGCGTTGTTTCTTAAAAACAAAAACTAAATATTTTAATTCGGTCCTCTTCCGTAGCCTTTATATTTACAATAATATTACCGTCTATCTTGTTTCAAATCAGCCACCCAAATCGAATTTTTATAGAATCAGATGAGTTCCTCTTTATTTTCAAACGAGGAATGATTCCTACAGCAATCGAAGAAAGAAGGATCCTAACATACATACATACATACAAATATATTTAAATATTTTTCATATAATTAATTTGGAAAATATTTGGTTACAATGACCTCAAAGTCAAAAAGATGTCGTAAATAATATTCGTGTTAACCTCAGCATTATTTGACTTTAATTGCTTTATCATCCCACCCAGCTAATTGTCAAACTAATATTTGAATAAGACGGTAACAGATAAATGCAGGTAATGTGCAATCATTGTGTGTGGTAGTGCCATGCACTATCTCTGCATGGCGGTGAAAAAAAAGCCACATTTACATAAGCACTATATTAAGATTATTGTAGAAACTCCACCATGCAAAACTGTGACAAATTAAACATTAATTAAATAAAATAAAAAGAAAAGTATTGGAATCGGTCGATGACAACTCATCACCCAATAATACAAAAAATTTAAAACTTATTTGAATTTTAACTAGTCGGAAAAATCCAACAACTACAAGCCGGCTTTGCTTACTCTTTCTGTAGGCAGCCTGCGTTGACCCTATCACTATTCACTACACTTTTTCCTATTTTCATCGTCTATAAATATCCCTCTCACACGTTCTCCAGTCTCCACCACCACAAAATCAAATTCAAAACTTCAATTTGATTTTTTAACAAACTATATAGCTAGTATAATGGAGGTTCACAATATTAATATTAATATTAATGTTGTTAGGTTGGCAGTGGTGTTGTTGTACATGTGTAGCCTAGTGGCCTTGTCACAGGGCCAAGGCACGAGGGTGGGGTTCTACTCGAGCTCGTGCCCTCGTGTGGAGTCTATAGTGCAATCGACGGTGAGGTCGCATTTCCAATCGAACCCTACGATTGCACCGGGTTTGCTCAGAATGCACTTCCACGACTGCTTTGTGGAGGGCTGCGATGCTTCCATTCTTATCGATGGCGCCGACACCGAGAAAACTGCTGGGCCCAACCGTCTCCTCAGAGGATACGAAGTCATAGACGACGCCAAGCAGCAGCTCGAAACAGCGTGCCCCGGCATCGTCTCGTGCGCCGACATTCTTGCCCTCGCTGCACGTGATTCCGTCGTGCTTGTACGTTAATTATAACTTCCAGCTACCTCTACTTTTTTAACTCTAATTACTATTACTATTACTATTCGACAACCTAGTTTTACTTCAAACTTTTCTAAACACTATATATAAAAAATTAAGATATCATCTTCCTAATGTTTAATTAATAAATACTGTATCTACTTCCATTTTATTTGGATTGGGTGTATGAATAAAGTGGTTGTATGCAGACTGGTGGAGGGAGTTGGGCAGTGCCAACGGGGCGCCGCGATGGACGGGTTTCTCAGGCGAGTGCGACTTCCAATCTACCGGGTTTTACCGACTCCGTTGATGTCCAAAAGAGGAAGTTTCTAGATAAAAATCTCAACACTCAGGATCTAGTAGCCCTCTCCGGTAAGCATAATTAATTAAGTTTTTAATTAGATATATAAAGGTATAAAACTGGAGACCTCTTCCTTTTACTTATATTGATATATGCAAAATTGTATACGTACTGCAGGTGGTCACACCATCGGCACCTCAGCCTGCCAGTTCTTCCAGTACAGATTATACAATTACAACTCCACCGGTGGGCCAGACCCCTCCATAAATGCCGCGTTCCTCCCCACACTCCGGAACCTCTGCCCGGCCAACGGAGACACGTCGACGCGGGTGGGGCTGGACAACGGAAGTCAGGACCGGTTCGACAACTCCTACTTCAGCAACCTCAGGGACGGGAGAGGGATTCTTGAATCTGATCAGAGATTGTGGGGAGACGCTTCCACCAGAAATGTCGTGCAGAGGTTTCTGGGAGTCAGAGGCCTGCTTGGACTCACATTCAACGTCGAATTTGGGAGGTCCATGGTCAAGATGAGCAATGTCGAAGTTAAGACCGGAAATAATGGTGAAATTCGTAGGGTTTGCTCTGCAGTTAATTAATATAACTACATGATGATGATGATGATGATAAAGAAGATCGTCATATTATCAAACATGATTTTATTTTAGATCGTCTTGTTATATATATATAGTGTGTTTCATAGTAGTACGTATATATACCTGTATACTTAATTATATAGTTGAGTATATGTGTTTTTTAAAAGAAAGTTGATCATATAAGCTGTGAGATCGATAAGTCTGCCGTTAAAATAATTAATGAACGTCCATATGAACTTTATTTCTGTTTTTGTTCTTTTTTATTTTATTTTTTGTTTCTACTTAGTTGGTTATTCGTGCCACCAAAAACTATATCCTATCACCTTGGTTACTACTCGTATATCATATAAATCGTCTCATATAAACAGTTTTTTAAAAAAATTATTAATGTGCAGTCACGGATCTAAAAACTTTTTTTGGGAGCGGGGTGACGATTGTCCGTGCTTCCTATTTGCTTGTGCAACTAAGAAAGAATATTGGAGGATGGACGATTGATAATATTCATTCATTTTATTTACTTTTTTTTTTCATAACTAGTGAAATGACGTCCTTCCAATTTTTCTTATTTTCATTAGTGAACTGATGTTATTTTGATTCGACTTTCGACCCTCTTTCCCAAATAAATAAAAAAGAATGTTGTTTATTAATATAAATAATTAAAAATAATAACTTGAATTTTGAAATGAATTTTTCCAAACAGATTCATTAATTAAAATTAAATTGGATATGCCTATCAATAAAATTTAGAATTTTAAATTTGTACAAATCATTTGATGTACAAAGTATAATTTAACATTTTTAAGAGTGGCAAAATAATAATAATAATAATAATAATAATAATAATAATAATAATAATAATAATAATAATAATAATAATAATAACAGCAACAACAACAACAACAACAACTTCACAATATATATTTATAAATAAATTACGCGAATAACATATATTAATAATTTCAAAATAAAAATAAAATTAGTTAATAATTAAACTCAATCATAACTCACCATTAATTTAAATTTGTCGTCAATTAATAATTATATAATCTTTATTAAAAAACCAACTTCAATTTAAAATTTTAAAGAGTAAAGATACTAATTCTATTAATATGCCTTCATAAATTATAATTTGAATTTGAAACAGCGAAACTTATAGTTCAAATCTTTGAACCTTCCAATTTAACTCTATAATTGAAACTCTAATCCATAAAATTAATAATTTTTTTTTTAAAAAAAAAAAAGGAAAAGAGAGAGCCAAATTTTAAATACCCCAAGGGTCCACCTAGTTACTAGTTCTCTCTATCGGCCCCCTTATCTTCTTCTCTCACCTCCACTCCACGCAGAAGCACTAACAGGCGCGTCTCTTACTCTTTATCTCCGACCAATTGAATGTCTGTATATGTAAAAAAAAAAAAAAGTTTTGAGGAGAGGGGAAGTGCCCCCTGCCCCCACCCCGTTAATCTGGCACAATTTATGTAGTTTGCTCATTGGTGATAATTAGGAATGTCAATTGAGTTAGCTCGTTAAATTTAATGTCTTAGTCCTATTGAACCGTTGGATTATCTGGTTCAAGTCAATTCGGATTAGATTTTTCAATATAAAGTTTTTGGGTAATTCTAAATACAATCCTTATTTTACTCTTTAAAACCCAGAATATGTATGAACTTTTCATTTTAACCATACTATCCCCATCCCTTTTTTTCCCTTCAGTTTCACTGTTTCACAACCCTCAGTACTACAACGTCGCAACCCTAACCCCAGCAACAATAATTCCGGATAGAATTCTCTGCTACACTTTGTGCTACACAATTAAATTTATTAATTTTTCTTTGATTTTTTAATCCAATTTTATTTTATTATGCTTTATTTTAATTTTACACTTATTATTTAAGATTCATCATACTCAATTAGGGTATATAATTATTTTTTTACGAAACAATCAATTATTAATTAGGAAAGTGAAATTTATTATTGAAAAATTAATTATATACCCTAATTGGGCAGGATAAATCATAAATAATATATGTAAAATTAAAATGAAGCATAATAAATTGAAATTGAATTAAAAAAGTAGAGAAAAAATAATAAATTTAATTAGGTGACACCAAATGTGAAATCGGTTTCATCCGCAATAATTCACACAAAAGTGAGTGAATTATTTGATTTCTTCCCTAAATATTTTCCTTATTTAATTCTAAAACCCACTCAACAACACTCCACCTCTCACCATTTATCAATCCAATTAATTACATGTAATATTGATTTCTTGGTCAGAAGATGTGAAGTGCCCCTTTCCCTAAATTTTTCATTTTCTTAATTCCATAACCCCTTTAACAACATCCCCCTCCTATTCGCCAATCCAAATTATTCACATTAAACATCGATGTTTTCCCTTGGAAATATGAAGAGATGGTTGAACAAAAACTATGTAAATACTATTTCCTACATCTCATTTGTCACCATAGATAATAGAAAAAGTTTCAACTATGTAAATACTATTTCCTACATCTCATTTGTCACCATAGATAATAGAAAAAGACTATAGTGAAAGTTGGATATATTTTGGTTCTAGAAGATCATATATTTTGTGGTGTGCGGCGGAAATAAGGGACTATGAGCAAGATGTGACATGTCAATTGTCATATGTGGAGATTAAGGAATTTAAAAAAATGAGGGTTATGAAGAGTAAAATGGGGCTCTATATAGAAAGGCCTTTTTTTTTTGCGCTGATTCTAACCCTTCAATTTTCAGCCTAGCTCATCGGGCTAGTTACAAAAGAAATTTTAATATGTATAAATTTATCAATTGATGTCCACCTAAATTATCGACTTTAACAAATTAGCATTAAATATAACATAGTTTACCACCAATTAATTAAATAAATATTTAATTTTCAACAATTATAGTAGAGCTTAGATTAATCTACATCTAAAATGAAAACTTTCAATATTATTTAACCAAAACATAAAGATAAATAATATAAATTCAAGTCATTCGAGTCAACCCATTTAATTCTAAAGAATCCTATCGAATTTGTTGGGCTAGATTTTCTTTTATTAGTTATTCACACAATCAATCCATTTTGGGTCAGATTTTTTTTTTACTTACACACCCGACATATGGTATTGAAGAGATTCGAACCCGTGATCTTTGATCTCCAAGAAACCTCACTCCACCACTAGGCCATCCCCACCGTGACTCATTTTACTATCACTCTGGATACTAAAAAGTATCGTGTTTATTTTACTGAAAAATAATGCTTAAAAAAAGGACGGTGCCATTTTTATAATTAATAGGGTTAATTGCCTTTAAAATCGCCATTTTTACCATTTTTTAGCTTTTAAATATTACTTTTTTATTTTTATAATTTTAACATAAAATGAATTTTTTTGTAAATTAAACATCCTCAATATTTTCGTTCAAATTAAAACTAGCATGGTGACACATGTGTAATTGATGTGGCGGATTGTGATGACATGATTGTCTCTAAAATCACCATTTTTATCTGTCTTTTGATTTTAAATATCACTTTTTAATTTTTGCAATTTTAACATAAATTGATTTTTTTTAAAAGTTTAAGCATATAACTAGATGTGTCTAATTTCTAAAAAGTGGATTACAAAAATAAATCAATTTATATTAAAATTATAAAAATTAAAAAGTGATATTTAAGATGAAAAATTGATAAAAGTGATTTTAGAGGCAATGAAGTCATCACGATTGGTCACGTTGACTGCACACGTGTCACCATTTTGCTCTAAGAATTGGCCAATTTTAGAGAAGATACCGTGCTACACTCCACCCAAATGCCCAATGCATGAGCACCATAAGCTCTCGACAAGTGTTTCATTAGTGGGCTTTTTTTAAATCTATAGATGTGAGAATCAAAAAAATAACACCCGCTGCTTTAAGGTAGAAAATGTCGTATTAGATCTATTGCGAAACTTTCATTTTTATCCAGATAGCATATAATATTTTTCCTACACTAATCCATTGGAATAGGAGTCCAAAAATAACGGAGAGAGAAATCAAGCGTAGTCTATTATCTACATGATGAAAATAAAACTGACGCCAGAATTTTTGCTGCTAAAATATAATGCAAATTCAAATCGCCCCAAAAAGTATAAAGCAAATATAAATACCTTTTAGTTTTTTGAAAAAGGAATAAAATGCATGGATAGTAATTTTACAGCATAAAAGGTTAATATGGTCATCATTTTTTTCACTTGGAACAGTCTTTCATTTTGAGTCAAGTCTAGCCTAACATTGGACGAAGGTCAATGTGGTCTTTATATATTTTTATTTAGGTCAATCATACTCTTAAATTTTTATTTTGATTAAATTTAGTGCCTTATTTTATGAAATTATTAATCATTAGTTGAATTTACTATATATGTAATCAGACCAAGTTGCACGACACGTAAATAAAAAATAAAATATAAGAATATGCTTTGAAACTGCATAGTCTAATTGGCAAATATTAAAAATAAGCTTCATATTGAATTTACAATCCAAAAGGAAATAACATAATTCAGATCTGTTAATCATTTTCCCAACTATACCATGTATATTTCATAGCATTTTATTTTTTATTTATATGTGTCACACATGACAAATTTACCGAACAATTAGTAATTATGTGCAAATTTAAAAGTCACGCTACATAAGTAAATTGCTAAAAAAAAAACAAGGATAAATGGCAGTTTATGCCCTACATTTTGATAGCTTTTTAAAAATTGACCGAAATCAAACCATTAATAAAATAATACCCAGTTTAAAAAAAATGTAAATCTATCTCGACCCTCATTTGCCAGCGTCGAAAAATAATGTTGCTGGACAAATGTGTGCGTGAATATTCCAGCACGAATAAAATAAAGAATATGAAAAAACTAATTACGTGTCAGACCAAAACGATATCAGAAGATGATATATTTGGATCAAAAGGACATCATTTTGGTCTAATGTGTAATTAATTTTTTCCACATCATATATTTTATTCATGCTAGAATATCCACACACGCATCTGGTGTGGCACGTCATTTTTTCGGTGCCAAAAATTGAGGGTTGGGATAGCTTTGGAAAACTAGGTATTGTTTCATCAATAATTTTAATATTGGTCATTTTTTAGAAAGTGATAAAAAATGTAGAGCTCAAAGTGCAATCCCCGCCAAAAAAATTATACACATATACACACGTATCATTGAAATATGCAGAAGTATTGAAATGAAGTTATACTAAGTTCTTGGTTGAATCTATATTCTATCTGAAATTTTAATCAGGTCAGATTGAATCAACTCAAACGATCATGTATGCTATGTTCGTACTTGAGTCCAAATTTCATCAGAAATTTGCAGTCAAATTAGCTTGAATCAACTCAAATGATCATTGATGCGAGTAATCGATATAACTTACTACCATTAGGATGATGGCATGCAAAAAATTCTTAAAAATTGTAAATATTTAAAATCATTGAAACAAAATTCAGAGTGTATCAAATTTGAAAAACAATGAGTTGAGAGTGTGGGATTTCAATATTGTAGCAAATTAACCTGAAAACCGAAGACCACGATGAGAGAGAACATTCTAAAACACTTGAAAAATGAGTAATTGTGAATAATAGAGCTAAAATCTTCTTATAATAAGGAATCGTCATTCATATACTATAAGAACTTTCCAAATCAATGATATCTAACCTAGGGTTCTAAAATTTCTCCACTCTTTTTATCTAACGCACATTGGATACGGGATCTGGTCAGCTTAAGGGGTTCGTGGTTTTGATCGGGGCCTGAAAGGTTCTGATCAAAACACCACCCCAAAAACATCCAGAACTACTAATTAATGAAGAATCCCAACATATAAATAATTCTAAGCCTTAGCTTCTAAGAATATAAACATGAAATTGAATGAGAGCCTATGCTCTCTCTCTCTCTCTCTCTCTCTCTCTCTCTCTCAGGATTCAGGAACACCAACAGAGAGAATGCAGAATTTTAAAAAAGCCAACATATTTCCACTGTGCGTGCCTATTTCGCACTCATTCCAGTAATCAGAAAATAGACTCAAGTTAGTCGGGAACCCCCAAAACAGCAATTCTAGCTCAATCAATTTGGTCATTCGCACTGCATTTTTAAATTGAAGTTAAAGAACCTGAGATGAAGCCAGCACTCGAGCAGACTTCAGGGAAGCTTCGGAGACCAGCATTGCACGAGATCATCCAGTTAAGAGTATATGACTTTTCGACTGTCCACCAAAAACCTGTGATCAGTTACAAAAGGTACAGATCCTATCTTTTCAAATGGAATGAACACCCTCACTGCCTCAACAGTGAAGTTTCATTTTTGTCTGATTAACTTTGAAGGATTAACATTTGGCAATAGTTTGATAATATTAATATTTCTACCTCCTTAACAGTACTAAGCTCTTTCCTAAATTCAGGCTTTCTTACCATTTATACTCACTTGGGTTTAAACATTAACACAACTCTCAATTCTCAAACTCAGCTAAACTAGGAGAAATCTTATGCTATGCTTATTATGGGAATCCACCCTACCAAAGGTCATTTCATCAACTTTGTCACCAACATTCCATCTTAGTATAACACATTTCTTTAGGAAAAATCAAACACAACCCTTCATGGTGCCATCCGAATCATCCTTTACTAGTGCTATCCCAAACCGCAGAGCTACTCATGCTTAGTTCCTTTTACTCCAAGAAATTGCAGATAACAAGTCTTGCTGCATCAGTCACTAATCAAGTTTAGATAGACTCAAAGCTATATAATCTCACCCTAAGATCTCCATTTGTATTGAATAATTCTAGCTAATGTTCATTGAGAATTTGCTCTGTTCACAATGGATGTAAGGGGGCCAAGAAGCTTATAACAAGTAAGTGTTACTTTCGAGTTTCGGGGTATAAGTATGGTAAGGATAAGGGATCCACAACTATTCAGGAATAATTAGTTGTCTAAAGATAGCCATTGAAATAAAAAACAATACTTTCATATGAATCATATCTTATAAGATGATTCCCTTTCCAATTTATTCGTGCACCCTATATTGGCATTTGAAATGTTAAGTGAACAGCGCTTAATTTATTTCTGAGCAGGGAGAACTGATAATAATTCATAAGAGTTTATGATATCAGGTTCTTTCCGGAAAGACTCTATTAAATATAAAGAATATTAAGATATAGCCATAGCCACCAAGACGAGTATGCTTTAGGAAAACTGAAAAGTCACACAGAACAATAGCAGAAATGATGCTTCTCACTGCCAAGAAGTAAACAGGATGAAAAACAAGTTTGCCTAACAGGTGCAACTAAAGTCGAAGATAGACAATCACCACATTCTCCAAATGAAAATTCATCATTTAGTGTTCCCTTTCTTCTGCTTAATCCCCGTTTTTAAGGAGAACATGTACATTAATGTAAAAGAGAGAGCAAAGACAGTACCACACAAAATGCATCTTCAATGTTAAAACAAGCTAGTCGGAGATTATGAGTGAAAGGATTCTGCAAAAAAGAAGGTAATCAAGTAAAAAACGAAAAAGCATTTGAATTCTGTATCCCACAGACATGACCACTGCGGAACCATATCAACATCATAATTCAAGAATCAACAGCATTTGAACCCGAACGGGTAGAAATCAATTCAACAATAATTCATAATATTACACAACATTACCAAAGCATCCATCTATCTCTTCAACCTGACATGTTAACAGTAATTTAAAACAAATACTTTGATCTATACGTATAGTTCTAGTAAATAATCTACACAAAACCACACATAATCTCACGATAATCCCCAACAGGCAAATTCTGCAAGAACACCATCACTTGGAAACTAAATGTATCTCAGGTTTCTTAGCCTTACTGGGAGTGTTAACATTCGAACCCGAGCCATTAGCAGCCGCTGCAGCCGCTGCCTTGGCAGCATCACGGGCCCCCTTATCGAGCTGGATCAAACTCCTCGTAGCTAGAATTGCTTGCGGAGCAAGATCGTGTGAAGCTCTAGCATATAGGCGCCGAACAGCCACCGACGCAGCCTCCTTCACCTCATCAACAATCAGTGGCCCCAGCAAACAATGCCCCAAAATCCTCAAAACAGGCTGCAGCAATTCCCACGGCAGCGGAATTCTCAACTCTTCCCCTCCCATTTCTGTTGAATCACCGTTTTCGATAGCTAAATTCTTCACCTTTTCCGCTACATTATCAATATCATCTGCTTCAATCCTAATATCATCCCCAAATCCGTTCTCACTCCAACGCCCCTCATTCTTCTCCGCAAAATTCTCCGGTGTTCGGTCGAAATCCGAAGTGCAGGGGCAATCCCCGCCAGCCCACACAGCGGCGAACTTGCAGAAATCGAGCTTTGACCAACTCGGCATCTGAGAGATCTGTTTGTAGTAGCAATCAAGAGAAACCCCAACAATGCAAGCGCGCTTCGTCGACTTAACCGCCATCTGCGGCTCCAGCGGCGGCGACAGAACCCCAATTAGAGGCCTACTGGGCTTCGAATTAGGGCTCGAGGATTTAGGGTTGCGCGGCGCGTGATAGAGCGACGGCTGGGAGAGATCGGGGATGGAGACGGTGACGGCCTTGCCATTACGTGCTTTGGTTTCGGAAGTGTAAAGCGCTAAGAGGACGGCCTCGAAGCCGGAGAGAGAAACCGGAGCGTCGGAGCCGGGGTGGTGGATCCGGTGGAGGTATACTGAGGCGATGAGCGGGAGGTAGGAGAGGACGACAAGACGGAGATCGGGGTCGGAGGAGAGATAGGTGTCGTAGAGCCAGTGGCAGAGGGGGTCATCGGCGGAGCCGGAGGAGGGGGCAGCGAGGGCGGCGGAGAGGGAGGAGTAGGCGACGGAGGAGAGCAGGAGGGAGCGGGCAGGGCGATCGGTATCGGCGAGGGAGGAGAGAGAATCCTCATCGACCGCGGCGGAGGAGGGTAGGAGAGAGGAGAGGAGGTGGATGCGGGAGCGGGCTTTGGAAATGGACTCCCACCAGGAGTGCATAGGGTCGGAGGAGTGTCCATTAGAGGCGGAGTTGTTGTTGGCATGGCGGTGGTGGGAGGAGGAAGAAGAGGAGGAGGAGGGGGAGCCGCCGTGGAGGTGGAAGTCCATGGTGGTGGAATGGGGGAGGCTCCGCCGTGGACGTGGAGGAGGAAATTATGTGACTTCACAGTTCTTATGAGTCTACGGTTTACTTGATAGTTTTTACTTACTGAAAGGACCGAATTGCCCTTGGTATGATTGTCTTTAAATTGCAATTATTGTGTCTACGAATTATGAATTATGACGGTGTAAATTATCTAGGTGACAAAATATTTATGTATTACTATTAAGAGGTGGAATTATTATAAAAGAGATTAAATGATTAACATCAAAGTTAGTCATAATCACTAGACCCGAAATAAAAGCCGACATCATAACAAGAAAATGTATTTCTATTGTCACAAAAAAAAAAGGTGGATTGCTAATCCTTTTAGGCATTGATGCAACTAGGGGTGTCAATCCATTTGAAATCAATGGGTTGGTTTTAATAGTATGAGAAATAAGAGAATTCGCTAAAACTCCTATGCACAAGATGCATGGGTTGGTCCATGAGACGGACCCGATCCGCACCGATCCGACCCATCCCATGACCCGACATATAAAATTGATTTCTGCCATTGTTCACTCATTTCCCACCCTTCTCCTCTAACTGTAAACCCTAGCCGCCTCCCACCGCGATTCTTCACCCTCGACTGCACACCCTAGCCACCTCATCTCCTCCGCTACTCTTCACCGTCGATCGCCAACCCGAAAACCTAGACGGCTCATCTCCACCGTGATTCTTCACCCCTGATGGCAAACCCCAAATCCTAGCCACCTCATATTCACCGCGATTCTTTACCCCCGATTGCAAACCCTAGCTCGTTCGCGGTGTCTCTCTCCCCAAAGTTCGGTGTTTAGCATCTATCGCTGCGCCTTTGTCTTCTGGAGATTGGTGGTTCTTGTCTTCTGTTCCCAACGTCTCTCTCTCTCTCCCAGCGAAATTAGAATTTGTTAGAGGTAATTCAATTCTATGATTAACAATTGTTGTCTTCATTTAGTTGAGTTAATTATATGATATTCTATCTTTCTTTCAAAAATTAGAATATGAGTGTTTATTTGTTTGAATTTTTCATGTTATCACAATTTGCATTTGAATGTATTCATTGTTTATATTTATTTGAGTAATTATTCCTGTTTTTTCTTGCTTTAGTTTTACCGGCATGATTACTGCTGCTCGAATTTAATTTCGGATTTTGGAGCTGGATAGAGTTATTTTTCTTTAGGTTTTAGGGTTTATGATATATATTAACTCTAGTGTCATTCATTGAGAGTTTGATGGTAGTGCAAATTAACTGGAATTGGAACAGGACGTTTTGAAATTTGAGTTGTTTCCCCCCCTTCTCGTCAAGAAATTCCTCTCGCTCAATATCCGCTAGTAAATTACTGTTCAAATTTTTTCATGTCTTTGGCTGCATTAACTTAGAGTTCATTATGATCTAATCTTGACCTTCTCTCTGTTTGGTGTCTCACTTGTAGAAGTGGACAACTGTGGTCTCAAATGAAGTAAAAAAGGATGGTTGAATGATAAATTATTTGCAAAAATGTCTATGCTAGTTTCATTTATTCTCGTATGTGGTGAATTTTATTGAATTGTCCAGAAGTAGATGAAAGACAAGTATTTGTGCTAAACAATTTCATGTTACAATCTGCAATTCTTGTATAGATTGGGCATTTTATTGAATATGTTCATGTATCTGAAAAAATGAATTGACAATAACAGAAGTGGTGTATAGAGTATCAATTTGCATGCTGCTTAGTACCAAATGAGATGTATACAAGTATCAATTATGTTCTATGTTTTATATTTTGTATGTGTGTGCAATTTCTTTTTTTTTTTTCAAAATTTTCATGATGATTGGTACCAAATGAGATGCCTATAAGTATCAAAGTGATTTTGTTTTATGTTTTATTTGTGTGTTTTTTTGTATAGAGTATCAATGTTGATGCTGATTAGTACCAAATCATATGCTTACAAGTATCAGATTTTATTTTATGTTTTATCTGTGTGCAATTTATAATTTTTTTGTATGGAGTATAAATCTTGAAACAGAATTGTACTATTTGAGTTGACTGTATGTATCAAAATTTGAAGTATTGTGTTGTATAGTATGTTGTGCTTTTTATATGTGCATGTATGGGTTCAATTTTTATATGCATTTTGGTTTAGTTAGTGTTATTGGTTTATATGTCTATATTTTTATCATCGTGTGGTGTAGTATCACTCTGTATGCTTATTAGTACCATTTTATATGCATAGTAGTATCAAACTATTTCATACAGTAATTATGTAATCTATATTTTTCATAGTTTGTGTGTTTTAATATTTGGTTTCATTGACTTATATCAGGTTTGCTCAATGAAGAAAAAGGTGTCCAAGAAGCAAGAAGCTTCCAAGGGTGTGAATGTGACCGTGAAGTGTTTGATGTTTTATATTTTGTTTTTTTTTATCGTGAAGTCTGTTGGTCGAAGGAAGGCCCTGTACTGTCCTCGTATTGCCCTTGTTGGAACAAATGATTTAAGATTCGAAGTGTAGAAGATGGTGCTTGCATTCATGAACAGGAAGAAGAAGTGAGTGAGAAGTTTATATGTATTTTTTGGATATTTGTGGTGTTACGCTGGATATTTGATCAAAACTTAGGAATATTTTGATGTGGTACTTTGGATTTGTTAGATGTGTTGGATTTGATGGTTTGGGTTTGTTTACATGAAGTTGGTTATAATGTTGGAGATGGGTTGAAATATTGTTCTTGTTTTATTTTTGTGGGATGTATGTTGGTGAATGGATGTTTTTGGATTATCTATTTTGATTGAATGGAATGGTGGTTTTGTATGTAGTATACTGGTTGATGTTGAATTTTATCCTTTTAATAAATAGCATAACATGTATTAAACAAGACCTATATTTATTCACACATACAATCGCAGTACCAATTGTTAATCTATATAGTATCAAATGTTCAATAAAAAAGTAACTGTTGATTCCATGCTAAGGTGTAATTTTGATATACGTATATTGATTTTAAGGAAAGTCAAATTTGTTTTCAGAAATGATATTAGTATCATTCGTGTATTTATAAAGTATCACATTTAAAAAAAATAACATTACATCCTGAAGAGTATCATTTATTTAGCGTAAATGTATCAATTGTAAAATAAAAACGTATCATTTTTAGAAACAAATATAATATCAGTTTAAGGAGGATCTTAAAATCACAGACAGAGAAAGAGTGTCTTGCATCTTTCCTGCTTCACAATATATCAAGTTTAAAGGACTCTCTTTTCAGCTCATACATATAGAATGTGCAAAACAAAGCAGGCTAGAATCAATCACCTAACACCATTGCAACCTAACTACACAGGAGTGCAAACAAGGACAAAACACAAATAAATGCAACTGCTACTAGCTAATGCATCCATTGTAGCTTTAGTTTCTACTACAAGTGGAGAAGTGCCTTTTCTTCTTAAACTTTACAAGAGTAATGAACATTTTTTATTCAAATTGAACTCTTAAAACATCCCAAGATAAATTTAAAAAAATGAGCAATCTTCAATCCAATAATCTGCAAAATAAATTTAAGAAGTGAGTCAGTTAGATAGAACATGTACCATTTAATAAGCATGAAAGTATCAATTATGCTGCAGATAGGTATCAACCTGATATCGATCTAAAACAAACGAGGGTTGTGAGTCTTGGAGCCAAACTCACTCAACTAATTTGAGCTTCCTTCAACATTGGTCTTCTTCTTTCGGCCCTTTTCAAGTTGCCCCTTAATTCTTTTTTTCCTCCCCTTGGTTTTTGCTTTTGCTGGATCGAGCAGACTTATTGATGACGAGGAAACACAAAACAGAGACCATAAAACATTTCAAACCAAGATATTCGATAACATGGTGATATAATCATCATCAACAACATTAGGAGGCACTTACAATATACTATATATAGTTCGATAGGCATACTATACATCAAGGCCTGGCTCTAGCTAGTACTATTAGATATCTATAATCACAAGAAGAATTAATTCAACATGAATCAGCTATTCAACTCATTTTTTTGTACCAGTTAACATAGTTCCCCATCATGTATCTGAATTCAAGAATTATCAAATGAGTGCAGTTATTAGAGGCCTACTTCCTACATAAATGTTGAGTGGCTAACAACAGAATCATGTCGAATCAACTTAGAGCAAGCTCCATAATCTCTGAATATAAGAAAACCAATAACAATAAGAAAGAAAAAGTTACATGCATACTCGACAACTACATCAATCTCAAGTTGTAGTATTCATTGCTCTAATTCTAAAAAGAGTGCATTCTAAAATGCTTCGAGTTGCAAAATTATGGGTGATTTCAGCAAACATAAACACTCGATTAAATAAGCATAATTCACCAACACTAATTTAAGAACTTGAATTCAACAATCAGAGATCCAGACAAGGTCACAGTATCACCTAATGTGCACGAAAGTATCAATTAAAATATTGTACAGTATCAGAGTCGTGTGGGTAAAATCAGATCAGTTTATGCAAAAATTCTACCTCCGTATTGTGCTCGTATGGGGATTTTCTCACTGTCAGAATCATCAATTATCACAAGAGCTTCTGAATTATCTCTCACATTCATGTTAATTTCATCCATCCTAAGCAATAGACACATGCAAGTATTTTTTTTTAAATTCCCAACAAAAATTTCAAAAATCTGAATTATTCAATTCTACGAATCTGCAAAACAAATTTTCCAACTACAATGGACACAATGTAATAGGTTTAATTGAATTCTAGAATGTTACCTTGAAATTTTCGAGCTGCAAAAAAATTGGAATCAAAATTGAATTTGTTCAATGTGGAAGTTAATGTCTCGACCGTAGCTTTCGGCCCGTCGTCCTGGCCTTCCGGCGGCAGCGGTGAAGGTGGCGGCGGTGGCGAGAGGTCGCTGATTCCCTCTCGCCTTCGTCTTGGCCGTCGTCTCTCTCTCTTTCTCTCTCGCGTCTGTTTCTGTTCTTACTTTTTTTTAGGTTAGGCATGGGCTGGATCCAGGTTGATGGGCCGACCCGTCTCATGGGCCGGCCCATGCACCTTATGCACAGGAGACCAGCCCAAGAGAATTAGGGTCATAAAATTTTACACCGTAATAAATTTCGTTCGATGTGAACTGAATTGAATAGTTGATACGTTATTTATTAATAAATAATTAACTATAAATGTACGGTGTTATTATAATATGTAAAGAGCAAGTGTATCGCAAGGACTGAAATTTGAATAAATTATTAAATGAAAACACAGATATTTTATCAATATCTAGACTCTGGAATTAAAGTAGAGAAAGGATAATTAAATGCAAAACAGAACAATAACATAAAATGCACTAAAATAAAAACAAATAACTTAACAATTAATGGAAACGGGGGATTCAAGAAAAATGCGCATACAACGGATTTCGGATTGATTGAAATCTTATTTTAACCTTCTTTAATTCATTAAAGGTTGAAAATTACTGGTTTATTATCAGACTGTTCATAGAACGTATGTCATAGCATCAAAATAATAAACATGCACTTCATCGGGTCGGTTCTTCACACACGTTATTACTCACAATCACGAAACTTGGACTTAAATTCCTATGCAATACTTGTTCTTTTGGTTGGTTCTTCCAAGCATCACATAAATTGATTAACATACTTTATCCTACCAATTAATCAATCATGGTTGAAAATCTTCCAATTAATTAGCTTGTATACACGTGTTGTGGCCATCAACATACATATGAGGTATCCAAACTAGGTAATCAAATGCCCAATAATGAATATAAAACATAATTTAATAAATTAGAACATTCAATCCACAATAGTTGCAAACCCTAGAATCCATAAAGTAATTTAACTAGACATAATTGAAATGAAATAAAACGGAGTTTGAAACATCATAAAATAGATGTAGATGACACTGATTATTCTCTATAGCATCCAATCGTCTTCTATGACTCTCTCCAACATTGTTGAAATTCTCTTCTCCAATGGTTAATGGCTCTCCCCAAGTATAGATGGTGTTGTCAGCGTCTTCCATCTTCTCGGGGTATGTGGAAGGGTATCAATGGTGTGAATAGTGTATTGGAGATATTTCTAAGTGTATGTCACTACAAAAAAATTCCGATCTAGCGACGGGGTTTTCCGTCGCTAAACCCTGTAGCGACGGGATAACCCCCGTCGCTAAATTACTCGTCGCTAATCATGCGCGACGGTGGCTCGCCACTATATCCGGGGTACCATGTCGCTATATCCGTCACTAAAATTATAATTTAAAATTTTGAAATTATTGATTGGGCCGGACCGTCGCTATATCCGTCGCTAAAATTATAATTCAAAATTTTGAAATTATTGATTGGTCCGGCCCGCGGATAAGCCCCGATCCGGGGACCCGGCCATGAGTCCTTAACCCGACCCGATGAAAGGCCCGCGCCCAAGCCCATCGAGAATAATTGTGTATAATGTGCACCTAAGAGGATTCGAACCTGCACCTAAGAGGATTCGAACCTATGACCTCCTAGAAGGAGGGTCAAGCACTTACCATTGGGGCAAGTTCAATTGATGTTATATTGATAGTTTAAATAATATATATATATATATATATACTTATACAATTTTTTCATAATTAAAAGTGTTATATTATTATTAATATATTTATATCTATTTGTACACAAATATATATATATATATAATATTGATATTATATTGTATTATATATATGTATATAAGAACTATAATTTAAGGTGATGCTTATTAAGTATCCATGCATATAAAAATTATATCTCTAATATAAATTTAATATGGAGAAAGATTATAGAAGTTTTTAATTAAATTATTTTAAAAATTATATATATATATATATATATATATCATGGTGAAAATGTGGTTAAATAGTCTTACTTTGTGTTTCATACTAAATATCATAATGAATTAAATTATTTTTACTTACATAATAAATAACTTTAGTTCATAATTAAAAATCAAAATATATTATGTATACATTTTCATAGTATATTTTAGTTTGTTAATGTATAATTGATCGGGCTCATTCTACTTGTTCTCATTTATGCTATTTCATGCCTTAACCACTCGTTCACTGCATGTTTTGGAAAGATTTGATGTGTTTTTAGGAGATGTGCAGGTGGAAGGAATGAAGTGAAGAAATGCTCCATCTTTTGAAGAATGCAAGCAAGCAGCTCGCAATACAGTCGGTTTGGGCATACCGCCAGAGGCATGGGCCGAGAAAATTCCAGAACTAAAGCTGTGCGCGACTTGGGCCTGTTTTGTGTGAAAATCTGATCCAGCCCAAGTTCTAGACGCGGATTTATGATCTTCATAGCCTAAAATGAGTCCTATCCTTGGAAACTTCCTAGTCTAGATATAGAAGATTTATTTCCTTGTTGGATGCTTAATTTTAGGGATAGCTTTTGATATATTAGGATTTATTTTGACTAGAAGAGATTCCATTTCAGAAACGCAGCAACAGCAGCGAGAGACGCTGTTGCAGATATTATTCATCTTCTTCACTTTTCTATGGTATTCTGCTACACGATATTTTGGTGTTCGAATTTAATTATGAATTCGAGCTAGACTTTCTCCATTCCGGGATCAACTCACGAAGCTCTGGCCAATTAAATCTGTGAGATCTAAACATTTTTTTCTCGATTTATTCATGCATGTGTATTTATTATCCTCCGTAAGTCGAGTCATGATTGTTTCGATTAAACCGAGTAGTCGCGAATATTCGGAGTATAGGAATTAATCACTAGCTAATTAATTCGGCCATACGTAATCGTGGTTTAGGATTAATTAGTGGTAAAATCAGTAGCTAATACCGTGGGGATAATAATTTGGTTCGGTGATCCTGTGTCAGAGTTCGCTAGATTAGAATCGGGTTTTTCTCGAGCATAAAGCAATCGGCTAATTAAATCTATAAGAGTGTCTCTTTTGGGTTGTTAGTTGATTAGAGAAAATGTGTGGTGAAGTGTCTTCCTGCCATTCGAGAAAATACGAAGAAATAGGGATGTGTCAGTAAGTGTCTTCGGCATCCGCAACTGATTTACATGTGATAATTAATTGTATTCTTGAATCGAGGATCAGTATAATTGTGCCAGAGTGGAGTAGTTGATATCCGGAATATTTCTAATTAATTGTTTAAACCCGTTGCTCGTGTGTGTATTTTAATTCCTTGTTATTTAATTATTTTCGTGCACTACAGTTTATACCCATAAATTTCCCCTCTTTTAAAGTTGGTTTCTGCAGATTGGAAGTATAGAATATTTCTCGCCGGTCCTTTGTGAGACGATCTCGCTCATTGTTGTACTGTGCAGTGTGGGCAAACCGACTGCTGTCGGAACATTTATTTTTGGTGCAAAACGACACACCAATAATTGATTAATCTTGTAGTAGTAACTATAATAAATATTATGTTAAACTTAATACATTTTTTAAGTATATAATAATATACTAATTAGTTTATTTATAAGAATAGTAATAAAGCTAATTTGTATAGATTTGTATTTAATAAGGAAATGATACAAATTTAAAGATGTGATATTAATAAATGTGTATAATTGCGATATTATTTTTCAAAAATTAAAATAAATGAATAAAAATATAAAAATGATTTTAATATGAAGAATATTTGTATTAGAATATATTGAAATCATGTTTAATTATTTTAAAAAAAATTAAATAAAATTTAAATAAAATTAAAAATTAAAAAAAAATTAAAAAAAATTAGCTACGGGGGTCCCCATTGCTAGCCCCGTCGCTAAGTTGTAGCGACGGGAACCCCCGTCGCTAGATTTATAAAAATAATGATATATTAAAATTTTAAAATCTAGCTACGGGATTCCCTGTCGCTAGAATTAGCGACGGGGAACCCCGTCGCTAGTCCCGTCGCAAGATTTCCAGTCTCTATTCTCGTCGCTAGTGGCGACCCGTGTCGGTCCCGTCGCTGATTCCCGTTGCTAGAATGAACTTTTTTTGTAGTGTGTGGTACGGTGTCTATTCTCTTCTCTCCCTCGTCTATCTCTATATTTTAGGTTTGGAACCCCTAATCATAGAGGAAAAATTCATCAATCCACGAAGCAATCAGTCCGGTTCAAGTGAGAGAATTGAGTTAACCCAAAGAGCAATTTTTACACAAGGTCGACCCAAGTGATTTGGATTGGGTCAACCCTGGGCTTCATATTTTGTTCATTGGTAGATCGACCAAAGCTTTCTGGGTCAACCCACTCCATTTTCATACTAGACTTCGGATTTCAATGGACTTTGATTATTTAATCCAGTTCAATAGGTTTTAATTAAGTGATTAATTAAGCACAAAGCCTAATTAGACCATCATTTTTATTTAATATTTTCACCACTTTTACTGCAAAAAACTCACAAATACATCAAAAACATCAAATGATATGAGATTAAGCACAAAAGCTAGTAAATCACAGAACTTATAAAGATAAACGGCATCTATTCATGTCCAAAAGTTGTGTAAAATACACAACTGTTAATAGCCTGACAGCCAATAGGGTTAACCCCGAATAATCCAAATTTTTATTGTTATGTTTATATTTTGGTTCAACATTGAAAATTTTAAGTTTGATGTAATTTAGTTTAAGTACTAAAAATAAATCGGTGAAACTTAAATGATTTACTCAATTACTTAGTGATAAGTTATATTTTATATATTGTTAATTTGCCAAAATTAGAAGTTTAAGCAACATGAACTGATAAATTTATACGTATTAAAGATTTTTTTGTAAACTTTCTAGCTCGATGGACTAGTCCGAAAATCGAAGGGTTCTTGTCCTAATAAAATCTAACATGAATTGGCTCGAACTGAATAAATCAACAGCTCGAAAAGGCTAACCCAAAACTGAGCAGACTGCCTAATTGATATCCCTAGATGCAACCAAGGTGGTCCAACTAGTGGCCTAGTAAAAAATTAACTCAATGTAAGTTCGAAAAGCTTGTCTCATAACTAGTCGATATCGGTCTTTCTAGTACTCTATATGAAAACTCATGAGTCAACTCGATATAAAATTATAATATTATTCATATAATAGTTTACTATAGTTTAGAACTCAATCATGACATATTTATGTAATCTTTTAAAATTATGAGGTTGTATAACTTTTAAGTGATAGATCATGCCTCGTTGCATAAAGTGGTTCTTTGTGATAACAAAAGTGAAGGTTTTTGTATAGTTCATTTATTAGGTAAGAAAAACTTAGGCAAAAATAACGATTTCTCATTTTAGTCCAAAATACAAGAAAAAGGAGAATAAAGATGAAGGCTTGTCATCTACTCACAAGAAGATGTCAAGATTGCTAGAGAAAGGGTGCTACTGCAGAAGAGACAGAGATAGCGGGATTGCCTCGTCTTATTTGGTTTATTTGTCAATTTTGTCATGAACATCCATATTCTAGTTTCTGTTATTTACTTCATTATATCTAGCTAAATTCCTGGTTAGGTTTTAGGAATTAGATGTTATGGATTTTATCTACATGATTTGATTGATTTCTTCATGTTATCTCTCAGGACTTGATTTATATGATTTTATTCTTATCTTGTATGAATTCTTGATCACTAGTTGTGCATGCTAGCCGATTAATTTGATATACTCATCGGACAAGAATTAATTGATAGAAAGATATAATTCAAGTCATGTGTGCTTTGAAGTATTGACCCAATGAACAAGTATTACATAGGGCTCAATAAACCTTCGCGTGCTTGATTGAGAGTAATGACATGTGTGAAGAATTGACCAAGTAAAGTGCATGCTCATTATGTCTATCTTATGATATATGCCTCAATAAGTAGCATGACAACAAACCAGTGATTGTCCACCATTGATAAATTAAAGACTAAGTCTGGTTGCAAGAATCAATGAAAATAGATAGATGAGATAATAATCCAGTTTTCTTAAAACTTATGTTTTTACCCAATTAATAGTTCTTTCAATTTATTTCGTGATTTATTTGATGTTATTTATTTCCCCCATACTTTTGATATTAGTATCTAGATATTAATTAAATGCATGTGTCTAAGAACATAGTAGTTACAGTCTCTATGAGATATGGTACTCTTGCTCACTACGTATTACAATAATACTGTTCACTTGCGGTCACTTATTTGTTAATAAATAACGTGTCGGACACCGATAGTTATTGGAAGCGACTTTCTCCAACATTTTACATCTGTAGAAGTTTTTGCTAGTGAAGATGCTATAGCAGAGGCATCAACTAAATTCTTTGTGGGCGTAGTAAACCCTTTGTTGAAGTGGCACACGTGTTGTGCCTCCGTGAAGCCATGTTGTAATGCTCCAGTCCCGGGAGAACTAGAGATAAGGATTGGGGAAAAATGAGAGGGGGTTGTTATAACTTGACTTGCAGAATAGAAGAACTTTATTATATATATATATATATAAGAATAATATGTTATACTTTACAAAAATTTAGGCAGTATAACCTTTGCAACTGGAGCAAATCCGCATTTTTAAACTTATTATAAAAATGGTGTTTGACTCAAAATCTAACAAGAAAAAGTAAACAGAATCCAAACAAGTATCAAAGACAACAAGTATGAACACAAACGGAAGTTATTTCATGTATAGACAACATGGCTTCATCCCTAAAAAAATTTACAAGACCACTGTTCAAAGTGCATTCTCTCAAGAAAAGCGTTTGTTCTTTGTGCATCTACTATTTTCTCTCTCAAGTCTAGTTTAGTTGTTGGGACAGTTAGGTACCCGTGAATAGTATTCGACATACTTATTACTATTTTTAGCTTCTTTCTATGTTAGGACATATCCCATATCTAAGCTGACCTTGTGAGTGAGAGCGTCGACTACTATGTTGGTATTTCCTGGATGGTAATTTATGGTACAATCATAATCATTTACCAACTCTAGCCATATTCGTTGTCCCATATTCAAATCTTTTTGCTCAAAGAAGTACTTGAGACTCTTATAATCGGTGAAGAACCACACTTAGCTATGTATAAGTAACGTCTTTAGATCTTCAATGTATGCAATACGGTAGGAAGTTTCAAATCATGAGTGGGATGGATAATATGATGTATGGAATACATACAGAAGATCATATTATTGGTTTCTTATAAAGTATGAGTATTGTTCACAACCTAGATGAAGTTAGATGAACCATATATCGGTATAATTGTAGTATAATTTGCAATTAGTCAATCTTGGTTATGGAATCACACTAGTGCATTTTTATAATACATTGAATTAGACTGCAGTGATATAAATCTAATTGACTGACAACACATTAGAATATAGATCTCAGATACTCATGATTCTTAATACCTATATAATAGTAGACATATTTATTTTAATGTTTATTACTTTGATTTATCAATGAGTGAGATTCTAATTAAAGAATCAATAAGCTTGATAGATTAGGTAGTGGCATTACTATATTCGATATGTTACTAATTATAGAAAGAATATATGTTCTGGTATGCTGAGTCGATGATGTCTTCTAAGGAGCTAAAAATGGATTATTATGTTAAACCATGTAGGTAAATTTATATTCGACATAATAATAAAGGTTGAATGGTACTGCTCATGGATAAGAAATTAATAAATTCAGTTATCTGTATACTGTAATTAATTAATGGACATTCGATATCTTAAATTAAACATGGAGAATTAATTGAGCCAAATAAGCCATATTTGTAATTAAAGAATTGAGACGGTAGTGCATTATTAATTCTTTAGTGGACTGTATTAATATGAATAAGTTTAAGTTATGTATGGGTTTGACATAGAGAACTTAAGGTCAGTTGGAGACCCAACCCTAATTTTTCTTCTAGATCCATATTGTAGCCCTATATATACCTAATGAAGGGAGACAAAAAAATCATAGCACACCAAGTCATAGAGTTCGAAAATTCCTCTCCCAAGATATAGAGATTTTTAAAAATTATAGTTAGGGTTTCTCGATTAAATCTCTTCAACATCTAGAGGATCGTCGCCCACAAAATGTCTAAATCGAGGTCAGGTCATACAACAAAAGATTGAAGAGTTATTGTTAGCGTGATCATCAAATTCATCCATTTTATAAGATAATTTGATAACATTTATTTTTTCATTGAACATGAGGTTTAGATTCGAATTCAGCATGTAGTGGATGTTTAGTAATTATGATCAAAATGATTTTATTCAAATGATGCACATCTAAATAAATCACGGTAATCCACCAATCGATATCAGAGTAGGATTTTGGAAATCATGGACCAATTCAAGATGCTTGAATCCGAGATGGAAATTCATTGAGCGGGGCGATAAACGAACCATCCAATTAACCATACATGACTCTACCAAATCCAATAATTGAATCCTCTCACCAACCATAATGTAATTGTGCATTTGATCAAAGGATTTGGGGGGAATGTTACCGCAAAAAAATAACAATTGCTATATATTCAAAGGAATTCACTGGATCCAACATTGGACAAATGCTACCGGCACATTAAAGTTTTGAAGCTCTAGAGTTGAAGGCCACGAGAGTACAACAGAATAAAGTGGGCAAGAAGAAAGATTAGCCCTGTTATGTTGGGATCGACTAGCCTTGCCCTTATGTAGTACCAATCGTAATCAATTTCTTGCACAAAATACCTCATTGATCTCACGTGGAGAATTGTGTGATTATTGTGGCATTGGAATTAGCCCCTTCACCTAACATCTGATTGAAATTGTTTGTCATTTTCTTGATCTTGGAGTTGGTGTATTTTATTAAGAAGAACTATTTGTCATCTTCTCATATATATATTGTTTTTCAGTAATATAATATGGTCATATGATCACTCGGCATGTTAGTATGCAAGTTAATGAATATGATTATGCTATCAGGTAAACATATATGTTAGTACAATAGCCTAACCCCTAATAGGCCAGTTCAATAGATTACTCAATCTAAACATGTGAAAATTATACTATGACCATTCTAAGAAGAACACAAGTTTAACATTATCGTACAAAATACAAGAGCCTATATATACATGAATAAAGTTATTGATCGCCCATGAACATTAATAAGTAATAATCCTAATTTAAAATTCGATAACAAGCTCGAAAACACTATAATAAATCAATACTAACCCGTGAAACACATCAGACTACTCCGACGATTCAAATAAAACAAAACAACATCCTCTATTGGTTATTGGAAAAATGAACTAAGTGTGGTAAGTGAGTGAAAATTTCTTTTAACTCTTTGACGTACAATTTAGGAACAGTTTGGCTGAGTTGGTATTTTTCTCCTTTTATAAGGGCTTCTTCCGAACTTAGAAGAAGCCGCCCCAACTTTTTTTGCACTGCAAAAGGTGGCTACAAGGTCTCTGCCTCCCAACTGAGTGATCTAGATCGGGAGGGGATTGGGTGGGCCCATATTTAATTTTCTGTCGGCAGCTAGCTATTGATTGCCTTTTCTTTTACTCACATATACACACACCGTATATTTTACATTTCTATAGCCGTTTGTATGAAATCGTTGGCCAACTTTATACATTTTTTTTTTGCTATTATTTAATGTAAGAATTAAATGGGAGAGCAATCGACTGTTACATTTTAATTTTTATAGCTGTTGGTCACACCAAGAGTTAGTTGCTTGAATTTATCTATAAACATCCATTTTAATAGATCTTTTTTTTCATTCACAACCAAATTAATCCTTTTTTTTCATCATTTTCAAAATCTCAATCTAGATATGGGTGATAAATTTTCAAATACACAAGAAAATTCAAGTTCTCAAAATTCTGAAAACTGATGAAAGAGTTGCAAAAATGGTCTCCCAAAAAATGATGCATCACACTAACAAGAAGTCGAGGACATCCTAATCCGGAAAGAATACTTCAATAAATGTGGTAACAGATGTTGAAATGCACAGGACTCATCTCTAATAGGTACACAAAGGGCAAAAAAATTAAGTCAAGCCAAAGGGAGAGCCAAAGCCAACGTTACTAAAGAGGACAAGGAAGCTTTGGGTGTCAAACGGGAAAAAATTGGAAGCAATCTTTGAGAAAAGGATGAAGTTGAAAGAGCTTGAGGTGAAGCAAAAGGACAAAGAGATGGAAATAAAAATAATCGAATGCTAGCATATAAATTTCCAGACCCTTTGTATGGATATGAGCAAAATGACAGATGAACAATGTGAATGGCATCTCAAGGCAGTTGAACAAATCAAAATTAGAAATGGCCTAATCTAGATTGTCTAATTTCTTTTAAATGATTAATTATGTTGTATCAATGTCTTTTATTTCCTAGTATTATTAAGATGTTGTATTGATTTAAACTTCATTTTGAATAATATTTTCCAATTATTATTCTTTTTTTTTTTGCATCATTGCATATTCCAACTATTAATTTTATACAAAATATTTATTCGATAAATTACATATAATTAATGACTTTATACTTTATATTAAATAGATTATGAGATTAGATTAAAATATATATTCTGACTATTATAAATGAATATATATGAAAATGATGTGTATAAATGAGACCCTGTATAATTTGCTTTTTAGGTTTGACATTGCAGGGATAGATTGGTAGAAATTGTTTTTTTGACGAGGTGCTGACGTGGTAACGAAAAAATTGAGCATTTTTCAATTTGCTTTGCAACTAGCCTAGGTGAAGACTTGAGTACGAATTTCAATACCGATTTCGAAAAAAAAGGGCAACATTTTGACTCCATTTTTGAGGTTTCCCTTACGTTGTTTGGTACAGTTATGTTATACTGTTGTAGTGATTGTCTTGGTCTGTCCGCCCTCTTCAAGCAAGAAATGCGTTGCACAAATCAAAACTAAACCATTTCCCACCTAGTTCATCACGCCATTCTTCCCTTCATAACATTCCAATCTTCACTTCTCCCACAAACATCCCATCTACAATGGCATCTGCCGTCTTCTCTCAGTCTTTCTTCTCCACTCTCACTTCTTCACCGTCGCCCATTTCTAAGAAAACCATCGACAATGCACTACCACTCTCTGTTTCCTTCAACCAACCTCTTACAATCTCCAGATCCCACTTCAAGAATGCCCGCCGTAGTTCTATCATGGCCTGCGCTGCCTCCGGTGACTCCTCCTCTTCCGCAGAACTTCCCATTGAATTGAGTAGGGAATCTTGATTAAAAAAATTTGGGTTTTGTTTTTCCACTTTGATGTTTGCGATTCCTTAGTTTCCTTCCTCTCTCTCTCTCTCTCTCTCTCTCTCTCTCTCTCTCTCTCTCTCTCTCAGGGTACCCTGCATTTCCAACAGTCATGGACATTAATCAGATTCGGGGGATTTTGCCTCACCGGTTAGTATTGTGTCAATGCGTTCTTGATTGAAAGTTGAAACTACTTTTACTGGCATGAACTAATCTCAGGTGCAGTTTAATTTGTTGGGGGTTTTCATTGTTGTTTGCTTTCTCATTTCGGTTTTGATGTTTCGGGTTGTAGATTTCCTTTTCTGCTGGTGGATAGAGTGGTTGAGTACACACCTGGTGTCTCAGCTGTGGCTATTAAGAATGTGACTATAAATGATAATTTCTTTCCCGGGCATTTTCCGGAGAGGCCGATTATGCCTGGCGTGCTCATGGTTGAGGTAAACCAATGTGATAGAAATATTGCTTACTGCTTATTAGCTGTGATTGTGAAACTATATTTTATCTTTTCTCTGTTGCTATATGATTATGGATGTTTCTGTTGTCTATGATGTTCAGGTATCGGTCAGTTTTTGGACCTCTGATAAGTAGTTTTTAAAGTTCTGTGTGTTGATATAGGATTTCATAATTCTTGAAGCACTGACTTCATGTTTATGCTTCCAAGTAATGGCTGTTATGAGTTATGACTGGATGTTTAGAGTCTTAGAGCTGTACCAAACATAAGACGCCTGATAGATAATGCATATACACAATCTTTGTATATTGTTTCACATTCTTTATTGCATGAATGCTTAGACAGCTTAGTTATATGGTAGAATGGGATTACTGTAGCTGTGAATGACCTTCATTGGAGGTAGGCAATGTGGCATTTACTTCTGAGACTTTCTTTTTCTCAATTGGGGCTGGGGTGAGAAAAAGCATTTCGAACTTGCATTGGTTATAATTCACACCTATTAAGTCTGGTTAATGGATAAAGGTCCTTGGTCCATGCACCGCCTAATGCACCAACTGTAAGCATTGCTACGCAAACCTTTCTTGATACAGTCTGCATAGCAGACAGCTCTTGAATGATGGGATTAAGACTTATCTCAATGTAGGATAGAAAGTTCCCAAGGGACAGGGTTAAAGTTTAAAACAATCAAATCTTGTGTGGATTCATCATTCCTCTTTCAGCTCCGCTGCTTTACAACTATCAGGGGCCTGAATTTGCACAGGAGTGAAAGCTTGAGCAAGCACGAAACAATTTGAATCATATATGAGGTTGATTGTACTTCCAGTGCATCTGCACTGCATCATTTTTGTTTTAACGTAGAAAATCAGTTTATCCTAGTTTCCCTCTTCAAAAATGTTTAACTTTACTTGGCGAATACCATGTGTGATGCATTCTTTTATACTAAGAGTCTTAAGACTATATGACTAAGTGCTCAAGAGTAGCACGGAGAAGGTAAAGGTTTCAAACCACCCCGGCTTGTTTCTCCCTAATGCAAGATCTAATGGCTGATGTCATAGCCGAGAGCCATTGCTAAAGACAAAAATATTAGATGTAAGTTCAGTATAAATTTTATCTACAACATGGTGCTAGTTTTTAGATGCATACAAGATGCATATGTTAAGGTCTGTATTGAGACACTCCTAGGGCAGTAAATCTAGGAGTGACTCAGAGATATAAATCATAAATACACAAGCCCTAAGGTTCTTTTGGTGGCTCTCAAGTTTCTTGTGATATAAACCTTTTCCTCTTAAGAAACCTATGATTTTATTCTTGCTAGATTTTAGTCCTCCTATTAAGCTTTTCCTGAACTATATTATGGGCGCAAGACAAATGTATAGATGCATTCGTTTGATAAGTGAATTATTAAGAGTATATGGTGATAACTTGTTAAAAGGGCTATTTAACCAGAAAGTCTAAAAATATTGATTGTATACCTTATTTAAGTTTCCTTCCCCGTACTGCTCGATCCATTGCCTCAGACATGGCTTCTCCAAGTAGTCTACTGGAGGTCCAAACATAATTGGCTCATTTAATTGTTTATTATTAACTTAAGAAATTATTAGCTAATAACCATGCAATCCAAAAGGCTTAAAAAATTAAGATATAGGCATGAACTTCATTTGTATCTTCAATTGATTCCTATTTTCTGCTTATAATTGTGTAGACGCCACATCCATGGAGTGCACCGTTTGCAAGCCACGAATTTGTGATTTATGAGATGTGTACCTGGTGGTTTGGTGTTTCACTTGTTCCTTTGCTTCATTTCCCTGTAGTCCGTAGATGATTTTTATTAGTTATTACTTGCAAGCATATAGATTTATGTTATAAAATATAATATTATTTTAGATTAACAAATTAACTATGTCGGTTTGTTATAATATAATAAAATATGAAATAATATTTTAGCAATACAAAAATGATAATGTATTGAAATTCGCAGTAAGAAACATTATTTTCTTCGTTCTAAAGTAAATCTTTAGTGAAAGGACATGTACAACCAGCATCTCTATATTAACATACTTATTTAATGAATTCTGCGTCCCTATAGTTATAGATGAAGATGTGTCTATTTATATAAATATATTGTTGTAATTTGAGCTGTTGAAGGCTGAAGCGTCATTTTTTCATATTCTCATTACTCGTGTTTGGTGTAAGATTAACGTTCTAATATAATACATGAAAAAACTTATTACTTTTATCTATAATTTGGAGAATGAAAATATCATATTTAAAATATTATGGCAATATATACCTAATAACTTCCTTTCAGAAAAAAAATCATCTATTATTTCATTATTGAGTATAAATTATACTTAATTCGTTAGTTCATAGAATGATAAAGATCACGTCGCATTTTATGAACTCAAGAATAATAAAAGTATTTCATTTTATTAATTTATAGTAAGAATGCAATTATCTTTTCTAAACTAATCAAACATAGATAATAAGCAATAGATACATAATATACAATATGACAATGGTGTGCCTTGTTTAAGTCCTTACCTTCAGTCAAAGGCACTTATTAGTGTCATCCATCTTTGCCTAAATTTTTTAAGAGGTTTAATTTAGCACATCAATTAGTTAATGACATTGAAATTTTAGTAGTTAGGAGGATCAGTCTAGTGACCATAAACTTTGAGAGAGGGTTTTATGCAATTGTATCAAAAGCATGAAATATTACACACATGACATGAGGTCTTTGGATAATTCTTATGTTTTAAGTAGAGGTTTAGGGTCTTTGCAAAGCTTGATTTTTGACCTATTTAAGCTATGATTAACCATTCTTTTAACTTTAGGAAAATCACTAAGCCCCTCCCCCCCAGCTTTTCGAGATGACTGATATGATTTTGCTCTCTACTGCTTCCTGGTCGCAAGTCGCAACCTGTAACTGAGTTCTTTTCTGCACTGAAACAATTTTACCTTCTGATACATTTTCACAAAATTTCTTTGGAAATGAGGTCCAATATGTACTAGAGTTTTATTAAGTTTTTGTTTGCAATTTTTAAGTGAGGTTTAACTCAGAATTTATTGAAGTGGTTTTTCCTTGATCAGCATTGAAAGTTTAGCTGAGAACTACTTTTTCCTCATTTCTTGTACTTTTGTTTTTAGTGATGTAAAAAAGGTACTGTTTTATCCAGGCACTGGCTCAGGTTGGTGGCATAGTAATGCTACAGCCGGAGGTGGGAGGGTCACGCGATAATTTCTTCTTTGCTGGAATTGACAAAGTAAGATTCAGGAAGCCGGTAGTCGCAGGAGATACGTTAGTGATGAGAATGAATCTTGTTAAGCTGCAGAAACGTTTTGGAATAGCAAAGATGGAAGGCAAGGCTTACGTTGGTGGTGAAGTTGTTTGTGAAGGTGAATTCTTGATGGCCATGGGTAGTGAGTGATTTACCAACAATAATCTGGTATTTATTTTTTGCAGCACTAATTTTTCAATTTTTTTTCGTCTCCTTTTATTTCTGTTCCTCTATCATGTTCTAGCAGACTACTCTTAGGGACGGGCGTTTGTTCAGAAAAAAAAAAATCAGATTCTGATTATGTTTGTGAGAGGCTATTATTAGCTTTCGTTGTTAGCTGAATTTACAATATTCAAGATTGAGACATTATTCCGATATACTCCATACTCCATTGTTTACCTATTTTTACATAAATAACTCAGTCTATTGATATTTCCGAAAAAAGAGAAGGAAAAATCACGTGGCATCAGTTTTGTAACAGATATGCCTTCCAATTCCATCGGTTTCTCGTTATTTATGTAAATATCGATAGCCTTGATAGTCATTGCACAAATCTAAGACAAAATATTGGAATGATTGTTTATACAAACAATGTTGAAAATAAAAAAAGTTTACAAGCCAAGGGCTCCAAGGGGTGTCTTCCCTTGGCCTGCCTCAAAATAGAAGATGAGCATAGCCACCATAGCAAGCCTAGCATGCTTAATCTCAGCGAGCTTCAGTCTTTCGAGCTTCTCGTTATCGGGAATGTAGACGCCGTCCTTGAGTGTACCGGCGAAGCTCAAGGGGTCGAAGAATTTCCCGCCGGGGTAGCCTTGATCGCCGGTGGCGTTGGTGAAGTTCTCAGCCGTTCTCGACCACGGGGTCGCCCATTCCACCGACTGCGACTCGGGGTTGAAGAAATCGACCCATCTCTTGCTCTCCACCCATCCCATGAGGAGGAGCTGAGTCCCCAGCAGGGTGCCGAACGAGAAGGGCGCCACCGCACCCGGGGCTGCACCGGCTTCAAACCAGGGGATGCCGCTCCACGCCTGCCCAACGAAGATGCCCACCACGGCCGCCATCGCCCACCTGCCGTGGATCAGCTCAGCCTCTCTGTACCATTTCAAGAATGCTGGATCCTTCCCGAGCCCCAGTGGGTCGAACCCATAGTCCCCAGGGAGCCTGCATTTCATTTAATAAACATACATTACTAATATTCAATTCCATTTCATTCCATTCCACACACACACACACTCAAAGGGACTTACGAGCCATCGAGCCATTCGGGGTCGATGAAGTTGCCTCCGCCCCTGACGCCGGGTACCCATGACTTCTTAGCGGCGGCGGCCACCACAACGAACCTCTTGGGAGCGACAACCCCGCCGCTGGCTCTGGCGGAGACGGGGGCGGATAACAGAGCCTGGCTCTTCTTGCCACCACTCAAGAAGGCAGATCCCAAGCCATTTACCAATGCAGCGGATGTGGAAGCCATCTCTCTCTATCTCTCCGTTTCACTCTCTCTCTCTCTCTCTCTCTAAAATAGCTATCAGATGTACATGATAATTGGTATATGTTTAGAGGGAAATCAAATGGAGAGTGGTGTGGGGTGCCAAGTAGGATTGGTGATATCAGGAATCAAATCTAGTTATAGATTTCTGACCAATCAGATTAACAAATCCATCATCACCTTCCAAATTGCTCCCATCCACGTGGACTACCTGTCTTACACAAGTTTAATTTTTTAATTTGTTTTCTTGGGCTAGAGTGAGTCTACACGTCTTGGATTTTTTTCATACTCTTAAATATATATTGAATGTGTGAGCACCAAAATGAAGGTAGACTTCTGGACTAGGCCAAGCCCACAAAAAATCACATACTATTTTGGCATTTTATTGCCATATTATTTGAGCCAGTTAATCACTTTTAACTACTTAGTTTTAGTTGCTCAAAAAAAGAAAAAAGAAAAAAACTACTTAGTTTTAGTTTCTGCTCAAATAAAAGATATTTGTAGTGCTTCATGGGATCCTTGCAAGGTTTTGAATGTAATTGATATTTTGTAATCAGGCTAAAAAACATCAAGTATAATTTTAATAATTATCACTAATCTTCTTTGAACTAAGTGTTGTTACTTAAATAATTAAAAAAAAACTTAAATTTAAGTTATTTGATTTAACTTAAATCAAATAACTTAAATTTAAAATTGTCACCAATATGATTAAATTCGAGGTTCGAAGCATGAAAAGACTCGTTAGACCCTTTGAATAAACGAAGACTTTTTTTTTTTTTGACAACCAAATACTCATATTTTATTAAGAATCACAAGAACATGAATTATCGAGAAGGCCTGCCACAAAAGACGGAGGCTCAACCCAACAATAAGGGCTTGAAAACTCACGAGCAGTCCTTAAACCATGTGCCACACAATTAGCACTTCGACGAACCAAACTAAGAGAAAAGTTATTTGAATCAAACGAAGACTTTCTGATACACATCTTTACTAGAAAAACATATATTGTGACAAAAGATTGCTATACAGTTAACATTTAACAATGAGTGTCAAAAGTTTGGATTAAAAAGAAAAAAAAAATACATCTCTCCAATCGACAAATTTAAAATCGATATAAAAAGTGGATGAGAACTCAAAAGAGATGAATACACATATGCACGTACAAGAACGCAGGACAATTCCGGACGCGGATCCTCTATTGTGGAGGGGGAGCACAATGCATCTTTCTCTGCCCAGAATAATAATCTCCACCTACTAATCAGACTTGTTTTCCTTTTCTCAATATTGTAATAGGTAGGTTGATTTCTATATATATTTAATTAATTTATTATTATATATATCTCTAATTAATATGCTTACATTAAGTATTAATTCATTGTTAAAGAAATAAATATGGGTATATTATATTTTTTTTTATTAATGGTCTTTCCCAATCATTTTCTTAATTCTTATGAAAATCTCAATAAGTCTATCTTATTGGGACGGAGAGAGTAAGGGTGGAAAAAAAATATCATCATACCGCTGTATTGCTTATACCGTATCGGAAAAATATTGGAAATTATGGTATACTCATTTTTCGGTAAGGTATGATATCGTACTGAAATTCTACGGTACGATAACGGTATAAATTTTTAAAAAATAAAGTATATCGAAAGTTCTGTATACCATCATATATCGGTAAATATCGTAGTACCATGTGTACCGAAGTTATATGGATATTTGTTGGGACTTGAGATTGTGTTTTTAATATTTGTCGTGACTTTAACATAATTGTATTATATATTTTTTTTTAATTTTTGTTGTATTTGAGTTTGGTTGTTAACTTGTTAATATTTTGGTATTACGATAATTTCGGTATATCGTGACATATCGGTACAATATGGTATACCAAAATATTAGTACAATATGGTACATCAAAATATTGGTATGGTAAATTATACTGTAAGTAACTATGTTAAGGGTATGCATTATGTGTCATACCGAACATAAGCTACATCGAAGATGAAAAATGATAACAGTATGATTTTTATCATACCGTAAATTAAAATAAGATATCAGGTATGACAAAAAATGAAAAATATATTGTATCTAGGAGATAGTAGTTTTCCTTCCAAATTAAGCTATTTTAGCAAATTTTTGTTTTGTTTTATTTTTTGGCTGAAATTTAAAATAATATAAAATATAATTATAGAATAATTTATTCTAACTAAAGTTATTGATTGAAAATTTTAAAACTAAAAAAATGTAAAATCTAACTATGAAATAATTAAACCCTAGTTCAAATAATTAATTGAAATTTAAAACTAGAAAAAATATAAAACCTAATTCTAGAATAATTAATCCTAGCTAAAATGATTAATTGAAAATTGAAAATATATAACTTAATTATGGAATAATTAATCCTAATTAAAATGACTAATTGAAATTTTAATATTTATAAAACGTAATCATGAAATAATCTATACTATATATAAAAACAGAAAAAATCTAATTGCAATTGATTTGAAATTGATTTTGAAATTGATTTTGCTGATTAATTGATGGCAATTTTGTAATAAATTTTGAATTCTGAGGTCATTCATTTTACTGATTAATTGATGGCAATTTTGTAATAAAAATCAAATTATGAGGTCAATAAAAATTACTTAATTATTCAATAAAAATATTATGTAATTATTTTTTAAAAAAAACTAATTTTAAAAATGGGAGAGAACGTGTGTTTTCTAACTTGAGGTGTGTCTGCGGTTTGTCATCTTTGTTTTGCATGTTTATATTTTATATTGAATGGGAGACGTATAATAATATACATAAAAAAAATAAATGGATAATACATTAAAAAATTACACAAAATAAATCTATACAACCGCCACTAAGTAGTACAACTGCTACTCCACTTGCCTACTACCTCCAAAATTGAAAGATAAATAGTAATATTAACAGTTTCAGATTTCATAACTCACAATTCACAATTCAGAAACACACGATCCTCCTAATCTCTCTCAAACAGATTCAATTTCCTCTGAATATATTCAATCTGCCGTCAGAATATTTGAAGATAAATGGCTCCAGTTTTTGGAACAGTACGAATGTTGAAGCCCGGAATAAGTACATTTGGTATAGAATTGTGGTTGATTCGTTGCTACGAGAACACAAATTCATTTAGCATGGAATGCATTTTCCATGATAGAGAGGTATATTCATTTTATTAAATTTACGATTTTTTTATCTTTAAAAAATCTAAATTTATAAGAGTTAACTTTTTTTTGTAGGGTGTACGAATCCATGTTTCAATTCCGAAAGCAAATGCCGAGAAGTTTAAAGATCGCATGGTTGAAGGAAATGTTTATGCGATAATAGATTTTGTTATCGGAATAAATGTGATGAAGTCCAAGACAACCGAGAGTTTTTATAAGATAATCGTCTTCAAACACACAAGAATATTTGAAGTTTTCCATGAAGAATTTCCGCAACAATTATTTGAGATAAAGAATTTCAATGATATTGCAAATATGGAGAACATAGGAGATGCAGCCATATTTGCTAAGAAATTTGCATTCATACGAAAAAATATGTAAACTGGTGCTATTTATGAAATATTTAATATATGTTTTTTTTTTGGTAGATGTAATCGGCACAATTGTGTCACATTACAGACCCCTTACAAGAGAGATAAATGGGAAGTTGACCAAATTGATGGATTTAGTGTTGGAAGATTTGGAGTAAGATCAGTTTAAAATAAACAACAAATTTTTAATGTATTTGTATTATTATTAATGTACTCACTAATATTTTTGTTCATTTTTATAGTGGAAATACGATTACAGCCACACTGTGGGAGAAATATGCAGACGAGATGATAAATTTTCTGGAAACTCGACCTAAAGCACCAGTTGTAATTATTATTCAGTTATGCAGACCGAATATATATAGGGGTAAGAGTATTTAAAATTTGCTATAAGTTTTAATTATAGCTGTGGTTCTAATTAATTTAATATTACAATAGGTGATGTACGAGTTTCATCTTTATTTAATGTTATAAAGATTGTGCTGAATCAGAATGTTTCAGGGTTGGTAGATTTCACTTTAAGGTAAAATAGCTAATTTATTATATTATATGTTTATGGTTCAGTTCAAGAGATGGCAGAATATGTTTTTTTTAAAGTTATTAATTTTGTTACAGCATGATGAACATATTACAGATTTGGTTTTGTTGTTATTTAAAAAAAAAAATTCGAAATACATGTCAATTGTTAGGTGTGTTTTTGAGTCCATAGATTACATTTCATGTTCATTGAGATTACGTTTTTTACAGATTTGGTAGATTACTTTTTTTTTCATTGTTAATTGTTTACTATTCATTTTCATTTTTCAAAATGCACGTTCATTGTTCTGTATGAGTTGGCAGATTATGTTTTCTGGCCATTAATTTTTTTGGCAGATTATGCTTTTTCAAATTAATTTTTTAAAATACATAAATTATTCAATGTTATGTTCCAGAGTTGAATATAACGTTATTTTATAAGGTTGATTATATTAACATTTTATCAACATGTTCATTTATTATTATATATTTATTTGGAGGTATATGACAAGTAGGAAAGTAAGATCAACCAGTATCTCTACTCTGACATCATCATCATCAAGGACATTAAATGATGAAATTAGAGATGGTGATTTTGAACTGAAAACTATATCACAAATTATGACAGAGGGACGGGTATTTTAAATATTTGGAATTGTATTAAAAAATATATATATTTTTAATATATTAAACTAATTTTTTTTAAATAGACTGGCAATTTCTGGATATTTGCAACCATACTTTGTGTAGAGACCATTGGAGATTGGTCCTACTTGGCTTGCAAACGCTGTCAAAAGAAAATTAAACAAAGTGGGACTCAATTTTTCTGTGAAAAATGTCAGACATTTGACATTACAGGAAAGCTTAGGTAAATTAAATTAAATTTAGATTTGATATTTTTGAGAAAAATTTTAATTTTTTAAAATTTAAAATTATAGGTACAAGCTAACTGTGAGGGTGGTTGATGACACTGGTACAACAACATTTCTAATGTG
The DNA here is from genome assembly GCA_026008535.1 of Perilla frutescens. NCBI lineage: Eukaryota > Viridiplantae > Streptophyta > Magnoliopsida > Lamiales > Lamiaceae > Perilla > Perilla frutescens. The sequence continues at coordinate 51,207,429 of BRKX01000002.1, forward strand.
GGATAAGGAAAGCATAGCACTACTAGGAAAGACAGCTGCAGAATTAAGTGTGGTAATTTTATTTTTTTAAATTCAAATAATTAAATAATGTAAATGTTAATTCATTTTGTTTGTAGAGTCGAAGTGTTAGGGGAATTCCTCCAGGACTTGATCAATTAGCTAAAAAAAAGCTCTATTCAATGTTTCTGTTCAACCTAGACAGACAAGAAACTACACTGGATCTTTCAATGTAGCAAGGATTTCTACTGATAGAGAAATTATCAAAAAAGTTACTGGAGAAAATATTCCTACTGAGGTATTAAAGAAAAAAAAACATACACTAAATATTTTTAAATGAATATGCTTATGTAACTAATGATAAATATTTTTTCTATACAGGAGGAAGAATCTGTTTCAATAAATGGATCAGAAATTTGTGAAGATTTGGTATGCTGATTCGATTTTTTTTTTAAATTATATTAAATAATAATTATAAACTAATAATTATTTATATACAGGTTGGTTCATCATCCTCTAAATCAATTGTTGAATTAAAAAGTGCTGAAGTTATGAGCAAAACAATTCAACAAATATTAGAAGATGGGCAGGTAAACTTAACTTTATTTATATTTTTTGTTTTCCTTCAAAATAGATAATTTAATATTCCAATAATTTAACATTATTCAGAGTGGGGAGTTCATAGTTTTTGCCACTGTGAACTGCATTCAAGATATTGCTGGGATCTCATACCTTGCATGCAAAGTATGTCGGAAGGAACTAGATCCACAGGGTGAACTGAAATTCTTTTGTGAAAAATGTCAAACTTTTGACGTAATTGGAAAAAGAAGGTTATTGATTAATAATTACTTTTCAGTATTTAATTTAATTTAAACCTTAAAAAATTAAATAATATCTTTCTTATTTAAATTATAGATACAAATTGACTGTGGAAGTGAGTGACGGTAGTGCAACAACAACATTTCTTATGTGGGATATGCAATGCATTGAATTAATTGGACAAAAATTAGCAAAGGTAAGTCAACCAGATTTTCATCATTATAGAAAATTATATAAACATAAATTGATATACTGTTTTTTGTAGGATGCAATACTTGATGAACTTCTAGTCGAAATTGAAGGCATATCAAATAAAAAAGGATTCTTTAATATAATTGTCCTGCCTGAGCAGGTCAATAATTATAAGGGCCCTTTTAATGTTGTTAAGGTTGCATGTGAGGACTTTATGCTAAGTGCAGATTTAGAAAAGCAGGTGCATTTTTTACTAAAAAAAAGTATTTACAAACTATAAAATCATTACTAAGATTCTACTGATTTTATAGGGATCATTATCAAAATCAAAGAAGGGGAAAGAGCGCATTGAAGAAAATGCAGATCAGGTATATTATTTTCCACATAATAATTACATGTTATGTTTAAACTAAGTTCATGCAGATTAGATTTTTTTCTCATTCAAGTTTTTTTATTTTTTCAAGATAATTTCATAAGTGATGCATTAGTGACACCAAGAAAGATCAACACTAACACAAGTAATGCAGTAAACCTTATGGATGATGATCATGTGAAGAGAAAATTGATTGATGAATTTTCAGCAACTACCCAAAAGAGAAACAAAAGATTGGTGAAGAAAGAAAAGCAGTGATAGAAGAAAAAAGGATACCTGCGTTTTACAATGAGATCAGATGTAAGGGATTGGATTAATTTATATACATGCTTTTTATAAGGACAATTCTGTTTTTTTACATTGGTATTTTTATACATGCTTTTAGGATGCATATTTTGGACAATTGTGTTTTTTTTTTACATTAGTGTTTTATTTTTATGCTTTTTATAAGGACAATTCATGTGTTGTTTTATGATAAATAATTTAAATAGAAGAGTCACTTCATGAAAGATATGACAGAATATATAATTTGAAAAGAGGAACAATTGACCGTTGAATGCACAGAACCAATAAAAAATTAAGACTTAAAACAATTAATATTGCAAACAGGATATAATGGAACAAAATAAATAAATCATGATTGTACATGCCAGGCAGTATATATTTAAAAAAAAAACCATGATTCGAATTAAGGATAATATAATATGAGAGAGTATTAAATAAACCCAAAATTAACAAATAAGTTGAATTATAGTTAAGCGCAGAATAACCGTAATTGAAAAGGTTTAATGCAGTTTAAATATGGCAGAGTTCAATAAAAGAAATTATGCAAGAACATATTCAATTAATGATGCAAGAAGAGATTCAAAAATAATTAAATTTTAACTAAATAACTGCGAAAGATCTATATCACAAATTATTAACCTTTCTAGAACCCTTTAGGAGTAAGTGGATTGCCCAGTTCACAATCACCCGTTTGAACGGGGGCCCAGGGGGTCACACAAAGTCCAAGGCCCTATCGGGTTAAACACTATGATTTAGACCAAAATCTCTCACCAAGAGATTTCGCAGGGACTGTCACAGATCACACGGATCTGAGAGATGAAACCACATACAATAGTATATAAGCATTCAACCATAACATATTTTTACATATGACATTCAAGCATACATAAAAATTATGAAACATTCAACCATATATAGAAAAAACAAGAACAGTAAATTAAATTACATAACATTAGCAGATTTAAATAACAGAGACAGGAAATTAAATTAAAAAATTACAGGAACATTAAATTTGTAGCAACCCACTTCTACGTGATTTAAATTATTAAATTATTAAATTGCTTTAAGTTTGAGTTTTAATTTATATGATAATGCTCGATAGAATTAGACGGACTTGAGGGAGTCCGATATTGCGCCCCTAGTATAGAAAAGAAAATTTAGAATTTAAATTTGAGCCTTATAATTATTATTTGAACTTGTGTAAATATTTTTGAATTTATTTCGAAATAGAAAGAATTTATTTTACATTTGAATTTTGGGTTATTATATTTATTTTATTAGGCATTTCCTTAAGATTCTAAAAAAAAAAAATTGGAGTCTTGATATCCAAATATCATACCTTTGAAATGAGTCTTGTTTATGGGGGAAAACATTTAAATAGTAATAATAATAATAATAATAATAATAATAATAATAATAATAATAATAATAATAATAATAATAATAATAATAAATATATAAATATCATATATCCTTAGCTAAATGCTAGAAGCTTCCCAATCTCTCTCTACCGAAACAAATAGAAATAAAAGGGGACATTCATTCATTTCTTTCTTTCACTCTCTCTCACGATCCATATCTCTCTATCGATCTCTCTCAATTCTCCTCAAGCCCTCTCACACATAAACTCAAGCTTTCAATCTCCCTCCCGTCGGTTTTCTTCTAAGAAAGGTAATTCTTCTTTTTCTCTTTTCCTTTCTTGTTCCTTGGATATTCGATGGTGATTGTGGAATGATTAAGGAAGTTGGTTGTTTTGGTGGTAGGGGTAATGAGAGTTTCATAGAAGTAGCAATTCATGGAGGAATTAGTGTTCTTAATTAGGTTGTTGTAAAATACCGAGTTTTATTTCCTTTAATTTCTTGAAAGTATGAGCATGGGTTAATTACAAGTTATATCATTTTATATCTTGGGGTTTTGATCTATATCATGTATAAGTCCTTGAATATGGAAGAACATGAGGATTTAATTGTATAATCAAAAGGAAAATCATAAAATCCCCAAATCTGTTATTTTGGGCAGCACATATACCCCTACTTCGACTGAAAATCTGATTTCTTGGAGTTATTTCTGGACGTTTAGATCACATCATAGTTGTAGGTTATCGTCTTAGCTTTCATTTAAAACTTGAATCGGGTTAATACGAATTTTGTAGACGAAGTTACAACCCTTTTACCAAAACCTGTCAGTTTTCCGAACAGGTTGATTTTGTTAATTTAATTCGACTTTTTATACCTTTTAATGTCAGAATTTGAGAATGTGTATCTGAAGAACATATTTAGATATATGTCTTAGGATTCTGTGGAACTTCGAATTTCTTGATTTGGATTTTTAGTTGATGAGATATGGGCGTTTTACTAAAACTGGTACTTGAGACGAAAAAACAGGGGAGTTGAGTTCAAGTTAGGAATTAAGAAATGAAATTGAGGATTTTTTATTTCTATCCTGCTCTTGTGATTTTGCAAAGATGATGAGAAGAAAAATTAGGATTTAGGGATTTAGGCAAGCCAATTCACTTTGGGGGATATCTATTTGTTCTTCATTTTCAGTCGAGAAAGAGAGAGTGATGAGAGAAAGGGAGAATGAAGTTGAATTAGGGATTTTGTTTTCTAATTAGCTGTAGGTCGTGATTGTAGATGAAGAAGGGGAGGGTTTAATTGCAATTTAATCATTTGCATCATGGCCATCATCTTTAATTTACAGAAATTAGAAAAGGCCCCAAGAGTTATATGAATGTCATAATTGTTTAAAAACACATTTGGATCCTATAAATTGTTTTCAAAAATTAATATTTAATCATAACTGCATAAATTGATTAAATTAGCCCATAATTTTCTAATTTTCAGATTTATTAAGATTATTTTTATATTAGGTGCGGCGCAATTAGGACCCTCGTCCAGTTTGTAATTCTCTGTTCAATCTTACGTGCTCTTTACTCTCAGGTGGATAAATATATGTTTTAAAGTTATATTTTAAAATGGATCATATTATTATTTACGAAAGTATATGATATATGTTCTTTTGACAAAGAAAAATGTTTTAATCCTGCTTGAATTTGTCGTGGATGGAATATGGATAAGAATAGCGTTTCGTACGCATCAGAAAGTGTAACGCACGCACTTAGAGCGTGGCTTACACCACTGAAGAGGTATGTCCTGTGCACAGTGTGATATATCCGAACAGAAGAAGTACCCTAAATCCATTATTCCTGCGATTTAAATTCAGTTGGATAAATAGAAAGAAATGCTCATGATCCCCCACCACTGAGTACGTTTTAAGAGTACTCACCCCCATATTTTTAATGTTTTCAGGTCAGTGAGCTTGGAGCATCGTGAAGGAAATGGGGTGGCTTCGCTTTTGATGTTTTGGATATGTAACTCGAATATTTGGGATTTGCTGTTTAAGCAATCTATTTTGAGCCTAAAACTTTGTGGTTAATGACGTTTGAACTAACTTAAATCAGTAGCTAATTATTATGATTTTGTTTATTATGAATTTTATGATCTAGAACTTATATGTTTTATTTTTTTTTTCCAATTAGAAATTAAATTATGTTTATAATGAAAAATTAAATTATGAATTTTAACATAAGCATATATTTTCTTTTAAATGTTGCAACTCATTTTTCTTTCATATAGCATTTCTAGCATGAAAATAGAAAAAGAAAATAGAAAAAATAAAATGTTTACCTAAATTATTATAATTGTTAATTATTTTTCCGCTTTCAAGAATAGAAAGAGTAACATTTTAAATTATAGAATTTAGGGTGTTACAAAATTATAGATAATAACATTAACATATTTTTTAATAACATCCACATTAGATAAACAGGTAAATTAAATAACACTAACATTAACATTAAGATTAACATTAAATAGAAACATCAATTTAAAATATCAAATATGCAATATGTTCATCATGCTATAACAAAATTAATCAGATTAAAAAACCGCAATTTGCCAACTCAAAAACAGAACAGTGAACAATATACATGTATTTTGAAAAAATTAATAAAAATAACAACAGAAGCAAATATGTATTTTAATATATATATATATATATATATTTTAAGATAGCATATATATACACACATATTTACATACCCAATACATAAATATGCATATATGAATATATGAAAAGTAAATTAATAAAAAAAATCCCAGGAAAGGTAAAACATAAAAAATAAATAGAAACTTATTGAAACATATATATTTATTAAAATATACATTTTAACAATTTTAATAATAAATACATATACATATAAGAAATATTTAATAAATTAATGTAATAATCTAAATATAGCAACATAAAATTTAAAATAATAACACCATCAAAAATAAGCAATCCAGCAGTCTTAAAAATAGTGGACAGTTAAAAATACAATTTTTTTTAAAAAAAAAAGAATATTAAACTAAATTAAAATATACAAAAGTGGTCCATGTTAGTGGGCAGTGGAAATAATTAATAAACCGTCACTTCAAATTTAAAAATTCAAATTTCAGATCAGAGCAACAATTTACAGACCTTGAAAATGAAAAACAGAGTAAGGGATAAAGCATGTTCAGATGAAAATGATGCACAGACAAAAAGAATATGCATATCAGATTCATTTGCAGGTATGATTATCATATATCTATATTCGCATTGAATTAAGCATTATTGTAAAGTATTAGGCATGATCAATAGAACAGAACAATATTCTAAATATGCAGACATCATCTTCAAAAAAATTTGCAGAATTATTACCTTTTCGAGCTTTTATTTATACTGCAGTAACGTATTCTTTGAAATTGTGTTTGATAAATCTACATAAAAATCAGAAAAAATACATAAGTTACTGTAAAAAAATTTTGAAAAATTATGTTTAAAAACAGAATGGTACTCATCTTTTTTTTTTTTCTGGGTCATCGAAAAATAGATAGAAAGAGAGATATTTATCTATTAAGAGTTAGACAGAGAGATAGAGAGGGAGTTACTTATCTTTTAAGAAGGACATAGAGAGATGTAATTTTCAATTTATGGCTTCCAGAGATGAGTACTTGGACGCTATATAATTTGTGTTACACTGGAAATACTTAGTCCATCGCTGTAAAAAAGAAAATATTAGTCAACTTGAATTTATTTGTAAGTTTAGACAGAAATAGAGAAACATAGATAGATACTTATCTATTAAAACCAAGACGAAGAGATTTACAAAAGAGATACTGGTATGAATAAAGGAAGCCCCTTCAGGAAGTCCACAACTGGGATACATAATGTTCGACATCACATCATCAGGGGAGGGGCAGCAAAGTGACATAGCCGATTCAGCTATTGTTCGTGTTTCTTCATTTGCAATTGTAATACCCCGAAATATTTTAGAAGATTTTATTTAACATATTTTACCCTCTGGTAAGTTAGAAAATAAGCTGGGTCTTTAAAGGACTCAAATAAAGGAAAATCGCAGCCAGGGAAATCTGTTAAATCTAATTTGGTCAAAAAATTGCCTTAAAAATATATTATGATATTTTTCTTAGGTTGATAGAAAATATTTCAAGAATCGTGCCAACCTTTGAAATTTCAAATTTCGAGTTCAAATGAACTCTTGGCACAACTTTAAGTTGGAAAATAATAAATTTAATAGAAAAAGGCACATTCGTCATTATCCAATTTCTTTTTCAAAAGATTATCTTATTCGTAATTGTCCTTTTCTTTTTCTATCATTATCCTCTTTCTTTTATTCGTTATTATCCTATTTATTTTTCCTTTATAAATAGGAGCTTAAGATTTCATTTTTCATTCATTTTCAAAATCGAAACGTCGAGCAGCTTCCAGAGAATGTACGACTCTAGTTTCCTATTTCAATTCTAAAATAGTCATTTTGAAGGTGTCAACGCGTAGATCACGAATACATGATTGAAATGATGACACGAAGGATGATCACGATGGAAAATCATCGTGACCGCCGCTAATTCCTCGGAGAAGGTACTTTCTCTGATTCTGGTCATTCGGACCGATGAATTTAGAAATTTCAAGTTCTAAATATACTTATATTTCAATTATCTTTAATTCTACCGATTCTGATTTTTGATGTTGTGAGTTTTCTGTATTTTTTCCCATTTTCATTTCATGTAAATCACAGATCTACTCTTCCTGGATAGTCGTATTAGAAATCTTCTTTTTATAAATAGTATTTGATCATTTGGATCTTGTAGTTAACCGAAATAGATTTTTGATTTCTCGTCGTTTGAAATCCGGATCCGAATATTATATTATAAATCTTCTTGTTAGAATTTATGTTCTAGACGTCCGATCTTTGATCTGATTACACCATTAAATTCCTTATTTTCTGCACTATCAAAAATTATACTTTTGAGCGAAAATCCAACGAGTATCGAGCTCGATCGAGACCGATACATTTTTAGCTAAAATCTGTGGTGGGAATTTCCGCTAGCCAGTTTTTCGGCCGGTGTGGCCGAGAATTAGCCTTTGATCCCTTCTGACCGATTGTGGTACCCGTCGAGATTGACGTGTGGCCGTTTCGTGTTGAAATGAATTTAATATGATTTTTCAAAGTTAATGTCTCATTTTCAAAAATTGCATTTTAGTTAGAATTGATTCAAAATGTTTGTTAGATCTATCCTAGCAAAAAGGTTCATTCAGCATTTATTCCCTATGGTGAATTCTCTACTTAGCTATAGATTCCATTTTTGTCCAGGCGGATTTTTGAGTTTACCCAATTATTCAAATCGTGTATTTAAATTTGTATCTTTTTCATGTGTCGTCTGAAAATCATGAAAGCCAGAAAGACTCGTAGATTAAATTTGATCAGAATCAAGTAAAATGGCAAGTGATCGACCTCCACCTTTTCCAAATGATTTTGGACGGCTTTACTCGAAAATATTCGCTGAATTTAATTCCCTAAAGTGTTGAGTTGAGAATGAAATCCTAATGTTGCGCATTGTAGTCCGAAGCCGTTTTATTAGTTTAGAATATTCGTATTACATTTAGTTTAGCCTAGAAAAAAATCATGTATCAATCCTAAGTTGAAGTTTACCTTATGTTATAGTTTCAAGGCTTAGCATGATGCTAATAGGTAGTTTCTCCTTTGTAGGCCCGAACCCGAGACCCATACTTAATTAGGATTTGCAAGACATGTGTAAAGCTTCAGCTACTATTAGCTAACCAGGTGGGTTATACTATATCTTTGCAAATTGTATCTTTCGAGTTATTAAGCTCTGCTTTTGTTAAAATTGCATATGTGACTATCTGTGTTAAATATTTACATGTTACTGTATGTTGTCGGAGTCTCATATACCAGCGCTGTGTCAATGTGAGTAGCTACAGTATGCATGCATTATTTGTCCTGCCCTACTCCTTGTCGGTGAGACTAAAATGAAACACTTATTGGTTATACTCTTTGGGTATACTATGGCCATACTCAACGTTATGCGCTGGTGATGTAGTTTGGGTTGCGGGCAGTGACGGGTTATACTCTTAAGCGCTTCATGATAAAATGTTTTGGTGAACTTAGGTTGCTTCCAACTTTTAAATATCCTAAGGTTCACTACCTGCATGAACACAGATAGATTACTTTAACAAAATGATTTGCATAACTTGAATTGTCAGAACTTGTCCACTGAGTGCATTAGTACTCAGCCCAAATATTTCCAAATATTTTCAGGTCAGTAGGCTGGCGCGTGGAGCTGACGAGACTGAGATATGGGCTATTATGATTTACATATTTTTCCGTTGTCCTTTTTTGTTAGTATTCTATTAAGAATTGAGCTTTCATACTTATGATATTCTTTTGCTAAATGCTAAGAACTCTGATCTTAATATTTTATTGATATGATTCAGCTTCTCTGATTCTGAACATTTGTTGACTTCCTAGTTAACATGTATCATATGCTTAGCTATATAATTATTCCAAGGGGAGGAAGCCCGTCTTTCGTTATGTCTATTTGATCATTCATTTTGGCCTATGGAAGGGCTTCATTTGTTCAGCATATTGCTGTCTGTTTCTTTTGTCGACCTATGAATGGGTCTATTGATTGTTGGTATCTGGTTATTTATTTCCGTTTGGCCTATGAAAGGGCTTATTGAATTGTTACAGATTCCATTCTTCTCTTATAAGCCGTTATAAACGGGGATTCGCTCTAGTTACAGAGGTTATGCTGTCTAATTTTCCGGAAGGCATAACCTATCTTTGGCATACTCGGTTGTTAAATTTTATTCCAAACATTAATCCTTTTGGATTAACACCCCGTCGTTAATAAAATTACCCCATTTCTTTCCCGCTTCTTAATTCCCACCCCCGTGGCGTCCATTTCCACGGTCTTTCGGGACCGGGGCGCTACAACAATACATGTATAGTCCAAGATTTCCAAATATCTATAAAAACAAGAAGTCAGAAACATAATATAAAAAAAAATTAAACTTATAAATATTTAACTAGATACTGAATACATAAACGAGATGTGGGCTTGTGCGTTAGTGATTAAGGTAGAAATAGACATAAGAAGAGAACTTATCTTTTTTGTTCCTCATCGGGAAGCCAAACGCCGACTTACACAGTAAGAAAGAGATCTAAAAAAAGACAGTGAAGCTGTGGAAGCAGCGGAAGAGATGTAGTGAGGAGTCAGGCGGTATCAGATCTAGAAAACCCTAGATCTATACTTAACAGTGAAAAATCGACTTATTAACGGTGCTTTTCACCGTCAATCAGTCATGCTCAAGATCTCATCAAGAGATTCAAGACACGATTGCGGTGGCGTATGATGAAGAATGAAACTCCGACTTAGTAACACAACGAGGCAGAAAAAAGAGAGGGAGGCGGCGGAAGAGAATCAGTGAGGAGTAAGGCGATATTAGATCTACAAAATTTTAGATCTACACTCAAGAGTGAAAGATCCAGTCATTTGTAGGGGCTATCGCCTCAATTTCTCCTTGCTCAATATCTCATTCAGAGATTCAAGACAAGACGGTGGTACTGGAAACACATCAAAAAAACTAAAAATTAAAGCTGCCGGAGATGATATCGGAAGAGAGAGACTGTGACGGTGAAGGCGTGGAAGGCAGAGATATTGACGACTGTGGTGGCGGACCCTTTAGACTCAAACCCTAAATCTATGAATGTTATGGAGAAAGATATGAACACATACAGAGATTTAAGGGGAAAGCGGTGGAAGATAGAGTGACCATCGGAAATTTTTTCAGACAGACGGCGAGATGATCGGAAGAGAGAGATTGTGAGCTAAGTTGACTGAAGAGAAGAGAGGAGTGAGGCGAAAGTGAATGAGGCGGAAATGAAGAAACCCTAAACCTATCGATACATACATATATATATATATATATATATATATATATATCATAAATCAGTAATGGGCCGAGCTGATGGGCTAACAATAATTTGTGTGGGCCGAATTTTTTTTTTTGTGGGTGGAATAAATGTTTGTGTAAAATATTTCTGGCCTAAACTTTAGTTAATTAATTCATTTTATTTTATTTATGTTCGAAAATTTGCAAAATTAATTTAAATAATTACATTTTTTATATGTGTAGATAATTAAATATTACATTATTCTGATAATATATTTAATATTTAAATATTTTTTTAATTAGTGAATAAATATTAGCTAATTATCTAAATAAAAAGTAAACTTTGATATTTAATTAATATCTAATATTAATTAATTTATTTATATAATTTAGTTAATTGTTAATTATAGTTACTTAAATATTAGATAAATATTTATTCACATGTTATTTTCACTTTTTATTTCATCAATAGTTCATACAAAAAAAATTGAAATTCATATTTCATTAGAAACACTTTATTTAAATTTTTATAAATACAATTACATTAATAATTGATTATTTTATTTTTCCAAAAATATTTTTTTAAAATAATTTTAAAATTAAAATTTTAAAAAAATTATTAAATTTTTTTAATTTAATTTATGTACAAAAATTTGCAAAATTAATTTAAATAATTAAATTTTTTATATGTGTAGATAATTAAATATTACATTATTCTGATAATATATTTAATATTTAAATATTTTGTTAATTAGTGTATAAATATTAGCTAATTATCTAAATAAAAAGTAAACTTTGATATTTAATTAATATCTAATATTAATTAGTTAATTTATATAATTTAGTTAATTGTTAGTTATAGTTACTTAAATATTAGATAAATATTTATTCACATCTTATTTTCACTTTTTATTTCATCAATAGTTCATACAAAAAAATTTGAAATTCATATGTCATTAGAAACACTATATTTAAATTTTTATAAATACAATTACATTAATAATTGATTATTTTATTTTTCCAAAAATATTTATTTAAAATATTTTTAAAATTAAAATTTTAAAAAAAAATAATTAAATATTTTAGAATTTTCAAATATTAACATAAATTTGCATAAATTATTACCTTAATTTAATTTTTACAATATATACCTTTCACTAATATTTTTAATTATGTTTAATTTAATTTAATTTAATTATTACCTTAATTTAATTTTTACTTAATAATATTTTTAATTATTTTTACAATTACAATTGTATAATATTTATAATATTAATATAAATATTCTTCATTAATTAATATTATATAATAAAGTGTTTCTCGGAAGTAATAAATATATTTTTAAAATATATTAAATATTTAATACATATAGTATTGTATTATTTTAATTATACTACATTTTTTTACTACATGGTATTCAATAATGGAGGAACTACTATAGGATACAAGATTAATTGACATACATGTTGAACGGATTTCTAATACAGGTATTAATTTTTTTATTTTATGAAATATTATTACCATGTTTTTTCATATTATTGTAGATACCTAAACTCATTATTAAATTATTCAAATACAGGTAAAGGCACAAGTAAAGCTGAAGAAATTGTTGATTTAAGAATTAATGAATCAATTGTGGATGACCAATTAATTGATATACATGTTACACAAATGTTTGATATAGGTAATGAGTGCAGTATATGTTTGATATTTGTAAATAATTGGATTATACTAATCAAATAAATCAGATTGGTAAGTACTAAATTCAATATTGCATTTTTTTTAATACTATTGTAACTATGTTTTTAAGCATTATTTTAGGTACATAAAATGATTCTTAAATTTTTTAAATACAGGTGAGGACATAAGTAAATGTGAGGAGATTATTGATTTAACAATTAATCAATCTCTAGAGGATGATCGATTAACTGATATACATGTTGAAGAGATGTCTTATATAGGTACTAAATTTATTATATTTTAATTAAAAAATAGTTTTCTTATTATAATAACAATTATACTAATCTGATGGTATTTTTTGTTTTAAAACATTAGGTACAAAATTTGATTGTAATCAGCAGCAATATTGTATTGGTAAGTTAATTTTTATGTGCAATTATTATTATGTAAATAAATTTACGAATTAATTTATATTTGATGTTTCAATATTTTAATATTTAGGAAAGTAAAGTCAAAAAATATAACAATTTTGATTCACAATTCTATTGATAAATTTAATATATCTTAAGAAATATTTAAATATTTTTTTTTCAAGAAATATTATTACTATGTTTGTCCATATTAATTTACGTAGCTAACATCATTATTAAATTTTCCAAATACAGGTGAAGGAACAAGTAAAACTGAACATATTCTTCATTTAAAAATTAACGAATCATTGGATGATGAGCAATTTATTGATATACATGTTACAGAAATGTCTAATATAGGTACTAAATGCAGTATATGTTAATTAAAATATCATCAAATTATAAAATTAATTGTATAAATCTAATATTAATTGTTTTTTTTTGCTCATTAGGTCAACAATATGATCGAAATTCACAGCAATATTGTACGGGTAAGTTAATAATTATGTCTAAGTTTTATTATATGGTTTAATAGTTTAATTATATTTTATATTTTTTAAAAATATTTATACCAATGAAAAAAAAATTGGGAATCACACTTCTATTGATAAATTTAATATATTTATAATTCATAATTTTCAATTAAATGTTGTATATTTTTTTTATGAAGAAACATTATTATTATTATGTTTTCCATATTAGTTTAGACACCTAAAATCATTTTTAACTTAATCAAATACAGGTGAAACAACAAGTAAATCTGAACAGATTGTTGATTTATCAATTAATAAATCAATGAAGGATGATCAATTTATTGATATACATGTTACACAAATTTATGATATAGGTATGAAATGCACTATATTTTAATTACAAATTAAATATCAAATTATAATTTTAATTATAAGAATCTGATGGTAATAATTTTTTTACTCATTAGGTGAACAATATGATCGTAATTGGCATCAATATGTGACTGGTAAGTTTATAATTATGCTTATTTTTTTTAAATAGTGCATTTATTTTTAAGTTGTTATTTTTAAAATATTTATAGAAATGCAAATTAAAAAAAATTGAGAATCATTCTTATATTGGTAAATTTAGTATATCTTTATTTTTTATTGCAAAATATCTATTTGTTTTTTATACTATATGATTTTGCAACTATTATGAATATAATTGTGAATGATATTAAATAATTAATTAAAATTTTACGTTCATAACATTTTGAGATTACTCAGATTTTGGTGATCCAATTTTTATTTGTCAATTTTGTGGAGCACGTTTTTGGTATGATGAAAGGTTGGGAAAAAACTCAAAATCGCGCACTACAAAGTATTCATCATGTTGTATCCAAGGAAAAATTAAATTGGTACCTATTCAAAGGCCTTCTAAAGTTTTGGAACGGTTGCTCTATGAAAATGATCAAAAAAGTAAACATTTTCTAGATAATATTCGTTCATACAATAGTATGTTCTCTTTTACATTAATGAGAGGAAAGATAGATTTGAGTTTAAATAATGGTAATTCTCCACCGACATTCCGTCTGCACGGTCAGAATTATCATATGATTGGAAGTCTTTTGCCACCTCAAGGTTCTACACCAAAGTTCGCTCAGTTATATATTTATGATACAGAAAATAAAGTTTCAAATAGAATGATATCTGTGAGGTAATTTATATTTATTATTACATTTTTTAAAACATAAATGTATATGTTATGTACATTTTAAAAGTTTTATTTTATATTTCATTTTGTATTTTATGTTTATGTAGGAAAAAAAAGGAATAAATACACTTCATGCGGAGATTGTTCATGAACTTAAGAGCATGTTGGATGAACATAATGTCCTTGTGAAGTCATTTAGGATGGCAAAGCGCAACATTGTTGATCTTAGACAAACTGATGTTAAGTTGAAACTTATTGGTAGACGTGGAGGTGATGCTCGAACATATAATCTTCCAACTGTGTCTGAAGTGGCTGTTTTAGTTGTTGGAGATTTCGATCAGTCTTTCGGAGATAGAGACATAATATTGGAAACTCAAACTGGAGAATTGAAACGCATTAATGAATTAAATACAACCTATTTGGGTTTACAATATCCTCTTCTGTTTCCGTATGGTGAAGACGGTTATAGAGAAGATATACCGTTTTCAGATATGAATTCTTCATCAAGTTATGCTCGAAATATGGTGAGCATCAGAGAATATTTTACCTATCGGTTGCATGAAAGAGATTGTGATGCAAAAACAATTTTCAGCTCAAGGAGATTGTTTCAACAATTTGTTGTTGATGCATACACAATGATTGAATCTGCTAGACTTTTATACATACGTACACATCAATAATTATTGAGATGTCATATGTACAGAGGTTTAGAAGAGGCTCTAACAAAAGGTGAAAGAAATCCCGCAACTCAAGGAAGACGAGTTATCTTGCCTTCCACATTCACTGGAGGAACTCGATATATGATTCAAAATTATCAAGATGCCATGGCTATTTGTCAGTGCGCTGGATATCCAAATCTATTCATCACATTTACATGCAATCCAAGATGGCCAGAAATTGTAAGATATGTGCAGGAAAAAAGATTGAAACCTGAAGATCGTCCCGATATTATTTGTCGAGTTTTCAAAATGAAGCTGGACAATTTGATTCAAGATTTGCGTCAAAATAATGTCTTTGGAAATGTTAAAGCAGGTACGTGTTAAATTTATAAAAAATATTCTATGAAAGTTTTATTTTAAATTATTTAAATGTTTTTTATCTTAAATTATAGTGGTATACACTGTTGAATTTCAAAAGAGGGGCCTTCCACATACGCATATCTTGCTTTTCATATCAAAAGAGGATAAGAATCGAGGTCCAGAAGTGATTGACCAAATCATATCAGCTGAAATACCTGATAAAGAGGTAGATCCAAAATATTACACAGCTGTACAAGATTTCATGATTCACGGTCCATGTGGTGTTGCGAGAAAAAATTCACCATGCATGAGAAATGGTCGTTGCAGTAAATATTTTCCAAAAAATTTTACTAAGACCACAACCACAAATGAAGATGGATATCCAATATATAGACGCAGAGATAATGGAAGAACAATTTTGAAGAATGGAATGTTGATGGATAATAGATATGTGGTTCCTCACAATCGATTCCTTTTGATGAAGTATGCTGCCCATATAAATGTGGAATGGTGCAACCAATCAAGATCAATAAAATATTTGTTCAAATATGTGAACAAAGGGCATGATCGTGTTACCGCAGCATTCTACTAGAGCACTCAAGATGATGAAAGTGCGAAAAATATTGATGAAATATGTATGTATTATGATTGCAGATATATTTCCCTCTGTGAGGCTGCGTGGAGAATATTTGGATTTCAAATTCAATACAAATACCCTCCTATTGAGAGGTTGAGTTTTCATCTTGAAAATGAACAGACAGTTTTCTTTCAAGATTCTGATTCAATTGACGATGTCCTCAATAGACCAACTATTCATGAAAGTATGTTTTTAGCTTGGTTTGAAGCAAATAAGAAGTATCCGGAAGCGCGGAAACTTACTTATGTTCAATTTCCAACAAAGTTTGTTTGGAAAAAAGCTAAAAAAGAATGGGCACCGAGGAAAAAAAATTTCTCAATTGGAAGAATTTTCTTTGTTCCTCCGGGCAGTGGGGAAATGTATTATTTGAGATGTTTGTTTAATGTAGTGCGGGGTCCTACATGTTATGAAGACATCAGAAAAATTAATGGTGTGCAGTATGCTTCATTCAGAGATGCATGTTATGTTTTGGGATTGTTGGACGATGATAAGGAATTTATTGATGGGATCGTTGAAGCAAGCTATTGGTCATCTGCTGAATCTTTGAGGAAGTTATTTGTTACATTGTTAGCATCTGATTCAATGGGACGTCCAGAAATCGTGTGGAATAATTGTTGGATATATTTATCTGATGATATATTATATAAGCAACGATCAATACTGCAACATCATCCAGGTAGTTAAAAATGTAATTATTTAATATTTGTTTAATTTGTCCATATTATTTTAACTTATATTATTAAATATTCTTATAAATATACAAAATTGCACTTGACCGATCAACAAATTCAAAGTTATTGTCTGGTGGAAATTGAAAAGTTGATTAAGAGTTTTGGAAGGACTTTACGATCATCCATTGTTCATAGTACTTTTCCATCATATAGTACTGATATTGCAGATACAACTTATCTACAAGAACGAGCAATACTTGCTCCAACTTTAAATGCGGTTGAATCTGTAAATCAATACATACTTTCTTTGAACAAAGGTGATGGCAGATTGTATTTAAGTTCTGACTCCACATGCAACTCGGATAACAATACAGGTTTGCTGCAAGAAGTTCATACTCCAGAATTCTTAAACAGTATCAAATGCTCAGGTGTTCCGAATCATGAATTATTTTTGAAAGTCAGTACTCATGTTATGTTGTTGAGAAACATAGATCATGCAAATGGTTTATGTAATGGGACTCGATTAATGATCACAAGGCTTGACAAACATGTTGTGGAAGCAAGATTTCTCAGTGGCCAAAATGCAGACCAAATGGTACTAATTCCAAGAATGTCTCTTACGCCTGCTGATCCAAGATTGCCATTTAAGTTTCAGAGAAGACAATTTCCTCTCATGCCCTCTTATGCCATGACAATAAACAAGAGCCAAGGACAATCAGTCTCTCACGTTAGTTTATTGTTGCAGAAGCCGGTTTTCACTCATGGACAATTGTATGTTGCTGTTTCAAGGGTTACAAGTCGTAGTGGATTGAAGATCTTACTTGATGATAATGATACGAATACCACTACAAATGTTGTGTATAGAGAAGTTTTTCAGAATTTGTAAACTTCATACTTTAATTGTTTTTTTTAATAATCACTTTTATTTTTCATAACATATACTTTTAAAGTGTATATGATTTAAATATGAATTAACATTACGTTAAAATGTTTATAAGTATGTAAGTAATTTATCTTAAAATACATAACAATATAATATAATATTAATTTTAATTACTTTAATTTTTTTAGTGATGTCATATGAAATAACAATTCTATGCCACCGTGCAACGCACGGCTCACATACCGATTTACTTCCACCGTGCAACGCACGGGCCGCGTACTAGTTAAGTCTAATTACGCAAATAAACCCCGATTAGCAATTATCAACTAAGACTAAAAAAAAAGGCAAAAACTGTCATATATTAGAATTTGTCACTTTATTGTTATTGCTATTCGGGTGATGCTTGTAATTTTTCTTTCGATTACCTCCTTCACCTTACTAAACTCATTTGCTTTATTTTTGCCATTTGCGTTTGCCATTTGGAAGAAGAATGTTATGCTCTTGTCTCATAAGTCTTTGTCCTTTTTTTTTATACTTAAAATCATGTGAACTGTGATGTTGTTTGAATTATAATTTTATCTTTTCAATTCCATTAGCATCACTGCAACTGTTCCCCCACATTTTTGCAATTTTATTGTAGCTATCACAAAACAATCTTGTTTGCTTCTGCAGCATGTAGAAGTGTGTTTTCAAGGAGGTCGAGTGCCTCTCCAGAGTGTTGGGTGAACGATTTTTGTAGTAAATGGTTCAAATCCTACTCCACATTTGCTCCGGCTTCTAATAATTTTTGATGAATGAATGAACACTGATATCGATCTAACATTATGCAAGGATTTCACACTTTGGCACCGAATACATCAAATTCTTAACATTGTAGAATTATCTTTATCATCAAAGGTCGGATCATCGATGAGATTAATGTTGTCAAGACCTTGTGGAGAACAATGTAGTGGAGAATGATGCATTTGTTCAGAAGAGGGCACCTGCCAGGTTTGTCGGTGCACACTGCCTTCTTTGATGAATTTGAAGATGGATATACTTGAGAAACATATGCTTGAAGAGCATATCTTTGAGGACTATATACATAACAATAAAATGGCATCGAAGGGAAATGATTTATATCCATGAGTTTATGGCATATCCGGAAAATTGTGGACGGAAATTGGAATTTTAAGGATTTTGAGAGAATGAATGTGTTGGGAGATTGGATGGATTAAACCAATTCGCAAATGAATCTTTATCCATTATTGTGTTGATGAGAATATTTGCAAATTTGTGATGAATTAAAATTGATGGAAATATAAGTAGAGAATGAGAGGAGATTGAAAAATGTTTGTAATAAATTAATAGATATATTTATAGTAGTTGAGAAATAAAAAAATAAAAAATAAAAAAATAGTTGAGTAGCAAATATCTTAAAATTAAAATCGATTTTTTTTACAACAAACGGCTATAAATCTCATTTGAAGGCCATCATTTAATGCAAAGTTAATGAACACAAACATCCTGCAAACTAAAAACAAGGTTAACCGGCAGACTGAAATCCAAGAAAATAAGAGAAATACCTCCCTTTAGGGTAATGTTCCAAGTGGCATAATAGACCTGTTGTGACACCTAGAGGTGTCACAACAGGTCTATTGTGCCACTTAGGACATTACTCTAGGGGTAGCATAGTATTTCCTGAAGAGAAAAGTTAGTGGTGGGGCATCAGCTGCAGCTACGGGTCCCACTTGCCCAAACTGATGTGGGTCACACACACCCTTGTTGTCCCTTGGATGGGTGCGCACATCGTGCTTTTTACTTCCTGTGCACGTGCACGACCTCGTCTTGGAAGCACTTCTACTTCATCCCCACCTCCTTCATATTTTTCCAACACTTCAACAATTCACTTCTCATTCTACTTAGGACATCCATTGTGGTGTTACCCCATAGTGGTGCCACATGTGTGCCACATCATCAACCACTTCCTTTTTCAATTACTCAATATTTTCTCCACTATAACATTATCTCACTTTTAACTATTCATGGACCCCACCATCATTACTACTTTTACCACAATATATATAGTGTGTGTGTGTATATATATATAATTTATGTATTTTTGTTTTTATATTATATCTTACTTTAATAAATTTAATATAATTACACGATTAAAATAATTTATTTAAATAATAAAATATAAAATACAATTACAGAAAGGAAAGAAAGAAAAAAAAGAAGGAAAGCACCGAAAATGCAAAAGAGGAGGAGAGAGAAAATATTTGGGCCCCACTATTTCACTCAAGAACTGACTTCTTGCACGAGAACTCATTTCTTATTTTGTTCCCTTGAATTGTGTTCCACTATAGTGGAACTTGCTTCTTATTTTGCCACATGGATATAAACACCTCCCATAGTGGATGTTCTTAGGGTTGTAAACGAATCGAATCGAGCCTAACACCCTGATGCTGGAGCTCGGCTCATTAAGAAATGTTAGCTCGAGCTCGAATCGAGCTTTTTTCCCCTTGTTCAAGCTCGGCTCGATAAATATTTATCATGTTCGAATTCGGTTCAAGCTCGACTCATGAAATGCTCAAAAATTTACTAAATGAGCTTGAGCTCAAATGCTCGAAAAAAAAACTCATTTAATTTACATATTCGAGCTCGAACTTGAAAAAAATAACTTATTTTATTTACCCGTTTGAAATATTTATAATATTTGTAAACATGTTCGATTAAGCTCGAGCTCGAACATATTCGCGAGCTGACCGAGTCGAATACCACTTTGTTCAAGCTCGGTTCGATAATTTTATCGAGCTCGATTCGAGGCTCGAGCTCGGCTCGTTCAGAAAATGAACGAATTTCGAACAAGCTTTTTTTCGAACCGAACTCCGAATAGCTCGTGAGCGGCTCTGTTTATTTACAGCCCTAGTTCTACTTCTCCAAATCACCATCTTTTCCTCCCAAGCTTCCTCCACTGGAGATGCTTTAAGAATCTCTTGCACATCAAGTACAATATGTAAGAATGTGTAAGAGATGTCCCCTTGGGGATGGTCTAGCGGTGGAGTGGTGATATCTTGAGGCCAAAGGTCTCAAGTTCGAATCCCACCAACACCACTAGGTGTGTGAGCTTGTCACACCTGGTTTGCCAAGTGTGGTTTACCTCCCCTGCAGGCTATTACATAGGGGCGGGATTTACCCAGTGCACATCTCGATAGCGGCTGCGAGTTACCTTCGACAACAAAAAAAAGAATGTGTAAGAGATTCATTTGACTCTATCAATCTCCAAAACTAAACCGGTACATTCTCACTATTCTTGGATAATTTTTTAAGCATTTTGTTAAATTTTGCATTTCTTAATTACATATCTTAAGCAATGCAATGCTTTGAAACTTGAGCTGGGCGACAGGTTTGACCGATTTAACTATGAACTGGACATCTGTCCGATCCAATTATAGTTAAATATTGGGTTAAAAATGATCCGAAGTGAACAGATCATAATCGATCCATGTTTAATTTTCTCAGGAGTGAGACTTGGAGGATTCAAACATGCAACCTCCAAAAAGTAAATAACTTTGTGCTATGCATTCAACTGTGTCAATATATACATATATATTATATTATTTTTTGGATATTAATAATATATATGCACAAATTTAAAATAACTAAACATCATTTTAATAAAATCAAGGTTTAGCATTATAATTAAAATCAATATTTAACAATATATCTAATTTATTATTTTGATTAAAATAAAAGGAGAGAATAAATAAAGTCTATAATAGTGGATTATGAAATAATGATTAATAATATTTTTAATTATTATTAACTATTTGCAATTAAAATCAATGTTTAATTATTTGACATATAATTATATATCTTCTCACAAATCACAATCTAGTGTTTGATATTCTATGTTTATTTTAATAAATATTATAATTTAAACTGTTTAATGTATGGAAGAACTATCGATAAACAATTTATTTACTTTCCATTGACATGAATTAGGTGCACTTTTTAAACTTAATTTAATATATTTATCACGATACTTTGAATTTCCATATTTTATTTTAATGTGTACATGTACATATAATATAAATAAATATCATGTGAGTGATTATTTGATTTTTTTAAAATGATTAAAACAGTCGAATCAAAAAATTATGTGACCCAGTAAATTAATTAAGTAATTAACCAAGCAACGTAGGTACAGTATTATGAAATATTGACACAATAATGAAACACAAAAAACCAGTAAGTGAAAACGTGAACCGTCCAAATGAAGGTTAGGATAGTTCAGTTCCCACCAATTCTTTGCTCTCTTACTCTCTCTCTCTCTCTCTCTCTCTCTCTCTCTGCCTCTGCATTATCCACACAAATGCACACACGATACATTGCTAAAAAACAAACAAAACTCTCGGAACATCATTAAAAATCATCTCTCACTCGCTTCTTGCAATCATGTGGTACAAAGATTGAGTGTCCCTTTTGTCAGCAGCTGCAGCAGCAGCAATGGCTGATCTTTTCTGCAGTTTTTTGTATTTTCGGTCTCTCTCTACCAACCATAATCTACCTTTATTTTTGCCTCCAAATCGATATTACTCTTCTCCACTTCATTCCCACAATTCAAGAATCACTACAATCAAAAGAAGCTCACCTCGTCTCCTACTTTTCTTCAACCCCTCTCCCTTCATTCCTTCTGCTTCGGATATTGATATCATTTCAACTCACGGTAATGCCCTTCACATTTTCTCTTCCTCATGGATTTTCTTTCTGTTAAATTTCAGCTTTTCCTTTTATCCCTTTCCCAATTTTTGTTGTTGTCGCTTGATTTTGGGATTAGCTCTGTTTAATTTCTTTGGTGTAACTAGATATCAGTTTGATACCTCTAGAAGAAGTTAGATATAAAACGTAAAGCTGCAATCTTGCTTACGAATTAGGCCCTTGTTTCTTTGGAATTCTTTGTGATCATGTGTTGTTTTTTGTTTAAAATTTGTCTTTCTGTGATAATCTTGGCAGAGCATTCCGATGGCAGTTTGTTGTTTCGGTTTGGGGATCCCAGTGAAATTCGAAAAAATGTGGAAATCGAAGAATCCAAATCTGTAAAGAAGGAGAAACAAGGGGAAGACAAAAATGAATCTAGTGTAGTGAAAGTTGGGGAAGGTGATGATGAAACCGAGGTGATGGATGCCATTAATAGCGCAGATTTAATAGTTAGTAGTAGCACTACTGTTATTTCTGTTGAAGGAGAGAGTGAACTGTCCGAGAAATTATTGGATTTAACTTCTAATGAAGAAATGGGAGGTATTATTTCTACTCTTGATTTAGACATAGAGCATACTGAAAATGTGGAGGGTTTGAATGAAGAGTTCGAGGACTCAAATCCATTGGGAGCCTCTATACTTGATGAGAGCTTGCGAACAGAGAATGTTGTTACTGCAGTTGAGGTGTTATATGAGGAATCACGAGAGGAAACTTCTAATGTTGCTTCTACGAGTAAAGAAACGGAAAGTACTTCTATTTCTGGTGTTGATGTAGGGGAGCAGACCGTTAATGCGGATGAATGTCTAAACCAAGAGGACATGGATTCCCCGAAATATGCATCTATACTCGATCAGAGATCTATGGTGGTGGATAATATTACTACAGTGGCCTTGTCGGATAAGGAAAGTGATGACATTACCTCTGTTGATTTTAAAGCAAACCAGACCGGAAAGGTGGAGGAATGTCTAAACCAAGAGGATGAGGATTCCCCAGTAGTTGAATCAATGCTTGATCAGAGTTCTGAGGTGGTGGATAACATTAGTACAGTGGCCTTGTCG
The DNA here is from genome assembly GCA_026008535.1 of Perilla frutescens. Lineage (NCBI taxonomy): Eukaryota > Viridiplantae > Streptophyta > Magnoliopsida > Lamiales > Lamiaceae > Perilla > Perilla frutescens. The sequence continues at coordinate 51,231,161 of BRKX01000002.1, forward strand.
GAAAAGGAAAGTGATGACATTGCCTCAAATAATATTGAAGCATACCAGACCGGAAAGGTGGAGGATTATCTAAACCAAGAGGATAAGGATTCCCTGGCAGATGAATCTATGATTGATCAGAGTTTTGAGGTGGTGGATAAGGAAAGTGATGATGTTACCTTTGCTGATATTGAAGCAGACCAGACCGGAAAGGTGGAGGAATGTCTAAACCAAGAGGATGAGGATTCCCTGGCAGATGAATCTATGATTGATCAGAGTTCTGATGTGGTGGATAATATTAGTATAGCGGCCTTGTTGGAGAAGGAAAGTGATGATATTGCCTCTGCTGAAATTGAAGCAAACCATACAGGAAAGGTGAAGGAAGCTCCAAATGGAGATTATGAGGATTCTCCTGTAGATGCCGCTCTAGTTGATAAAAGCTCGGAGGTGGTGAATCAAATTTCTGTAGTTGCTTTGTTGGAAAAGGAAACTGATGGCATTGCCTCCTATTCTGATATTGAAATAGAGCCAACTGGAAATGTGGAGGAAGGAATAAATGAAGAATATGAGGATTCTCCAGTTGACACCTCTGTGCTGGATAAGAGGTCTGAAGTCTTGAATAATATCACTACAGCAGCATCGTCCGAAAAGGAAAATGCTGACATTACCTCTGCTCCTGATATTGACATAGAATACACTGTCAATGTAGAACAAGGTCTAGACGAGGTTCGTGAGGAACCGAGTTCAGTGAAACAAGGTATAGACGAGGTTCGTGAGACACCAAGTGCAGTGGAACAAGGTCTGAATGAGGTTCATGAGGAACCAAGTGCATTGGAACAAGGTCTAGACGAGGTTCAGGAGAAACCAAGTTCAGTAGAACAAGGTCTAGATGAGGTTCATGAGGAACCAAGTGCAGTAGAACAAGGTCCAGACGAGGTTCATGAGGAACCAAGAGCAGTGGAACAAGTTCTAGATGAGGTCCATGAGGAACCAAGTGCAGTGGATGCCTCTAGACCCGATAAGAGTCCTGATGTGGATAATAATATTACAGCAAAGGACTTTCCGGGCAAGGAAACTGCTGATGCAATCACATTGGTTGTTTTGAAGACCGACCCAGTGGTTGCCATGCTTGATACTGATGCATATCAGGGTCGTCTGGAGAGTGCTGCCACAACAAATGTGGCTCTTATTTCTGAAGATCAGAATGTAGAAACTGTGATCCAAGATGAACCCATTGGAGATGGTAGAGAAACGCTTGATGATAATTTGGTGTCTCCATCCCCTCAGTTGGAATCGGAACCAGCAATGAGTTTGTACAAAGAGACTGAGGAACCACATTTTCAAAATTTAGCTTCTGAAGAGAGCAGTGAAACTGACCTTAATAATGTCATGGCCCTCGAGGTGCAAAATGTACCAGGCAATGACAATGGAAGTGACGTATATGGTGCTGAGGCCGAGTCCCCTTCAACAGGACCAGCTATAACTTGGTCCATTGGCTCTGAGGAGCAGGCTTCTGGATCTTGGAGTGCGGTGCCAAATGAGACTGTTGGATATGTAAGTGAAAACGATATGACGGTGCCTCCTCAGTTGGAAGCTGACTCAATGCTGGAAGAGGAGACTGCAACTGTAACTGTGGAAGAACCAAGGGAAGATGATACATCTCAGAACCAAACAGTGGTTAGTTGGATCAGTAAACCATAAGCACACGTCATAAAATAAATACTGATTTCATATTTGTTTTAATATATTCGACAATGCATGTAATAACGAAGTGCTATTAGAATGAAGCAACAATTTAGTAAAAAACCATGATAAGTAATGTTATCAAATCTTGCCAAAAAAAATTTGGCTGCATTCCATGCTTCTTGAAATGCACAAAATTTTATAGTGTCAGAGATGCAATAGGAACATCTCATCTGGATTCTATTAGTAATACAATCCTCATAGTGAAAATCTTCTTTGCTATATAGTTGTTTCTGTACATAACCTTATTTTGTTTAACTAGTAAATTGATAGCTTGTCTTCTATTCATATCTGTTAGCCAAAATATTCAAGGGCTCGATAGGCCATAGATTCAGTATCACTAATTATGTGACTTAGACTAGAAGGTGTTGTCACTGGCTACAATCATTCTCAAGTTATATATCCACATCATATTGTTCTCTTCAGTGGTTATTTTAATGCTCATAATCATAACTTCGATGACTAAATTTTGAGTTCACACTCCAAGTGTATCAACAAAACATAATTTCCATAGGATTCAGTTTTGGATTAGAGATACTCTTCTTCCCCTCTAATTTCCAAGAAGAATCTAACTTTGCAAATATATGAAAAGACTGAATGATGACAATTTGCAGGGTGGTGACCTTGTAGAAGCATCAGTACATGAAGTGATTTCTCCGGAATCTTCTGAATCTACTATAACGAGGTTCATCACTGAACTATCTAGATTTCCTGCCTCAGTGTGCGGTCAGTCATAATTTTCTATGCACTAAGTTAGTGGTGTACCTACTGACAGCATAAAACATTCGCTTCTCCAGTAAAAGAAAAATGTTAAAGCTGTTTTCTTCTTTTAATTGAGTGATCGGGATAATCAGACTTATCTCTAATTTATTATAAAATTAACTAATTCATAAGGAAGTCTGCTTTTGAATAATCTAACTTAGTATGTGAATTTAATCACTAATAACTTGTTTTGCTGTTGCCTTCGTTTTTGGTATGATCTTAAGTTTGGAGCACAACGACATGGAATTCCATTGATTTAAGATTATAATTTCAAAATGTGATATGTTACGCTCCTACATCATAATACATCTTGCTAGATATGAGCAATCTAATGTAATGTTGTTAACAGCCAGGAAATGTTACTGACAGACTTTGTTCTATCTTCCGGAGCTGCTCTACTGCCACATCCTTCCAAGGTATCTCATAATTATCGTCCAAAATTCGGGTCTTCATTTTTTTAAATGATTTCAGTTACAAGAGATTGTTTTACTTGATGCTTGAGTTGTGGCTGATAAATATTACTATCCTGAAGTTGAATTTTGTATTAGCACTGATGGAGACCCTTGCAACTATCTTATTTATTTATTTATTTTTAAAACAGACGTATATGCATAAGAGTTGAAGATTTTGTGGCATATAACAGAAATCGAGCAATATTTCTTTGTAGTGTACTAATCAATTCAGTGCCTCAGCCAACTTATTGGGATTAATGTAGATTTTTTTATTGCTGATGCACTACAAAATGTGGAAGAGTAATTCGCAAAAATAATAAATTCCAGGTCTTGACAGGTGGAGAGGATGCATGTTTTATTGCTGGTCGGACATGGCTTGGCGTAGCTGATGGAGTTAGTCAGTGGTCATTGGAAGGTACTGCATCCTCGTATCTTTCGTCTATAGTTCTTCTTTTCCTCTCCTCGTGGAACTTCTCAACCTTCATACAATTAATTAGTTTTATTTTGCATGCGACACTTACAACCTGAAGAGATTCTATCAACACTTAGTTCAATTATATTTACTGTTTCTTTCATACCATGTTCAGCTTCCCATCATGCTGAAAGCTGTTATCATGTAATATTTAGGGACCATTCCGGGAGTTTATGCTCAGGAGCTCATCAATAATTGTGAAAAGCTCATCTCTGATTGCAATGGCAATTCAATAAACAACCCTATCGAGCTGCTTAGTCTCAGCATTGCTCAAACACAATCTGCTGGCTCCTCGACAGTTTTGATTGCTCAATTTGATGGTCAGGTATCAGCGTATGCACAGTAAAGACGTATCTTAACTTTTTTTGCTAGCAATACTGGTTTTGGTGAACCATATAGCAATCTGCGAACTTGTCTAGTTCAGAAAAGTTGTAGCTTACATATTTGTAGAATTGTGAGCATTTTGAAGGTCAAAAGTGTTCTGCAGTTTAATGCATGTCTGCTGTGAAACTAAGTCTATGGCTGGCAGGCTCTACGTGTCGCTAATGTTGGGGACTCGGGTTTTATTGTTCTACGCCATGGTGCTGTTTATAAAAGGTCTTCCCCTATGCACCATGCTTTTTCATTACCAGTCCATATTGAAAGAGGTGACGACCCCTCTTCTCTTGCACAGGTATCACCTTGTTTCGACTATTTAAAAAACCTGCAATAACAAAATATTGTTGTAGTTATGAAAGTTGTATGTGTATCATTTTATGGCTTCAGTTCTACAAAGTTGATCTAGAGGAGGAGGATGTAATCGTTACAGCTACTGATGGACTTCTTGACAACTTGTACGATCAAGAAGTATTGTTGATCACCATGAAGTCACTTGCTGAAAATAAAAGTCTAGAGGTAAATCTTTGCAGACTTTTTATGGATCCAATAATTCAGCATAAACTGCAGATGCCAACTTTGAGCACGAGCATTTGTTTATTTGGTGCAAAGAAAAATGAAATGTTACTTTCCATCTTAGGCAAATTGCTAAATCAGTGTGTCTAGAAACTGGATATTCTGATTACAAGAGAGTCATGAAAACTGCGAATCAAACGGTAGCTAATATTTTCGAGTTGGTGATAATAGAATCAGAAGTACTCTGAGCTTATATATATAAAACATGACAAAAATTCCCATCTGGTGGGAAAAAGTGTCATTTCTAATTCTGAAAAGTGTTATTTCTAATACTGAAAAATATTAGTATTTATTTTTCGCACAAAAAAGCAATTGCATTTTTGCAATTGTTTTGGATTGAAAAAAGTGTCATTTCTAATAATGAAAAGTATTGGTATTTCTTTTTCACAAAAAAAGGCGATGTCATTTTTTTATTATTTAGATCAGAAAAAAAAGTGTCATTTTGGTTTTGTATAATTTTATAGAAGGGCGAAATATTGCCCGAACCTATGCTATTTTATTTGAGTTTTAAGTTGAATTATGTTCAATGACTAGCAACGTATGAGGGATCTATCCACGGTTTATGACCCATTAAACGGTCTCACATCTTTTGCAGGAAATAGCAGAGTTGCTAGCAAAGAAGGCACAACAGGTAGGTAGCTCTGCCTCCGCAAGGAGTCCATTTGCTGATGATGCTCAGGCAGTCGGATTTCCGGGATACTCCGGTGGCAAGCTTGATGATGTGGCTGTTATTGTGTCCGTGGTCCGAAGAAGATAACATTTTCAAAATCTGTCATCTCAGCTCTTGATGACATTCTTTGTGAATATGGTTAGGCATTTCACTACTATGAATTGTCTGGAAAAGTTCGTACAGCTCTGTGTATTTTACAAGTTCCTATCATTATAAATCGACAAATTCTTTGTTTATTACAACTATGGGATGAATGAATAGTCATGCATAGTTTCTGTTACGTGTAAAAGTTGTTAAGTAGGACGTTTAGTTTGCTATCTATCAGTTGTTGGAACTCGACTCGATTCATTTACACGTCTACTATTGACTTATTTTGATGAATCATAACCATGACAAATGTAAGAATCAGATGCTCTTCATGATCATATGTACCTTTCATGTGATCAAAAGGGCACATAAACCATCTTCCTTAAGGAATGAATTTCCCAAATTAAAGAAGCCTCTCTCTCTCTCTCTCTCTCTCTCTCTCTCTCTCTCTCTCTCTCTCTCTCTCTCTCTCTCTCTCTCCCCACACACACACACCCACACACACACATATATATGAAAAGGGCTTTTCGTAGAGCATCTGGAGAAATTGGACAAGAAAGGCATGGGTCTGAGAGATAGCGTAACTTTCCTAAGAAAGAATAAAGAGAGTCGATTCTTGATTAAGCGTGGACAACTGCATCGCCACCAATTTATTCCTTGTTGTTGAATAACTGAAAAAATAAAGGAAAAGTTCCAAAAGCATACTCAAACTATTAATTTGAAATCGACTATTGTAAATCTAGTGTTGCATTTCTTACTGTACACTCAATTTTATTAATTTTTTTCTTTGATTTCAATTTATTATGCTTTAGTTTAATTTTTTACTTATAATTTAGAGTTCATTCTACCCAATTAAGATTTAATATAATTTTTTAGTATTTAATTTTTCAATTAAGCAATTAATTACTAAAAATAACTTAAATAATAAAAAAATACAATGTATTCTAATAATTTTTAATAATAAGTGTAAAATTAAATTAAAGTATAAAAAATTAAAATCAGAGAAAAAAATTGAAAAAAGACCAAAAAATTGAGTGTGCGATAGGGAATGCAACACTAAAGATGCAATTGAGATTTCAGCCGCAATCTATTTCAAAAGTCTCATCTAAACATAAAATATTTAGTGTTAACATGGGGAAGTAGCACTTTTACTTAGTAAATTATGCATGTAGGGCAACTCAAATGCTAAATAACTATTTGGTGCATATTTTTTTTTGACAATTTCAATCCTATGCGCCAAATATTACATCAAATAAAAATATTTTTTAAAAAATCATTTTATCTTATAATTGAAATATAAATATACGATTTAGTATTAGCCGTATAGAATAATTGTCCAAAAGTAAAGTAGCATTCGTATCATATTGACATATTGTGAGAGTAACATGGAAGCACATAGGAGAAATAACAAGATAACAAAAAGAGGACTCATCAGTCAACTCACATTCCCAACTACCATCGATCTCAACATCTCAACTTGAAAAATACTAGAGAAAAAGTGGGGTATGACTACTATTACACTCAGTGGATAATTTTGAAAGCAACTCTTGAAACATTAGAAATATCCAAATTAAAAACACAACATATAAGAAGCAAAACACGAAAGCCCTTCCTATACCTGCAAACCTTTTTCTCACTGTGGGTCCATCTTGGCTCAATCTGATGTCTACTGCGCATGAGGCATGCCCATAAGATAAGAGAGATTTTCTCAATTATCTGAATCAGTATACATAGGTTACCTGGCGTTGACTCTTAGTGATCCGAGGATCACAACCTAGTGATTCAAGATCACAGCTCCAAGAGCTCATTCCTTGCCTACACTCCTCATGCTAGTATAAGCCTGAGCCCAGACCATAACGTCTAGGACTAATTCATCGGCGTTAAATATACGTATAATATCATATCCTCCTTAAATCATAATAACTCATATTCTCAGACATGCTATTAGTCTTAGTGATTTCAACAATTACTTATAATCATGATCAACTAATCTCAAAAGTAAACATATGCTAGCATTCAACTCATCAATGATTTCCTTTATATCATACTCATAAATCAATCATTTATACAGAAATGCAATATCCTGGTTATACCAAGTATAACGATTATTCTAGCACATGTTAGAACACAATTACAACTTCTGGAATTTGTCATTACAATTTGAAGTAGAAGAGGAAATAGAGTAGAACAAGATACAAGTAAACTGTATTGAAACAAATTAAACAAACTGGAATGCAGCAGATTCCGGCAAGCCGAGTCGAGGGGACCTCTCTCCGCAAGATAAATACACTTCGACTAGTGCTCACGGTTAGACGTGTTATCTCTCAAAGATGAAACAACTTTTGTCCTTCCGGCAGTAGCACCACAATTCCGGCAAGACTCCGGTAAACTATCTAATGTTGAGAACTGAGAGTATAGACACGAATAAACTTGTGTAGCGCAAGATGATATGATATTGTGCAGAATGTAGCATAGTTTGCATGCTGGAATATCCTATTTATAGGCACACTTTCACTTTATGGGACAACTAGGGTTTGAGGGCATTCAAACCAGATGGTGTAACCTTCAGGGATTACAGCTCTGTCATCAAGCCCCTTCAGGAGTTACAGCCTCCAGCTTCTGCAAATCCCGATAGGTGTCCTGTGTCCCCCCATGGATTTCAATACGTGTCCAAGGCAACTGCAGACCTTTGATTCCCTCAGGAGTTACAATTGGTTACACTCCAGCCACTAACTCCAGGTGGGAGTTACACACTTCAAGCCACTTAACTCCCCACCAGCTCCAGGTGGGAGTTACACAATTCAAACTGGACATGCACCATCAAGTGCACCCGCAACCCGTGGATCAAGCACCCGACCCAAAGAATCGTTGCCAACCCGCTCCATAACCCGTCCATTTCTGAACCGTAAAACTGTAACGGCTAGGCCCCGTAAGCCCACGTGTGCCCAAAGTTCAATTGTGAAGATCAAAGATCCAATGACAAGGACGAGACGAGCACGGGCACGGGCTCAGACTCGGGCATGGGCATGGACGGACGCGCGCGCGTATGTGCACGTGTGGGCTCATGGTCAACATCCTTGTGCACTTAAATATTATACTTAAGTATTAATACACTTAAATACACCTCTTAACCAAGTTAAGAAATCAATGTGGGATAATTAAATGTGCTTTAAACATATTTTCCCACACACCATAAATAGAAGTAATCATTGTTACTGGTGAGTAGGTATCGAATAAATCATACCCCTCTTTTTGTCTAAAGACTTTGGCAACCAAACGAGCTTTATACTTATCAACAATACCATCTGCCTTATACTTTCTTTTTAGGATCCACTTGCATCCTAGTGGCTTACACCCACTCGGGAGATCCGTCAATTCCCAAGTGTGATTTTGCATTATGGAATCAATTTCACTATTGATAGTCTCTTTCCAGAACGCAACATCTGGACTAGATAGAGCTTCTTTTAAATATTTTAGCTCATCATCTAGCATATAGGTGATGAAATCCAGACCAAAAGTCTTTGCCATCCTAACTCGCTTGCTACGTCTTAGTTCTTCATCCACAAGATCAGAACTAGTAGCAGCTTCATAAGTTCATTTCTCAGAACTCCCTTCTATGACATCCTTATGTCTACAAAGATAGACATTCTCGAAGAATATACCGTTCCTTAACTCCATCATCATTCCTTCAGTCAACTTGGGAATTTTTTATTTATGAATAAGGAAGTGACACTCGCTACAGTTAAATGCATACCCAACAAAGATACAATACACCGTTTTAGGGCCAATTTTAACTTGTTTAAGAAGTGGCACTTCAACCTTAGCCAAACACCACCACACTTTGAGGTATATATAAGACGTCATGCGTCCTTTCCACAACTCGTAAGGTGTTACATCCTTATCCTTAAGTGGAATCTTGTTCATGATATAGTTGGTTGTCAACACAGCTTCCCCCACAAGTTCTGTGGTAGTTCTGAACTTATCAACAAAGAGTTCATCATCTCTTTAAGAGTTCAGTTTTTATGTTCATGATCAGCAACACCATTAGACTATGGTGAATATGGAGCCGTAGTTTGATGAATTATACCTGTCTCTGCACATAATTCTTCAAATGGGGCAACATATTCTCCATCTCTATCGCTTCGAATTATTTTAATTCGACTGCTTAGTTGATTTTCAGCTTCACTTTTGAAGTTCTTAAAAGATAAAGATAATAGTACTTCGTGCAATCATCAATAAAAGTAACAAAGTACTTTTTTACCACCTCTAGTTTGCACAATCTTTAAGTCACACACGTCTGTGTGAATTAGGTCTAGAGGTTTAGTGCTTCGTTCAATCGAATGAAACGGTAATTTAGCTAATTTCTCTTCGACGCAAACTTCACATTTATTTTGTGTATTAAATCGGTTCACTTTTAGCAAATCTAAATTTATTAAACGTTTTATAGCATTTAGATTAACATGTCTTAATCTACAATGCCATAAATCCGAGCACTCAACCAGTAAGTAAGCAGAAAAATTAATTTTATTAGCACTTTCTTTTAAAACACGACGCATAGCTATTACATTCATTTTGAAAATCCTATTGGCGAGATAGCCCTGACCAAGGAACCTTCCGTACTTGCTCACAATAAACTTTTCAGACTCAAACACTAGTCTAAAACCATGATTGACTAACAGCGAGCCCGAAACCAGATTTTTACGGATATCCGGGACATGTAGCACATCTTTCAGAGTTAGTACCTGGCTTGAAGTCAACTTCAAGATCACGTTGCCCACACCAGCCACTTCAGGCGAGGCTTGGTTATCCATATGTAACTTTTTACCTTCAACAACCCTGTAGGTAGCAAACGGGCCCTTGTCAGAGCAAACATGACAAGTAGTCCCGGTGTCGACGAACCATTCTCTCAGGTTGTTCACACGGTTGGCTTCAAACACAACCGCAGCCAAATCATCATCATCCCAATCGTCCTGATGTGCTTTGCCTTTGTTGTTGTGTTCTGCCATGTGCGCACCATAATTTGTATATTTCTTCTTCGGAGTCGTGCAATATTTGGACATGTGCCCCGACATATCACAATTGAAGCAGTTGCCGTTGAACTTCATCATTGGTTTTTTCCCTTTGTTGACTTGACCCCGGCACTTCCTCTTGTTGCTATTTGATGGTCCACCACGTTTCATCAAATTGGTCTTAGCTTCGATTGGGACTCACGGTCTCGGATCCGCTTTTTGGTTATCAGCTTCAATTTGAAGCTTAACCACAAGGTCTTCAAGACTCATCTTCTTTCGCTTATGTTTGAGATAGCTCTTGAAGTCCTTCCAACATGGTGTCCAATTATTAATCACTGCAGCAACAGTGAAAGCATCGGGAAGGACCATTCATTCAGTATGAACGTCGTGTACAATGAGTTGAAGCTCTTGCACTTAATCCATCACTGATTGGGCTAATTTTGTATATATCTTTTGGGCCAAATTGATATGAATTGTTAGTGTTAATTGTCGTATGATTGTGTTTTGTGGAAAGAAAATGTGTTTTGTGAGTCTTGCAGGCAATTAGCACAAGTTTGGAGGAATATGCCACTTTTGAGATATTGCAGTCAAGTGTGAACGAAGCCAAAACTAGAAAAATGTGAAGCCCATGCCGTATGGGCACACTGGAGGAAAGGAGGGCCAAGAACCTAGAAGCTGGGCTTGTGCGCGAATAATTTGGGCTTAAGCGTGGGTTTCGCTTACTTTATGGGCCTAGATGTGGCTGCGAGAGTTCCAGCCGCCTTTAGAGTCCTTGTTTTGTTAATTTCCTAGTATGTATTGATTTAGGACTTTATTTCCTTAATTAAGACTTGGTATTTAAGGATAATTATATATAGATTAGGATTTATCTTTTGCCATATTCCAGATTTTGCAACGAGAGCTAGAGACGTGTTCTAACAGTTATTATTCATCTTCTTCATTATTTTCATGGTGTTCTGTTTTACGATATTTTGGAGTTCTTATTTAATTATGCAATCAAGCTAGACTCATTCTTATTCCGGTAAAGATTAATGAAGCATTGGCATCGCTATATTGTGAGATCTAATTGCTTTTCTATTTTGATTAATTGCATGCATTTGTTGTTCTTGGTGTTTAAAGACATTAATTGTTTCGAACCTGCTAGGTAGTTGTAAATATTTAGTAGATCGGAATTAATTAGTAGCCAATTAAACCAGCCATCAGTAATTGTGGTTTAAGTTTAATTAGTGGTACAACGGTTCTCCAGAATCGAGAGAATAACAGTCTTAATTCAACGGTCCTGTGTCAAAGTCTGTTGGTTTTGAATCGGGTTTCTCTAGTTCTTAATATTGTCGGCTCATCAAACCTATAGAGTGTCTCTTATGATTGTCAGTCGATTAGGGAAATAATTGGTGAAGTGTCTTCCTGGTTATCGAGAAATTATGGAGAAATTAGGCTACGCCAGTAAGTGTCTTCGATGGCTATAATTGATTTGTATGTGTTAATTGAAATTATTTTTGCATCAATGATCGATTTAGCTAAGCTAGGGTGGAGTTAATCAGAAATCGGAATATTTCTCGTAATCTGTTAAAATCCTTTTCTCTGTTTATTTGTTATTTTCATTTATTTTATTTTACAACAACAAAACCCGTTTGGAAAGTTTGGTTCTGCAGATTGAAGGTTACGAGTAATTCTCGCCGGTCCCTTGGGAGATGATCTTGCTCGCTGCTGTTCTGTGCAGTGTGGGTATACTGACTGCTGGTTGGATTATTTTTGGTGCAAAACGACATGCCAAATTTTGGTGTTGTTGCCGGAGATAGGTTTTTAAGCAGTAATTACACTAAGATTTTCAGTTTGTTATTTTTCTTTATTTTTATTGTATTTTTCCAGTGCATGACTGGTTCCTCACAAAAAGAAGAGCTAGTATTTGATCCAGAGCCTGAGAGGACTTTACATCAGTTGAGGAGAGCTGTTGGAGAATCTAAGGAGGTCTCCACATCTGATTAGGAACTTTTGATCTTCATCAATTTTTTGACGAAAACATGGCGGGGAACGCAAATCAAGCTCTTGCCAATGTTGATGAACCTGAGCCTCTGATCAGGGAGATAGGCCGCCTCAAAAACAACCGGCTAATCTGCATTGTGCTTCCTCCGATTGCAAATAACTCGAAGATTAGACCCGAATTTCATACAAGTGCTGCCAAAGTTTAGTGATCTGCTTGGAGAAAGTACACACAAGCACTTAGCCGAATTCGATCTAGTCTGCTCTTGTTTAGTATGTATTTGTGTTGTTTTATTGCATAATTTTGCATATTCTGTAAGTTATTTTCTAGTTTTTTGTTCTCGTTTATTTCGTGTTTTCGTGTGAATTTCTTCACTGGTTGCTTTTATGGTGGATTATGCCAAGTTTTGAAAAACTTGAGCTTTTGTTCGGAAAATCTCGATTTTTAGGTGCTAAGGTAGCGTGGAGCGAAGATGGGCCGTAAAAGATAAACCTGTAAGAAAGGTGAACCCCGCGGACGCGTAAGCCCCGCGACCGAGCAACTTCAGGCTCCCAAGACCCCGCGGCCGCGCGAGTCCCGCGACCGCGCGGGGGTGTTCTCGGCGCAGGAACCCCGCGGGCGCGGGAGCCCCGCGAGCGCGCGGCATTCTTGAACCCCGTGGGCGCGCGACGCCGCGCGGGCGCGCGGGCTGGCGTTTCCCTCTCGATCAGCGCCTTGTTGGCACTTGTTTTTCCCTTCTCCCTCTTGGCATCTTGGACCCAATGAGTGCCCTTCATCATCCATTCCTTTTGCATGAGGATTCTAGAGCTTGGAGTCAATCTAATCTAAAAACTAGGATAATAGGTATTTATTTAACCTAACCCTAGCTTTGTGGACTTTTCCTCCACAAAATCCTCCTCCCAAATCTCTCACATTTAATGTCCATCACTATCACCTTACCACCACCTTTCCTCTCTCCTCTCATCAATCATCTCACCATTGCCTCTCTCTCTCCCTTACGATCTTCTCTCTCTCTCTTATGAAATTGGATTTTGGGGATCAAAAAAGGGGACACCATCAATCATTGGAGGCACTTCTCTTTTTGGATACACATTGACTACCATTCAACACATCATCTTCTCCACCCCAACATCCTCCATTTTTTCTCTACACTACCTTCACTATTTTCTTCACCCTTCCATACTCTCTTCACCATTTTTCACTATCATTTTCACCACCCTTTTTCACTAAAGAGAAGAGGAGAAGGAGGAGAACAAGGAAACCAAGCCAAGGGGGAAAGAAGAGAACGAAAAGACCAACGACGAGCTCATGTGGAAGCTAAGCTCGGAGGAGGTTTATTGTGCACTTTTTTGTATTTCTTGGATTTTTTGTGGGATTTGTTCCAAACTCTTGAAGGATATATAATATTGTAGAAGTTGTTTTCATTTACATTTGATTTATGAAATGGAGTTCTTCTATGATATTTATGTTGTTTTGAGCATGTTTAGTGGCTAATCTCCCTATTAGGGGGTAGAGGATCGATTTGGTTGTGATCTATGCTTGTTTATGTTGGTTGTTGTTGTTGGAATTGTTCTTATTTATGTTTAAGTGCTTGATCATCACTTGAGCATTGGTAGGATTTAGGGGATTTCTTGATTGTGAACCTAACTCCGGATTTAATTCCTTCGATACTAGGTGCATGGGCTCCTAAACCTAGTTTGTTTGTCTCATTTTGCATGGTATAGCTAAGAGAAGTTTAACGGATATCCGTGACTTTAATAGACGTTAAACTAATTGGATGGGTCTACCATACTTGTGAGATTTGCATTATCAACTTAAATAAAGCATAGTAATCAACCATTGAGAGAATCTACACCCTAATACCTTAATCAACTTAATTCCTCTAATCTTCATTTCCATTTTCTTGTATTTAAGTTGTTATTGTCTGTTTTGTTGATTGTTCATTTAATTTCTAGTTTAAATCTCCAAAATCTCTTGATTAGAATGTTTAGATTGCATTTTAGTTGTCTTGTCGAAAGCACGTGTAGCCTATAGATAGTTCTTTCTCGTAAAGTTTTCCTTGAGAGATCGACTCGGGTTAAGCTCATCGCTCCTACAATTGACCCCGTCCAATTGCAGGTGTGGTCCTCAGTAGTGTCTAGTGAGCATAAACCGAAAATTATAAGTGTAAGTTTGGACCTAAACAGCTCTACTCTTCGTCCTCAAGGTTTTTCTGCTGATAATCTGAGGCTGCTTATTTTTTCTCATACTTTGCAAAACAGGGCTAGAGACTGGCTATTTGATCTTCCATCTGGTTCGATCATCACTTGGAATAAGTTGGAATGACAATTTCTGCGCAAGTTCTTCTCGGAGTCCAGAGCTACAAACTTGAGAATGGCGATTAGCAGCATCAAGCAGAAGCAGAGTGAGAGCTTGGTGGATTACGGGGAGAGATTCCAATAAATGTGCCGCAAATGCCCAGATCACGGGTTCTCTGATTATCAATTTCTGACCAATTACTTATACCGAGGGATGTCTACTTTTGACAGGAAAATTATTAACGTTGCTAGTGGGGGTTCTCTCACAAACAAGACACTAGCCGAGGCCAAACAACTGATAATTAACATGGTTTCTGGAGGTCAACAGTATAAAGATGAGGATTACGGTAGGTATCGACCTGTGAAAGGAGTTGAGCGACCTGAGAGTTCCAGTGTCAATGAAAAGATCGATGATCTGACTTCTCTAGTCTGAGGGCTCGCTGCAGCACACACTCCGACTAGCCATTGAGGCTTGTGCCTAGAGAATGGGCATCCTACTGATGCTTGCCCAACTTTGCAAGATTCTCCACCAGAGCAAGCCTGATATGGATCTGGTGATGTACAACAAGATGCTCTGAGACGGAAGAGGTATGATCCATATTCCAATACCTACAACCCAGGCTGGAGGGACCACCTGAATTTTGGCTGGAGACAACTCAATCAAAAAGTGCCCGGAGTTTTGCCTCAGAGGTAGCCGCCGAGTGGTCAATATGGGCATACTGACAAGTCTGCACCCAGTATGAGTGAAATCATGAAGTGTCTGGAACAAAGCAGTACCCTCGTGAACAATCTGGCGCAGTGCCAGAAAGCATTCTAGCAAGAAACACAAGCCGCTCTGGGGAGTATGGGCACACAGATCACCCAGCTTACCACTCAAATGAACAAGCTACAAGGGAATCAAGACAAACTTCCTTCCCAAGCTGAGAAAAATCCAAAGAGGAATGTTAGTGCTGTGACCCTTCGAAGTGGGAAAGAGTTGGTCGAATTGGAGGCTAAAAAAGAAAAAAACACGCAGGAAGGGCATACTGCACAGACTAAAAACAATTCTAGTGCAGAAAAAGAATAGTTTGTTACCGAGTCTGCCCATATTGAGATAAAAGATGAAACTAAAATTCCTAATTCTTTGGTTGCAGCACCTTTTCCTTCCAGGTTGGTTCGACATAAAAAAGAGGATGATGAGAAGGAGATCCTCGAGCTGTTTAAGAAAGTTGAAATCAACCTACCTCTGATTGATGCTATCAAGCAAGTTCTCAGGTATGCAAAATTCTTGAAAGAATTATGTGCCAAAAAGATGAGATATGGGAAAGATGCACGGATTAAGGTTGGTGAAAATGTTTCTGCCGTAATTCAAAGGAAGTTACCATAAAAATGTAGGGATCCAGGTATGTTCACTATTCCTTGCATTATTGGCAGTAAGAAAGTTGAAAGAGTCATGTTAGACTTAGGCGCATCCATCAATGTTATGCCTTTGTCTATGTATAAAGATTTACAGTTATGACCTATAAAAGAAAATCGGGTTGTCATTCAGTTAGCCGATAGGTCTAATGCATATCCTCCGGGTATGGTAGAAGATGTTCTTGTTAAGGTTAATGATTTATTTTTCTAGTTGATTTCTACATGACATGGATGACTCTTTTTCTGCACATAGATCATTGATTCTGTTAGGACGTCCATTCATGAAAACAGCAAGAACAAAAATTGATATTGATAAAGGCATGCTTAGTTTTGAATTTGATGGCGATATTGTTACATTTAATATTTTTGAAGCCATGAAGCATGTTGAGGACCCTGAAGCTCTTTTTATGGTTGATATTGTTGATTCTCTAGTTGACGATTTTGTTGAGCACAATTTCAGGGAAGATAAGTTAGAGCAGGTCCTATTTGGTGGAGTGACTAAAGCTGCTGCACGTACAGACGAAGAAGAAACAATCAAGGAGATTATTCAATAGCTATATGCCGTCGATGAGTTTCCGGCTCGAAACCTGCCAGGCCGTATGCCCCTACCGACCAACTCGGAGCTAATTTTGCCATTGCATGTGAAGGCTCTTATACTGGAGTTAAAGGTTCTTCCCGAGCATCTGAAATATGCTTACTTGGGAGAGCAAGAAACGCTGCCAGTCATTATTAGCAAAGATCTAAACACAGAGCAAGAAGAACGATTGGTCGAGTTGCTGAAAAGGCATAAGGGAGCTATCGGTTGGACTTTAGCCGATATTAAAGGGATCAGCCCCGATATGTGCATGCACCAAATTTTTCTTGAACCGGATTGCAAGCCCTCTCGAGATCCACAGAGAAAATTGAACCCGGTGATGAAAGAAGTGGTTCTCAAAAAAATCCTCAAGCTGCTCCAGCTAGGGATTATTTACCCAATCTCCGACAGTGTTTGGGTCAGTCTAGTGCACGTGGTACCAAAGAAATCCAGATTCCAGCTTGTCAAGAATGAGAATAATGAATTGATTCTGATAAGGTTGCAAACAGGTTGGCGCGTGTGTATCGATTTCCAGAAGTTGAATGATGTCACACGCAAAGACCACTTTTCCTTGCCGTTCATTGATAAGATGCTCGAACGATTAGTGGGAAAATCCTTTTTTTGCTTCCTGGATGGATACTCGGGCTACTTTCAAATTTTTATAGCCCAAGAAGACCAAGAAAAGACGACTTTCACATGCCCGTTTGGAATGTTCGCTTGTCGGAAAATGTCATTTGGTTTATGTAATGCTCCTGGCACCTTCCAACGGTGTATGATGAGTATCTTTTCAGATTTGATTGAGAGCTGCATTGAGATTTTTATGGACAACTTTACAGTACATGGGGACTCATTCGAGCAATGTTTGGAGCATTTGGACAAGGTACTGCGAAGATGTATTGAGACCGACTTGGTGCTGAATTTTGAGAAGTGTCACTTTATGGTGAAACAAGGCATTGTGCTCGGGCATGTAATTTCTGAAAAAAGGATCGAAGTTGATAGAGCAAAGGTAGATTTGATCGTGAAGCTGCCTTACCAATCGAATGAAAAAGAGATTCGGGCCTTCCTAGGCCACGCATGTTTCTACAGGCGCTTCATTCAAGACTTCTCGAAAATTGCCCAACCTATGACAAAGTTGCTGCAAAAAGATGCTCCATTCATTTTCGATGATAAGTGCAAAGAAGCTTTTGACATGTTAAAAGAAAATCTCACCTCTGCACCTATTATTCAACCGCCCCAATGGGGGCTACCGTTCGAACTCATGTGTGATGCAAGCGACTTCGCTGTTGGCACTGTTCTTGGACAAAAGAATGGGAAACAAGAAAACCCTTAATCCAGCTAAATGCAATTACACGACGACAGAGAAGGAGCTCTTGGCCGTAGTTTTCACATGTGAGAAGTTTAGATCCTACCTTATTGGATCGAAAGTTGTGGTGTACACAGACCATACCGCTCTGAAATACTTACTCTCCAAGAAGGAACCCAACCCTCGCCTCATCCGTTGGGTGCTTTTGCTGCAGGAATTCGATTTAGAGATTAAAGATAAGAAAGGAGCTGAGAATAATGTTGCTGATCATTTGAGCAGACTGCTGACGAAGTCAGATGGTATGCCTATACCGAATGATTTCCCTGATGAACTTTTACTAGCAGCTGCGAATACAGCCCCTTGGTATGCTGATTTGGTGAATTTCCTGACCACTGGGATGTTTTCAAAGGGGACTGAAACTGCAAGGAAGAATAAGTTGAAGAGCCAGGCTAAGTACTTCATATGGGATAATCCCTATTTGTGGAAAACTTGCGCTGACCAAGTAATTCGACGATGCATTTCTGATGATGAAATCCAATCCATTCTGATCTTTTGCCATGCCCATGCGTGTGGAGGCCACTTTGGGCCGAAGAGGACAGCCCGCAAAGTCCTTGATTGTGGTTTTTATTGGGAAACCATCTTCAAGGATGCCTACTACTTTTGCAAGAATTGTGATTGATGCCAGCGCACGGGTAACATCTCTTCACGAAATGAGATGCCTCAAGTTCCTATATTGGTGTGTGAAATTTTTTATGTGTGGGGCATGGACTTCATGGGCCCCTTTCCAAGCTCATTCGGCAATTCATACATCCTTTTAGCTGTCGACTATGTGTCCAAGTGGATTGAGGTCAAGGCTACACACTCTAATGATTCCAAGGTGGTTGCTAAGTTCCTCAAGTCTAATGATTCCAAGGTGGTTGGTGTTCCTCGAGCTATCATCAGTAACCAAGGCACGCATTTTTGCAACCGAACTCTGGAGGCCGCTTTCAAGAAATACGGAGTTCATCATCGAGTTGCCACCACCTACCATCCTCAATCCAACGGACAGGCTGAAGTTTCGAACAGGGAGATCAAAAACATTCTGGAGAAGACAGTGAACCCGAATCGAAAGGATTGGAGCCTACATCTGGAGGATGCCGTATGGGCATACCGCACAACATATAAATCTCCTATCGGGATGTCCCCTTACAGGTTGATTTTCAGAAAGCAATGCCACCTCCCTGTGGAGCTGGAACATCGTGCCTTTTGGGCTGTGAAACAGTGTACTTTGGATCCCGCAATAGCAGGCCATGAAAGGCGGTATCAATTGCAATAACTAGAAGAAATCCAATTGAAGGTTTATGATAGTGCCAGTTCGTACAAAGAGCGTACTAAGTTCTTGCATGTCAAGTACATTCGGCGAAAGACTTTTGAAGTTGGCCAAAAAGTGTTGTTTTTTAATACTCGACTCCGACTCATGTCGAACAAGTTGAAGTCCTGTTGGATAGGTCTTTACGAAGTTATGAGTATTAGCCCTCATGGCGCGATCGAGATTCAAAGTATTGCCACTCAGAAGCTGTTGAAAGTGAACGGCCAGTTGCTCAAGCCATATTTTGCTGGGCTGGAGCTCTACAATTTTGACGGGGTCGACTTAGCAACCCCCACTATTGCAACTTGATCATATCTGCTCCCGTCGAGCCTCCGATGATAAACAAAGGGTGCTTCTCAGGAGACAACCCGTGCTCTCTTTCTGTTTTCTTTTAATATGTGTTCTTCTTTCCTTTTTCTTCTTTTTTATTCTGTGTTCGTTTTATTTTTCTTGCTAATTTTCTCTTTGTTTAAATATCTTGTTTGCTTCTCGTATATTATTAATAAAAAAAGAGAAAAAAAACAAAAGAAAAAAAATGGCAGGGCTGTTCTAAGTGTGGGGGGCTAGTTTGTTATTTCCGGGTAAAGAGGGATTAAATTGCAGATATAGAATTGCTAATTTGGGGGTTTTACTTCACATGCCCTAATTGAATTTCAATTTAACCCCCTTTTTCCCTTTGATAGTTTTACCCCCCCCCCCCTCTCTTTTGAATTTATACCGCCCTTTCAAATTTCCACTACTGATTTTCACCGTGCCGCCTCACCTGTCACCATCGACGGCCGCCATGGGTAAGAGATGAGTCTCCAAAAGTTCTGCCAAGGTTGCGATGACTTCCGCCGCACGTGAACCCACACCACCACCTTCTCCGACAGCCTCTGTGCCGCCTCATCAGTCACCATCGCCGCCTCCTGTGGAGATTTCTCCGGTGCCGTCCCTAGCCGCCTCTCCCGTCATATCTCCGCTTTCGGCACCATCGTCTCCACCCTTCCTAACATCTATTTCACCGCCCCCGTTTCTACGTCGTTCCTACCATAGCTCGGACATGGCGAAATCCAATGCCCCTGTAGTCAGCAAGCGCTGGCGCACCAAACTGCCCCTCTACGTCGATCTCGACGTCGGTGCTACCACCTCGCAGCCTCCCGCGACTGCCGCTCTCTCAGCAGAGACTTCCCCTCCGTCTGCGGCTGCCACCACACGTGCTTCACCGCCTCCGTCTGTCACCTCTGAGGTCACCACTTTTCCGGTTTCCTCACCCGAATTCTGTCCCCTGTCATCGGAAATCCCTCTATCCCCTGTCGTGCATAAACCACCATCGCCAGACGTTGAGAAAGGCTCGGAGAGTTCAACCACGCCTTCACCGCCACCTGCACTGCTTGTCCGCCGCACTCACTCCCAGACAGCCCCACCAGATCATTCTGCACCGCCAGTCAATCCTGCCGTGGCTACTCCTTCCTCATCCCGACGCACCTACGTTCAGAGGTCCCCATTTCGGCCACGAGATGAGGTACAACAGCGCGCCAACAGGAATGTTGATCGCTACCTCATTGGTGCGCGTGTTTTTTACTGGGACAATATAGTCGTACTAGGGGTTAATGAGCGCATTCGTGCTCATTTTGCTCATATAGAGTGGTCTGCCTTGTTAGATATTGCATTATCTGTTCATAGGGCGTTGAGTTTGGACTTTTTATCTTCATATGTGTTTGATGCCGCTAGAGAGCTTGATGATGCTCATGCTATTTTATTTACTTTGGGCGGCCGAAATTTTAATCTGTTTGTGAATACATTGAATGTGTCACTTGGTTTTGAGTCTGAAGAGTCTCTGCATGATGAGAGTTATGATTCATCTTACTGTGAGGTCCCTGCTTCGTTTTCCTCATATGTGAATGAGCGGTGGAGTGCTTTGTCTATTGACTCTGAGTTTGTTCCTAGATCTTCTAGGAGTGCACATCTTCGGGATGATGCTCTAAGACTGTGTCACCAGTTCCTTGCTTATACTTTCTTTGGTCGAATTGATGGTTTGAACGTAGTCACTATCCAGGAACTTTTTATACTTGACAACATGTTTTTAGGAGAGAAGTTGAACTTTGGGTCTTGGCTCTGCTGACAGTGGCAATATAGTGCCAACCATTTCCTATGCAAAGCATTTTTAGGGCACTTGATCACTCTGTTAGCACATCGTTTACGTGTTCCTCTTATTGAGCATGTGTTCTTGTCTGCTACCTACTTCTCTCTTGCTGATTTTGCTGCTATGAAGCTACTTTGTGTTAATGCCCAAGGGCAATACCATCTTTCTCGATCGGGTGTCCAAGGCCCGAGTCCTCTTTCTAGTGCAGGTACTACCCCTTCTGCGACCTTGCCTCTTCCCAACATCGAAGCCCTATTTGAGCACTTCACTCAGAGGCTGAAAACATGTCTGGATTCCATCGATGAGCACCTCACCGCTTTGGAGCAGGTCGTGCGCCATTTGGCCAGTTCCCCTTGACTGACAAATTTGCCCTCACTTCCTCTTTTTTTTTTTTGGTTTTATATTTGTTGTGTTTGTGTGAAGTATTTGTCAGCTCCCTTCACTGCACAGTGAGGACATTATGGTGTTTAAGTGTGGGAGGAGACTCTATCTGTTAGAAGTTGGTTATTTTAATAAAAGAATTTTTTTTTTGAAAACTTTAGTGTTTTGTTTGATTTTTGTGAAGTGTTGGCTGCCGGAGATTGGGTGATATGAGGAAGAAGGATTGTGACATGGTTTTTGACTGGTATGATTGGTTGTTGTTTTGTGACTGAAATATACCATGCTCGTATGTGTTCTTGAATGATGAAATGTGCAATTTGATCACTTTTTGATGAGCCTATAAATGTGAAGTTTGAGCCCATGAGCATAAAGATTATCTAGAAAGCTCAGTTCCTTATGATGAGTGTGTCGGATTTTGACTACTTGATACTTGATTTGCCTTGTTGCCATAACTTCACTTATCTTGAGTAATTACATGAAAATGATTAAGGCATGTAGGATTCACCTAAGCTTTGGCTTGAAGAAAAATCCTCGCCCTTAATTTGACCATAAGTGAGCCTGTTTGAGCCTGATTCCTAATTTTTTTTATGTTAACAGCCACTATACACTTAGCCTAAGCTTGTTTTTGGCCTGTTTGTTGTCTCTGAAAGCATACAAGTATTCTCATGGTTGTTAGAGCTGCATCGAAAAGAGAGTTGGTGCTGGAGATGGAAAAGAAGTGGTTTGCTATTGTCCTATTCCAAAAAAGTAAAAAAAATAATAAAAAAAAGTAAAAAAATAGAAAAAAAAGAAGAAAAAAAAGAAAGAAGTAAAGCTTCATAAAAGAAAAAAAAGAGAAAATTGAATAAGGAATAGGACATTGAGAGGTTGAAGGGGCTGTATTTGATGATGAATTTTTTCCCCATTTTGATTTATTTTGGAAGAACCAACATTATACTTGAAAATGATTGAAATGTTGCAGCTGGATTCTAAAGAAGTATGCATGAGGTGCTTGCATGTTTTGTTTCATTGAGCCCCTTACCCAGATTTATCCTACCTCTGAACCCGAGCCCAATTACAACCTATGGAAAAGACCTTTTGATTCATGCTTGATCTTAATTATTGGTGATTCTGTTGACATACGGGCAAATCTATGTTGAGATTAGCAAATCACGACTTGTGTGAATTTTAACAAAATCTGTCCTTACCTTTTTTAGAGACATTGAGCGAATCATGATGAGGCTGGATAAATTTGCACATTTTTTACTTGAATGAAGAGCATGTGTGTGTTTCATGAAACAAGATGAGACAGTGGTTTGTGGTTGATGATGTTGCAATCCTGACTTTGAATATTTTCAGTCTAAGGCAGCCAGCACTCATTTTGTATTTTCTGTTTAGAGTGTTTCTTTTGTTTAGATATGCTCGAGGACGAGCATTGTCTAAGTGTGAGGGGATTTGATTGGGCTAATTTTGTATATATCTTTTGGGCCAAATTGATATGAATTGTTAATGTTAATTGTCGTATGATTGTGTTTTGTGGAAAGAAAATGTGTTTTGTGAGTCTTGCTGGCAATTAGCACAAGTTTGGAGGAATAGGCCACTTTTGAGATATTGCAGTCAAGTGTGAACGAAGCCAAAACTGGAAAAATGTGAAGCCCAGGCCGTATGGGCATACTAGAGGAAAGGAGGGCCGAGAACCTAGACCTGTGCGTGAATGATTTGGGCTTGAGCGTGGGTTTCGCTTACTTTATGGGCATGGACGCGACTGCGAGAGTTCCAGCCACCTTTAGAGTACTTGTTTTGTTAATTTCCTAGTATGGATTGATTTAGGACTTTATTTCCTTAATTAAGACTTGGTATTTTAGGATAGTTATATATAGATTAGGATTTATCTTTTGCCATATTCCAGATTTTGCAGCGAGAGCTAGAGACGTGTTCTAACAATCATTATTCATCTTCTTCGTTATTTTCATGGTGTTCTGTTTTACGATATTTTGGAGTTCTTATTTAATTATACAATCAAGCTAGACTCGTTCTTATTCCGGTAAAGATTAACGAAGCCCTTGCATCGCTATACTGTGAGATCTAATTGCTTTTCTATTTTGATTAATTACATGCATCTATTGTTCTCGGTGTTTAAAGACGAACCTGCTAGGTAGTTGTAAATATTTAGTAGATCGGAATTAATTAGTAGCCAATTAAACCGGTCATCCGTAATTATGGTTTAAGTTTAATTAGTGGTACAACGGTTCTTCAGAATCGAGAGAATAACAGTCTTAATTCAACGGTCCTGTGTTAGAGTCTGTTAGTTTTGAATCGGGTTTCTCTAGTTCTTAATGTTGTCGGCTCATTAAACTTATAGAGTGTCTTTTACGGTTGTCAGTCGATTAGGGAAATAATTGGTGAAGTGTCTTCTTGGTTATCGAGAAATTACAGAGAAAATAGGTTGCCTCAGTAAGTGTCTTCGGTGGCTATAACTGATTTGTATGTGTTAATTGAAATTATTTTTGCATCAAGGATCGGTTTAGCTAAGCTAGAGTGGAGTTAATCGGAAACCGAAATATTTCTCGTAATCTGTTAAAATCCTTTTCTCTGTTTACTTGTTATTTTCGTTTATTTTATTTTACAACAACAAAACCCGTTTGGAAAGTTTGGTTCTGCAGATTGAAGGTTATGAGTAATTCTCGTCGGTCCCTTGGGAGACGATCTTGCTTGCCGCTATTATGTGCAGTGTGGGCATACCGACTGCTGGTCAGATTATTTTTGGTGTAAAATGACTCGCCAAATTTTGGGACCGGGTGTCCACCATTTTTTAGTCGAGAAACTTTGCCACCACAAACTTTTTAGTTCTGGTATCCTCTGTTTTGTATTTCTTTTCTAATGCCTCCCATAATTCTTTCGCACTAGTTACATTTCTGTACACAGAATATAAGCTATCTGCTAGACCATTTATAACATAATTTTTACAAAGAAAATCTCCATTGATCCATTGATCATATGATGTTCGTTTGTTGACGTGTGACTCATTTTCAGCAATCACTAGAATGTCTTCTTTGATGTAGCTTGCAACTCCCAAGGTGGTCAGGTAGAAGAGCATCTTTTACTGTCACCTCTTGAAGTCCAACCCGGAGAACTTCTTCGACTTCTCAGCTTGGCTATGGGAAATAGTCCTCGTGGATACAATGGCAGTTGACGATGTCACCATTCCAGTAAAGGTAATTGATGAATTAAGTTATTTGTCTGGAAGCCCACGTATGTCCAAAGTCCAATTGCCAAGATCCAAGTCCAGGGACGAGCCGAGCATAGGCACGGGCACAGGCTCGGACACGGGCGGGCGTGCGCGTGTAGGTTCATGGCCCACATCCTTATGCACTTAGATATTACACTTAAATATTAATACACTTAAATACACATCTTAACTAAGTTAAGAAATCAATGTGGATAATTAAATGTGCTTTAAACACATTTTCCTACATACCATAAATGCCCAATCGTGTGACTGATTTCAACCATTTATTTTTCACTCGCTGAAAATTGTATTTGAGAAAATAAAAATACTACAATTATCTACTACAAGCATAGACCTATCATAAACTATTTAATTTCTCCAAAATTAAATAACCCGGTCACCAAAAATCGGATAAAATGAGTCACGGCTCAATTTATTATATCCATTTTTCCAACAACGCATTCAATAATCAGGTAGAACATAAAACATTTTATTCAAATATTCATTTTTTCATATCATGCTCCTAGAATTTACTAACTCAAATAATAGGTAAGTTTAAATAAACACACCTCAATCACAGTTCTGAGGGTGGGGCAGCATCTTGAGGTATGTTTTTCTGATCTCCTTGGAGATCAATGTGTCTTACACAAAGTCGATTATCGACTTAGCAATCATACCAAATTTTCTAGAGCTTAAAATAATCTAAATAGAAAACCCTCTTCTCTCAACTACTTCTCGATACATATTGCATGGCTTTTTAGAGACCTATCCTTAACTCGACATATAAGGGAAATATTTTTAAAATATTATTTTGATGCTATCCAGACCAAGATGTTGGACATACATGATACTTTGTCGACTCCCCCTTTTCTTGAAAACTACCAGATCTATACACATATTTTTTTACTTGACCAAAACTTATGAAATTAAGCAAGGATGATCCTACACACACGAGGACTAAAGAATAAAAATTTGAGAATTTTTTTGATAACACATGCTCTTCTTTTAAAATTAATCATTCTTAAGCAAAAATCGAGAAATTCAAATATTCAATAAAAATCTCCAACAACATGCTTTCAAGACATAAAATATTATTTGAAACAACATTCCAGTTCAAACTTTTTCAATTTAGGGCCTTGAAAGTATCCAAATTTAAAAATTAAGAAAAAAATGATAAGAATTGGACAGAGATGAGCCCACGGAAGGTGGCGGATAGCAGCGGCAATGTGAGCAGCTGCTTGCAGTGTCTAGAGGTGGCGCGACAGCCTTCCAACGATGATGACACACTCTGGTGACTTTCTGATGGCCAAAGGGGGCTAGTGTGCTCGCAACCCACTCCTCGTCAACTCCTTCTCTCTTGACTCACATTTTCTCTCAATTTTGAATTACAAATGAATGGATAGTGTGAAGAAATGGAGAGAGGAAGTGCTCTTATTATAGGAAAATTTTCAATGGACTTATATCATTTTTCTGGAATATCCAATCAAACACTTTTTAAATGTGATTACCTTTTGAAATGGATCCAAAGTTACTGTTCATAAGTTACTTTATCAACATTATTGATTTCGAGGGTTCATTTGACTTCCGTTCGAAAATCAAAAAATTCCAACGGCTCAGTGGCTCAATTCCTATTGAACGTACCTAAAACGGTACTTTGATTATGTCATTTGATATTCAAACGAAGAAAGATTCTTTTTAAATAATGAAATTTAAAGGCGTGACTTATATCTGTTTTACTTTATTTAAAGTTCAAAGTTTCTCTTACAGATCCCTAAATTTAATTAGAAAGCTCCTAAAATTATTTCGAAAATGTGGGGTGTTTAACGCGTTGTTTATTAACAGAATAGTGAACCACAAGTGGACAATACTATTGTAATATGCATTGAGCAAGAGTAATGTATTTCACAAAGGCTATTATTCCTATGTTTTCAAACACAAACTATTAATTGAATATCTAGACTCTAAATATAAAAGGTAGAGATAAACTAAAAAGAAATAAAACTAAGTCTCTTATATTATAGAAATGCAGATTCTAGGGAATGAGAAACTCAAAGCAAATAAATCTAAAATTCATTGACTCATGCAACATGATTTAATCTTTAAATTATCAATAGTGGACTATCATTAGACTATTATCAGGTTGTTGTTTAAACCATATACCATAACATAGAATTAATGAGCATGCACTTCATGTAGTCAGTTGTTTACACATGTCATTACTCACAATTAATTACACAAAGATTTATTAAACCCTATACAATATTTGTTCACGTGATTAACTCTTCTAAGCGCACACATCCTGAATTCTATCTTTCTATCAATTAATTATTTTCTAGTGATTATATCTAATTAATTGACTAGTATACATGAATGTGGATCGGACACTCATACAAGATTAAAAAAAATCATAAAAAACAAGCCCGAGTGATAATAGATGAAGAAAAAAGTTAAATCAGATAAACAAAATACATAATATTCCACACCCTAAAATCTAGCTATAAATAAATAGCAAAACAAAGAGTTGTGATGTTCATAGCAAATTCAATAGAAAAAACCCGTAGACATATGGAATCCAACTATTTTTGTCTTCTTTGTTGTGGCATCCTCTCTAGCAACCTTGACATCTCATTGTAGGAAGATGACAAACCTCCAACCATCTTCTCTATTCTCTAATGATATAATATGCTATGGGGGTGTGTAGGAGTGTATAGAGATTATGCATTTTTATCTACCAAGAACAATATTTAAATAGGTAGGGTAAAAATTCTAATTGAAGAGAGAAACTTGTCAATTCGTGGAATTTTTAGGGCTAGGTTGAGTGGTCGTGGATCGACTAGCACCACTCGATCCAGTGTGGGTATTTCTGCACATGATCGACCTAGGTTAAAAGAGCTGGATCGACCCAAGCATTCACAGTTTGTACATGCCCGGGTCGACCGCACTATGTTGGGTCGATCGGGGACGGTTCTTCGCCGGACTTTGAATTTTCACAAGCTTTGCTCTTTTAATCCCGTCCAATATACTTTAATTAAGTAATTAATTATGCCCAAAATCCTAACTGGATCATCCTTTAGCTCTCTAATTAGATAGTTTTGTATCAAATAATCAATAAAATCACTATTATTATTATTATTATTATTATTATTATTATTATTATTGTTATTATTATTATTATTATTTCAAAACTAACAAATACATCAAAAAATCCAAATGATAACTAATTAAGCACAAAATCTATAAAAATCACAAAACTTAGTATTCTAAACATCATCAATTCATAGCCTAAAGTTATGCAAAATACACAGTTGTCAGTGTTACATTTGCAAAATAGCAACATTAAAAAAAATCTATACTATATAGCCAAGTTTACTTAGTATGTATAGATGACTCAATATTAATGAAAAGAAGTCGTTTTATTATTAATACAATGTGAGGAATATATACAAGGCATTGGAAGGGTCTAAATAATTACACAATCATACAATATATGTAAATAACTTTAAATAAGGGAAATCAGAACGTGAAAAGCCGGATGATCCTTAATACGCCCCACAAAATTGACGTGCCATCAACAACAAAAATTTTGGAGTGCAGGGACTCAAAATGAGAATGTGGAAGAACCTTAGTGAGCAAGTCGACAAGTTGATCAACTGTGCTGACATAGGAGACCCTTTAAAGCAAGATCACAAACAAAATGTATGTCGATTGCAATGTGCTACATACGGGAATGATGGATAGGGTGAAGAGCAAGGCATGTGGCGTCATGCTGTTGCAGAGTAGGTATGACATGGCCTGAAGGGGAATGCACAGCTCATTGAAGAGATGCGTGATCCATCCTATCTCAGAGACAACAGAGGCGAGGGAATGGTACTCAACCTCAGTGGAAGATCGAGCGATGTTTGTAAGCTTGTGAGATCTCCAGAAAATAGGATTTTTGCCAAGAAAAACAATGTATGCCGAAGTCGACTTGCAATCTCGGGAGTCACCAACAAAATCAGAACCCAAATAAACGGTGAGGCGGGGGTTGAAAAAAGGTGATGAAGAATAATGACATGGTGAATTGTGCCCTTCAGGTAGCCAAACAAACACTTGACCTCAACCCAATCAAGACCCGAAAGAGAGAACATATGTTGAGCCAATTGATTCATAGTGAAGGAGATGTCAGCGCGAGTAAAAGCAAGATATTGTAGGGTTGAATCCTTCCTTAGTTGAGCCAATTAGGTTTAGACGGTTTTGTTTATTCGTTTGAGTAATTGATTTTTTTAATTCAGTTAGTGTGTTTATTTGAGTCTTTGGAGTAGGGTTAAATCCTTCCTTAGTTGGCGTCTTCGATTCTAGAAGTCTTCCGCGCGTACTCGTATCCTGTACAATTTATCCGGGTTAGATCAGGTAAGCACTTTGGCTTGTGCAATAATCAATAAAGATATAATGCCAATAAGGAAAATCTAGTTTGCCAATGTTGTAAGGGCGAAGCTAAGGAAAATAGATGCAGCTAAATGTGTATAGCTTGAGATAATTAGGAGGTTGCTGGAGCAAAATCTCAAAAGGGCTTACAGAATCTGTGGTGAGCAATGAAATCTAGTTGATGAGATAGGTTGTAGTTTGAACCGTGAAGGCCCTAAATTGTGGTGGAAGATGAGCATGATGAAGCAACTATGTAGTTCAGAAACGCCATTTCTGTTGAGGAGTGTGTGGTGTCATAGTTAGCCAACATATGCCATGTTCAAGTAAATAAGGTTTTAATGCCAGAAATTCATCACCATTGTCAGTGTAGAAATGATGAATTTGTGAGTGAAACTGCTTTTCAACTAAAGAATGAAATTGGTGAAATAACGACTATATAAATCAATTGGAAGCAGAAGATAACGATAATCATCAACTGCAATAGTGGGCGTGGCCCAAACATCAAAATATAAATAGTCTAAATGACGAGTAGCAATAAAAGAAGAATCCTCAAAAGGTAGTCTGTGAGTGTTGCTCACATTACAAGAAACACAATCCGCATCCAAAAGACATTTCTTGACCGAAACAGATAAATTAAATTTAGATAAAATCCCAAAAACTCATTCTTCTCAATGGGTTACCAAGATAATCATGCAAGTGGTGAGGTGTTGTTTGAACTCCATTAGTAGTTGTCTTCGACTGAGAACTCGTGATTGGAGCAATTAAGCTATAAGACCCATTACTGAATAGCATGTGATTCAGCACAGCCCATGTGGTGGGATCCTTAATAAAAATAATAATATGAAAATAATTCCACAGAAATTGCATTAGCCTTAGTAAACTGATGAACATAGATCAAGTCCCGAGTAGCACGAAGAACACAGAGAGCATTAGTCAAAGTAAATAAGTAAGCAGGAGTTCGAATGTAAGATGTACCCGAATGACTAATAGGCATACCATTACCATCAAGTATTTATATTTTATCAATGTCGTCATATTCTGAGTAGATAGATAAATTACCAAGATCGTTAATAATATTGTAAGAGGAGCTGGAGTCCATAACCCAAGAGTTAGGGCTCGGATGGTAAGTTGGAGATTGAGCCATAAGCGCCGACGGCTAGGAACGCCTACAATATGGGGTTGTGTGGCCTTGAAAACTACACAACTAACAAATAACATAATTGTGAGAGTTGTCTGAATTGGAGTTGTGCCTACAACCACCATAACCGTCGCTTTGGCTACTGCTGCCTCAGCCACGGTAGTTGTCGAACTGGCCGCGTCCGCCACTGGTGAGGTAGCCAGAATTGGATCTAGTGGGAGAGAAAGAAGAGTGCGACTTTGCTATGTTCGCGGTCATAAGAAGCTGTGTCAAGTCCATCTCAAGTTGTTTGAGGTAGAGCTCGTGCTCAATAAGGCAGTCTTAATGTTCTTCAAAATAGAAGAGAGATTCATGGGTGCGGACGGCACTGACGATCTCACGATAGGCTAGGCCGAGATCGTTGATGATGTAGAGTGTCAGATCATCGATGGAAATGTCGACATCAATGAGACCGAGCTCGTCAGCCATGGTTTTGATGTTGTTGATGTATTTGGAGACAGGGTAAGAGCCGGTCGATGCCTTAGAAAAAGAAGTTTTGAGATGCATCACGTGGGCTCGTGACGTGTTTGCAAAAGCATAAGTTAAAATCGACCAAGCGTTGGCGGAGGTCGTTGTGATGGACAGCAGCAAAAGGATATCAACAAGGACCGACCTGAGGATGGCATGAAGCAAGAGTTGTGACACACTATTTATTAACAAATAAACGTACAACAAGTACACGGTGTGTTTGCAATATATAGATGAGCAATAGTATCGTATCCCACAGAGACCGTTATTTACCAGTTCTTATTCTCAAGTACATAATTAATATCTAGATACAAAGCATACGGATAAAGGAAAATATAACTAAAGAACGTAAAATAAAGACACAATAAATAAAATACTGAAATAAACAATTATAAGAAAAACCTAGGCATTAGGGAAATTGGATTTATTATATCTTTTAACAATATTTATTGAGTCTCTCAACCAGACTACTGTTCTTAATCTATCAATGGTGGGGGATCACTAGTCTGTTATCAAGTTGTTGTTTTAAGGCATATACCGTAACATAGATGTACTGAGCACTTCACTGCGGTCGGTTCTTCACATATGTCATTACTCCTAATCTAGCACACGGAGATCTATTCAACCCTATGTTATACTTGTTCACTTGGTCGGTCCTTCTAAAGACACATAATCTTATTTCTATTTTTCTATCATTAATTATTCTCTGATCAGTACTTCAAATTAACGACTAGCATGCATAAATAGTGATCAAGCATTCATATAAGATATGGAATAAATCATAGAAATCAAACCCTGAGAGATAGCAGGAAGAAAAAGTAATCAACTCATAAATTAAAATCCATAAGTTCCAATCTCTAAATCCCAGTTATGGAATTAGTTATACATAATTAAATAAATAAACAACAATAAAGTTTTGGTGTTCATGACAGAAAAGATAAAGGAACCGAAGAATAGCAAGTAATCCAGCGGCTTTGTCTTCTCTGCAATGGCACTTCTTCTCTAACAACCTTGTCGTCTCCTCTTGAGTAGATGACAAATCTCTCTCTTCTTGGATGTTCTCTCACTTGTATCGGACGTCTCTTGTGCTCTCTTTTGTGTTTCCAACGTATGTTTTTCTTGTGTATCAAAATGGGAGCTTTTATATGTAGGTTAAAAATCCTGAATTGGAGTGAAAAATTACATTCCTGTGGACCCGTACGAGTGGGTCGACCAAGCTAGTTGGATCAACCCAGAGCCCTATTTTTGCACAGGGTCGACCCAGGTGAGCTGAGCCAGGTCAGCCCACCTATGTGTAAATTACACTGGGTCGGGTCGACCGAGCCTCTCTGGGTCGACCCATCCCTGATTCGAATTGGGCTTCGAATTTTTTCGAGTTTTGGTTATTTTATCCAGTCCATTAGGCTTTAATTAAGCATTTAATTAAGCCCAAGAGCCTAATTAAACACCCCTTCAACTCTTCTTGTCCATGTTCACTGGTTTTGCTTCAAATATGCAATGAAATCACAACAGTTACTGCAAAACTAGCAAACACATCAAAAACTCCAAATGATAACAAAATAAGCACAAAAGCTATATAAAATACACAACTTCACATAATAAAGAACATCAATTCATATACAAAAGTTGTGTAAAATACACAGCTGTCAAGTTGGTCTTGTCGAAACCATCAGGACGACGCGGTGTGTTATTAACGTACCTGAAAAGGTCCAGGTCGTTCAAAAAAATGCATAGATGAGTGCACCATGAAGGGTAGTTTATTGTGGTGAGGATAATAAGCAAGTGGTGATGAGCCATGATTGTGATGTGACCCGGTACTCAATGACCAACGAGACACAAAAGACGCGGAAGCAAAGGAAAGAAACTACGTCGATTATGAAAGGATTCTATACTCGAATAACTAGACAACTAAGACTCAATTAAAAATACCTAGACAATGACACACAAAATAACACAAATCCAAATAGAAATAGGGATGTTTTGGACGAGTTTATGGGCGGCTTGGATGAAGGTAATTTGATGGTGATGAAATGGGTTTAGAGTGGCTAGAGTAGATAGGATATGATAGAGGTTCGAAGGACTTACGGTATAGATGGAAAACATGATGAATTTATGCTGAATGAAACCGAACCCTTGATGATCGACACACGATCAGGTCTTGATGGCTTGGGAGAGACACAAACGTTGGTTAAGGATGTAGGATGTCGTTTGATGAAGGTCGAAGGTGGCAGTGTTGAGAATCGCAACCCGATTAATCCCCGGCGTATCTTGTACGACGAAAACGAATCTCTAAGTTGTTCTTCATAGCGAGTTCATCCTAATTCTTCGTATGAATTAGAACGTTCCCTTGATGTAAGACTCAAAGTTTTCTAGGCTTCAAGAATGATAATTTTCAAGAAAAAACAATCAAAAGCTTTAAACGGTTGAGACACAAATTGAATGCAAAAGCAATTTTAATCAATAATGTCTAAAATATCAAAGTAACATGGTTCCCCTATTTATAGGGCCTATTATGCACGAAAATAACTAATAAAAAGGCCTAAAAATCTGATCCAAAAGGATCTCTAACTATACTATAGAAATACCTAAACTAGAATTCTATTCAAGGTAGGAAATTGCCTTAAATACAATTCTAGTCAAACCTATGATATTATGAATGAAAATTACACTTATTAATTAATTAAAAACTGATCTAAACTATAGTCTAAAGTAATTAAATAAATACTATAGTCTAGATAAAAATCAACCCTTTAATTAAATTAAATCAAGGGCGAAAACAACTCCATGCACAAATGCACTTCTTCTTGCTCTCTTCTTCAACTCTTCAAGTTATATTCTCCATGGTATGATCTTGATCTTCATTAGTTAATAAATTAACTAAAGTATGGCTGCACTTTGCATCTTCTAATTCCTCAAACTTCTTGCGAATCATCACTTGGAAATAACCTTGTAATTTCTTCGCTCGAAGTCGCGTCATTGGACCTTTGAATTGCAGCTCGGGTTCAAGGCCTTCAATGCCTTGCATGGCTTCATCATTCCCCCCCTGCTGAAGAGAATTCATCCTTGAATTTGGATCATCGTCGAGATCGAACTCATCTGTAACAAACGGAGATAAATCAGCAACATTGAAAGTTGAAGAACATTTATACTCACCGGGAAGATCAATGCGGTAAGCATTGTCGTTTACACGACTCAGAACTGTGAAAGGACCATCTCCACGTGGTGACAACTTGGACTTTCTCAGATTTGGAAACCGTCCGGGACTCAGATGAATCCAAACGCGATCACCGGGCTGAAATATCACTTGCTTGCATCGCACGTTTCTGGAGGCGGCCGTTTGCTTCCCTTTGTGTTCAATGCGAGCACGCACTCTCTCATGCATCTCCTTAACTTGCTCAGCTCTTCTCAAACCTTTAACACTTGTTAGATGCTCAACAGGTAAAGGTAACAAATCAGTAGGCGTTAATGGATTAAATCCATAAACAACCTCAAAAGGAGACATATTAGTAGAAGAATGTACCACACGATTATATGCAAATTCAGCGTAAGGTAAACACTCTTCCCAAGACTTCAGATTATTTTTAATTAAGGACCTAAGTAGTGTGCCTAAAGTGCGATTCACAACCTCAG
The DNA here is from genome assembly GCA_026008535.1 of Perilla frutescens. Taxonomy (NCBI): domain Eukaryota; kingdom Viridiplantae; phylum Streptophyta; class Magnoliopsida; order Lamiales; family Lamiaceae; genus Perilla; species Perilla frutescens. The sequence goes on from BRKX01000002.1 coordinate 51,265,577, forward strand.
TTTGACCATCGGTTTGTGGATGACATGCAGTAGAAAACAACAATTTAGTCCCTAATTTTCCCCACAAAACTCACCAAAAGTGTGCTAAAAACTTGGAATCCCTATCACTAATAATAGTTTTAGGAATATCATGTAATCTAACTACATGCACAAAGAACAGATTGGCAATATGCACAGCATCATCAATTTTTCTACATGCAATGAAATGCGCCATTTTAGAAAAACGATCAACGACCACAAAAACAGAATCCTTACCCGATCTAGACCTAGGTAATCCTAAGATAAAATCCATAGATAAATCAATCCAAGGTGAACTAGGGGCAGGCAGGGGCGTGTGTAATCCAAACGGATGTGAAGTAGACTTAGACCTATGGCAAGTAACACATCTACTACACACATGCTCAACATCTCTTCTCATATGCGGCCAATAAAAATGCTCATGCAGCATGCTTTATGTTTTATTCACACCAAAGTGACCCATTAAACCTTCCGCATGCGATTCTAACACAAGTAGCTCACGCATAGAACAACTAGGAATGCATAACTGCGAACCACGAAATAAAAATCCATCATGCACGAAAAATCCATCAAAAGACTTAGACTTTTTCGAACACTCATCAAAAATCGAAGCAAAGAATGGATCACATGCATACAGACTCTTAATCGACTCAAAACCAAGCATTCTAGCATGCATTAAATTCAGCAACGTGTACCGTCTAGATAGTGCGTTGGCTACATCATTGTCTTCTCCTTTCTTGTATTTGATGATGTACGGGAAGGACTCGATGAACTCGACCCATCTCGCATGCCTCTTGTTCAGATTTTGCTGCCCTTTCAAATGCTTTAAGCTCTCATGGTCCGTGTGAATCACGAACTCCTTTGGCCACAGATAATGCTGCCACGTCTCCAATGATCTCTTCAATGCATACAACTCTTTGTCATAGGTAGAATAACGCAGAGTTGCACCATTCAATTTCTCACTGAAGTAGGCAACTGGACGATGTTCCTGCATCAAAACAGCACCAATACCTATCCCAGAGGCATCACATTCAATCTCAAAAACCTTATCAAAATCAGGTAACACAAAACAGGTGCATGACATAAAAGATGTTTTAAACGTGTAAATGCTTCATGTTGTGCTTTACCCCACTCAAACTTACGATCCTTCTTACTTAGCTCAATAAGAGGCGCGGTAATGCTAGAGAAATCGCGCACAAAGCGACGATAAAATCCGGCAAGGCCGTGAAAGGATCGAACCTCTGTGGCTGACTTGGGTGTTGGCCATTCTTCAATCGCTTTGATTTTAGAACGGTCAACCTCAATACCACATACACTCACAACAAAACCAAGAAATACAACCTCATCTAAACAAAAAGAGCATTTAGACAGATTTCCATACAACTTGGCTGATCTCAGAATATCAAAAACACACCTAAGATGTGCTAGGTGCGCCTGTGCATTGTGACTGTAAATCAGGATATCATCAAAGTACACAACTACAAATTTCCCAATCACATCACGCAAAACATGGTTCATTAATCTCATAAAAGTTCTCGGTGCATTAGTGAGACCAAAAGGCATAACTAACCACTCATATAAACTATGTTTAGTCTTAAAAGTTGTTTTCCACTCATCCCCTTCATGCATTCTAACTTGAAAATAACCAGAACGCAAATCAATTTTGGAAAAGACTTTAGAACCGGATAATTCATCAAGCATATCATCTAATCTAGGGATAGGGAATCGATACTTCACTGTTATTTTGTTGATGGCACGGCAGTCCATGCACATTCTCCACTCGTTGTTCTTTTTTGGCACTAGAATGACTGGAACTGCGTAGGGGCTCATCGACTCTCGAATCTGCTTCTTCTCAAGCAACTCTTTCACTTGTCTATCGATTTCCTTGGTCTCTTCAGGGGACGTCCGGTATGCTGGTCGATTTGGCAAGACGGCGCCAGGCTGGAAATCGATCTGGTGCTCGATCCCACGAACTGGAGGTAATCCACTTGGAATCTCTTCCGGGAACACATCCACGAACTCCTCCATAAGTGGCTGCACAACACTAGGCAAAGAAACATCATTAATAGCACTGCTCTTATAAGATAGAAGAACAAAAGGTAAACCTGCTTTTAATGCTTTCTCTACGCCTTTCACTAAAATAAACAAGCTGCGGTTTTGATCTTTCTTTGCAGCTGATCCAGGCGAATTCCCATGCACAAGGGAATCATTGGAGGACGGTTTAGGGGCTGAAGAAATAGTAGTGGAGACCTTCTTGGGGGGTCTCGGTCGATTGGGTACCGTTGGCGACAATCCGGGCTGCGGCGGCGGCCTCTTTTGCTCTCTCAGCTCTAAACCTCTCTTGCATAATTCTCTGATCTTCTGCAACGGCTTTAGGGGACAGCGGCTTGAGTATAGTACTCCGTCCATCTCTCTTCACGATGTACGTGTTTGCGAAGCCATCATGAATCGTCTGTCTGTCAAACTGCCATGGTCTACCTAACAATATGTGTGCTGCATCCATAGGAATAACATCGCAAATAACAGAGTCAGTAAATCGACCAATAGAGAATGAGACACTTACCTGAGCCGTTACTTTGATCTCTCCTCGATCCGTAAGCCACTGCAATTTGTATGGCTTCGGATGCTTGATGGTGGTCAGCGCCAATTTGTCAACTGTATACTGGCTCATGGCGTTGATCACACTCCCACTGTCTATTATCATCGAGCAGGTCTGGTCTTTGATAGTAACATGTGTGAAAAAAATGTTCTCACGTTGATCCGGCTGCTCTTCTTCACGATTGATGCTCAGACTGCGTATAGACACAAGACTAAGATGAGGAAGCTCGGGTTCCTCTTCATCCGAGTCGACTGGAGACGTCTCTGGCTCCTTCTTAGTGTCAACTACGGGCTGGTCCTCATCCTCACTGGCTGACTCGATCTCATTCTGTTCGGTAATGAACAGAACACGCCGGTTCGGACACTGGTTTTGAAAGTGGCCCCAACCTTGGCACTTATGGCACTGGATGTCTCTAGCTCGATTCTAATTGGCACTAGGTGCTGGGTTGGGTGGATTGGGTCGTGTATAGGCTGGTCTGGACGGTGGTGCCGGTGTAAACTCGGGTCTGCGACTGGACTGCGGTGTAGAACGGTCGAAACGCCGCTCGGGCGGTCCGGACTGACCTCGGGGTCGAGTAGGCTCAGTAGAAGGGGTAGAAGATGATGTGGGATTCGTACCTTTGTTCCATGGGGGTCGAACAGGGGCTGAACTGTGGTGCGATCTCCGTCTTCCCTCTCTGAGCTGTCTCTCCACAATTGATGCGTAGTGCACCATCTCTTCTATACTTGTGAAGTTCTTGAGTTCAACTTCACATGCGATGTCAGGATTCATGCCTTCAATGTACCGAATGATGGTAGCATTTAAGGTCTCTTGTTTCCCAACTCTATTCAGGGCAGTCTCAAGCTCCTTGTGGTATTCTTCAACTGATCGGGTCCCTTGCTTGATCCGGGTGAGCTTCTTCTCGAGCTCTCTCTCATAATGTACAGGAATGAACCTGCCACGCAGCAATCCTTTCATCTCTTCCCAAGTATCGATGGGTGGATATCTCTCACGTCGGCGTCGATCCTGCTGCATCTCCCACCATGAGGCTGCGTAGCCTCGAAACTCTAATGATGCTAACTTGACCTTCTTCTGCTCAGGGAAGTCATAGCAGTCGAAGATCTTCTCAACCTTACATTCCCAATCCAAGTACAGATCAGGATCGTGAAGGCCTTCAAACTCTGGGATGCTTATTTTGATGTTGTTCAACAAGCTGTCGGGATTTGCACGTCGGGGTGCTTGTCTGTAGGGCAGACGTGGTCGATCACATCTTTGATATGGATCATACTCAGCCTCTAACTCCTCTGCATAGTAACCATAGTCTTCTTCAGCATCACGATCATAATGATCATTAAACTGCACTTGAGGTTGGCGCCGCTGAGCTTGTGGTGCTCCAGCATTCACCCTGGCTGGCTCGGCTACATGAACTTCTGGCTGACGAGCTGCTTCAGGCTGATGAACTACTTCTGGCTGTTGGACAGGTTGTCCTTGAACTGGTGGTGGTACAGGAATTCGAGCAGCAATAAGCTCGAGTTGTGCCATCATCTTGACCAACGAACTATCTAGCTTATGCTCCAGTTCTTGATGGTGGAATTGGGCATCCCATGGTTGTGGCATCGATGAAGCCGCGTCTGTATGAGAACTAGGTGAAGCAGGTGCCTTATCACGTGTTTTGTTATACCCATCTCTGGATTCCATGCGTACCTACAAACAATGAACAAACGTGAAAGGAAAACAGGGTGCAGGACCTCACAATTCCTCACAATCACTCGTGTTTTCTCTCTGTATTTTACCCCTCGTGTATGCTCTCAAGTATGTAGTGGTGCTCGTGTGAGAGGTGTGTATATGGAATCGACTCTTCCGTTGCTTGAAATCGGCTTCTCTCGAACTTCTGGGGGCGATTTCACCTTGAAGATGATGGAATTTGGCCTAAAAAGCCCTTATGTCATGGCAAAGTGATGAGTGTTGGTTCGTCTCGTCGAGACGTTTCCGGAATGGTATGGTGGAGAAAAATCAGAGGTCGAGAGCAGAAATAGTAGGGAGAAGATGGAAAACCGGGTGTGTTAGGGTAAAAGGTAGGAGAGAAATGAAGAAAGAAGGAAAGAAAAGGATTTGGATATGTATCAATCTATGTGACACAATCTAAATACCTTAATTAGCCTAGACTCTAGAAGGAAAGAACCAAAAATAAAATAAGATATCTAAGGTAGTTACCAAAATCAAAACAAACTAAGAAGGAAACTTCCTAAAAGAAAGAGAATCTAAAAGGAAATAACCAACTATGGATTTGTACCTAAAAGGGAGGTACCAAAATAAAATAGGACACAAAAGGAAATAATGGATATACCTCTTTTTTTTTCTTTTTTTTTTTTTGAATTTTCGGATTTTTTTTTATCCGATTGTTTTTTTTTCTTTTTTTTTGATCGTTTCTTTTCTCTTTTTATTTTTGGTTTTTTTTTGTACGATCTGATCTTTTTTTTTTAAACAATGAACAATACGGAAATTAAATTACAACTCGATAAAACGCAAACAAAATAAACGGGACAAATAAACGGAGTATGGAACCACGAACGATATAAACCGACGTGGCTCTTGATACCAATTTATGATGTGACCCGGGACTCAATGACCAACGAGACACAAAAGACGCGGAAGCAAAGGAAAGAAACTACGTCGATTACGAAAGGATTCTATACTCGAATAACTAGACAACTAAGACTCAATTAAAAATACCTAGATAATGACACACAAAATAACACAAATCCAAATAGAAATAGGGCTATTTTGGACGAGTTTATGGGCGGCTTGGATGAAGGTAATTTGATGGTGATGAAATGGATTTAGAATGGCTAGAGTAGATAGGATATGATAGAGTTTCGAAGGACTTACGGTATAGATGGAAAACACGATGAATTTATGCTGAATGGAACCGAACCCTTGATGATCGACACACGATCAGGTCTTGATGGCTTGGGAGAGACACGAATGTTGGTGAAGGATGTAGGACGTCGTTTGATGAAGGTCGAAGGTGGCAGTGTTGAGAATCGCAACCCGATTAATCCCCGGCGTATCTTGTACGACGAAAACGAATCTCTAAGTTGTTCTTCGTAGCGAGTTCACCCTAATTCTTCGTATGAATTAGAACATTCCCTTGATGTAAGACTCAAAGTTTGCTAGGCTTCAAGAATGATAATTTTCGAGAAAAAACAATCAAAAGCTTTAAACGGTTGAGACACAAATTGAATGCAAAAGCAATTTTAATCAATAATGTCTAAAATATCAAAGTAACATGGTTCCCCTATTTATAGGGCCTATTATGCACGAAAATAACTAATAAAAAGGCCTAAAAATCTGATCCAAAAGGATCTCTAACTATACTATAGAAATACCTAAACTAGAATTCTATTCAAGGTAGGAAATTGCCTTAAATACAATTCTAGTCAAACCTATGATATTATGAACGAAAATTACACGTATTAATTAATTAAAAACTGATCTAAACTATAGTCTAAAGTAATTAAATAAATACTATAGTCTAGATAAAAATCAACCCTTTAATTAAATTAAATCAAGGGCGAAAACAGCTCCATGCACAAATGCACTTCTTCTTGCTCTCTTCTTCAACTCTTCAAGTTATATTCTCCATGGTATGATCTTGATCTTCATTAGTTAATAAATTAACTAAAGTATGGCTGCACTTTGCATCTTCTAATTCCTCAAACTTCTTGCGAATCATCACTTGGAAATAACCCTGTAATTTCTTCGCTCGAAGTCGCGTCATTGGACCTTTAAATTGCAGCTCGGGTTCAAGGCCTTCAATGCCTTGCATGGCTTCATCATATTGGGACGATGGTGGGTGGAGCGGGTGTTGCTGCTGGTGTAGCTGCTAGGACGCTGTCAGGAGTGTTGGTAGCGATCTTAGAAAATAGGATTAGGAGGATCAGAGCTTCTCGGAAGAGAAAGAGGCGATTGATACCATATAGAGGATTCAATATTAATGAGAGGGAGTTTTTTTATGACGACGGTGGGTGGAGCGGGTGTTGCTGCTAGTGTGGCAGCTAGGACGCTGTTGGGAGTGTTGGTAGTCATTGCATAAAATGTGATTAGGAGGATCGACGCTTCTCGGGAGAAAAATAGGCGATTGATACCATATAGATGACTTAATATTAATGAGATGAAGTTTTCTTTTTTTGATGTCGAGAGTAATCCACAACTGCTACCAAGGTGCGCACTAGGTAAACCCCGTCACTTTGTAATAGCCTGCAAACCATACAGAGGAGGTAAACCACACTTAGCAGGCCAGGTGTGATAGACTCACACCTAATGGTATTGGTGGTGGGATTCGAACTTGAAATATTTGACCTCAAGATAACACTACTCCACAATTAGGCCACCCCCAAGGAGATAAGGAAGTTGTTTTATGTATACAAGACATTGGAAAGATCTAAATAATTACACAATATACAATATGTGTGAATAACTTTAAATAAGGAAATCAGAATGTAAGAAGTCGGAGGATCCTTAATAGTATATGGACTATATATATTGCCATTTGAAAGTGAATCTGAGTCTTGCCTAATTCCTTCATATGGGAAAAATGATATTGAATGTGACATGAGTGTTGAAAAGTGGTGTGGTATATTGTATCTATACTTACAATTTTTGTCACCTTCCATTTAAAAATCACATTTTTAACAACATAAAGTACATAGAGACTTTGTTTCTATCAATATTACAAGTGATAATAGGCGCATGCTTAAAATTTATGTTTAGGTTTTTTTGGGGGGAGTTTATAAATGCACCATCAATTTTATTCTTTGCGTTATAAAAGAAAAAATGAATAAATAAAATAATTTTGAAATTACTTAAATAACCTTTAATAAATTTAAGTCTAAACACATTCAATGTGTTTGAATGTCGAAGTTCGAACACAAGGAGGATGTTCGAACTTCAATTTTTGAACCATCTCCATATTTTTCTAAGTATAGGAGTCGTTCAAATTAATATTGTCGAACAACTTGAACTTGTTCGAAATTATTTTTCCGAACAGGTTTTTTTTGTTTTGCTTTAAAGTTGTGTTCGAAAATCGAAGTTTGAACATAGTGATGATGTTCGAACTTCAATTTTCAAACCAACTTCATATTTCTCAATGCAAGTGTCGTTTGAATTAATATTCTCGAACAAATTGGATGTGTTTGAAATTGTATTTCTGAACATATTTTTTTAGATTGAATGATATTAATGTAAATGTGTATGGTGCAAAGAGTAAAAATAATAGTGCATGCAATAAATGTAGCGCAAAAAAGTAATGTTCCCCTTTTTTTTTTCTCCCCTTTCGTACAATTTACTAACACGCGTATTCTCCATTACGCTCAATGAATTTTACCTTCACTCTTGGTTAATTTCGAACCTACCCTCTTGTCAAAATAGTCGAATAATAGCTGAAAAAAGGGACTCTCGTGACTGTGCACGTGAGGCCATGTCTAAAAAGAAAGGGACTGTGTGATTAGGGGTAATAATAAATGAGGGAGGAAAGGTAATTGCGACACTTTCTCTATATTCCTAAGAAAAACTCTTTCACTATGAAACATAAATTTTACTTCTTCCGTGCCCCACAAATGTAATATATTTAATATTATTAAAAAGATAAAATAAAATTAAAAAAATTATCTTACACCCTTATTTATTCATTCAAAAGAAAAGGATTGTTAAATTAAAATAAATAAATATCGATATATTAATAAAATGAAAAATTTAATGCACACCTATTAGGTAAAATGAGTTATAATAGAATAATAAATTGCAATTATGAGATAAATGTAGTATTAATATTTATATTTGATGGATGCATATTATTAAAAGTGAGTAGTTAACTTAGAGAATTTCATTGCTATTCGCAAAGAGGACATTATCAATAATTTAATGATATGACAAAATTAGTGCGGTAAGTGTTGAGCAGGATAGAATTTTGGAGTTAAATTTCTCCCCCTATGCTTAAAGTGGATCATTCAATTCCCATCACATTTATTTGTCAGATAGTTCCCAACTTCTAAATAAGAGGGAACAAAATATTGAGCTTTCAATTTCATTTTAAAAATAAAATTGTTTATAGTTCCAAAAAAGCATAAGAATTCCGACACCTCGCTCCACCTCCCCGCCACGCGTCCCACCGCCCCTCCTCCCCTCTTATATATACACTCATGACAGACCCTCCATTTTCTCTCTCTCCATCTTCTCTCTCATCCAAAAATGGCTGCACCTCTCTTCACATTCCCTCTCTTGCTGTGCATGCTGTTCTCTTCCTCAGCCGCGCACTCGGCGCCGGCACCAGCGCCGGACTGCTCGATCCTGGTGGGGAACATGGTGGACTGCCTCTCCTACGTAACGGCGGGGGGCACGGCGGCGAAGCCGGAAGGGACGTGCTGCTCCGGGCTGAAGACGGTGGTTAAGACAGACCCCCACTGCCTCTGCGATGCCTTCAACAACTCCGCGCAGCTCGGCGTCACCCTTAATCTCACCAAGGCTCTAGCTCTCCCCGCCGCCTGCCACGTCTCCGCTCCTTCTCTCTCCAACTGCGCCTGTGCGTCTCTCTCTCTCTCTCTCTCTCTCTCTCTCTCTCTCGCTCTAGCTCTCCCTTAATGAATTTTCTTTTTATGTTTGAACAGTGAGCACTGGAATTGGAGCTGCTCCAGGTCTTGCACACTTCTAATAAATCTTTATTTTATTTCTCTGCTTTTTCATGTTTGTGTCTCGATGTTATGATTATCCTCCTTTCAATTTTAGTGTTCAAATCAAATTTTCTAATTTATTGGATTAAAATGTGGGCTAATTTTGTAACTTTACTGAGTTTTGAGCTTGGATTCAGTAAGAAGTAAGATGAGCATTTGATTGTAGTTGAGATTCTAAGTGCACATGAAATGAATTAATTTAGGTGAATAGCAAATACGTCTTTGGTGGTTGTTTGTTATATACTAATATTAATTGATTCTCTAAGTGTAATGGAGTTGAAGTCTGGTAACCAAATGTTGGCTTAGGAAAGTTCAAATGCCTAAATTTAGTACAGGGTAAACACGATCATACACATGTCCCCAATGGAACTATCTGCTTATGCTTCAGACCTTACTTGTGAAGGTTGCTGGGCAATGGAAGTTCACAAACATTGCTTAATAAGACTGAACATCGCATAAGCAAATTACTAGGAGGTCAATCATATCATTTCTCTTTTCTTCCTTCGTTTATTTTTGTCACTCGATCTATCTCTGCGATTCAGCCGAGTTCTCCCAATTGGCTTTGATACCACACTGAAACGTCCTGATTTCGTGTAACCTTAGAATGCTGCTCAAAATCAATCAGTCTTCAAACATGGAAGGAAAATTCTGTTTAGTAATTGAGATAGATGCACGTGGTATTTACTATTTAGTATGGCTCAATGAGTGTCTATATAACAGACTACATATATATTGGTGCTGACTGCTGACGTTGTTTTATGTGGCTTTCTGCGATAGCTCTGTCTCCAAGCTCGATTGGAGCCCCTCCAACAACTAGTATTGCAGGTAACGAAGGTGCTCCAGCACCTTCGCTCGGTAGCTCAGGTTCGTCTGCCCTAACGAGCTCGTTGGAGTTTCTCCTACTTATGGCTGTTGCCGTGGTAACATCGTTTGCTTTATTTTGAGAAGAGAGGGTGCTTCTTGTTATTTTTACTGGAAAATTGATATCAAGGATTGATTGTGGACTTGTAGTGATGGTAGGATTTGGTATTGTCATCTACTATTTCTGAATATGTTGGTCAGTAGGGAGGGTAAATTTGTATGCACAACTTGATTTAGCTCTAATGTTGGAAGCTTATGCTTTTATGCTTGTATACATATTCCTCATTTTACTCTTTTACTCTCTATAGTCCTCATATTTAATTAATTTGATTAGAATATTATTTGAATGCACTATTTTGTTATGACCATATCAAATCGGCTATTGCACATTTGGTATTGCATCTTCTTGCACCCTTGATTTTTTCAATTTTTTTCTTTGATTTCAATTTATTATGCTCTAGTTTAATCTTACACTTGTTATTTAGTGTTCATCTTATCCCATTAATGTATAATATAATTTTAAGTCTAAATGGATAAAAGTGGACAAAAGTAAATAGTAATTGGGAAAAAACAACAATTTTTAAAAATAGGTAGTTTGTTAGGCAATTTGTACTATATTAGACTTGGTCCTTACACCCAATGATTGACACATTGTACTTTTGGCAGGTATTAAATGCACCTAACAGCCGAAACCCTAATTCTAAAAATGAAACCCTAACAGCCTCGATTATATGTAGTAAGCCTCGATTATATGTAGTAAGCCTCGATTAATTTTTAGCCTTGATTATTTTCTAAAAATCTCCTCGATTGAAATTCCAATATTCGATTAATTCATAGCCTCGATTAATTTCCTAAGTTGAGCCTCGATTATGATCATTTAAGAAGAATTGATGATTTAAATATCAATTCTCCTGAAATCGATGCTTCATCGATTAATTATGTATTAATCGATGCTTCCTCGATTAATTTTTAATAAGCATAGATTAAGAAAAAAGTATCCTCGATTTCTTTTTTAACATTGCCTCGATTATATTTTTAAAATTTCATCGATTATTTTTTAAATAATCGAGACCTTCATTCCAAAAGAATGGAGGCAATGTTCCTTACAATTAATCATGATTTTTTTAGTCAATGCATTTATTTCTTGTGTAAGGTAGGTACTTAGTTTCAATAAATAAAAAGAAAAGGTTGTTGGCTTCATTAAATGAAAAGAAGGGGAAGGTAGGACCGAATTAATAAAAAGAAGGGGATGTTATACCGAATTAAATACATTCTAATGTTTTACAACGAGGTAGGTGAAATTTCTGAATAAATAGATGTAGAATCCGGAGCTCATTCACACTACAATACAAATCTCATTCACAAAATCATACAAGTTTTTATTCACACTACACTACAAATCGACGAAGAATAGCAAAAGTTGGAGAAATTTATTCGAGCAAGGGGCGAAAGAAAAGATTTTTCTGGAGAAAAAAATAGTGCACGGAAATTTTCACCCATTTTCAAAGGTACGTTTTGTACTCCATTTTTTTGAACTTATTTTGCAAATATCTATTATTTTGATTATATATTGCATGTGTTGTTAGATTTACTTTGAAAATAGGTGACATTGAGTGATACGGCCTTTTTTTGGAATTGGTTGTTACTGTTTAATTTAGGTCAGTAATTTAGGTTAATTGTTGTTGGTTTTGAATTTAGTCGATGTTTATGTGATTTTGAGGGTTGTATAATGTTAAACTAAATATAATCGATGCTGTTATAGAAGCGTTTAGGCTGTGAAAAATTATTCGATGCCTTCATTTTTATAATCGATGCCGTAGAATATAATCGATTAGTGCCTTGATTGATTATTTGATCTTAATTGTGGTTTATTTGTTTTTAATTGTGGGTTATTTGTTGTTAATCGATGACTAGCTTTCTATCGAGGAGCATAAAACATAATCGAGGAGCATAAAAAACAATCGAGGCCTTCCTCGATAATTATAAAAATAATCGAGGCCTTCCTCGATTAAATTACAAAAAGGAAAACTAATCGAGGCCTTCCTCGATTAATTTGAAAAATAAAAACTAATCGATTAGTTAAAAAAATTAATCGAGTTACTAATCGATTAATTTAAGAAACAAAAACTAAATCGAGTCACTAATCGATTAATTAAAAAAAATTAATCGATTAGTAGTTTAATAAAAAAACAAACTAATCGATTAATAGTTTAAAAAAAAACTAATCGAGTAGTCCTTTAATTAAAAACAAACGAATCGATTAATAATAATTTTAATAAAAACTAATCGATTAATAGTTTAATTAAAACTAATCGATTAGTAGTTTAATAAAATAACAAAGTAATCGATTAATAGTTTAAAAAAAAACTAATCGATTAGTCCATTAATTAAAAACAAACTAATCAATTAATAATTTTAATAAAAACTAATCGATTAGTAGTTTAATTAAAAACAAACTAATCGATTAATAATTTGAAAAAAACTAATCGATTAGTAGTTTAATAAAAAACAAACTAATCGATTAATAGTTTAAAAAAAAAACTAATCGATTAGTCCTTTAATTAAAAACAAACTAATCGATTAATAATTTTAATAAAAACTAATCGATTAGTACTTTAATTAAAAACAAACTAACCGATAAATAATTTGAAAAAAAACTAATCGATTAATAGAGGCTTGGGGTTTATAGGGTTTTAGGGTTTACGTTTAGGGTTTAGTGTTTTATAGGGTTTAGGGTTAAATTGTGATCTCATGTAGCATTGTTTATAAATTGTCCAGATGGTTAGACGCCGCATTATTGTACGTCACAGTGGACGATGGGGAGAGATCAGAATATGTAGATGGGGACGAACAACTCGTGACGATGTCATCCGATAAGCTGTGTTTTAGCTCACTGGTGAGGGAGGTTCACAAGTTGTTGCGGACTGACCCGAACAGGATCGAGTATGAATTATTTTACCTCACCAGCACCAATATTGGCAGACGGATCAGAGCATCTTTGTAAAATGATGGAGATTTGCTCGATTTGCTTCACGAGCAGACTACTGAGCTGGTCGTGTACGTGATTTCAAGACAGTTGGAAGGTTCTAGACCCAGGCCATCTATGAGGGATGACTATGTTCCCTACTTTTCACATGCAGAGACGCATGGTCCTACTGCAGAAGAAGAGGGAGAAGGAGAAGAAGAGACAGAAGGAGAAGAAGAGGGAGAAGAAGAAGAACAAGAACAAGAAGAGGTGAATGATAGAACGAGGTTGGTGGAGTCACTGTTGACAGAATTCAGTGGCTGGCTTCGTTCTTCTGCTGATCGTACAGACAGATTGCTGTGCTTGACGGGAGTCGTCCCACCATCTACCACTGGTGTTCCGTTTAGATCTGACGGGCCTTCGAGCAATTGGGTGGTTCCCCTTGCTGACTGGGACATTGTGGGCCCACTATCTTGGGATGAGGGACCAGCACCAGAAACAGATACACTGCACCAAGGAGCTATTTTTCGAACGAAGGATGATCTCGCCCTGGCGGTCGGTATCTATCACATGCAGAATCGAGTGGAGTATGCCGTGTATCGCTCGAATAGGTCACGATTGGGCTATGTTTGCAAGCATGGCGGTGATTGCCCGTTCAAGTGTTTTGCGGTTGCTGATGGGCATATGTGGAGAATATACAAGTTCAACGACACTCACACATGTCATCTTGATATGGGTCGAATTGCTCCGCGACAGGTACCTGCACGAGTGCTCGGAAAATACTTTGCTCGTAGATTGGTGGACGAGCGGGTTGTTCTGAAGCCGAAGGAGATGATGGCGGAACTTGTGCGTGAGTTTGGCATCCACATCGACTACAGCTTCGCTCTGCGCACGAGGAACATTGCCATTCAGATGGTATATGGAGACTTTGACAAGTCCTACGCACAGTTGCCCGCTTTCCTTCACACTCTGCAATTGATGAATCCGGGAACTGTAGTAGACATGGAGATCACGAGTGATGGTCGGTTCAAGCATTCATTCCTTGCTCTCGGTGCGTGTGTCAGTGCATTTCTTCAGTATGCTCGTCCAGTGCTTGTGATCGATGGGACCCACCTGAAGGGAAAGAACAAGGGGGTTCTCTTTGTTGCTGTGACGAAGGACGGCAACGAACAGATCTTACCTGTTGCAGTTGGGCTCGGACCGATAGAGAACGATGAATCTTGGATATGGTTTCTGGCCCACGTGCACATGGCTCTGGGTGATATAGATGATCTTCTCATCGTTTCGGATCAGCATCAAAGCATTAAAAATGCTGTGGAGGCCGTTTTCCCAAGAGCGACGCACGGACTGTGCTACTACCATTTGAAGAATAAGATGACGAAGAGAGGGAAACACGTGACGACGCTATTTCAGGAGGCTGCCTACGCATATCGGAGAGAGACCTTCCAGGAGAGTATGTCGACGTTGGAGCAGGTGTGTCCAAATGCATATCAGAAGCTGTGTAATATTGGCCCAGTGCATTGGGCTCGTTCACACTGTCCCGTACGGCGCTACGGGTTCATGACATCTAATGCGGCGGAGAGTCTCAATGCTCGTCTGTTGTGGGCGAGGAGGTTACCTGTTTGCTCATTGTTCGAGATGTTTAGATCGATTGTTGAGCAGTGGTTCGTTGAGCGACGTGCGGCAGCAGTGGGTTCGAATCATGTGTTGACTGATGTCATCGCGCTTAAGCTTTCGGGTAACGTCGATAAGGGACGTTGCTATGCCGTGCGTCCCACTACATTAGCAACTTTATGGAAAGTCGAGGTTGGGAGGGAGGTCTACATGGTCGATCTTCAGAACCGGACCTGTGACTGTCGTGAGTTCGAGCTGGACTTGATCCCCTGCTCTCACGCGGCAGCGGTCATCTGGTACGACATTTAAATCTATATTTGTTCTTATTTTTTGTACATGTACCTAATTGAGTGTGTTTATTTTCCCTTTCACAGTTGTACCGGGGCGGCTATATATGATTATGTGGACAGGTGTTACAAGGTCGAGAGCTTGGTCGGCATGTATAACTCGATCATCAGGGGTCTGCCTCATCCAGAACAATGGATTATGCCCGATGCGTTTGGATCACGAGTGGTTTTGGCGCCAGAGATCAGACGACGTGCTTACTCCATCTACATCTAGAGCTCGAGCCCCGTTTGAGGCCTCATCCAGTGCACGGAGACAGTTTTGCACTAGATGCCGTGGACAGGGGCACAACAGGCATGTATGCACATCCCATTTACCCATTGGCGGTATTGATCTGAATTCACCGCCCGAAGATGTTCCGCGGAGAAGGGCGCCGAAGAAGTGTGGCATTTGCGGTAGTACGGAGCATACGTGTCCTAGATGTCCTATTCGACTGTCAGCGGATGAGCATTAGTCGATTAAATTAAGTTGTTTTTTGAACCATTTTGTTGACGGGACAACACATTTTGTCACGAAAAACATTAATGAAGGAAAATATTTACATTGATCAAGTTCAAGTACAAAAACAACACATAAGTCAATATTTAAATGTCAGCATCTACAAGCTAGGTCTCTTAATGTAAGTCAATGAATATATCCGAGCCCCTATAATCCTCCGATACGTATGCACTCCCTCCTCCAACAATCCGGGCGGAAGTCCTGCTCCCAAAAGCCGATCCACGTACATGCAGGCAAATACTCCACAGCTCGTCTGGTCCGTCTGCACGAACTGGTCCGGTATAGTCTTGTCCAGCGTCATCACAAAAGCACAACGGGGCGGCATCTGACGACCTACCCAAAATCCGGCACAAATGAGTAGGCGTGGAAGTAGGCGGAGCAGGGGCATCAACTCTCTATCCCGCCTCTCGTACTGCACGCGGTTGGTCGGATCGTCCATCTGAAACAGAAAAGAGTCGTACAACTCTACGACCCAGTCAGCAAAGCGGATACGAACCACTACCCAGTGCTCCTCTGCGACGTCACATACCACAATCGCCTGCGACATAAGATCGGGATCATATCAAGATTAATGTCACCAAATAATGTATGATAATATATCAATTTCTTGTGAAGCTCACTTACATAATCACGCCCCATCCATGGCACCTGATACCGCCCATCCCTGCCCTGGATCCGATGTATCAGTCCCTCGACAGGTGTCCATCGCTGGTAGTCATCGTCACCGTATGCACGTGTGCACTCCGGGTCAAGAGGATGCAGTCTCTTCCATGTGGCAACGAGGGCCTCCTGCAAAAAATGACTTACGATTAAGCGTCTAGTAAGAAAAAAGACAAACTATTTTCAAATAAGTACTTGAACTCACATATAGACCAGTAGTAGCCAACGTCGTCCGACAATGGTTGTCCCTCTTAACTCGTCGAGCCGTCACGCTCAGAAAGTAGCTCATGTGAACATCCTTCAACTCAGTCCTCGGATCCTCAAGATGATCAAACCATCCCTGCCGCAAGCGATCGCCGTTGAAATGGAGCTGAACAACGGCATCCGGACCTAAGGATCTAAATCGTGGGTAGGTGACCTGGAGTGTGCTATCATCGATGTCATTCATGAGCTGATAGGTCGCGCTAAAACCACCATGGTGTGGAGCCGAAGTGCTAGTACCCTCCGGCTCCACAGTGGGCTGTGGAGCCTGATCACCAGGACTACAGTCGCTCGGCTCCGGGCTGTGGCGATCTCTATCCTGAGGCATGTGTGACCTCTGAGAGCGGCTACCCAGACCAGCTAGTGCACGATCAATCGCCCGATCCACATACTCCTGGACACGGGGCGCAATAGTCGTGTCAATAAGCTCCTGGACAAGGGGCATCACTTGATCCACAATCCTCTGAATGAAACCCTCTGAGGGCTCCCCACTGCTCGGCGTGCGATCCCTCCTCGAACGCTTCATTCCCCAAGCTCGAGGAGGGCTCTCTGGATCGATCGAATCAGCCGTGTGCACTGGTGCGTCCTCAGTGAAGGGCCGGGCTCCAGGCTCAATATGATCTGGCTCATCCCTCAATGCCCGGCTAGTTGAGGGTCGACCGGTCGCCTGATGGCCCGTCTGTGGTGTCCGAGCAGCTCTGGTGCCTCGGGCTGACGGGGGGACAACTGCCTCTGTCGATGTGGAACAACAAGATGCCACATTTGCAAGCATCTTCTTCTTGTTCCCGGATCGAGCGGGAACATATCTCACGCTCTGAGCTCCAGGCTCCAACTGCAGGCTCATGTAATATGAAGTTGCCGTCTCCTCAGGAGATGGCACCAACGTAACCACACGTGACTGCATGGAATTATTAATAATATCATTAAGATGAATTAACAAATATAGATCGAATATTCTAAATATATCAAGAAACATCAAAATGTACCACTCGCTGTAATAAGATGGCTGGGTCGGTGGCAGGGAGTCTGAATGTCCACCTCAAACATCGAGGCACAGTGAGCTATCCACTGTGCAGACCAGCCTCAGTAGCCCACTCCGGTATCACCTCACAAGCCCATACCTGTAAAGTGAATTAATGGATTAGTTACGTATTCACTTGATTTAAACTAATTTAGAAGAATTAAATTTAAACTAATTACCTGGAATGCCCAGATCGGCCCGTAAAAATGATACTGTCCCGATCCTTTCCCGCCCATAGCTTCTCGAGTCCTGGGGAGGAGGCCAATGTAGTGCATCAACGACTGGTAAGAATATGCACCCCATGGAAACGAGTTCCATCCCTCCACATCCTCCGCTAGCGCCCACACCCATGGATCCACGGCCCGGTGCGGATCTAGGCACAGAATCATCCGGTATACGAACAATATGTTCGCAACCTTCACATAATCCGCAGCGTCTCTGGCCATCCCCAAGGTGGAGAACATGTCCTCCATCTGTTTGACTGTCGTACGCTTCCCTTCGAATAAACGGTGGTAGACCGATCTCCTCGGAACAATATGAGCGCCATGAGGATCGAATGTCGAGCTGCCGAAGCGTAAACCCGACACCAAGGCGTACTCACTCGCACCGAACCGCAGCTGAGAACGATGAATGTGAAACCATGCCTCCAGCCCCACATGTGCACGATCCGGCGCGTGCACCTCGAATGTCATCAGCGCGTGCATGACCCTCTTCTGGACCTCACCCCCTCTGTAATCCAGAAAATATCCAAAACACCCCGATCTGAACAGTCGCATGGCGTCACCACCAATCGCGAGCAGTGTGTCTCTAATCGTGTCAATAACACCTGGGATGGCATACACGACGACCGAAGGCGTCCGGCTCCGTAACGGTAGTCTAACCCAATCAATCTAACAACATTTTCAAAATTAAAACTAATAAAGTAAATTCTTTTAATATTTCATATAAATTGAAATTTCTTAAAATTTAATTTTAGGCGGTTTTAGTTTTTTTTTTAAAAATTATTAATCGATTATTTTTTTTTTAAATTATTAATCGATTAGTTTTAATTAAACTATTAATTGATTATTTTTTCTTAAAATTTAAGTACTAATCGATTAGTTTTTCTTAAAACTATTAATCGATTACTTTATTTTTTATTAAACTACTAATCGATTAATTTTTTTTAATTATTAATCGATTAGTTTTAATTAAACTATTAATTGATTATTTTTAATTAAACTACTAATCGATTAGTTTTAATTAAACTCTTAATCGATTAGTTTTAATTAAACTACTAATCGATAATTTTTTTTTTAAATTATTAATCGATAAGTTTGTTTTTTAATTAAAGTACTAATCGATTACTTTTTTTTTAATTTATCACTCGAGTAGTATGTTTTTAATTAAAGTACTAATCGATTAGTTTTTCTTAAAACTATTAATCGAGTAGTATGTTTTTAATTAAAGTACTAATCGATTAGTTTTTCTTAAAACTATTAATCGATTAGTTTTTTTTAATTATTAATCGATTAGTTTTTTTTTTAATTCTTAATCGATTAGTTTTAATTAAATTATTAATCGATTAGTTTTTTAAAAAAAACTATTAATCGATTAGTGTCTTGATTAATTTTTCTTAATTATTAATCGATTATTTTTTGTTTAGTTAAACTACTAATGCATTAGTTTTTTTTAAAATTATTTTAATCAATTAGTTTGTTTTTAATTAAAGTACTAATCGATTAGTTTGTTTTTAATTAAAAACTAATCGATTAGTCTGTTTTTAATTATTAATCCATTAGTTTGTTTTTAATTAAAATAATAATCGATTAATCCATTAGTTTGTTTTTAATTAAAATATTAATCGATTAATTCCCCGATTGGCTTTTTTTTACTTAATCGATTAATGCCACAATTAATTTTTTAATTAATCGATTAATGCATTGATTAATTTTTCTTATTTAATATATTTGTGCCTTGATTAATTTTTTTTAATCAATCGATTAGTGAATCGATTTAGTTTTTGTTTCTAAAATTAATCGATTAGTTACTCGATTAATTTTTTTTAATTAATCGATTAGTTTTTATTTTTCAAATTAATCGAGGAAGGCCTCGACTAATTTTAATTTTTGTAATTTAATCGAGGAAGGCCTCGATTATTATTAAAATTATCGAGGAAGGCCTCGATTATATTTTATGCTCCTCGATTAATTTCTAACAATAAATAACCCACATTTAACAACAAATAACCCACAAATAATAGCAAATAATCAATCAATAATACATAGGGCCATGGTAATTAAAACAATAAGCCGCGACTAACAATACCTAAACCATGAATAATTTCAACAACCACTATTAGCATAATATTTTTCGCTTAATTTTTTGAAAGGCATCGCTTATTCTTATTTTTAATGAAGGCATCGAATATATCAATGATGGCATCGATAAATTTTGCATAGCCTAAATCGACAAATTCAACAAATCTAAAAGGAACCCAAATTCAACAAATTTAAAAGGAACCCTACTTGAGAAGAAGATGAGGTCTCCGGTCCAAGGGGTGCTCGCTCCATCTCCGGTGCCGATGAGTAGTCAACTGCAACGACGATTGAAGACCGTCAGTTGGGAGAGAGAGAGAGAGAGAGAGAGAGAGAGAGAGAGAGCTTTTGGCGAGAATGAGATGAGATGCGTTTTTGTTTTTTTCAGTTCTTCAAATTAAACTGTAAAAAATCACACTTATGCGAAGAAGAGATTTTTTTCTTCAGGCCACGATTCTATCGACTTTAAGCGAGGAGAGAGAGAATGTGGGGGGTGGTTGGGAAAATTAAATTCAACTTCAAAGAGAGTGATAATGGCAGTTGGGAGAGAAAAAGAGAGAATCAAACGTTTTTTTTTTTAATCTGCAAGAGAGGTAGTTGGTCGAAACCCTAATAATAAATATTCCATTTTTGCATGAACAAATTCAACATGGCAGGGATAAGTACACAAAGTTGTAAGCTTTTTCAGACGCGTGGGCCCATTTAGATTGATTCAATTAAAAATAAATACAATTGCCCACATAACACCCTATTTTTAAATCTTGTTGTTTTTTCCCAAATCTTATTTACTTTTCTCTAAATAAAAATTGCTCCCTAATTTTAAAGTATTTAATTTTTTAAATAATCAATTAATAACTCAAATTTGAAAATTAAATACCAAAAATTATACTGCATTCTGAATAATAAGTGTAAAATTAAATTAAAGCATAAAAAATTAAAATTGAAGAAAAAATTGAAAAATTGAGTGTGCAGTATGAAAAGCAACATTAAAGATGATTTCGATTGTTTTATGACAACCCCACTTTTAAAAATTCCAATAAAAACAAAGTTAAATAGCATATCTATAACTTAAAAAATATTTCAATTCTATAAATAGAAATACTAATTTATAGGTTAAATTACAATTTGATATTTAATTTTTAAAATTTAATAAAAATATTCCGATCTTTGTATATTTATAGTTTGATACCTTATCTTGTAAATGATTATTAAATCTATCTCAAGGTCAACAATTTGGTATTTTATGGTATCTTATAGCATATATACATTGGCGACCAGAAATTTGATCCGGATTTCTATAATTCCATGGCATACTAAAAATATAAAAACTAGAAACTTAAATTTTTATTAAAATTAAATGCATGACCTTTTCATTTTGAAAATGCAATTTATTTATTTATTTTACTCGAAGTCACAATTATGTCAATTTATATCGTGTAAATGTATATAATTTATGTAAAAAGGGCTTAAATCACTTTATTATTTTTATCTTGATCTAATGTCAATGAAATCACTTTACCAACACTTGGAAGGATCATACCTAAGATTTTATAATACATATAATATTTCTTTTAGGTATGATGTGACATTATAAAAATTCATATAAGATTTATAGTCGTCCACATATACTATAGGGTATTAAATGGTTGATTATGAGATAGATTTGATAAAAAAAAATTAAAGTTGGGTATTAAACTGTAAATATATAAATGTCAAGATATTTTTTTTAAAGATTGAAATATCATATATCAAGCTATAATGAATAAATTACAGTTCGATACCCAATCTTTTGATTTTTTAACAGAATTGTCTCGATCTTTAATTAGTTACTATTTAATACCTGTACTTTCGACATTTTAGCAAATCTATCACAAATTCAAATCCTCACCCCTAAAATTCCATGTGGACGACTGGACCTCTTACTGTAATTTCAATCCTAGCTAAATAAGAAAAAGGGGAGGTCTTCTGTGAGCCTCCCCCGTCTCACGGCATGAGACGAGACCCACGTGAAGCTGGGTTGACCCATGGGCGGCGCATGTTTCACACGCGCCCGTGTTTTTTCTTCTTTTTTTTATTCTTCTCTTTTTCTGTTTCGTTTTTTTTTTGCATTTTTTATGTTTTTCTTTTTCGTTTTTTCTGTTTTTCATTTTATTTTTTCTTAAAAAAAACACATATAAATCCCTAAAAAATCCCCCCAAGTAAATTATAAAAAACACAAAATAAACCCTAAAAACACCCCCAAAAAAATCATAAAAAACAGAAAATAAACCCCTAAAAACACCCCCCCCAAACCCTAAAAAAACAAAATAAATCCCTAAAAACACCCCCCAAAAAACCCTAAAAAATACAAAATAAACCCCTAAAAACACCCCCAATAATACAAAATAAACCCCTAAAAACACCCACAAAAAACAGAAAAAAAAAACAAAAAAAAAACACAAAAAACACAAATTGGTACTATTTAGTGTTCGAATTAGTACTATGGATGGCGAATTTTTTTTCTTTTTTTTGTGCGGGTCAGATGCGGGTCGGCTCGGATCGGAACGGATCCGTCTCATGGATCGACTCATGCACCTGATACACAGGAGATTTGGCGTAAGAAAAATGATGTGAAATGTTGTTAGTCCGCATGAAAAAAATATAATAATTTTCCACTAAGCTTCTTCTCCCCCAAAGCCAAATAGCTCCGTCTCTTCATCAAATTTCAAACTCAAGTCCCCCATTTTCAGCCATCTCAAGTCCTAAGGTTTCTCGTCTAGTCTCTTGAAGTTCTGAAAAAGTTTCGCCCACACGATATCTGTAAAAAGATCAGAAAGTCGGTGTAAGTGTGATTGTTGTTGCTATAGTTGTTGTTCTGCATCAAATCAAACCTACATCAAATTCATCTGTTTTAGAAGATAATTCGACCTGTTTTCCGTTGCGCATAAGATTTAGATTCGAATTCAACATGTAATGCATATTTATGATTATTGATCAAAATATTTAATTCAAATGATGCACATCCAAGTGAATATTAATTGGTAATCCATCATTATGTAATATAGAAGATAATTATAATAATTGCTGGACTAAATTGTCATTCATCATATTTGTTAATTAAAGTGAAGTGTAATATTTTTTTTATCATACCTTAATATAAAAAGATATTTTAGGAATTACAATCTAATACATTCAACAAAACAATATTATATATATATACATAGAATATATTTTAATACATTAAAGCACACATAATATTGATATATACTTTATATTGTAAAAGACATCCTAATCAAAAGTATACAGCATTATTCCATATTGTCTAACAAACGAGCCATAATATATTTTAACCAAGTATTACATCTATAAAATATATTAAAAAAAAGCATTAAAGATTTCCAAATAAAATACAATTAACAGCATATACATTGAAACCTCTCGGTCAAATTATAACAATGGAATGTATTGATGTGGGATTTACATTCTAGAACATCCATCAAAATTATGGTTAAATTAAGTTTTATAAGTACCAAATTAAACATCAGAGATCCAACATAGCATCATAGATCCTAGAAGACGAGGCAAATCGTGCATAATAAATACCGATTATTCTAAAATAAATAATGTTGATGCTTGGTGGTTGAATTCATCAACTCGGCCATAATTCTGCCTTCTTTACTTTTGATATGCTCTCAACCACACCGGATGGAGACACGTGTCCCTTTACTGTCACCCTCTTGCTCTCCAGATCAATGCTGAATGACGTCACCCCTTCAATATTACAACCACTTTTTACTGTTATTTCAGTCAATTAAATTATTATAAATTCATAAACTCAATTAGTGTTGTTGTGTCAACAGAATTAAAGGTGCAACTCATACTTAGTTTGATAGTTGCTTAATCACTAATCTTTATTAGCTTGGGCATATAAGTATTTTTTCCAACCTTGTGTGCACTAGGTGCACATCATACGGTCAACAAAGGTTAACATATTAATTAGGTTAACGTACGTTGACCTGATCAACTCTCAAAAAAAATAATAGTCAAAACCTGTGATACCTTTTAAGGACACGTGTGATATTTTTTGAATTGTAAATGATATTTTTAGTGTTACGGTTGATACAGATTTTGACTTTTTTTTTCTGATTGATAAGTTTTAAGGATACATGTAATATATTGACCGATTAATGTGCACCTAGTGCACATGAAACTTCTCTTTTTCGATTGCACACCTAGCTAGTTATTAATACTTAATTTTTTTTGTTGTTATTTTTAAATTCTATACATCGGGATGAAAGAAATCTCAGATGACTAGCCTTTTGAGTATTTTGTGATTAGATATTTTGACAAAAAAAAAAAAATGAAACATGAGTATATTTGAATATGATGTCTATTCAAAAAAGTGTGAATGAAAATAGTTTTTTTTTTTTTTTTTTGTATTTTGGAAAAGAAATGGGAAAAAGAAAACTTTGCAAAATACGTAGATTTCCTTGAAAATCGCCATATCAATGTTTCTGCGAAGAATCAGATGAAGGGCCAAAGGTTGTGCAGCCACATGGAAAACTACATTTTGATATTTGAACTTCTAGCTAGGCATTTAATAAAAATGTTTCAATTTCAACTATTTACAATTTCGTACTCAATTTTCTGAAAATTTTAATAAATTTGTCATGATGTTCGATTTTCAACAATTGAAAACAGGCGTGGACTATCACAATCCGACGTCTAATTTTCACTCCGTTTCAATTCCACATCACTTCTAAAATTAGGGTGCAATTATGTGTCAAATTGTGACAGTCCAAATGTGTTTTCAAGTATTGGACATTGAAAGCCTGGATAAATTTATTAAATGATCGAAGATTGAATTTTAAATAATTGAATGTCGGGATACTTAATTCGTGTTAAATATTTTAAATTTCATCAAGTATCAAAATGTAATTTTCCTATTATATACACTATCCTTATTAGCACATATAAGCCACCCAATTTAAAAGCTATGTAGTTTTTTAATCATGTCAATATTTTATAAGTTGTTAGAACACATACGTATGAATGTATGATTGTGAGCAACTTACGAGCTAGGGAACAAAACTAATTTGAACTTTCTTTTTTTTTTTGAGGAAAAAAATCCTTATTGCTTTTTTAAAGGAATACATTTGCTCAGCTGCATGTGATCATATCATTTTAGGGAATGGATAGATTCAGCTTGTTTATTTTTCTTTCGAAATGAAATTTTTTAACTTTTTTATATATTATGTAAAATAAAATACGTTTGTTTCAGTTATTTTGGCATTATATTTACATTTTTTTTCCAATTCTATATAATTTATTAAATCATACACACACACACACATATCACTACAGGAGAACCCACTACTTAAATATTCTGCAATTTCATTCTAATCACACATATATTAGTTTTTTCATATCAACCATAATTTTTTTTCAAATTAGAAAAATGACCAAACAAATATATTTTTATTTTTCAAACTTATGACTCGATAATAAATTATTTATCATAGTAAAATCATTACATATTTAAAAAATTAGTACAAATCACAAATTGAAAGGTAAATAACGAAAATGAACATTGAGATTGGAAATAAAACAAAAGATCCCCACTTAAGATCCTCTAGTCCCAACTTGTGTGTGCCAAATGTGTACCAACCCTAAAATTATTACCTTTTCTTTCCTTTTTTTCTTCAATTTTAATTTCTTTTGGTTTAGTATAATTTTACAATTTTATTTAGAATTTATTCCACCCAAGTAGAATTTATAATTAATTTTTAATATTTAATTTTCATTTTTTAGTTAATATAATTAATTTTGGGGTTGCTTATTCCAAACTTTATGGTATATAATTTTTAAAAATTTCAATTTTTAACAATAAACATTAATTATGATTAGTTATAATATATAAATTTTATTTTTACAAAAAAATATTATTAACAATATATAGTTATAATGGTGGCACACAGTTGACACACAAAGTTGGGACTAGAACATCTCTACTCAAAGATCCCTCAAATTACACCTTGAAAAATATTACAGAGCACTCAAAATGGAGGGGGGGACCGAACGTGTACAAATAGTATTGCAATGAGAGAGAGAGACTACTATACCATGCATCTTAGAGAGATGTTTGTTGAGTTTAGCAGCACAACCTTGACAGTGAATGGAGACTCTCATGACAACCACCTGTCACCAGACACACCAACCGTACCTCTGAATCCATATATATATATATATATATATATATATATATATATATTGTGTGTGTGTGTGTGTGTAGTGAACTAGTGATGAGAATATCGAACCTGAAAGGAATGTTGATGTTTTATGGAAGAAGAAGAAAGGAAAACAGGAGGAATAATGGGGCCGTGGTCGCGTAGGCGAACGTAGTTGTTGGGTACTACGGTTGACCGCAACTCATGGCTCATGCATATTGCTGTTGAATTGCACATCAAACCCTGCATTTTCCTACCTCCTCTTTTCTTCTTCTGCATCTCTCTCTCTCTCTCTCTTCTCTCTCTCTCTCTCTCTCTCTCTCTCTTATGTAGATAATTAACTGGATATGATGGAGTGGCAGTTTGGTCACTCGGACTCTACTCATCCTTCATCAACTTTATTGTTGTACGTATATATATTATAAAATGTCAAAATTAGTTAAAATCTTAAAACATGTCAATATTCATAATCAAATTCATAAAAAGTGTCACATTTGTCTTTGAGGAGGTTTCATATACATAAGGTCTAATGTGTCCAAAATATAAAAAAAAAAAAAAAAAAAAAAAGTTCAATTTACGGCGCGTGGAGTATACGCGTCAGCGCCAGGCACAACCCAC
Organism: Perilla frutescens; assembly: GCA_026008535.1. Taxonomy (NCBI): domain Eukaryota; kingdom Viridiplantae; phylum Streptophyta; class Magnoliopsida; order Lamiales; family Lamiaceae; genus Perilla; species Perilla frutescens. Next base: position 51,292,247 of record BRKX01000002.1, read on the forward strand.
CTATGTGATAGTTGTATGAGCCTGATTTTAGACCTCAAAATTTAATGGGAGACTTTGACTTTGTCTTTTAGTCGGCGTTTGATCAAGTTCAAATACGAATTTTAACTCATTTTACAAATTTTGATTGTAAGACTGCCTAGGACCATTCAACTAATTTAGTTGATCGAGTCGAAGCAAAAAATGAGGCCCTCTTTTTCTTATTCTTGCTCTTGCAATTGTATTATCTTTTTTGAATTGTTGTCGTTGTTATGATTTTTACTTTTAATATATTTTAGGAGTGGCCCTAAGAATGCTCACACAATTTTTTGTGAAAAATATAAATATATTATAAATCACAATACGAGATATATATGTATATATATAGAGAGAGAGTTTTTACACTACATAAAATAGATAATATAAAATGTTATGTTATGGGTCAGAGTTTGTTAGATGAAACCAAAATCGGATTCAATTGAGTACAATTGTAAATTATTGTTGGTGTTATAGTATTGTTTGGATTTAATTTTTGACCCCATCAAACGAATTTAAACCGCAACAAAGTTCCACGTACACAAGACTTCTCCAAATAAAAAAAAATGGAGTAGTGTATTCTTGTGTGCATCCGTAAAATTCGTAAGATGAGTTAAGATACAGATCCGAACCCAGTCAAACACTTGTAAAATGACAAATATACCAATAAATATGAATTAATTAAGATTTAAATTTTAACATGTAAGACAGTCAAATATAATACCAAATTATAGATAAAAATATACTATATATATTTAAAGTCGTGTAGGCGTGCTCTACTCTATAGTGCCCAAATTAATGAGGCATTAAATATGGTGATTCCCGAATAGGTTGACGAAGAGGTATGCAAGTTAATGTGGCAATTATAGAAATGGTGCAGTAAATATATGCTGTTGAGGAGTAATGATATGGCTGTCTCTAGTTAAATACTATTCCCTTCATTTCATATTATTTCATGTTCTAGACTTTTAATCTTATTTCAAAATATTTGATATTTATTATTTTTTCAAACACATTCTCTCAATTTTACTTTTTATGGATCAAAACACTATAATTAAGATCTTTTGTAAATATAACTTACTAGAATTTGATATAAATGAAAAGAGAGAAATAAGGTATATTTATCACATTTATTTACATCTCAATTTTTATGGGAAATTATAAAATATTAAATAATAATAAATAGACGTATATTTAATATTTCAACATGGAGATTGAAAATAGACATCCCTTATAAGGATCCTAACCCTAATAATTGCATAAATTTAATTTTAGGAGTTCCATTTTCAAGTAGTTGCCGTCGTGTCTTGATTGCTCGTAATTAAATTGAAACGGAAGTTTCGTAATCTTAAAGTATAACAAATTGAATTCTAATTTGCACGACTCTTATGAGTCAGGAGTGTATAATAGAAAACTTTTTAAGGGTCGATTTTGATAAATTAGGAAATTTTTTATTGCAAGCAAAATATGGTTATATGGTTATATAATTAAAGTATATATAATTATACAAAATTTCAGTTCATAACAATAAATATTAATTAATTACAATTAATTATACTAATATTGTAATTTTTATTTGCATAATAAATATTATTATAACAGTACATTTGAAAATGAAAGACAAAAGTAAAACATAGAAAATTGTTGAGATGGTCTCATCCCATATCCTCAACAATTTCCAAGGTGAAATAATGAACATTCATGATTAGTGGAGGAAATTGTGCGTGAGATTGTCTGACGAGTTAAAATTTATAAAATGGGTCAAAAATTCAAATTTAAACACAACTAAACACCAACAAAAATATAAAATTTTTTACTGATTATGAGTTTGGATTTAAATCTTGATAAGATTTTATGAATTTTGACATATAAGATGATCCGATCTCATATAATTTTTTGTGTTATTAGTATTATTTAATTGTTAATGCACATTTAATGCAATTTGGAGCATGAACAGGGAGATTGAATCCATACATATATAGACTTGTGGCCAAATATTTTAATTTTGAATTTTACTTGAAGTCTTGTATATTCATCGCATGTGGTTTTTCTATTATCTCTCAAGTATAGTTTGTCTAGTGTTGTTTTCTTCTTCACTGTGATTTGCAGTTTATTTTATGAAAGCATAGTTTATCATTTGCGCGTCCTTGTACATGATTTTTAGTATGGTTTTGCTTCACTTTTATAGTTTGCAAGTGGTATGTCTATAAAATTTTAATACTATTTTACTATTTTTTTATAATGCCGGTATAATACGCAATTGGATTATGAATGAGTTTTTTTATTATTTTAAATTAGATAGCTAATAGTATCGTTCTTTTGAAACTCTTATTATTTAAATGTTTAAAATTTTATTCTTTCGCCTTTTCAATGAATGATTCTCAGTTTCTCACTAATTGCTTGAAATTTATATCAATATATTTATAAATTATGATTTATTTATGCTAGACATTATTCTTATAATGCTATGTATTATCCCAAGATAATATACAATGGTATTTACTATGGTTTATGAATATTTCTTGCCATTTTGTAAACTCATATATTGTGAAAATTTTAAATTTTTTATTTGATGTAGATTATTGAGATATTGGTGATCCGGTATATATACATGTCAACATTGTAGAGCATTTTTTTGGTATGATGAAAGATTGCGCAAAAATTATAATGCAAGGAATCTAAAGTATTCCACTACAAAAAAATTAAGTTTTAGCGACGGATTTTTCCGTCGCTAAATCTCGAAAATCCATCGCTAATCCTTTTTAATGATGGATCAAGTCCGTCGTTAAACACGTTGTCGTTAGACAAAATTAATGACGGAAAAATCTAGCGACGGATTTTTCCGTCGTTAAATAATTTTCAAATTCAATCGCCAGAAAAAGAAAAAAAAAAAAAAACTTAATGACGGATTAACGACGGAAAAATTCCGTCGCTAAAAATGAAAAAAAATAAAAAAATTTAGCGCTGCACCCCACGCGTAACATATTATTCCAACATTTGCGGCTCGCGTGATTTGAACCCTTACCTCCCGTAAAGGCAGAAATCTATCTTCTGCATGTCAACCAAGTGGGCTATTATATATTTATGTTTATATTCAGATATAATAAATATATATTACTTCGAAACTGTTATCCTTCATTTATTGAAATATATATTATAATCTTTTAATGTTGTAAATTAAAATATATTATTATTAAATTATTTATTTAATATTATATTATTTCAATTAATTTTCTCAAATATTATATATTTATAATTAATAATATTTTAAAAAATAAAATTAAAGTGAGAAAAATTATAAAAACAAAAAAATATTTAATAAATATCTTCATTTAATTATATTTTTAAAAATATCATAATATTATCTAAAATATTGAAAATATTAATTTTAAATTCGTTTTTCTTAATTGGTAAATAAAATAAATTAAAAAGAATTAAAAATTAAAAAAAATTAAAAATCGAAAAATAAAAATTAAAAAAAATAAAAATTAAATTTAACGACGGAATTTTCCGTCGCTAAATCCGTCACTAAAATTAAAAAAAATTAAAAAAATTAAAAATTAAAAAATTAATTTTTAACGACGGATTTTTCCGTCACTAATTTAGCGACGGATTTTTTCCGTCGTTAGTCCATCATTAATGAAAAAAATTAAATTAAAAATATTAAATTTAATTTTTAACGACGGATTATATCCGTCGTTACAGATAACGACAAAGGTTCCGTCATAAATCCGTCGTTAAAATTAACGACGGACAGTCCGTCGTTATTCCATCGCTGAATGACGACCCGAATTATGTCCGTCGGAAATTCTGTCGGTAAAATGCAAAATTCTTGTAGTGTTCACTATGTTGCATGAATGGAAAAATTCAACTTCCACGAATGAAAAGCCCTCCTAAAGTTTTGGATGACTTAATATTTGGGAATGATTCCAAGAGCAAACACTTTATTGAAAACATTCGATCCTATAATAGTATGTTTTGTTTCACATCTATGGGGGAAAGATACACTCCAACATTAATAATGGGAGATCACCGCCAATTTTCCAAATGAGTGGCCAAAATTATCAATTAATTGGGAGTTTGACTCCACCAGAAGGTTCTCCATCAAAATTTGCTCAACTATATATATATGATACAGAAAATGAAGTTTCCAACAGACTGCTCTCTGTCGGGTAAGTTCTAATTTCTTTAAATTATAAAAAAAAACTGTTTTGCATAATTATGATATATTAACTAGATTTATGAATGCGTGTCGCACGCTTAAATATAATGTGATGTTATTTGGTAGATATTTCTCTTTCGATTTACGAATGTAATTAATAACTTAGCATAAGTTCCTTCACACGCACATTAAATATTTATACTAACATAGGTTATACAAAAAATTTATGTTTATGAGTTGTAGAATGCATAAGTGAATTTAATTGTGTATTGATTATATTAAAATTAATTGATTATATTAACTACATAATTATATTTATTATTTAAATTGTAGTCACCGCTCACAATAATTCACTTTTCTTTTCCTTTTTTTTTTTTTGCTATGGTGGCAGCAAAAAAATTTGGCTTTTTTTCGCCTAATACTACTATTATTGATTTGCCTCTTTTTTTATTTTGTCGGGAAAGCTTTTGTTTACTATTACTACTTAACTTTAATGTATGTACATATATATTATGGTAATTAGAATCCATGTGAAAAAATACTAATTTGGAGTTTTTTTTTTATTTTATATCTATTTGTAGACAAAAGAATGACATGCATACACTTCATGTTGAGATTGTATCAGAGATCAAAAGAATGTTGGATGAGAACAATGTCTTAGTGAAGTCATTTAGAATGGTAAAAGATAAAATTTTAGAAGTTGGCACTTCAGAGATAAAGTTAAGACTTATTGGCAGGAGAGGAAAAGATGCAAGAGTATACAATCTTCCTTCAATGTCCGAGGTTGCTGCATTAATTGTTAGTGATTTTGATGAATCTATCGGAGATAGAGATATAATTGTGGAAACACAAACAGGACAACTACAACGAATAAATGAGTTACATGCATCTTATCTTGCATTGCAATATCCACTATTGTTCCCATATGACGAGGATGGATATAGAGAAGATATTGCTTTTTCAGAATCAACTGCATCCTCTAATGGTGGATGAAAAAAAGTTAGTGTTAGATAATTCTTCGCTTATCGATTACATGAGAGACAAGATGAGCCTTCAACTATTTTGTCAACCAAGAGATTATTTCAACAGTTTGTTGTTGATGCATATACAATGGTGGAATCTAGCAGAATATCTTATGTTCGCACTAATAAAAAACAACTACGTGTTAAGATGTATAACGGCCTAACAGATGCACTTATAAGAGGTGAGACAGATCCAGCTAAGTATGGGAAACGTGTTATTTTACCTTCCTCATTTACTAGTGGTGCACGCTATATGATTCAGAATTATCAAGATGCAAGGGCAATTTGCAAATGGGCAGGGTATCCAAACTTATTTATTACTTTCACGTGCAATCCTAAATGGCCTAAATTGTTAGATTTGTTGAAAGTAGAAGTTTGAAACCCGAGGATCGTCCCGACATCATTGCCCAAGTTTTCACCTGATAGGAAAATAAAAAATAAAAAAGGGATGGAATAGCGATCCGTCTAACATAAGAAATCTGTTAAACGATCTCATACAAGTGTGCCTCGTTATTGATTGATTGAAAATATGGTAAATAACATTCCTTACAGTGAGACCTCATTATTGATTGATTGAAAATATGGTAAATAACATTCCTTAAATACGCTAACTTATCAACTAACTCTTATTATAATTAGGACTTCTCAATCAACTAATGAAAAGTTAAAACTAGATAATTAATTATGAAAATAAGGCTAATAGTCCAAAAATAAATAATCTATCATAACCTTAAAGATTGTATCAGTTTACTTAGATTATACTTTCGAATAATGATAAAGAATTATTTTATTAAATAAAAAAGAAAATCTCTTGTGCACTCAGTCTGATGGGCTCAGACCCATTAAGAACTAACAATTAAAAAAAAAGCTAGCTCATGTCGGCGTGTGTACCATGTGCGCACGGGCCAAAGGTTGTGCACCCAAATGGAAAACTACATTTTGATACTTGAACTTCTAGCTAGGCATTTAATAAAAATGTTTCAATTTCAACTATTTACAATTTGATACTCAATTTTCTGAAAATTTTAATAAATTTATCATGATGTTCGATTTTCAACAATTGAAAACAGGCATGGACTATCACAATCCGACGTCTAATTTTCACTCCGTTTCAATTCCACATCACTTCTAAAATTAGGGTGCAATTATGTGTCAAATTGTGACAGTCCAAATGTGTTTTCAAGTATTGGACATTGAAAGTCTGGATAAATTTATTAAATGATCGAAGATTGAATTTTAAATAACTGAATGTCGAGATACTTAATTCTTGTTAAATATTTTAAATTTCAAATATCAAAATGTAATTTTCCTATTATATACACTATCCTTATTAGCACATATAAGCCACCCAATTTAAAAGCTATGTAGTTTTTTAATCATGTCAATATTTTATAAGTTGTTAGAACACATACGTATAAATGTATGATTGTGAGCAACTTACGAGCTAGAGAACAAAACTAATTTAAACCTTTTTTTTTTTTAGGAAAAAAATCCTTATTGCTTTTTTAAAGGAATACATTTGCTCAGCTGCATGTGATCATATCATTTTAGGGAATGGATAGATTCAGCTTGTTTATTTTTCTTTCGAAATGAAATTTTTTAACTTTTTTATATATTATGTAAAATAGAATACGTTTGTTTCAGTTATTTTGGCATTATATTTACATTTTTTCCAATTCTATATAATTTATTAAATCTCACACACACACACACATCACTACAGTAGAACCCACTACTTAAATATTCTGCAATTTCATTCTAATCACACAAATATTAATTTTTTCATATCAACCATAATTTTTTTCAAATTAGAAAAATAATCAAACAAATATATTTTCATTTTTCAAACTTATGACTCGATAATAAATTATTTATCATAACAAAATCATTACATATTTAAAAAATTAGTACAAATCACAAATTGAAAGGTAAATAACGAAAATGAACATTGAGATTGGAAATAAACAAAAGATCCCCACTTGAGATCCTCTAGTCCGAACTTGTGTGTGCCAAATGTGTACCAACCCTAAAATTATTACCTTTTCTTTCATTTTTTCTTCAATTTTAATTTCTTTTGGTTTAATATAATTTTACAATTTTATTTAGGATTTATTCCACCCAAGTAGGATTTATAATTAATTTTTAATATTTCATTTGCCAGAAAGGAAAATAAAAAATAAAAAAGGGATGAGATTCACCTAATAGGTCGAATAGCGATCCGTCTAATATAAGAAATCCGTTAAACGATCTCATACAAATGTGCCTCGTTATTGATTGATTGAAAATATGGTAAGTAACATTCCTTACAGTGTGACCTCATTATTGATTGATTGAAAATATGGTAAATAACATTCCTTAAATACGCTAACTTATCAACTAACTCTTATTATAATTAGGACTTCTCAATCAACTAATGAAAAGTGAAAACTAGATAATTAATTATGAAAATAAGGCTAATAGTCTAAAAATAAACAATCTATCATAACCTTAAAGGTTGTATCAGTTTACTTAGAATATACTTTCGAATAATGGTAAAGAATTATTTTATTAAATAAAAAAGGAAATCTTTTGTGCACTCAGTCTGATGGGCTCAGACCCATTAAGAACTAACAATTAAAAAAAAAAAAGCTAGCTCATATCAGCGTGTGTACCATGTGCGCACGGGCCACACGCCCACACGCCCAATTGTATTTTTTTATTAATGTTTTTTGTTTTTATTTTATTTTTTTTAGTTTTCTACTTTTATTTTTGTTTTTATATACCGTAAAATGCAATTTGTAAATTCTAAAATTAAAATGAATTAATTTAATTTTTTTGAAATAAATATAAATATAGACTTTAAAATTTTAATAAACTTTAAAATTAAAGTGATTTTTTTTTTGTTAATTTGGCACTCGCGAATTTCAATTGCGCTTCTTGGCAGGGGCCACCCATGATTACCCAAATAAGTTCATTTGCATGTGCTTCTTTTCTACCCATAGAATTTCTCTCGTCTTAGAATTTACCATATATCAATTCGTGAATGTTGTGCAATATTTAATGTTCACTTCAATACCATCAACTGATTTTTTATTATTTTAATTATTTATTCTCCTTTTTTGACGGAGGGGCCTTAACCTTAACCTTATAAATAAATGATTAGGAGTTAGGACCAACCATGCATGAAAGCAAAAGGACTTGGAAACAAAAGTAGGGTAGAGGCCATAAAGGCATAGCTCACCACTACAACCACTAAATGGTAATTGGATATTGCACACTCCCACCCTCTCTAAGCTACTACACAATATCCATGACTACAACATCATTCCGTATATGAATTGCAATCAATAATATATCGCAAAGTCTCTTGTACAACATGGTGTATGTGTCGGCTCATCAGACGGACCCGCTTCGATCCGGATCAACCCGCTTTGATCCCGCGCTAAAAAAAAATCGCCACTCATAGTATCAATTCGAACACTAAATAGTACCATTTTCGTGTTTTTTTGTGTTTCTTAGGGCTTTTTTTGTTTATTTTGTGTTTTTTGGGGTGTTTTTAGGGGTTATTTTTTTTTTAGGGGGCTTTTTAGGGGTTTATTTTATATTTTTAGGGGTGTTTTTAGGGGGTTTATTTTGTATTTTTAGGGATTTATTTTGTGTTTTTTAGGGTTTTGGGGGTATTTTCAGGGGTTTATTTTGTGTTTTTTGAGGGTTTTTTTGGGGGTGTTTTTAGGAATTTATTTCAATTTTTAGGGTTCACTAATTGTATTTTAGGGTATACAATTTGGGGGTTGGAAAACACAAAAAAAAACTGAAAAATGAAAAAAAAATTCAGAAAAAAAATAAAAATAATAAAAAAATCGAAAAAAAAAATAGTACAGACACATGTACCCCCCGCACCGCGCGTGGGCACGCGCGTGTGTGGTACACGCACCTGCCGATTTTTTTTTATATTGGGCGGGTTGGGTCAGTCTGATGGGCCGACCCATCAGACTTATGTACATGAGACCTCCTCATAATATATATATATATATGTATATAATTGTTAAACATATAGAAGTAATTAGAAGGTGTTTGGCTGATAACTCTAAATAATACGCAAACTAGGAAGTAATTAATAATATTAGTATCACGAGCACGTACACAATTTTATGTTTTGAAAATTGACGATTTATGTTCGATCAATCATTTGTGGAGATATCCGAGGAAGTTGTTGATTCTGCTTTGTAAACGACCGAGAACAAGTGTATTCAGCGGCAGAACTAGAATTTTTTCCTGAGACCAACTCCAAGAGCAACGGTAAACCTCAAATTTAGTGTTAAAATGGCAAATTACTTCCTCCAACAGCCACACTCACGGCTCGGTAGTTTAGTGAAAGGTGAACAGTACCCCGGTTGATTAACCGAGGTACTGTTCATCACGGTATTTTTTTTTTTCTTTTTTTTTTTCCATAATACAAACTAATTTATTTGGTCTATTTTTTTTTTATTTTCTATTAGATTTCTTCAATTGTTTGAAAATTATTTTATACATTAATTAAGTAAATGCTATTACATTAATTTAAAAATCTAACTAAACACAAAATACATAATTAATAAAAATAGAATTACATAAACATTTAACAATACAAAGCCACAAATATATTAATAATCGATACAAAGCAACAATATATTACAATAAACAATACAAATACATAATTAATAAAAATACAAACATAATACAATAAGAGTAAAATATTAAAAATACAACATAATATTTTTATCTAATAATCCCCTAAACCACTTCCGGATCCAGATCCTGCACCGGGGATATCTGGAAAATAACTTCCAATGTCGAAAGTATTATCTGGTAGGGAAGACTGGTTGGATTGTTCCTGCCTTTTCGCCAGGATTTTTGCTTGTTCTTGTTCGAAGTATAGACGTTTAGCAGGATTAGAAATTGTATCTGTATCAAGCATTAAAATTTGGTTTTCTGCTTCCCATTTTCTTACTTCAGTAGCTTGTCGTTGAGCTTCGATCCTTCGCAATTGTATCTCCATATCGCGGTCTTTTTTTTGCAGCTGAAGACTCAAATAATTGTTGAAGTTTTTGACTATTTTCTCTAATTTCTTCAACAGCAACAGACAAGTCTTCACTCTTTTTTTTTTCATTTTAGATTTTTTAACACCCATTGGACGTTTTGATGAAGGTCCACTACCACTGGCATCACTACTTAAATTGAGATTAAATGTAGATAATCCATCAGATGATAATGGAGAATCAGACACTGGCGTACCTGGTTGAGATGGATGTCTTTCTACTCGTGATTTCTGGCAATCAAATTTCACCAGATCTTTCACCATGTTCCACACGTGATCAAACTTGAAACCCTTTCGATATTTTGGGTCTAGTTTCAGCATATCTTTTGCACGCATCATCTGCATAATGAATCAAACATTTTAGAAATTAATAAGATAAATAATACAAATATAATAATGACAACTTACAATATCATATTCTGATGCACCACTCGGATTTAAAAGTTCGACTTGTTGTATGCATCCTTGCAATTTGGATATTGCAGCAAGGATGGTATGCATACGAGAATCAATAGATCTTTGAGGTCGCTTCGGCATGGATGAAGATGGGAGGGAGTCGTTATAGACCTGCGTAACACGACTCCAGAGTTTCTGATTTTTACCGTGTATTGGATCTTGAGATACTTCCATATACACTTTACAAAGATGTATATCTTCATCAACAGTGTAATTGTTAGCCCTATTGGCAGCCATAGAATTGAGGTGTAGAAGATAGTGTATAATGTGGAAGAATTTAGGTGTGGAAGATTGTGTAGATTGATGGATATATTTATAGAATTGAGAGAGAATGGTTAGGTGTAGAAGGTTAGGTGTAGAAAGTTAGGTGTAGAAGGTTAGGTGCAATATAGTTAGGTGTAGAAGGTTAGGTGCAATATAGTTAGGTGTAGAAAGTTAGGTGTGGAAGATTAGGTGTACAAAATAGTTAGGTGCGGAAGATTAAGTGCAAAATAGTTAGGTGCGAAAGATTAGGTGTACAAAATAGTTAGGTGAGGAAGATTAAGTGCAAAATAGTTAGGTGCGAAAGATTAGGTGTACAAAATAGTTAGGTGCGGAAGATTAGGTGCAAAATAGTTAGGTGCGAAAGATTAGGTGTACAAAATAGTTAGGTGCGGAAGATTAGGTGTACAAGATTAAGTGTAGAATGCACCCTATTTAAGAAAGGTGCATTGTCAATCATTCTGCATCCTAACCATCAATTGTCTTCTTTGAAAAAATGAATCCCAATTTCTTTAGCTCTGGTACTCCAAGCTCATCTGACGATGAGCTTGAAAATTTGGTACATAGCTATGATCTTGATCAAATGATACTCCAACAAATTTCCACCAACAATAATCTTCTAGCATCAATTCTCAATAGCCAAAATACCACACCTGTCCATGGAGGTTCCGTTCCTGGTCATAGAACAATCCATCGTGATCGAGAAGGAGCTGCTCAACGCCTTTTCAATGATTATTTTTCTGAAAATCCAACATATTCCGAAAATATGTTTCGTAGGCGTTTTCGAATGTCTCGAAATTTATTTCTTCGCATTGTTGATGCTGTCAAAAATCATGATGGTTACTTTGTGCAGCGAAGTAATGCAGCTGGGAGACGTGGTTTGTCCACACTTCAAAAAGTTACAGCTGCCTTTCGGATATTGGCGTATGCAATGCCAGCAGATGCTGTGGACGAGTACATTAATATTGGTGAGTCCACTTCCCTTGAATGTGTCAAGAGGTTTTGTCGTGCAATTGTAGAAATATTTGCTGATCAATATCTAAGATCCCCTACTGCTAGTGATGTTGCTAGACTACTTTTTATTGGTAAAAGTCGTGGATTCCCAGGAATGTTAGGTAGTTTAGATTGCATGCATTGGAAGTGGAAAAATTGTCCAACTGCTTGGGCAGGACAATATGCAGGTCGTAGTGGAAGTCCAAGTATTATTCTTGAAGTTGTTGCTGATTATGATCTTTGGATATGGCATGCATACTTTGGTATACCAGGTTCCAATAATGATATCAATGTATTGGAACGATCTCATTTATTTGCTGATCTTGCTCGAGGTATCGCTCCACCTGCACATTATGTCATACAAGGAAAAGAGTATAATACGGGATATTATTTAGCTGATGGAATATATCCAAAATGGTCTACCCTTGTGCAAACAATCCATGAACCTCGTTCCCAGAAAAAAAAATATTTTGCAATGAAACAAGAATCATGCAGGAAAGATGTGGAGCGCGCATTCGGAGTTCTTCAAAGTCGATTTGCAATTGTAGCAAATCCAGCACGCTATTGGAAGAAAGAAGATTTGCAAGATATAATGACTGCGTGTATTATTATGCACAATATGATAGTTGAGGATGAACGAGACCTTGATGCACCAATTAATGATGCGAGAGAAGTGCCAATTCCAGATCTTGAAATGTCGAACGAATGAATAGATGAATTTCAAGCATTTTTGGGCCGATTTAAAAAAATCAAAGACAAAGATGCTCACTTGGCACTTCGTAATGCTTTGATTGATCATTTGTGGGAGGAGTTTTCAAATTCAGAGATGTAATTGTTATGACATGTAATTTATGTGTTTTATTGAATTATCTATTATGAAATGTTGAATTTTATTTTGAATAAGTTGTTTATTTTTACACGAACCTTTTAATTTTTGTAAAATAAAATTAAGTTTTAATTATATATTAATTAAAAATAAAAAATAATGAGCAAGAATATTAATATATATATATATTTTATATATAATCCTATTTAATTAAATAATTCGATAAAAAAATTAAATCAATAGTAAAGAATATAAAAAGGGAATATTCCATTGTAGGGTGAAATGTAGAGTGATGCTGTTGGAGATGAAAATTGAAAATCTGTAACTGTAACTGTAGTGTAGTGTAGAGTTAACTGTATTCTGGTGAAAACTGTTGGAGATGGCCTGAGGGAGGGGGCTGGATTATGACACTTTGTGTGTGCGCGGTTGAGGGTACGGTCGAAGAATAGCGAGGTAGTAGAAGAGAGGATCCATGTGCAATTTAAAAATGAATTTTTAAAATTTATATTGTAAAACATGTCAAATTTACATTAATATATGAAATCATTAATATAAATTGAAATAAAAATAATATTTACATTAAGTCTTAAGGTTCTAAAATAATAAGTTATAAATGTTAGTATATTTTCTCAATATATAAAAGGAAGGAGGGAGTTATTTGCAATTAGTAGACAATTGGAACATAATAATTATTTCAGTTAATTGCGTTAAAAATCATGAAATCTGGATATAGTTGTAAATTTAACACGAACTTTAAAAGTAAGCAATTAAAACATGTGTGAATGTATGTTTATAGCCAATTTTAACTTACAAAATTCTTTTCTAACCAAACATTGTGGAATATTCTTTTCTAACCAAAATAAATTTTTATGACCATTATGTCCTTGGTTGACTTGAATCTAATAAGGCACTTGTGAAAATGTCCTATTTGTCTTGATTGATTTTGAATTTAATAGGGTATTTGTAAAAGTGTCCTATTTGTCTTTATTTGTTATTTCTTTGATTTATCCTAAGTTTGCCACTTGTGTATGAAAATGGTATCAGAGCCTAGGTAATTTTATTTAGGAATAATAATTTATTTATTATTAAAAGTAATATCCTAACGGAGGAGACACCCAGAAAATATGGATCCGAACAATTGTTCGAGATGTTTTTATTTCAGAATGTACCTTCAAATTTTGAAGGAACTGGAGAAAAGTCACCAAGAGAGGCTATCCTACTGGAAAGCCCAATACGAAGAGAAATTCCTATCGGAGCCAAGCCTGGAGGAAATAAAGCAGTGTATTTCCCAAAGACAAGCTCAAATGAACTTGTTAATGGTGAATAATCTGCTACAATGCGACTTAATGAACCATCAACAAAGGGCACACCAAAACCACGGTTGATGGAACAAAGAAACTATGAGATAACTCCCAGATTTAAAGAGATCGTGGCAGACACATCTAAAATCTCGGAGGATTTACGAGAGATCCAGAAGATGGTACAAAATTACGGAAATCACACGTATAGAGTACCACAAGAAGTAAGGTGAATTTCTATAAAACAAGATGAAATTCTAACCATCTTGTTAGAACTTCAAAAGAAGATCCAGACACTAGAATTAAATCAGACATGTTCTAGTAGAAGGAAACCTATCAACTTTGGCAAAGTGAATTTCACACCAAAGACCAAAGAAGAATCTAAGAAATCGAAGGACGAAAGGATTTGCCAATTGTTAAGACAAATCAAAGAATGACGTCCCTCGAAAGGATAGGATTGGAAGATCTACAAGAATTGACAAAGTCATTTGTCAATATGAAGATGGTGGATCTGAAGATGAATACCGGAGATGGGGCTTTAATTCCCCGTGGATACCATCAGGTACCCCTGGAACAACAGGTGCCGCAGGTGCCACCAGCCCAACATCAACATGAAGGAGGCCCAGCACAAGACGTTCTCATGAGAGCCCGCGAGGTCTTTCATGTTGGAGATCAACACAAGAGGGAGAGGCCCAATATGAACAATCTTATGGGAACAAGGGTGAGGAAACAGATCCCTAAGTTCCGAGATACGCCTCTCGGGAAAACAAGCATTGATCTCATACATCCGTATGGACTCATGCTCAATATCGATGATATTGACTTCAAGGACATCGATATGATTATTGATGGTTGGTCTTCATCGATGAGAATAGCAGCAGGAACATTGGACCTAGAGAAGGAGGGATTCATCAAGTTGCTAGAGATGAGTTTGTTGGGTGTAGCCAACAACGTGTTGGTCAAGAGTTGCACCATCAGTCAAAGAAGAAACTTTGGAGCCAGCCTCATACACGGAGATCGTGGATAGAATGACTTTCTGGTTTAAGCTCACCTTTTTGGGAGCAGACAATTTCGGAAGTGCAGATTCCGAAAAAAGGAAGAATTATTCTCAGGCTATTTTAAACCTAAGAATGAACAACATGGAAAAGGAGTCAATTGACCAATTCTTCAAGTTATACCACATCTACCAATGGAATTCAGATGTGGATGAAAGGGTCTGTGTAGAAATTTTCTTCACGAAGTTCCCGAGTCCCTGGAAAGAAATGTTCATTAAAGAATACATTCTAGGAGATCCTGACAATGTTGGGATGAGAATGTCTTTTGTCAAACAAAAGCTAGCTGAATGGTGTGGACAGACCATTCTACAAAAGAATTACAAGAGATTAAAGAGGATGAACAAATATTCCCCTCTTGACTGCACAGCCAATTATCTGCCGACCATCATTGGAGGAGAATCTCAAAGGCCACGGAAAAACAAGAAACACCGAGTTCATCCTTATGCCAAAGAAGAATTCTCAAGAAAAAGGAGTTGGAAACCAATGAGTAGATGGACCAGGCAAAAGGTCAGATTTTACAAATCTGGACAAAGAAGGGGTCCTTCCAGAGACAGGACATCACAAAGTTCATCAAGTCGAACTCCTGCGAGGAAAACTTTCAGAAGAGCCCATACGAAGGCAAATGAAAGTTTTAAAGATTGCAACTGATGGACTTGCGGTGCAAGAGGACATATTTCGATAGATTGTCCAGAAAAAAGAGGGGTCAAAAGCTTCGAAGGTGCACCAGACATCGAGGAAACGGTTTACTACCAAGACTTGGTACAAGTCTACCAATTCGAGGATATACCCTCAGATGAGAGTATATACGAAGAAGAAGAAGTATTTAGCAACGAAAGTATTGATGGGAGATCAGACTCTGAATCAGACTGGAGCTGAGGTTTTTCATCAAAAGCAAGTGGACGAAACTGGATATTCCAGTCAAACCACTATCTCACAAAGCATGATTGAAATAATCATGAACAAGAGCCTTAATATCCAAAGATATCAAGGCTTTTCAGCAGGACAGATTGATCAATTGCTTCGCAATTTTAGTCTGAAAAGCAGGAAACACAATGTAATCTATAAGATTACCAGAAGAGAGATGTCGCTTCCTATAGAGCTTACAGGGAATCAAGTTGAGTTACAACTGATTCCATACAGTGAAGTTCAAGAAGAGTTGGGAAGGATGAGGCCAGAGATAAAGGATACCATATCCTGGATCCACATCGGGGCTGTCCAGATAGTGCTCAAATCCGCACTACCCGCAGGTGTTGATACGCCCATTGATATTGCAATATACGATAAGCGTATTAGAAATCACAGAGATTCCTTATTAGGAACTATATCGGGAAATCTCTGTGCCAAGCAGATTATAGGGGTAATATATCCAAAAATATCATATAATCTGAAAGATAGAGATTTCAGTCGAGCCCTGACGCTGTACCAAGACTTTAAAAGAAAGGATATCAGCTACGAGGGAAATCGACCGTTTTCTTTAATATATCAGGTGTCTTATGCGCTTTCCAATTCACACAACATAGATTTATTTCTGGGAAAGCAGTTCATCGAGATACCGGATGTATTCTCAAAGGTGGCACAGGCAATCCACCCAGATAGATCAGAAATGTCGCTACCAAGAGAGATAAATATTCGAGTAGGAGACAAACCATTGTTGAAATACAATGAGAGTCTCAAGTTGGAAGGCAAAAGACTGTCATTCCAAGGAGATAGGATTGTCAATTGTGACAGAGCCATGGACTCAGTCCTCAAGAGGAAGCTTCCAAGGAGATCTCAGGCGACCAAGGCAAGTTAAAATAAAAATTAAATGCCCAGAAGGTTGGAGAGAGATCGACACAAGATTCGACAGTACAAGATGGGAAAATAATTTTCCTTGCGACGTCCTGTACTGTTTACAGCAACCAGAAGTCGGCCACTATAAGGGAACTCTCGATATAGAGGCTATGACAATAGAAGTACGAGGAAGAGCCGGAAGAGAATCAGGAGTCCTAATCTTAGGACTTGACTTCTTAGAAAGGTTCAAGCCATGGGAGCTGAAGGAAGATGGGATGATGATCACCTTTAATGGAAAACAACTGGTGATTATATGACCAGCCCATTCTCCATATACATCTCAGTAGGGATGTTATACGAGAAATATTAAGCTGAATACTTTGCAGCCTATATCGACTCAGGAGCAGGAATTTGTACTGTAAAAAGAAGAATATTCCCAGAAGAATTGGAAGAAGATTTAAATCAAATTGCAGGAAGAGATTTCTCTAAAAGAGTCTTGCTCCTATCTAAGGGAGTGAAGCAGTCGGAAATCTTGATTGGAAGAGCAGGAGATACACCATGGTATAAGGTGAAAACTCCACCAATCTATTTTCATGATACAGGGGCAGACATCTTGTTAGGAAACAATTTCCTACAAATGTTCAGAAAGTATACGCAGGACAATACCAACCGGAGACTGATCTTTACGACGATCTGTGATCATAAGATCATTGTCCAACGGCTAAAAGGGGCATTCAATCGACAAATGCCACTACAATTTCGCAGCAAGCGTGGTGATGAAGGACATCTTCGACACCCAAAAATGCAGGACAAAAGAAAATTCGGAGAAGTAGTTCTGAGTTTTCGTAGGGAAAAAGATCTTGAAGAACAGGAGATCCAAATCCTCAAGGCTTCTTTAATATCACATCAAGATATTAAGGAAGAAGCAAAGATATCCCTCGAAGATGTCAAGCGGAAAATAGCTAGAAACTATAATGAAAATCTGCTAGCTTGGTGGGGAAAGAACCAACTCAAAGCAACCTTGAAGGTTAAGGCTGGAAAAGAGTTTGAGTTCGTTAGATACAAGCCTATCCTGATGAATATCAAAGATCAAAAGGATATGCGAGCAATCATCAAAGAACACCTTGATCTCAAGCTGATTGAACCAGGGAATTCACCATACAGCAGCCCCGGATTCTTAGTAAGGAATCATGGTGAGATTAAAAGAGGTAAACCAAGGCTAGTTATTAATTACAAAGGGATTAATGACATTCTTGAGTTTGATGGATATTTTATCCCAAGCAGAGAACATCTTATTAACTGCATACGGAATGCTAGGATATTCTCTAAGTTTGATTGCAAGTCAGGTTTCTACCAGATTCGCATCGAAGAAGAATGCAAAAGGTTTACGGCCTTTTCAACACCACAAGGGCATTATATTTGGAATGCAATGCCGATGGGGTTAGCCAACGCACCCCAAATATTTCAGAGGAAGATGGATAATCTTTGTAAAGATTATTTCTCTTTTATGTTTGTCTATATTGATGACATTCTAATCGCATCAAAGAGTATAGAAGAACATCTCAAACATCTGGAGATCTTTGCAGATGTTTGTCATAAAGAGGGCCTTGTGCTGTCAGAAAAGAAGGCAGTAATAGCTACCCGGAAGATGGAATTTCTGGGAATCGAGGTGGATGAATCCGGAATCATTCTGCAAAATCATATTGTAGAATAGGTGCAGAAGTTCCCTAATGTCCTTAAAGAAAAGAAGCAACTACAGAGTTTTCTGGGAGTTGTTAATTTTGCAGGAATCTTTATAAAAAATCTTGCAAAACACAGGAAGGTGTTTAGTAACCTTCTAAAGAAGGATACCCCGTTTGTATGGACAAACGAACATCAACAAGGAATCAGGAAGCTAAAGGAGATATGCGAAAATCTCCCAAAACTGGCTATACCACAAGATGAGGATGAATTGATCCTCTATACAGATGCAAGTGATCATTGGTGGGCAGCCGTGCTTACAAAGATCACACCCAACGGAGAGGAGCCCTGTAGATATTGCAGTGGTCTCTTTTCGGATAGCGAGGCCATTCGATGGCATATCAATGAAAGGGAGTTCTTTGCAGTTCAGAAGGCATTTAAAAAATGGCCTCTGTTTCTCTTAGCAAAGAAGTTTACTTTAAAAGTTGATAACACACAAGTTAAAGCTTTCTTGAAAAATAAAATTGAATCTAAACCTGAGAAAGCTAGACTAATAAGATAGCAAGCTGAATGTCAATATTATTTATTTGACATTATTGTGATAAAATCTCATGAAAATATTCTTGCAGATTTCCTAACAAGAGATGGAAGCGATTGAGGTCGATGCCATCATGATTGCGCAGAGGCACTTCACTGAAAACATGGAGTTACTTCAGTGTGAATGGAACGAGCTAGTTCTTCATGCTGAACAAGCAGGAAGAATGCAACAAGCAGACCAGAACGAGGTCAACGAGAGAATACGAGCATGTGTAAAGACTCAGGGGCAACTCTGGTCAGCTATGCATGAACCCCTCCTCCGGGCCATCAACTTTCCATTGATGAAAGGAGAGTTAGCAGTACCGACCTGTAAAACGGAAACAGGGGATTCAAATACCCCTAACACGAGCTCTAAGCCGGTGATTTCTAAAGAAACATAGGCCCAAGAGAAAATTGAGGGTCAGGGATCACACTCTGAACCATCAAGTCAACCCAGCACCTCTGGGGTTAAAGAGGGAGAGATTAATCTTAGACCCATGATGGGTACCTCTAAGATTAATACTAACAAGTCTGAAGCTTTATCTTGGCAGGTTTATCAAGTTAACTGGGAGAAGCTCTATACTAGACAGGGAATCAATCCGTCTAAAACAAAGGTTGATATCTCTGGAAAGTACCCAAGGGTGTAGATGTTACCAGGAACCAATCCACACGAAGTTAAGCAATGGTATGATTTTGGGGCATTAGCTTCAATTCAGACCATGTCACCAGGCTTCCCAGAAATCAAGTGTCTACCAAAGTGGATACAGGAAGCTTTGCAAGAGTCCTGGGCTAACAATGATTTGCTTAGCCGAGGAGATGTTCTTGAGCTACACTTCATCAGTGCTGCTCCGGAACCAACGGAAAAAGGGAATCATGAGGCCTTTCACTAAATAAGGCTTCAAAGGCCAGATTCCAGAAAATGGGGTGATATCAGAACCTCATCTGAAGAAATCCCACTAATCACCTCCATTACAGAAGATCAAATATCGACTAGGCGAGCATGGGGATTATGGGTCTGTCTCACTGAGATGGACAATGTCAAGTTCCCATTCAAGTTTTTCCACAATTCTGCGAATGGGTCATTCTTGTTAAATACCATGACAGGGAGAACAACGAAATTTGCTGAGGATCTGTTCGAGAAGAAAAGGTCCTTGATATGGGAGAACAAGCTTGCTATGGGCAAAGAAACCCATCGCAAGTACTGCAACATGGCTCATTTTGGGCAATGGGACAATCGAGTATGCTCGGATTGCCAGAACCAGAAGGAGTCAAAGTTCGGAAAAGGGTTCCGTCCAAGGATGAAACGAAAGCGAGCTGGGGAGGATAAGCATCCAATGCCGAAAGCAAGGATGCCAAGAGCTCCACCAAAAAAGTAGTTTCCCGACAAAGGAAGGTGGAGACATGTGATCACAGATCATGTGACCCAAAAGAAGAGGCCACTAGCACCAAACGACAAAGGCTGAGTGGTCCAACACAAGAGGCACATGGTGCCATTATTTGTGGGTACCTCCACCCAAAACCACTTTCACTTGAGGATAAAGGGAACCGGGCCCGACCACTAATTCAAAAGAAAGTGTCGGCAGAAAGGGCCACTCACGTGAATTGCGGAGCTAAATAATGGAGTTGGTGAAATAGAAGGATTCCCCTCCTATAAAACGAGAAACTGAAGGAAGCATAGGGCATCGAACATTTTCCTATCTTTCTTCAAAATTGTAATAGTTATAATATTTTGAGTGTTCTTAGTTTATGAGGGTGGTGAGGATTCTAGCTACCATGTGTAGCTAAACAAGTTTGTCTCCTCCCTAAAGGAGATTTACTTATTTATAATAAATGTATTATTATTCCTAAATAAAATCCAGGCTTTTGCTCATCCCTTGTGTTCATCATATATATATATATATATATATATATACTATATACCAGAAAATTGCTATACCCCCCGTGTAGGAAACAAACGTGGGTTGCGCTGTGTATTGCTGAAGGAGTTCGTCGCTGGAAATCATAGGTTGCGATCGTGTGGTTGGCGAGGCCGTAAAATCCCGACGAAAATACCCAGCAGTATTCCGGTCAAAAAGGTATGAATCTGGTTTATAGTATTATGTATTTGATTTACGGAAGTATGATGGGTCTGATATGGTCGTAATGGACTATTTGATCCTAAAAGTGGCATCCTAGGAATAAATATAAAGATAATCATTTGAGGGCATGATAGTCATTTGATCTTGTGTTTGGTTAGAAAAGAAGATCTCAGAAACCTTGGTTAGAAAAGAATTTGGTATTCTAAATTTGGTTATTTTCAATTTCCTCCCTTAAAACATTAACTTTATTTTAACTTGGATGTCATATATTCAACATTTCTAAAGTTTTATAAAAACAAATTGACCTTCAATTCAATCGTCAACTTGCTCGTCTCTTTAGACCCATCATGATTCAACCATCAATTTTCGACGAAAGATGTAGGTGAGGTCGAATTTACAATCCCCAGTTATTTTTCTATTGACGATCAGAGTGTGAAATTTAGCCACTTTGACAAAAAAAAATCAAAAATTGATGACCAATTCACGAGGGCTTGAAGAGATGAGCAAATTATTGGTTGAATTGAAGGACAACTTGTTTTACAAAAATTTGATGTTTCGGAAGATATTCTACAATCTATTTTAGCCAGTTACCATCTATGAAGAGATGATTTAATGTGCACGAAAGTGGATCTTTACTGCCCCATATGAGTAGATGATATGCAATTTCATACACTCTCACTACAAAAAAAAAATGTGTTTTAACGACATACTTAGTGACGGATTATATTCCGTCGCTAGATTACCGACAAACTGAAGTTAAGATGTTTAACAATTGATATTTCCATCTCTAAATTAGTGACGAAAAAATCCATCATTAAACGTCAAATTTTATTTGTTTTAAATTTTTTATATTCATGACGGATTTATGACGTAAATTTCTGTCGCTAAGTTAGAGATGGAAAAATCTATCGTTAAATATTTTATTTTTTTATATTAGCGGTGGAATAATGTTGTCGGTAATTTTAATTTTTTTTTTGTATTTTTGTATTTTTTAAATCATTTTTAATTTTTTATTTACTCCAATTTGAAATTATTTTTAATTTTTTTTAATTACTACTTAATGATGAATTTGAAATAAATTATTTCATCTCTAAACTAAAAAAAATCATCACTTTAATTTTATTTTTTATAAATATGATTAATTATAAATATATAATATTTGAGAAATTAATTAAAATAATCTAATATAAAATAAATGATGTAAAACAATTATATTTTAAACGAAACATACACAATTAGAGATTATAAAAGATATTTAAATTAATAAAGCACAATAATTTTCGTGTGTGTGTATTATATCTGAATATTAATATAAATATATGTTAAAACACTTGGTTTTTAGCTGCATAGCATGAAGCTATGCATTTCTGAGAGGTTAGGTGTTTGATTCTTGCAAGCAACAAATATTGGATTAATAGGCATCGGTCGGCCCAGTCCTGTAGCTTCGTATATTGACGAGTGTTTCATCTCTAGTTAGGATTTTAATCCTATCTATATAAAGCCACCTCTGGAGGATGGAATATACATCTCACACACCTTCGTATACTTTCAAAATACAAAGGAGGTTATACAACACCATTCCACAACCTTGGAGAGCTTCAATCTATTGAAAAAAAGATTTCCTACATTATCATACACACATTCATACATTCCCGAGAATACAAAGCAGGCTATACGACACCATTCCACAACCTTGGAGAGCTTCAATCCATTGGAAAAGAGACTTCCAACAGTGGGGGAGATATATTATCACAGAGAAGAGTGGATACTACGAAGATCGATCGGTGTCATCTATTTTTAGTCTATGATGGAGTGGATGCTACGGAGATCGATTGGTGTCATCTATTTCTAGTCTATGATATTTCAAACTCTGTTTTATTTTATTTCCATTATGTCTAATTAAATTTCTTTATGGATTATAGGGTTTGAAAGTACTATGGATTGAATGACTTGACTAATTGAATTGTGTTTTCCATTTATTATTGGGTATCTAGTTTTCTAGTTTGGATTTCTCATGTGTATATTGATGGCCACAACATGCGTATGCAAGCTAATTAATTGGAACAATCTCACTGGACACCGCCGACTGATTAATTTAGTGGGATAAAACAGGAAAATTATTTTATGTGATGCTTGGAATGATCGACCAAGTGACCGAGTGATGCATAGGAATTATAATTTTAGAGTGCCTGATTATGAGGGATGGCATGTGCGAAGGATCAACCAAGTGAAGTACATGATCATTGTTTCTATATTATGACATGTGTTCTTAAGAATATTCTTATAACATTTTAGTGATTTTCCACCATTAATGAATTAAAGAAGATTAAATAATCAATAAGTCAATCTGAAGTTATTATATGAACCCTCCCCGAGAATCCCCGTTTTCATTATTTGATAAGTAATTTGTTATTTATTTTTATCAAGTCTTTATTTCAATATTGTTATTTTTATTTTGTAGTTATAATGTGTCTACTTAATTTTTTAGAGTTTAGATATTGATAAAGTGGTTGTGCTTAAGTTTACTGATCTCTTCGAGTTTTACTCCTTGTGGGAAAATGATATTCTTGCTCATAGCTATGTTACAATAATATCGTCCACTTGCGGTCCATTATTTGTTAATAAATAGTGTGGTCCAGCAATCACTTAGTTGTTATCGGGCTACTTCTATAAGTAATATCATGGCATAGAAATAATGAAGATGTGTTTATTAGGCTAGTTTTTCACAGAAGTCATCACTCACAATCAAGCTCTCGATGATTATAAAACCATATGCAATATTTATTCACGTGGCTAGTACTTCTAAATATGCATAATTCTATTTGTATTTTTCCACCAATTAGTATTCTTTAGTGAGTACATCTAACTAATTGGCTGACATGCACAAATGTTGATCAGACAATCAAGCAAGATAAAATAAATCATAGAAATCAAATCCTGGATATAACAAGAAGAAAATAGTTAATTAAATCATTCAAATGAAATCCATATTATTCCAAACCCCCATAATCTAGCTATAAACTTAGTTAGACATAGTAAAACAAATAAAACAAAGAATATTGATGTTCATGACAAAAATAACAAATAAAACTATAAACTACAAAGGAAATACAGCTATCTCTGCAGTGACATCGATCTCTCAGCAAACTTGGTACCTCCTCTACGAGTAGATGGCAAACCTCCATCTTCTCTACCTCTCGCGACATGATGTATGTGATGTGTGGAATGTATGATATGCTCTTCATATTATTTTTTCATCCACCATGAGTAGAATATAAATAGGAGAAGTCTGAAACCCTAATTGGAGAAGGACTCTCACGGATCCGCGTAGTTGCCAGGGCTGAGTTGACCTGGACCGAGTCGAGTGGTCCGGTCAATCCAGAGGCTTGGTTTTGCATATGGAGTTGAGTTGACTCACTCCTTGATGTTTTCTTCTTGACTGAGTTGCCTGAGTCAACACGGGTCAACTAGGTTGATTTAGGTACTAACTTCAGATTTTTGTGGGTTTTTCAACCACTTTTCAAATCAACAAGAGAACTTTTTAAATCGAAGGAATCACCGACAAAAATTTGAACTTAAAATCAATAATGAAAGTATGACTAGACATAAAGTAAGGTATAACGAACTTTGATGTGAAGTATCACACGATACGAAGTGAAGTATCATTTACTGGGGAATGCTAATTGAACAGATTCATGATCTTTGATACAATTGTTTCTCTATGTTCATCAGTTGAATCAATCACTTACTGGGGAATGCTAATTGAACAGATTCATGATCTTTGATACAGGTTTCTCCATGTTCATCAATTGAATCATCAACTGCAATTATATCTGAAAATTATAAAATTGAACTCTTGTGTCACAATCTACTAATGACAAAACACTACAAGAATCAATATTGAATGGTAGAAATCGTAGAATCAATATTAAACTGCAAATCATTGAATACAATAAGAAATTGAATTATTCCTTCAGAGGCATATTGCCAAATACAAGACATGCATATATATATATATAGGGTTGTGCCAACGGTCGACCGGACCGGACCGACAAGGTAGGACTGAATGGATCGAATAAATTTTTTTACGGACCGGACCGACCGAATGTTATGTGTTTTTTCTTCCTAAATTTTAATAATTTCTTTCTATACTTAAATTTTTTTAATAATTTATTATTTTAAAATATTATGAATATGATATAATATTACTATAAATTTGAATATTAATAGCAATACACTAATACATATAATTGTATATCTAATATTTTATATATATATATATATATTAATGTAATAATCTTATCCGGTCAGTCCGATTCGTCCGTTTTCATTTTTCCAGGATCAGACCAACCGAAAAAAAAAATTCAGTCCATTGAAATTTAGATTGGACTAACCGAATAATATGTAAAAACCGATTGAATGTCCCAATTTTCGGTCAGTCCAATCCGATCTTTTTGGTCCGGTCGGTCCTTGCACACCCCTACATATATAAAAAATGCATTTAATAATACATAATTTGAAGTCAAGACTCACAAATTCACAAATTTCACAAAGTGTAATTACAATATAATATCGTAAAAAAACATACCGTTTGTTTCAGGCAAGTCTTCGCCAGAGATCAATTGAAGTTAGCACGACAATTATTTTGGTAGATATGATTCTCATCGATAGGGGTGAAAATGAGTCGAGTTGAGCCCGAACACACATATGTTCAAGCTTGTTTGAAATGATATCAAATTTTATGTTTGAGCTTGTTTGATTATTTATCGAGTCGAGCTCAAACGAGCTTTAATCGAGTCGAACACGAGTCGAGCTCGAGTAGTTTGATATTTTTACACATGTTTGCTCATTTTTTACTTATCGAGCTCGAGTTCGAGCCGAGCTTTAAATTTTATCGAACATAAAATTATGTTCAAGCTCATTTGATATGTTTATCGAACGGAGCTCGAACCGAACTTTTAACGAACGAATACGAGCCGAGTATCGAGCTATTTGGTTTGATTTTCAGCCCTGCTCATCGAACTTGGAAATTTCAAATTGTGGTTGCAAATCCGACATGCCACTGTGTTGCGATTTATTCACGAAGTCATCGTGGAGGAGAAATCGCGTGGGAAGAGCGATGCAGGAGGAGATGATAGGGCAGGGCTACTGCATGTTTTTTTTTTTTTTTGCATTCTTTTATATCTATGTTGACAGGTCGGGTTGTAAGACCGTCTAACGGATCGTACTGCCCTAGGGTTTTAGGTTTTGAGGGTTAATTAGCAAAAAAGTTTATCATATTTGTATTACATATTTATAAAATTGCAGTGAGAGGTATAAAGAATATTAATAAAATTGGGTCATGGTTTTGAATTTTCCTTATACTTTTTGGATAAATTCAAACTGCTCACCTTATTGTCGTCGAACTTGGACTAAAAAAATACTGATCCTTTTCTCTTTAGTAATCACTAATTTAAGTTGGACTAAAAAAATACTAATCCTTTTCTCTTTAAGTATCAAATGAAATCTTATATCCCACTTTTCTCTATCTCATTTGGTGTCCCACTTTAATTTTTATTCGATTTTCATCAATTTTTTTCTTCAATCTCAATTTGTTATGGCTTAGTTTAATTTTATGATTATTATTTAGGGTTTATTCCATCCAATTAGGGTTTATTTTTGTTTTTTAATATTTATTTCTTATTTTTTAGTAAATATACTTGATTAATATGATTGATTATTCCAAAAGTAGGGTATATGATTTTAAAAAAAATTAATTTATAGCGATAAATGATGATTATGATTTGTAATACTATAATAAAATTTATTTTTTTAATAAACATTTTTAAAATATTAAATTTTATAGTGGGACACGGACATGAAAAGTGGACTAGATGATTTTATCCCAGTTAGTATAATCACTAATTTAACCGTGCCAAGTTACTCAAGCAATTTGAACTTTTTTTTTTTGAATTAGCAATTTGAACATTAATTGTTGATATTGAACAATTCAAATTAGTCCAATTGAACGAAGTTCATGGTGTATAGTGCAAATGTAACGTGTAACTATTCCTATCGTTTATTTATTTAAAAGGGTCAGAACGTATATACATCCAAAATAATCAGTGATATTTTTCCTCTTCAATCTTC
Organism: Perilla frutescens; assembly: GCA_026008535.1. Lineage (NCBI taxonomy): Eukaryota > Viridiplantae > Streptophyta > Magnoliopsida > Lamiales > Lamiaceae > Perilla > Perilla frutescens. The sequence goes on from BRKX01000002.1 coordinate 51,319,621, forward strand.
ACCAAGGCATTGGAAGTCCAAACTTACACTGCAAAAATTTACATTAAAAAAAACCATTTAAACTTACAAAATAGGTGTTAACCCAAATAACATGTAATTAAACTCCTCAATTTTCTTGGCGCCACCAAATTTCTTGATCAATTCCACAAACACCCTCATCGTGAGCAAGCTATCCGAGCCCGCTTGGTGGCTCCTCCCCACGGCCCGATCCACCATCAAGCTCTTCGCAATCCTCTCGAGCCCGCCATGCAGCCCGAACCTCCTCGCCATGGGCTTCAAATCATACACAACGGGCCCAAAGTAATGCCGCAGTAGCACCATGAATTCCTGAAGAGTCTCCGGCAGCTGGCTCCCGGTAAGGATCTTGACCAAGAATCCGAAGTCGTAGACGCCGTGGAAGGTCACCCACGTCAGATTCCGGCGGCGAATGGCCCGAAGCCCGAGGCCCGATAGCTTGAAGAGCAAGGCAAAGGCGTGGGAGTCGATCCCCATGAGCTTGTTCTTCAAGAAATTGATGCCTTGACGCTCTAAGAGGGATACCGACTCCGGATTATGGGGGTCGGAGTCGAAGTCAAAGTCGGCGAAGTTGAATTCCCACACGTGGCGGGAGCCGCCGGAGCTGGGGAGATTGCCGGCGGCGTCAGACAATGTGAGGCCGAGCTGGATGATGCACAGCGTGTCCACATTGCGCTTCATCAAGGCGTAGAGCTCCGAGGGGGATAGCGGCGGCGGCGGCGGGTTGTGCTTGGATTTGGGGGGGATTGGCGGTTTGAATACGATGCCGGGGAACTCGGTGTCCATTGATATGTAGGGGAATTCTTGGAGGTGTCGTTGGATTAGGCTGATTTCCGCGGCCAGATTGCTTTGCCAAACTTCGCGAACTACGATCGGCGCCGGAGCCGCCATTGATGTGTTCGTTCGTGGGTTTTTTTTTTTTTTAAGGTTTTTGTGATCGAGTTTCTTGCGGGGGAGACTTGAAAACTAGGGTTTGTTTTGGAATATATAATTATTATTATGAATTTATGATGGTGGGTGAATTGATGCAGTAGTCCTATTTAAAGGAGGAGAAATAATTAAAGATGGAAACTTAATTGATTGGATTATAAATTACCAAACTCGAATTTTATTAGTTAAATTAGAAACCAGATCTATTCTATATTAAGCGTGTGTTTCTTTACATTGTGTTCGTACGTGTCTGCAGTGCTAGGTCAATCCATTTAAATAAAACTTAGGAAAAATACATATTTACTAGTATATCGCCCGTGCGATGCACGGATGATGAGATGCATATATCATAAAGAAGTTCTATCTCTTTATTGAAAAAATAATAATTGAAATCAAAAGGTAAGATTTTCATTAAAGAAACACACTATTTTATCTTCCGTGTGTGATACACAAGTGTTGGTCTGTATGAATTGTAATATGGGAATTTATGTAATTAAACAATAATCTAAATAAAACAGAGGTGCATTTTATTTTATTGAGAATACAATATTTTGTTATACTTTTTTTTTGTAGAGAATTGTATATACTTCTATGAATTATATTGTTTGATTATATCATAAAGGATTGGAAGTGATTTTGAACGAAATATATTTTGTTTTATAACTCACATATATCTTATGATACTATAATTAGGAAATTAAATTAGTGGTGTGTTGAATTAAATGTTAAAATTAGTAGGATTAATGTGTAGTTGTGATTTTATAACTATTTTACTTTATTAACATATGATCCACGATTGTAATTTTATTTTTTCTCAGTTAATTTAATTTTGATGTGAATCACATAAAATTAGTTAATTAAATTATTTTTAATAAAAAATTATATGAAGTTATTTTGGACATCAATTTTGAGGTCAATTCATAAAACATTAAAATTGGATGGATAATTTTTAAGTAATTTTTGGGGGTGAATGATTTTCCGATTTGAAAAAATAAGATATATATCAATATAATTTACTGCTTCTCCTTCCTCAGATAAATGACAAAACTATGTTCAAATAAAATTATTGAATGATGGAATACATTTGTATACTTGTTCTAGTATGGTACGGTGTACTGAACATATTATATTACACACAAATATATTTTACGAATTGTTTTATGAATGAAAGAAATCGTATGGGTTATATAAGAAACTAAATAATTAAAATTTCTAATAATTTCTTAGACACTATATCTTGTCGGTATATATGCACAATCCTAGAATATCAAACTACTTCAAAAAAATGGAACATCAATGAACATCCGATCTCTAAAGAAAGAATGGCTATTCTAAACCAAATACGATTGAACTGCTATTTTCATTTTGTTATAAATTAGAAAGTAAGGAAAAAAAACATGCATGCATGTACATAAAAACTCTAAAAATGACAAATGTTTCTCAATTTTTTTTTAAAAAAAATTAACCAATGATTTTGATTATTCATCTACTCATTTCGGCCCATTATGTCGCCTACCACAATCTTCATTCCCAGTCATCCTCTTCGAACTTGTCCGTCATTCACTGACGCTACATTGGAATGTTGGAACAATATAATCTAGTTGGTGATCTAGATTGTTCTTTCCAATCATCATGATGCGCATCAACTATAAATTTGTACAAAGTTATTGTTCAAATTCATATTACTTATATATAAATGTAAGGAGATAATTAGTTAATTGACACTTAGAAAAGATTACAAACCTCCTTGTCACATATGTTCACCCATTCATAGTTCTTAGCTTAAGAACTCTGATTTATTTTTCAGCAAGCACAAATTCTCCATATTACAGTAATAGTACCTGTTACATAACAATAAAAAAATAAGAAAAATAAGCAAACACAAGAACTAACAAATTAAATAGCTTTACAATTTCAACATTCAACATAAAATAAAAGCACACAAGCACAACAAAACACATATCCTCAAACTAAGTGAAGAATTGATCATATATGTAGACATAGGAACCAATGTCTCCAAAACTCAGAAAGAAAAACCGTGATTATATCTAAAATGGCTTATGGTAAGCCTGAAATTTATACAATGTAATGCGCATCAAGTTTGCTATAAACACAACTATTAAACATGGCTATTTAACCGTAGCAAAAAACAAACAAAGGCTTGCCTGAATTTTTGGCATTAATTATATAAATTATTGAATTTTCAATTAATTATATATAGAAATGCAGTACTAACTTTAATTTTGCATTAATTACAAAATTAATATTGTACACATAGTTGCACTATATATATTGCTTCAGAAAATATATATAATCTATAAACTTAACGTAGTTCGTGTAATAAAAAAAATAGAATTGTTAAGCTAAACGTAAGTTTATGAATATAAGGTTAGTTTATATATTATATGAATTGGTATATACAGATCCGCATATTATACATATGCAAATTGCAAAATGTAATTGTTGATTAGCAATATAATAGTATCTAAATAACAACATATTACATTAATTATCATCATATTATTTATAGAAATATATAAATATCGATTAGGAATTATTTTATAAGCATAAAAAAAATGCTAACACTGAAACAAAAATAATATAAATTACTAAAAAAAACAATCTATAATTATATACATGTAATTCATTACTCATATATATGATTTTAGTTAAAGTCAATATATATGATAATATTAAGAGGCAATAACTATTTTAGCCACTTGAACTTTTAAAAGATTTATTTTAGCCACTAACTTTAAAACATATTTATTTTAGCCACTTTGGACGAAAATGTCCCTGTGCGCGCTGGCATTGCGCGCTAGGGTTGCACGCATGCGCGCTAGGGGTGCGCGCCAGCAATGCGCGCAACACGCGAGGGTAAAATCGTCATTCTGGCTAAAATAAATATGTTTAAAAGTTAGTGGCTAAAATAAATTTTTTTAAAGTTTGACCGGCTAGTTTTATATATTACCACTAATATTAAATATATAAACTTACTAAAATTGGAAAGTGAATTTTGGCGGGAAAAATAGTTGGATTACTACATTAAGGACCATTGTGCTATTATACACATAAAGATATAAATATAGATTTTATTTAAAAATCTATATATTGAAAATTTTATTTAATATTAAACCAATAAAGTTAGATACTGATCACACTTTTCTCAGTTGAAAGATCGAGAGAGTTGTCAAGGTTCTTTTGTTGGGACAGTTGGATCTCATAATTTATAATTTGTTAATTCAAATTGATATTCCTTGGTTGTTTGACATGATATAAATTTAGTTTAAGAAATTAAAATACATAAGATTTATTTGTTTATAATAAATTTAAATTTCAAATTAAATATTGATTTTTTAATTTTAATATATTAAAATTTGAAATTTTAAATATATTTAATATTAAATTGATAAAATTAAATATTACAAATATCAATTGAAAGACTGAGAGAGTGTGATGATTCTCGTGCTTTGGCATCACAATTTATAATTTGTTTATTCAAAAAAAATATTTGTTGGGATTTTTCAACGTGTGATAATTAACTTTAGTTTGAGAAATTAAAATCTATGAAGTTAATTGCTTAAAATATATTTCATATATTTAAGATTGCAAAATTAAATATATTTAATTTTTTTTAAATTTAACAATATTTCATTTATTTAAAAATTAAAATATGTTTCCATTTTAACTAATTGAGGTTAATTTAACTAATTTATGGTACCATTAATAAATTGAGTACTTAATAGACTAAAATTTTGCCTAACTGATGAAAATTACATATCAAAATAAATGATTAATCATCGTTATTTTTTGTTATTTATGGAACATTAATAAACTTAAAAGAAACATATTGTTACTGCATGAATAAAAGACCTAGTTTGAACCGGTAATAATGAATAAAATATTACTGTAAAAGTTTAGAAATATGGTCAAAACCTAATTAATTAATGACAACTTATTCTCAACCTTAATATAATCATATTTAATATTTCTTTGAAATTGAATTAATTAATATTTTTATTTTAATTTATATGGATTCACTTCTCCCGCGACTTCATTGTTGCACGTTTCTTCAAAATTACAAACGTAGCCGAATGTATGCTTATGAAAATCTGTAAGTTGTAGCATAACAATGAAGTTTAATTTACTACTTTATTGTGTTAAAAATTGGAGAAAATAAAGGAACCACGGAATATCACGCTAAAGCCATAAAATTGAAACATACAGATTAATGAATTAATTATATACTCCAAATGTGATCGCAAATGTCATGCATCGTATCTATGTGCATGTATAGCCTATGATCAGATGATAATCATTTTTCTTTTGACACACATGTTTTCCACAAAACTTGGACAAATTGGATTTTCAAGACTCCTTTAAGGGTGGAATTAATGGCTAGACAAATTGTACTTGGATCGAATCTGCAATAGAAATAAGGCAATGAACTCAATTACAAACAATACACATAAGCATACGAAATCTAGAAATAAAAATAAAATAAAAAAACCCACAAGTTAATATGACATTTATGTGTAAAATGCAAAGCAAAACTTAAAATATTAAGCAATTGCCAATGATACAATGTGTTGGATGCATGTGGTAATATGATACAACTATTTATAAAACAGGTGGTATATACAGTTGAAGAAATTGTAAAATAATGAACACGTAATCAAGCCAAATCCTGCATGAAAGTGTTGTCACATCTCATTGAGGCTACATAATATATTTTTGCATCCAAATCAAACAAAATATGTTTAGATAATTACGTTACATATAATTAGGTTTAGTATATATTTCTGGAATTATATTAAATAATTGAATATATATATATATATATATATATATATATATATATATATGTAAGTCATTTACTTTTCGAAAATAGTATATATAATTACTACTTACAGCATATTTATTTATATATAAATAATTGAATATATATACATATATATATGTAAGTCATTTACTTTTCGAAAATAGTATATATAATTACTACTTACAGCATATTTATTTACTTTATATTTATATAGAGATTAAGTTTATAATATCTTAAGTTTATTTATGTGTGTATATCTGTATTATAATATCATATAATAGTTAATATATCTTAAGAATGCATAAACTATTGTATTATATTAAATTAAAGATTAAAGATATGATATATAATATACAGTATAATATAATTAAATTAAATTAACATATATTTAATCAACTTACTATTTTGAGGTGGTGTTTTAGGTGGGAAAATGACAATTACTATTTTTAGTATACTCTATTGCTTTTATATATATTAAGATTTGTCCTCAAATCCGTTTTGCAAAATATTATCAACTTAATTTCACATTTTTGCAATAAATTGAATGTCCTATGATCCAATTCAAAAACGGATTGCCGACAAAGTATGTCGGAATTTAACGCGTAAAATGACGTTGAAAATTATATTGAATTTCAATGTAGAATATGATTTTTCACATTATTTTAAACGTCGGGATCAGGCGTGCTTTGTTAGCATCCAGCACTATAAATTGGATTCAATGACCTTTTTTTAACAATTATTCAAGTAATAAACTATATAGTAACATATAATATATACTGTAGATGAATGATAGTCTACACACTTTACACGAGCACTTCTTGTGGACATTGTGTATGTGGTGACAACATTATTAGTTTTTATTAATGTTTTTTGATTTAGTTTAATTTTATAATTATTAATTAGAGTTTATTCTACCTAATTATGATTTATAATTATTTTTAAGAAGTCTAGCTGTATCTTCATGTTAAAACTTAGAATAATTATATTTCTCATGTATATTTTTTTTAAAAAACTAATTGCATCAAACTAAAACTGACGTTTTGGTACAACTTTAAAGTTCAGTCTGATATTAAATTTTCTCCTTTTAATGAATTTTGTATTTCTTAGTCTATTTCATTTGCATCGTCTTTAACAATATGACTAGAATTTTTATACCCAAAAAAACAATTATAAACGTGACAGTCTAATTAAAATAGAGTTATCCTCTCACTAGAAGTTTGATTCTAGTGAGGTAATATGTACTCATTATGGATAATGATGGATTAACAAATCCAAAGTTATCCAATCGTGTTCATTATTTTTTTAAAAGAATTATATTCAATACTTATTTTTTTCAATATTAAATAGTATGTAACTCAAGATCTTTGATAAATTTGGCTTGAGTGATTTAATAGAGGAAATGCATCACATCTAAGAAGTGGAATATAATTTATCCCTCACTTCCATCAAAATAAACATTTAATATATTAGTCTTATTGAAACGCCCAAACACCCAAACAATAAAAAGGAGACGTTTGAAATTTGAATAATTGAATACTTTTTCGTTTTAAATTTTTACATTTATTGTAATTTATGTACCACTACATCTAAAAGATGTTTGATATCTTAAAATGTACCTTACTTTTAAGAAAGTGAAAAATACATAAACAACTATATAAGTAATTCACCGTGTTCTAATCTGAACTACAAATTACATCTAGTAACAGGAAATTCTCGTAACACGTGGCAATCGTCCCTTGTTTGAAAAAATGAAGATTCACAAGTATCCCGTACGATCCATGTAGTTGTAGGCTATAGCAAAGCCGGTTTCCCAAAATAGACGGTAATTCCCTTCAAGTAGCCCCGCACTAAATTTTCTTCAATCTTCAAACAGAGAGTTATGAGCATGAATTCAATGTCCAGAAACTATCATATACACTACATTACCTACCTCGATATCCAACGGAGGCGATGACAGCCACGAAAGCTCACTTGCTTGGAGCAAATCAATGTTTCGAGGCAAGAACATAATGATATTAGGTGTTATCGCCTGAGCAACTTGAAACAAAGAATGGCTGCAAATGATATACTTCCAATCAAAACCATAACAAGGAATAACACTGTCATCAAACATGTAGTCAGGATGCCTCAAACCCTGTTAAAATCTCCGGTGAAGTACCTATGGAATAAATAAATAAATACGGGGTTTTAGATTTAGTCGTGCTCAATGAGCTCTGATATACAGATCTGATGCAGCCATGGAAAATATTCGACCATATTACTTTTCAACAACTGTTGAGCAAGTGATACCTCAATATCGAGCTGCCCTTCTCAGAATCACCACTAAATTCCTTAAGAGTGAGTCAGTGACAGACATCTACCACTTCAAACGACTAAGCCAAGAAGTTGAGAACATGGTTTAAAGAAGACTGGCTCGAACTCGACTGCTTAATCATATTCTCCTTCATAGCAGCACTCCCGACTGCAGGCTTACACTTCTCAACATAATTATTTGCAGTTGCTTCTGTCTCTTCCCCACAAACCTGATACGGTTAAGTGAAATGAAGGATAGACAGTGTTTGAAAAACTGGCCTACTTTTACACCTCCTCCTTGTGTAAAACCTCTCATCCGGACAGTCTCTTTTAGAATTGAACCAATCAGTGAAAGAAAAAACCTACAAACTTCCCCATTTTCTGGAGCATCAGACAATTAAAATGAAACAATCTAACTAGCAATAGCATAGCTCTCAATGCTTCGACAGTACACAGACAAGTGGAATCGTCCAACACCTTACCCAAGATGTACGCAATGCTGAATTATATATCAGGAGTGGAGGACCATAACAAATAAAAGAACATCAATTAACTTTTCACAAACTGAAAAATTGGTAAAAGCACATATCATCATGACATACCCATCTTTTGGCTTCAGTAAGTCAAGAGTAAAATTTTCTTTAGCCTTATATGATGGGCCACCCCAAGGTGGTGAAAGAAATACCACGTCTCCCTAACAAAATCACCAGAAATTTGAATTTAGAAAGGGCAATAGTGATTTTTCAGTGAAATTACAAAGCCAAGCATCAAAAGAGCTAGATTAATAGGAAATCTGATATGTGTGTGTGTGTGTGTATTATATATATAAATGCCATGTATTTATATAAATAAATGCCAAAAAGTCAACCACTATGCTTTTGAATCACTTCAAGAGAGTTCATCGTAAATGATATTGTACAAGGAAAGATGCAGCCACATGACAGGCATAATGCATAATTGCATATTATCTCATTATCATTCTATTCCAACAAGAAGCTCATGAAAAATGCTCAACGTAGTTATTATCAGCAGTTTCCTTTAAATCTTCATATGCAGTGACAAGATGTGCACCCCAGAGTAAAGAAGTGAAGTGGCCTAATATTTGGACTCAATTAAGTCTATGCACATGATGAAGGTTTTCTTTTTATCTGCCATGCATCAACAAAAATATTCTCACAGTAATAGCCATTGAAAGTCAATGAACAACTTAGTTTCACTTTAATAAGCATTGTAATGAAGAAGATTGTGATCACAAACAACAAGTGAGAATGTTGGACAAGTAGAATTGAAAAAACGACCTGAATAACAAGCACCATGACACGGATGAGGAGAAAAAAATGCCCAAGTGAAACAATCTAACAAGGTAAAATAAGCAAAAAAAAGCTCCACAAGGCTTCAAGTAATAACATTTAAGGCAAGTTACAGAAACGTAGTTGATATCATAAACATCCAGAAAGCCCTAGACTTTTGATTTATGTAAAAACATAAACAAAGAAATCAACAAGAAGCACCATATTGAAATAACTGCCCAATCTAAGGTCAATTTTAGAATTAAAAGCACTGCCCTTTCTTTTTGGAGCATTATATAAAGTACCACAACAATTAAATACAATGTTCACCAATATTTCAATTATAAGGGGAAAGTACCTTCAAGAAAGGTGCAAGCTGGAAAAAGTCTCCCACTATGAAATCAATATGATCTTGAACACCATAGATCTTAGCATTATGAAATGCCAGGGCAGCCTTCTTAGGGTCAATTTCAATGGCAACAACATGATGACACCTGACAATAAAAATATGGTGTTAATCAAGTGCTATTAGACACCATATTTTAAAGGGGTAGTTATACAAGTAATTGTACGCCGCTGGTTATCAGTATTGCTGATATTAGCATTTAGCAGCATTGGGATTGGTGGTGCATGGTGCAGGTGATGGCAATTTACATTACTGAAAGATTAATATTTCATTATTAAATGAAGTTTTTAACTAATCTACTAGAAAATAAGTCCTATATTCTGTAAATGTTTTCCAAAAATCAGACTAGGTCCCCTGCTCCATACATCTCAATTCCTTCATTCAGGAGATACACCAAGGGAAACAAGAAAGTAAGAAAAATCCACAGTTTCACAAGACAAAAGGAACATCTCTAGGTGTATTATGGTTTCTCCTCGGCCATAGGAAACAAAAACTTAACAAAAATATTAGCTTTCAACATACTCCAATAACTATTATCTGCAATGTAGTTATTCCCCTGCTTAGATTTCTTTCCAATTATGGTTGAAGAGTCTTTGAATTTCCTTCCTTCCATTTCACGATATCCAAGCATCTTTATCAAGTCAGCCTGCATAGCCAGAACCCGGCAGAGAACTCTCCTACTGATTGATACTCTTTAGATAGCAGTGGACTCACATAATCATATCTGACTGTTCGGGTATTCATCAAGAGGTATGCCACCATACCCTGTACGTTTCCTTAATTTAAATCATCATTCATAAACCAAGTATTACAAGCTTCCAAAATCCTCTAACCATATCTAATGTTTACCCACTCAGATTACCGATAATAGCATAACATCCAATGTTTAAAACTGGTTACTTCCTCCCATGACTTATCCATACAAGTGATCTACATTGAGAAAACGGGACAAGAGAGAATATGGTGGAAAATGGTATAATAGCAAAACTATGAGAGTAACTATGATCAACAACATTTCCTCTTCTTTCTTTCCATGTATTTTACTCATTTTATATGCTATTTGAAGTTTCTCTTTCTTATAAGACATCCTAGAATTGCAACAATATTCTATCTATAGACTATAGCTGATTGACATCAAATGAAACTAGCTATAACACATCAGCCAACAGATGTTCTAACTACAAGCTTGTGATCCATGGAGTTCATTATAGTTCGCAGTTATTTGATACAGGCCAGCATCGTACTACTACAAATTCCAATCAAAATATAAAATGCGAACAAGCATCTAATTAACAGGGGATATATTTGCAATGCTTTATGCATAAATTAGTTGCAACATGAGAAAACTAACACTTTGGCAAACTGAATGGCATTTCCTCCAATCCCCGCGAAAGCATCAATGACAACACTGGCACCGGTGCAGCGGCGGGCCTGGCGAGCGGCGATTACCTCCGGCGTGACGGAGAACCACCCCTCTTCATCCAGTTTGATGCCCCAGTCGTATTTGGAGAAAAGATCGTATCTTTGAAGCCAGTACTTCTTCACTAGTGGTGTGACATTTGCTTTTTCTTTCAGCTTCTTCACCTTCAGGGCTCTCCTCTTTTCCCAAATTTTCACTGCAAAAACCCCAGAAAAAACAAATAGAAACAAGAACATCAACACCGCCACCAACCCCCGCTCCCTTTTCAGCAGGCTGAGAATTGCATGAAGTCGTATGCATACCCTTTCGTTTGAGATACTTCCGCTGTTTTCTTGTTCGTACCAAAACGACACCGGAGTCCTTGGCGGTAGCCATTCTACTCCAGTTTTTCTTTCCACTATTTCCCTCTTACGAATTCTATGTGAAAACTATTTAAAAAAAAAAAAAAACAAGTTGTCGTTTTGATCCCCCCCCAAATTTGAAAAAGGTCATTTTCACTTTTGTTAATATATTTTTAATCTCTATCATAACTTTTTTTGTCTAAAGTATAATTTTTTAGATTTTTTTGGTCCTAAAAATATGTTTTGATTTTTTTGTCTCAAACTAACCGGATACATAATGACTATTAATTTGAGACTAGAAGTGTTGGGAGGTATCATTTATGACCCAAGACATCGAAAAAATTAAATTTGGGACCGAAAAAGTTACGATTAGAGCAAAAAATGTACATATTAATTTTTTTCTTCATTTTTTCCTTCGATAATATTTATAATATTATTGCATTTCTTCAATTTAAAAAAATACAAAAAATAGTCATTTATAAAATAAAATTATATTTCATTTTGTTTGTTCATTTTGCAAACGTACCAATCATAACAAATGTTATTTTATTTATAATTAATTCCATTTTTTCATATCAATCACCCCCTACCCCACTTTTCTTATTAGATGTGTCTTAAATTTTAATCTTTTTATTAATGTATAACCTCATTTAATGTTATTTAAAATTGACATTTTTTTATAAATAAGGATATATTTGGATTTTTTTGTAATTTCACTTTCCCCGAAGTATTAAATATTCGATTAAATTTCACTTTTGGTCCCATTAGAATATGGTTAAAACACTTTTAATCTCAACTGTTACTTTTTTTTGTTCTACGAGAACTTTTTAAGACATTTTTAGTCCCAAATGATATGTTTCGACTTTTTGGTCCAAAACTAACCGAACACTTAACGGTCGTTAAATTTTGGGACTAAAAATGTCAAAACATATACCATTTGGGACCAAAAACGATGTGAAATTAAATTTGGAACATAAAAACTTATGGTTGGAACAAAAAATGTATATTTTAATTTTTTTAATTTTTTCTTCATTTTTTCTTCAATTTCAATTTCTTGTAACTAATTTTATTTATACATGTTATTTAGGATTTATCCTACCCAATCAATGATTCATTATAAATTATTGTTGTTATTATTATTATTCAAATAATCAATTAATTGTTTTCAAACTATACCAAATTTAATATTTAAAAACAAAAATTAAGGGGAATTTTAGTAGAGTGGATAAATTAATTTTTCAAATAATCAATTAATAATTGAAAACTGCCGTTAAATGCTAAAAAAATATAACAAATCCTAATTTAGTAGGATGAACGCTAATATAACAAGTGAAAATTAAACTAGAGCACTATAAATTGAAATTGAAGAAAAAATTAAAAAAAAAAATAGCACAATATAAAAATGCATTAGGCGATTTCATCCAACTAAAAATGTTGGGATAGAGGATGTGTGAAAAATCACAAACACCCCAAAATCTGTGTATTTTAATGTAATTAACACTTATTATTATTATCAAACTCAAGTAATTTAATTTAAATTACACACATTTTATTATTATCAAACAAATTATTTTAGCCGCTATTACTAAAATACTCATCATTTTTTATTTTTAAATATTTTATTTACTATATTATGAAAAATTAAAAATAAAGAAAACAACAACAAAATTTAATTGATTATTTAAAAATTAAATGCTAAAAAAATAATAATAAATTCTAATTTGGTAGAATAAAGATAAACTTTAAAAGTATAAAATTAAACTAAAGAACAATAAATTGAAATCGAAAAAAAAAATATGTACATATTGTTTCTCGATCCTAACATTTATGGTCCCAAATTTAAATACTTTTCTACGTTTCCGATCCCAAATGATATGGTTTGATGGTTTTGGTCCCAAAATTTAACAGCTGTTAAGTATGTCATTAGTTTTTGGACCAAAAATGTCAAAACGTATTATTCGAGACTAAAAATATTGAGAAAAATTCTCTCGGAACCAAAAAAGTAATAATTGGAACTAAAAGTATTTCCACCTTATTTTAATGAGACTAAAAGTAAAATTAACTCTAAATTCTCTCTTCATCCAATAAGATATATTGATTGAGATTTTCACAAAAGATTAATAAAAAAATAGGAAAGATAATTAATAAAAAAAATCATAATATACCCATATTTATTTATTTGACAATGAATTAATGCTTAATGTAAATATATTTATTCGACATCTCCCTTATTGTCTGGATCAACAAAGGTCGGTATCCTTGTTGTGTTTGTAGGATGTAGATTAGATTGAATATTGCGAGTTCTCCAAGTAAATGTTGTTTATCTTCCTAAGTGTTAGGTTGTGATTTGTACAAAGGTTGTTCGAGTGAGTGAAGCGAGGACAATTTGTGTTGTTTTCATAGAGATTATTCATCCATCATATTCAATCATGATTTTGGTGTTCGTCTAGGATGCTTAGTTCATGTTAAAATATTATACATCATATTAATATATGAATAGTTTTGGGCTAATACGATATGAACGCATTTCTTTTGAGCTTTTTCATATAAGATTTTGCACGCCTATGTTTATTCGAATAAATATGAACGAAAATACATGAATATTAATTTTTAGGATTCATTCCATCTAACTCAGAGTTCATTTCATTACAACTCTAGGTGACTACATACATACATATATATAATATGATATGATTGTAAAAAAAAACAATGAGTAATGGCATTAAACCCACCCTCTCGGCCCATGCTATTTCCCAAGGCCCAACAATATTCATTGATCAAGTTATGGCCCACCACTATCTTTCTATTTATATCTAAAAGTAAGATACCTATTCTATATGTTAAAACAGAATGGTTGCTTGAAAAAATCCTGCCCAATTTGGCCGCTCACTTCTGTCTAATCACGTGCATACATGCTTAAAAAAATTAAAGATATGCGCACCAACTTTTTGACAGAAAAACTGGACAACCAATAATCACTTTTTAAAGGCTGCAGCGTCCTTGGCTGCTAAACGCTAAACCTACTCTACTAGGTGAATTTCAAATTCAAAATTTGGCTCTTTGGAACCATTATTATTTCCGGATTATATTATTCAGCTATCACTTTTGTTTACTTTCTCATTACCATTTGAGTTCTGTAGTAGTCTTTGGTAAGTTTTCTGTTTCCTTGCTTAGCACAACAACGTTTATTTTGTGTTATATTTATGGGTTAAAAATTAAAGTAGGTCAATTCAAGATAACAAATGCTTTTTTAGCCAAGTACCATAAATCATGCTTTTCTATACCAAAAGTGGTGTAAAAGTCATTCATGCCCTTTTTGTCTTATTTGACAATTTCCATTTGTTTTCTCTTTAATTAAAATGAAGCATGTGGGCCACTTTTTTTATAAAAAAAATTCGAAAATAAGAGAAATAAATTTGGTAGGTGCATTGTTGGTGCATGCATTTAATTTGTAACAATGAAGAAATCCAACACGCCATTTTGAAAGAAGTATCTTCAATTCACAAAACTCACGACATTTGTAAAAAATTGACAACACGTATCAAATAAATTCGAGGTTAGTTTTTAATTTTTACGACCGTGAACTTCTTCGATTTAGTTGGGTTTAAAATCATTTTTAAATCTTAAGTAATTTATCCACAATTTATGTTAATTTCATAATAGCTATGTTTAAGAGTTATTCAAGTTATAATATGTTTGCTTTTGTAATTTTTAATGATCCTATATGCATAAATTGTTGTAGATCAGGATATTTTGTGATATATTGAGGTGAAATTGAAGATTTTGATGATTTGAAAACATTAGTAGCATCGTTTTTTTTTTCGGAATTACAGAGTTATCGTGACAATATTGTCACGGTTCACAGATCTCGTGACTATAATAGTCTCGAGATCCCCTTTTCGTGACAATATTGTCACGATAACCTCCAACCGTGACAATATTTTTGGCATTCGTGGCTTTTTTTTTTTTTGAAACATGCCCATTTCGTGACAATATTGTCACGAGACCATAGTATTCGAGACAATATTGTCACGAGATCAACTGAATCGTGACAATATTGTCACGAATTCTATGATCTTGTGACAATATTGTCACGATAATTCAATATATTGCAACTTATTTTAATTTCCGTTTGTTGCTGATTTGCAGATGGCTTGACAACGTATTGTTGTCCGACACAGCGGTAGATGGGAGAGATCTGAGTACGTGGACGGTGAAGATCAACTCGTCCATCTCCCATTCGACAATTTATCTTGTGATAAATTGATCGAAGAAATTCATGAATTTATGGAAACGTCTCAAACAAGCGTTAGTTACTCACTAAGTTATTTGACGAGGTCATTGGCGGGGAGGACACTAAAAAGACTCTTGAAAACGGATGTTGATTTAGCCCGTCTAGTTCAGGAGCAAGATGAGCCTGTTGTGTACGTTACCGAGAAATCACTTCAGCAAATGCCAATAGTAATGCCGTCAAATGATGCTAATGACGAACCAATTGGAGATGATAGTGGTGATGAGTTGTCTTGGGATGATGACGATGATGATGATGAGGATGATGACGACGACGAGAACTATGAGAGTGAAGTTCGGCGTAAGCAAATAGCCGAATTATGTGAATGGATTCGCGAGCCAGGGCATCTCGATGAGTTTGTCAACATTATCCAGTACGGTGGACCTCAGAACTTCACATCTGAGGATGCTGCTCCTGAAGCCGAGGCTCCGAATGTAGAGATTCCTCCTTTAGGACACTGGTCTATTCCTGTGGCCCGTGTTGACGATGCACTAGCAGTGGTACATGACGACCCACCACAGACAGATAGTGATGTGATAGCCGAGGGGAAGACATTCTTGGAGAAGAGAGACTTGATGATTGCTGTTGGAAAGTGGCACATGGAGCGTCAAGTGGAATATTCGATCTCTCGATCCAGCAAAAGTCAACTCACAGTCATCTGCAAGCAAAACGAGACCTGCCCGTTTAAATTAGTGGCTAGTTCTAAGGGTAGTTTGTGGATGGTGACTAAGTTAGAGGATAATCATATGTGTCGGCTGGACCTGACACGTATTGCACCACGGAAGTTATCGTCTCGAGTGATTGCTGATTTATTTAAAAAGAGAATCCTAGATGAGGGTTCAATCCTGAGGCCGAGAGCAATGATAGCTGAGATATTGAGGGAGTATGGCATTGAGGTTGAGTATAGTGTTGCCTTGCGAGCTAGGAATATCGCAATAGAGATGGTTTATGGGTCTCACGATCAGTCCTTCGCGGTGTTGCCTGCATATTTGGAGATGCTGAAGAGGTCCAATGCCGATACACATTATAACTTGCAGACCGATCGTGATGGTCGTTTCTTATACGCATTTGTAGCTTTACGAGTTTGTAGAGCGGCATTCAGCGTGTGTATGCGTCCTGTTGTCGTCATTGATGGCACTCATTTGAAGGGAAAGACCAAGGGTTTCTTGCTCGTGAGAAAAATTCGGCCGTCTGCTCGTGTGAAAAACCTTGAAATATTTTCACAAGGATTCGTCTTTCAAATAAAGGGTCAAAGAATCGTGAGAATAAGTGTGGGCTTTCATGAGAATAATTTGGCTTTTAAGATCCGGACAAATTTGAAATAAAGGGTCAAAGGTTCTTGTTTGACTGGGCCCACCCCATCATTTACTCATGTGTGGTTTTGTGTGCATATTTTTTCACACATTTCACACATTCCTGTGCATATTCAAAATCAGTGGATGAGGTATTAAGAATCATGTTGACTGGGCCCACATTTAGTAAGGATATTTTAGAGATTGTGAAAAAGTTTGAATAAAAAAGAATGACTTAAAAAAGTTGGCTAAAAAAGCATTTGTTATTTGGATTGTGAATAGTTGTATCCATTTACACTATATTTATTACAAACAATAAATTACAATTTCTTTCATATCTACAGCTTAGAAGATCACGTAATAATATCGCAAAGTGTTAGAAATGGATATCGGGTCCAACTCACTCTCACAAAACCGACTTTTAAAGGGATGGTTGCCCTCACCTTAATAAGTGGCACATGCCACTTTTCCCAACCAATGTGGGATATTTAACACGCCCCCTCACGCGCAGCGTGTAACTAAGCCACAAATCACTGAGAACTCGATATTGGGGGCCCCAACACTGAAACTGGGGTTGTCTTTGATACCATGTTAGAAATGAATATCGGGCCTAACTCACCCTCACAAAACTGGCTTTTAAGGGGAGGGTTGCCCTCACCTTAATAAGTGGCACATGCCACTTTTTCCCAACCAATGTGGGATATTTAACACAAAGAATAATTCTTGAAAGCCCAACCTGTTGTTTTGATCTTGAAAGCTCGTCTCGACTCTTTCACTTTCAGTATTGCGAAAATAACTCCAGAAATTTAGAACATTCCCAATTTTTATTTTGATTGAATTCTTCTATAGGATCTCTGAGCCACGAATCAGTCCCGTAACAAAATGAGTTCTAAGAGCACAAATGCCAGTAACGGTAGAAGAGGAAAATCGAAGTCCTCGAAATCTGTCTTCGTTCGTCAAAATTTGTCATTTGATTCTCTATCGGCATAACTGTCCTTTTCATGATGTTGGTAAAAATGTATTTCTTAAATTTGTTGTTGTAGTTTCCTGATTTCATATGTATGAAAATATGTAGATTCATTGAATCAAAATTCAATGATGATTTTTTTTCGACCTGCTTATTTATTTCGTGTGCTGCATTTACACTATTCATAAACCTGAGTTTCAATTTGGTCATATATGGACCGTCATTTTTTTAACCTTTTTTTTAGCAATTATTAATGTATTCTCCCTGCATTTGCAGAAGGAGATGGGGAGATAACCTTGAACCTTTGCTAAATGGGAAAGGATTGTAGACCACCTTATGTGATCAACTCTTTCAGTTGGCATTCTAATTCATATTAACCATATGTAATCTAATTCATGTATAAAATAGTTGTGATTGAGAGTTGAACATCAGTTTCAGCAGGAAGAAAGAGGACGAAAAAGGAAAAAGTTAATAGGGTTTGTTCTATTTCTATGTGCTCAAAACTATTTTGAGACATTTCAAATCTTTTGTTTCTTTATGGTGCTCCTTCTGAGCATATATATCACCATGTTGATTGAAGGTGTTGTAAGTTTTATTGTTTGACCCCTATACGAACTTCATATTTGTCTATTCTACTATTGGGATCTTAATATAATTGTGATTTTTAATAGTGAAAATGGGTAAAAGTCGACAAAAGTGAATAGTGAATGGGATAAAACGACAACATTTAAAAACAGGCAGTTTCTTAGGCAATTTTTACTTTTTCATAGGTAAGCCATAGCTTGAATCAGTATGTCAGTGTACTTTTGCAATTTAATATTACGTGCACATCAACATGCAATTTAATATTACGTGCAAATATTTAGGGTTTTGCAAATAAAGCATAAGATTGTGTTATAAAATGTTACGACTAGTTAAGGATGTGATACGATTATTGTAATAAAGCATACGATTGTGTTATAAAATGCTACGACTAGTTAAGGATGTGATACGATTATTGTATAAAGTGAAATAAGTGCTACGATTATTTTAGGTTAATAGTGCTATGGTTAAATTTTTGGTTGACCAATGATTAATTATTTCGGTAAATAGTTGTACGATTACAATTTCGGTAAATAGTTGTACGATTACGATTAATTATTTTGGTCAATAATTGATGAGAAAAGATGCTACGATTAATTTGGAAATATAAATCAATGATTATGATGGGCAAGCTAATTGAAAGTGCAAAATGGAACAGACACTTAAAAACGATGCTACGATTATAGCTATATGCTACGAACAAGCTTAAAGATTGCTACGATTAACGTATTAAATTGATACGATTAATCCAACATGATTTGAATGCTACGATTGACTCATTAAAATGCTACGATTAAGCGAACATGATTTGTAGGCTACGATTATCGAAGCAACGCATACAAATGAAATTAATCGCATGTTACTAGGAATAAAAAAAATCATACGATTGTTTGAATTTAATGAAGTCCTGTGTATGAATCAGAAACATCTGAACTCTACTAGCTTCATTAAATAAGCATCAGTGGGTAGATATGAATTGACCAAATTTACTGCAGGATTTTTATTGTTGTGTAAGAACGGTAGGTGATTTTTGTAAATAAATAGTGACCGATTGGGTTGCTTCATACATCACAAAATTTTAGCAAACAAGTAAGAGCAATAGGTCGACAACAAAAATTTGAGGAATCATCAACACAATTTCTTGCAAAGCATTGTCCATATTTTCAAAAGGTGCGTTTTGTTTAAATTCGCGTATATTTCAATTGAATTAATTGTATCCGTTTTTCAAATAATCGTGTGCATGATTTACTTGAATGTGCCATGTATTTTAGATTAATCGTAGCATACATATTAATTATTCCTAGGTTTTTTATTTTATCGTAGCAAGGTTGAGGTAATCGTAGCACGTAAAATTTGTTGAAGGTGTTGAAAAAGCAATCGTATCATACATTTGAATTAATCCTAGGTTTTTTATATTAGTCGTAGCAACTTAAAGTTAATCGTAGCATGTTTAAAAATTGTTCGATGTATTTAAAATATAATCGTATCATAGTATAAATAGTCGGTGCAAAGGTTCTATTGGTTGGACCTTTTTTTAAATTCACCGTATCATATGTTTTCTTAATTGTAGCATGTATATGAATCTAGCATAGCATGTATTAAATCTTTCGTAGCATTTTTAATGAAGCGTAGCATGTTTAGTAATTAATTGCTACGAATAAGACATTTTTAATTAATCGTAGCATGTTAAGACATTTGTAACATAGTCGTATCTTTCATATAAGTCTTCCTAGCATTCTTGGATTAATCCTAGCAATTTAATTCAATCGTAGCATGATTATAGGTTAGTTAACTGTTGGTACGAATTTAATAATTATTCGTAGCATGTTTAAATTAGTCATAGCTATTGAATGTATTATCGTAGCATTTTTTTTATTCGTTGCATTTGATTAATTAATCGTTGCATGTTCAAAGCTTTAGTAGTTGTTTTATGAATTATCGTAGCCCTTTTTAATTATTCGTAGAATTTTAATAAATAATCGTCGTAGCCTTTTAATTTGTTAAGCGTTGCATTATTTTTAAATAAGTGTTGCATTTTTTTTATTGATGGTAATATTTTTTTAATCAATACGTGTCATTATTTCAATTAATTGTGTTTTAATTGAAATGCAGATGGTAAGACGTCGTATTATTGTACGTCACAGTGGCCGATGGGTGAGATCAGAATACGTGGATGGGGACGAGCAACTTCTGGTTATGTCGTCCGATAATCTGTGTTTTAGCACACTGGAGAAGGAGGTGCACAAGTTATTACGTACTGAGCCGAGTACTGTGGAGCTCGAATTCTCTTACTTGACGAGCACCAATACCAGACGGATGATAAGGGCGTCTTTATGAGATGATGGAGATTTGCTTGATTTGATGCACGAGCAGACCGCCGAGATGGTTGTGTACGTGATTTCGAGATATTTGAATGGTTCCGGTGTTGGGACGTCTGTTGGCACGGATTACATAAATCCAGTGAGGAATGATTATGTTCCCTACTTTCCCCAATACTTTCACGGATCGGGTAATCCGATTCATAGTGATTACCCCCGGCATGAGGAAGCATTTGAGACACGTGTTGAGGAGAAGGATAAGGAGGAAGATGAAGAGTATGACGAACAAGAAGATGAAGAGGATAACGGGGAACAAGAAGAAGAGAACGAAGAACAAGAAGATGAAGAGAACGAAGAAGAAGAAGAGTCTAATAACAGATCGGCATTGATGGATTCATTAATGACGGAATTCGCCTTATGGATTCGTACTTCTGGAAACACAGACAGATTGTTGGGATTGACGGGGGCAGTGCCATCATTTTCTGCCGGTCTTGGGCATACAGCTGATAGAGGTTCCAGCAACTGGGTGGTTCCCCTTGCCGATTTAGACATTGCGGGGCCACTGTCTTGGGATGAGCGACGGGCAGCACCGACAGATACACTGCGCGAGGGAGCAATTTTCCGGACAAAGGATGATTTGGCTCTGGCGGTGAGAATATATCACATGCAGAATCGAGTTGAGTACTGCGTGTATCGATCAAACAGGAGCCGACTTGGCTATGTATGCAAACACGGTGGTGACTGCCCGTTCAAGTGCTTTGCTGTTGCTGAAGGACAGATGTGGAGAATCTATAAGTTCAACGGAACCCACACATGCCACCTTCATATGAGTCGAGTGGCTCCGCGTCAGGTTCCGGCTAGAGTACTCGCGAAGTATTTTGCGCGCAAATTGGTGGACGAGAGGACAGTTTTGAATCTGAAAGAGATGATTGCTGAGCTTGTGCGGGAATTCGGCATCCATATAGATTACAGTTTCGCCCTGTGTACCAGAAATATTTCCATTGAGATGGTCTACGGAGACTGCAACAAGTCATATGCGCAGCTGCCCGCATTTCTGCACACGTTACAATTGATGAATCCGGGGACCCTTGTAGACCTGCACGTCACGAGCGATTACACATTCAAGCATATGTTCCTTGCGATCGGAGCGTGTGTCCGAGCATTTCTGCAGTTTACCGTCCGGTGCTTGTGGTGGATGGCACCCATCTGAAGGGAAAGAACAAGGGGGTGTTGTTTGTTGCTGTGATGAAGGATAATAATGAACAAATATTGCCTGTTGCAGTCGGGATTGGACCGATAGAGAATGATGAATCATGGAGCTGGTTCCTGGGCTGAGTACGGATGTCCGTGGGTGATGTAGACGACCTTCTCATCGTTTCGGATCAGCATCAGAGCATTAAGAATGCAGTGGCATCTGTTTTCCCGAGAGCGGCGCACGGACTGTGCTACTATCATCTGAAGAACAAGATGACGAAGAGGGAAAAGAACGTGCTCGCACTATTTGAGGATGCAGCATATAGCTATCGGGCATATATTTTTCAGGCGAACATGTCGACGTTGGAACAAGTCTGTCCAAATGCTTATGTGAAGTTGTGCAATATCGGTCCACAACATTGGTCCCGCTCACAGTGTCCCGTACGGCGCTATGGCTTCATGACGTCTAATACGGCAAAAAGTCTCAATGCTCGACTGTTGTGGGCTAGGAGGTTGCCAGTTTGCTCGCTCCTTGAAGTCTATAGATCCATTGTTGAGAGATGGTTTGTCGAACGAAGAGCGGCTGCACACGGAGTGAATCATGTGTTGACGGGAGCAGCTGTTGAGAAGCTCAGTGGGAGTGTCGAGCAGGGACGCCGCTATGTAGTCCGACCTACGACAATATCTTATTTGTGGAAGGTTGAGGTGAAGAGAGAGAGTTACATGGTCGATCTTCAACACCGGACTTGTGATTGTCGTGTGTTTCAGCTGGATCTGATACCATGTTCGCACGCTGCAGCTGCCATTTGGTATCACCTCAAGGGCCCATATCTGTCAAATGGTTAGTAGAGGAGTTATTTTTCAGATTGATTTTATCACGCACAACTAATTAATTTATAACAAAATGGAAAATAATTACCTGGATAGCCCATGTCGGGCCATAGAAATGATACGTCCCACCGCCTCTCCCACCCATAGACGCTCGATCCGTAGGGAGGATGCTAATGAAGTGCATTAGCATCTGATATGAATACACCCCCCATGGAAAGACATTCCATCTGTCGACATCCTCCACGAGCGCCCACACCCACGGATCAATTACCGGATTCTGATCCAAGCAGAAGATCATCTTGTACACGAACAAAATATTCGCCACCTTCACGTAATCCGACGCATCTCTAGCCATACACATCTAAGTGAACCACGTCTCTAAATCCTTCACGGTCGTCCGCCTCCCTTGAAACAGTCGAAAGAACACCGCCCTCGCCGGAACAAGATGCTCTACATTCGGATCGAATGTAGAGGAGCCGAAACGTAACCCCGACACGAGGTTGTACGCACTGGGGCCAAAGCGCAGTACGGACTGGCCCATCTGGAACCATGTCTCCCGTCCCTGAAGTGCACGATCCGACACGCGCACCTGGCGACTTATCACAAAATGTAACACCCTCTTATGGACGTCAACAACGGGGTAGTCCAGGAAATGTCCAAAGCACCCCGCTCTGAACAATTGAATCGCAGCCTCACCCCCTATGACATGTAGGGTCGCTCTTATCGTGTCCACTACCTCTGGCTTAGCATAGACCATCAACGTACATCTCAACTGCTGCAGCGGCCTTCTAATCCACTTAATCTAATCCAAATTACATAAATATACCATCAATCTATAAGTTTTAATTACTAATGTTTTATTTAATTTTTATTTAAAATATACATCTTTAATAATTAAAATTTAAACTCAAACGATTAATTTGAATAGTGCATATGATTACTTTCCATATGGATATTATGAAATAATCAAACTATACAAGTGGCTAAGACTATTTTTCTAAAGTAGCATGATTACAACGAACGATACGATTAATATGTGAAATTAAACTTAAGGCTACGATTAACTATAGCAAGTTATTAGAGTGCATAATAAAATGCTACGATTAATTGGAGAGTGCTACGATTATTGAACAAAGCGCTACGATTACTGAATAATATGCTACGATAATAAAACCAAATGATACGATTAATTAGAAAGTGCTACGATTAACTATAACAAAGTGATACGATTATAACAATAATGTATACGATTAATTACCAAAGCGCTACGACTAACTATAACTTGTGCTACGATTATAAAACCAAACGATACGATTAATTAGAAAGTGCTACGATTAACTATAACAAAGCGATACGATTATAACAATAATGTATACGATTAATTACCAAAGCGCTACGATTAACTATAACATGTGCTACGATTAAAAAATCAATTGATACGATTAATTACCAAAGCGCTACGATTAACTATAACATGTACTACGATTAAAAAATCAATTGATACGATTAATTAAACAGTGCTACAATTAAATATACAAAAGGCCTACGATTACAAAAAAATGTGCTACGATTCAAAAAAGAAGCGCTACGATTACTATATCATGTGATACGATTATAAAACCAGTTGCTACCATTAATTAAAAACTGCTACGATTATCTAAAAACTACTACGATGAAAACAACAACTGCTACGATTAATAAAGAACATGCTACGGTTAATCAATAAATTGCTACAATTATCGTCAAATCTATTTCATAATTATACTTTCAAATTTCAGGGTCTACGACAAGCTATGTGTACAAATAATCTACCACAACTCAAAATTCAAGACATGAAGCAAATGCCACGCTTAATATTTAACATTCAAATTTTTTTTTTCTAAGATTTCAACTTGCTTCAAATAGAGTTAGAAAACTTACATCGGAAGAGTTACGAGTTGCCGAGTTCCTTGGTGGCTTCATTCTCGCCGATCTGCTTCTCCTCCGATTACAATTCTCATTATTTTTTAATGGGTGGGAGAGAATGAAAAATTCGAAACACAAGAGGCGATAGTTTTTGATAATTGATATGAGAGAGAGATGGTGGTTAAAGGAATTAAATGGGGCAGTTAATGAGAGATAAAGATAGAGATCGTGCTTGGAGGCGGTTTGTAATTTTAAAAAAAAAAACTAATTGCAATATTCCTTTTTGGGTGCTTAAATTCAACTCATGCTCGATTTTATTCTTGTGTGTCATAACTTTTCAGATGCAATTTCAGACCCGTGAATGTACCCAAATATGCCTTTAATCGTATGCATTACATTCAATTTTAATCGTAGCTTATTTACAAAATTGTGGCCCAATCTTGCTTAGTCGTAGCAATTTATAATTTATCGTAGCATCTTAAAATTGTTGCATTTCTTGAAAAAAATCGTAGTATTCTTATAAATAATCGTAGCATTGTAAAAATTAATCGTACCTTTGATATAAGTAATCGTAGCATGCCCAAAATTAATCGTAGCACTGTTAAACTTAGTGGTGACATTCTAATAATTAATCAGAGCATTTTAATAAATAATCGTGGCATTATTATAATTAATCGTAGCATTTTTTATAATTTGTCGTAGCATTTATTCGTTGAGATTATAACTAATCGTAGCTTCTTAAAATTTGAGGCATTGATTTCGAAACAATCGTAGCATTTTTTATAGTAATTAATCGTAGCATTGCTTAAATCATGCGTAGCATGTTATTAATTAATACTTAATCATAGCAATTTTAATTTCTTCGCAGCCTTCTTATTCATTAATCGTAGCATTTTTTTAAAGTAATTTTCCAATTTTATAATTAATCGTATATGTTTTTTACCTAATCGTATCCATTTTTGAATTAATCGTAGCTAGTTTACTTAATCGTAGCTTCCATTAAAAATATTCGTATCTATTCTAATTTAATTGTTCGGTCAGGGTAGTTGTGGTTTTAAATTTCTAACCCTAATATTATGTACTCTCTGCAAGAAAATATGTGAAGTGCAAAAATTGACGTGAAGTGTAAGCTTTTTCAGAATGTCAGGCCCCACCTAATTGGGTATTGTGTAAAGTAGTCAAAATTGTCGATAAAACTACTTAGTTTTAAATGTTGCTTATCTAGTATAATTTTGACTATATTTTTGTCTAGAAAAAAAGTTTTCCCTTTTTAATATGGGGTAGAAGGAAAAATTTATAAAGATACCAACTTTTGAACTCTACTATTAGAGTCTATGTTTTAACTTTAGTAAAAAAGCTTGGGGCTCATATCTGTGTTTAGATAATTTGAGTAACAGTTGTTGATTTTTTTTTTCTGCATATTTTTTCTCCGATTTTATTTAACTTGACACCATAATGTCACTATTCTGGTTTATGACACTAATACAATTTATTATTTTCTTTTTGTGATCCCTGCGTTTAGGAGATGAGATTACAAGGGTCATCCACCAATATATCAAAGGCAAGATACAAAACATGATTTTCAGCTTTATCTTCATTTCCACCTATGTTAGAGTTCTTTGCCCAATGCGTCTGTCTTATCTTATGTTAGATGAAGTGAAGGCGGTTGCAGATATGCGTCAAAGGTAAGCAGAAAATGGCCATGCATTCGGATGGTTTTATCACCTTACCAGGTTTATCCACATTTTAATATCAATTGTTCTAAAATTCCAAGCCAAGTTGATGAAACATGAACAAGACTGATGCTTCCATTTCATTCATCATGTTAACTGTTGCTCATAGTTGGCATTCTCAATCATTTATTTTTATGATCTCTGAATCTCTGCAATATTATAATAAAAGAGTGCGATCTATATTTAGGAGTAATTGCATAATAAAAATAACAAAAGGTATGTGAGCTGGGAGAGAAAGATGGAAGAGAAGGAAAGAGAGTTGCACGTCATTATTAGAATGAATAATGAAGCGGATGAAGCAGCTTGACATTTCATTATGTTTTCCTCCTGATGGATTTTCACTACTTGATTTTATTGTGTGTTTTTGTTGGATTAGGCATTTTCATTTGTTTTAGCAAGCTTGGGCCAAGAGGATTTTGAGGGAACAAAGCAAAGAGTTATGGAGCTATAAATATTTTGCATTATAGACTTAGCTTATAGTTGTTATCGTGAGAATCAAACACTAAATTTGGAATGTTGACTTAAATGATACATATTTTAATTCATACTATGTATCTATCAAGTGATTTTTTGTCAACTCTTTGTGTTTCATGTAGCTCCGTTGCTTACATTTTGCCTAAAAATTTGGAGTTCATATTAGATAATTTTTGAAACTTAGAATACACTTCAAGATCGCAGCCATTTACTTTTTCCATAAATTGTTATTATTGCAGAAGATTGTTGGCATAATGAGTATTCATTTTTTTTTATTGAAAAACCCAAGGAATAAAAAGAGGATTCAATGGAAATTAAGAGTCATAAAGGAATAAAATTATTTTATCAACATCAAAACTAATATAATGGTGAGATCCAGTATATATCCATTGGACATAAACGGAGAGTGGGTGCTATATTGCTATGTAAAATTAAAATTTTAGCATGATACTTAAAAAGGCAAATTTATCTTTATATTTTATTTTAGCTATGAACAATTAATATACTTCTAAGAGCACTTTAAGGATATAGTATGATTTTGAAACTATAATTTTTTTTTTAAAAAGAAACTATAATTCTTCAATTTGTATGTCGTAGATGATACAAAGAATAGTTATGTTGGTGGACATTTTAGAAATGGTAAAAGCTTTATGGTGAAGTTAAAATTTCACATTTGAAAGAGACCACACCAAAATTACTAATCTATGATATACAATTTATAAAAGAGAATTTAATTCAAATGAGAAAAATTAACATTCATATCCTAAATTTTCCAAAATAAATAAATAAAAAAACATACATTTTAAAATTTTAAAAGTATAAAATGTTCCCTGTGCAATGCACGGGTGTAAAACTAGTTAACTATAAATAGTAATAATAAGTTTTCTCGCCTAAATGCACTTTCTATAAATACAAGTATAATATTTATTAATTATTTAATATTTATATTATATAGTCATTCAATACTAGAATTTCAACATTATAAAGATTTTTTGTATTTTGCAAAAATACTACTCCCTCCGTCCCAATAGCAAGGTTCACTTTTTTATTATTTACTCTCTCTATTTTAATAGAAAGTGGACCTTATTATTGAGACAGAGGAAGTATTTTTTATCTAAAATTATTTTGTTCATTCAATGAAAAAAATTATGTGGCCTTTAAATTGTTGATTTATTTGTGAATTTTCTAAACACCTATTTTTTTCTTCACGATGGACCATAAGTTTATATTAATTATCATTCTTTTACGTGTTATGAGTGAATATTCTAATATATTAATTTAAAATAATTTAAAATTTTAAGTTGATTAAATATATTAAAATAATTCCAAATCCACATCAAAATTTCAATTAAATATATTTAAATTTTCAAATTAAATGTATTAATCAAGATACACATCGAGAATTTTAAATTAATTCTACTTAAATTTTTGAATTAAATGTATTAATAGAACTTGGAAATTAATTGTTAAATATATTTATGTCATGAATTATATATATATATATATATAAATTAAATAGTTAAAGCTTATAATTTTAGTTTTTCAAACAAAAATCATCATACATAAAAAAAACTTACAAATATTGTTATGCATGAATAAATTATAAATTGTGAGTCCCAACAATGATATTTTCACATTTGCTAATCTCTAAGTTGAGATCAAGTATAATATTTAGATCTTTGATATTATCATTTTAATATTAAATATTAAATATATTTTAAATTTATAGATTTGAATTGAATTGAAGTATATATATTAAATAGTTCAAATGAAATATTTAAAAATATTGATTTAAATTTTCTACTCTTTAATTATTAAGCATGTTTATAATTACACCACCATTTTTTTCTTCCTACACCACATTTATTTCATATACCACCCATCTTTTTCATATTTTCATATTTTTTCTTTACACACCACAATAAAAGTCATTTCTATCCTTTCACTATGAAAATAAATTAAAAAAAATTATTGTCGTTAACACTATGTTCCAACTCTGATAAAATCATATTTCAGATTTATAAAATATTCCGACAAATCCTTCAATGTCACCAGATTTTAAAGTAATATCATCAACCCCATGTTCCAAATTTCAACCCCCTCAATCAAATATATGTATTTCTCCAAACATTTATGCGACAAATCAATTTTTTAGCCCAAAAAATATACGATATCAATACACACATTTGATTATTTTTACAAAGAAAATAAATGGAGGAAGATGAGAAAAATGGAGATTAGCATAAATGGAGGGAAATGAGCGAGCAATTGTGGGGGTAATGTGGCGGGTGCGGTCACTGGGGTGAGAAGGAGGGTATATTTTTTTAAAATTTTTTTTAAGTAATTTTTAAAATTAAAAATGATATTTATGTAAATTATAATTATTTATTTTTGAATTAAATTTAATAGTGGTGTATAAAGAAAATTTAGTGGTTTATTTAGAAATTCTCATTGATTAAATATATTTTAAAAAATCAAGATCTGCATATAAAATTTGAAATTATATATATTTAAATTTTGAATGGTCGAAACTTGAAATGTATTATTAATTGATCTTATCATTTTAATGTTAGATAATTTTAAGATCTGCCTAATTAGCCGATTAGGCGCTGTCGAGACTATCTGGGCGGTGAGGACTCTGCATTCTCGATTTTACAATCAACTTGGGTGTTTCCGGCACAGCTAGAGCCGTCACAGTTGATTTCTTCAATCATGAAAAATACATAAATAATTTATAATTCAAACAATATAATTCATATTTATATGTGAAATTCATGATTGAATATAATTTTATTACTGTGCATGAATATTTTTCAATAACATCCTCTGTGTGTGGTATATTAGTTCAATCCAAAACAATCTGCCAAACATTTCCCCTCTCACACGTAATCTTTTCTTCACGGCAAGACCCCAACAACGAAAAGAAATAAAAGACAGAAGAACTGAACCAACGTAACGCTCTCTCTCTACTACTCTCGAATGCAACAACAACACCCTAAGACTACCATTATCAGCAACCGGGCAAACGCCCCAATCGGGCAACCACCCTCAATATTTAATTAATTTCTCTCTCTTCCACATCACCATTATCTTATCCAACCCAACCACATACAATTTGATAGTTTATCAACAACCACCTCAAATACCCAACCACAACATTATATATTATTTTTTCTTTTCTTTTATTAATAAATATAATATAATTAATAAAAATTAAAATAAATAATTATTATTATTGAAAATTGTAATAACATAAAATAACACACTTTTATAAAATAGACAATATGATAAAATACAAAATAAATAAAACAAGAACATAAATAACAATAAACCAAACATGAATTGAAATAAACAAACGACGATTGAAATAGATGACAAAAAATATAAATTTAATACTGATGGCCTAATTTTTGTCATATGTGCTCGATCAAGTCGTCACGAAGAATGGTGTGAGTTTCTCGATTGCGAAGTTGTGACCTAGTTTTCATATAGCTCGACAAGCTTGCAATCCTCTCCATAGAATAAATAAGATCGTTTTCTTCTTCTTGATCTTCACTTCATTGATTATTCTGTCTACATCGATCTTCCATAAATTCGGTCGGATCATGATACTTTAGGTAAGTGCTCCTTTCATCCTCCACTATCATATTATGCATGATGATGCAAGCAATCATTATTTTTCCAATAATGTCACGATCCCAAATAAGACATGGACTTTTGATAAAAGCAAAACGAGCTTGTAGAACACCAAATGCTCGCTCGATATCTTTACGGGCTGTCTCTTGATGTTGAGCAAATAATTGATGCTTTCGAATTTGTGGAGCAGGAATAGATTTGACAAATGCTGCCCATTGAGGATATATGCCATCAGTCAAATAATATCCCATATTTTTTTCTTTGCCATTTACAACATAATTGACCTTTGGTGCCCGACCTTCCAAAATATCATCAAATAGAGGAGATTGATCAAGTACATTGATATCACTTTTCGAACCCGGAGTTCCGAAAAATACATGTCAGATCCATAGGTCTTGTGATGCAACTGCTTCCAAAATTATTGTTGGCCTACCGCTTCTTCCTGCATATCGCCCTGCCCATGAGGTAGGATAATTTTTCCATTCCCAGTGCATGCAGTCAATACTTCTCAACATACCTGAGAATCCACGTTGTTCTCCGACATGAAAAGGAGTTGCGATGTCTTCTTCAGTGGGCTTTCTGAGGTACTCATCACCAAAGTTGGAAATTACACCTTCAACGAATTTGATAACCGATTTACGAATGAGTTGTGCGCTCATTCGTAAGTATTCATCATGCAAGTCTGCTGATGATCCACACGCCAGCACCCTCATAGCTGCAGTACATTTTTGAATTGCAGACATACCTAGACGACCAGTGGCATCAGGCCGTTGTTGGAAAAATTCATCGGTGGCAACGAGTCTGCTCATTATTCGTTCGAACAATGGCTTTCGTATGTGATACCTTGTTCGAAACATCTCCAGTGGATATATTGGATCTTCTGCAAAGTACTGCTCGAACACACCTTCATGACCCTTCTCATGTATTCGTTCAATGTAACGCCTTCGAGCTCTAACAAGATGATTGGTAGGTTGTAACGATAGTTCGATGTGGTCGACTCTCTGATTTTGTTCAGTAATGCTTGCTTCCCATGCATCATCATCGAGGAAATTGGAAACATAAAAAATGGAACCTGATGCCATTTTTTTAGGGTAGATTCAATATTTGAGTTGGAGAATAGAAATGAAGTTTATATGCATCTTCTATAAGGTATGTATGTGTGTATAGGGTAAAACTATTATTATTTCTCATATTTTTTTTGAAAGTGACATGATCACATGCACATGGATGATAGAGAATTATTTTTTCTCACATGCACATTCTTAAAGTAGTAATTGATGAGAGTGACATGACAATTGGTGCTTGGATGATAGTGCACTCACATGCACATTATTAAAGTAGTAATTGATGAAAGTGACATGACAATTGGTGCTTGGATGATAGTGCACTCACATGCACATTATTAATTAGTGTTATTATTATGAAAGTGACATGACAATTGAGACTTGGATGATAGTGCACTCACATGCACGTTGTTAAAGCATTGTGTTTGTCTGACACTTACATCAGTTTCTCACATGCACTGCAATAAAGTCACATGCATGCTAGGACATCATCATAATTGGTGCTTCACAAAATAATTGAGCAAACAATTGATGCTTCACAAAATAATAAGACATAACTACATTACATAAATTGAAAATTACATAGATAATATGAAATGAAAATTACATAATTAAATATTACATAAGTGACATTAGGGAGAAAACACACGAGATCACATCCCATATAGTTCAGCCATTAAACGACGTTTCAGATCTTCTTCATCAGGGGATAATTGGCCTTTTCCCATCAAAAGCATTAGCATATTTGTTTTCATTTTTTCCTTCTGCAGATCAATTTATTTTTCACGTGTGATCCTCAGTTCACGAAGTTCTGCAGTGAAATCATCAGAGAGTATGGAAGATTGTGATGCTGCTTCTTTTTCCTTTCTTTTAGCCTTACCCTTAGCTCTATCTCTGCCAATTGGACGAGAAGATAATGATGCATCGCTACCGGGAGTTTCTGGAGTCAATGCAGATGGAGGATCCCCATCTTCATCAGTTCTTGATTTTTTGGAGCTTCCGTGACTTTCTTCGACATTATCATCATCATCTGGGCGGGAACGTGTGTACCCAGTGCTGTTCAAATTCAACTCCCACTTGTGATAATGACGCATCACTTTCTCAAACACCTCATGGTGAGTAAACTTGGATTTTCCATATAATGTTTGAGCAACTTTCTCAATATCCTCTCTGGACTGTCCGCTTGATCTTCGCTCATACGCTTTTTTGTATGCAGCAGTCCATGCGCTCATATTTTTGTTAAGGCGTCTGAAACGTTGCCTCAATGATTCTGTTGATCGAGTGCCACCAACATTGGGATTTTCACTTCGCATTATCTTATACAAGCTTTTAATTTTTGACCAAAATGAGTCATTATGTTGATTCTTGCCAAAAATAGGATCATTACTGATGTAATACCAAGAAGACATAAGCCATATATCTTCTTGTTCTCACCAGCTTGAGGGTGCATTTTCAGAGATGTTTTGAGAGGTTTGGTTTTCTGGATTAGGAGAATGGGTATGATTATGTGAAAACTGGGAGTTCATATCGCCGAACTGTGAGAATTCTTCAGAGTTTGGAAGATTTTCGAGTTTGGAAAAATAATCTTAGGAGTGATTTTGATACTGAGGATGTAAAAAAAATTATTTTCTCGATCCATTGGGAGATACAGAGAAAAATACGAAACGTTATAGATTGAGATATTGAGAAATTTGTGAGGTGTGAAAATTTAGTAAAAATGGTCTCTATTTATAGAGAATGAAAAATACGAATTTTGATATATTTTTTTAAATTTATTAAAAAAATATATGCATTATATCTAGATATCCAAATAAAATTTACATATCCAATAAAATAGAGAAAAGTGGCCAAATAAAATTTAGATATAATTGATATATTTATTATTAATAATCATTATATCTACATATCCAATAAAGTAGAGACAAGTGCCCAAATAAAATATACATATCCAATAAAATTTAAATATAATGAATATAATTATTTTAATAAAACATAAAAAAATACAAAATATAAGAAAAATATTAAAATAATGAGAGAGGAGAGAGGGAGACCAGCGTTCGGCTGGCCTCCCTCGGTCGAACGAATGCAAGCAAACAATCTTTTTTTTTTATTTTCCACGTGGCCGTTCGACCGGTTGCTTAAAAAGCAACCGATAAACATGGTCTAACAGAAGCCAACCAACAATTCATCCGAAGGCACACCTGCAAAATAATTAATATATAAAAAAAACCCAACCATCTCATCTCTCTCTCTACTATTTACGTAACTAGCAGCTGCAACTTCTTCTTCTCGCCCGCTAAGTTGCTGTAATCACCAAAACAGTCACCATTATTGCATCAGAACTCGTCTCCAAACGTTGCCATAAAACTCCTCCATCAAAGACTCGTAGCTAATGTCGCATATACCTCTCTCCGTCGTTGCTCCGTTCTCCGACGCAGCCGACTCCACAACACCCAATCTCCCTCAACTCCTATATATATGTATATGTATACTCTTCCCAACAATGCAATGAAATGCGATGCATGAGAAAACAGAAAATGAAACAAACTGGAAAAATATCCTCATACCTTGAATAAAAACTAAAAACTTGGGAAAGAATAAACTCAAACTTATATTTTTTTGTTGCTTCAACTTTGTGGCGAGGAAAAATAGAGATATCGAGGATCATCTATTTTATACTAGTTTTCTTAAGGATGGAAACGTGGAGAGAGAAAAGATCACATGGTTATCTCTATTGGCCGTTCGGTAAGGAGGAGATAAACTTTGAGATTTTGAATTTTCATGTTGTTAACTTATCACCAAAACGTGGGAAAAGAGAATAATGAGGGGAAAATTATAGATTTGGGATCACCCCTTTTTGGGCTTGGAATTTTGGCTAAAATAATTAAATAAATACTATAGACTTAAATTTTAAAATGGGCCAGAAAATAAACTTTGGTTAAAGAAAATAAAATAAAATGTAACATATTAAGCACTCCAATTAAAAATCTACATGCTTGCTCATGATATGAAATAACCATATTCTAACATAAATTCATGCTTAGAAAAAAATTATTAAAAATATTTAGGCGTGACTTATTAGACTTAAGCAATTAATATCACACAAATAAAATTCATAAAATAGTTTTAGGAAAGAGAAAATGTAGCAATTTAAATATTAGAAAACTGGGTCACTACAAATATTATTCAGGTACGCATACGTTCTGAAATGTCATATGCATCATACTAATTTAAGAGTACTTTAATGTTCAATGTCATAAACGAAATATTTATGCTAAAATCAATACAAATATAATGTTAGTTTTTATTGCATCATGTTAAAGTCAAATGAAGTATCATGCATGCTAAAATCAATACAACAATTATGTTGAAATCTATGAAATATTATGCTAAAGTTGTGCTACCATTTCAATTAGGGTCTATTAGTCCAAATTAGAGTTTACCAGATCATGCTAAAATCAATAAAATATAATGCTAAAATCATGCTAACAGATCAATTGGGATTTACTCCATACAAACTAGTTAGAGTTTGTTACATTTCACTTAGGGTTTATTGTTTCTCAATTATGTTTTATTATATCATATTAAAATCAAATGAAATATCATGCTAAAATCGTGATAACAACTCAATTGGGGTATACTCCATACAAATCAGTTATGGTTTATTACATTGGGAAAAGGTGCATCTAGCCCCTCTGCATTTTGCCCCCTGTGTGACTATTTAGATCAAGTAGCCCCCTGTACATTAATATCTAGACCATCTATACATTCAATTTAACGGCGTTAAAAATATCATCCATATTGCCGTTAACGTCAGATTCTCATGTTAATAACCCATGCAAGTCAAATGGGTGGTGGCGCCGCTTACACTAAATTAATGGTCACGCCTTAGGATGCTAATCTTGTGTATTAGAGTGTGAAATATTTAGTGTGATTAAGAAGCTAATTAACCCTAAAATCAAAATGCCCGCATACGAATTCGGCAACTGAAAATGACCGAAATTTTCCACCAGAAATTAGCATCATCAATCAATTAACAAATCAGTATCCAATTTCAAATATAATAATTAATCAACAAGAAACATTCATTTTCGTAGATGAGAAATATTTTTTGCGAACGGTGTAAATATCGGAGTTTAAGAGATATTAAGAGTCTTTGCCATGGC
Organism: Perilla frutescens; assembly: GCA_026008535.1. Taxonomy (NCBI): domain Eukaryota; kingdom Viridiplantae; phylum Streptophyta; class Magnoliopsida; order Lamiales; family Lamiaceae; genus Perilla; species Perilla frutescens. The sequence continues at coordinate 51,355,589 of BRKX01000002.1, forward strand.
TGAGTTTGGCGGAGCAGTCTCAACATTGTCGTATTTTCCCTTCCCAGATCTTTTCACCGCATTGTACACACTCTCTTCTGTTTGATATTCAGGAATCAGATGATAATATGTAATTTTCTCAGACGCCTCCGGCTCGCTCAGTCGTATGTCGCCAGCTTCACCATCGCCTCATTGTTTGGCGGCAACACCTTCAATTTGGAAAACAGCTGCCCCATTTCATTGACGAGCAACGTCAGATTCACCAGAAATCCGCCATCTCGTTGTAGCACTCGTAACGCATGAGGGTTTGGACATTGGATGAAGTCCTTCACTTCACTTTTCCCGTCGAAGTAGTGGTGGGGCATGCTGGGGCTAGGGATGGGTCGGGGGCAACTAACGGTGGTTATTAACGTGAGAAATTGATGTCTAACAGTGGTGTGGCATGGCATTCTTAACACCGTTAGATTGAGTGTCTAGATGGTCTAGATTTTAACGTACATGGGCCTATTTGATCTAAATCGTCACACAGGGGGCAAAATGCTCCTGGATTAATAGTCAGAGGGGCTAGATGCACCTTTTCTCTTATTACATTTCACTTATGGTTTATTATTTCTCAATTCTGTTTTATTAATAACATAATGTTAAAATCAAATGAAATATCATGCTAAAATCAATACAAATATTATGCTAAAAATCAAGGAAATATAATGCTAAAGTTATGTCAATATTCCAATTAATACAACTTTGAACCATATCATATTATAAACATATAACTATGCTAAAATAAACGAACAATACAGATGGTATTACGAGTAAACTTATATGTGTTGCTAATATTTTTTTTATACTTTGATGAGTATTTTATTTGCTATTGCGATTATATTTTCATTCTATTATGAGTACTTTTGTCATGCTACTATTAATATTGTTTTATACTACAGCAATCAAAATAATTGTTGTTAGATAAACATATGAAATAAAGATCTTAAATAAAAAAGTACGACAATATGTTTAATTTGATATATGAAATATGATTAACAACAAGCAAGTTATGATTGTTTAAAGTTTCTACCATATTTGTGTAAATATGTTAATATCATCTTCTTAATTTACGAGTATCATGCTAGAACATTATGGATGCAATGTTGATATGAGTTACGGATTGTGCTGAAATGTCATATACTGCATATCATGTTAATATGGTGAGTAGTTTCACGCTAGAACATCATAAACACAAATATGTGGTTATGGTTAGTCATGCTAATATAAATTTGGGACTACTCTGTACGAAAAGATGAATGAAAATGGATTTTTGTATTTTTCATCTATTTTTTTTTCAAATAAACATATGCAATATAAAACTTAAATGAAAGAGTATGACAATAACTTTAGTATGCAATATGGATCTTAAATGAAAGAGTATGAAAATAACTTCAATTCGACATATGATTCGCATAAATCAAATTAACAACAAATAAATTATGATCATTTAAAGTTTTTAAGAACTTTTAAAATATAATTATGTCAATTTTTTTAAAAGTCAATTTCTCTCTTCTGAAAACTAAATTGTATTATACTCGTTTAATCGATTTTGTTGCATTTTGTTCTAATTTTGACCTTAACAAATCGAGCGACTTCCTTTTTGTTCCAATTTTGACCTTAATGAATTAAGTGACTTCCATTTGTTTCAATTTTGATCTTAATGAATTGAGCAACTTCCAATCTTATTCTTATTTTCAATTTTATAGCTGTACTTATGCTTTTAATTATAAACGTCCAGATTTAACTATTGAGTGGACGGGATGAATTTCTAATTCCACTTAGGCCCCATTTGGTTGACATGGAATCTGACTTGGGAAAGTAATCTAATTCCCTATTTTAACATTACTGTGTTTGGTTCATTTTTTTTATGTAATATGGAAATGAATCACATTCCTCAAAACAAGGAAAATTGTGCAACTTTCGTGGATTGTGAATACTTACTCCAACTAGGTATTCTTTTTCCTTGTTTTTGGGAATCTGGTGTTAAATGATTTTATTGTTCGATTTCTTCATTTATTATTATTTATTTATTTTTATAAATTATTATTATGTTTTGATTCATATTTTTTAACTAAAAAAATAATAAATGAATTTTTTTAAATTGAAAAAAAATAAGATTTATTATTATATTTTTTTATTATTAATACTAAGTTTGGATTTAAAAAAATCAATAAAAATGAGTAAAATAAATAGAAATTTTTATAAATGAAAAAAAAAGAAATTCAAAAATGTGATAATTTTTTATTGAAGAAATTACGACCAAAATTCGACTATTGTATCAATCATTTTTTTGGCATTTCTATCAAAATTCCAATAATATCATTTTTGAGACAACGTTGCAAGTTAAACGACGACCATACCATTGCCAATATAAATAATTTTGACTTTCAATTTAATAAAAAAAATATTTATATAGATAATTTTGATTTCCAATTCAATACAAAAATATTTGGATCACCAATACAATATTTACCTCAATTGATTATTTTTTTAGTCATATCATTTTATATAAATTGAAATAATATGTTGTATTCAATATCTATAGTACTAATGCAAATTGAAGAATTACACATTATGTGGTTCGTAATTTAAAATTATAAATATTGATAGTATGAAATAAGATACGGTATATATTTTAGATATTTAATTATCTATTCTTATTTAAATTAATCTAATAATAAAAAAAGAATAATTACAATTTCCTTGTTGTGTTCTAAAAACAGAATAAAAATTCTGTTAGTAATCATTTTTCTCAGAATGACATTCTTAGATATCACATTAACAAAAAATTTATTTGCCTGCCAATCAAACCAGCCTAAGAGTTCTCACCGTCCACCCCAATATGCATATTAATTTGGATGAGTGTTTGCCAATATTTATTACAACATCGAAAATATTTGATCATTTTTATATTATGTTAATTGAAAAATAACTGATATTCAACCAGACCGCCTTCTCTGCTGCATTTTGCCGCTTTTAGGCCTTAGCTTTTTCCCAACGCTGTATGCCGCCCAGCCTTGTTTCAAATCTCAAACCGTTCCATTTGAAGGTATAAAAATATAGTTGATTAATCTCTCCAATTCTATAAAGTTCGTTAGTTCTCTCTCTCTACCAAACTTCTCTCTTGAAGTTATTACTATTTTTTTTTTATTTTTTTTTAAGAATTAGGGTTTAGCGATATCTCTGAATGGCTGCATTCGGCGCTACTACCACTAACGCCAATCCCAATCGTTCAACTGAGGTAATCGGAGTGGCCTCTTTTCCGTTTTATTTTCGAATAATTTGAGTTATTTTCGCTGGAACTAATACTCCGCATCCTAATTTAAGTACATTTGGTGTTTGATCTTCTTGGATTTTTCTGAAAGGTGGCGTCGCCTCCAACTGATTCAGTTTCAAGCCTGTGTTTTAGTCCTAAGGCCAATTATTTGGTAGCTACGTCGTGGGATAATCAGGTGTGTTCATGTTTCTCGGTTTGGCACTCTCATTTTTCTCTGTATGTCTGTGTGGACTGCGTAATCGACTGGCATTGTCGTTTGTTTTGGTGTAGTGTTATTTCGTCCAATTTCAATGCTACCTTGTGTTGTAATCAGGGGTCTGTTCATGGTAGTTAGTTTTATTTGAGGCAGTATGCATCAATTGGACATACTACATTAGCAGTTTTGAATTCCAGTTAATAAGGATTTTCTTTTTTCGTGTGAAATACTTTGTTTGTAATCGTTTGGTGAGCTGTGAGGGGAGTTTTCACAAACAATCTTAATTTTTTTTAAATTATTTTTCTCTTGTTGTGGGATGAGCAAACCTGGTGCATCTTATGCCTATATTTTCTTAGGTACGATGTTGGGAGGTAACGAAATCAGGAACCACTATCAGCACTGTTCCTAAGGCATCAATATCACATGATCAACCGGTATATTCGATCTATTTAATTATCATAATATACTACTCCGTTTGGTGTGTTCTTATCCTCATTATTTACTTTGTAATCTTGGTAGGTCTTGTGCTCTGCTTGGAAGGATGATGGGACAACTGTATTTTCTGGTGGCTGTGACAAACAAGTCAAAATGTGGCCTTTATTATCTGGTGGCCAACCTGTAACTGTAGCCATGCATGATGCTCCTATTAAAGAGCTTGCTTGGATCCCAGAAATGAATCTCCTAGTGACAGGAAGCTGGGATAAGACACTTAGGTAGTTCATTGATGTCTTTCATATGGAAGTTAGTTCATTTGTGGAAGTTAGTTCATTTAAGTTTCTCCTTCAAATGGATTTGTGTGCTTGTTTTGTAATGGATCTCTAAACCTTGAAAAGCCATGTCAGTATCTAATCAGGATATGTGCCATCTCTACATTTACATTTTGAAAGAGGTCATTCCTCCATGCATGCTTTCTGCTAAGGCTAATTCTTGAAGTGGGACCAGATTTGCAGCAAACAGGATCTGTTCATTGTGTTTTGATAATGTGCTATTTGTTTTCAGATATTGGGATCTGCGACAGCAGAATCCAACTTGGGTGCAGCAGCTTCCTGAGCGCTGCTATGCACTTACTGTTAGACATCCTCTTATGGTTGTTGGAACTGCTGATAGAAACCTTGTAGTTTTCAACCTGCAGAACCCTCAGGTATTCTTCTCCCTTATGTTACTTTCAGGTTATTTTTTTAATCTACTTTGCGAGATGAATGTTTAAATCACTCAAATGTGGGAAATCTTAAATCTAAATGTGATCTGCTTTAAAGTCTGAAACTAGATTTTCTCTCATCTCTGGCTCATTGACTATTATTGGGCTAAAATGTATACACAGGGCTTTGGCAAGTAAAGCTGTAAACCATACTTCTTGTTTCTAAGTGGTGGATAGATTGTTGAAGTTGGTGTCAGTGTCACGATACTGGGGGGCTTTGCTTTTTAGTGATTCAGTTTCTACTGCATGGACCCGGTTTTTTATTAAGGAAAAATGTTTATCCATGCCAGATCAAAGTTGAATGGCTTCATATGCTCTACTTGATTTATGGTGTCCCATTTTTGTAAGGTTTGAATAAGTTTCTAAAAACTATGTAACTAGAAAAGTTCTGCAATCATATCAAAAGTGAAGCTGTAAACCATACTTCTTGTTTCTAAGTGGTGGATAGATTGTTGAAGTTGGTGTCAGTGTCACGATACTGGGGGGCTTTGCTTTTTAGTGATTCAGTTTCTACTGAATGGACCCGGTTTTTTTATTAAGGAAAAATGTTTATCCATGCCAGATCAAAGTTGAATGGCTTCATATGCTCTACTTAATTTATGATGTCCCATTTTTGTAAGGTTTGAATAAGTTTCTAAAAACTATGTAACTAGAAAAGTTCTGCAATCATATCAAAAGTGAATCTCTTTAGTTATGTCTAAGTGGCCTGTTTTAAGAGAATCGTTTTTTTTTCCTTCTCCTTCCTTCTGGTATGCCTTCATTTAACTAGACATTACAAGATGCTTGTTATCTGTGTGTGGAACGTATTCAAACTATGTATCACTTCTCTTGTTGCCATTGTCATTGTCTAAATTTGGGGTTTGTTCCCAGGCAACTAACTATGCTTTTTTCTACAAGTTGCATAGTTTATTATTCAAAATCCAATTTGTTCACCTCATTCACTCAAGTGATTTAGATGGTGTCTTGGCACACAAAATATGTCTTTTTTTTTCTTTGTATTGTGCTGCTATGGTTTGCTTTTTAAGTAATGAAGGAGTCTTTGCATGTTTGTGTAAATACTTGCTCTTTATTATAATATTTTCTATGAGATTTATGAGGCACTGTTTCTGGTATATGGCAGACTGAGTTCAAGAGGGTTGTGTCACCACTGAAGTACCAGACTAGGTGTTTAGCAGCTTTCCCAGATCAGCAAGGCTTTTTAGTAAGTCCCCATGACTTGAAATTTGTTATACAAATAATTTTTTTCCCTAAGTATATATTTACTTTGATCATAGCTTCTGTGGCAGTTGTTAGGACACCATCTAAGAGATTGCAGTAATTTCTGTTTTCCACATTGCTGCTGGAGCTTGTGTCCCTTCTTATGTAATTATTGGTTGATTGCGTCCAATTTTCTTAAGAGTTTAAATCGTAGCATCTGCAGTATTTCCATTTGCACTTGAATTACTTCTGTATGTCGTCTCTTTCATCTAATAGGAGTACACAGTTGGTTGATTGGAGTAATTTATCCTCCACTGTGGTCAATATCACAATAATGCCCCCCATCCCCATACTCAAAACAAACTGAAGTTGATATTATAAGAAACTTAAATGTCATTGCAATTTTCCTATGACTTCTCTTGGAAGCTATCTAGTCTTATCCATTCTATCTGGAGTGATTTATTGTTAGCTGGTCTGTTCTTTTTTTTTTTTCGACTTCTCCCTAGCTTGCCTTTGTTAAACTCTAGAACTGCTCACAAAGGAAAGGTGTCTGTTTTGTGTATGAGAGATGGTAAACATGGAGGGCGACAATTCATTTTTATTGTCTGCATGGAGCAGTTATAATACTTGGGTGGAACTGGGACCTCCATGATTCTTGTTCATTACCCAAGCAATTTATGTGTAAAAGATGATGTAGAACAATAAGACAAATTATTTTGTTTCTTAAAAGTGCTTTGTGGTGTCGGACCAGCGGTTCAGTGATGCTTGTTCACTTCCGTACAAGCAATTATCATTTAAAATACAATGATGAATAATAACACATAAGAAGGCAAAGACCATATAGTTATCCTGTTTCTTGGAAATGCTTTGTGGTGCTGACGGAGTTACAGTTACAGCCATCATATGTTGCACCTTCATATTGCCTAGAAAAGAAGCTTGGGTCAGACAACTCTTTCTAGTGGCGCTCTTAGATTTTTCACGTCTCATAATCTCTCTGAGATGCTTGCAATTCTTATTAATAAAGCTGTCTAGCATCCTTTTTTATTCTAAAAAATTTACTTAATTTTTCATATGTTGTGCATTGTATAGATGTGCAAGAAGTAAAGCAAATGATATCATGAACAAAAGTGTATGTGATTGTCATACCTGCCTTTAGTTGCATGTATTTTTAGTTCAATGGAAGGATCCATCCATCACAATGGCGTTGTGATCTCCGAACTGCTGACCTTCAGTTTCACACTTTTTAAAGTGGATTGGTTAGTTATAATTCAGCCAAAATTTTGATTTCTTTTGCAGGTTGGCTCAATTGAAGGCAGAGTTGGGGTACACCACCTTGATGATGCACAATCAAGTAAAAACTTTACTTTCAAATGTCACAGAGATGGCAACGACATTTACTCTGTCAACTCACTGAATTTTCATCCTGTAAGAGACATTTTACTTAAATGTCCATTGAGCATGATTTATTCCATTCTCCCTTTCTGTTGTCTTCTTCTTGACATCATGTTCTGTCTTAGGGGTGCATGATTGAAGTATTTCTAAAATGTTGGACTGCTGGTGGCATAACAGTTTTCTCTGATTATAGTTCACAGTTCGCACATGTCACTACCTTTGAACTTGTCAGCAAAAGAAAATCATATTGGGCTCTTTTTTTCAACCATTCCCTGCAGTCTGTTGTGTGATATTGATAATGGTTATGCATCTTTTATCTTGTAATGGTCATTCAAATAATGCTGGAATATTGTCTCTGATCGGAACTCAATTTTTGGCCTTTCATGTTTTCATGTGGACACACTTGTCTCAAAATAATCATCAAAATGATACAATAAAGAGTTATTCGTGAAAAAGAAATGTGATGTTACATTTTTGCATGTCTCCCAGTATTACAAATAGATGATAATAACCCCACATGAGATCGTGAGGCTTTTTTCTTTATGTCTGCGACTAAGTAAATAATTCTGGCTTCTTGAGGAATGTGGAATTGAACAGTCCTCAATTGTCAATGAGGCCGAGTGAAATTGGAAAGTTGAGGCCCAATGATTCACAAGTTAAAGATTTGAGTTGTAGTAAATAGTAATGCTGCCGTTGGTATCATTAAGTGAATTCTGTTAATATGGAGTTTAACACATGATTATTGGATATCTGTAATTAGTTTCTCATATCCATGTAGAATGATGTAATTGCTTACATTTAGCTCAAAATTTTTTTAATCAATTGTTCTAACAATTTCTCCTAATTCCTAAATCTTAACCACTGAAATTCCAAAGCTTTGCGCAAGTTTGCTATTTTAGCCAATTTATTAAAACTTGTCAACTTTGCCATGATTTTAGCTTGCTTGCAATTTCAGCCAATCTTCTAACTTCTTCAAAATGAAATGATGCGTAAGCAAGTTTTTGCTAGGTAAATGTTAAGTCTAATTAAAATGAGTGAATCTTCACTAACTAAGGTAGATTAGATATTGATTATTCGTTTTGAGACTTAACGAAATCTCTTTATTTTGAACAATTTAGCAAATCGGCCAAAATTGCTACTATTTGTTCAAATTATGGTAAAATCTGGTGACTTTTATAGAGTTGGTTATAATAGCAAATTCGAGTAAACATTTGAATTTTGTATGCTGTTAGGTTAGGCCTTCTACGATAATATAATTTCTATAAATGTCTTAGTTAGAAAGCTGTTGTTCTGATGTGTCTCTGTTCAGAAGGTGCCTCTTCTAAACAATTCTGCCTTTTGCCACATGTTAGGTACACCATACATTTGCCACTGCTGGATCTGACGGAGCCTTTAACTTTTGGGATAAAGATAGCAAACAGAGGCTTAAGGTATTGCATATTTCTGCTTCAGTTATGATTTTGTCTATAGTTCAGCATTTAATTAGAGATCCACCTGAATACCATTCATTATTTTGTTATTTATTTAGGCTATGATGAGGTGCAGTCAGCCAATACCTTGCAGTACTTTCAACAATGATGGGTCAATATATGCGTACTCGGTATGCTTTTGCTGCTTATTCAGTTACATTTTGAGTTTCTTTATCGCATACTTAAATTGATAAGCAGGAGAACACTCCGAAAGATCTCTTGTGGATATCTATATCTCATTGAATTGATTAACTATGAAAAAGAATATTATTTGCACTTACTTTTAAATATCTAACATTTCAACTTCTCATTCTTATCTTGTATAATTGCATAAACCTCTCCTATGATTTGTAAAAAACCTAAGCAGAAGTTATGAAATACCCGGAGTAGAGAAAAGAAAGTTAATTTCGACAATTTTCTATTAGGTGCCCTGATAATGTTCTAAATTAGCAATGGCTCTATTTGTAATGTTTACATGGTTTAAAAGGTTGTCTTTGACCATAATGAAATTTCCTCACCTGAAGATTCAATGCTACCATGAATCCAAATTTCTTCACTGTTTCCCTTGTGCACTTTCCTCCTTGATGCCATCTGTCACCCTCTAACTCCCCCCCTCCCATGTAACTTTTTACTGTCTGAAATGAAGGTTTGTTACGATTGGAGCAAAGGTGCTGAAAATCACAATCCATCTACAGCAAAGTCTTATATCTACCTACATCTGCCCCAGGTACAGTTTTCTCCATATCTACCTTCATTTCACTGGAGAAGTTTTCAATGCTTGTAAAATGATTGCCGTATCTTTTGCTGCAGGAGGCTGAGGTGAAAGGCAAACCACGGACTGCAACAAGCAGCCGGAAGTGAATTGTTTTCCCATTCTAGACAACAGCAATTTCAGAATCTGTACATTCAAAAGCTCAATCACAATTGTTCTACACCTCGATTCTCGGATCATATTACCTTACTGGAGTCATCTAGGTTGAGTAAGCTATTTTTTGTCCATTCCGATAATCGTGGTTTCGGCAAGACTTTCTGAGTGCAGACAGTTCTCTTTTCTATATGAGAGGAACTTGTTTCTTGATGGCAGTCCCAAACAGCAAACAAATCTTGAAACATAGTGAAATGTTTAAATCTGATACTGCCTTCTTTCTTCCTATATGGATATATGGGGTTGTCAATAGTTTTCTTCTTTTTTTAGGAGAATAGTTTACATTTTGATTACACTTCAAGGAGAATAGTTTAAATTTTTATTACACTGCAACTGTCTGGATTTGAGATTATTCCACCTTAATTTGTGTGGTGGCATCGTTGCATATCATGTACCCCGGTTATAACTTATATCCAACAAAGAAGTGGACCAAAAACTAGTTTGTGTTAAATTGTCGGGTCAATCCAACGTTTTAATTTTTTTTTCACTTTTTATCTAGAAGTTTTAAAGTTTTAAAATTAACACAATATTTCTCAATATTTGCATGATTAACACATTTAGTACTATTGTAATTTTCCGACAATCAAATAATGATGTGGATTGTCAGAAAATTCACGTGGGTTTTTGACTGATTTTTTTAAATGATGTGGAAATTATTAGGGGTGGGACGGTACGGCATATCGAAAATTTCACGCCGTACCTTGTACCGTACCGAAATTTCGATATCGAAAAATCTCATACCGTTCTCGTACCGAAACTTTCGGTATACCGAACTTCGGTATACCGAAATTTCGGTATACGCCGTAATAGATATTGATATCGTACCGATATTTTCGGTATACCGTACCGTACCGATATTACACGGTATACCGAACATACTGAACTTTCAAGGTATACCGAACTTTCACGGTATATCGAAAATACCAAAATTTTAAGATATACCGAAAATACCGAATTTCACATACCGTACCGATACACCGAAATACCAATATATACTGAAATATTGATATATACCGATGTACTGACATACCGGTATATACCGAAAAATCGGTATACTGAATACCAGTATATATCGAAAATATCGGTATATACCGAATACTGCGGTATACCGAAAATTCGGTATACCGCGGTATACCGAAAATTTTCAAATTTCATATCGATACCGTACCGAAAATTATCGATACGGTATCATACCGTACCGAAAATTGCGGTATACCGAAAATTCGACATTTTTTCGGTACGATAAATGCGGTATTTCGATATTTCGGTATTTTTTCCCACCCCTAGAAATTATTACATCAAAATGTCATCATTTTGGAATGTGTAAAATGAAGAACACACACGGACATGAGCCTCTACAGTGAATCCTATGCTGCTGTCTACCTCCCTTTCTTCTCCACCTTCAACACACTATTCTTGCTTTGCAAGAGCTTGCAGAATCCAAGGGAATATGGAAGTTGATCGTATTGAGCTTGTGCATACATGCACGGCCGCGTTGTTGATTGCTAATCCTTATCACCCATTGCTCTCTTGTTCTGTTTTCCTCTTGCGGATGGACAAGGATGTGCCACCTGACTTACAACTGAGTCAACTAATGGAACATCCACAGGCATTGAAATTGCAGATTTTTGACATATCATGAAGGGTTGTGAAGAGACGCTCCATGCATCACTATACTGGAGGATATATGCTGTCTTTGATCTGGGAGATTGGGATCTGAGGATAAATTCTTTTTAAGAGGAGGGGATTGATTTGACCTGAGGCAAGGATGTGTTCGATCCAACTCAACTGCCGACGAGTCCGTGCATAGGAGATCGTGAATAGAGAGTTCACGAGCAAGGAAGTGGTCGCGAACCAATGACGTCATTCACAAGCTCACACAATGGTCCACAACAGAGAGGGGGTTCTTTTTGGTTGACTCATGAGCAGGAAGCGAGCCCATTCTCGAGACTTGTGAAATAGATCAATCACCCCCGTTTGTGGTGTCTTCACCAAAATATAAGGTTCGTATTTCCAATCGCAATTAGGTCGAGATCAAATATCTCTGGTTATTTTGTGTTGTGAAGTTAGGGTTGAGACTTCATCAATCTATCCAAGTTGAAACCTATTCACATCTTACCAATGAGGATTGCATCATTATTAATCTCTAAAACTTGCTTGGTTGTCTGTCTCGAGACTACATTAGCGTGCTAAAGACTTGAATGTGATTAAAGGCTATCTTTGTCAAGTCATTTGATCGACAAACTATTGACTATCCGCAAATGCACGGTATAACTGTGTACAATGATGAATAATGTCGTATTCCACAAAGACTAATAATTAATTTAAACGTGAGTACTATGACATAAACTTCCTAAGTACTATCTAAGCAACTCATTAAAATGTGGAATTCAATTAACTACTTTAACAAAAATTAAATAAAGCAAATAAATGATGAAGATATGGAATGGGTTCTAAATTTAGAGATGGTGGAAAATTAAATAAAACAAAAATTAATTTATCCATAAAATATCAATTCAATTATATGATATATTCACAATTGAACTTTTATTAGGACAATCGCTCATTTAATTTAAACTTCCTCTTGAAGTGTTTAAACCATGCAACTCCTAAAAGCTCTAATGTGTCCATTAACTTACTAGCATGCAACTCCTAAAAACTCTAATGATTTATTGTTCACACAATTAACTTCAAATCTCTCGATTGTTATCAATTAATGTGTTTTGTGTTCTTGTATTCAAGTGTTAAAATTTCTCTCTTGATTTATGAATTAACACAACAAATTATGTTATCATGGTGCATTATTCAATAAACAAACAAGGCTAAGAACACAAAGAATAAACCAACTACTATCAAACCCTAGAATACTATAGCCTTTAGCCACTCAAAATTAAATAAGTAACAAAAGGAAAACCAAGAAAAAACATAATTAAAGAACAGAAACACGATAAACTCGGATAGAGAATCATGATTTTAATTTTTAACTTGTACTTCTCTTGCTCTTCAATCTTGGACTTTAGGGGATGAATATGGTGTATGTTGTATATAAATTATGTGCCTCATGTCACTTATATATAATTAGAGAAGTCCAAATTCTAAGATGAATCAAAATCGAGCCCAATTTTTTTTTAAAAAAAAATAAGCAAAAGCCGTACTAAATAGCACCGTCTGTGCTATTTAAAATGACACGAGTCATGCTAGTGGTTGCACGACCATGCTGAGCTTCTAGAACATTATGTATTGACCAAAATATTAGCACATATCATGTTATAAGTAACACGATATGTGCCATCCAGCGACACCATAACGCACTTTACTGTTTTGCCTTTGTTATCACTCATTTTTCATCCGATTGATTTGATTCTTTTTGCAACGCATTCTTTACTCGATTTACTGTATTCCCAGGCTCTTCCAAATTTTATTTATATCTCACATCAAATTTATGCATGCAATGACCATTATATACCATTGAAATAAACCTCAAAATACATGTAAATCACGAGATTATCACCATTCTATCCTTAAATTAATTTTCCATATATCAGTATTCCTATGTTTGCCCTGTTGAGCCTTAATACTTGAGACTTGATTTTTTTTTTGTATATGTCGTGTTGGGAAATGTAAGTTGATTAAGAATAAGTTATTTGATTTTGAAGTTTGGATGATTTATGACAAATGTCATAATTATATTAGTTTTGTGTTGAATATGTTAGGTACCCTTCAGATTTGAAAAAAAAATAAGAAAATGAAAAAAAAATTAAATTGATGAACAAGGTTCATATGTTGAAAGAAGAAAAAGGTGCAAAAGAAGCATAAATGGGTGGTAATATTATATTGTTAATCTTGAGAAAAATAAATTGATGTGAAGTGTGGAAGAAGACTTGTGAAGTCTTTTACTTGTTTGGATTATCAAAATTGAGTTTTTGAGATGAAATTCACTTGAATAAGTAGGTCGTTTAGCCTAAATGATCCCCCATTTACCAAAGAGCCTACATTACAACTTCGAAAAAGACTTTTCGTTCTTATTTAAAGCGTGCGTGGTGGAGACTGGAGAGAATATATATTTTCCAAAACTATGGTAGATTAATTGTTTTAAATAATTTGATTGTATACACTTGGCTTTAAACATTTGAGTGATGAGTAATCTTCTACTTTCGTGAGGTTCAATTTCTAGATGTTTAATATTTTTTAATTTATCCGAATTAAATTGAGGACTTTGATTATCATGCTTGAATGTGAAGTTTTTATCTATATATTTGAGACACTCATTTTTAATTGGTCCATGTTCTGTTTTAAACTCTTATTTTCTTTCTCTATGGTATGGAGACAAATAATCTTATAAGTTTGAATGAGTTGATAAATGGGTTCTTTTTTTTGCATCAATTTGGAGTTTAAATCATTTGCATTTTGTGTGCATAATCCCTTGTTCGAGCTAAAATGATGAAGGAATTGAGGGAATAAAGTCGAAAGCTTCATTGGACCTGTTAGGATTTTTTGTGGCTCAGCCCATATATTGAGACCCAATTCGTAGTCCAGCCTACTCTTGCTCTAATCTCTACCCATTAATTAAGTCGGTGAAAAGTGAACGATCTTTTCTTTGTGAACTATTCTCTCCTATCTCATCTATTCGTTCTCTGCTTTTCTTGGGCTGCCGTTCTCTGCTCTTCGTGGGGTGCAGTCGATTAAGCTTCATGCTCTTGTGTTCTATGTGTGAGACAATCGCTTGTTGTGTGAGAGGATAATCGGAAGAGCTTGGTCGGAGTATTGCCTAGAGATTGGGGATTGAGTGGTCTGCCGGCTTGAAACGCGATCTTCGTGATGTACTTCATCGTTACCTCTGTCGTGGTGCTGCTGTCATATTTGTGTCAAAGGTTCCGGGCTCAAGGAAAGTCTGAGCTGTCGTCTCTTTCCTCATTGCCATTGCTTGAGCAACATATGACGAAGACCGTTCCGGCGACTGAGGGAAGTGAACTGCTGGTGAGGCCGATACCCAACAGAGAAGTGTTATAATTGTGGTGAATCGGGTCACTATGCTAAATATTATAGAAAACCTAATGATAAGAATAAGTAAAATGGTGAGCATGCTAATGTTGTTTCCACTAGTGATATTGTGTATGATCATAGTGATGTATTGTGATGTTTCGTGCTCTCTGGTACTATGCTCCAAGTAAGGTGGAGTTGTTGTTTTTCTTTGTGAACTAGTTGTGCTCTTTGTGAGCTATAGATGTTTCTTTATGAATTAGTATTTATTTTTATGGGTTGTGTTGTGTTTCTATGTGAATCTGTGATGCTCTTTATGAGTTGTTGGATTTATTGTGAATTTGTGGTGTTCTTTGTGAAGCTTTGCGAGTTTTCTTTTCAGCACTAGGTGTGCACTTCTTTGTGATATTGTTGTTGTAGTTATGTCTCTGGAGTTCTTTGTGAACATCTTTCGGTTTGAGGTGGAGCATATCCTCTTTGTAGTTCTTTGTGAAGTTGTTTCATTTTGTGTGCTTTGTATCGGTTGATCTTTGTGATATGGACTAACTGTGTGTTATCTACTCTTTGTCTGTGTGATATTGTAGGAGATAAAATGGCAATGATGAATTAGTACTCCAGATTCCTTTTGACTTCAGCACACCACGATGGGCCACAAAGTGGAGATTGTTAGAATTTTTAATGGCCCAACCCATCTATTGAGGCCCAATTCGTAGCCCAGCCCATTCCTGCCCTAATATCTACTGGTAGTCCCTTTATATTTGTTACTCTTCTACTGATTAATTAAGCCGGTGAAAAGTGAGCGATCTTTTCTTTGTGATCTGCTCTCTCCTCTCTCATCTATCTGTTCTCTGCTTTTCTTGGGCTGTCGTTCTCTGCTCTTCGTAGGATATAGTCGATTGAGCTTCGTGCTCTTGTGTTCTCTGTGTGAGATAATCGCTTGTTGTGTGAGAGGATAGCCGGAAGAGTTTGGCTGGAGTGTTGCCTAGAGATTGGGGGTTGAGTGGTCTGCTGGCTTGAAACATGATCTTCGTGGTCTACTTCATTGTTGCCTTTGTCGTGGTGTTGTTGTCGTTGTGTGAGAGGATAACCGGAAGAGCTTAGCCGGAGTGTTGCCTAGAGATTGGGGTTGAGTGGTTTGCCGGCTTAAACATGATCTTCGTGGTCTACTTCATTGTTTCCTTTGTCGTGGTGCTGTTGTCATATTAGTGTCAAAGGATCCGGACTCAAGAAAAGTCTGAGCCGTCATCTCCTTTCTCATTGTCGTTGCTTGAGCAACGTAAGACGAAGACCGCTTCGGCGACTGAGGAAATGAACTATCGACGAGCGCGATGCCCAACAAGACTTATAATGGATAAAAATGCATCAAGAATGAGCCAATAAAAGTTAGATCAGGAAGTACAAAAGTCACAAGCCTTGATCTTGACTAAGGTGGTCGCGAGTAGAGCTCACGACTGAATGATGTTTGCTAGTTCCTGAGTCGTAAGCACCAGTTGGTCGCGACCACTCGATGTTTTAGTGTTAACGAAATGTGACCTTTCCTGGTGATTGACGGGGGGAGGGGTTGCAACACATGACTACTTGTTTGATTTGGGCTGTAATTTAGCCCAAATCCTTTTCTTTTTGGACTTCACCTCTCCTTTAGTTTAGGCGGTCGAACCAATGACACTGTAACAAAATTGGTCTTTAGAGACAATATTATTAGAGATGACAAATGTAATCACTAATAATAGACTTAAAAATAATTTTTGTGATGACATCATGTCGTCTTAAATAGATTGTCCTTAAAAGTTAGTCCCAAATAAATTAAACATTATTTTAAGTGATAACAATGTCATCATAAAAATATAATTAGAGATGAGAGATGGTAATTAAAAACGACATATCATTACTTAAATGTATTATTAATGACGATATTTATCATCTCTAATAATATTATTTCTAAAAATTAATTTTGTTATAATGTGACCTAATGACCTATTTTATTAATCGGTTGGATATTCGATCCGAGATTGGTAGTTTTGTATGTTATTTAATCCGTTCCCGATCCTTTTCTCACAAAACATCATCCATCTCTCCCCATCAATTGATTGACGCTACATGTAAAAAATTTATCCACGGGTCTGATTTTTATTATGACAACTGGAATATGTGATTTTGTGGGTTTTTGAAAATAATTTATTTTTATATTTTTATGTAAGGTGTGATATGAACTTTTAAAATTAACATGAATTACAAAGTTTTGGCTTTCAAAATTAATTTGTTTTGATGTAAAATAAAATAAAATAAAAATAAATATGTCTCATATATAGTTGCCCTAAAATTAGTAGTTCTTAAAGAATTAATTATTATTTAATTGAATTAGACTAATTTAATTAAAGATATTGACGTTAGCACAATGGACAGTAATTGAATTTAAAATTAATTCGTATTTAGCTAAATTGGAGACGCAAGCAGGAGTACTAATTGAATGTAAACTTATCTTTAGTTCATTAAATTAAATTAAATTATTTGAAAATATTATCATACCCACAATTAATACTAATTGAATTTAAAATTAATTATTATGCAATTAAACTTGTTTAATTTACTTAAAATTATTTTCACGAGCAAAAAAGAATACTAATTGAATTTAAAATTAGTTCTTGTTTAAGGAAATTGGATTATTTAATTAAAAAAATGACATAAGAGCTATGAATACTAATTGAATTTAAATATAATTCTTATTTAATTGAAATTGATCGATTTAAAATCTACTTCACAACCACATTTGTACTTACGTCCAAAGAATATATATTAAAAAAATGCTGGAATGAATTATTTTAAATTTAAATTTTGTATTTACAATTATATATTACAAAATTTAATATATAATTCATATGACCTTTCATATGAACTTTTAATTTTGAAAGTTCAAAACCATTCCTCACATTAAACATACCATAAAAATTATTTCCAAACCCAAAAAACACAATATCATAATTGTCATAATAAATATCAGTCGATAAATAAATTTTGTAAACATGACTCACCCCTCCCTGAAAAAAAAAATGTATATTACTACATGTTACATTACATTATGGAAAATTAAGTTGTGAACAACAAACCAAACAAGATCCCCCAAGTTAGTTTGATTTTGGAGATGTCGGGGACATTTACGCCGTAGATCTCCGTCGAAAAAGAAGAGATCTCGAATTCAATCTCCCCACTTCTCGGGTTTGAGACCACCCCCTCTTTAAAAAAAATACACAGAAAAAAAGAAGAAAAAGTTGCTTATTTTCTAAACCGCCTGTCTGTTCAATACATAAATATGGGAATATAAAAACATTGGTGCATCCATAGAGATTCCTGCTATGGATTTTGAAAGTGAGCAGCTATATATAGACCTCCCTTATCATCAAAACTCTGGAAGACTAAAAAATTACATCAAAAAAAAAGAAAGAGAAAACCATATACAAAGATGAAAAATATGGATAAAATACAGAGGATTTCCCTTGGTCTGAAATATGCACCTGATCATCGTGGTCCAGACAACTCATCAGCTCTGACATTCGACATCGAATCGGCGATTATCCAGTCAGTGTTGGGGTGATGATATATGGGGTTGAAGTCTTGACGGAACATTTCTTCCTTCTGCCACTCCTCCCACCTCTCGGCCAACCCGTCGCCTTCCAGCATCCGAACGACTTCTGACATCTTCGGCCTCTCCATCGGAGAGCTCTGCGTGCAGAGTAGAGCTACTTGGATCAGCTGCTCCACCTCTTCATTAATATAATTTCCCTGAAGATCTCCATCAACCAATGTTTCCAGTTTTTTCTCCTTTAGAAGTCCCTTCACCTGAATATCACAATTGTTTTTTTTTTATCAGAAGAGATTACCACTCACTTGTAACTAAAATCCCAAGAAGTCCATGCCACGAACAACGTAGAATATGGGGGTCAAGTGCGCCAAACCCTCACGAGTTATCGAAATCTTACACGAAACCCCCATTTCTAATTAAAAAATATGAAAAGCTTCCCTTTTCCCAAAATTTTACCCAAAATAAAGTACAGATATTACATATGATGTTCAAATGCTTACCCAATCTAGTAACATAACATCGTCGTCATTTGCAAGACGAGCAAGATCAAATGCCCTCTGCCCCGTTATGAGCTCAAGAAGCATAACTCCATAACCGAAAACATCTGTTTTCTCAGAAGATTTACCAGTAGAGAGGTACTCGGGAGCTATATGACCAATTGTTCCACGGACAGCAGTGGTAACATGTGTGTCCTTGTAGTCCATCAGTTTGGCCAACCCGAAGTCACCAACAACTGCTTCGAAGTCCTCATCCAACAATATATTTGCAGCTTTGACATCACGATGAATAATTTTAGGGTCGCAATGATCATGCAGATAAGCAAGTCCCCTTGCAGAACCCAATGCTATACATTTTCTAATCCCCCAATCAAGAGGAGGCTGAGAGTCAGCTCGTTCTACAATAACACACGCAAAATCTTGTTAGAAATAAATCAAGCAAAACCAAAACTACATTGGTAATATAGTATGTTGAGCAAGGACATAATCCATAGAAAGTAGTGACAGATGTTGATAAGGACTAGACCAAAACTAGAAAATTGCTTTACTGGAAAAATGTTAGACTAGGACGAAAATTATGCTGGTAAAACAGCCACATAGTGCTTTGAACAAAACAAGCTAGCATTTTAATTTTAAGCTTTTTTTCAAAAATGCTAAGGCTGTAGATACACCGCATTATATATTAATCACTGGACAAAACATCTTACAGTAGTATTTTAGAAGGCTATATTCTTACTCAACATCAGTAATACGTTATCAAATTAAGCTACTTGTGTCAAATTGTCAGGACAATTTCCAAATGAAAAAATCTAATTCATGTCAGTCTAGATACGTTCCATTTTGTGTGGTGAAGAGATTAACTTTTAGGCTGACCAGGTCTTCAGGAAACATATTTTATTGCAGTTTATAGAATAATCAAAATCCATGCCCTACAAGTAATTTTCACACCAAGTTAAAGAAAAATTGAAATAGATAAAGGTTACCTCTTAAGCATGATGCAACACTTCCATTGGCCATATAAGGATAAACTAGCAGTCTCTCTGTTGGCGTCATGCAGAAGCCCCGTAAACGAAGTAAATTTCGATGGACAGCCATGCTGATCATTTCTACTTCTGTTTGGAACTGTAATTCTCCGCCTTGTGTGCGCTCCTCTTTCAGCCTTTTCACTGCCACTAGAGATCCATCCGCTAAGCGGCCTTTATAAACCTTACCAAATCCACCTCTCCCAAGAATATTTTTATTGCTAAAGTTATCTGTTGCAACTTGTAGCTCGCGTAGGGAAAATCTTTTGAGCTGTCCTAAGTGAACTTCTGGATCCTCTTCAGCTGGTAACCAAAATAAAAATAAAAATTGAGGATTAAAGATATGTGCTGTGAACTAGACATTTCCACATGTTTAGTCACTAACCAGGAACATCAAAGAAATGATCCTGTGGTTTCCTTCTCCGATACCATGCGAGTGCTATTGCAGGAGCAGCAAATAGAAGGGCAGCTCCGGCAGCAACCCCTCCAGCAATAGCTCCAGTAGCGCTGTTTCCAACTGCAAATGCAATTTATATTAAACCCATACTATTTATTCCCATAACAAATCCATTCTACAAAGTCATTTGACAATAAATGACCCAAAAATCATTTGAAGTACACTGCCACGGGGATCAAATCACTCCAACATTTTCCAATTCAATATCACAGGAATAAAAGGCGTATGTCACATCACATTAAATAGTATCAAAAAGTGCAGAAGAATAAGTATAAACTTGTGTATGAAATCATCAACCACCTCAATAAACTAGTCACTTGACACGGTTGAAGTTAAATGATTAGAAGTTCATTTTCCTCCTAGAATGGGCAGGGAGAAAAATAACGGATGATTAGGCAAAAGTGGGTTGACAAACCTCGAGAAGAAGGGGGTGTCTGCGGAACTGGAGGAGGTGGAGATACAGGGGGCTGTTCCAAGCGATTATTGGCAAAACTGACAAATAGGAGGAAGTTAGTTATCAATAAAACCAAAACCAATCACTCTGTCCACCTTGATAAACAAAAACACTAGTTCTGTAAACCTGATAGGTGTGAAAAGCTGAAAGGATCCATTGATTGGTATTTTACCAGTCAGTTGGTTATTTGAAAGATCACTGCATATGTTATGAAAAAAACTTATGAATTTTCTAAAAGATCAAAAGACAATAAGAGCATCAACTAAGGAATATTATGCACTTCATACATACAGGACTTGAAGCGTGAAGATGGTTGTCAGAGAATTGGGAATTTCTCCACCCAAAGTGTTGTTGTTGAGCCTCCTATATAGTTAGAAGCATAAACACACTTTATCAGGAAAAGGAAAGAAAATATCAGGATAAGGGAAAGACAGGAATATCAAATAAGGTCAACAAAGAGAAAACCATACAAGAAACGCAGTCTCTGAAGCTTTCCCAATGTGTCAGGAATTGGACCATTTAGACTATTCAGATAAAGATCTAAGCTCACCAAGTTTGTTAAGTTTCCAAGCTCACTTGGAATTCTTCCACTTATATTATTACTGTAAAGTTCCCTGCCAGGAGAGAAACAAAGAGTGAGAATTTTACTAACCTCTTCTAGTATACGGGTTGGAACAGGTGAGAAGAGGGGATTTAAGATGGCAATCATTGATAAAAGGTCATCCATAGAAGAAAAAAAATAGAATAGCCGCTTGCAGTTTAAATAGTGAAAAGATGTTCAAGCCATCAACAAGAAGATGTGAACAAAGTATTTAACTAAGAGATATACTAAGCACTTTATAATGATTAACTTTACCTTACGCTGGACTACATTTAGGACATTGACTTCTGGGAGGATCTTATTTTGTCTTAATAAATGAAGTCATACAAAAAACTTTTTTTTTTTTAGCGCACCTCAGTAATCGAAGTCCAACTTCCAAAGTCCTGAAAACTCTAATAATAAAAATACCATGGCCGAAACACTACATTTTATGCGGAGAGGTCCAACATGGGTATAGGCCATTATTAGGACCAATGGACCATCATTTTTTCTCTTTCCAATTTTTGTCCTTTTCTGTGTCTAACAAGAAACAATCATTATGCATATCAGTCCCCCAATTTGAAACACTCATGAGGTCAATCATCAAAGTAGTTGATGAATGGTGAACTCGGCCCGCATTATCCATGTGTGTGCAGAGACCCAGCCATGACCACATCCGCTTCAGCATGTAGATAAAGATTAATCTTCCACACGTACAAATGAGGATGACAAATGATACTACACCAACTTGACACAGGATTCCATCCCCGCTATTAAAACTGAACGATTTTTGGAACTCATTAGTTCCAGTAATCACTAGAGCAAGTCTGAAATAAAAAACCAATATCCCCATGTTAACTGACCCCGAATAGCTTTAAACCATTCTTTTCCATGAATAATGGCAGCTAATGAACCCAGTCCAGAAACTAGCATCGAAATATGTTGAAGCACAAAAAATCAACCCAGAAATGCTCAACTGATTGCACAAACTAAAACATAGCTTCTATCATTACAAGAAAATAAAAGAGCATGGAAATAATTCATTTTTCATGATAGATTATTAAAGATTCACAGAAAAAACATTTAAAAGTCAACAGTAGAAATGGAAATGACGAATTATGATGTTCCAACTCAAGATAGTGATAAGCATGGAAGAGAATAACAATAAACATCACAAGGTGAATTTGGATGTGACTTTTATGACTTACAAATACTGTAAATTTGAGAGCTGACCAAGCTGCGGAGCCAGTTGGCCTGACAAATTTGCATTGCCAAGATCGCTGTGCATACAAACACAAAGAAAATTCCATGAAACAATAGTCCGAAAGTCAGTTGCTACTTAGAAAAAGCTGTGCAAGCAGGCTTACACGCGAGTAACACTATTGTCGCTGTTGCATGTGACGTGAAACCAAGTGCAAGGATTCACAAGGGTCGGATCCCAACTCTGAAGAACATTGTTAGGATCGGCCAAATTACTCTTCAAAGCATTCAAAGCATCACCTGCCTCAGCACAAAAACAATAACATCTTTTAATCAAGGTTTCAATTAGAAGGTTCCAATTAAGCTATAAGTAAATATCACAACATCACTAACCAGAAAGGAAACAATATAATCCAAAATTCTCTTCACAATCCTTAACCATGGAGGAGGAAGGAACTCTGATTCAAGTTTCAGCTAAACTAATGAAGGGCTCAGATTTTTAACTATTTATAAGCACATAGTCACAGTCCTTAGCCATGGAAGAGGACGGAACTCTTTTCAAATTTCAGCTAAACACATTTTTTTTTACAGTTGACAACTGTTCATTATATTTTTTTAACCCTCTATTCAATAAATCAACCATAATAGAGAAGTTCTTTAACAGCTTCTAAGCATTAAAGAGGAATCTGAGTAGGAAAAGAAAAGTAACTATTAAGAAGTCTATGAAGTCAACGTAATTACTCGCATCAAATTCCCCAATAACAATTAAAATCAAATCATAAGCAAACAACCATAAATAAAAAAAAGTGAGTAAGAATTAATTATTTCAAGGTAAAACAACAACTACAACAAACCTTCAGCGTTGGCAGAAACTCGCGAAAATCTTGTAAATATAAGAACAAAGCAGTACAAGATCGCTGCAATTGACCGATCCATCAATTACTCCCACCCTTCAAAATTCACGGCCTAAAATCTTCATTAACTCCCACACTAAATCCCAACTTTTTGCAGATTATAACTACATACTCATCAACCCCACATGCTCAATCAACGCAAAACGAAAAACAGGGTAAAGATTCGTTTTTTAAATAGCTAGAAAACAGAAACTCAACCAAATGCGCTGAACTACAACTGAACCACCAAGAAGGAGTAGGAACTGAAATCCGAATTCAATAAAAGGAAGAATAGAAAAGCAGTGATGCAAAATTAAGGAGTTGAATTTGGCAAAAATGCAAGCAGCTGGAGAAAGAAAGGGAGAAAATAATTGTATTGTTTTTTTGTGTTGCTTTTACTTTGTTAGTGGAATCTGATATTTTTTTCCAGTATAATATTTGAGCGTAGAGTGTTCAACGGTCCGTGAAAGAGGAAAAATATGGTGGGGGTGGGGGTGAGTGGGTGGTTGAAGTCGTTGCTGATGGGAAAGAGAGAATGGAGTTGATGCTTTAGTCAAAGCTTCTCTTTCACCGCCAGTTAGCATTCCTCACTCTCACTTATTAATAAGGGCAAATTACAGTTTGATACCTGACCTTTCTATCTTTTAATAAAAATATTTCGATCTTTATATATTTACAGTTTGATATCCAACCTTGTAAATTTTTATCAAATCTATCTCATGGTCAACTATCTAATATCCTATAACATATGTGGACAATAAAAAAATCTTATGTGGATTTTTATAATGCCACGTCATACCTAAAAAAATAAATATTAAAAACTTTATTTATTTCCATGTAAGTTTAATAAATCAGAAAATGAGAAAATTATTCGGGGTTTGTTTAAATTGAAATATAATACATTCATTAAATATTTTAATGTTATTTTTTATATAATTATTTTTAATGAATATTCATACATTATTTAATAATTAACTATTCACATAATATATAGAAGATTTAAATAATTTTTTTTTAACCTTACGAGTTACAATCTTTGACAAATTGATAATTATATGTATTCTCATCGAATTTTATGTATGACTTCTTCAATAAATGATGGTAATAATATACATAAATATTTTAATTGACGTTAGATCAATATAAAAAAATGAAATGATTTAACGCATTTTTATGTAAACTGTATACATTCCCAAGATATAAATTGACATAACTTTATCTTCGAGTTACATAAACTATAGTTTAAAAGTGAGGGTAATTTGTTTAAGTTATATGGAAATTTAAGTTTATAATATTTTTTTTAGGTATGATGTGGCATTATAAAAATCCACATAAGGTTTCTAGTAGTCCATATATGCTATAAAGTACAAGATAGTTGACTATGAGATATATTTGATAAACAATTATAAGATTGGGTATCAAACTGTAAATATATAAAAGTCGGGACATTTTTATTAAAAGGTCGAAAGGTTAAGTATCAAACTGTAATTTGCCCTGTTAGTAATTACTAAAAACAAATCCCGAATATTCAAATTTTATAAGGATATATTATTCCCAATAAAAGGAAATTAAGTGGATGACTATATTATTTTGCTATTTTTGAATCTGTACTTTCCAAAATTCGTTGGACACTAGAATTTAGTACAACCTAATTATTATTTTTAAGTGTACTTTGTTTGCTTCTAAACAAGAAAGTTGTACATAGGATTTAGTGCAATTCTGTAACGAAAAAAAATCACAATATGAATATATAATTGATAAAATACACAATTTGGACAAAGCATTATGATAAATATACGTGTATATATGTATACATTTATGTTTATATATAATATTAAATGTAAATTTTGGAATAATTCTTTGTGTATAACATTCTTCATTCATTTCAAAATTTAAATCATCATTGACAAATTTTGGAAATTTTACACATTTATTATTTATATCATTATCAGCGGTTTCAAAGTAAAATCAACAAAACAGTCAGTTGTAGTCATTATCAGCTGTAGCACTTTTTTTGTTAAAGGAAATTATGCAACTCATTTTAGTTCAATTCATCAACTTAGAGCTTTAAGAGATTGAAATGAACTTGCTTTCATAAATGATCAAAATAAGATGTGTCATATGTTCATAATTCTATTTCATAATTTTATGCGACAATTAAGTAATATTTATCTAATAAATTTTTTACAGTTTTAAATAATCTATACTAAGAGGTGGGAAACATAGATTATGCAAAAATAAATAAATAAAAACTAAAAGAAAATAGCATCATTTTATTATTTAGGAATTTATTTGAATATTTAAATTTGTTGGTTATAGACTTATATAGATATATAACAACACATTTAATTTGCATGAATTTATGGGTCAAACTGTCTTATTATTACACTGTGTTCCTAGGAACATTTATAACACTTGATTAAGGGGGTGTATTCGTTTATAACACTTGACTTTGATAGACTTTTAAATGTCTATGGATTTATAAAATCCATAGACTCCACATGGAGTCTCCCAATTCTACGCAGAGTCTGGCGGATTTTGTGCATGGATTTCGGACTGATTTTGAATAATTTTAATGGATTTCAAATCTTTTTTGCCAGCGCTCGATAGAACACAACGATCGATGGACCCGGAAAAAAAAAAAACCCAGCAACCGCTTGAATTGAGCGGCCGCAGGGAAGTCAATTCGAGAGAATCCAGCGACCGCTGGAATCCAGCAGCCGCTGGGAGGCTAGCCGAGAGAACCCAGCGACCGCTGGGGAACGATTCGAACGAACCCAACGATCGCTGGCACCTAGCGGTCGTTGGGAATTAAAAGTTTAAAAGGGCAGAAAGCCCCAAATTGGGCAGAACATGCCCTAATTTCCCATTCACAACAGAAATGCGAAAAAAATTTAACTCCTCAACCCCATCCGCCGCTGGCTCCAGCCACCGCTCCATCAACCGTTCGAAGCCCATGACCGTGCCACTCTCAATCATGCCTCTTCGTATGAAGAATCCTAACGTCGGGGCATACGAAGAAGTCGAAGAGGAGGACCTCACGACAAGGTATGAATGTCCATTTCCTCTAAAAACTGAATGGGAGGGACAACTCTATACAAAATTTAACCAATCTATGGTTACCATGCCTCGTTATTTTGATTCGGATTTGTTGAAAGATTTAAAAATTGTAGCAAAAGTGACGAAGTATTTGAAGGTTTTGGGGTTAGAACATTTTGCTAAGCATGTTGATTATTCTGGTTATGAAGACTTGTGTTATGAATTTTTATCTACTATGTATGTGATTGATAACCACAAGAAGCTTGGGGTTAGGATGAACGGGAGAGACTACCAAATTAGTTTGCCTAGAATGAAAACTGTGTTTGGATTTCCTACTGGTGGGGAACGAGAGAGACCCAATTCGTTTAGTGTGGAAGCGGGTTAGCGTGAGTTGTCTGGGTTTGACAATTGGAATAATTCGGGTAAGTCGAATGGGTACATCCAAGACTCGGCACTGGCAATTGTGCACAAATTCCTTGCTTATAATGTGTCTGGGAAAGAGCAGGCGAATAAAGTGAACGCGAATCAGGTGTATTTGTTGTGTTGTGCGTTGGGGGGCACAAAAGTTTGCATTTCAAACTTCATTTGGTAAGCTATGAGGTAGATGCAGACTCGTGCAGGCACGCATCCTTCGTTTGCTCCTATTGTGACGGGATTGGCACATAATTTCGGAATTCTCAGTGCCACGACGGGGTATCAGAAGGTGCATGATGAAATCAGGCCGTATTCGATAGCTTTCAGTGAGCTAAAATGAGCTCAGATTATTAAAGATCGATTCACGTTATTACCCCCTGCTAAGAGGCCATGTGTGAGCAAGCACACAAATGAAAAGCGCGTCAAGATGCAAGGTGATTCTGGTGCCGGCCCGTCCACTGGTGGTGATGAAGGTGGTAACGAAGATGAGGAGATGGAGGAAGAGGAAGAGCAACCTGAACAGCCACCTCATACAATATCCGGAGATTACTATGGGCGATTCCAGAATGATATGATGTCATTTCAGGAGCATATCGATGCATCATTTGGATCACTGAGGCAACATATCGACGATAGGTATGACGCGCATACCCAACAAGTGAACGCCCGGTTTGATGCACATACCCAGCAGATGAACGCCCAGTTTGACGCGCAGGATGCACAAATTGCATCCTTACAGGCTCAGTGGGATGCTTGGACTGCTTTCTATCCGCCACCACAGCCCCACCTCAAAATTAATGGTTTGTTTTTTGCATTTAATGGATTATATTTTGATTGTTTGAATAAATTGTTTATGTTAATGTTATGTTTGATGTTTAATGATTTTTGTTGAATTTGTAGTGTTTGGAGTTGGTGTTGAATATGTTTAATGTTATTTGGATTTTTGGATAATCTTCATTGGAGTTTTTGGAGTTGAGTATGTGTAATGATTGGTTTATTGTAGTTATGTGTTATGTTGAATTGTTTGCATTATGTTGATTTTTGGTTGATTTTGGGTGTTTGTGAATCGTGTAGGTGTGCTCGCTCGAGAAAGCTGAACGCCGGAGGCGGAGGACCCCAACAGCCATTGTTTGGGTGTTGTTTTTTTTTAATTAATTTTGTCGTTGAACTCAAATGTTTTTTACTTTGTTGAACAATATGTTTTCTATTTTGTTGAATAATATGTTTGTTAACAATGTTTATTCCGATTATGTTTATTTTCCATTTCATTTTACTTGTTTAGTACGATGATTGAATAATGCATAAAGTGTTAAAGAAAAATACAAAAATCATTTATTCAAAAAAATAGAACACAAATATCAATATAGTAGACATAAACATCGTACAAAAAACATTTGTTCGATAAAGTAAAACACATGTACTAGTAATTTGTTCTTAGCAAAAACAAGTCTAATGCATGCCCAGCGGCCGCTGGGAGTTAGCGGTCGCTGGGAATGTTTCTGCCCAAAATTCCCAGCGCGCGCTGGCTCCCAGTGACCGCTGGGCGTGCGCTAGGGCCGTCCGAACGGCCGCTCAGCCCCAGCGGCCGCTGGCCCTTTTTTTTTATGAACAAATTATTTTTATGTTCTATTTTTCTGAACATATAGTTTTTCAACTATTTTTATGTCTACTACGTTGATGATGTTGATTTTCCCTCACGTATTACTTGTTTAGTATGATGTTTTATTGGATACACAAGTTGTGAAAGAAAAATACAACAATTATTAAAAAAAAGTGTTATCCAAATTCTTTATAAAAATTTGACACAATAGGCACAAATTGTTTATAAAATACCAATTATAGTCAATTAAAAATAAAACATTACTCAGCATTCCCATCTTCCGTCTCATCATCTTCATTTCCATCACCACCGTTGTATATTAGCCTCGATTCCCACATAGCATTAACAATACTCATTCTCCATGCATTAGCTTCCGTTCTTTGTTGTAGTTGGCTTTGAGATAGACATTCCACATTTTCTTCTTCCGCATCGAGAGGTGGTACATCTTGATCTCCTTCATATTCCACTGGAAATTCATCAGAGCGACACTCTTTTCGGAGAAAATTGTGTAAACCAGCACAAGCCAAAACTAATTCTGCTTGTGTTTGAAATGGGAATGGAGGTGCTGTTTTGAAAATTGTGAATCTGGATTTGAAGACACCAAAAGTTCTCTCAATCACATTTCTTAATGATGCATGACGGAGATTGAATAATTCACTTGCATTTCCGGGGTGACGACCTTGACCACCAAAATCTTTTAAATAATATCGAACACCACGTAATGGAGCTAAAAACTGGCGTTTATTAGCAAATCCACAATCCACCAGAAAATACTTACCTACAACAACATAATTAAAATATTTGTGTTAACTAGTGACCTTTTCACCAATTAAAAAAAACAAGTGTAAAATACGAGGTACATACCTTGGGGCACCTGAAGGCCATTTGTTCTTGATAATGCATCACTTAAAAGTTTTGAATCATGTGCCGAACCTTCCCACCCACTTAGCACATATATGAACTGCAAATCAAAGTTGCAAGCTGCCAAAATATTCTGCGAATGCATACCATGACGGTTACGAAAACTGCTTACTTCTCGGCCTGTTACCGTTGCCGGGATATGAGTTCCATCTATAGCCCCGATGCAATCCTAAAATAAAGTGAATATGTGAGATAAGAAAACTAAAACATTTCAGATTCTTTACATAATAAAAGATACATACCTTAAAGAAAGGCATAAATCTTGTGATTTCCTTAATTTTAGCAGGGATCCCTGTAGACGTCTTAACCATCATGTCCGGTGCTATGGTGTTCAATGCCTTTAGGATTTTGTTGAAATTTTGACTAGTTGCGAAATGGGAACGATGGAATCTCTGATGAACATTACAATATCTGTCGTTGTGCCCAAGAATGATCAAGAATATCACCACCATTTCTTCAACACATATGTATCTTGTATCTTCTAGATGCGTTTTCTCTCTAATGATAGAGCATAACTTCATAAAAGCGTCAGGATACATCCTATACAGCTGTCGAAAGCTTTGTGGATCTCCTTTAATCATATTATTAACAAAGTGATATCCAGTTCTACTAATGGGTCGTCGCTGCAAAGAACCTTCAATACGCCGACGCATCATAGCAATTTTTCCTAATAAGATTATCACTGCCTTAATTGTCAAAAGCAAGAGCCTCACATTTTCGTAAAGTTCTATCTCCTCTTCCTCATCAATGTCTTCTTCCATTTCTTCTGCTTCTATTTCTTCTTCCAATATTTCATGATTTTCCATGCTGCATTTAAAAAATATGAACGGAGTCTTAATTAACGACAATACTACAAATATGTAAAATAAGAAATACATTCAAATTTATACAACTAAAAAATCAATAAATAAATAAAATAATAATAAAAAAATATAATTCATAAATTCAAATAAATGTTCATTAGAAACAAAATAATAATCAAAAAACATAATTCATAAGTTTAAATAAAATAATAATCAAATAACATAATTCATAAGTTCAAATAAATAAAATAATAATAAAAAAACATAATTCATAATTTCTAATGATCCATAATCTCTAATTTTGTAAGCTATCCAATTAGCTCGTTCATCAACAGTCATCTTCAAAAACCATTTTTTTTTGACTTGGTGTCAAGCAAGTCAAATGCCTTGAGCCGAGTGTCTTCATTCAAATTTGAGATCTCTTTAATTGCATCCCAAGTCATATAGGATCTTTCTTTTTCTCTTTTCTCCAGTATGCTATCTCTTTTCAGTAAGAGATTATGAACTCCCTCACAAGTGTTGGATGGTTTTTTAATCTCTTCCATGATATTATCAGTAGAGCCCGAAGTTGCTTCATATTAAGTTCTACTTCTTTTGGGTAGATTTCTTCTTTGAGTGGAGCCCTCAGACACTTCAAGCAGCCCAGAAAGAGGTGTGGAACCAGATGTTGGTAGCTCGTCTTGGGATAGTGCGACAGACGCCTCATTTTCAGCATCAAAAGTCAAATCTTCTATGCGCGCATCTCTGTTTTCAACATCTCCTAATGTGTTTGCATCAGTAGCACTACCTAACCCAATTGAGTTTTTTCCTACCGCAACACCATTGTCCACAGTAATTAACAAGTCCTCATAATCAGGACATTTCCTATAGTGCAAGTTTGTGTCTTTTGAGTGGGCCTATAATCAAATAAATAACAAACTTATTAAATCACTTTATTAGTTAAATAAAAATAATTGATAATATTATTGCAATATGATAGTACCTTACAGTACGCATCCCATACTTCATCTGAAGCCGTGAACTTTTTCGTAATGTGGGCATATCCAAAACCAGAGCTAAATCTCAAAAGGTTTGAATAAAAAGTCCAACGATTTTTAAACCATTTCAGTCGGCTTTGGTAATTGCTATAGGTCTTATTACAACGAAGTCTCTCATTAAGCATATGAAGTATTCTTTCTTCCACAGTGGTTTTGCTAAAGATACCACTATTATCACGCCATCCCCGACGCTCAACATCAACCATAAGTTCTAACAGAACGTCGGTCTGTTCCTTAGTCCATGGTTCATAGGATGTCTTCCTTTTCGAATCTTGTTGTGAGTCTCTCATAACAATACTAATATATTATTGTGTACAAATAATTAATCATCATAATATAAAAAAACATATATATTTATTGTTGGTGTTTCATTTAAAAAATTCAAAAATATACCCAAATCGCACCAATTATACGTAAAAGTGTAATAAAAACGACAAACAGTAATTCAAGAAAAACGTACAAAATTTTATTTCTTCATGCAATAAACTTAAAAAATTCAAAGTCAAATCCAATCAATAATGAGTACACGTGTAAAAAAATTAAAATTGGAGTGTAGAGAGTACCTCTATCAGAAGAATATATTGGACTTCAGTTGAGCACCCTTGAGCAAATTGCAGACACGAATTTGATGAATTATGATAAAAAAATCGTTGCCTAGGGTATTTAAAGTGGTCAGACCGAGTAAGCCCAACGGTCGCTGGGCCTCAGCGACCGTTGGAAGTAAACCGACTTACTTCTAGCGACCGCTGGAATCCGAATTGGGCTACTCCAGCGGTCGCTGGGGTACCCGAGTTCGGATTCCAGCGGCCGCTATCCTACACCGGCCGCGGGGTTTTTCAAATCCATCAAACTCTCGTGTCCAGGGGTCGGATTTCATCCTTCGCATTTTTAATGTGAAATCGAGTTGAAATCCAACGAAGTCAATGATTTTTTAAAGTCCATAGATTTTTGAATATCTCTGAATTTTAAAAGACTTTTAAAAGTCTGGATTGAATACCTCCGGATTTTAAAGGACTTTTAAAAGTCTAGATTGAATGCACCCGGATTTTAAAAGTCCATTAAAATCCATCAAAATCCCAAATGAATACACCCCCCTAAACTTGATGAAAATTTTATGGTATAATATGATATCCATACTTATATTTATCGATAGATGGTACTGGTTTGGTTTAGTGTATTTTTTTTCTTTTGTATTTTAACCGGTACTCAATATGAGAAGAATTGAAATATTTTTCTGATTTCGATTTTCTTTTTTCTTAATATACATGACAATGACCGTGGTTGGCAATCTCTACCAAATCATATATCCATTTCAATATTTTGTGTGAAGACAAAAACTTGTATGAGATCGTCTAACAGGTTTTTGTATTAGATGGGTTAAATTAGATCCAAACCGGCCCAAAAAATCCATTCAAACCCGCAAAAACAATCAGGCGCGTGAGCCCTACGCGCGTATCACTAAGCGTAAAGTAAAGTATCACTATGTATGAAGTAAAGTATCACTAATTATATGTCGAAATATCACTTAATATAAATTGAAGTATCACCAACTATGAAGTATTTTCACATGCTAAGAAGAAAATAAATGAATTATTTTCTACATAAATCATAATATGGGATAGGGGTGCACAAAAATTTATCCAGACCGATCAAATCGGCCAACCCAAATCGTATTTAGGCCGTAAGACTTGTAATGATGATAGGCCGAATTTATGAATAGTTGATAAAAACAGAAAACACAAAAAATCACATATAAAGCAAATCGGATACAAAAATCAACCTCAATTTGATACTTATTTTCAATTCAACTCGTGCACATAAAGAGATATTTATATTTACTATATTTCCTACCATATAACTCACTAAAACACATATAGAAATATCATTTATGATTTCAAAAATCAAAATAAAAAATCATTCATAACAAAATACTTAACATGACTCATATAATTTTCAATCAAACACTAAAATGAGCATTTCTGGATATTTAATTAATACAAAAACTAAAAACAATACCAAGACTAAATATGAAAACTAACTAAACCCTTAAGACATATAAACATATGACTTCAAAATCTGATACATGTTTCTACATCAAATGATACTCATTATCATGTTAACTGATACTTAACATAATAAAAACGTGTATTTCTTTTTTAATTAAAAATTGAAAACAACTAAAAATTCATATTGCTCACATTTATCAGATATTTAACATATTTGAACATTGAAATTGAAATAATACAAAAAATAGAAAAACCACATAAAAAACAATTCAGACATGAAATCAACTCCAACTTGATACTTCTTTTCAATTATAGTGGTACCCATGGATTGAAAGAATACAGAAAACAGGAAAAACCACATAAAAATAATTCAAATACAAAGACAACTCCAATTTGACAATTCTTTTCAATTCCAGTGGTACCCATAAGAAATATTCAGGTTCAACAAATTTAGAAGCATATATCTGACAAACATATATCCATCTTAAATTTACACAAAACTCTAGTACTAGTTTTCTCAATTCTAATTACATAAATGAAAAAATCAACCAAATATAGTAAAAAAATCAGGAAAAACACAAAAAATGGAAAAAAATAAGAAAATCCCAACGACTAAATCCTTACATAAACAACACATAATTTCAACATAAGAGACAAGAAAATAGCGTATTACCTGACTGGATCGAAAGCTGAATATAGAAGATTCCAACACACGTTGAAGCTCCGACGGTGAACCGTTAAATCACTCACGTCGGGGTTGATAAATCACACAAACTCATAAGAGATCGAGCGAGAGAGAGAGAGAGAGAGATAAGTTACAGAATGCTAGCTAGGTTTAGAAATGAGAAAGGCTAGCCTATCACGTACCGGATCAAAAGATGAAAGGTTGAATCGGCATCGGCAAATCGGACAACCGATGATGTCAGACGGAAGAAGCGAAGATATGCTGGATGGAGAGAGAGAGAGTGGTCGGGAACGAGAGAGAACTGTTGAAGCGGACAACCGACGATGTGAAGATACGCTGGATTGAGAGAGAGAGGTAAGGAGCGAGAAAGATCGAAACATGGTGTGGGCGGCTAGGGTTAGGGTTGAGATCGAATTGGGGGAATGGGTCAATGCATATATATTTAAATTTCGAATTGCGGGTCCAGGGCGGGTGGAGGCATCTGATGGGTCGGCCCATGCGCATGTTGTACAGGAGATTTTGCGTTAAAAAATACAAAGACAAAGCGAATATGACATAACATAGATCTAAATCCACCATTTTTTCTTCGGCGAACAACTATCGCCGATGATGAATGACATGAACCAGACCAGCTCAACCGCCGACTCAACACAATTGATCCCAACCTGAAGATGCAAGCACATCCCAACCCGACACAATGCAGACTCGACACTAATTCTTGCTAAATCAGTCCCCAACTCGTCTGCAGCTCTACTCATCAACTCGACAAACTCAACTCAGCTTCATACGTGAACCTAACATATTGACTTTTTACCCTCTTCTCTTCTATTTTTCTTATCCTAATTTTCTGTCTTAACTCTAATTTCTAAAATTTAAACTTTTCCAAGTTTCAATGTTTGAGTTGTGAGTGATTGAAGAAGTACTACACAGAAGAAAACATCATATGATTTATTTCAAGTTTGAGCCATAATTTCTTCAAACTTTCAGGGTCTCATTTGCGAAGAGATTGTGTCTGTGTATTTCAAGTGTTGAGAGAGAGAGAGAGAGAGAGAGAGAATCTCAGTTAATGCGTGTTTTTAGAAAAATATGTCGATCCCCAAATGAAATCTGTGTATTTTAGTTAAACATAGTTATTTTATCCATTTCAGTTGCACATGTACGCCATAAAATATTGAGGATGCTTAAATTATAAAAAAGTTTCAATTTTTGTTAACATTACAAAAAATAAAAAATGATGTTTAAAATTTTGAGCGGTCGGGCTACAGTGGTATATAAGTCTAATAAAATAATATGATTAATTGCCTGAAAAATCCATGAATTTTAGATATAATTGTAAATTTAACACAAACTTTAAAAGTAAGTAATTTAAATATCAATTTTTAACTTGGATATTATTCAACATCTCTAAATTTTTTTTGTAAAATAAATTGACCTCCAATTAAACAGGCAACTTATTCCGTCTCTTCAAATTCATCATGATTTAACCATCAGTTTTCGAAAAAAGATGTCAGTGTGGTTGAATTTTACAATCCCTAATTTTGTTTCTATTGATGAGAGTGAAATTCAACCACTTTAACGTCATTTTTCAAAAATTGATAGTCATGTCAAGGCAGGTTCGAAGAGACGAGCAAACTGTCGGTTGAATTGGAGATCAATTTGTTTTATAAAAATTTGGGGATGTTGAATAACACCCGTGTTAAAAATTATTATTTTAATTACCTATTTTTAAAATTCATGTTAAATTCACCACTACACTTAAAATTCATGATTTTTAAGGTAATTAACCCTAAAATAATATGTATATTTAATTAATAATGGTGTTATAAAGAGAAAAACAAATGGTAGAACTTTCCAAGCATACAATATGCTAAAAAAATGAATCCAATTCAATTCAAAGTTAATTGGGGCGAAGCCCATTAATGAAGAGAAGACAAGCCTCCTGAGTCCTGACCTCTCCATTCATAATTTCATACCGATTTTCCTGACGAAGCGCCTCCGCAACTGCTAGCTCAGCTCTCCGGCAATTCTTGAATTTCCGATCGTCAGTTTTCAGATTGGTTGTTGTGTGGGGATTTAGGGATTCCACCAAAAACCAATTCTTTATAGGGAAAAATGTCATCTAGATTGATGAAAAAGGTCCTTAATGAACAATCAGCGGCGGCACTGCAGCTCGACAGCGACGATGATTCTCAGTCGCCTGATTCTTCCGCCCCTGCTCGAAATCTTTTTAATCTTCTTGAGGATGAGGATGACGATGGTAATCACTCTGACCAGGTCTGCCCTCTCTCTCACCACTTTTATCCATCCATGGTGATTAACAGATAGATTAAGTTTATTATGTGCTTATCTTGAGATTCTGTATGTGTGTATACAAATCAAGTAAAGCTTGCTACAATCTTGTTGGCAGCAGGAAAAAGATATAGATAAAGATGCTGATGAGACTTCAGCTCGTGATATGTATTCCTCAATGGAAAGAAGTTCCGTTACCACAGCTTCTACTCGAAATGCCAAATCCAAGAAAAAGAAAAAGAAGAAGAAGAAGAACTCAGATTTATCTCTAATTAATGATAATGAAGATCTGGGATCTTCTAATTCTAAGCTAAAGTTTGAAAACTTAAGTTTGGAAATGGAAGCTACCTCTCCTAAGAAGTTCCTAAATGCAGATAGGGATACCAAGAAGCAGTTCAAAACTTCCGTACTAGAAGTGGATCCCAAATTTCTTAGTGCAGAAAATGAACTGCGAAGGATATTTGGTTCTAGAGTGGTGAAGTCGCATGAAAGAAATTCATCTGCAAATCCTAGGCTTATGCGGGGTGGTCGACGAGGGACTCATACTCTCAAAAGGACTATACTAATTTCTCCATCTCAACATTGGCCACGTTGGGATGGCTCTTTAACAATGGAACTACTCGAAACTCTTGAGGGTGTACACTATTTCCGGTAAGATAACTTCCATGCTTTTAATGTCAACAGTTTTTTGAGTGTGCCATAGACCATTTCTGAGTGCATCATCAATATAATACACATAGTTTGATGGGGTGAATTGATCTAACCCAAAATTTCATGAAATCACCCAGGTTATAACTATATTGTTTTTTGGTACTTGCATATATTAAATGTACATAAGTTCATGACAAAGAGAGTGTTGTAAATGCATGTTCTATTCAGGTCCTAATGTTTACCTTTGTCCAAATTTAACAACAAATGTGAGCTAATCTCTGAAAAAATGTTGTTGCCTATCATGGCAGGTTGAGTGGTTGTTTTCAGATTATTCTAGTTACTCATTGGAGAAACATTACTAAAGTTACACTGTTAATTTGGATTATAAGCACTGATGTAGTAGTGCAACACTTACTCTGGAACCTTGATATACTGAGGCCTGAGCTCTAAGAATCTAATTTGAAGCACGGTAGAGTTTTTATTTTTCTAAGTAAAGAAAATGGGAAGAGCAAAAAAACCTTATTAGACTGAGATTTTAGCTCACTTCAGAGAAGATGAATCTTTTGGCATAGAATTGAAAGAAATAAAGGACAACTTTGGCCAATTATCTGGTTAGGCTATTTGGATTTCACGCATTATAATGCATGTCTGCTGTCTATTTCAATCATTCTTATTATAAATTATTGGACCATCAACCTTGTAGAGTGCAAATGTCATCAGGAAGTCAGAAATTAGTAATTTGGTTCTTTGAATTACATGACAAACTTTGGTTCTTACAGATTGTGCTTCCCTTGATAGTTTACATCTTTTTATGTGATTTAGCTACACACATTCATCATCATATGCCCAAGCTCAGAGAGCTTTTGAATCTGCCAAGGAAAATCATGATCTTAATGGTATTGCAAGCATTCTGCTGAACCATCCTTATCACATAGACTCGCTGACAACATTAGCGGACTATTTCAAATTCACGGGTGAACACCAAATGTCAGCTGATGCTACTGCAAAGTGTCTGTATGCGATGGAATGTGCATGGCATCCACTATTCACTCCATCGCGGAACTGCCATTTAAAGTACGTGCATGATACAAACAAGCCATTCTTCTCAGCACTTTTTACTCACATGAAAAACATGGATAGGCGTGGTTGCCACAGATCTGCCCTAGAAATATGCAAGCTCTTGCTTTCTCTAGATTCAAATGATCCGGTGGGTGCTATGTTCTGCGTTGATTACTATGCTTTGAGAGCTGAGGAGTACAGGTGGTTGGAACAGTTTGCAGAGGAATATAAATCTGACAATTCCCTGTGGCTATTTCCTAATTTTTCGTATTCCCTTGCAATTTGCCGGTTTTACCTTGAGCGTAGTGAAGTTTTGGATGAGAAAGAAAGGGATGCTGAGAAAGCAATTTCATGTGAACTAATGAAGCAGGCTTTGATGCTCCATCCAGCAGTGGTGAAGAAATTGGTGGTGAAGGTACCTTTAAAAGATAGAAAATGGAGCAGTGTAGTGAAGCACAGTTTGTTTGGATGTGAAGAAACAGGAAGCCCGTCTCTGGATCACTTGATTGACATATATGTTGAGAAGAGCTACATAATATGGAGACTCCCTGATCTGCAGACACTTTTATATAACTCGGCGATTTCAGTGATTGAGGAAAAGCAAGAAAGTGATATTAAGGACTGGGCTTGCGTAAGGAAAGAGGCATTCTCATTCGAGAAGAATGAGTGAGTGAGCACTTAGATAGATTTTTTAGTTAGTTTGTGTTCCATTCCATAATTTCCATCATTGTTGTTTTTGTACTCATGAAATAGCTATGCTTCGCTTTGCTAGGTATTCTCATTTGTTGGTGTCGGATTTCTCTGATACGGTGCCAACAATGCCGCCTGAAAATCTGCAGGACTTCATAGTCGATCAAAGGGGTGGGAATGGGATAGAGCAGCATCCTCAACAACAACAACACATTCCTGAGGTTCGTGATGTCGCCAACAGAAGTCCACTTGCTGTGCTATTCGAGTCGATGCTACCGTGGGTAAATTATGGAACTGGGGACGGAGAGCCAAACGATGATGATGATGAGGAGGAGGAGGATTAGAGTTACCATTTTCAGTTATATTTTGAAACGGATAAGATGTTTGTGACCCTCAAATGCTCGAGACAGTTGCTTGCTCATAACTGTGATTCACTTCATTATTTTCTCTGTTTCATGAGTTTAAAATTGTACAGACTAGTAGAATATCATGGAAATATTTTTTAAAAATAATTGAAATTCGATCCACTGGTAAACTTAAGTGGATAAAAAATAAAATTAAACAAATTTGGTCTACAAATAAAATCGAGGGAATATGCCTATTCAATTGTCTTAATAGAGTTCTAAAAATAAAAATTGTCTTAATAAAGTTCCTATTAGGGGTGCACACGGGTTGGATTGGCCGAGTTGAAGGTGTTTACATAGGCCAATCCATTGACCGCGGTTTGAAAAAACTATAAGCCATTAATCTTTTTTTCATTGCACAACCCAACCCTACTACTCACAAGAATATTAGGGTTGGGTGGGGTTCATCGGATTGAAAGTTAATAATTAATTTCAATATAAACTCATTAATTTATTATAAACTATAGTGAGGTTATCGATATCGACCCGTGGCAAAAAAAAAAAAAACGGCTAGATTATCCTACGTGGAGAAAAAAGTGAAAATTTATTCCTATATATGTAGAGTTTTTGAGTGTTTGAGAATTAAGATAATGGAATAAATGCATATCGATTGATTCGAACAATATCATAAATATATATATAATTATATACATTTAACACACACACACACACACACACACACACATATATATATAATTGAATAAAATGTAACGGGTTGATTTGGGTTGGTTTGGGTCAACACCCTTGAACCCGTGAGCCAACCCATTAATATTGGTCTACGTGATGTATGAGCCGAAACAATTTCGGTTTATAATTATAACGGGTTATGCAGTCTACATTCGGTTTGGGTTGGCCAGTTTGGTCGGCCTAAACACATTTATGTGCACCCCTAGTTCCTATTCTCCTCGATGTAAATTTTTTGTTTTTTAAAAGGAGACTAGATATCAAAAGTAAATGAAGATCTTGAAAATAATAGGAACTGAGTAGAGATTCTCCAGTTTCAACTTATGTGTGTCAATCGTATCCTAACATTAAAATTGTATATTGTTAATAATATATTTTATAAAAATAAAATTTATTATATTATATAACTAATCATAATTAATATTTATTGTTAAAAATTAAAAAAATTTAAAATTATATACCTTAAGTGCGGAATAATCAACCCAAAAATCAATTATATTAACTGAAAAATGACAATTAAATATTAATAATTCATTATAAATCTTAATTTGGTGGAATAAATTATAAATAATAATGTAAAAATATACTAAAAAGAAATTAATTGAAGAAAAAATGAAAGAAAAGTAACAATTTTGAGGTTTAACGCACGGTTGACACACACAAGTTGGGACTAAAGGATCTCAAGTAATAGTAATGACCAATGGGAGCCTTCGAGGGAGGTTTGGTTCGTCACACAGCTTAAGACTTGTATCCAAATTCAATCGATACAATAACAAACTTATAAATATGTCACTACTAAATGAGAAGAAATCATCTAATCTCAACTTGTGTGTATCATCCATATGCTAACATCAAAATTATACAATTTTTCGTAAAAATTAAATTTATTATATTATAACTAATCTTAATTAATATTTATTGATAAAACTTGAAATTTTTAAAAATTATGTCCCAAGTTTGGAATAATCAACCCCAAAAATAAATTGTATTAACTAAAAAATAAAAATTAAATATTAAAAAATAATAAAAAATCTTAATTGAGTGGAATAAACCCAAATAATAATGTAAAATTATACTAAATAAAAAGAAATTAAAATTAAAGAAAAAATGAAAGAAAAAATAATAATTTTCGTGTTTAGTACAAGGTTAAAGCGCGCGCACACACGTTGGGACTAGAGAATATCGTATGTTCAATAAATATGAATTCAAATACAATCAATCCGTATTTGAATTCGATACATTAATAAAATTATAAATATTTCACTAAATACGAATCCGAAGACAATTAAGACGAGGCATTTACTAATTTTAAATTTATTAGATTATCTAATCCCTCAAATACTGAATCTCATATATATATATATATATGTATGTATATTTTGTCAATCTACTCTTATGTAATTAATCCCTGTGGAGTTAATAAAATAATAAATATGCGATTAAATAAGTTTTTGCGGAGTAATATTTATTTATGGTCTTTTGAAAAGATTTTTTTTTTTTTTTTTTTTGTATATTTGCGAAGGACGTTTAGGTAATAATTAATAAATAATTATAGCGGTGAAGTCAAATGAAATGAAATAGTAGTAGAAAAGAAAACGAAAATAATAAAGGCAGGCGGCGAGGCGCAGTTGACGGATGAATGAATGACGGAGTTGTGTCCGTTCATGAATGATTCTTCTTCCAAATCACTCTCCCGCTTTGCCCATCCTTCATTTTATGAGGTATTGCCTGCCCCCTTTTCTTTTCCTTTTCGGTTTTATTTAATTTTGCTGTTCGAATTCTTCCTGAAATCAGATCATTGTTTATGGCACCAGGAAGAAAAATTAGTGCTCTGAACAATGAAAATGAATTTTGCCCTGCTCCTGCCCCTGCCTCGTTCGGGATCCCTTCCCTTTTACAAACAAAAAAAGGTTTTGCTTTGCTAAATGTGAAAATCGTGAGCTACTTAGTGTGTTCCTGTATCATCAAAGAAAACCATGTTTCGACTGCTGCTGTCTTGTGATTGTCAATGGACTCTATAAATTTTAATCTCATAAGAAGCAACTTCTTTTCTCATTGATTGTCTGGCTACAGTCATGTCTGAACTTATATGTTGTTCTTGAGAAACTATGAAAATCATTTGTTTTCAAATATTCCGGTTTAATACGATAGATATATTAGCAAATGAAGTGATTGTCCATAAATTCATGACCCACAACCACATAAACCAATAGCAGCAGGAGATTATTGAAGGGCTAAGTCTCGAATCACAGACTATTATCTTTTTCTGCATAACAAAATTTACATGGATCTTCATTACAGACGCAATGAACCTGTCTCTGATGCATATTTTAGCTTTTTCTATATAGATGGAAGATGATACGAAAACCTACACTGTTGATGAAGCCCTTGCTGCATTGGGTTTTGGAAATTTCCAAGTCTTTGTTCTTATCTATGCTGGCATGGGGTGGGTTTCTGAAGCTATGGAAATGATGCTGCTCTCTTTTGTTGGACCAGCTGTTCAATCTCAATGGGATCTTTCTTCTCACGAAGAGAGCCTCATAACTAGCGTTGTCTTTGCTGGCATGTTGATTGGAGCATACTCCTGGGGTGTTGTTTCGGATATCTTTGGACGGAGGTAGTATAGTTCATTATTACTCAGTAATCAGTATATTGAAACTCAATACCTATATTTCAAAACTGTACCAATTTTACCCACATCCTGGTAAGATGCTTCATCTTTCTCCCAAAAATTAACGCTGAACCTACTGGTTCCGAATGCGGGCAAACTGAATTCCAGTAAACATATTAAATGAATATTTTTATTTTTATTTTGGTGTGCACGAAAGACTTTGCCCCTTGCACTTGGGTGGTTGAATACGAAGCCAGCTTGTGTGGAAACATGCAGTTCCATGCTTCTTTTATTAATATTTTTGTATATCCATCTTTTCATTCAGGAAAGGATTTCTCATCACAGCAATTATTACGTCTGGAGCTGGTTTCCTGAGTGCATTTTCTCCAAATCTTACTGTGCTGATCATTTTCCGTGGTTTAGTTGGTATTGGCTTGGGAGGGGGGCCTGTGCTTTCATCCTGGTTTCTGGAGTTTATTCCTGCTCCACAAAGAGGCACTTGGATGGTAGTTTTTTCATCCTTCTGGACACTCGGAACAATTCTTGAAGCTTCTATAGCTTGGGTATGCCACGAATAACTCATTACTTATCTTCACACTTCATGTTAAATTCTCGGAATATGCTGGTAATTGTCTTTCTTGAAAGAAAACTTTCAAGTTCTAGTACATTTTCACAATCTTATGTTATTTACTATTGTCAAGAGTGTAATGTTAATATGAAAATAAAGCAACCACGCATTGAAGAATTTTTCTACTCAAGTTAGTAATTTAGATATTTCCTATATATATTTTGTTTGCGGGTCTTAAATTAGGAATGTGAAGCTTTATGAGTGTCTTGAGAATACAACATATGAAAATTGATGATGGATTTTGTTGTTGTCTAAACTACTTTCAACTTTTCAAACACGCAAGCATTTCCTTTAGCACTTGTTGTTTTCTTGTTTTCTCTCTTATGTTTCCTTTTTCTGCCGCAAATATCTTCTTCCAAATTTGGCATCTGACTCTTGTTCTCATTTCACTGTATAAACTAGAAAATTTGCTTCGGTGTATGAAACTATTTAATTTTGTGGCCCTTTACCAACGGATCTGTTCTTCATTTTCTTTGTCTACAGACCTGTTCTGCATCACTGAGAGGCCACTCTAATGTGCTTGCTGTTACTATAAAAGGGTTGTTTATATTAATATTACTATATCTATATGTTTATAGTTCGTCATGCCAAGATTGGGTTGGAGGTGGCTGCTTGCAGTGTCTGCTCTTCCTTCTTCACTGTTGCTTTTATTATATAGAGTGACACCTGAATCACCTAGATATCTATGCATGGTTGGAAGAAAAAGTGATGCACTGGCTGTTTTGGAGAAAATTGCGAGAGTAAATGGGAGAAAACTTCCTTCAGGTGTCCTTGTTTCGGACAACCACATTGAGCTAGAAGAAAAGTTAAATGCTTCAGAAGACACGAAATTGATACCACCAAGAGAAAATGACGTCAATCCTGAACATGTAGGTTCTCAGAAGAGTGGCATCTCATTGTTAATGACCCTTCTTTCACCGGAACTGGTTAGATCAACTGTACTTTTATGGATGGTTTTTTTCGGGAATGCATTCGCTTATTATGGGCTCGTTCTGCTGACGACAGAGTTGAACAACAATCATAACAGATGTGTTCAGAAAGAGTCTCAATCTGGTAATCACCAGGAAATTAGTTACAGAGATGTTTTCATTACCAGTTTTGCAGGTAAAACTGTTGTTTGCTGTTTAGTTTCCTTAAGACAACATGAGTTGTTATCTGGTGAATCCATAATTTCCTGGAAGAATGCTGCTAACTGTAATTCATATTATTTGCTTTTGCTTCAAGAATTTCCTGGACTTGTATTATCGGCTGCAACAGTGGACAAACTTGGGCGTAAGAACTCCATGGCGGCAATGTTCTTCCTCTGTTTCATTTTTCTGATTCCTTTGGTAGTTCAACAGTCTCAGAGCTTAACAACAGGTCTTCTCTTT
Source organism: Perilla frutescens (assembly GCA_026008535.1). NCBI lineage: Eukaryota > Viridiplantae > Streptophyta > Magnoliopsida > Lamiales > Lamiaceae > Perilla > Perilla frutescens. The sequence continues at coordinate 51,399,815 of BRKX01000002.1, forward strand.
GGAGCTCGAGTTTGCATTACAGGAACATTCACAATTGTGTACATATATGCTCCTGAGGTAAGCCAAAGTGTTTTTTTTTTTCAATCTGCAATTATGTGTGTGTGTGTGTGTGTGTGTGTGTGTGTTAAATATTGATATTGATATGCAAAGTAAAGCCCCATTACCATATGGAGTGCAGTTATATCCAACATCAGTGAGGACTACTGGGGTTGGAGTGGCAAGCGCTGTGGGCAGAATTGGTGGAATGGTATGTCCTCTGGTCGCAGTCGGTCTCATTCATGGATGTAAACAGAGTATAGCCGTCCTTCTATTTGAGATCATTATTTTTGTATCGGGGGTATGCGTTTGCCTATTTCCATTTGAAACAAGGGGACTTGAATTGACCAATAATTTATCTTCTTCCAAGCATAATCACCTTGCTCTCACCTTATAGTAAGGTAAGTTGCCTTACCTACTGCAGTACTGCTGCTACTACTACTATTGTTTTGCTGATCGAAGAGAGATGATTAGTTACTTACACCCAATCAATCATATATGGATTTAAATTTTATTTTAAGACAGTTTCGGAGCAATTAGCAGCTCATTAGATTTTGAGAGAATGTACACCGAGTTGAGTTGAGTTGAGTTTTGTTGTGTTTCTGGATTCTTGTTTGCATATATTTATGTAAAATATTGATAGTGATATTGGCAGTTACACATCTATTTTTGAGTGCAAAAGAAAATTTCAATCTCCAAGGATTCATTTAAGTTTACATATGAAATTAATTCTACAATCATCTGCAAACAAATCAGATATGAGCATATGAAAACATCAAGTTGCAAATCTATATGCAGAAGAAACTTCCATTCTCAGAAGTCCAAAAGTAATAAATAAATGATTTGAGGTTGAGATTTTAAGAGAAAAATAACTCTCATTAATTTAACCAAATATATATGGGTGAAAAGTTCCCAATATATATTGTAAACTTGATCTCATCCAGATTAGGAATGCCGAATACTAGTGCAATTGAGTCTCGTCTGAATACGACTAAATGGATTAAGCTAAACACAAATAAACACTCACAAAAATTTAAAGGGAAAATCTAAACAATATTATTTTTTCTTTACACATCACTAAATAAAATGATTAAAAAATATTGATTTTTGAAATGAATAAAATACCATCACTAAATAAATAATAAATAAAAAAAACAATCTGTTCGAATTTTGTTTGGTGTTCGATATTTTTCGAACCTGCTTCTTTGAATTTGGAAAAAAAAAATATTTATTAAGGTGTGTAAAGAAAAAAATAAGAATTTAAAGTAATTTAGAAACATACAAAATAAAAACTAGAAGACTAGGTGGGGTTTTCCATCTTTGTAAAAATCGAGGTTTGTCGCCCCAATATTATTATTTATTTATTTATAATTTATAATGGGTGGGAATAGGTTGCCCTCCATATCGGAGAGATCCAAAGGAGAGGGAGTAAGGGAGAGGGCCATCTCCATCACAATCTGCCATCCACAAATTTTTTTTTTTAAAAAAAAAACAGTAGAGAGAGAGAGAGAGAGAGAGAGAGAGAGAGAGTTTTATAGTTATTGATTTGAGTGAGAGGGACAGAAAGAGAGAGCGTCAACCAGCGTGGGTGTTGATTGAAATTGGAATTGGAATATGAATTTGATAAACATGAGGTGGGAAGAAGAATTCAAATTCAGCCCTAACATGGATGGATACGGTCCCTGTGGTTGGACATGGACCCTCGCCGTCTTGCTCCTCATCTTCATTTGCCGTCTCATCTCCTTCCGCCGTCGCCGCCGTCCCCGACCACATAAATCTTCATCTTTTCCCGCATCCAAGGCCTCTCTCAGGTAACTGTTCTCTCTCTCTCTCTCTCTCTCTCTCTCCGTCTCTCGGCTTCTAAATTCAATTCAACTGGAAAAATCACATCCTTCTTCGTTTGTTTGTTGTTTTCGTCTCAGTGCTCCGGGAATCATCTCTGATTCTGATTTGAAGAATCTGATGGAAGACCTCGATGAGAACAACTCCTCCTCCACCTCTGCTAGTAACATCAACATCTGGGAGAACGTCGTCGACAGAAGTTGTAATTCCATTTCCTACGTGGCCAAGTGCTGTAAATCCAAGGTTTAGGTTTATGTCTTGTTTTCCATTTTTCTGTCCTAGTACGTACTTGTGGAATTTGGAATTCATTCTTTCTAGTTATTTATTCTATATTCTATTGTTTGGGTTTCCAGGATGGAGTTGGACCCTTGAAGTATCTGAGCGTCACCACATTCGAGGATTGCTCTGTGGATCTGCTGCTTGATTTTTACATGGACTATGATTATAGGATGCAGTGGGACAAGACCTTCGTTCACCATCAACAGTTGCAGCTCGACCATGCCTCATCTACTGAATTTGGTCTCACTATTAAGAAATTTACCTTCTTGACTCCCCGTGAGTATGTTTTGGCTTGGAAACTATGGCAGGGAACTGATGGATCTTTCTACTGCTTTAGTAAGGTAATGCCTCTTTTCCTCTTTTCACCATTTTCATGCAACACTCCACTTCATTCTGCGTTTGTCAAATAAAATTTCTTGTTCCTTTTCATTTACTTGAGCTTTTCTGCTTATTAGAACTCGATGCAACTATTATTTGGTAGGTGATGAGTTATAGTTGTTTGAATAGTACATCTTTTTCTTCTTCAATTGTATATATAGAAGCTATCATCCAAAAGGCTTATATGACTCTACATGGATATGATATGATTGGGAGAATATGATATTTAATTGTTTTCTCCAGATCTTAGTATACCACTTTTCACTTAGATTTCTTGACTGAGTTGTATTTTACTTAGTTATCGTGCATGAGTTAGTTTCCAATTTATTCCAGCTTTTCTAATTTTATTTCTTCCTCATTCAAGTATGTCTCTGATCTTCTGCCTAAATTTTGTTTCTTATGTTTTTTTTCATGACCACAATAAGGAATGTGAGCATCCTCTGGCCCCCAGAAATAGAAAAAATGTAAGAGTTGCAGTTTTCAGATCTGGCTGGAGAATCAGGAAAGGTGAGTTACGGACTTACCTTTATATTTTGTTCATGATTATTTTTGCTCAGCCATGAATGTCAAGAGGAAAGTGAATATTGAATGTTTTATATGTGCTACACTTATGGTGCCCAAGCCCCTTCCTTTTCCTCTAACAGCTCATTAAGCCATTAACAGTAATTTGTCTCCTTTGTTGCTTGTATAGCATTTTCTGTGTTCTAGCTAAATTTTTTAATATGATGGATTTTGTTTTTGAAAATGACCAAGAAAAAATGGAAAGATGAGAGTGTTGGAGATGAAGTTTCTAGCATTGATTTCTCTTTTGAGGCATATATCTTTTCATTCTTGAAATTGCTATAGACTTGCATACCTTTGTCACGTGCAGTGTTATCTTTATAATACATCTTACTTACATAAAAAAATATATGACTAATATATGGTTCTTCTGTGTGCAGTTCCTGGTAGAAATGCCTGTGAGATTAGAATGGTGCACCAAGAAGATGCCGGGTTGAATGTGGAAATGGCAAAACTGGCCTTTGCAAAGGGGATATGGAGTTATGTGTACAAGATGGATGATGCACTTCGTAAGTACTCTGTTAAAAAGCAGCATCAACTAAGTTCAATTGCTGGTGCCAGATTGTGTATTCAAAAGGTAAGGGCCTGACTTTCGTAGAGTGATTATATATTGAAATGATTGAAAGCTAGATGTTCCGTCAGCATTGTTGTGTTCCACATAGGTCCCAGCAGAATTTGAAGTGAGAGACGATAGTATCAGCAGAGTTGATGAAGCTGTACCAGGTGATAATCAGCGGCTAGGGAATTGCAGGTCCAACAAGACGAAACTGAGAAGAATGCCTTCAAGTAAAGTGATTGCAAATGGTTTAGTTCTCCTTGGCGGTGCTATCTGCCTCTCCAGAGGTCACTCAAGCTTGGGTTCGAAGGTTGCCATGGCGTATTTGTTGAGCAAGCTTACAAAGCGAGGTCAGGGTGCTGCCTTTAAGAAAGAAGATAGCAACTTATGATGATGATGTTATGGGATTAAGCTGCTGCAAATGCGAAGGCGAAGTGTGCTGCTTTTGAGAAAGAAGATATAGCAACTCATGATGATGATGTTATGGGATTAAGCTGCTGTAAATGTATGTCCGATCCTCGTTCGTTGGAAGGAAATCTAGATGTTCCAAAGGCTTCGTTGGAAATAATCAGCTATTGGATGAAGAAAAGTTGATCTTCATAGTTTTTCTAATCAAATGAAAATAGAAGAAAAAGTATACCTACTAATACTATACGCGCGGAGATGATCGTTTAATTCATTACATTTCATTTCGCTTGTATAACAGATTGAACGCACTTGACGAATTAAATATATATAGTTTAACCCACTTTTTTGGTCTGTGCAACATTGGATCACAATAAATATTAATACATTCCTGTTAGAAAGTTCTGCACGTATAATTATATTTCTCTGAATGATCGATGTTACAAAATAATACTATTAATTAATGTCGGAGCATATGATACACGAAACCTGCGTTGACCATATATCCATAAGGTATATATATATATATATATTAATTCACTATTTAATTTGTGATACAAGACGATGTATACGTGGCAATAGATAACTATTTACGATCCTCGTCTACTAGCTAGTGCATGTCAGCACGTGTCATCAACTTAATTGGAAATTAATTTGTTATAAATAAGAAAAGGGCAGCACGTACTTGATCGATCAATATTAATTAGATGCATGAATTATATATATAGCTTGGGAGCTAGAAAAGAAATGTACGTACGTAAACGTGTAGTAATGAATTGTGAGTATATATGGATGAATAGTTATGCATGTTGAGAGAGAGAGAGAGAGAAAAGCGGAAGATGAGAGATAAAGAAAGATTGTATATATATAATGAGGAGAATGAATAAAAGAAGTGGTCTGTCCTCTCCTCTCCTCTCCTCTCCTAAAATGGCGGTACAGCATCGCTTGATTTGTCATGGAAAGAAATCGTCATCCGCTGGCCTTAATTTGTTCGATGCCGAATCTCAAGCTCCCAAAAATGAACGCAACTTAACAAACAACAAAAGCAAATAGAAAATATTTTGAAAAACTCTCGATCGATCGATCATATCGATCTCGATCTCGATCTCTCTAGCTAGACGTGCATTTCATCATCATCATCATCGATCGGACATATAATTAATATAATTATATTAATCATAGACGAAGACGACGACGACGTGCATGAGAAGAGAATCACGACGATTGGTGTACGGCGACGTTAATCTTGAGGGATCAAATATGGCGAGGGGCGCGCAAGCCGCTGTGCGCCCAAAATCACCACATCATCATTATTCAATAATATTTCCTAGATTTTGTTTTGTTGTTATTGTTCATTTTCTGGCCCTTTGCTCCAGCTGCTTGGCACAGGATCAGTCGGCCACCGAGGCCCAATCTCTCATGAAATTCAAATCCTCGCTGGTGAATGCGGACCCCGCCCTCTCCAACTGGAATCCGGCCACGCCGCCGTGCACCGGGGAGCGCAGCAACTGGGCGGGCGTGCTCTGCTACAACGGCTACGTGTGGGGTCTACAGCTGGAGAGGATGAATCTGGGCGGCCAGATCGACGTCGATGCGCTGCAACCTCTGCGATACATGAGGGCGGTAAGCTTCATGGGAAACAGCTTCGTGGTTCCCATGCCCGACTGGAAGAAGGTCGGCGCCATCAAGGCTCTCTACCTCTCCGACAACCAATTCTCCGGCCAGATTCCGGCTGATGCATTCAAGGGCATGTACTCTCTCAAGAAGGTCCATCTGGCCAACAACAGATTCACCGGCCCCCTTCCCACCTCCCTCGAATCTCCTAAGCTCATTGAGTTGAGGCTCGACGGCAATCAGTTCACCGGTGCCATCCCCAAAATTAGCTCCGAGAATCTCAAGCTTCTCAACGTCTCCAACAACCGCTTGGAGGGCCCCATCCCCTCCGCCCTCAGCGCCATGGATCCAGCCTCCTTCACCGGTAACACGGCACTCTGCGGGGAGCCTCTGACCACGCTGTGCGACCCCATCTTGTACCCCCCTGCAGCTCCAATTGCGCAATCGCAATCGCAATTGCCAATTGCATTGCTCGTAGCATGCATTGTAGTAGGCCTCATCCTCATCATCCTCCTCATCATCCTCCTCCGATGGCGTAGACGTGGCAGCCAAACTCCGCAGCTCGGGAAGCCCATAGACGTCGAAAAGAACAGCAACAATATCAATTTAAATGCTGTTGCTGTTGCTGTTCCAGCGGCAGCATCAACATCAGCATCAGCAGCAGGCGGCCATAATATTGAGACCAACAACAACAACCACCAGGTGATAGGAACTCCAGGTCGAAGATCCGATCAGCACCAGCCGGGGAAGCTGTCGTTCGTGGACGAGAAGAGGCAGAAGTTCGACTTGCAGGACCTGATGAGGGCGTCGGCGGAAGTGCTGGGAAGCGGGAACTTCGGAGCATCGTACAAGGCGGTGCTGGTGGATGGGGAGGCGTTGGTGGTGAAGAGGTTCAAACAGATGAACGGCATAGCGAGGGAGGACTTCCACGAGCACATGAGGCGGCTGGGGAGATTGAAGCACCCTAATCTGCTGCCGTTGGTGGCCTATTTATATCGCAAGGAGGAGAAGCTATTGGTATCGGATTTCGTCACAAATGGGAGCCTGGCCACGCTGCTACATGGTCAGTCACTGGATCAGTCGATCGACTTAATTTCATCATTCATGTTATATATATATATATATATATATATATATATATATATATATATTAACCAATGATCTATCAATCTGCAGGAAAGCACTCGGGTGTTCTTAAGTGGAGCAGCCGTCTTAAGATCATCAAGGGTGTGGCTAAAGGGCTGATCTACCTTCAAAACGAGGTCCCAACCCTGAGCGTCCCCCACGGCCACCTTAAATCCTCAAACGTCCTCCTCGACGAAGACTACAACCCGCTCCTCATGGACTACGCCCTCCTCCCCGTCGTCAACGCCTCCCATGTCCACCATGTCCTGCTCGCTTACAAGTCGCCCGAGTACGCTCAGCACGGCCGCATCACCAAGAAAACCGACGTCTGGTGTTTGGGCACCCTCATTTTGGAGACCCTCACCGGGCGTTATCTTGCCCACGGTACCAGCGCTGACTTAGCCGCATGGATCAACGGCATCGCGGGGGAAGAAGAATCTAGAGTTTTCGACAGACAAATGGAAGGAGGAGCCAGCGCCAGCAGCAGGAACCAAATGGAGAAGATGTTGCAGATTGGGATATCGTGCTGCAAGGAGGATGCCGATAAGAGGTGGGATTTGGACGAGGCCGCTCGCCAGATTGATCTCATTCAGCATGACGACGACTAATTAACCAATAACCACCCACCATATATGCAATGCACGCACCTCCTTCAATTCTATATATTTTATTTCTACTTCAATTCATTCTTAATTATATATTAATACATATACAGTCGACGCAACTCCATCATCTTAATCACAATACATATACATATTTCATTAATAATTCAGTTCTCATTTGATCTTGTATAAATCAATCCATCATCCACTGTTTTTCAATTTTTAATTAAGAGTTACATGTTGTAGTGTTGTATGTACCCTCCTCAATCTCCTTAACTCTCTCTCTCTCTCTCTCTCTCTCTCTCTCTCTCTCTCTCTCTCTCGACATGCATGATGCTATTTGGGAAGTAAATATAAACATAATGTATTTTGTTTGCGCTTGCACAAGACAATTAAGAGCCAGCTGAGGATGCTCATTGTCCATGCCCAGATTGCACATACAAATATATAAGCAAAATGTGTTTATTTTTTTAGAAAAGCTTCAAAACGATTCAATGAAGCACGCTGGCCGTAGGCCAAATAACTGGTGCTTCCTTCAATTAATCATACTAAACAAAACTAAAGCGCTTACAATTATGCTAAAATTCAACATATATCAAACTTTTCAATAAAATTTATGAAAAAGGTCAACCGATGGGAAGAAATTTTCAATTAAAATGTGTAAACCCCCCCCCCCCCCCCCCAAGTATTATAGAAATCTTGTATGAAATTCCCTAATATTTTTGAAACTTTTGGAATCCATCTACCTCTACCTCAGCTGAGTGAATTTCTAAGTTGTAATCTAACAGAGGAAGCAAAACATAAAAAAATTATATAGTATTATATGTTAATTCAGAAACTAACCATCAAGTGTTAGAATCAAGATTCACGAGATGCAAGCAACTAAGACAGGAAATTGCAGAGTGAGAAGCATTTATGTAGCCCTAGGAAGTGGGGTCGGAAGAGGTGGCGCGACGAACGGTGTTCCATAGTTGAAGGGCGCCGTTCCAAACGGAGGCGGAGGCGACGCCGAGAGCCAGCGCCTGTGGGTAGCTGGGCTTGGAATCGAGCTTCGTTTCGAGCTGAACGAGGCGGGAGTGGACGGCGTCGAGCTTGGCGGAGATGACTTGCGAATTAGAATTGGAATTGGAATTGGATTTGGAGGCGATGATCCTGAAGAGCGCTCCCTGCAAATCCCCAATGACTTTTAGAGAAGCCTCCTGAGTTGGCATCCCCTGCTTCTCGTAGTGCGCCACCAGCTCCTGAGCATTCGGCATTCTTTTGCTCTTCTTCTTCTTTTTCTCCGTTGCCGTTGCTGTTGGCTGCTGCTGCTCCATACCTCCCAATTCTCTATTGACTATTCCTTCCTCTCTTCGGTTGTTAAACCCTACTACTGTACTCCCAAATAGAAGAACAACAACAACAACAAAAGGAGGGGTTTTAGTTGGATAAGGTAAGTAGATAACAGTAGCGACTACCGAGTAGCGACTTCTTCTTCTCTTTTATTATATTTATTTATTTATTCAATAAAAAAAACACTCCAGACTCCAGTAGTGTAGCGTAATATTTTATAACTTAAAAAGGATCCTATATATATATATAGAGACACACAATTAGTAATCAGTAATGATCCTATCTATATAATTCATCGTCAATGGCTGCATCTCCTGCTCTGCTTCCTCATACTCATACTCATCGTCTTTGTATCAGATTTAATTCACCTCTGACTCTGAGACTGAGTAGCTCGGGATTTCGGGTTTCCATCCAATGCTCCGATTCTACTCGGGGTTTTGGCCCCAAATCAAGAAACCCAGACGACACCAAGTAACTAAACTCCTCTCATTTTCCTTCCTTTTTTATTTCCAATCATTCATGCATTGCTTACCTCTTAACTTTTGTTGCAGAAAAAAAATGAAGTCTTCCCCTAAGCAGCAGCAGCAACCCAACCGTAATTATCTTTCCCTTCTTCATTGAATAAAGAAATCACCTTTTTCTCTAATATCTTCTTCGCAGAGGCCCCTGGTTTAAGCTCTACTAGTACTACTGGTCCCGCTGGAAAAGCCAACTACACTTCTTCTGACGATCTGCAGTTCGAGCAGCGTCTCCAGGCTATTAGAATGTAACCACTGTTTTTTTTTTCCTTTATTGTTTTAATTAATCTAACTAAAGAAAGTGTTTTTCTTTTTTATCAGCTTTAGGCTGCACCACATATTCTGTCAATTTTTCATCTCTTAACTAGTTTCACACTCAATAGGCAATATCCAATCATTCTGTACATCTGTTTTCATTTATACTCTGTTTGTAGTTATGTTGAGCACACACTTCCTCCAACTGTGAAGGTCCGCTCTTGAGCAGAAAAAGACAGTAGGTGAGAAAGAATATGGGGCAATTGATTACGATACTCCAACTGAGAACAACAGTAGTAGCACAATTGGACTGGGAACTAAGGTATTATCACGCAAATACTTAATTCTTTCCTAGAATGTTCCTAGTTCTCCTGTGACTGCTGATTCCATATTTTAGAACCTAATATGGTAGATTGGAGTTGGAGTCGCAGTAGTTGCATTTGGCTTGGTATTTGCCCTTGGAGACTTTCTTCCTTCTGGAAGGTACATGTTTTCAGTTACTTTGATGACATTTTTGCTGGCATACATACACGTTCATGTGTTCTTTCCACATGCTAGAGATCTACTACTTGAATAACACTTTCTGGTACTATTGAACTAGGAGGTTTTGCTTGATTGGGTTTTGGCTTTTGGGTCATTGGCATCCAACTTCTGTTTTTTTTTTGGCCCATTCAAATGTTTGTGTCAGCGCCTGGTTTAAGCTACCTGTCCGGTTGGTTGTCCCGTGTGGGGTCCTAAATTGAGATGTTTGATGGTTCTATCCAAAACAGCATCTGGCAAAAAATCAAACTCCTAATTTCTGTGCATTTAATCTAATGCCCTGATGTGAAAATCCTCTTTTTGCAACGTATGCTTTCTTTTCCTTTTTTGTTGGAGTGCCATGGGAAGATTTTTTTTTTTGGGGGGGGGGGGGGGATCCAGGATTTTATATGGGAGTAAGGTCTAATTTCTTCGATCTACCATTTACAAAACTTACATGCTCTTTGGAATGATAGTGTTAGCCCTACGGAGGAGACTGCCACAGTTAATAAAATTTCTGACGAAGAGAGGGCAACCCTTGAGGTGAGAATGATAACCTTCACTCTAAGCATTGTTTTATATCAGTTCCTAGCTCAGACCTTGATTTAGTGTCCATCACTTCTGTCTTTGTATCCCTGATGTAAAATTCCAATGGCTATTAAGACATTATTTCCACTTTGGCATGTATCAAAACTTGTTTGAAATTTTTCCATGGATTGCTAATGCATCCTCACTTGGTGGCGTTTTGCTGTTATATTCTGCATGTATGCAGCTGTTCAGGACCATGACTTGTATTCTTGCATAATTTATAGTCTAGTAGGCCCTTCAACTGCTTCTGCCCTTTAACCCATCCCCTTGCATCATTCTGTCTTATATATAGGCTTTTTAACAATGCAATATCTCAGCATGTGAACTTGACTTTCTACCAAAATATTTTTATAATTTTGCAGAAGAGGCTGAAGGAGTTTGAAGAAACACTTGCCACCTCACCAGAAGATTCAACTGCTCTTGAAGTGAGTTCTGATGTATTAAGACGAAGAGATGATATCATATATATTTTTATTAAAACTCTGTGCCCGTGGCTGTGTATGAAATTCACTAAATTTTGCTGATACTGTAATGTGATACCATTAAACATCTGGTATCAGTATAAAAATGTTAAATCTAATAAATTCTTCACAATTTGTGACTTGCATTATGAAGGTTCACTGATAGAGATAACTTTAGATTGAATACGAACCGGAATAACAAATTCAATAGAACTGAACTGCTGTAAGAACCCTAACAGAAATCAAACCCTAAGGTTACTCAGACTAATGTGTGCCAAAATAATTTGATACTTTTCTAAGCATAAATTGAATACAGTGACTGTGGCCCATGCAAGGCCCGCAAACTCACTAAACCCAAATAATATAAATAACTAACTCCACCAAAATAAACAAAGGAAATGATACGGAAATAAAATGAAATAACCCCAACCCGTGCACTTCTATATGCGTGCATAGACCTGCAAATCTGGCCTATCATTCACCTGATTAGAAAATGTCTAATTTTGAACCTGTGCTTTCTATATGGAGACATATGCCCTATTGTGTTTGCATTGCAAGATTGAAGAATGGAACGGTCCTGTTAAACATCAGCATGCTTGATAAATGGAAATAAGAGGGAAGCATTTGTACAGTTCAAGCTCTAGAATAATATAGTGATTGACATATTGTGACTAGCCTTAATGATAGTAAGGTCGACCGAGCTAGGGTGCCTGTGCATAGCAGTCTTTCAAGTTGTAAGTTCTCTGTATATATACTATATAGGCGTATGATATAGGCTTACATCCCACATGTTTGTAGGGGGGCTGATCTGAAATGCTGCCCATATTCAGGCTTCATAGCAACCACCTTGAAAAAACTGTGAATCAAGAACAACTCCATAGTGGCAGCTGTTAAAAGCAAGTGATGTTTATATTCTGTGACAGCTATTTGAGTATTACGATATTTGGCATGCAGCCGTTCACTAAAAAAAAGGCTACTCTCTGAGGTGATTCAACAACTAAGCCAAACCTTCCAAAATTTTATTTTTTTTAATAGGGAGCTGCAGTGACCTTAGCAGAAATGCGAGAATATAAAAGAGCTGCAACATTGCTTGAAAAATTGACTGAGGTTTGTTATTTTTGTCCTCATATATTTCATTATAATTATGAACATTGCAGACTTGAAAAATCATGTCGAGCCAGATTTTTGCTCCTAAATTGGTTTCCTTCTATCTGCAGAAGAAACCAAGAGATCCTGATGCTTTTCGCTTACTTGGTGAAGTCAAATATGAGCTAAAAGATTATGAAGGAAGTGTTCTTGCTTATAGAAGTGCTGAGAGGGTTAGTGTACATAGATTCTTGAGGCATTACATTTATGGTGAATGATTTCATATTTTGATCAATTCACTTGGGAACCATGTTCATTATACAATGTGGACTTACAATTCTGTCAATGATAAACAATAATTTTATCCTCTCATCTACCCATTTTTCATGGGCAATACTATCCATATGATTTACTACCATGATTCTAGGTTGGCCACCCAAGTGTGTGATTTCATTTGACAGTTGTAATGCAACTTAGACTGGCTGAGTATATAGATACCAGAAAATATATTTTAAGGGGTTTTAGAGGTTATTGAGTTCCTAGAATGTTTGAGCATCTGATGAGATGAGTTATAAACTTCAAAAATCAGATATTACGATATAAGTTACCTTAGGAAAGTAAAGAGTTCTCAACTGTTTTTAATATCATAAGGACCGTGTTTTACTTTGATTATATTAATTATGAAATTGAGTTAGTGAAATCTTAGGGCATCCACTATGGTGCTACCCCATAGTGGTGCCACATTATCAAACATTTCATTTTTCAATTATTCAATATTTTCTCCACTATGGTGCTACCTCACTTTTAACTATTCATGGACCCCACTATCATTATTACTATATATAATTTATGTATTTTTATAATGAAAGAAAGCACAAAAAATGCAAAAGGGGAGGAGAGAGAAAATATGTGGCCCACTATTTAATTCAAGAACTAGGTCCTTGCACAAGGAACTCATTTCTTATTTTGCTACCTTGACTTGTGTTCCATTATGGTGGAACCTGGTTCTTATTTTGCCACATAGATATAAGCACCTCCCATAGTGGATGCTCTTATAAGCTCCATCATGTTATTTAGTCTAACACCTTAAAAGCTTCTTTCGCGAATAGGATATTGTATGTTATAAGCTCCATGAATGTCTTCTATAAGCGTATGCAGAATATTTATGTAAACTTATGTCAACATAGCCTTAATCAGCCCATAGCTCTTATATGTGTCCTTGCCACCAGTTCATCATGAACTGCCTCTATGCCTCAGGAACATTTTGTTGAATACATGACTATTTCTGTAAGTATATGCTGATGTCCCATGGTTCGGGGATGTTTCAAGTTGAGGTAACAATTTTGTTCTGGAAGGCTGAATACTATCTGTCAACTTTGTGCAGGCATCTGAAAGCATTGATTTTGAAATCCTTCGAGGTCTTACAAATTCATTGCTGGCTGCCCAAAAGCCAGATGAGGTTTGTTATTCACAAAATGAACGAGGATGTTTGAAATGATTCTATATTTTGTAACCAAATTATGTCTTCTGGCATCACTTGAATTTTTTTTTGCTTAATCAATTTCTGTCTCAATGGCTGTCTGGATGGACATTGCAACTTTTAGTTCATTGTGCATTGTAAATCCTACGAGTGCAACTTAAACAGAATTGTATGAGCCCTAACATAGTCACTTTGATTGTTTACCATGATTTCATCCGTTCCCCAGATTTCTATGGATAATGTCTTTAAAGAACACTGAACACATATTTGCTTCTTGTGTAGGCTGTTCGAATGCTCCTGGCGGCTCGTGAACGCTTGAGTAAGGAACAATCTAGTGGTGATAGTGATGGAACTGTGAAAATCTCAGCAGAAATGAGATTGGATGTGGATCCTATTCAAGTGGGTTATTATCCTAATGAATAAAATTGAGATTTATGCGCATCCTCAAACTTAATGCTTGTACATTGAGCATCTTTTACATGTAGTAAGTATTCATTTGATAAAGGATAAAGGTTAAAGATATAAATATAACTATTTCAGGTGAACTTGCTTCTAGGAAAAGCTTATTCAGATTGGGGGCACATCAGTGATGCAGTAGCTGTTTATGATCAACTTATATCTAGCCACCCTGATGATTTCAGGGGCTACTTAGCCAAGGTCGGTATTCTGTTCAGCCTTTTGTTCTTGCATTATATATATATATATATATATATATATATATGATGATCTGAATTGTATATACAGGGCATTATCTTGAAAGAAAATGGAAGTGTAGGTGATGCAGAGAGAATGTTTATACAGGTAAGAGCAATTATTAATTAATTAATTAAGTGTGAATTGAAGTGAAAATGGTGATGGATGATGTGGTGAGTGCAGGCGCGTTTCTTTGCACCTGATAAAGCCAAGGCACTCGTAGACAAATATTCACGGTGACTGCTGTGAGAGACCAATCACAAATCCAAGATTCATCAAAACCTAGCATTACACACACATATATATATGTATGTATGTAATTTGTTATTTATGTATCGATTAAATTGCCCCCAATGATCATATTAGTTAGTTTCGGGTACGTAAATGTTAGCTGCGTCTGCCCATGTTATTATTGTTATGTATCATATTAGTTAGTTTCTATTTCCACCCTCAAAATTACTCTTTGCACTTCACTTGTTACTGCTATTTTTACTTTTTGCATCACGCACATTAACATTAATGTCCTTCAGTCTAAAAAAACATGTTCGGAAACACAATTTCGAACACGTTCAATTTGTTCGAAAATATTAATTCAAACGACACTTACTTTGAAAAATATGGAGTTGCTTCGAAAATCACTATGTTCGAACTTCGATTTTTGAACACAGCTTTAAAACAAAAACATGTTCGGAAAAATAATTTCGAACAAGTTCAAGTTGTTCACAATAGGAGAAATATCAATCCAAGGCTCGATGATTTATCTATCAATATAGAACCTAAAGATAGATTCTATCGATTCAATATTTGAAAGATCTAAAACTATCGATTTAAGGCTTGGAGATTTAACGGTGTTAAAACTCTATCCAACAGAAGGTGATGTGCCCGTTAAATATTCACATCATTTTCACACATCATTTTTATCCTAAATTAAATTAAAAAAAAAAAAAAAACATAACTTTACATTAATTAAATTAAATAGAGGGTTTTATTGTATTCAGTAAATTCAATCTCTACTTAATTTAATCAGAGATCCTTATAAGTTTAAATTAAATTCAATGTTTAATAAAATTCTGTATGTAATTGTAATATCTTTTCTTTCGATCACAATAATAAATTGATATAGTTGTTTTTACTTTTATTTCAATTTTGATGGAGAAATGATTATTTTAAAAAGAGATCTGGAGAGAGAATAAAAGTAACATTAATTATTTCTTAAAAAAATTAACATTAATTAATTTATTAAATATTTCAATAACATTTAATAGTTAGCGATGTAATTAAAATCATAATAATTAATTATAAATATAATAAAATTTAATTAATCTAACAAACAAAGATGAATTTCAAACTAAAAAATAATGAGACTCGAATGATAGAAAGTGATGGTTTTTATATATTTGACGAAATTTAATAAAACCACATGTTTAATTTAATTAAAATAATTAATGTAAATTTGTGTTTTTTTTTTAATTTAATATATGAAATGATGTGGATATTTAACGGTCACATCACCTTTCATTGGATGGAGTTTTAACACCGTTAAATCTACAAGCCTTAAATTGATAGTTTTAAATCTTTCAAGCTTTTAATCGATAGAATCTATTTTTCGAGCTCTATATTGATAGATAAATCATCTTTCAGGTTTTGAATTGATAATTCTCCTTGATAATATTAATTCGAACGATTCATGTACTTAGAAAAATATGAAGATGGTTCGAAAATTGAAGTTTAAACATTCTCATTGTGTTCGAACTTCGACATTTGAACACCCTAAATGTGTTCCGACTTAATTTTATTAAAGGGTATTTAAGTAATTTTAAAATTATTTTATTTTTTCTTTTTTCTTTTGTGGTGTAAAGAGTAAAATTGGTGGTGCAAATAGAATCTTCCATATTTGGAAGTGTGAATTACTAGTCGTAAATTAATGTTGTTTTATGGCCATGTCTGTAATTTGTTTGCCAGTGAGTTTTTTGAGATTAAAGCTTATTGGAGAGATATATGTTGCGGTGTACTTAATAATTAATCTTTATTTTTATTTTTTTTACTCACACACCTGATATGTAGTCCTAAGAAAATTTGAAAATAATTAAGTCGAGATGACTCATTGTCCTAGTTTTAAGGTGATTGGATTATTTCATATTAATTTCATGTACCATATATGAAATATATATGAAGAGAATTACGTACGTAGCATTACATTTTATTGAGAGAGAGAGAGAGAGCATTAGAGCACCTTCAATGGGAGGTTTTTTCAAGCCAGAAGATGACGTGTACTAAGACTATGTTTATCAGCAACCACACCAACCACTCAATTATCCAACCTTTTTAATATTTAATTCATTTCTCTCTCTTCCACATCACTACTACTCATCACAACCCAACCACATTAATTTTGATAGTTTATCAATGACCACCCAACCAACCAACCCCAATATTATATATAATTATTTTTATATATAATTTTATGAAGTATATCAACTTGTTGAAATTAAAATAAATAATAGCACAGAGAAGAAAAAAAAACTCATGAAATTTTGATAGTTTGAGTAAAAATTTTGGTTGGAATTCATGAAAAATAGGAGAAAAATGGAGGTTTGATATTGAAAATTGATAAAGTGTAGAAATGAGAAAAAAAAATTGTGTGTATAATTATGCCGAAATGAGCTCAATTTATAGAGGATGCAAAAAGAAAAAATTTGGTATAATTATTTTTAACTTTCATAAAATCCAAAAAATATTAAAAATATATCAAATTAAATTTAGACTGACCAATCATTAGCTGCCATGTGTCTTTTATTGAATAAATAAATAGGCAAACCACAAGGTTGCCTTTGGTTGATGGTTGATCAAAATTGTGGATTGGTTGCTTTCATTTTTTTATTTTTTATTTTTTTTAATTCCTAATTATCTAGGTGGAGGTGACCATGGTCTCCACATGGTCACCAATAAACTTAGTCTAAGGTAGAAGGGTTGTGGGTGGGCCAGATATCATTAGATAGAAGTTTGGGGGAGAAAGCAGAATATCTAGACAGATTGGTAAAATCGATGCTCAAGCTGACCCCACTATCACATGGAGTAAAAATTTTAATTACTGTTCATTCAATTGGGGGTACTATTCATGCAATTGGGGTGGGAAAAATAGTAAATGACAAAATTAATTTTCCCCATCTATACATACCAAACACTACGCCTGTGCACACCCACCCACCCCCCCCCCACACACACACACATATATATATATATATATATATATAATTCTTATTTTTTTTGTAGACACTCGGCTGTGTGTGTATGTAACTATTTGTTTTTAAATATAGATGTTGAAATATAAAAATGATAATTTTTTCACATAAAATTTCATTATAAATAGAAGTAACATACTTCATTTTATTACATCAAGTTCACAAATTTCTGCAACACAACTTCTCAAATCTCTCACTTTCAATACCATTTTCTATAAAATCAAGAAATTTTTCCATTGAAATGGAACCTGATCCAAACATGAATTTCTTCAATTCTTCTACCTTCCAAGCAAATTCTTCTTCTCAAATGCCCAATATACGTCCCAACAATCCTTACCCAAATTGGTCCCAAATTCAAAATTTTCTTCCAAACTTAAATTTGAATTCCTTTTCTGAAATATTTAATATCCGTCCTAACAATCCTCACCCAAATTGGCCAGAAACTCAAAATTTTCCTCCATATTTCAATTTGAACTCATTTTCTGAAAGAGCCAATATTCGTTCCAACTATCATTCCCCAAATTGGTCACAAACTCAAAACTCTCCAATTAATCATATGCCTGGATCCGGAGCTACTTATTTTCAAGGGTTTCCTCCTTATGGATATTATCCTCAAGGATTTCCGACACAAGCTTCAAACACCTCAAGGGGAACAGCACATATGGAACAAGCACTTAGTAATTTGTTAATTTAAATTTTATGTATTTTTAATTATGTTGGATGTTGGTTTGAGTTGTAATTTTTTTTCATGTATTAATTTAATTTGTGTTTTGATTTTAATATTGCTCATTTTTTTTAATTATTTTTAAAATTAATTTATTAATTAAATATATATTTAAATTTAAATATGAAAGTAAAAATAATTATCTATATATAAAATAAATAAATTAATAAGATGTAATAAAATATAAATGAGTAGATATGATAGCGGCCCATTAATAATTACTTTTTAGGTAGAATGATTGGAGAGAAATATGTTAGATAGAAAATAGATAGATATTTTATGATGTGGCAATGATAGCACCTGAAACTGGGTAGAATCAATGTGGATGCTCTTAAATTAGATACCGAGAGAGAGAGAGGGAGAGCATTAGATTAGATACCCTCGATTTACGTACAAGTAAAGTAAGTACACATATTTTAATAATTTATAATTTTATTATATGGAAAATTGACATAATACATATAGTAGTAATTAATAAAATAGAGCGAGTGCCGAGTTAGAAGGCGTGAGTTGGGATTGTTGTCAGTTATTAATGTTAGTTAGACCATCACAAACTTAGCGCGCCAAATGCGCATTTAAATTCAACTCGAGTTCTCATTATAAAATTGAAAGCGAAATCTATTTATTTTCCTCCTTTTTTTCATCTTTTTCACCCTAACGATTAACTCCCGTGCGATACATATATGATATATGTATAATCATATTTATTAGAAATTTTAATTATGAAAAAATGAAGAAAGTCATTATAACATAATTGAATTAAATTATAATTATTGTGAATTAAAGAAATTTTAGATTATTCATATTTGGATTAATTATAGCATAAATTTGTGAATAATGGTCATTGAGATTAAGCATTTAAGCTCAATCAAAAAATATAGAAAAGAAAAATGAAGATTTAAATTTAATTTTGAAATTCAAATCCGGTTGTAATTATGAATAAAATGTATTGATTTTTACAATATGCAACAATTCACATGTGAAATTTTTTATAAAGTATTCACAATTAATAATAAAATATTGCTTAGTGGATTGAACTTAGTAATAAAAAAATAGTTTCTAAAATTAGAAATAATTTTAGACAGAAAAACTATTTTTGGCAATGATTTTATTATTAAATAGATAAAAGATGGGATCAATTTCTTCTAGAGTTGTAATGGAATATAATTTGTAATTCAAATTAATAGGGGCATCATTTTTATATTTTTATAGAAGTAATAGTTTTATATATTAATATATTTTAATTTAAAAAATTGATCTTTAGTTGAATTTAAAAAACAATAGCAAACACCATAAATATATTTAGCTCAATATCTTATAACATAATATTTGATCAAATAATATTAAATAATATGTAAAATATAAATCTTCACCAAAGATATTGTGATCATAGATTTTTTGAAGACTATTATCAAAATATGTCGGTTAAACTAGTTCCACATTTATTTTATTTGACAAAAACATGTTAAAGTTCTAATTAATTAAAATCTTGCAAACAAAAAAATTTCCTCTAGGTGATTGATACTCTAGGACAAGGCATACTCTGTTTTTTCAAACACTTATAATTTTATTTTTGCCTTTTTCATGATATATAATTATCAATAGTTATAATAATTATAGGCAAATTAAATTTATTGCCTATTAAGTTATGTCACGTGTAAAATAATTAATTAAATATTTAATTTATATTTTAGGATTAAATTAAATATGATTTCAAGATTTAATAGATATATAATTAATATTTAATACATGGATTTCATTGACTAATGAGAAGCCGACATGTGTCAAAATCTGCACAGAAAATGAAATATTTAATATGGACATTCTCCATATTAAGATAAATCAATAGGATTGAGCCACATCAGCCATATGCCCATGGCCACTTCATCTAAGCCCTAAAAGTCCAACCCTAATTTTTCTAAATTAAATCATCCTGCAACTATAAATAGGATCTCCATATCATATGAATTGAAAGACACATCATAAATCATAATGGAAGAGCTCAAGAAGTTGGGAGAAAAAGTTCTCTACGAAACTCTCTCTAGCATTTAAGTATTCCAGCGAGATTCAAGCCGTTCTTTGTGGAAGTAACGCGTTTTTAATCGGAATCATCTCAAATCCAGCGTTCAATCCATAATTAAGGTCGTCAGCCCTCTGGATAACGTCATCAAGTTCAAAAAACAAGTCAAAGAAGATCGAAGAGGCAAATTCACTTCGAAGATTTCAAGGACCGTTTGAAGATCATGTTTTGAAGAGAAGAATAAGAGGATCAAGATGAGATTACACCACAATCGCACTTTAATTCAAAGAAGAAATCTACTTATACACTTTTCACGTTATTTATTCAAAGACACAAAAATTTGTGTTACAGTTATAACATCAACTCATACTCAAATATCAATAAAATTATAAATATGTCATTGAATATGAGAATTAATCCATATATGATACCGTTTGACAAATTTTGACCACTAGATAGTCCAACACAATTTTTTGTATTATTAAAACTAAGTCCTTAACATAAACAAGTATTCCATAGTAGGTCATCTATCAAATTACGAATGAATTAAAATGCTCAATTAGACCATCCAGGCTACGATATGATGAATCACATTAAAAAAATATTTGTTAGAAAATACTGATTTTAAAAAATATAATAGTGAGTTTTTTCAAAAAAAAATGCTAGAATAAATATCTTTAAATGAAGTGTTGTGTTTTGAGCCTCGTAAGTGATATTGTTCAAAGTAATTATTATTTTAATTCAAGTTTGTTAAAAGACTAATGAAGTGAAAAGTTACATGATTTTCAAGTCTTTTAAGAATGCAATTAACAAATTTTGTAATTATGAAGAATAAATATTTTTTAAGCCTATTTTATATTGTTAATTTTCATTCGTTCTTCCTCAAACATTAGATTTAGTGTTATTTTGTGTTGAATCAAGTAATTGCACGCGAACTTGTGGGATGAACGTGTAAAGCATATTAGATGAGACATACTACAAATTGTGGGCTAGAAAATCTTCTTAGTCCCTATAAATGTATCGCGGTTGGTATAAATTAAAATGCAGAAAACATCATGAATCATGCATGATGAAGAAAAATATGGACTTGTTGAATGAAATCTGCAAAATTATATTAATGAGAAGAACATATGGCATGCGTCTGTTCATATGCAACGCATGGCATATGCTTTTTACAGACGGACGTAATTTTATAATTAAAGCTATATATATATATATATATATATAATATTCTAGCTAGCTAGCTACTAATTATATATATTAAATCGACAAGCAATGCATATCTATATATATAAATTATCCTGGATCTCCAAATAAATATTACATGGACGAATAAACAAAATAAATATGCAAAATCATCGCAGCTCGTGCATGAGTTATGAATATGATGATGACGTCATCTGCACATCTGAGGACGGTGGGTTGTTAGCTCATGATCATGAGTATCGATATAATCACCCTGCAAGATTATTAATCCAGCAGATTTCTCATTGTGATCATGATCTTGATCTTGATCTTGATATTGATCTTGCAGAAGCATCAACGACGGTGATGAAAATGATCTCTTATCCTCCATCATCTTCAATATCTTCTGGAACATATCTACCTCGCATGGAAATTTAAGCACACCTTCTTGTTGAAACCCAAACTCTTCCTCAGCTTCTCTCAGTAGAATTCCGAACACTTGGTGCCTCAGATACTCAGTTGGGATCACAAACCTCTTTAGCTCTTGTCCCACGCACACTGCAACGTAACCTTTTGGTGGAGCAGCCGTCGTCGACGAGCTCGAGCTTTCCCTCTCCCTCTCCGAGAAGGACAGTGTCTTCTTCAAGAACTTGATGCTCTTGTTGGCGGTGCTGCTACTTGATGATGAGTTGCTACTGCTAGTATTCGTAACAGTACTGTTGTTGTTGTTGCTGCTGGCTAGCTTCTTCCACTTCTTCAGGATCTGCTGTAGCCTAACTATATCTCTAATCTTATTAGATTTTCTTGATGATGGATCCATCTCTCTCTCTCTCTCTCTCTCTCTCTCTCTCTCTCTCTCTCTTGCTCTCTGTGGGTATGGAATTAATTACTGCAAGATTTGAGATATATGGAGATTATGGAGGAGCTACGTTGATCGAGCAAATGGAAGAACGTTGAGGCAATATATAGACGCATGGAAACAAGTGGGTGTGATTGATTCCTTTTTCTCTTCCCTGAGTCAACCTCTAATTAAATTATCTTCAACTTGGATTATTATCTAATTAATTAACAAAACTTAAACACCAACTTAATCATTTTCTTTTGTGTTAAGTACAACGTACAATATCAATATATATATATGCTTGGATCATTAATTCTGGTCAATAATACATGATGATCATCATGGTGGGTTGTGCCTCAAAATCAGAAACTAATATTACTTAATTCAATTCTACCTATACGTACTGTTTTCGCTGAATATATATATATATAGATCTAACTATCTGCCATTAATTAAAATTTGATCGTAATTAAGTAGTCTCCAGATTTTAGTAGTTCGAAAAAGTCTGGCAGCGGCACCACTACCCATCCTAATTATTGTTGTTGTAAATTATTCATTTTCTCTAATTAATAATTTAATGATTGAATATATTAATGTTACGTACAGATCTGCGATATTATTAGTAAATGGGTTTGGACAAGAAAAGGACGTACAATACCCCCATCGGGAAACGCCTTGAGAGAACGTGATGCCCATTATTATAATCATTGCATAAATATCATACTGAATTTATTTACCCCAGCTTGTTTTTTGGTATTTGCACTTCATTTAATGCCATTAATTCACTCACATTAGATTTAATTATTGTCCCACAATGTACTTTAGTGCCATTGTTTATAGAACTTTCAAACGCTTTGGAGATCGTGGAAGATGGCATACAATGGAATTCCATGTGAGAGAGAGAGAGAGAGAGAGGCAAGTAGGCCTTGTGCTGCTCATGCCATCCGCAATCAATCATTCAAACTCGAGAGGATTCGCATGTGTTGTTGGTATGTTAACTTAGTTATCTTTATAAATCTCATTTTTGTCTAGTAGTCAGCCCATAAACTATATATAAAAAAATAAAACACTAGAAAATTTTATAGAAAGAACTCAGCCTCAAACTAGAAGACATATGTAGAATTAAAACTTGTGGCCTTGGATCACAAACTCACTCCCTCCACCATTAACCAAAAGTATAATTTAGTAATTTTTGTAGGTTGGTAACGTACCTTCATTAGGTTTATGGCAATGAGTTGGATCCTTGTGTTAGTGTTAAAACAAATTAGTAAACCCAATTATTGAAAAAAGGGAGATTCCAACTGTTTCAACTGACGGTCAAAGTCAACGAAACGGCCACGTTCCCGTTCCCACTAAACTAGGCGCTTGCGAGTTAATCATTCACCCAAACTATGTGTACGTACGTATGTGTTATTGGAATATAGATTCAAAATAAAATAAAAAAA
The DNA here is from genome assembly GCA_026008535.1 of Perilla frutescens. Classification (NCBI taxonomy): domain Eukaryota; kingdom Viridiplantae; phylum Streptophyta; class Magnoliopsida; order Lamiales; family Lamiaceae; genus Perilla; species Perilla frutescens. The sequence goes on from BRKX01000002.1 coordinate 51,423,602, forward strand.
GTTTTAAGGCCCACAATTATTTATAACTACTCTCTGAATTCCATGATTAAATAATATTACTCCAAGATCAGAGTTAAATCCTGTGTCCTTCCACTTTTCCATCTATGAATCACGCAAACACAACTTTTGTAAATCAATAGTATTCCTTGCACTTATATGTGTGAACAGGGCAGCCAATCAATCTTCAATCTCTAATTCCCCTATTAAAAATAATAATAAATAAAGAGGGGAGAGAGATGTACATCACATTATCACAAAGGCACTACACAGACTAAAGAAGCATTTCTATTTTCCTCCAGGAGCAAAATGAGCCTAATACATGCAATCAAATTCATGCACCCGGAGAGAAATGAGATGGACGGTGTCAGTGTCAGCATCCTCGTAGCAATCAAACCCATTTAATGGAGAGAGAGAGAGAGAGAGAGAGAGAGAGAGAGAGAGAGAGAGAGAGAGAGAGAGAGAGAGAGAGAGAGAGAGAGAGATGGTTTTGGACGGCCCTAGAAAAATGAGCAATTGTTAACTGAATTTGAGCACTCTGTTGTGCTCCATCCTGATCCAATCACTAAATTATGCAACCACATGGAATGGAAAGGAAAAGCAGCAAATACTGTCACAGTTTCTCACCTTTTTTTCCTTTTATCTTTTTTCCTGATAACTCCAGTAACTACAGCTTGTTTCCATTTCTGTGCATATCATTCTGAATAAAATCAGATCTTTGGTGGGGCCACTGCCACTGCCAGAGCCAGAGCCGCCTCTCAATAATACATTATCGTTTCCTCCTACTTCCATCATTGCAAGACAGATGACAGTTGAAGCATTATCAAATGCTCCAAATAAAAATTGTCCATTACGCATCAATGTGAGCACCAAAAAATGTTTTTCACAGACAACAGCAGCTATCTTTAGAGCGAAAAGTGAAAGATTGATGGTTTTTACCATTCAGTCAGTTCACTGTCCACAAAATTAAGGACGAGAAAAACATAGGCTATACACCAGGTCAAAAAATTTGTATTTACCTTTGTAGTCAAAAGTGAGAAACTCAATATTGTTGCATTACTGTATGGTAAAGAAACACCCTTTCATACCAGTCGGCGTAGGGATGGATGGGGATTGAGGTATCTCTCAGCCCATAGCATTTTCTTCAGAGTTCTAAGTCTTCTTTTAAACTCCTATGCGAATATACAAAACTCCCTTTCCTGAATTTGATCATTGCAGAAGAAGAAATCAATTAATTATTAACAAGAAATACTCAAAGCATGTGAATCAATACTAAAACTTTTCAAAGGTTTAAAATATAGAATTCCTTCTCAGAAAATTCATGTATTTGGGTACTTCGTAAGAAAATGCTTGTTTGCAGAAAAAGAGTCATTGGTTATGCAATAAGGATACAAAGTCAATCCCAATCTTCCCATGCAACAGTGAACCCTAAACTGTGAACACTCACTAGAAACCTGAATTCCTTATCAAAAACAAGTAATTGCCCGATAAAAAGATGGCTGAGCGAGCATGACAAAGGGAAAGGCCCGGCATGGCAGTTCTAAGGACTTCAATTCAAGCTAAAACCTGAAAATCATCAGCAAACTTATTGTATCCCAACCAAAAGTAAAACCTATGTGACTAGTGACAGTTAGCTTCGTAAGGGGCAGTTAACTTTAGAAAATTAATATGCACTCCTTGGAAAGAAAAATACTTAATCGTTTCTTCGTTTATGAGGTCTATTGGTACTTGTTGAAAGAGTCCTCTTCTTGGATGATTTCATCACTGATTCTGACTTCTTCGAAGATATAAGAGCTGAAGACAGGAGGGCATCAACAGCTTCTCGCTGTTGTTTCCTTTTCTTTATTGTATCATTGAGCATTTCAGCTTGATTAGAAGCTTCCGGTTCACCCTTCTCCTTGAATCTTCTCTCAGAAGATGATGTGCCAATTTTTACCTCTGGTTGCTTATCGAGCTTAATAGTTTTTGAACGCACGTCATCTGCAACAGGTCTCATGTGTTTCTGACTTCTACTCTTCACCTTTCCAGTATTAGTTAAATGTTTCCTTACATTGTCATTATCACTTCCCTTTCCAACATCAGTTTTCACCACCTTAATTTGCTCATCATTATCCCTGAAGACCGGGCTCATATCAATCTTCTCTGGATTTTCTTGTAATTTCAACATTGAGTGCTTCAATAATTTGTTATCATTATTTGGAATTTTAACAGAGGCCAACTCCTTGGCCACTGAAAACTTTGTCCCACTTCCATCTCTGGACCTCCTTTTGTCATCTGTTGCAGCATCCTTCAACAAATGGGGAACTTCTTCACCATTGCAAACACTCTCCGGTGCAGAACCAATGCATTTTCTCTTCCTTTCAGATGCATGCTTTACAGTTTTCTGTGTATTAACATATTTACGTGCACCCTTGAGCTGCTCATCTTCCTTCAATTGAGTACAGGAATTTCCTGCACTTGATATGTTTTCTGAACTGAACTTGTATATCGAACTGTATGGCTTTCTGGCAGATACGATCAAATTCCTTTGTTTTGCATCTTCTAGAAGAGCTGCCCAGGTTCGGTTTGTCTGTAATGTTCTTGCATTACCAAAAACCCAAAGAGAGAGTTTAGCCCTAGTCAAAGCGACATTCATCCGTCTAACATCAGCAACAAATCCAATATTGCTGGAGCTGCCCCTAGGTGTTTCATCGCAGGATCCAGATGCTCTTACAGTAGAAAGTAGCAGGATATCAACTTCCCGACCTTGAAAACCATCAACTGTATTAAATTCCATATCAGAGGTAATAGAAGATCCAAATGCACTAGTGAACCGTGAACGCAAAAGTGACAATTGGCGCTTGTAAGGTGTTATGACGCCAATTCTTCCACCCCAAAATTCTGAAGGATAACTGTCAAAACAACAATGTCTTACTCATACCAGACATTGACAAAATAGAATTCAAGGAGCTGAAAGATTGAATACCTTTTTTTAAAAAATCGTAACACTTCAACTGCAGCATCAGCCTCGGACTCATTGTACAGGGAGAGTGATGCAGAGTTCTTACCACGAAGCTCCAGCCCATCAATGATGTCAAAAAATGCATACGGCCCAAGGCATCTAGTCTCATGGAATGATGCAGCTCTGACAGACATTTTATCTCCATTCAGCAATTTCCCCTCATAGAAATGCAAAGAAGGAAATCGACAAATCTCCGGATGCATCCTATACTGGTAATTTTATTAATACGCCCACTGTTAGTCTAATGCAGAGGGACAAGACAAGTATAACTAGCAGTAAAAGGAAAAAAAAACAGAAAGAAAATGAAGGGAAGATAATACTAAACAACAGATTTTAACACTTAATAATGGCAAACTTTATTCACTTAGAAGCAAATTCCTTTATGCAATGCCAACTTTGACCTCGTTGTCTGTTTAGTGATTAGAATACATATTAGATGTTAAAGCTGGCAAATTTATAATATTTAATAAGTTTCAACAGTTTGAATCACTGTTACCAGAAAGAAAGAAGATTTTCACATGATTATCTTTAGTCATGAGCTCTAGGCTCTTCTAATCCTTTTGCTCTCCTCTCATTGCCAGTGGTCATTCTCCATTTACCTGTTTTAGAAATTTTTTCTCTTGCATATAATTCAAGATAAAGTAGTCTTAAAATATATGTACAAGTATTACCTGCTATGCAACCTAACGAAACGCCCTGTTCCACATATACTATATCAATTCTCTCCATCTACAACAGATGCCAAGCATAAAAAAGTGGTGGCATTGAAGGCCATTAAAGTAATAAAATATCCATTTCATTTTGTAGATGAATACACATGAAAAATTAGGAAATTTTCAACATCATTTCAAGATGGCTCTTTAGACTATTGAACCGAGAGGTATAAGAGCAGTCACTATTTTCCATGCTGGGTCACAAATCTACAATATGAACACTAATTCATTAGCAGAGTAAGAATCAAATAATAGTATACACTGCTAAGAAGATTAAGCTTTGGCAGTGTAAAATCCTTGTCATATAGTCGAACTCATTTGTTGGATAAAAACCAAAAGATAAAAACCTGGATATAGTGCAAGAGAAGTATATTCACAGGCTTTGATGCATGTTATTGGTCTTTCAGAGTTAAAAAGTTCAAGATAAGGGAGAAATTTCTCATTAAGAATATACTCCAGATATTTGGACTACCTGTTGGGTGAGCATGATTACAGGATGACCTGCCCTCTGCAATCTTTCGAACATGCTGCACTGGAACATGTATTTGCTAGCAACATTAGATAACACTGTGGCAGGAAGCTGCTTTGGATCACCAACCTAGCCAAGAAGAAGGGAAATCTATTTTAATGATGCTTAACATTATTTAATACAAATAATAAATGCTCGATGAAATACTTACCATGATACATTTGGTTCCCCTCGACTTTAGGAGCTGAAGTGGAATCAAAGTTGCAGGTTCCAGGGCCTTCAATAGAAAGCAAAAGAAACAAAATACATAGTTGAGACTCAGAAAAGGAAAGACATATGAAGGTAGAGCAATTCATTGAGATAAGGAAAATGAAGTACTTGAGCAGCTTCATCAATCACAACAGCATCAAACAGAGTGGTTTCAGATGCATTGACGAACTTATGGCTGGATGTAGATTCAGAGCACACCCCATATAGATCTCCACCACAGCCACTTAGTGTAGTCACCACAATTTCAGCCTCCTTCAAGATAGCATTTCGAAATTTATGTCTTAGGGCTCTGATTTCTTCATTTGCTTTCTTCTCTCTTACCTGGGCACTGGCAAGCTCTGTATACATAGTTTTCTTTTTTTCATACAACTGCCTTAGCTTTCCTTTTAATTCGGCATCAGAAAAGGCCTTGCCAACTTCAAGATCTCCTTCCACAAGATTTTTGGATTCAGAATTTTCTTCCTGCAAGCTAGCCCGCTTGGCTTCATAGTATCTTATCTGTTCCACTAACTTTTCTAAGTTAGTGCGCAGTATGGATAAAGAATCTGCAGAAGTCCCACTCTTTTCATCATGTGCATTCCTCTTCTCTTCCCCTAAACGATTTTCAACAAGTGTATCGATAAAGAAGGGAAGAGAATTTGGATGGACTGTCCTTGCATTACCAACCCTCACAAGATATGGCGTGTACCTCTGTCCATCACAGCCATATAGACCCTCATTGGATATCCTTGCCACTAGCTCATCCACTGCAGCATTGGATTGAGCACAAATGAGAATCCGGCCTCTACTGCAGCTTCCTGTGGATTTGTTATTCTTTACCACATCCTCGTTTAATTGTCTAGCCAATGCTGCATCTTGCCATGCTCTTGCAATTGCAGCAGACTGACTGATCCTTTGATTAGTGCTAGGGATATTACTACATTCTGATCCACAATTTCTTAATCTTTTGGAATCTTTCATTTGAGAGAGAGCAAGCAAACCACTAACAATGGCCAGAACTGTTCGTGTCTTTCCAGTTCCTGGTGCAAAAGTACAATAAGAAAGAATATAAACGCAAGGGGAAACCTATTACGGTATAAGAGAAAGCACAAAAATAAAAATAAGCAAGACATAAAACAATGAATAACAACACACCTGGAGGTCCCTGTATAAGAGTCAACTCAAAGTCCTTCTGTAAGTCAAATGGTCCAGTTGCAAGACTGATAGCCTGAAGCTGACTTTCATTATATGATGACTTAAAAATCTGCTGCAGATGTTGAGGAAGTTTACTCAGATTTTGAGTTTCTGATTTATATTGACCAGAATGATAATTGACCGGGTTCAAGATGATTGGAAGTAGAGGAATTTCCCTTATTGATGACAATGCGTGGAATTCTCGAAGTTGAGGAGTAATGCTCATGATACGACTAATATACCACTTGCTTCTTTCAGTAAGAAGCTTTCTAGCTCGATTGAGACGAGAACATCCTTGAAGATACAGTCTAATAGCTAAGATATTTGACCTTCTTTTATTGTCTTTCTCACGCCTCTCAACCTAAGAACAAATACACAGCATAAGCAAAATACAGGTGATATTGTGACAATAACTTTTGAGCAAATTTGTCAAGTTCATAGTTAACCTACTCATAGACCACAAGTTTCAAAAAAATATTATCAAAATCACTATATCACAGCAAGCTCTTAAGAATAAAAATGAAAGGACTGTTGGATAGTGACAAATGTAACTACACACACATGATTGCATTATACCATGAAAGCATTTCATAAACTTCTGTTATCTGTCTCGTATATTAAACCACTACTAAGACTGTATAACGAATCTAAATAGCAAATGTTATCCACATCTGTTTCTAGTATGGAATACCTTTCCAACAGTGTGAATGTCACTGATAGAGTTCTGCAGAGGTTGTCTGGTAAGTAAAATGAGATCATTTTCCATCAGGCTTCTAGATCCAGGGGACTCAACTTCATCTTGTACAAAGCGAACAACATGGAAATCATCAATTCTCTCAACAGACAGCACAGATAAACTTCCGCAGCACAGTTCCTCAGAAGAAGTCATCTCCTGGTAGGAACTCTGCAATTGCGCCTTGAATTCTTCCACTACCAAGGGTCGGAAAATTTCAAAATACCCATCAGGTGATTGGAAACAAACAGGAATTTCCTTTAGTTTGCCTACACTTTGAGAGTCTTTCTCAGTTCCAGAAGCTAAGCCAACAGCCACAAAGAAATCCAACTCTAAGATGGGTCTATACCAGTCATCAAGCCTAGGGGGCTGAAATCTTTTCATTCCACCACCCAGCCTCATAGAGCCAGGTCTGCTCTGAGGAGGTAGGGAAAGCTGGATAACTTGCCGTTTAGAAGCAGAAGTGCTTGGCTTCATAGTTAGTGGCTGCTGACGTCTCGGTGGTTTGAAAAATGAGAAGTTCCATGCATCATCATCCGCATCACATACTATCTCTTTTGTGACTTCATCACTAGCTTTCAGAACTTTATTCACGCTCTGCTGAATTTTGCTTGCAGAAATCATACTTAAATCATTATTGGTCTTGTTACTTGAAGATAGTCGAGGCGCAGATGAATCCCCTTCTTTGGAATTCACAGCTCGGTCAGATACTTTCATCAAGCTTGAATTGTTCCTCGTCAGGAAACAATTGGTTACACCATCTCTTGTTTCGACTTTCTCTCCCATATTTTGTGATGGCTCAGCTGGAACGGGTGATTGAGATGCTTGCATGCCCCCAGTATTATCTGAATTCCTTTTCTGTACAAGATCAGTAGAATAAGAACCTAGCTGAGAACCAGCCTCAGAGGAGACTACCAGACCACCAGCTGTACTTGTACCAGTATGATCATCATAATATGTTGTTTTAATATTAGAAATCCCCACATGGGCAGAAACATCCAATTCCTTCTCATCATCGGAAAGAATTATGACTTCACCTCTCTCCAAGTCCACCAGTGGTTCAGAATGTAGGACAGTCACTTTAGCTTCATTGACTAACGATGACTCTTCCAAAGGTGGAAATTTCAACCGAGTAGCAGTTTTATTCAATGCAAAACGTTCTTCTTTTAATGAAATAGAAAGACGTGCTACTTGCTTGCTGACTTCATCAATTGAAACTTTCTCTGCACTCAAAACAAGGATCGAGTATTACTTAATTGAAATTGTGGAGAACCAAAAACAGATCATCAAACTAAAAACCTCACCATGTGAAATAATTTTCTCAATATCACTAATTGCTGAAGTAGATTTATCACTGCAGAATTCTTTGATTTGACCAAGCAAATAAGATAATGTTTGTTTCCAATATCTAACCACAACAGCAAGTGATGACTTCCCCCAATCAGCCAAATCATGAAGCCACTTGATGTTATAAAAAGTTTCCAACATTATGGCAGAATTACTGGGATGTCTTTCAAAAACAACGGGAATGACTTCAAGAATACGGATACAAGTCATCTGAAACAAGAAACAGAGATGCATTTAAGTACTACTGTAGGTATAGCAGAAACATACAGACTTCAAGATAAAGATAAGTCATCTGAAACAAAAAAAAAAAAAGTGAGATGTATTTAAGTACTCCTATAGTAGACACAGCAGAAATTTAGAGAGAAACCTAGTCAGAAGTAAATTTAATTAATCAAGGATCCAGAAACAAATCAATAGAAAATCCTAATTAACAGTCATTAATCATGATAATGGGCTATTGAAGGTTCATACCACACCACTTATATCATTCCCATAGCCGATACATGTACTTACGGAAAATGTTAATATTTTCAGCTACATGAAAAATGCTCAAAAGATCAATGATATGCATACAAAAAAATATATACTTGAGGAAAATGCTAAAACTAGAAGGATAAACAGGCATCTTTCGATACTAGTATAATGAGGACCTGAGATACTGTGTAATCAGTGAATGCCTTGCCTCCATCTAAGCATTTCAGAATTGAAGGCCACGCAGCCTGAGATAGTAAGCAGCTAAACCTCTTCCACCATGGGGAGCTAATAATTGATAAATGTCCATCACTGTCAGTGGGGGAAGATTCAAATACAGGTTGCTTCAGAAATCCACCTTGCAAAGAAAACTGTGAAATGCCAGTAACATCTGACAGATTCTGAGATTTGGTCTGAGTAGATGGATTCCCTTCTTTGAGCAATTTGCATAGGATGAAGAACAGGTGATGCAAAGTCGAAAAATTAGATAGAACAGAATCCAACTGAACCTGAAAATGATTGGGGAAAACTACATCAGCACAGCATAATGTGGATTTAAACCAGTTCCTGAACTTCAGGAATTGCAACTCAAGCAGCTGTTTGAGGCAATTTATCCAAATGTATCTCAAATTAAAGCAAGACGTAAATTCAGAAAGAAGTGAAGAAATTATTGACACGACACGCTAACATAATACACACAGGACACAAAAAAGTGCTAGTGTTAAAGATTATTATGTTTGTCTTTTTTTTTTATCATGTCATTGTCTTGTCGTGTCATCAATAAGAAACATTTCATGTTCATTCGTGTCATCGCGAATCTTTGTTGTGTTGTAACCATGTCTATCTTTATTATGTTTTTATTGTATCAACAAGAAACACAACACAATTACATGAATTTCCACTTCTGAAAACAATTTTATGAGAATCATCTCTCAAGTCTTAATAAAAAAGTTTTTCAGAAAACTATGCAACAGCGACAGATATGGACAGATAAGTTATCCAAGTCAAGCAACCTCTATTTGATACCAAGTCATTAATGAAGTGCACTTTAACATTGCAAGCAAAGTTAATACCAATGTGTAAAGAAAGACACTTGAAACTACATCTTTACCAATTTCAGAGCATGCCTCAATCCCAGAAGGCTGGCCAACAAGGAGGATGGTGTAGAGCAAAGAAATTGCAGACCACAAGTAAGGCCGCGGACGTTTGAAACTTGTTCGAGAATCAGCCTACCCACTTGTCTGGTATTCTACAACAATGAGATAAATTTGCACCCGACTTTAGACAAAAATTAGTCAATTAAATATAAAAGGCAATCATCTTTGTTAAGCTCTTAAAGCAAAAGCATCATCATCAATTATATTACATCATTAGGATCCACAAGTAACAGAAGCAAACTGTTGCTCATCATGGGCTCCCAGGTCCACTGTTTTCTAAGCTCTCCTTGCTCCATTTTAATGGTGTAATGTGTAGTTAACCTGCATTGATAATCCACAGTGTACAGTCCTTAGAACTTTATCGTATAGAACGAGAAAAACACATACACCCAAGTTATATATCATGATCTCTGATAAGAACATCTGACATAAGCCACTAACCTCTTAAATGTCCTAACTAAAGGCCGGCACATTGTTGAAGTTCTAATAGAGTTTCTAGACTCTGTTCCATCACCACCATCATCAGAACCTGAGGGGACCTTCCACCCCAAAAGATAAGATATTTCGGAAGCACAGGTGGTCAGCCAATTCCGAACAGAAAGAGACATTTCTGTGCTATTCTCAGTCTCTATCAGTGAAAACCGAGATAATGCCCAAATAACAGCCTTGGAAAACGATAGTGGAAGGGCCAATGGATCAATTTCAACTAACACATCAAACCATAGCATGGGTACACACATCCAGCTCCCATCTACTTGTGAGACAACTTTATGCTGCAAAGCGAATTCTTTCCAACAACTAGTATCATTCTCTTTAGCATGGAGAGTGGACAGAATCTCTTCTTCATCATCTGCATCGCCAGAATTAGTAGGCCTGATGGGTTTATCACTGGGATGCAACTGCCCGTTCAAAATTATAGAGATCAATGCAGAAGCATCAGACACTATAATAGTTTGAATTAGATCAATTGCAGGTTGCCGGAGAGAACTGTGAAGCAATGTCTCCTTCAGGAAAGACACAAGAAAAGGACCCCTGTATATTAACATCAAGGAGAAATGGGGAACAATCAATACTGAGATAAGTCACTGCATAAATGTATGTTTAGGTATCCAACATTATTCATCCATGCATCTAAAATAAAGCTCACAGACATGTTCCCAAGAGATGCCTACCACATGTGTGCACATTCAGAAGGTGGACAAGGAGGATCCATCCTGTAACCTCGGAGAACAATGAGAAAAGCAATCTGCATAAACAAGAGAAGAGGCAAAAGTCAAAAGATGGATATTGCAGGATCCAAAAACTAGCATGCTATAGTACAGATGTCGTAAAGGATGGAAAGCAACCTGACAAGCCTTTTTCCGCATCAGTATGCTAAAATTACTGCTCACAGGCACTTGATGCAGGAGAAAGTACAGAAAATGCCTTCTCTGCTTTTCATGTTCTCCATCTTGCAGAGCTTCAAGAGACTGGAATGATAATATAAACATTATAGATTTATAGGGTATAAATCATATCACACCACTTATGTATCCAAAAAATTAAAGAAGAAGAAAGAGGAAAGTGACAGAGAGAGAGAGAGAAATAGAGAAAGTCTCAAACAAAAATGTAGATCCATAAACATACCTGCAGAAAAGGCTGGAAAAGATCAAAAATTTCTTTATGGCTTTTCTCATTTCGGGTATGGAAACACTGACCAAGGAGTGTATTTCTCATAACACTAGGAGACAATGTAGCCCTCAACCATAGTTTACAACCTGTGTAACAAAGATACCAAATTACGTGGTGCCAACATTTTTCACACATATAATTATCAAATATTGAAAGGGATCGTATACCAAGCTTCTCAAACAGCAGCCTCAGGCAGTTAACCGCATAAGAAAACTCGATTGAATCGTCACTAATATGGTTCAGCACAATACTAAGAAAAATGGGATATCGATCTAGAATCCCTTCTTCAAACGCTGGAGGCTCTAGAAACCCCACCCTTCAAGATGCAGAATGGACCAAATCATTAACTACAAACAAATACATGTTTACCATATTCAGAAATTAAACCAGCTGCTTCCTACAATGCTTTCATTCCAAGCCATACAGTTAATCGGTCCAGTTGTACCCTTGGCCTTGAAGTCTCAAGAGCTGCCTGCACACCTTCTGTTTCCAATACGTAGATGCATTTCTTGAGTAAATGCTGCAATGGATCCAAGTCTGTTGATCTCCTGGGTGAAAGAAAAAGAGAAAGAATATAATTCCCAATTTCCCATTGCTTTCTACTTGGATATCGCACTATACCCAATCGATTAAACGTTTACAACATCTCTCTCTCTCTCTCTCTCTCTCTCTCTCTCTCGACAATGAGTGTTTACCATGTTTCATATTGGGTAACATCATTAAGTTTGATGCCACCAAAACTACTTATAGTAACTTAGTAAGATAGCGTGTTCTAATAGGCATACGCAGAATATTTGAACCAATCATCATCGTACACTTCATTACTTTTATTTTAGTCTTTCTGTGTAATACCAAAAGAAACTCCAGAATAAAGATAATTTTCCATAACAAGAACATAATATGACCTCCAAGGAGCACCACCATTCTCATATTCACAAAACCACAACCTAAAGCTCATGAATCGTACAGGTAGAAAATAAAATATAATTATATAAACCAAATGGTCAAAGCTTGAATATAAAATCAAGATACAGCAAACTGCCAACACGAGACAAAAGATACCTCAATTTACCCATATGTCCAGCCAACCGAAGACCTACGGATCGAACTCTTCTACTTTTGAAAAAGAGCAATGCATAAACTCCCTGATAAACAATGAGAAAAGGAAGAGAAGATGGTTCACTATGATTGCTGCAGAAAAACAGAAAGGATATATACTAAAGAACAAAAAGAATATAAAAAAAAATAAATGGAAGGACAAGGGAAAGTGAACTGATACCGGATACTGTTGGTGACCATCTAATGCCAAATCATGAGAATTATCAATGGCTTCAACAAAATTTTGAAACTCCGTAGCCAAGTATTGGTCATCGAGCAAGATGGGGAACATCAAAACCTTTCATCAAAGAACATTATTAATGATGAGGACATAAAGGTGGGTTCCAAGATGCATTTATACTGGTGAATGAGGCATTGAAATCAGATAAATAGTGTATCAAGAAGGGGGAAGAGGTGAGAAACAGATAAAAGAGTCCCATTTTAAATCAACTATGAAACTTGATATGAATGCCAGCAGCATAGCTAGAATAGGTTCAGACAAGTCAGTTCATCCATTTATTCAAATCTATGGAGTTCTAGTCTAGATTTTGCAAGCAAAACTCGAGAAATTGAAGGCTATATTTGTCAAGTTGAAGATGCCAGCATAATCCAACCAAGTTGAAAATGCAAAGAGCACATCTATTAAAAAAACATAAGAGATAAGTAATTGATGTAAACAGAAAGTACAATTCTCAACTCTAAACAAAAATGGGAACTAAGTAGAATAAGTGATAGCATAATTGAAACATCGGCAGCTTAGAAACTTATCAGCCTAAGTTCTGATATGGCATCATTTCAGGTGGTGGAACCCTTTACTGCAAAATACTCAGATCAATTAGATGTAATATGTTAGATGCTCTATCATTTTCCGCAGTAGCCATATACCAAACTTCTTTCTTAAGGATGTCTGCCAGAGTATCATAAATGCTTCATTCACATCCACCTTGCAACTTTACCATGCCAGTGTTGAAATTTGTCTTTTTGGATAGTTAATAGTGTTCCTACACATTACTTATCTTATGTTTCATCAAGTGTCCTATTCATAAAAGGATTTGGGATAACTATAAATACATTTCTCTCTCTCTTCTTTGTTATATGCAGGTAACGAATTTCAAGTCTAATCCTGGTGTGTGAACATTTTAATCAATCATCTATCCAGTAACTCCACACCATTTAAAACTATCAAATGTCATGAAAGGAAAAGGGAAAATCAAGATGGAGTATATGCAAGTACCTCAAACATAACACTAACAACTTCTCCATAATCACGTGAGGTATCATACTCTCCCTTCAGTATTCTATCATTAAGATTCTTGAGGTGCAGGGTTATCCGGTCTTCATCAAGCGTACGCAGCACATCAAGTAGAGGACCGATACAGCTCTGCTCATATTCATTTTGATACATCTCTTGTGCTTGATGATGCTGGTGAATGCATAAAGTGCAACCTCTCATCTCTCCAGAAATTCTTTTCCAAAGAAGCTTGAGAGGAGAATCTAGGGATTCGTCCTTGGGAAAATTGTAAAATGTCTCGAGAAGAGGCCCCATCAGATCCCAATAGCCACACCAAACATGATCTTCTTTTGGCAAATGAATCAAGAAGTTGAAAGCGTCTGAAAACCTGGATACGGAGCATTGTTAACACGAAGCGTAAATGATTCACATCTTTACACTCCATCAAAGACTATGCAATTTAAACCAGATGATTGACAGACACCGGATAACAACTTGAATGTTCCTCCAAGATTGAAGAAAAAGAAAAGGGGAAAAAATCGAGCAGAATGGTATATGAAATAGCAACCATTGTTCTTTGAGTTGGCGGAGACGACGACGTTTGACGGGTTGAACGGAAGAAAAGGCGGCACTGTCGTCGTCGTCGTCTTCTTGTTCGATGACACTCCATCGCTGCAAGAGGTATTTCCTGCTGAGGCCGGCTTTCTTCGCCATTTTCCAATTCGAAGAATTAGGGTTTGCGTTTTCCCGCGAAACGGAGCAAGGCAATCAAACGGAACTTGTTCCTGCTGTGGCGCGGGGAACCCAATAGGCGATAGGCAATCACAATTCACAAACAAATACAAATTTTATATTATATGCCAATTCCAAAGCCACTGCTGTAGTCTGTAAATCCACATCACAATTCATTCTTAAACCCAACAAATATAATATATACTACACTAATCAAATTTAATTTACAGCTTTATTTCTATTTCTTTTTGTTAACACGTCTACTTAGCTTAGAGATCGCCTTTTTTAAATAGCGGATATGCCTAATTATAAGAAAATCTTTTCAAGTAATTATACTTGCTCAATTCAAAAAAAAAAAGTATTTATACTTATTCTTGGTTATTTTACTTTCACGTAGGTAAATATTATGGATACAATGAAATAGATAAATGAAGAGTTTAGAAAATCATTATGATAGTTTATATTATTATTGTTTTTTTTTTTTGGGGGGGGGGGGGGGGCATTGATGAATTTTATAATTGTGAAATCATACTTTATATAATTATTTTAAATTGTAAAAGTATGATAAAATCATAAAATCCATCTATCCATCTATATTAAGCAATGTCTAACAAAATGGGCTTTGAAATGCATTTTGGATACCCCCACAGTAAATGAGCTATTGGGCTCATTTCCACTTGTAATCAATTTAATTTAATTTTGTGACTCTTCTTTCTTTAATTTTTTTGTATGGATTTATATAAATATCACTCTCCCACATTTTGAGCTCGTCAAATTAGCAGGAAAGTAAAAGTTATCTGAAAATATGATATAGGAATGTCATCTATCTATTATATATATTAAAACAGAGTAGTTTGCATGATTTTTTCCTCCCAAATGCTTAAATTCCCACCCAAAAACATCCCATCACATGCAATATTCATTTTTACACATGATGTGAATCAATATTAAGAAATTAATTTATTTGGTAGAAATCGGGCCCACTCCCTTCATTTTTTATAATGTTGGGCTCCAAATGTGTTGAAGCCTTATTATTTTATGTGATTAATTTTTATGCGAATGGTATTAGACTAATAACAAATTAAATTATTTTTCTCTCAATATATAAAATAAAAATAAAATGGTTTTTATGTGTTGAATCCCTATTTGAAAAATTACAGTGTGAATTATTTTATTAAAAAAAATATAATTGTTCTACATTTTAGATTATGAAAATGAACTTTGACTAAGTGAGAAAAGAAACAGGTTCTATATTTTAATCAGACGGTGACTCATATGTAAGTTATTATCGATATTGCTTAGCAATATAAACAAAGAAGAGGAAAATCACCCAATTTATTTACATTAAATAAATTTGATATTACCACTACAGATATGGGCGTATTATCTTTCATGATGATAAAAAAAAATGATTTATATGTATAGATGTAAAAAATTGTTTAATATGTAATTTTCATTTTATATTCATCTTTATAAAACATTGAGTTTTTCAATATATGATTTTGGTGTCCCACTCCATTACTTATTATGTGTTTCAGAATACCTTGCAAAGCATTAAAAATATACCTTATTTTAAATAAGTTATTATTAAAAAAAACAGAAAATAAGACAAGACACCAATTTTTGACCTAATGAGATTATTTCGACCATGCAATTGGAACGAACACACATATATGTATATATTAAAAGTGAAAATTAAATGTTGAAAAATTCACCACGGGTGTACTATGATTAAATTTCCAAAAAATGTTATACACATATAGATGTAAAAAAAAAATTAAAATATATAATGTCTAATTTTATTCATCTTCATCAAACCTTCTTAATACTCCCCCATCTCAATTATATAGTTCATTTTCTCTCTGTACGTAGATTAAAAATATTTATAAA
The DNA here is from genome assembly GCA_026008535.1 of Perilla frutescens. NCBI lineage: Eukaryota > Viridiplantae > Streptophyta > Magnoliopsida > Lamiales > Lamiaceae > Perilla > Perilla frutescens. Next base: position 51,439,555 of record BRKX01000002.1, read on the forward strand.
AATAAGATATTAAAGCTAAACTTCCAATATTATCCTCATTTAAGATTATGACTTAACAAAATTGAAGTGGTTATTTTTTATATATTTAATTTTCAAGCCTAATAATGGTATATTTGTACATTGAAAATTAATATGACTTATAGTAATACGATTATATAATTGGGCCAGAATAATAATAACGACTATATAATTGGGACGAGGTGAGTAATTTTAATTTTGTTATGCTCTAATTTTTTGGGGGTTTTTTTCAAGGCTCAACATTTGAGTTTTTTTATTAGACAGAATTGACACAATCTGCATCTAATTTTGTGTTTAAAAAAATTGTAATACAATGAAAGAAATATTATATATAAAATTATTATAATAAAAAAATTCAAACATAAGATGAGATATTGGGTGTGACATCAATTATAAATTAAAGCATGTTATACAGGTCGGCAGCCACCGCGCAATGCGCAGGTGAAATACTAGTTCTGAAAAAAATGAATCTTGCATATTATTTATCTTGTTTTTGGAACATAACAATAAAATTATCAAAATTCTCATTTTAATATTTTTTATTCAATTTAATCAAATAAGTTTATTGAGATAAATTAATAATATTGTAGACTTGTAATCTACGGGTATTTTTCACCCTAAGGGTATAAATGGGTCAAGCCAAACTAGGCTTTAACTTGATAGGTTTGAGTCTATTATACGAATGTTAGACCCAAATCTAGCGTATTGTCAGTTGTAAGCCTTTTATGGTATCAAGCCGGACCTTTTTTAGCAAAATGAGCTAGGTTTGGAGCCTCATAAAAGCTTATTTGAGCTTAATTTAATTGATGTTTTTTTTTATTCAACTAAGATCAATAATAACAAGAGCAACATATCCAAAAAAAGATACATAAGATATATCAAGTCAAAATTAACACAAAACATAAATGACAATCAATATTATTTCATTTTTAAGCAACAATTATGCAATAACTTAACTTATATTATATATGCTAGTATTACTCATGTGTGATGCACGAATAATTATCATGTTTTAGATTTGTAATATTATGATTAATTTTTAATTCTATATGATGTGTATGATTATTTTTGGATTCTATATGTTGTGTTCAATTTTTTAAATTAATCAAACGATATGCATATACATTAATTAATTAGATAATAAGAGTAATTTTGTGTAGTCACGATAAACAACAAGAAAATTAAATTTTAGGAACTAAAAGAAAAACAAACGATACGATTTTTTAAATAATAATATTTGTCCACAATTGAAGAACATTTGATTTCTATGAATATATGACAGACATAAAAAATATAATTATTTAATTGCTTTAAATGATGAAATTGAAATAGAAAAATAATACATTATTGCAAATCATGTTATATTATTATTATTATTATTATTATTATTATTATTATTATTATACTACAAATGAAAACTATTTTTTAGGTGATGAATATAGAGTACTACAAATATTTGCATAAAAAAATAAAATAAAAAATATTACAACTCTCAAATTTTCAAGTAAAAAATTAATAACTAAAATTGCAAAAATTTGTTAAAAGACAACAATTGTAATCTAAATTATCGTCAAAAAAAGAAGAAGAAAATTTACAACAATAAATATCACTATTGTTATCTATTAACTCAAAATTATTGTCTGTTATGCAAAATCTATTGTAAAAAATATAATTGTTAAATCATGCGACAGACAACGATTTACACTAGAATCGTTGTGCATCACAACGATTTTACCTTGATATATGTATATATATGCATATATGGACCATCATGTTAAGCTTAATAGACTTTTTTAAAAATCTAAGTCCATGTATACTTATCACTGTAGACTTTTAAAAAGGTCTGAGTTTGGCTTTTTATTATATAGGCCAAGCTACGGGCTCATGTCGGGCGGTCTGGCCTATTGCCATTCATACTTTACCCATTTTATGGTGAAAGACCGGAGTTCAATCAAATCATCTATGTATATATATGTGTGTGTTTATATATACATACACACACACATATATATGTATGTATATATGTGGCCGGCATCATTCGAATACAAATTGTTACTTATATTGAATTATGTTGTTTGTTCTAAAACCGAGTTGCTCATTGTTTTGAGTTTATAATTTCTCCACGATCAATTGCTAAAAAAGTAACTATGATAATCGAATTTTAGTAAGATTTTTTTTTCAGTTTTTCATTTTTTTTTGTTGAAAGTCAAAAATTTTATAATGAAAAATTAACAATAATACAAAAAAAATTAAAATTTTTATCGAAAATTTATAAATACAATTTTAATAATAATTTATAAAAGTAATGGATGAAAAAAATTAAATAATGAAATGGTCTAACACAAGATTCCTATAAGCAAGTAATCATTGGACCTACCCAAGTAAGGATTCAAAATTCAGGAAAGTTGCATTAGTTTATTTTTTTGAGTATGGATAGCAATGGGTAGGGTACTATGGTACCCGTCTCCGTCCCCGCGTTTAAAAAAAAATACTCGTATCAGTCCTCATACCCGCATGGGTAGCAATTGTTATACCCGTTCCCACACCCTTTGAGTACCTAACTGCCCATACCTGTACCCGTTACCCGCAATTTAACTAACTACAAATAAATTATAAATTTAAAAAATTAATTAAAACTAAAATCGCAATAACAGGTTGATTAATACACAATTCCAAGTTCTCATAAAAATGATATTAAATAAAATAACTAAAATGAACATTGACAATGAATAACAAAAGAAAGAAAGACACTTACGTGAATCAGTAACATAAAATCAATTAGTTTACATTTTTTTCTTGTATTATGTGTGCTTGCAATAAAAAAATAAAAACTAACTTGCAGAAAAATAAACTACTAAATAAATCATATTCAATTACTTTCTTATAGTATAATTATGTACAGTAATGAATGCAGAATGTCTGCCAATTAAGCCATATACAACTACACTATTGCTTTATTTTCAATATCAATAAACATTCAACTTTTTATAATATATATACGTGTGTGTGTAATCTCTTATACAAAGTACAAATTAGGAAACAAATTAAAACTTAATATATACAAAATAAAATACTAAATAAAATCAAACTTAATTTAGTATTTTCATATTTGTAATAGTAATAATAACAATTTCTATAAATATACTAATATATAAAATTGTATATATGGATACATACACACATATGGGTACGGAGCAGGTCAGCAGGTTGAGTATAAAGATACGCATACCCGCAAAAAATATGGGTAATTACCCTACCTATTATGGGCAATTTTTGTGGGTATCCATATGACCCGTTATCCATTGTCATCCCTACTTTTGAGGATTCAAATTACTTTCTAAAATTTTTAAAAATTGATTCAAACACGTAAATTTAAAAACAAGGAATAAGATTGCTTTTCAAGACTATATTCTCTACCGACCAAACGATGCCATTTTAATTGAAACTAGTATTTCTCATGTGCGATGCACAAATAATTATTATTTTTTTAGATTTATTATTATGATTATTTTTTATTTTTATATGGTGTGTTTAATTTTTAAAAATTAATAAAATGATATGTACATGTGTTAATTAATTAGACAAGAAAATCAATTTTGTATAGTTATAACAAACAAAAAGAAAATTAAATTTTAGAAACTAAATGAAAATCCATGATAGAAAGATCGAATTGAAATATTTCCAACGTAACGATTTTATAAATAACAATGTATAATTGTCCACGATTATAGAACATTTGGTTTCTTTGAATATATGACATGTATAAAAAAATTTAATTATTTAATTATTTTAAATGATGAAATTGAAATAGAAAAAATAACAAATTATTATTATTATTATAGTGCAATATAAATGAAAGCTATTTTTTAGGTGACAAATATTAATATAAAGTATTACAAATCATCCATCTATGCATAAAAAAATAAAATTTAAAATTCTACAAATCTCAAATTTCCAAATAAAAATAATAATAAATAAAATTGTAAAAATTTGTTAAAATACAACGGTTGTAATCTAAACTGTCGTGGAAAATGAAAAATAATAATAATAATAATAATAAAAAGAAAATTTACAACAATAAATGTTAATACTGTTGTCTAAGGCAAAATGTGTAATACACAACGATTTACACCAGAACTGTTGTCTATTATTCAAAAACTGTTGTCTAAGGCAAAATGTATAATAGACAACTCTTTACACCAGAACTGTTGTCTATCACACGATTTTGCCTTAATATATATATAGATATAGATAGTCAAAATATTGATAAGTGGTTTTAAGGAGGCGAGTTTTTAGATTGTGATAATAAGATAATTTTGTAGTTATAGGTTCGTCTACTTTTTATTTCATTTTATTTGATGACCTTTCTTCACAATTACGCGTAGAGAGTCACTATCACAACACGACGCATATATAATATATGATCAAGGATGTCATTTTCATTTACCCCAGAAAGAATTGCACAGAGATAAACATTTGTATGATATCCACGGGCCAAATAAGACCTAAGCCCATCAAAAATAACTTAAAACCCAACCAGGCCCATTCCCAAAACTCAAAAATAACTTAATTATTTTTTATTTTATTATTTTATTTCAAAACTCATGTATTTCATCTCAATTAATTATCGAGCGTAGTGCATGAGCCCACGCGTTAGTATCGGGCGAGTGCAGATTAATTCAAAAAACTAAATTAATTCAATTCAATTTTAAGATTCACTAATTCCACTGTATATATTAATGTAAATCTTATTCGATCGGTCCGATCCGTCCGTTTTCATTTTTTTCAGGACTGGACCAACCGAAAAAAATTCGGTCCATTTAAATTAGGACCGAATTGACCGAATAGTATGTAAAAACCGACCGAATATCCCAATTTTCAGTCCGTCTGATCCGATTTTTTCAGTGTAGTCGGTCCTTGCACAATCCCATTAATTGTATATTGAAAATAAGCTGTTCCTGAAAAAATAAAAAAAAGTAAAAATATATTATTATTATTGTTATTATTATTATTATTGAGCAAGTGGGCCTGTTAGTTTTGGGCCCACTGGCCTATTTTCCCACGCTTTTAATCCATCGTCTTCAATCGCGATTGTCGTCTTTGTTTTTTTTTTTTTTAATCTTTTCTTTTTTCTTTTATGCATTACATATATGATATAACTACATTTTATTAAGATGCATATATAATTCAACTATAAAATTGTGAGTATACATACGTACTGTATTATTTGGTGCGATCGGTTAGTTTTGAAAACACTGTGATTTTTTAAAGACAAGTTCCATAATTTTCATTTTTCATGATCAACGACGGACCTAGAGGAATCGGTGGGGGCAGCCGTCCCCCTCAAATTTTGTAAAAAAAAAAAATAGTATATATGTGTTATATAAATATAATATTTTTGTCCCCCCAAGTATTAATATTTTCGGATATTGGATTTATTAATATCTAAGTATGGTCTATATGGACTTTAAATTGATGTAGTGAGAGGCTCAAAATAGTACAATGCTAAATAAATAATTTTATTTAAAAATTCAAAAGTATTTTCATTTTGTTTATATTGTTGCTTTACTACTTGTGTAAGTTCATTTTATTGTTATATTCCCCATTATTTATTCTTATTAATATTTTAAATTTATTTCATTATATTTTAGGTATTTTTTATATTTATGGATTTGAGAATGAATGCTTCAATACTTTAATGTTATGATTTTATTTATGTTTTATGATTTCACAATTTACCTATAATATAATAGTGTATCATTATGCTTAAATTGTGCATTTAAGTTATTTTTTTATTAATTTTTGTTGGAGTTTTGCAATAAGTTTAAGTTAGGATTTTTCATTCCCCAATGTACATTGAGAAAGAAATTGTCTAGACTTTTAATGCCGAGATAATCATAGATTAATTTAGAATTATAAAAAAAACGTCAAGTATAACTTATGATACCAAAATTTTAAATAAATATAATTTTATTTTAATTGAGATACGTAGTTGCGTGTGTGCGATTTTTCGCCCCCCAAATCAGAATCCCTGTCCATGATGCATGCTCGGTCCTAATTCAAGAACAAAACGTTGAAAAAGTATTGAGTGATAAATCATATTTCTATGAGCCATTTATATAATAAATAATAAAGGGTTAAATGCTTTTAAAAAAGATTTTTACAAATTTAACATCAATTTTAGTTGGGAGAGGTGATCGAAAAATAAAATGAAATACTATAATTTATTAGAAAGAATGATGTTTGACTTGTGTGTGTAATTAATAAGAGGAGAATTATTTGGAATTGAAATTGACGGTAGACGTAATTGAAGGGAGCAAGAAAAGAAACCCTAAAGAGGAGAATGAGTAGTTTGTAAATTGTTCCCCAAAATTAATTAATAAAATAATATTTCATCCCCTCCAAAAAGAGACTATCTATTTATCTTCATTCTTCTCCAGTTTGGTTTGGGCAAAACAACAAACAGGTATCCGGCATAAATATCTGAGGCAGTGAGGCTAGAGGTTTGGTGGAACAAGGGAAGGCGGGAGAGTATACATTTGGTGGGCTGGGCAGACGCAGATGGTCCAAAAACCTCCGCTCCAGACAAAGGTACGTCTCTTTCTCTTCACTTTTCCGCCTTTTGTTTCTCATCGCCATCCCCTTCTTCCCCTCCCACCTTTTCCATGTTCTTTTTTTTTTTTTTTAAATCACGTGCTCTGCTTTCGTTTCACACACCTTGGATTGGATTGGATTCCATTGGATTTGTATTGCCCACATTTCAAAATTCAATATTTATTAGTTTTGAGGTCTGTTGTACCGGTATCGCAGAAGAAGAGCTACTGCGTCATGGAAGATGTTTATGGAGTGGTGATGGCGCCCCCCAAGGAAGAGCTACAACAACTTCAACTTCAACTCCATAAGAAGCCCGCTCCTCCCCAAATCATGCTTCCTGATGTTGGACGAGCGATCCAGGTCCCTTTTTCTTTTTTCTTTTTGTTCAATTATTATTCATCAAGATTCCATCTTCCCACTTGCTGCCTCTGGTTAAGTTGCTTTCCGCAACATTGAACTGTTATTTTAATTCACTTGCTATTTCTGTACCTTCTTCTCTCGTTCTTGATACTCTCTCTGTATAAAGCATGGAGCTTCCAATGAAAAATGTCTATTTTAAAATAATGGGTAGCTGCGGAGCTAAGATTTTGGTCAGCTTAAAGGAATGAGCTTCTTCGTATTTGCTTCAGGATTTTATGAAGACTAGAGAAGTGGGTGAGTTCCTCAGTGGGGCTTTGGCTGGGGCTATGACTAAAGCTATGCTTGCCCCTCTTGAGACCATCAGGTTGGTTTCCCTTATCCGATGTGAAACTCAGTAACTCACTACTAAAATCTAAAAGTACATATGCATTCAATTTTTTCCTTGTTTATACTCATAGTAATATCTTATTTTTTCTTGACCTGTGTTAAAATAAAACCTAAAGCAAATGTAAAACCATAACTCATGATAATCCTAGAATGTTCTAATGCTTACAGGCAACTTGGGTTTCTTAGTTCAATGTTGTTGCTGATATACTGTTTTCCACTTGAATTCCATTTTAAGGACTTCATATGGAATTCTATTGTCTTAGAGGTTAGTTTTTTTCATTTTTCTTTTTGCACACTATTTGGATCATTTCCCGCACTCGGTAAAGATTAAAGAAACTACATGTAAATGCTTGAAATTCATGCATTTATTTGGCTATTCTTGAATTTTGACTTTACTTTCGCAGATCTTGTGGTTAACATAGTATTTTCTTTTTTTGCCTTGATTTGATAATTGAAATATGCAGGACAAGAATGGTGGTTGGCGTTGGGTCCAAAAATATTTATGGAAGTTTTGTTCAAATTATTGAAAATCAGGGATGGCAAGGGCTCTGGGCTGGGAATGCAATAAACATGCTGCGCATAGTTCCCACCCAGGCAATTGAGCTTGGAACATTTGAATATGTGAAACGAGCGATGACATCAGCACAAGAGAAATGGAAGCAAGATGAAAGCTCAAGCTTTCAAATTGGTGATTTGAACTTCAGTTTTTCTCTGTCATGGTTGTCTCCCGTTGCAGTTGCTGGTGCAGCTGCAGGAATTGTTAGCACCCTCGCCTGTCATCCTCTTGAAGTCTTAAAGGTATGGGCAGGATTTGGGTGTTTGTGTTTTGGACCTGTGTTAATTAGTCTTGTTTTATCTGGGTGCTTCCTTTGCCTTACACAGGACAGATTGACAGTGAGTCCCGATATATATCCCAACCTAAGTATTGCAGTACACAAAATGTACAATGATGGTGGGATTGGTGCTCTCTACTCTGGGATCGCACCCACATTGATTGGCATGCTCCCTTACAGCACGTGTTACTATTTCATGTATGAGACGATGAAGAAATCGTATTGCGTAGCAAAAAACAAAGATTCTTTAAGTCGTGCAGAGATGCTCCTCGTTGGGGCTCTTTCTGGTAATTCGGCATTTCATTTCTTGAATATATATCCATCTTAGTTTTGAATTTGTATTGATTGATTAGGAGTGAACATTTTCAGGGTTGACAGCTAGCACCATTAGTTATCCTTTGGAGGTGGCGAGAAAGCGGCTGATGGTGGGAGCTCTGCAAGGGAAATGCCCGCCTCACATGGCGGCTGCACTCTCGGAGGTTGTGAGACAAGACGGCCTCACAGGTCTGTATCGAGGCTGGGCCGCTAGTTGCTTGAAGGTCATGCCTTCCTCTGGTATCACATGGATGTTCTACGAAGCTTGGAAAGACATATTGCTCGTTGAAAGGCGTCAATCTTGAAAACCAACACAACACACACACTTCCCGAATGATGATCTTCCAGAGGCATGTTATGCTTTCACGTTTATGGGGAAGAAGGTGGAAGCGAAATTCGAGACAAGTTCACCTCCTTAGAACTCAGGGGGGAGGGGGATGGTCAATAAGCAAACTCATTCAGGGAGGGATTGTATCGATGAATCAGTGTTGGTTTGTGCCAACAAAAGTTTTGGTTGATCAAAGGACTGATTTAGTCTTGAAAAGTTTTGGGGAAAGATAATATCTAACGCTAACGACGATGTTTGAACTCTGTCCCAGAATTTTGTTCCTGGTGCTTCTATAAATGCAATGGAAGCTTATTAAAGGCAAGCTCACTCAGCTCAGCAGATGATGGATCTTATTACCATTCCACAACTAATCTACATTGACACGAGATAACGAAGCAGATCCTATAAAATATTCATCCAATCAACTTAGAATTTCTCAAATATATACTGCAAGCAAATATATGTACCATCTTTTCTAAAAATATAATTTAAATTATCAGCAACACTTGGAGAAGGAAGGACATCAGAGCCCACCGTTGTTCTGCATGGAATAGAGACTTCCCTGCCTGGCCATTCAACAAAGTCTACACTAAACCTCAGAAGATTCATCATCTGCACACAACAATCATCACTCAATCAGAGAGAGAGAGAGAGAGAGAGAGAGAGAGAGTCATTCATATACCTTCACCAGTCAATTGTTCAAACCGAGCAACTATGTGCTTCCCATAGGTATATTTCTTCAAAGCAACAATATGAAGCTGGATACAATCGAGCAATCTCTCTCTCTGATTCTCATTGCAAATTTCAATAATCTTCTGGACCACGTAATTTGCATACTGATCCTTCATCATTGTCTGAATATGAAGTTCAAAAAGTAACAACTTTATAAGATAAAAGGACAAATGCTATCATGAACAGCAATCACAAATATCAAGATTTATCGTCATATCTTCCAAAACATCCCGATAATATATGACGACATTCATCAGTTTCTCTTACCAATAAGTTGTCAGTATCATCAGGCTGCGCAAGAATCTCCTCAATCAAGCATTCACATTCAGCGGAGTCACCATACTCCAGACATTTCTCCACCACATTTGATGCATACTTATGCTGGCTCATCGGTACAATTCTCCCAGACAATTTGTTGATAATTTGACTCCGTTCAAATGGCCTTCCCCTCTCCAGGACATGCTGAAACAGTACACCAAGTGTTTGCATTGGAATTCACAACTAAATATCAAGTCGTACACGCAGTGGGACAAAATATTTTGCCCGAGCACAAATGTCAGATCATTTCTGCCAGTTTAATTGCCACTCACCCAAGTGTGGGATAGCATGAAACAAAATTTATGTTAATATTAGCCCTATAACAATTGCCACTAGTAAAACTCCTTTATCTGGTATTGAACCTTTAGCTGTCCTGGTCTTAAACTCCTAATAAATAAGATCATGATCCGTATATTTTGTTATCACCTAGAAATTTGAACCAAGTTCTAATGCAAAAATAACAGGGATCGTCCAGACAAAATTGCATGGAGCGCAAACAGGAGGTGACAAGTCAACCACAAATTTGTATAATAGACATATTATGCGTGTCACTGGGGTAGTGTGGTCCATAGCAGAAGACATACCTGCGTAACATAGTTACCATACTGATCATGAGCAAGATCATATGCAGATTCCATTATCTCATCCACTATTGGTCGACATCGTAAGTCATCTGAACAATGCTCCAAAACTCTCTGCAAGCAGAGTTGAGGAGATTCAATAATCTATTCTTCCACAAGAGTAAGGATATCTCTATTGTTTAATGTTAGCATCTTCAGTGGCGCCTATTATAATGCCAATTGGAATCCAGAATCTATAATAAAGAAAATGAATAATTTTTAGTTTGCAAAAACACCCTAACTTTTAAGTATTGTAGATTATAGAGCCAAGTTGCATGAGACACCCCAACGTTTAGCCTGAGGGATAGATCTAAAACGTGCAAAATGTGAGGGTTATAAAAAATAATTTTAAAGACGGCTCTTTCAAATCTGTAAAAATTATGAGAAAGCTCTAATCTGTGGCAGCAATGCTAGTTAAAAAGGCATCAAGTCCAAAATATAAAAAAAAAAAAAAAAGGTTCCACACAGTATTTTTCCACTTATGGTCTTTCTCATGTTCTTATCTTCCTCAACAGTATGCACCAAAAAGGGGACAGAACAAGTGAACCACCCTTCTTTTTAGTGGATTTTTATGCCATAAGATTTTAAATAACAAAATGGTATGTTAGAACTTATAGAAGAAACTAGAATGTATCCGAAGCACCTTTGAACCCAAGAAAATACCAGTACCTGAATGACCCGGCAACCATATGGATGAGTTGATAGTGTCGCTACTTGGCCCCGGAAGGCCGAGATGATAAAATCAATTTTTTCTGCAGGCACACATTCAATACATTTCTGTATGACATGATTTCCATTTTGATCTCGTACACATCTCATCACATGTCCATCAAGTTCGAGCACAAGTTCGGTCTTTTGATCAACTTCAATGACCTCCAGTGCCTAAGTGTATCCACAATAAAAATAACAACTAAGCAAGCTTACATTTATAAGATGCATCTCAGTTATATAGTTCACTAAAGGTATATATTTTTTTTTTTGCAGAATAATACAATTGCACAGATAAACTTACCAAACTAGTCACGATATAAAAACTATCAGGAGAGTTATTTTTATTGGGAGCTTGTGCACTAACGAATGATTTTAGGGGGAATAAAATGAGTAGTTGAGCAGATAAAAGGAAGAAAAAAAAAATGGATCAAAAAACCATAGAATGCAGATTACAAGAGGAGTGCCAGCAAAACAAACAAAACACGCAATTATTACATCTAAGCATACTGGAGGGCATGCCAATTATCCTTGGAAAAAATTCAAGTATGAGATTTGTCCAAATAGACAATATATTCAATTAAGGGTGATCCATGGGTAAGAGACTGAAAAAAAGTTCAAATTTTAGTGTTTAATTATTCACTTAAGAATCACACGCAGCATATTCAAGAAAATTATGGAGAACTTCACTAAGATCTATAGTATATGAATACGAGTTTTCATGATCATGAATTGATAAATAACAGAATGTGAAGGTTGTGAAAAAGAAAAAAGAGAGAAAAAAAAAGGAGGAATATAAGATATGTCCAAATGTGAAGAAAGCAAACCATTCAGTATAAAGAGATAAGGCTTTGATCAGACCTTCTGTATTACACGGCAACCATACATTTGCAAACTTAAAGGCAGCATCTGCCTTGATAATTGACTTGCAAGTTCCTTCCTCTGCTCATAAGTTCCATGTTCAAAGAACTGCAAACATCATATTGCAGTACAACTACACATGAGTCATAGAGAAGGAAAAATATGCAAATTCATATTTCCCATTAATTGTTCAACTCGCAGAGAAAATGAGAAGCCCACCTTCTGAACAACATAGTTCCCAAAGACATCAGTCATCAATTTGGAAGCATGAGGAAGAACTTCCCTGAAAACCAACTCTTTCTCTTCAACACTACAATTTTCCAACTTCTGTTGTATAAATCGACTCCCATGCTGATCAACGCTGAAGTGACAATGCATATTAAATGATTTTATCCATTGAGGATGATAATTGAGCTCTATTTTACAGGATAAAAAAAGGCAAAAAAAACAACCCCTACCTGAATTCAACAATACGGCCTACAATGTCAGAGAGATCAATTCTTCGAGCACTGCTAGCTTTCAGTTCTTCAAGAAAAGAGTGCTTCCTATGGTCATTAATACCATCCGCCCCCCTTTGTCCTTGCCACCTAGGATAACCACCAACATTTTTGGCTGAATTTTGAGAAAATCCAACATCATATCGTTTTCCCATTGAATTAGGGCCTCCAACTGGAGAATCTGGCAGAACTGGACTACCATGGGGCGATGATCGAAATTGAGGCACAAATCCCAGACTTGTAGGACTGCTGAGGTAACTACTACTTGGTATCCCCATTTTCCTTGGACTTGGAATGCCGACACTTCCACTTGGGGGTAACTGGAATTTCTGATCACCTGTATGAGAAGCAGCAGGTGGGTCATTTAGTAAAATAAAAGAATCAACTGGTTTGCTAATCGTACCAGGTGAATGCAACTGGTTATACTGCAGAGAGACACCATATGGATCTTGCACAGCCCCTTGGAAATATTGCATTGAAAGAGGATCTGGAAAAGTGGGCTGAATGGTCAGTCCATGTTGGCCATAGAACCTGTTCATGTTCTGCATAACAGACCCTTTGGAGATGTTTTCCCCAGTGGGAACCCCAGCACTTTGGCCACCAAAACCTTGTCCCGAATTGGCGTTAAAATGAAAAGGAAAACTTGTATGAGGTGGATATCCAGGCAAATAGGGGGGCAGGTATGAGGAACCCATAGCATATCCACTGTATTGTGGACTATATAGACCAGATGTACTGAAATTAGTATAAAATGAATTTGCTGGAGCCATGTAAGCTGCAGTAGTTGCATATAAAGGAGGGTGGGCCCCAGGAGAATGAAGAAGTGGCTGCATCTCAACGGAGGTAACCTTGACATGACCTTGTGGAGCTGTGTAATTGTTAAATGATTGTGAACTTGTTCCTTGTAGTTGAGATCCAGGAACATTGTACCCTGCAGCATGCTGAGAATGAGTAGTCTGTACATGTAATTCATCCTGGTCATCAAATTCTACTCCCTGTTTATCTTTATCACTCTCCACTCTAAGAACACTTTTAGAAGCATCTGAATCTGTTTTACGACCACTCACAAAATCACTAGTAAAATATGCATCCTTACAAGTTAGTTCATCCTTCTGCTGGGCAGTAGACCCTCCTGAGGTGTCAAGAGAAGAATTTATTGGTACAGAAGCCTGTGGAGGTTCCTTTGTTGATATTGACCCGTGAGGAAAATCAATCTTACTACTAGAACCCATACCTGACTTTGGCTCAGGTGGTTTTGAAGATTCAATGGACAAGGAATCCAATGTCAGGTTTTGAACATCATGATTAAATGGTTCTTCAACATGGCCTGAGGAGTGATTTTGGCTAAATACCGGTGAAGGTGTTCGGGGAAAATCCTCCTGAAAATAAGATATAATACACATGCCGACTTCAAACGATACAATAAGGCAAACCAAAAGAGACAAAAACTTTTGGATGCATAGCATCTTGTGGCCTCTAACCATTTCCATGTCATATTGAGGTATATCCATTCTCTGCTGCTTAATCCATCATTGAATTTCAAGAAAATATAACTTTTCAAGTTGCTCCATTTAAATAAAGGCTACTGGGATACAATTAGATGAGATTTATCTTCTAAAGATGCCAGCATTTATTTAAACCAATACAGAACGGCCTGTTAGGAGCAATTCGGAAAATGAAGATACTTGTGAATGGATTTTAAGAACTCGCTTTTGAGCACATGACAGGAAAGTTCAAAACCTCTCAGTTCCTTAAAATAGAAATCGCAATGGGATTTTACCAAACAAATACACATGCTGAGAGACCCTGTTTAAGACATTTCACAGGCAACCTCATAGATCTGATAATAGATCAACCAAGCTTTTATGACGACCACTTTTAATACCTGTATAAGATCAACCAAGCTTTTATGACGACCACTGGACGACAGTGCATTCCTCTCAAGCACGATACTAGAATCTGCCCCATCATCCGATGTTTCCTTGGGTGATCTATCTCCTTCGGGCTCCTCCTCATGAGTGGAAAGAGAACTTCCAGGAATGTACACAGATCCACTACCACGGCCATCTCCAGATGGTAATCTCCAGTTATTGCCCGAAACCCCACTCTGGCGTGCAAGGTGAATGTTGCTCCTCGAAATCGTATGGGGATGAAGCCTTGCGTTCAAATCACTATTTAAATAAGTTGAATACAATAGATCATCTTGCAGAAGATTCTCAGATGGAGAATTCTCTAAACCGCTACTCAAAGATGTCGGATTGGAATTCGGAAGGGGCTGCTTATTTATAAGATCACCGAAAGCTGCAAAAGAGCCCTCGATGCTTGGAGGTGCACTACCACTGCGGTTGGGAGCAATATTACTTCGATTTCTATCAATATTATGCCCTCTGAGCAGCAATCCCAGTTCATCAGTAACCGCAGCAGCTGAAGCAAAGGAAGCAGTGCTCCTGGATGGTGACCACTTTCCAGCTCCACTGCTATCCACAATTCTCATAGGGTTTTCAGTCGCCATAGTAGCCTTGCTAATAATGATCACCCTCTTGTTAAGCAACACTGGTTTTCACATTTCTTTTAATTAGACAGCAAACATGTTACAGTAAGTCTATGGATTTTAACCAGAAGAGAAGCACATGAAATTAAATTGAATTAAGCCAGTTAAGGAGGCGATCCAGAAGGTGAATTATAGAAATTACAGACATGGAACTCGAAGTGTTGATCACTGCCAATTGATTCAAAAAAGTGTAAAACGATGACCATAATTGTACATAAAAACTATATAACATGACTCCATGCTCCTTAACCATGATTATCGATAAAAAAAGAATCTAGCGAGATATTTCTAATTCCTCGCTCGATATACCAGCATCTATTTCACGAAGAACGACCGCTTCAGTAAAACATTCATCAGAATCAAAAGAAATTGTGCTGTGATTCTAAAGATAGTATTTTGACAATTATGGGGAGGAAAAGACACACGCAAACACACACGCACGCATAAACAGATAATCAGTCGTAGAAAGGTAGGAGCATGAGACCTTGAGGCAAAGTCAGAGCATGAATTGTAGCAAAGCAAAACTCATACGACCGTGAGCTATCGACCAACCACCAAAAGAGATGGGAAAAAATAGTGCAAAATGCAAGAATTCAGCGGAAAACAAGATTAAATAAGCATAGAGTAAAAAAGAAGGCTTTTCAATTTGAAGCATATATGATGAAGCTGAGGTCAAAGAAGTCACCTTGTTGAATAAGAGACCCTACTCCGATCAACAGTAGAATGAAAAATAAACCCAAAATTCAAAACCCCAGAAGAAGACAGATGAATACAGATGAAGAAGTAGAAGAAGAAATATTAGAAAGAGAGAAAGAAAATGAGAAAACCCAAACCCAGAAAAGAAAATAGCAGTTTAAAATACATATGTCGCTTCCTGAACCCACCACCGTGTCTACAGACTACACTTTTTTTCTTTTTCTTTTTCCTTTTTTTTTAAACAAAATATTAATCAATTTCGATTTAAGGTAAAAACATAAATAGTAGAAGAAGAGGGGTATTACGATTGTTGACTCAGGAGAGAATAGACTAGATGATGATGATACACTGCTCCTTCCAACTTCTGAAAATTACTCTGACACCCCCTTTTTTTTCTTTCATTCACATTCTTCCCTAATCATCAATCAGCAATCTTGAATATTCAACTGTAGAATCTTATAAATATATGTATGTGTATGGTGTTGATTTGTTTGATTGTTTCATCTAAAAAATGATTGTGTTTTAACGGTTATAGATAATATTACTTTCTATGTTTTATTTTCAATATATCCCATAAACAAAAATCATGATAAATAAATGAAAGTGAATATTGACCCAGTTTTGAAGATTTAATTATTTTTATGCTATATCTTAAGAAGCTGTGAATATCAACATGAAATTATCACATAAAAATTGAAGTCAATGGGCAATTTAATTTATAGAAAAAAATGGTTAGAAGAAAGTAAGAAAAAAAATTATGAAAGCATATATGCAATTGCGAAGTAAATAAGAGTCGCAAAATGGATAAGTAATTTATGGTAAGTCGTATAAAATATTTGTATTATTTGAGGGGAAAGACATTTACATTTGCGTGGTGTGTTGTGTTGTGTTTACCTAATACCTAACAATACTGTATTAATGTTTTTTTAATTCATATACATTGATATTGATTGGTGTTGGGATTTGGATAACATTGACTTCCATAAAGTCCTCCTGCCTTAATTTCTATTTTAATGTCGTCGTTTGCCAATCCACCTGAAACTTGAAACTCACACCCAAATTAACCTACGACAAAAAAAAAAAAGAAAAAAAAAAAAGAACTCATTCCCAGCCTAATTAATTGATGAAGTGACCATCCAAAAACATACATAGGTTCAAATCTGACCAATACCTTCTAAGAACTAAGAAGTAAGCATGTATCTCAAAAGAAATGGCAATGAAAGATTGATGATGCTTCACATATCTAGATTCTAGAATAAAACAACTCTCTCTCCAGACCTGAGTACTTCTCTAAGTTGAAATAATCTAGGAAGCAGCAGCTAACAAGGGAAAAGGATGGGTGATGGATCTCTCTGCAACTTCCCATCAGACAAACCTAGTTTCTTCATCTTTTCCTCACACCAAAACACCTCTTCTTTCCTAATCTTCATCATTCGCAGAGCCCTCGACAACACTTTCACATCGATCAGTCCTAGCAGCATCTCCACATCTTCTGCTGTACTTGGCCATGATTTCTTCTTATAGCTCTTGCTCCTCTTCCATAGCTCCTTCACCTTCATTGCTTTCTGCATTTTCAACAATCCATATATTCAACTGATGAGGCGAGAGAGATTGTGACAAGCAAAAGTTCATTCATTTTACTTTTACCTTCTCCAGACAAGATTGAACCTGCTGTTGAACAGGACTTGCCATCTGGTTCTGACTTCCAAATATACTACGCACACCGCCTGATTTTTTCTTGTCCGTCTTAACAAATTCACGGAAACTCAAGATCGAGCATTCCATTACTCTCATCAAATCTGTTGCATCAACTGTATGATCTAATGCCTCTTCTCCTGTCGATCTCTCCTCAGATGATGCTAAAACCACAGAGAAGCACTTTAGAATAGTTCAACTCAGAAACACAAAATCAACTTCATACGGAAAAACAAGATTCAAGTTTAAGTTACGTTATCATCAAGTATCTGCTGCAATCATTCCTATATATCTTACTGACCAGAAAATAAATTGTTAAAAATCCAAAATTAATTTTCATATCAGGTCTTGAAATTTGCTACATAGATGCCAGACCTTAACATCCTCAAAAATCCTCAATGTTGGCATAGATCATAAGGAGTTTCAGATATAGTTTTAAAGTTATTTATAGTGGATATGGATTGGGGAGGGGGAGGGGCGGCCTAAACTGTTGTTGCATTAGCCATATTTGCAAGTTGAGACTGAAGAGAAAAAGTATCACACTGAGTAAACTATTTTCGGATTAAGCAGACTTGTTTCACTCAAAAACATTTTTACAGGTACAAAATAAACTTGCCCTTCCCATCAAATAGTATTTTCATTCATACCTTGGATCTTCGGAACCTGGAGCAGTTTGGGCAGTGATCTTCTGGTTCGAGCAAAGATTTCCGGCCTTGAGCCCTGTTCAAAAGGCTCATTCTCAATGAACCTCTGCAATAAGACCTGGAACTGTTGAAATTGTTGTGCACTCTGGTTGTAAGAGGTGGGACTATCAGGTTGGCAAGCTATTTTCCGACTCAGCTGTGTGTATTGGCAGTGAAGTGCCTCCCATGTCAAGCATACTTGTGCAACATATGCGGTTTCAAGATCCTGATATGGGTTGTTAACTGGGTGCTGCAAGTGCTCAATTTCCTCTTCGGGTGGCTCAAATTTTCTCAAGGAAAGACATGCAAGTGGAGAAGCGAGCTTTTTAGAAGCAGATTTTGGGGATGGAGTTGAAGGAACATGAGAACCTACATGATTTTGAGCTTCAAAGAGCATATAAGTTCGGAGACATAAGGTGCAGCATCACATTATTCAACGTATACATTAAGAAAGAAATGAATCCCATAATTCAACATATACAGAGAAATTTTAGTGAATCCGCACCTCTGTTGTTCTTGCTTTTAACTCAAATTCTTAACATGCTAAAAACTCAGAGACATTACACATGATGTCCATCTCCCAACTTTACTATGATAATCATTCAAAATGGCGATTGAACTTATTTTAATTGGCCATTAATTCTTTTTAAGATCGCGCCTGTACCAAAGCATAATGCACTATTGAAGGCACAAATCAAAAGAACTCGTCAAGAATTGAGTTGAGATCAATGCTAGTAACATTGACTATCAGATGGTATTTATATAGCACATATGATGAAAAGGGAAGTGGTTCATTACTGACTTCAACCATATTTCCTATTCATGTAGCAGTTTTAATAATGAATCCCTCTTAGCATGCCTTCATACAATCACGCCTTTTAAAAGCTTAAACAGTTAAAATGACAGAGACTCTCAAAATCGCTGCTAAGGAATGTCGTGACTCATCAATTATGGGGCAAAAGATTGGATCATGAGAACATGCATGTGACGTGGCCTCTCAAATATTAATTACACTGCCAAAAGCTATCCATTATATTTGCCAGTTTCTGTTACTCCTTATTTTAAGTGAATTCGTACTTCCAGAGAGTCAGGGGACCCATGCATCCCAAGGCATCAGACTGGTGAATCACGTGCCCCGGACAATAGGAAGCTCTGATGCCCCAAACAAGTGAAAAATACACCATATATAAATATATGTTATATGCACCTTTGAGCATGCTAACTGATGCCACACATGAATTGAGTAGCATATTATGTGCAGGCCATTATTGTAATCATAAGAGGTAAACCTAACGAATGATCCAAAACATGAGAAATGAAAAAAGAAATCCTCAATATAAAATATCACAAAGGAAGGAAACACCTTTAGAGTTATGGCAGCACTTACCAAGTTCTTGCAGCTGCTGAGAGCTTGAGCGATCATAAAACAGCATGCGGTCACAGTATATGTCATACACAGCATCGAAACCAGACCAGAACTGGCGCCCTTCTGCTTCGACATCCCTCCATTCACCAGAGCTGGTCTCCCCCTCTTCCTCTTCTTCTTCCTCATCTGCTGGAGAAGTTTCCTCAGGTATCAAAACCATGAAGCTGTTTCTCCTCAGCTCTTTGAGCCTCCTTTTCACCTCATTTGTGATGAAATCATCATCATCCTCCTCCATTTCAGGGTTATCTGAATCAACACTGACTGATTTACCCAATGCATCTCCACATCCATTCTTGGGCTCCTCCGGCTGAGGCACCAGCTGATCTCGTGCAACATTCTTGGGATTAGGCTTGTGGGCATTCCTAAACTTCTTCAGTTTGAAGAAATCCATCATTGATATAAACAGTTGCAGAGCTCGACAGATATAAATAGATCACTTCAGAGTTCCATAACCATAGCAGCAGAATAAAAGTTACCCTGCATTTCACATCATCACAGTCAAGAATGAATTCCCTGAATTCCCTTCCCCTACAATGTTAAGCCGAAGAGTGCACGACGCTGTACATAAATCAGTGATTCTAACAAACGAAGTAGCATGCATCAATCGTCAGATCCAATTTTTATTACATATATAATCTATTTTTGTCCGGGGCATAATTGTTAGTTTATTTTTTTAATTTAAAAAAGCAATCTTTTTTACTCAAAAAAAAAAAGCAATCTTTGTAAACGAGGCAGAGTAAATGAAAAACTGATGATAGAGAAAACGTTAGGACTGCAAGTCACCATCACACAAGAAGAAGAAAAATAAAAATGTATCTATCTACCTGGGACTTTTCTATGGATATAAAAATGAAAGGAAGTAATTGACAAAAATGAGGCATTAGCCGGAAACAATGCAAGAAACGAACAACATTTCATTTTCAGCTCATCAAACACCCTGATCCTGCAATCCTCACAAAAATCACCCAAAAAGAAGAGATAAAAAGGGAAAGGGGAGCAACAGGAGAAAAACATGAAAGAGGAGTTATAAGCAGAAGATCACTTACAAAAATGGTGCGCTGCAACAGATGAAGGCTCCATTCTCCCAATGTAAACCCTAGGGGTAGGGTGGCGAGAGAGGAAAAGGGTTGGTAACTGGTGAGAGTGAGTGAGGACAGACTAGAAAGCAAGAAAGAGATATATAGAGAGAGAGAAAGAGCGAGCTTGGAAGGACATCAACACAATGAGCTATTGCCTATCGAAGATTGGGGAATGCAATAAATGCAAGATTTTCAACATCATAACAAATAAATGAAAATTCCCATCAGACAAAGCTCGGATTTAGTATAATTTATGAGTTGAGATTTATGAGCAAATGCAAAGAGGCAAAGGGGGTCTGTAGGAAATGTGTAGTAGTAGTAGTAGTCCGCTACTACTGTCTTTAACAAAAAAGAAAAGAAAAAGAAAGAAAATAGCAAGCAATAAGAAGATTATTACTACACAGATTCCAACATGACGCCGTTACTACTTACTACTACCATTACTACGACGATTACTATTACAGACAATAGACAAATATTAATGTTGTCATTGGAAGTAGCTATAGTAGACTATGCCATATAATATATGAAAGATTAAATTAAATTTGAAGAGATCCCATCCCACCCCACTCCCACAGAGAATATTGTCAGAAACGCTCTAAACAAAACAAATACGCATACCCCCCCCCCCTCCCCTCCCCTCCCCTCCCAAAACTACATTCTCAATTAATGTGATTTCCTATTTTTTTAATCTTTTTTTCTTCTTTTTTCCTGATATTGTGTTCACCCAACGACCTTTCCCCCTTCCTCTTCCTTCAACACAAACCACTCTTGAAAAATAAGTATGTTTAAAATTTACACCACTCCACCGGTACTACTAGATAGAGACTCCTTTCATATATTTTTTTTCATGTGAAAATCCCGCCACTAAATATATTCAAAATAAAAGATTATAAAACAAAGGTCAAAAGCAACTCTTACTAAGAGAAAGTTCACAAACACATGTTTTTATTTTCATTTTATATTAAATTGCTGTGTATTTATTTTTGAATAATAAAAGTTTGTCCCACTTAAAATAATATTATGGATAATATTTGGACTTCAATAGAGCTACACATGAAAAGTTCCTAAGTAATTTGAGTTGTTAAATAAAACAAAACAAAAAACAAGATAAATATTATTGTAGTTTTATTTTGTTGCTTATAGGGGTTGTAGATCGTGAGTTATTAAATAAATGTTATGCTTTGTGCATGCATGCGAACAAGAGAAGTAAAGTACATTGACGAGAGAAGTAACGTAGACCGATATTAATTTTTGTTGACTTTATATAGAGTATTATTGTATTGTCTCTTATAACGGACATACTAAAAAGGGAAAAGTTAATCAAGTAAATCTCGGCATTATATTTATGACAAGTAATTTATAATACTGCATACTAGGAATTAGTAACTGGTAAGAAAAAAACATTAGTAACGTGAATATTTATTTTTAGAGGAAGAGTTGGAAAAAAAATAATCATGAGAGTCCAATAAAAATAGAGATTTAATTATAAATATTTAAAAAAAAAAACTCTAAAGAGGGTGGTTCTTAAAGTTGGAATTTCCGTGTCTGTGGCTCCAAGTGAAGTGTGTAGGTCAACATAGACAATTAAAAAAGAAAGAAAAAAAACCTACAAATTGAGGGATGTCTCATTCATGTATTATTGACTTTGTACGGTCGAGCAATCTCAAGTTAAAAGAAGAAGAAGAAGAAGAATAAAAAAAAAAAAGTCCAATTAAGGCGTGGGCTACGTTAATTGTTACTACATGTTGAAGTTCGCAATGTCACGTTACGTGATAGGAAATAGATCAAATGTAAATTAATTTTTAATGTGTAAACTATAAATTAATTTATCATCATTCATTTAGAAAAAATACACCGTCAAGATTTGGAGAAATTAATTTTCCACCATTCATTTAAAAAAATACACCGTCAAAATTTGAAGAAAAATTAGGTGGCAGTTTTGTGATTTCGTAACTTTTTTCAGTCTATGGGGATATTTCCATCGGTTTGTTGAAAAAAAGCTGATGTCATGCTGACTCAGCATCTAAAAAAATCTTAAAAACTTCAAATAATCGGAACTTACTCGTTTTTCATCGGATTAACACTAATAAGATATCAAATTAAAGGACTTTTAATCCTCTTTTATTTAAGATTAATGAAACATATGTTTATCTAGAAAAATATGGGCGTAAAATATAAAAATTTCATTTTTCACGCGCATTCAAGTTCAGAATACTTCGTTAGCATATAATATATGTTTCATTAGCATATGGCAAATGTTTCATCAGCATCAGTTATACTGCAATAAAGATTTATTCAATTGCAATTGTTTCGTTAGCATATAAAAAATATTTCATTTGCATATGACAAATACTTCGTTAGCATATGCCAAATATTTCATTAGCATCGATTATATTATTGTAAATATTTATTCCATCTCAATTAATATATCCTTCACTGACATCAATTATATTGCTATAAACTATTTAATCTCAATTATGAAGTGTTTCATTAGCATATAACAAATATTACATTAGTATCAATTATATTCACAATGAACAATACATTAATGCATTAAGATATTTTTTATATGAGAATGCTAATGCACTGTTAACGTTAACAGTGACATATGATAACTAAAATATTATAATAATGCTAATGTAGTATAATTATATCTGATAATAGAATCATATGTGTTTAATTAATATTGAATGTGTATTATCAATGTATAACATCAATCTCAATTAAGCATGTTCGTTAGCATATGATAGATGATTTGCTAGTATTATGATTAGTTATAGTGCTATCACATCAATTTTAGAGTTCAACAATTTAATTTTATTGAATTTCATCATTTGCTGCTGTTAGCACTGTCGTACGCTAACATAAGTATTATGTAATGCTAAAGAAAAGTAATACACAATACTAATAAAAGCAATAATGTTGTGGATTGAAGCCAAATAATGCAACTGGTAAACTGAGATTTTACACTTATTTTGGTACACTTCAGTGTCATGTTTTGTATAATTTAGGTGTGTTTTATCTCAGTTTATTCGAGTTTCCTGAGTTTTTGGGAGTTGGTCGTTCTTGTTGTATTTTGCAGGTTTGTTCATCAATTTTGGATGTTTTAAAGGGTTGAAGTGAAGGTGGAGCCCTAAGAGAGTACATGAAGAGAATGGTCGAGAAAAACGGGATGGAACCAAGCGTGCAAAGATCCGCGAGCCCTACTCGTGACTCGGTCGTGACTGCAGGGTCGCGAATCCCTATGAGTATAATTCTGCAGTGTCGCGACAGAGGACGGATGCATAAGAAGAAAATTCGTGATCCTGGTCGCGAATTAGGTGAAGGTCGCGAATTTCATGCCACGTGGCGCCACGTGGATTCGCGGGCAGAAGGGTCGCGACTCTGGTCGCGACTCGCGACCCTGGTCGCGACTGAAGCGAGCTCTGTCCAATTTCCAGTGTATTTTTGGGCTTTTTCCTAACTTGGTATAAAAGGATTCTTTTTGGGCGAAAATCATCATCAGAAATCAGACCCTAAATTTGAGGCAGAGGTTTTACTGTGGAGAGTGCATCATGAAGAACACGCTAGAGGATTTCAAGCAAGTCAAGATTAGGGATAGATTTATTCTTCCTGGTTTTATTTAGTTTAATTCTTGTCTAGCCATGAACATCCTGAGTTTGATTTCTTTTGTCTATTTCATTATGAACAACTAAACCCTAGTATTCTAGGGTTGATTCATGATTCATTTATGAAATCTTATTATTAATTCTAATTTTATGTCTATGATTTTTATTGCACTTTAATTATTCTTAGGTTACATTTGTTAATGTCAATTGATTGGCCATTAATTGATGTAATTTGTTGTGTTAATTCATAAATCGAGAGATGAGTTTCAACACTAGAATAGAATAATTAACATAGTAATTAATACTACTCGAGAGAGTTGAGATTACTGGTGGGAGCTTTTAAACCTTTGGATCATTTAGGAGTTACATTGTAGATAATGAATGGAGACATTGTTATATATAGTGTAATCAATGTTCTTAATTCTCTGAGAAGAGATTCTGAATAGCTAAGTGGTTGCTCTAGTGTGATTAAAATCCCAACATAGACATAGTTATTGGATTAGTAATAAGATGGAGTATTTGATGAATGTTCAATCCTAGAATACGCGTTTCTTCTTGATAATTCTTCTCTGCAACTTTATCTGCTGTGAATTTAGTTTTGCAAGTTATTTATTTATTTTATTTCATTTGTTTAAAACTTCTAAACTTTGGATAGTCTAGATAGCAGAGTTAGGATAGATAGAATAACTAGTAATTAGAATTTAAGTCTCTGTGGATTCGACCTTGTTCACCACTGTTCTATAAGCCTCGTTGTACACTTGCAGTTTAGGTGAATTAAAAACTGAATAAGTTTTTGGCGCCGTTGTTGGGGACTTATTTCTTTGTTTACTATTATTCGAATTTATTTCATATTGCTACTCTAGACAGTGTTTCTTTATTTTATTTTATTTTCCTGTTTAAATATTATTTTCCTTCTTCTATTTTCACAGGTTGTGTAGGAGCACAAGATCAAAAGGAGAGCCCCTACAGACTTTTGATCCTGAAATTGAAGCTACTGCTCGGCACAATAACGCTAAAAGGAGAAGGAGAGGAATGGCAGATCAACAGGGAGCACCTGTTACAGTTGAGCAAATGCAGCAACTGTAGAGACGGTTGGAGGAAATGCAGCGCCGAATGCAAGAGCAAGAAGCTGCAAGAGAGAAGGTTCCTATACCCATAAATCAGATGTTTACGCCGGTGCTTAATCATGGTCATATTCCCGATCCCGGAATCAATGCCAATAATTTTGAACTGAAGATTGGATTGGTAGGCATGGTGCAACAACACCAGTAAGGAGGGCTCAAAATTGAAAACCCGAATGCACATCTGCAATAGTTCCTAGAGATTTGCAGTACCATTAAGATGAACAGGGTTTCAGATGACACCATTCGACTCCGTCTGTTTTCTTTCTCTCTGAGAGATGCTGCTAAGGATTGGTATTATTCACTGGATCTTAGTACAGTGGATAGCTGTGAGTGTTTAGCTCACAAGTTCCTTCACAAATTCTTTCCTCCCGGTCTAACTCTAAAGCTGAAAGGCGAGATCACTCAATTTCGCCTATATGAGGATGAGAATTTATATGAAGCATGAGAGAGATTTCGAGAGTTGCTGAGGAAGTGTCCCAATCATGAATTTGGGGTTGATCATCAGGTTTGCATCTTCTACAACGGATGCGACACGGAGGTGAAGAGACTTTTGGATGCTTCGGCGGGTGGGTCTTTGCTCAACAAAGGACACGATCAAGTCCTGTCTATCATTGAAGACTTGGCTACTAACAATTATCAGTGGACCAATGATCGTCAAGTGAAGATTATGAAGATGGCTGCAGCAGTCGATGACACAGATCCTATCTCTAAGATGGTTGTCCAACTTTCTAATCTGAATGCCACCATCAACAACCGATTCGATACCATGACACGTTCGGGTGTAGAGAATCCTGTGGGGGAATGCAATGGAGGACGTGAACTACATAAATCAAAGGGGCTATGAGAACAATAATAACAATTACCGAGGTGAGAATCAATTCTACTAAGGTAATCGCTCCAATCTCTCATATGGAAATCCCAATGCCGCGTTGCAGCCACCACCTGATTTTTCAGTAACTAACGGCATGATTGATGAAGATAAGAAGCCGAAGATGGATGAGCTTCTGATGGCTTTTGTGGGCAAGACAGAGAAGTACATGGGAGAGTCTCAATCTAGAGTTGAGAAGCTAGAGAATGTTGTTGGAGCCATGGGGACTCAAATGAAAATGTTTGAGAAGCAGTTGGGACAGTTGGCTACGGTCATTGGAAATCAGCATCAGCCGGGTCAGTTCCCCAGCAATACAACTGTGAATCCCAAGGAGCAGTGCAAGGCAATACAGTTGAGAAGCGGGACTTGTTATGAAGGTCCAATGAATCCAAGACATGCATCGACTCCTGAGGACGAAGCTAAGAAGGTAGAGGACAATTCGGAACATTACAATCCAGCAGCCGACAGTTCTGCAACACCGCCAGCCCCTGCATCATCTACTATACCCATTCCTTATCCTCAGAGGTTTCAGAAGAAGAAAGTAGATGAGCAATTTGCCAAATTTTTGGAGATATTTAGAAAAGTGCAGATTAATATCCCTCTGGTGGAAGCTCTACAGTAGATGCCGAGTTATGCCAAGTTCCTTAATGACGTCATCTCCAAAAAGAGAAAGTTGGGTGATTATGCCACAGTGAACCTCTCAGAGAATTGCAGTGCCCTCATTCAGAAGAAGCTTCCAACTAAGCTTACGGATCCAGGGAGTTTCACCATTTCAGTTACCATTGGAGGTGATCACACTAGGAAGGCTCTATGCGACTTGGGGGCTAGCATCAACCTGATGCCATTATCTTTCTTCCAAAAATTGAACATTGGGAACATAAAGCCCACCACCATATGTCTTCAGATGGCAGATAGATCAGTGACACATCCGCGGGGAATAGTTAAAGACGTCAAAGTCAACAAGTTCATTTTTCCCATTGATTTTGTGGTGCTAGACATGGAGGCAGATTCTGAGGTCCCGCTTATTTTGGGTCGCCCGTTTCTCAACACAGGCAAGGCATTAATAGACGTGGCAAAGGGAGAATTGACACTTCGTGTCAATGATGAGAGTGTCACTTTTTCCCTCTTCAAAGCCATGCAGTTCCATGATAAGGAGGATGCCCAGCAAATCGAGGAGTGCAAATTACTCCAAGTGGTGGACTCCTGCATTGATATAGCCAACTTTATGGATCCGAGGGATTCTCTGGAGCAAACTTTGCTCCATTCTTATTTTGCTACAAATGAATTCAAATTTGATAACTTAGAATTAACTGATGCAATTACTGAATTGAATTCATTGTAGGAAATTCCAAGGCGAGGATCTAAATTTCTACCACTGAGGGATGAAAGCGAGAAGTCTAAGAATGGAGAGCCACAAGTACCCAAAAAGCTGGAGTTGAAGCCACTACCCGCCCATCTCAAGAATGGCGACAATGGAACCAAACCAGTAATCATTTCTGCTTACCTCTCTGAGTCTCAACTGGATAGTCTCTTGCGTGTTTTGAAAAAGTATCAAAGTACTATATATTGGTCTATTTCTGATTTGAAAGGGATTAGCCCGTCTATATGCATGCATAGGATTTTACTTGAGGATGATTATAAGCCACATGTGCAAAATCAACATAGGTTAAATCCGATAATGCAAGAGGTTGTTCGAAAGAGGTTTTGAAATTACTTGATGCCGGTATCATTTTTACTATCTCTGATAGTGAATGGGTTAGTCCCACTCAAGTTGTGGCTAAAAAGGAGGGCATGATTGTTGTAGAGGGTGAAGGGAATGAAATGATTACTATTAGAGTCGTGACTGGTTGGCGTGTGTGTATTGATTATCGTATGTTGAATGCTGCCACTAGAAAGGACCATTTTCTCCTTCCCTTTATTGATCAGATGTTAGACAGATTAGCTAGTTATGAATATTACTGTTTTCTTGATGGTTATTCTGGCTACAATCAGATCATGATTGCTCCTGAGGACCAAGAAAAGACTGCATTTACATGTCCTTATGGTATTTTTGCCTATCGATATATGTCTTTTGGTCTGTGCAATGCGTCTGCTACTTTTCAGAGGTGTATGATGGCTATTTTCCATGGACCGATTGAGAATATTATGGAAGTATTTATGGATGATTTCTCTGTTTATGGTGATTCATTTGATAATTGTTTGGCCAATCTAACTCAAGTTTTGCAGAGATGTGAAGATACCAACCTAGTTCTCAACTGGGAAAAGTGCCAATTTATGGTACGAAATGGTATAGTTTTGGGTCACAAAGTGTCTTCTGCAGGTTTGGAGGTCGATCGGGCTAAGATCGTCACCATAGAGAAATTACCACTGCCTACTATTGAGAAGTCTGTGAGAAGCTTTCTTGGGCATGCCGGTTTTGATCGGCGTTTTATTCGAGATTTTTCTAAAATTGCTAAGCCTCTTAGTCATTTATTGGAAAAATCAGTTGCATTTGACTTCTCTGTTGAGTGCTTGCAGGCCTTTGAGACTTTGAAGAAAGCTTTGGTGAGTGCCCCCATCTTGATCACACCTGATTAGTCACAGCCGTTCAAGATAATATGTGATGCAAGTGATGTCGCTGTAAGAGCTACTTTGGGGCAAAAGCGGGACAAACTGTTCCGTGTCATTTACTATGCCAGTCAAACTTTGGATTCGGCATAAGTAAATTACACGACCACTGAGAAGGAGTTGTTGGCAGTGGTGTATTCATTTGATAAATTTCGTGCTTATCTCATTGGTGCCAAAACTATAGTTTATACTGACCATGCAGTCTTAAGGTATTTGTTTGACAAAAAGGATGCTAAACCTCGTCTGATCCGGTGGATTTTATTACTGCAGGAATTCGATCTCGAGATTCGAGATCGAAAGGATTGTGAGAATGTGGTGGCGAACCACTTGTCTCGGTTGGAGCAACCAGTGGAAGGTGAAGAAGCTCATGTGCCCATCAACGAACGATTTCCAAATGAGCAGCTTTTTCAGGTAAAATCCCAGCCCCCGTGGTTTGCAGATTATGTTAACTTTCTTGCTGCAGGTGTGCCGCCACCGGACTTGACTTCACATCAGAAGAAGAAATTCTTTCATGATGTGAAGTTCTACATGTGGGATGACCCGTTCTTGTTCCGGCGTTGCTCTGATACAGTCATCTGTCGGTGTATGCCTCAAGAGGAATAGAGATCCATCTTTCTGCAGTGTTATGCTTCGCCGAGTGGTGGCCACTTCTCTGCCAACCGCACCGCTTTCAAGGTCTTCCAAAGTGGTTTTTATTGGCCATCTCTGTTCAAAGATTGCCATAAGTTCACCCGGGAGTGTGATAAATGCCAAAGAATGGGGGTGCTTTCCAAGAGGAATGAGATGCCACTCACTAACATTGTATAGGTCGACCTATTTGATGTGTGGGGCATCGACTTTATGGGACCATTTCCAGTCTCTTCTAGTGGCTTCCAGTACATTTTGCTAGCCGTTGATTATGTCTCGAGGTGGGTTGAAGCCATCCCAACAGTCAGCAATGACTCTCGGGTCGTCATTAGCTTTTTGAAGAAGTTGTTCTCTCATTTTGGAACGCCTAGAGCTTTATTGAGTGATGGGGGAACACATTTTTGCAACAAGCCCTTGGAGACACTATTGGCTAAGTATGAAATCAAGCACAAAGTGACGACTCCATACCACCCATAAGTGAATGGGCAAACTGAGCTTGCTAATCGAGAAATTTGGCAAATCTTGGACAAGACGGTGAATACTAATAGGAAGGATTGGGCCTTATTGTTGGATGATGTGCTTTGGGCGTACCGGACTGCATACAAGACGCCGTTGGGACTATCTCCATACCAATTGCTTTTTGGAAAATCTTGTCATTTGCCGGTGGAGTTGGAGCACAAATCATATTGGGCTGTGAAGCAGTTGAACTTTGACTTCAAGACAGCGGGGAATAAGAGGGTGCTTCAGCTGAATGAGCTCGACGAGTTCCACATGGAGGCCTTTGAAAATTCATTGCTCTACAAATTGCGGACCAAGGCGTTCCACATAAGATGATTGTTCAACGGGAGTTGTTACCTGGTGATAATGTTTTATTATTTAACTCTCGTTTGAAATTATTTCCAGAAAAGTTGAGGTCCAAGTGGTCGGGGCCCTTTGTGATTAAGAAAATGCTTCCCAGTGGTGCAGTGGAGCTTTTATCTGCAACAGGAGAGCGTTTCATTATCAACGGCCATAGAGTCAAGAAATATTATAGCTCGGAGCAGAGACACGAGGTGTCTCACATCAAGTTGATGGAGCCTTGAGCTTCATGATTATCTGGCTGTCGACGTTAAATGCAGTTCTTGTTGGGATGCAACCCAACGGTTTTTCTTTTTCTTTTCTTTAGAGTCTTTTTGATTGTTTTTGTTTTGTTTTCTTTGTTTGGTGTCTTTTTGCTGGGTTATGCAGATAATAGTTGTGGAATAGATCGAATGCCGATAGTCATGTTCTAAGTAACCTTCAATGTCGTGTTTTCACGCATTGGGCATACGCAAAGAAATTTGCGATTGGGGTCGGTTGAACCTTTACTTGGGACCTTCTTTCGTGCATTCGATCGCATCCGAGCTTGAATTTTGAAGTACAACATGGATGGGAGGTCAAAACTAATCGCCGGATGCCCAGAAATAATTCGTGACTTGAGTCGCGAGACACTGGTCGCGACTGCAGGGTTGCGAATCACCCCGGAGTTCCACTGCAATGTCGCGACAGAGAGGGGGTACCAAAGAAGAAAAGTCACGACCTCGGTCGCGAATTTCCAACTGGTTGCGAATAACCCACGTGTCCACGTGGCAAGATTGTTGACCGGGTTGTGAATTTTCAAAGGTGGAAAGAATAAAATTTGCGATCCGACTCGCGATCCGAGTCACGATCGCGAATCCCTTGCTGACGTGGCGACGCGGAATCTGGTTTTAAACACTTTTTTTTTTCATTTTCACTCTTTCTTCTTCACTCACATATGCACACACACTCATTTCCTCTTCAAATTCACCACTCAAGGTATGTTTTCTCCCCTCTAATCTTATGTATTTCAATTACCCATGACATGAGGACTTGATTTTCATTGTTTTTTGTTTGATTCATGGTAAAAATTGGAATACCCAATTTATAGGTTTTAAATTGGGGAAAATTGAAGAATTGTATGTTCTCTATATTTTCAGATGGAATTGTTGGTCTCCATTGTCCCTATTCTACTAGCATTACATGTTCACATGATTTGGGGAGTTAATTTTTGCTTTGTTTGGTTGAATGTTGTTATGCTATGGTTTTGGGAGAATTGTGGGTCTTTGTTGGAGAAAGCATGCTTTTATGCTTGTGTGCTAATTTTTTATATCTTATGCATTGTGGTGTGATAATTGTGTGCGGATGTGTTCGGGGGGTTGATAAACTTTGGTCTTTTGTTGTTTCCTTTATTTGTTGTCCCACCCCGTTGATTGAGGATGATGGCATGAAATGGGGAATGGTGCCCGTTTTGTTGTTGCCCCTGTGCATGTTTAGGGGAAGAAGTGTGGGTGTGATCCCGTGTGTTTGCTTTTGTAGGACGTTGCTCGTGTTTTTGTGCGAAATGGTAAGGAGAAATTTTTTCAGTCGATTGGTAGGCGGGGGCAGAAGTAGGCGACCTCTACTCACAGATGAACGAAGCAGACCCCATACTCTTTCCACTCCTTCACCCACCTCGTCCAATTCAGATGAGGAGCTTCATGCATATGGCAATGAGGATGAGGCCCAATCTGAAGAGTTGGACCAGTTCGAAGAAGAAGATCAATCAGAGGAGAATGAACAACAGGAAGGCTCTGAGACGGATGACTCTGAGGACGAAGATTATGAGCCCGAAACGGTAGAAGATGATGTGGATGAAGAGCTCGAGCCCGAGGTTGCTGATGATGATGAAGCTGCAGCTCCTCTCTACCACCCTCAGAGATACGGTATCGAGTTGCAGACGCAAGCACAACGAGATGACTGGGGGGCGATTAGTAGTGATGAAAATTTTCCCTACTCGATATCCGTGCTCTGCCACCATTACAGCTCTTGGCATCCACGAGGATGTGTAGGGCCTCATTAACCGTATTGGGTGGAACCACGCTGTGGCTGGGGGATGGCCTACTTATCCGATTTTGGTATACGAATTCCTCAGTACTCTGGAAGTACAATCAACGCAGATGCGAGGCCCCTACACCATGTCATTTCGTTTGGGGAATGTGGCGCATGTTCTTACCGCTGAGGAAGTTAACGCCATTTTTCATGTTACTGAGGGCGGTATTTTCAACCGCTTTGGAGTTCGAGCTGAACATTTCTGGCTACGCCTACAGTCTGAATCGGCGCGGTATGATCACAAACAACCCGGTCCCGAGGATGGGGACGGGGTTGTTGTGCGTAAAATAGCACGAAAAATTGGAAATCCAGGGGGGTGTTTCTAGAATTAAACTAAGTTAGTGCCTCAAAAACTTATAGGCAACATAACTTTATGTTTAGGAAGAACTTATCATTTTTAACGAATCAAAGGGGTCAAAGGGTTCAAACAAGTTGAAGGAATGCCTATTCATAGGCTAATCAAATTCAAAAAGAATCCAACAATTAATAGATAGGATTCCGACTCTTCAAATAAACAAGACCTCTCCATAGGTCACAACAACTAAGACCCATCAATAGGTCAGAGGCAAATAAACTATTTTATGTCCCATTCATAGGACAGAAGCAATTAATAAAGTTGAGACCCATTCATAGGTCAACGGGAAAATAAATAGAATCCAAGACTCAACCAAATATGACCTATCCATAGGTCGAAAACTGTAAAGAGACATGCTTGGATTTATGAAAAGAAGTCGGACTTTATTTATCATGATTCGAATAAAGAATACAATTCAGATAAGCCTAAAAATAAAACATAGCATGCAATCATACTATGGGGCAACTGTATCAGAGTTTAAGCGAAAAATAATGGAGTAATATTGTATCACATAACAACATACTCATGAGCAATACATTAGTCTGAACAAGACAGCAAGGCATGATCAACCCACAACAGTACATCGAGCCATCACCTCCAGCATCTCAACCTGTGAAAAATATTTTGAAAATATTTTGGGCGTGAGTACTAAAGCACTCAGTGGGTTAAACTTTTAACTCAATCTTTAATAAAAATTGTAACAGAATATCCAAAATATAAATATAGATAATGGAAAGCAAAACGCGAAAGCCCTTCCCATTTCTGCAAACCTTTACTTCTCTTTGGTACCCTGTAGCTCCTCCTGTCGTCTACTGCACTCTATGACATGTCGCTGATAGGAAAAGGGAGGGGTTACCTCGCTAATCCGAGAAGAGTGTACCAGGGATCACCTAGCATTGACCCTGAGTATACCAGGGGTTACCTAGCATTGACTCCTTATAGTGATGCTCAGATCACGTGTATGTGCAGGGATTACCTCACAGTGACACCTTTAGTGATTAACATCACAACTGCAAGAATCACAGTTCCTGCCATTCCTTTGATCTATGTTCTCTATAAAGCGCGTAATATGACATAAGCACAAAACTATGTCATCCTCTAAATATAGCAACTAGGCTAACCTTTAATTCCTCTAGTAACTTAGTTCAATTATGCTTCTTATTCCTTAAACAGAAATCATTCTATAACTTGAGTTTAATGCTGAAAGCACAAGCTAAAAAGTACAACTCATTATACACAAGTATAAAATATACAATAAACATTTAATATACTGTAACTTTAAACTATGAGTTTTAGACTTTAAATAAAAATTATAACCTTAATCTATAAACTATGAACTTTGAACTCAACACCTTAACTTTTAACCCATATACTTTAGTTATGACAAGGTATAATCTGTTCTATTTAATTATGTCAAAGCATAATCTATGTTCTCAGTAATTATGGCAAAGCATAATCTATGTTCTCAATAATTATGACACGGCATAATCTACATTCTCAATAATTATACATCAGTATAATACTATTACTCTAGCAGAGACTTGAGCAGATAATTTCTCAAATATTTTAGTTGGATATTCTAACTATGGCTATCACATTTATGAGTTAATAACTCAAATATAGATAGGTTTTGCAAATAAACCCACCTCGATTAGACCAACTCAGGTGATCAAACTTCTCAATACTCATCCGTCAGCTCCTCTGACTAGCTCAACAAGTCCTACAAGATCAAACCTTATTTTAGGACTGCTACTCTAATTTTCAGAACTCGACTTTAATTTAATTGGAGCTTTTATTTACTTTAATCATATTTTAATTAAGAATGCGCGACTCTAGAGACCTCGTACAACTTCAATAGAGAAGGAAATAAATTCCAAAATATAATTTCCAATTTGATGGGACCAAAAAATTTGACAGAGGCCACTTTCTGTAAATTGCCATTTTAATCCAATTTTACATAGCAAACCTCAATTGCACTTTTTACTTATCCAAAAATTATGAAAATAATAAGGCATGACCCTACATATATCTTTATTAAACTATACAATTTTTGGAATTTTCTGAAATCACATGCTCTAGTTATAAAAATAACCGCCTGATTAAAATAATCGACTTTAATCAAAACTTATCAGAAAATTATGAAACTTGGCAGTCCTATAGGAAATAATTTTTTGAGCAACTTTACAGAAGAAACTTTTTCAATTTGACGACCCGAAATGTGTGAAAATGAGCAAAAACGTGATCTGATCGGTGCTCTTTATTTTTTCACGTTCACCGGCGTTTTCGCCGGTTTTTGGCCACCGGACGAAAACGCACTCAACATACGAAATGAAGCACTATTTAAAACACACAACATATTAAAATTTCAACTATAAAGGATGAAAAATAGACCGAAACGAGACATCAGAAGCGGCGGCGCGACGACGGTACAACGACGGTAATTCCGGCCATCCACGGCGGCGGCGGCTCTCCGGCAACCTTCCGGCGCTCGATAGCTGCTCCCGCAGTAGCAACACCCCTCTCCCCAAATAAAACTTAACATGGGCCCGCATGCGCGATTTACTCGGCACAGGCCCGGGTTTCTCTCGTTCGTCAACACGAACGAGAGAGAAAGAGAGAGAAGAGAGAGAAATGAGCAAGGAATTATGAATCCCCCCTCCCCTATTTATAGGAAAAGTTGAGGTGGGGCGGGTATAACTTTTTCGGATATAAAATACTGATAAAGTGATTTCCGGATTCAACAAAAGTTGCTTTATTCAATGGCGAGGTCCAAATGACCTCCGACACAAAATCCGAAAATACCTGGAGACTCGTTGGCTCGAGTACTATTGAACCAACCCGACTCGGGATGACGAAGAAGTTGTCTGAAGAGAAACGAGAAAAGATTCCCTTTCAAAAATTACTTTTACTATTCATTTCGACTGACAGATTTTGCTCATGAGCGCTCGATTGACTTCAGATTGGCAATCCGTGAATGCGAACGAATTCCTTGGGTCATTTCCTATAAAATAGGCTTGATAGAACAAGTCTCAGATCAATGAGGAGGATTTCGTAAATTTTTCAAATCACGAACGCTCGCATAAATTACTATTCACAGGTTTTCTCTTTACGATTTTCAATTACGGGACTCCTGTAGAGGTCAGAATAAAATTCTGAAAGCATCAACATCTTCATTTAGGTTGTTACATTCCAGAAAAGACCAATATTGACTATCTTCCGGCGGCAAACGCAAAATCTCATAATCGATTTTCACATAAAATACACGAAAAGGTCGCGACTTACATCTGTTTTGCTTTATTTTAGCTCCAATTATTTTCTTTAGTCTTCTAAATAAATTTAGAAAACTCCTTAATATATTCTGAAATTCTGGGATGTTACACATCCGCAATGCCGAATCTTGTGTTTCGTTATGTGCAGAATATTGTTGCTTCCACTGTGTTGGCACGGCACGAGACATCGGGAATTCAGACGCCTGAGATTCTTTTCTTGTGGGCTATGTTGAGCGGTACTAATCTCAACTTTGCCGCCTTCCTGATGCAACAATTTAAGAGGCAAAGTTCACAGGCCACAAATGCCATTGAGATTGGTGGCATGCTCACGCCTATTGCTGCTCACCTGGGCATTCCACTGCATCGGTACGATAGCCTTCCGGGTCCTCGAGCTATTGACTTTCCGAATTTACGCCAATCCCGGATGCTGGCCAACCGGCCGGATGCCCACCTCTTAACCTTAAGGGGTAATCGTGTTTTCCCTTTGCCTAACCGCACACTCACCACCGTGTCCGATCTTACCCACACTAAAAACTGGCTATTGGATACTCCAGCCTACCATGCTGTTATTGATGCTGCCGCTGGAGAAGACCGATTTCATATTTCCTAGAGTGTTCACCGGGCGCAGGCTGAGTCGTCCGCACAAGCTGAGAGGAGAGCCCGCACTCGGACACGGGAGGAGCGCACTGACGAGCAGTGGGATTCTCTCACTGACATGATGGCCAACATGAATACGGCTATCAGCTCGATGCACACAGCGATTGACACCTTGAACACAAATTATGGTAACATGAATGCGACTTTTCAGACTCTGCAGACAGATGTGCATGATATGCGCGGGGAGATCCATGACATTCGAGACATAGTTCGGGGACTCCAACCACACCCGAGTGCGTATTTTCCTTACCCTTACTATGGTGGTGGTCCCAATGCCCCATCTTCCTCATGCTGCCCACAAGAGCTTGCCTCGTCTAGCCACTCTCAGCGTGGTCAGCCCCAGCTTCAGATGCCTCCGCTCTTGTACCCGTACATGGCATTTGGGTACCCATCGTACCGTCTTTCCCCGTCCTTCTGAGTTTGCTATAAGTGGTCTAGATCCCTTTACGTCTTCTTTTCAAACTTATTCTACCTCTGAGTGTTGAATAAGTTTGGGGGATGTGCGTTTAAGGTGTCTAGACCGTGTTTTTTTTATTTACCTGCTTTCTTAGTTAGTCGTGTAATTAGTTTTTTTTAGTAATCGAGTTACCTTTGGATGAATTTTGTGCTGTTCTGCTTTAATCTTGATGGTTTTGTGAGAACTTGTATAGATGATGCGCATAATTCATGGTTCGGTATTTATGATTGAGAGAATGGGAATGTGTTTATTTAATTATCAGTGGTCTTGATTTGAACATGCGTGTGTTGTTGAGCTTGATAAGCATGATTAAGACCAATGTTAAGCCATGAGCTTTTGTGCCTATTGGGTGTTTCACCCATCTCTTTGTTTTGGTGTGTTGGTCGAGCATGATTTTGTATCTCTAGAACTGGCATGATTTCTCTCTCAAAATGTTGACTATGTCCGGAATTTGGGAAATGATCTTATGCCATCTTTTCTGTAGTCATTTTTCCATACACGGTCCGAAATGTATATGATTCCTTTGTGAGCCCCGTTGTGCCTGATTACCCTTTTCTTGAATTCCCTATCTGATTTTGAATTGACAAATGGGTGGGAGATAGGAGTGAGGGGAAGATGGATGTTAGTGGGTTGAAAAAGAATGAAGTGATGTATGGTTGTTGTGGATTGTTGGTGTATGTTGGCACACGAAAAAAAAAATATAAATAAGTGATACTAATAACACAAGTACAAAATGGAAGGGACTCAAAGAGTTCCTAAAACACGAGAAAAAAAGAGAGGTTATATAGAAGGAGATGAGCTAGAAGAATTCTAGCTTGGTGATTGAATGAAGAAAAAAGGGGTGTTTTAGTTGAATGCTCTAAATGAATTGAGAGAGTTGTAAACTTATGTGATTTTTGCAAATCTTTTAGTCACTTTTAGCCATATATCTCCAACCCCAACCCAAAGCCTACATTACAACCTGTTTAAAAGTCCTTTTTGATTCTTTATTCCAGTATGGTCTCGTTTGGTGAGCTGAGAAAGAATGTAAGCTTATGGTTGATATTTCTGCATGATTGACATTCGATGAGTGTGGACCCTGATTTATGTGACTTGTGAGAGTTGAGATCTACACACAACCGAGAAGAACATTGGCTTAATTGTGTTTGTTGAGTTTCAAGGGCATATGTGTGGGATATGATGGGCTTTTGAATGTTGAACGCGCGCGATTCTTTAATTCTTGAGATCCTATTTGCTAGATTGTGGATTGTGTGCATAATTTGTCTTATTCCTGTTTTAGGTGTTAGTTCTTTGTTTGAGGACAAACAAACTTCTAAGTTTGGGGGAGTTGATAAACTGAGATTTTACACTTATTTTGGTACACTCCGGTGTCATATTTTATATAATTTATGTGTGTTTTATCTCAGTTTATTCGAGTTTTCCGAGTTTTTGGGAGTTGGTCGTTCTTGTTGTATTTGGCAGGTTTGTTCATCACTTTTGGATGCTTTAAAGGGTTGAAGTGAAGGTGGACTCCTAAGAGAATACATGAAGAGAATTGTCAAGAAAAACGGGATGGAACCAAGCGTGCAAAGATCCGCGAGCCCTACCCGCTACTCGATCATGACTGCAGGGTCGCAAATCCCTATGAGTATAATTCTGCAGTGTCGCGACAGAGGAGGGGTGCATAAGAAGAAAATTCACGATCCCGGTCGCGAATTAGGTGAAGGTCGCAAATTTCATGCCACATGGCGCCACATGGATTCGCGGGCAGAAGGGTCGCGACTGAAGCGGGCTCTGTCCGATTTCCAGTGTATTTTTGGGCTTTTTCCTAACTTGGTATAAAAGGATTATTTTTGGGCGAAAATCATCATCAGAAATCAGACCCTAAATTTGAGGCAAAGGTTTTGCTGTGGAGAGAAAGCATCACGAAGAACACGCTAGAGGATTTCAAGCAAGTTAAGATTAGAGACAAATTTATTCTTTCGGATTTTATTTAGTTTAATTCTTGTCTAGCCATGAACATCTTGAGTTTGATTTCTTTTGTCTATTTCATTATGAACTACTAAACCCTAGTATTAGGGTTGATTCATGATTCATTTATGAAATCTTATTATTAATTCCAATTTTATGTCTATGATTTTTATTGCACTTTAATTATTCTTGGGTTACATTTGCTTATGTCAATTGATTGGCAATTAATTGATGTAATTTGTTGTGTTAATTCATAAATCGAAAGAGGAGTTTCAACACTAGAATAGAATAATTAACATAGTAATTAATACTACTCGAGAGAGTTGAGATTACTGGTGAGAGCTTTTAAACATTTGGATCATTTAGGAGTTACATTGTAGATAATGAATGGAGACATTGTTATATATAGTGTAATCAATGTTCTTAATTCTCTGAGAAGAGATTTTGAATAGCTAAGTGGTTGCTCTAGTGTGATTAAAATCCCAACGTAGACATAGTTATTGGATTAGTAATAAGATGGAGTATTTGATGAATGTTCAATCCTAGAATACACGTTTCTTCTTGATAATTCTTCTCTGCAACTTTATCTGCTGTGAATTTAGTTTTGCAAGTTATTTATTTATTTTATTTCATTTGTTTAAATTTTGACCTAGACGCGGATATTACCAAAATGAGCAGCTTTAACACGCGTCCTGGAAGTCCGCTATTTTCATTTGTTTATTTTATTTCATTTGTTAAAGTTTTGCAACTTTAACACGCGTCCTGGAAGTCCGCTATTTTTCTTTATTTTTTAAATTTTGACCTAGACGCGAAAATTACCAAAATGCCACCGCGTTTTTTGAAATTCTTCTTATTTACAATAATACCATCGCCCTTTGACCAAATCTAGACCATTAAATTTTAAATTTTAAAGAATGTGTGGTGAGAGATTGATTTACAGTTTTACACACTAGAGATGATTTACATCAAAACCACCCTTATGTAATAAGTTAGCAATATCTATATACACCATGTTTAAACTGAAAGCACATGTGATGATGCTGCCAGCGACAGTCACAGAAACCACCTCTCTTTTTTAGGGTAAAAAAGAAAATAACAAACAAATATGTAACAATATTGAGTTCCCTTTTACCAATGGCAATATACAAAACCATTACACCAGCAACCATACATAATAACACAATCGACTCTTATAATTTGTACACGTTGCATTATATTCTGTATGCACCTACAAATCCTAAAAGCGACTTAATTGCAAGACAAGCAGAGAGAATTCATCAATCAACAATTCCTGATGCTGTTAAATAGAATCAAGGATATATCACACAATGAATAGTAGCAGTAATTAAGAAGAAAAGAAAGGTGTATATCTCTTAATATTAAGATTAATATCCAAGCCAAGCTGGTGGTATTAGGTGAAATTTGTGTTTTGCAGAAGCCAATAGATGATAGTAATCTGCATCGTCCAAGCAGTCACGAAAATCCGTGAACAGCCTTTCCAATATCTTCCACTCTACTTTGTACCATATCGAGTATGGATACTCCACAAACACCTGTTTCTGCAACATATATACAACCAAATTTCTCATCAATCAAACTCATCACATGCATTTCTTCTTCTCCTCTTTTTTCACACAAGACTAACAGCCATTACCAATACTGAACTCAAAACTCTTAATTACTAACTATCGTGTTGTTTTACTTACATCGCCCTCCAGTGCAAGACGCTTAAGTAAAATGAATGTCTGATCATTGTCCTCCAAGTTTTCGATAACAGCCAACCAAATCAGTGAAGCTACCTCATGTGCCCTGTCCCTTGATTTGCCACATGAAATAAACTGATCTGCCATAATTAATATATTACCACCTAAATTAAATGAATAATCACATTCCTCATTAGTAATTACAAACAAGATCTAGATGCAGAACAGACATGTTCAAATGATTCGTGGAGGAATATGGTGCTACAAAAGCCCTTCACAAAAGCTTACTTCTTTTCTACCAAATTATTTCTCATCTTGTCTCGGAAGTTGGAACTGAAAGTTATGCGGCAAAACTGTACTGGTTTAACTAAGTTGTTGCCTGAGACAAATATTTTGATAAACCAAAAGTTCATGTTGACTGAACAATGACGAACCATATAATTAAGAAAACAAAAACTAAATTAAAACGCCATATCTATTTTTCACTATGCCAGTTGAGTGTAAAATGAAAACTGTGCGGCAACCATGAACTGAAGACTGAAAGCATAAGGATCAATACAAGAGATATCTTAATGAATTAAAACCAATCTCTCCCTGCCTAACCTTCCAAATATAGAATCTTTTGATAAACCTGTGTTCACTGAACTATGACGAACCACATAGTTAAGAAACAAAAAACTAGATTAAAAGAGCAAATTGACATGCGGTACCAAAAACCTGTGAGCATTTTCACTATGCCAGTTGAGTCGGTGTAAATGAAAACTGAAGACTGAAAACATGAGGATCAATACAAGAGATATCTTAATGGTACGGGATTGCACCTATAATAGTTCCATGAAGAATCCCTGGTGAAGAGGCAAAGTTGAAATTTCGAGCTGCTCTTTCAGGAACAGGTATGAATGACCTACAATCTCACTTAGCTCATCATCAAGTGGAAAGATCCATTTACTCATATACAGTGTAATAAACCTCCTGAAAAACAACCAATGAGTTATAGGAGTAGAAAACATTATCATATTCCTTTTAACATCAATTGGGAGTGTAATCTAAAGGCCAGAGCACACGAGACATGTACTAGCTAAGGCCTCTTCACACAAAATTCATATAATCACAGGAAATAGCATGTTATCAACTCTAACAGGAGGTATTCTATAGTTGATTTTAGTTAACTTTATCAGCACTATCATATAGCACCATAAATATGATAAATTGGTCAGTGCAATGGCCAACCTCTTGCTCATCCCACGAGGAATAGGTCCGGGCCATCTTTCACCTTGACCGGCCAAAGGGAAACACCTGATCAGAGCAGCACGCCACAAGCAGTCCTGCCTAAACAAATCAGCCCAGTATTTATTAACACATGAGAGCTGTCCCCATTCCACTATAGGCACACGAATAAAGATTTCGATCAACAGATGATCGGGAAGGGTTGCAATAGGACAATCAACTGAAAGTAACAAGGCTTTATTGCTTTCTTCTGCCATTCACCACAGCATACAATACTACCTGAGCCTACAGGGGAAGAGAGAGAGAGAGAGAGAGAGAGAGAGAGAGAGAGAGACTGCGGCATAGCTGATCCTAATCCCTAAATAATTGAGCTCAGAACAGCTATCATGGGAGATATCGAAACTGAAACAACCCCCTTTATTTAGGAAATTGTGGAGAAATAAAAGAGGGAAGAATCATAATCAAAAGCAAAACTACTGAAACTGAAGCACACATATTGAGATGAAATAATAATAAAGAAAAAGAAACAATAATCCAAGAACTGAAGTGAAGGTTGTTCAAAATAAAATTAAGACGAGCAGTTAACAGAAAATAACAGTAAGGGGGAAAACACGCGATATAGATAGAGAATAGATACAAGTACAGACACCATCATGATGAAGGAAGATCATATAACAGGTGGGGCTGCAGTAACTGCTGAAATATTGAATTCACCAGCTCACCTCACCCAATACTCAATACTCAATAGAATATGATGATGAACAGACAACAAACCACAAATACCTTATAGCTTATAGCTTATAGCTGATGCAATTTACGCTCCGTATATTTTCCATTTTCTCCATTCTTTTTTTTTTCTTATTTTTGTGACAATAACATGTGAATAAAATTAAAAAGAAGATAGAGAATCATTCATAAAGGAGAGGATGGTGTGAGACCTATAACTTTATCCATATATGATATATATGTAAGTATACCAATTTTGCTACCATCGCTCAAGTCACCTTGTGAGCATAGGTCCTATCATTTTTTAATTTAAATATTTAATATGTACAGTACTGTGAGTAACGAATATATCAATTATACTAATTTAAAAAATATAAATTTAATATTAAAAAATAATTATAAATCATAATTAGTTGGAACAAACCCTAAATAATAATATAAAATTAAACTAAGTTAAAATTAAAGAAAAAACTAATAAAATTGATGTGCCACATGCATCCTAAATAATAATATAAAGTTAAACTGAGTTAAAATTAAAGAAAAAATTAATAAAATTGATGTGCCACATACATCCAGTTAGAGAATCTTAAGCAGGTTTAAGTATATAAAAAAAATTTCCTTTTTATTTTTCTCCTTTTGAAAATTCTCACGTTCCATAATTATGGATATTCATTAGAATAGCAACTTGGGGGGGAGGAAGTGGTGCCACTTGTTGTATCAAATTAAGTGCTAAGAGCATCTCTAATGGTGTGAAATATGTTGAGTTGGCACACAACATATTCCACACTTCAAGAAATTTAGCATTGTGGGTGATAAGAGGAAGCTTGTTCAAATAAATTGGAGAAGCTCCGGTAATTCCTAGGAATTTTGGGTGAATGTGGGCCCCATTTCTGCCAAGCTCCCCACCCACCTCAACCTCTTCCTTAAATATATATATATATATATATATTGTTTCTTTTAAGTTTTAATTGAAATGAGGGGGATTGATGTATTTGTTTTTTTTGCTTTAGTACATTTTATTCTTTCTTTTTTATTTCCAATGTGGGTTATATATATATATGTGTGTGTGTGTGTACTGTATACACGTAGGGCTGTAAACGAATCGAATTGAGCCGAACACTCTGAAGCTCGAGCTCGGCTCGTTAAGGAATATTTAAGCTTGAGCTTGGCTCGAGCTCGATTCGAACTTTTTTCCTCTTGTTCAAGCTCGGCTCGATAAATATTTGCCATGTTCGAATTCGGTTCGAGCTCGATTTGTGAAATGCTCGAAAATTTACTAAACGAGCTTGAGCTCAAATGCTTGAAAAAAAACTTGTTTAATTTACATATTTGAGCTCGAGTTTGAAAAAAAAAGCTTATTTTATCTACCCATTTGAATTATTTATAATATTTATGAACATGTTCGTGAACATATTCGATTAAAGCTCGAGCTCGAACATGTTCGCGAGCTGACCGAGCCGAACACTAATATGTTCGAGCTCGGCTTGAAATTTTTATCGAGCTCGATTCGAGGCTCGAGCTCAGCTCGTTTAGAAAATGAATGAACTTCGAACGAGCTTTTGTCGAGTCGAACTCCGAATAGCTTGCGAGCGGCTCTGTTAATTTACAGCCTTATATACACGTAATATTTTTTCCTTTTCGTACAATCCATTCTTTACTCACTTTTTTTTACTCATTCATTTTTTCAGTTGTCTATTTTATTATTATTTCTTAATTTGAAGTTGTTTTGTGTGATTAACTTTTAATTATTTAATTATTAACGTGTTTTTTGTGCAACACATAGATACCTCGATAAAGACCGTTTGGTTATAGGGAACATGTATGGTCGCCTTACACCCCTCAATTCCTCAGGTACGGTCGTCTTACACCCCTCAATTCCTTCTTACTATGTATGCTAAGAGCGATACGATCGGCGACTCTTAGTCCCTAACTATCCAAGACCCAACGAAGAGAGTCATGCAGAGGGTTTGTAAGGATAGCAGCATTGAAACGGATGAACCCAATGCTGGCATATGGGAACCCTTCGTCGGTGTGTCCATATCCACCTATACTTCAATCTCCAAGCTTCGGCACATGTTTTATCACTTAGTGACTCATCAGGGTTCAGTCGCCCTTACTTCCACCCTGACTTACATAAACAAT
Source organism: Perilla frutescens (assembly GCA_026008535.1). NCBI lineage: Eukaryota > Viridiplantae > Streptophyta > Magnoliopsida > Lamiales > Lamiaceae > Perilla > Perilla frutescens. The sequence goes on from BRKX01000002.1 coordinate 51,484,486, forward strand.
AGTTCAATTAAGAGTAACGACCAACCTAATCTTGCTATTGCCATGTCATTGTTCTTCCAATAATGAAGTTAGGAATCATTTCGAGATAAATTAAGAACACTAAGCCTCATGCATAATTTCTACCTCGACCTATTCACGTCAACTTGAACTTTGGATACTTAGCCAGATAATATACTAATAAATAAAGCAAAAATAAATAAACAACGCATAATGAAAGGAAAACAAACTAGATTAAAATCTGGAACCAACTCTAGATTTGGGCAAAAAAAGGTATATGTATCAACCGAGGGCAAATCGCCCCCGACTGTGCAGAATTTCCAGAAAACGTAAATGCAAAAAATAAACTATATTTTGCAGTTCTAAATGGTGTGTTTCTGGTTGTCCCACGAAAATGAAAGCTAACTAATATTTATAGTTATTTGAAAAGCCACAATTGGCCCAGCCCAGCCCAACCCATGTGGAGGTATGCTTTAGTTGAAGAGATCCACTTCAACCATGTTCCCTAAATTATAGGGATGGGCTGCTCCATCTCTTCTCTCTCATTTATCTCTTCTCTTCTCTCTCCTCCACTTCTTCTCTCTCCTCTAGCTGAACTTTCCCAAGCTAAGGAACTGCTGTGCACGTGGGCCCACGTCAGTTGAGAAGGATTCGCTGCTGAACTTCCGCGCAAAATCCGCAACAGACTGTTAAAGCTTCAGCGGTTGATCCTCTTTATGCCCCTAATCAAGTTAGCACTTGATTATGCCCATAATGAGTCCAAATGTGCTCTTTCTCTTCCCTGTTACAATTTTCCCATAACAAGACTCTAGACACTACTAAAAATACAAAAAAGGATAAAAAGATAAAGTAAAAAGATGTGAAATTGAGTCTGTATCATATCCACACACTTTGACTATACTTGTCCTCAAGTATGACTGTAATTCAGATCTCAAAAAGAAAAAATACAGACTCAATTAAAAAGAAAAGACACAACAAGCATGCAAGTAGCAGTCTTATATTGGGCATAACGAGGTCTAGACCTGATAACAGTGTTTGAAATGAAAAATGCACATGGTCACAATAGATAAATGATAAGTGAGATTCACTTTACTCACTTTCTCTCTATGTACGCGTAGGGACCTGTTTACGCTCAAGATTCCAATAACCAAAACATACCATAGTGTTTGCATAAGACATAAGTTAAATAATCACATTAATCAACAAGCATGCTAATCAAAGGGTATTGTTCAGATTGTAATGGGGTATGTGGTGCAAAGGTACGAAGAATTTGGTTATAGCTTCAAATAAATAGATATGAGCATATTCAGGATTGACACCCGTTGGCTCCCATTCAGAAAAATATTCAATTTTATTTTATGCTCACTGTAAATTTGAGATTTCAATTTTAACAACATATCGTGTTAACTTAAATTTAATTTAAAATATACTAACAATTAAGAATGAGATCTCAATCAAACTCACAAGGATCACATCGAACAAATTTAAATATTATTTGATAAAATTTAAAGTTGGATTCAAACTCGATAAGTAAAAATAGAATAAATAAGTATAAAAATATCAAACTACTAGAATAAGACTTATGTTCATCTCGACTAAAACTTGTTTGAGCTCTATTCGACAAATAATCAAACAAGTTCAAACATAATTCAGTTACACACAACGTAAAAGATTATGATATAATGCCAGTCCGTTTCGGAATGAAAAAAAAAAAAAAAAAGGAAAATCTGTAACGAGCGAGTGAGAGTGAGTACAAGCTACAATCTTTGTTGGTTAAGAGCCTTCTTCAAGAGAGCCTCTCGCCCAGGAAACGGACTCCCGGCCACGGGATGTGAACTCTCTCTCTCTTCATCTCCATCTCTTGATTCTCTTCCCTCCGGAGTCCGACCCATTGCTGTCTTCTCCCTCATCCGCCTCACTCTCTCTCTCCTCTCTCCTCTTCTCCCCACTCCTCCTCCTCCACCGCTCTCATTTTTCTCTCCCTTCGCATCATCTTTTACAACATTATTATTATTATTATTATTATTTGCTCGGGGAATCCTGGCGCCCTTGGACGTACCCAGCAGGCCGAAATCAATCTTGCTCCAGCCGGCCTTATCCTCGTTGTCCCACCCAAACCTCTCGCTGATTTCGAGCAACTCAGCGACCGCGCTCCGCCCGGAGCCGGAGGCGTTGCCGCTGAGAATCTTATCGGCCGCCTCCCACTCGAGGCGGTCGCGGTAAACCGGGTCGTCCAGCACCCGGTCGGCCAGCTTGGCCCACTCCTCCGTGTCCCCCGCCCTCAGATTCTTGGACACCCACTTGAGGTACGCCGACGGCAGGCTCCCCAGCATTCTCCCTTTGTATTTGCCGAAATCGATGACTCTGTCGCGCGCCGACGCTCGGAAACGCCGTGACAATCTCAATGGTAATGCCAAATTCACGCGCGGTGGCGGTGGCGGCGGCGACCATGGAAGGGGCGATAATGATATCGCGAGTTTCATTTGGTTGGGGATAAAGAATACAAATATGCCACCACGACTACGGACCCATTTTTGCCTTCGGATAACATAGAGCAACTAGTATATTCGCACCCTATCCTATCCTGCTCCTCAATTATTCCATTCATTTCTTTCACTAATTCATGTTTTCAATTTTAATAATTAATTCTAAATCCAATTATTCAACACCTATACTCTTCAGCTCAGCTTTGCCTTTGAGACATATATATGGTTACGTATACTTGTACTTGTTTTTATTCTATCTATGTACCGCTAATAAGATAAATAAATGCTTGGGATATAACAATACAAAAAAAAAAAAACACAAGAAAAAGGAAGAGAAGTTAGTGAATAAATAATCTCTCTTATGAACTAGTACTAGTACATTTTATTTAGGCATCAAAGTTCAATTACAGTGAAGTTATTTGGGCCTGGCCCACTTAAGAAATCCGTTTTCTTCCACAACGTGACAGCGAGGACCATCTGTCGAGATCCGAAGTCGCCTGGCGTAATCTGATTGGCTGAGATCGCAAAGGGAGAACGCAAGAAAGTAGAGCATCTCTCCCCCTTATTACATGAATTTACCGACATACCCTCGCCACGATCAATATTCATTATTCAATCAGTCAGAGTAACTAGCACAAGCAGCAACTACCTACATCAATCCCTTCACGTTCTCTCTACATCTCTCTCTCCACACACTCGCAAAAATCCAAATCGGTGTGAGATTTGATTTCAATACCGCTCTTCGTCGATTGATTCGATCGCAAAACATGCCGTCCGTCTACGGAGGTCCGCTGACAACGTTCGAGGATGCTGAGAAGGAGAGCGAGTACGGATACGTTCGCAAGGTGAGCTCTGCGGTTATGGTGGACGTTAATTTGCTCTATTTCATTTCTTCTATTTCAGATTTTTGTTTAATGCGCATTCATACGACTGCGTCAGCTCCAATTTGGATGCAGGCTTTGGATCTGATCTTTGTTTTTTATTTATTTAATATTTTGGTAGTTTGGATCGGATTCTGATTCAGCAATTACTCTGCCATCTGTGCATTTACTTCAGCTTAATTTATCAATTCTGTTCATATTTGTTGCCCTCTTGATTTATAATTAATGATGATGATCCACCGCAGAGTGCAATGGTGAAAAGATATGCGGACTTTTATGATTACATCTTTTTTTTGTGTCTTACATACATATATCTCTATATTTTTTGGTTAGGTATCGGGACCAGTGGTTGTTGCTGATGGAATGGCTGGAGCTGCTATGTATGAACTAGTTCGTGTTGGACACGACAATCTTATTGGAGAAATTATTCGGTTGGAAGGAGATTCTGCCACAATTCAGGGTTAGTGTTTCTAAAGTCACTCAAACTCTTTTTTTTTTTTTTTTTTCTTTCTGAATCAATCAATAAAAACTTAGTCTGTATATATACCACACTATGATATTGAGTCCGGAAAACCGAAGGCTAAGGAAGGACTCTTTGCGGCAAGAAGAACTTGTACTCTGAGGCTGCTCAGTGATGGGAATTTAACTGAGGGGCCTATGCAAGGTTTTATAGTACCCACTTTTTATGATCCACACATTGCATTGTGCTGCCATTTAGAGACATACACTCTTCTAAAATCACTCAATGACTAACTGGATAGTCCATGATAAGTAGATATTCCCTTCTGCCTTAACCTTTGTCCAGAAGATATATGGATGCCCCTAGCTGCTGCTATCACGCACCTGTCAGATTTATGAACTTGGTGATTATTGTTAGATTGATTTTGAATTAAATTATATATCCATGTACTCATTGCAGTATGTAGAGGCTTCACTTATATGGGAAAGAAATCTGTTTTCATATTATGCAAAATTGCATGTTAGTTGCAATAGTCATTCTGTGGTTTTATTGCAGTGTATGAGGAAACAGCTGGACTGATGGTAAATGATCCTGTTCTTCGAACACACAAGGTTAATATTGCACCATAAATTTTATTTTGAATTATTTTTTACTTCTATTATTAACTTAAAACTGCACCCTTTTCTCATTAACCGACCTTTACAGCCTCTGTCAGTTGAATTGGGTCCTGGAATTTTGGGGAATATATTTGATGGTATTCAGGTTGGTCAACTATTGCACCTTCAAATTATTGTAATTTAACAGTATAGCTGTAGGATTTTGTTTATTAGCCTGGTGTCTGAGTATTTTCTAATTGTTGTTCTTGCTTCTCTCTTGGGTTAATAATCAATGCAGAGGCCTCTCAAAACCATTGCAATAAAATCTGGTGATGTGTATATTCCTCGTGGTGTATCTGTCCCAGCACTTGACAAAGACACTCTTTGGGAATTTCAACCAAAGAAAATAGGTTTCTGAAAACCTCTTAATTTATGTTTATTTTTTAACATAAATATCTTTGTTAAGGTAGAATTGCACAACAGAGCGGCCGCACCTTACTGATTTATTATAAATCTTAATGGCAGGAGAGGGAGACCTTTTAACAGGAGGTGACTTATATGCGGTGAGTTTGCCAGTCATCCAGCCTCTAGAAATTTATAGTCACTTAATTAAATGCTACTGCTTAATTTGCAAGCTCTTCTTACTTTTGCATGAATGTTCCCTGCAGACTGTGTTTGAGAACAGTTTAATGCAACATCATGTTGCTCTTCCTCCTGACGCTATGGGGAAGATAACCTACGTAGCACCTCCCGGTCAATATTCATTGAAGGTTTGTATCAATCCTGGTGGAGCACATGTTTTATCCAACCATATACATATTCGTGAGATCATATCAAAGTTCTATCACATTGAATTTTTTCACTAATGCAGGACACTGTTCTTGAGCTTGAGTTTCAAGGAGTGAAAAAACAATTTACCATGCTTCAGGTTAGCCTTTTAAATCATTGATACTTTTGCATGTGGTTGACTACTCTATATTTGTTTTTGAATGAGCAAGAAGCTCAATTTGACATGCCTACTTATTGCAGACATGGCCTGTGCGTACACCTAGGCCTGTAGCTTCAAAGCTTGCTGCTGATACTCCTCTCTTGACTGGACAGGTGAATACTTATAAATAGGATATTTCTCTAACTAATATGTTTTCAGAGTCCCCCCACCCCTCTAAATTCATGTCAATCTAGAGTGTTGCACAATCTGATTATCTTCTTCCATTCAGCGTGTTCTTGATGCTCTATTCCCCTCTGTGCTGGGTGGTACTTGTGCCATTCCTGGTGCATTTGGCTGTGGAAAAACTGTCATTAGTCAGGCACTCTCCAAGGTGAACTTCATTGACTAGCATTACTTTCTTCTCTTATTGGTAATTTTGTTGCAAATGTTTTAATCAAGTTCTGAAACTTCTAATCCGGCTCCCCCCCCCCCAAATGCAGTATTCTAATTCGGATACTGTAGTTTATGTTGGTTGTGGAGAAAGAGGAAACGAAATGGCTGAGGTATGAAATTTTGTTGCTTGTTTAGTCAGCTTAGAGTTATCAAAGTTTCTGATCTAGGTATTATCTGCAGGTGCTTATGGATTTCCCTCAATTGACAATGACCCTGCCTGATGGTAGGGAGGAATCTGTCATGAAACGTACTACACTTGTGGCCAACACCTCAAACATGCCTGTGGCTGCTCGTGAGGCTTCAATTTACACTGGTAACTATGTTTACACCAATTTCACCTTTCTGAGGGTTGATCCTCATAGCAAAAGCAATAGTTCACACTTCAGGAATTGAAATTGTTCTTACGTTTCCTATATCCCAACAATTGGACATAGTGTTTTTAGCAGAAATATATTTTTCTTGGGGGTGAGTGTTGCATTGTGCTACGTTATATGTTCTTAACTTTTGCTCGTTTCAGGAATCACTATTGCTGAATATTTTAGAGATATGGGCTACAATGTCAGTATGATGGCTGATTCAACCTCTCGTTGGGCAGAGGCGTTGCGTGAAATTTCCGGTCGATTGGTATGTATCACAAAAGTGCTTCGCCATGATTCAAATCAGTGGTTTATATGGTCCTACTTTTTTTGTTCCCTCCTTTTTATACTGTTTGATAGTGGCTGCTTGTATGCTAGCCTTTGTGTGCTATAGAGTATTGTCACAAATCATAGATATGCTGTTCTTACAAGTTACAGGAGATGTGCACGAGTATTGAAGCAATCTTTGAACTTTAGTCATCCCAAATTCCAGAGGACTGGATAAAATATTTAGAATATATATATATATATATATATATTATAGTCATGAAACAAAACACAGCTGCCCATACAATAATTGTTATTATTAGTAATGATTTTGGACCCCAAGAAGTATTGCCTTATGGTCTAGTTATCAGTGAGTTGGATAACAGAAAAACTGGTCACAAAACACAGCCGCCCATTACATATGTTTTCATTCATGCTCCTTGTTTATATATTTTTTGTTGGTTGTTTATATTTTTTGTTGATTGTTTGAAGATCTTTAATTATTTTATTACTGGCATGTATATTGGTTTCTTTTTGCAACTGTGAACAAGTAATGTATACATATGTTCTAAGTTGACATGCATGATTTCCTGTGTAGGCTGAGATGCCTGCAGACAGTGGATATCCTGCTTATTTGGCAGCACGTTTGGCATCCTTCTATGAGCGTGCTGGAAAAGTTAAATGTCTTGGTGGACCTGAAAGAACTGGAAGTGTCACTATTGTGGGTGCAGTTTCTCCTCCAGGAGGAGATTTCTCTGATCCTGTTACATCTGCAACTCTCAGTATTGTTCAGGTGAAGAAATTTGTCTTCAGATAATGAATTGCTAGTAACATTCCCTGTCAATGCAACATGCAGTATTATGTACTTTGTTTTCATATTTCAGGTTTTCTGGGGTCTAGACAAAAAATTGGCTCAGAGAAAACATTTTCCTTCTGTCAACTGGCTCATTTCTTACTCAAAGTATTCGGGGGTATGCTTTATTCATGGTTATATATAATGTGTTTTAGTGTTTCTCTCTGATTAAATGGATTTCTTTGTCAACATGCTGAAATTTGTTCTTTTTTCAGGCACTGGAATCATTCTATGAAAAGTTCGATTCAGATTTTATTGACATTAGGACAAAAGCTCGTGAAGTGCTTCAGAGAGAGGATGATTTGAATGAAATCGTGCAGGTACATGGTGCCTTTTAGTGCTAGTATCCTTCTTGTCAGGAGAGTGGGACAAAGTGAGTTCAGTAGTTGGGTGCCAAAGATGTTTCTGAAATTGTTGGCATGCACAAACATATAGTTGTATATATGATCAACGCAGGATTGTGTCTTTGATGGAGACAGGATTCTGAAGAAAATGTTAACTATACCTAGAACTCAACCGAGTGCATTATGATTTCTTTTCGGAATTTAAATTAGATGCTTGCCTTCTTGCAGCTTGTTGGAAAAGATGCTCTAGCTGAAACAGATAAAATTATTCTGGAAACTGCAAAACTCCTGAGGGAGGACTATCTTGCCCAGAATGCATTTACTCCGTTAGTGTTCACCAACTATTTTTAACTTAGTATCCACACAAATTTTTGAAATTTTAATAGTTACATTCTTGTTTCTTTGACAACAGGTATGACAAATTTTGCCCATTCTACAAGTCCGTTTGGATGATGCGCAACATTATTCATTTCTACAACTTGGCTAATCAGGTGAAGCATTATTTATATTGTTTCGTCTACTGTAAATTAGAGCCAAGATATGTAATTCACGAAAAGATGTACAAAGAAACAAAAAATTGCTTATTATTCCTATGGTATTATTTCTTATGTTTCCAAGCCAAGTGTCCAATGTATTGTGATTTATTATGTCCACGTTCATGATAGTTTACTTTGCATGAACTTGATTTGTGCCATTCGCAAATGATTTTTTAATGAGTTATCTCAAAGCTCAAAGCCAAAATTAGTGTCTAACTTGATGGTGGCCTCCAGAAGTGCCCAACTGATTATATCTTGATTTAAAATGTGATTTCATGTGCAGGCGGTGGAGCGAGGAGCTGGTATGGATGGACAGAAGATATCTTACACGCTTATCAAGCATCGTCTTGGAGATTTGTTCTACCGTTTGGTGTAAGTTAATTAAAATACAAGAAACCTGAATTTTGAACTGTCTGCTGGTAATTCCTAGTTAAGTTTGATATTAATATACCCTCACATATAATGATGCAGTTCTCAGAAGTTTGAGGATCCAGCAGAAGGAGAGGAAGCCCTGGTTGCAAAGTTTCAGAAACTTCACGACGATTTGACCGCTGGTTTCCGCAATCTGGAGGACGAAACTCGGTGATGAATACATCCAGTTTGTTGTAGATGATGCTGTTATTTATTATCCATTGGAGTTGGGAGTTGGTGGTCGTTCAGAAAGCAATGAGGCACGGTAGTGGTGGAAGTTTTTCCTTGAGATCGTGGTTGGGTTCATGCCCAGATATTCTGTGTAGCTTTTATTTATCTTCGTAGATGCCTCATGATTTTTGGTTAGTAATAAGAGGGCATCAATCGGGTATTTCCACTTTTATGTTTTATTTTGTTTGTCGTATGAATAAATTGTTGCAGTACGATTGGACATATTCCATCCCATTATTTATTATACAACAGACTGCGCTTGTATTGTATTATATTGCTGAACATCTACATCATCTTACTCTTCTTGAATCATATGTTGGCAACACAACAAATATGGTCAGAGGAATGCCCTCTTTTTACAACTCAGCACCTCAACATGAAACTATATTTCAGCATTTTACAGAGCCTTTCGTATTGAAGCAAAGTTAGGGAATCAACCACCAAAAAGATAACAAAAAATGATGAAAGAGAGGAGATGAGACACTCGTAAGTTTGGCATCTCAAGCATTATATATTGATTTCAGTAGATACTAAATCTTACAAGGTGAAAGTTCTAAACAAAACATCACTGTAAAACAATGGAGGAGAGGAGCGGAGACACGTTAGTTAAACAAGATTACAGAAAAAAAGAGAGAAGAGAAAATCGGTTTAAAGTGATGAAACAACGCATGTCTTAAAGTACAGATAGAACGCATGAACACAACACTAGTCATGGCCAAAGGAGATGCAGTTGACGATTTGCATATGCTATGCAATCTCATTACTTAGCCTGGGCCAACTTTAGGAATGTCATAATGCTCGCTCATATTTGCAAGATACTGATTAAAATCCTCAATACGGTCACGGTGTGATTTATTAGATGTCTTCGCCAGCTTATGTGAGTCAATTCTCTCCCTTTGTTCCATGTAGCGTCTCTCTGCTGGGGTGAGATTATCGTCCCAATTAGCAGATCTCTCATCTCCAGTGGATTTATTAGCATCACCCGTCTCTTCCTTGTCCAAATCAGTTGACAGCTCTGCACCCGCGCCTATTCCAGAGTATAAAACTATGTAAAATACAGGATAAAAACCAAGTAAATGAGATAAATTAAGAATAGTGCAGAGCATCCGACTATTTGCAGTTATGTGGCACACACACAACCACAGAAAGGCTTCAAAGCAATTTGGTACTTGCTTCTTGCTAAAATTATACATACATACAAGTAACAGGGCACAAAAACGTAACATGCTATCATACAAAGACATTAATAAAACTTACAGTTAAAAAAATCAGTACAAATGTTCAATGCCAAGTTGTCAGCCCATTAAGTCATTCCATAGCTAATAACAACTACAAGAGAACTAGACCAATTTACATAACTTGAGCGCATAAATCATGTAACGTTTTATAGCGGTGAATCACATGAGCCTCCATCGTTACAACAATAATGCACGAAGAAGGATAAGTAAATTGGCCGTAAAAGAAAAGGCATGAAGCATATTAGAGGGGATAACAACAAATTTGCAGAACAGAGAAAACTCACTTTCCACAGCTTGAGAAATTTCCTCATACTGCTTTTTGTGCTTCTTCTTTTTCTTCACTCCACCAGCCTTCACATCCAAAGCTTTACCCTTAAGCTTCAGCTTCCCTCCAACCACATTCTCATACTCAGACATCTCTCAATTTCTCTTTACTGCCAATAAAATAACAACTTCAAAATATAGAACCAGTGGCAACAAATAAACCAATAATCTGCCATACTTTATCCATTCACGATTAGATAAAAAATTAGGATAATGAATCAACTCAGCTGAAATCAAACGGCCTGTGAATTGTAGGTGGATTATTTCCTATGACTTCACTGATCAACCCTTACACACACAATCTTTTCCCCTTTTGGGTGATTTATTTGAAAAGAATTGGGAGAAGAAACCCTAAGTAATAGGCCTCGAGGAGATCAAATTCAAGAAAACAGTTTCGAATCCAAGAATTATCGGAGGAACCGATTTGCGCGAAATTCAAAAGCCCAGAACAAGAATTATAACAAGCATATACGAAATGATGAAAGTAGCTTAAATTTTGAACAAGATAGCAGGAGCGGGAGAGCTTACCTGAGCACGAATTATGAATCTGAAATCAGGATGATTCTAATTTCTAGGTTTGTAGTAGTAGTTCAATAATTTAAAAGGGGGTTTTCATTTAAGTCCCTCGTTTTTGTGATCCTTGCCGGTTGACCCCCTCAACTTCTGGTATGGGCATATATGTAGATTGTGGGATCCATTCCTCATTTCCTTTGGATTAAAAAGTCGTTTAAATCAATGTTTTTAAACTCGGATCGGATATCGAATCGGTCAATTTACTGGGTCACTGGGTTACTGGTTTAACCAGTTGAACCGTTTTAAAAAAATCGGATGATCCGTTATATGATATTTATTTATATTTTATCTATGTATAGTTTAAAATATAAAATAAAATAAATAAAATTGTATCATGATAAATATATTAAATTAAGTTTAAAAAATGCACTTAATTTATATCAATGCTAAGTAAATAAAGTATTTATGAATATTTTTTCATGAGTTAAACAATTAAAAATATAGTAATTATTAAATTAAAATAAACATATAACATCAAAATATTAGATTATGAGAAGATATATAATTAAATGTCAAAAAATTAAATATTAACTTTATTTATAAAGAATATTGTATAATTTATAACAACTAAAACACTGCTCATTTTTATTTATAATTCACTATTTTAGATTTTATTTCTTCTCTCCATTTATTTTAACTAAAATGATAAATTAGATGTATTTTAAACATATATATATATATTAATTATATATACAAACAATTGAATTTAATTAAAATGAAGCTTAGTTATTTTCAAGTTGTGTGTGTGTGTGTGTATATATATATTTTTAATATCCAAAAAATAATAAAAACATGTATTAGCACAATTGGTTAAGTCCATAATAAAAAAAATTATATATTTTTTAGAGACTATAAGTTCGAATCCTCCTTACGGATAAAAGAATTAAATATGGACCGGTTTGATTGGTTTTCACTAGATTTAAGAGGTTCGATCGGTTTTTAATTGGTTCGCTACGGGTCATTTTCAACCCGGAAATCACATATAACCAGACCGGACACATGACCGGTTCGCGGTTAAACCGATCGGACTGATCGGTCCGGTCCGGATTTAAAAACACTGGTTTAAATTTTAATTTCGAGTACTACCAAGTGCTGGTGTCGATTTGTGACAACTCTGTGTTGGCATTGTTGGGGATATTTGATGAATTTGATATATATATATATATATATATATATATATATATATATATATATATATTTTGAGGAAATGATGAATTGGAATGTTATGTGAACAAGAAAAAGAAAAAATATGTAAACTAACAAATTCAAATATTCAAGTGACTCAAGTAAATTCAATTATATTTAATTTATGTATAATAATTGACTTTTATTTAGTTTAGTTAAATTTTAGGGATAAATTTTATTAAATTCCCATATTTATTTTTACATTATACACTCAACCTTTTATTTTGCATTGAATTCAACATTTGAAATCTCATTCGTGAAAAAATTTCACTTGCAATTAATACTGAGGTTTGAGAAAAATTGGTTGATAACATAAAAAATGATTTGGCCAATTAAAAAAATAGATGCTATAGATAAAATATATAGTAATAAAAAAGTAGATTCTTAATAAATGATAATTGGAATGGGATTAGAGAGTAGATAATAAAGGTGAAAGGTGGGTAAAAGAATGAAAAGAGACGGCGTGAAGGAAATAAATGTAGGCTTCGGCGTTGACGTCGCCGCCCGCTGCCGACCGCCTCCGCCTCCGGTTTTCCCGTCAAAAAAAGAATAAATTTAGAGCACCTTATACGGCGTCGTACCATGGGGTCCCCATTCTCTTTCACAACATACCCCCAATTTCGCCGGTCAACCTAACTAAACCCTAATTCCCCTTTCTCTCTCTCCCTCCCCCTCCTCCCCTCTCTCTCTCTACAGATCCGAATTCAATCTACCCAGATCTAGTTGATCCATGGAAGACGACGACGAAATCCAGTCCCACCCTTCTCCCGCTCCCAACGGGAGGATCGCCGTGACCGTCGCCGCGGCCCCACCTTCTTCCAACTCCCTAACCCTAGCTCTCCCTATCCAGAACCAGAAAACCCCCGGCTCCGGCGGCGGCCGAGAGGATTGCTGGAGCGAAGGCGCCACGGCAGTCCTAATCGACGCATGGGGCGAAAGGTATCTGGAGCTCAGCCGTGGGAATCTGAAGCAGAAGCACTGGAAAGATGTCGCCGACATCGTTAGCAGCCGAGAGGATTACGGTAAAACCCCCAAAACTGATATCCAGTGCAAGAATCGGATTGATACTGTGAAGAAGAAGTACAAGGTCGAGAAGGCCAAGATCGCCTCCGGCGCCGGTCCGAGCAAGTGGCGATTTTTCGACAAGCTGGATGAATTGATCGGCCCCACGGCGAAGATGAGCTCCGCTACACCGCCTCCGGATGCTAATAATAACAGTAATAATATATATCAAAGAGTTCCGATGGGAATCCCTGTTGGGGTTCGGTCGCAGAAGAGCAGCCGCAAAAGGCCGCCGGTGGAGTCGGAAGATGAGTCTGAGCAGGAGAATTCGGCGGATTCGTCTGATGGTTTGCCTCCTGAGAGCTACAAGAGGCCGATGATGCAGAGAATGGTGAATAATGTTGGTGCAGTGAGGGGTGGAATGATGAATAAGAAGAGTGATGGGGGTGGAAATAGTTCAATGAGGGAGCTGACTCGGGCGATCTTGAAATTCGGGGAGGCATACGAGCAAGCTGAGACAGCAAAGCTGCAGCAGTTGGTGGAGATGGAAAAGCAGAGGATGAAGTTTGCCAAGGAGTTGGAGTTGCAGAGGATGCAGTATTTCATGAAAACGCAGATGGAGCTCTCGCAGTTGAAGAATAGCAATAGCAATAGCAATAATAGGCGGCCGGGGCTGGGGAATAACAATAACCACCATGGCCATGGGAGTGGCAATAACAACGACGATGCCAACAATAATCACAACAACAGTGATAGCAGTACGTAATTGATAATATATTTATTAATGTGAGTAGAAGAGCTAGTAGCTAGGTTGTATTTGTACAATTATAATTCCATCCGAATTATTGGTATCTGAATATTCATCTTCATCTTCATCTCTCAGGTTGAGTTACAATATTTCCTTTGTGTGTAATAGTAATAGTAATACTAATACTACATCTACCGTTGTGAAATGTCAAGCCTGTTTACATCTCTAAAGCTCTATAGTTGATTTGGTTTAGTTACTTAGTTGTGATATTTGATGCTTTGATTTCTTAATCAGTAATCAATCTATGTGAATATATTCATTCTGCTCTGTTCCAGGGCTACTTCTGTTATCAGCAATTACTAATCAATCTAGCTATTCCTTTGCTGATTAATTCTGCTGAATGGAACTTCTTGTTGTTGGCTTATAAAATTAAGAATGTGTTATATATCTGCACTTATATAGTGTGCTTGGAATCATATAGATGAGAATGGGACTAGCTAATGAATCAATTCAATTCTGTTTGCAAGGCTGAATTGCAGTTGATATCATTAATTAATTCCTTGGTAACTGATCTTATATATTAAAAAAAAACATTGCAGGAAAGGGTATCGATCATGTGAGACTAACGAATTAATCTATCTGCAGAAGATTGATACAATATATAAGGATGATGTTGTTTCATTGTTCAATTAATTAAATATCTAGTTCATTGTGGTTGGTATTGATAATTGGTATGTATAATAAAGAATTAAAAATATACTACTACTTATCGAATTTGAATAAATAAATATATAAAGAAAAAATGATGCAGTGAGATATATCCCTTGCTCATTCTAAGATTTGTCCATTGCCAGGAGGTATGAAGAAAATGTCACCCCACTTGTTGGTAGACCCCTCCTGCAAATAATTAACATGTAACATATAGGTACATTAATTGGTTGTTGGACATATATATATATTTGAATATATTTATATATGAAGGCCATGCAGGAGAGAAAACTGAAAACAACCCAGATACAGACAAATAGAGAGAGAGAGCTAGCGGAATATATATTCTTACCTTCATTTCCTCAATTATATGTTCAAGAGCGGTTACCTATAAATATAATACAATACAAATATTAATTAATTTTATAAGGCAAGCAATGCATGCGCAATAATATGTGTGTATATATATATATATACACCAAATTAGAGATCGATGATATATATATCCTAGCTAGCTCTCTATTTATTACAAATATGTAACAACAATATTAATATTTAATTTGCATGCATATATATCCAATATAATTTAATAGAATAGAACTAGGTAGGTACCTGCAGTATCTGTGTTTTAGTGTGTTTTAATTCTTTAACTTGACGTAGAGCCTTCGTAATGTCAGGCTGATAAGATAGACGCGACATATAGGAAATTAATCCCATGAATTAATACAAGATTTATATAGTTTATGAATGTAATTAGTACCTTGTTAAAGAAGGCTGGACAATAAGAATTTGGGTGACCCGTAAAGCATCTGACTGGAAAATGGGAACACCGTACGTGGAAGAAGCTCTGATCAACAACATGTTTTGTTTTTGTTTGTGTTTGTGTTTGTATTATTAATTTGGTGTTGTAGGGCTAAGGCGTTTTGGATTTGAGACATATCAGCTGGCACTATCCGAATAGATGATGAACTAACAGCATCACTCACTCGATCTTAATGATATCATCATCAACTATATATCTCTGAAAGTGAAACACTAGTAATTAACTGCAGGGTGATCATTATTTCTTAGGCATTTGGAATAGGCGTCGGCGTATGCCTTGTTCAAGAAGTAGAGTACAGTCGTGCTTTCGTTCATACTCGAAAGCACTCCCCAATCTATAAACCGGGACATCATCCAGCCGCCGTTTTATTTCTTCAACGGAAAGAGATGATGCTGCAGCTGCAGGTTTTCCAGATTCAACTAATTGCAACTGATCTAGATTATAATTAATGCTTGCCCACAACAATGGACGAGAAGAAGAAGAAGAAGCTGAATATTTCGTCTTGACGACGTTAATAAAGAATTTAGTCACAAGATCATGAATAATATTCCCATTCCCTCCTTCTCCTCCTCGATTCTGCATGGCATGGATTCATGTATATATAATTTCAACAAATTAATAAGCAAACTAAACATTAATTATTAAATAATACTAGACTAAACAATAATAACTATACTATACATGAATGATATATAAATTAATTAGCAGATTGAGAATTGAATGAATATTAATATTGAAATTAATTAATTACCTGCAGAAGATCATCAATTGGGGATTTATTAATATTTGCCAAGTAGATATAATTAATTAATCCCCCTCCTCCTCCTAATTGGATGAGGATGTTGTTGTTGGCGTTTCACAACAATTAACTTCATCATCATCATGTTGTTCTGAATTAATATTTGTTAATTTGGCAGCTGGAGAATTAAAAGGATTATGGGTGTGAATCAGGGTTTGGATTATTTTCTCCATTATCTTATCAACATTCATTATGGATCGACGATCAATTTTGATGGACGAAACAACTTATAATTAGCTATAACTTAGCTAAACTATTGGGAGCGAGGGTGGCCAGGTGTGTGCGTTTTCAATTTCTTCGATTCGATCTACTATATATATACATAAATTATAACTAGCTAGGGTTAGGGTTAGGGTTGGGGTTTGGCTAGTGTGTGCTGTGCGCGTTATTATATATTATATGGAAATACGAGGTATGTATATATAGAAAATAAAAATTGGGGTTAATTACTGGGATACATATATATATAGTATAGGTAGAATATATTGATGATGAATTGGTCATTATATATATGATGATCAAATGGGTTGAACAGGAAAATAAATATTATTAATGTTGTTGGATTTTGGGGTAGTAGCAGAAGATGCAGATCATCGATATGGGAATGTCGTGGATACAAATATTTGGATGATGATGGGAAGATGGAGATTGCAGAAATCATCCATGTTTACAGAATGTCCAATAGCTCTGGGTCTTACTCATGGGTTTGATTCCAGTCAGTTATATTTCTTGAATTATCAACTTAAGCTCCTCATTAATACTTGAAAACACACGGCTCCTCTTCGGCCCCCTAAGTTTTTGTCTCTCAAACTCCACTTGCAGATGTACGTAGTATGTACATCTATAACAACATATATATACCTACCCACCTAGTTTCTTTCAATCACCATTGATTATATATATTAATTTCCTGCAGATTTTTTATTATGATCATCACCTCTATAATGAGCGTCGTCGTATTAGATTGGTGCCAGAGGTGTCCCAGTATAAAAACGCCATAGATATACTGCAGGTACTACTGGATTATGGATATGCCTATATGTGCAATTAATTATTCATGCATGTTGATCTTTTATTTTTAGATACATATATAATTTTAATTAATTTCTACTGTCGGGAATTAAATTTTCTTAATTATGTATATGTATAGTATATATTCTCTATATGCAGGAAAGAAATAAAAAGACTATAGTACTAGTACTGTGGGTCAGAAAATTTCGGGTGTTCCAATTTTCCAGGTTAATTATATATTATTAATTCGGTTCTTATATATATATATATATATATAGAGAGAGAGAGATGGGATCATGTGAGAACTACACCACCCTGTGAGAACTGAGAACCAATTTTAGCCACAGATCTCGCCTATTTGGACGGGCAAGATCTGTTCCAAACTTTAAAAAAACGCGGTGGCATTACTGTAATAATACAGACTTTTTAATGAAGCAAGAGTATTTTCGTAATTTAGGAATTCTATTATTTTTGGCATGAAATATCTTTCTCGTCTGTAATCGAAATATCTTTTCTTCTACATATCGATTTCCTTTATGTTTATATAATCGAAATTTCAGTCGATTCTCTTCGATTTTTATTCATCTCAATCGATGTTCACGTGATTTTTTGCCTGGAGTTTCTGTTGTTCGCTGTTATTCGATGAAGATGTCAGGTAAAAATATTTTTTGGTGTATTTTGCTGCGATTTTTTATCCGTTTTTGTTTTAGATTTGTTCGATAAGATTGATGACGCTGAGATTTTTTCACGTGATTCTCTTCGATTTCTCTTTGATTTCGTTGTGTTTATGTAATCCATATTCCAGTCGATTCATCTTAATCATCATTCACGAGAGTTCCCCTAGAGTTTTAGTTATTCGTTGTTCTTGGATGATGAAGCCGGGTAAAAATATTTTTGTTGTACTTTTCCTGTGATTTTCTTCGATTTTGTTGTGTTTTATGTTGATTAAGCTGATTAAGTTGAACTTTTATTTTTGAGGATCAACATGTATTTTTAGCACTGGTGTAATTAGTTTTAGCACTGTCTGTAACCTATTTTAGCACCACTGTGAACAATTTTAGCATTATTAAGCATTAACGTGATTAGTTGTGAACATGGATTACATCACACGATAAAAGGTTAGTTGTCCAGGACGACGCAGGTTAGTGCTGGCGTCCGCATCAACGACATAGGTCTTATTCCTCATTCCTTCTCTGCAGATTACCATCTCGTTGTCGCCTTGATCGATGGAGCGATAAATCGTATCAAGCAGGCTCAAAGAAAATGATGAATGGTTCGAATTCGAGGAGGCAAAATGCGAGATTTCACTCTCCCTTCTGTATCTACACCTCTCCACTGGTAGTTTATATTTTAGCACCGATAGTTTATATTTGAGCACTTTCATTTTCTTTTTTAGCACTATTAGTTTATTTTTTGAATATTTTGGTAGGTGATAGTATTAGCATTTATAGTTTGTTATTTACGATAAGTATTTAAATCCCACTGAATTCGAGAAAGAATATTGTAAATACATATGAATGGGTATATGAGAAGCAAAAGAGCAAAGAAGAGCGGGAGATGCATTGTAGCTAGTCAGAGTTGAATTCGAACAACTCAATTTGGTGAGATTTGAATTTCCAATGGGTTGAGTACAAGGCCACGGCGGCGAGCACCGGAAGAGGCGGCATCTAACTCATGATCATGACTTGTGTTTCTCTAGAGAAGCTTGGGCAATGAGCAGCACGCAGACGAACTACTTCTACTTGTTGCACACATATTCAATGAGATATCATCCAAAGCCTCTTCTAAACCACGAACGCGTGCCTCCACTGACTCAATGTCGTTTTCAGAGCTCCCAATAAACCTCTGCATGCGCCCATTATAATTACTCATATACAATTCATTAATTAATAATGTATATATGCTAGCTAGCTTAATTACCTGAAGAACGTGTAACAAATTTGACTGCTAAAGAATTGTCATGCTAAACAAGGATCATGTTAGTGCTAAAATAAGTGATGATAGTGCTAAAATAAGTCATGACAGTGCTAAAATAGAGAATGTGAATGCTAAAGCCCTAAATTAAAAAATATACGCGTTAATCACACATACAATGTTAAACTCTAAACTACAACGCTAAAAACGGAAGATCATGAAGCATAAAAAGATGCCGATGATATTTTTTTATTGTAATGCTAAACAATTATAATGATAAACAAGGGTCATGTTAATGCTAAAATAAGCGATGATAGTGCTAAAATAGGGAATGATAGTGCTAAAACTAAATAGGCAATTAAGCACATTTATATAGTCTTTGTTTCGATCATATATTCAATTATACTAGTGGACATCACACGTAAAATAAAAATTATTTAAAGGAATAAATCTTTCTTCATGTCGTAAAATGATAATAAAAAACATATCAAAACGAAATGAATAAATCACTCTTTGAATTGTATGAGAAACACACATGAACTCATCCTATATTTTATATAGTATTTCATCTATTAAACTTACCACGTATATATTAGAAATATATATGTTGATTTGAAAAATAAAAATATTATTTGTAGTGGACAAATTCAACTCGGATGAGTTGCTATTTGAGGAAAGTGTGTTGATACCGTCAAAATGGAAATTATTTTTGAATATTGGACATATCTTTTGAAAGAAAGTGTGTTGATCCCAACCATCAAGTTTGAAATTTCGCGGAGACTTCACTCCAGCAAGCATCGATTCAGCCTGGTGATTGAGACAATTATTTTTCATAATCGAGCTTTTGTGTTCTTGTTACTTGTCTTGGGTGGAATTTTATTTTTATTTCGCATGATTTAGTTTTGATTTTCAATTATATTTTAAGATTGATGGCTAAAAAAGGCCATGACAGTGCTAAAATAGAAAATGACAGTGCTAAAACCCTAAAAGAGCCATGCTAAAATAAGTCATGACAATGCTAAAATAGAAAATGTCAGTGCTAAAATCCTAAAAGAGGCATGCTAAAAAAGGTCATGACGGTGCTAAAATAG
Organism: Perilla frutescens; assembly: GCA_026008535.1. Classification (NCBI taxonomy): domain Eukaryota; kingdom Viridiplantae; phylum Streptophyta; class Magnoliopsida; order Lamiales; family Lamiaceae; genus Perilla; species Perilla frutescens. Next base: position 51,504,701 of record BRKX01000002.1, read on the forward strand.
AAAATGACAGTGCTAACACCCTGAAAGAGTCATGCTAAAATAAGTCATGACAATGCTAAAAAAGGTCATGACAGTGCTAAAAAAGGCTATGATAATGCTAATTATCAAGTATCTGGACACATTGCATAATGTGTTAGTACATACATACTCTAAAATATTTTGAAACAACTTTTATTATCATTTTGTTGCAATTATATTTTACTTTTAATTTTAATGCGTGAAAATGCTTGGGGAAATTATATTTGAACTAAAAAAAGCCAAATATAGCTATCAATTAGTATAGTGACACATAACATAAGATGAATACCTATTAAACTTAAGTATGCATAATTTTACATGCCCGATATTCAAAATGTAGAATCTCAAAATTCTTGAATTATTAATAAAAATGTACAGTAATCTTTAAAATATAATTATGTAGGCCTTTCGAGTGCTATATGTTGTCAAAACACACTAATTATGTTCCACATTCTAAAAAAAATAAACTAACATTTTTAAAAAGTATTAATTAGTTAAATTGAAAGAATAAAGTAGAAGTCGGGATTGTGAATCAATTACTTTAATCACAGTTCATGGTTTTTTACAATGTCGATGACATTTTTTTATGCTAATGCTAAAAAAAAGTCATGCTAAAATAAGTCATGACAATGTTAAAAAAGGATATGACAGTGCTAAAATAGGAAATGACAGAGCTAAAATTGGAATGATCGATTGCAACATCAACACCGCCACCACCTTCAACTGTCTTCTTCTCTTCTTACATTATTTATCTTCATCTTCTGACAATGATCAAACATCCCAACATTAGACTCTCCTCATCTTGTTAGAGCAATCATGCTCTTTGCCACTCCCAGAAACAGCATACAGAAACCTCACAACAGAAATACATTAGGGCAAAAAGGCAAAAGCTAAACATGAAACGAATGGCGAAAATGTGAAGCTATTTGCATACTCCTAATAGCAGCAAATACAACAACAATGAAAAAGGGCAAAAAATGACAAAATGCACAACGATCAAAACACAAATCCACACATGCAACCATGAAACATGCAGAAATACCTAACGAAGAGGAAGTTTTTTGCAAAATCGCTCCGAAGAATTAAAAAGGAATTCAAGAGTACTGCAAAAAGCTGCATCAGCGCAACGAGCATTATTTCCAGAAATCAAACTATAATGCCAAAGAACATAATCTGAATTCTAAAATATGAGATGACATTGCTAAAACTTTAAAGTAAAGTGCTAAAAAACAGAATCTGAATGCGAAAATATAAGACGACATTGCTAAAACTCCAATATGTACTTGTAAAACCAAGAAAATTTTGCAGTTGAATCACAAATGCGACAAAAGTTTTATGTTTATAAAAAAGAAGCAAAATATGAAAGTACTAAATCAATTACAATGTCAAAGAACATAATCTGAATGCTAAAATATGTTATGACACTTCTAAAACTCTAATATGAATTCTAAAATATGAGATGACAGTTCTAAAACTCTAAACTAGAGTGCTAAAAAACAGAATTTGAATGCTAAAATATAAGATGACAGTGCTAAAACTCCAATCTATACTTGTAAAACTAAGAAAATTGAGCAGTTGAATCACACATGGGACAAAAGTTTTATGTTTATAAAAAAGAAGCAAAATATGAAAGTCCTAAATTAACTACAATGTCAAAGAACATAATCTGAATGCTAAAATATGTTATGACAGTTCTAAAACTCTAAACTAGAGTGCTAAAAACAATGGAGGTTTTATGTTTACAAAAAAGAAACAAAAGATGAAACTCCTAAATCAATTACAATGATAAAGAACATAATGTGAATGTTAAAATATGAGATTACAGTGCTAAAACTCTAAACTAGAGAGCTAAAAGCAAGAGAACATTGTTTCATGCTAATGCTGAAGTAGGTGCTATGCTAAAATAAGTCACGAGAGTGCTAAAAAATGAAACTCCTAAATCAAATTATAATGCCAAAGAACATAATCTAAATGCTAAAATATGAATGACAATTCTAAAACTATATTCATAGTGTTTTTTGACAATGCCGCTGAAATTATTTTGTTGTAAATGCTAAAAGTTTGTAATGCTAAAAAAGGGTCATGTTAGTGCTAAAATTAGAAATGACAGTGCTAAAATAGGGGAATGAGAATGCTAAAACCCTAAATTCAAAAACATACAATTATATGTTGCAAACATAATTAGGTTTAACATGTTTATACAAGTTTTTCATCATTAACAGAACAAAATTAAACGGAAAAATTATCATGCAATAAAAATAACAGAACAATTTTTCCGTCATTATGTTTTGTATGTGTACGGGTGAAGTACCTTTATGCTAAAAAAATGAAAGAAATTACAAAATCATCATAATATAATGCGAAATTTATTTTTATAAACTCAAAGTAATATATAACAGAATTTGAAAAAATAAGACAGAACGATATGTTACCTTGAGGATTCATGATTTTAGTTCGAAACTTTAATGTTCTTCGGTGGTTTTGGGATGATTTGAATGGTTGAATTCGATGATTTTTTGCCGGTTTCGCGTTAGAAAGCTCAAGTAGTTATGGTGAGAAGAAAGGTTTTTGTCTGTAAACGTTTGAAAATCCGTATAGTTTCAAACTTCCGATTTTACCCTCTCTAAGTTTCAGGGGCACTGAATTTCAAAAATATTACAATAATGCCACCGCCTTTTTTTAATTTTAGAACAAATCTTGGTCGTCCAAATCAGATCAATTTGTGGCTGAGATTGGTTCTCGGTTCTCACCTAGGGTGTGGTTCCTTCTGGAACCCACCCATATATATATATATATATATATATATATAGTATTCCATCACCACTACTACTCATACTCCTACTTAATTAGTTTAGCACTGCCCTTGCCATCTGTACGTACATTTTAGTTAGTTATTAATGAGTTCAATATCAAGTAATTTTAAGGATTAATTGTCTCAAAAAAATTTGCTCAAATCTTCACGTTACAACTCTTGAAGATATGATTCTTGGAATGCACGTGCGGATTGAAAACCTAGCTAGCTAATTACACTAACTAATCATTATATATATATATATGTGTGTGTGTGTGTGTGGGGGTGTGGGTTAAAATGAGAACCACCCCCTTGTGTAAGAACTAGGAACAAATATTAACCACTGATCCAGCAATTTTTAATGGTCAAGATTAGATGGATATTTAGGGGCCTAAATGCAATATTTTTATAGGTTATTTTTAATTTAGATTTGATAGGGTTAAAACAGTAAAAAATATATCCCCATAATTATACGTTCCTAATAGCTAGGAGTAGTACTTTGTGAACATGGAAACTCTTGAAAATCAACCAAAAAACACGCCACCATCAAATCCTTCCATTTATTTCTCTTGAAAAAGCAGAAAAAAGAAGAAGATTTGAGCAAATTTTTTTGAGAAAACACGACCGCAGCCGCAATGCCCACCGAAACCCGTGAAAAACGAGCGCAGCCGCAACGGCCACCGAACCCACGACAACCCATCTCACCGGCGGTGTCTATTGTCTGATTTCACGGGAGTATCACTCAGGCAAGTGTTTTAATCGGGAGTTTCTCGAATCGATTTGAATAGACGTTCCAATGGCCGGCGGCAGTAAAAGAACTCATGTAAAAGGTATGTGTGTTGATATATTGGCTATATGGGTTTATGATTCTGCCATATATGAAGTTTGCATTTGATTTGAAGTTGATGTCTTGTTGAGTGACGAAACTAGGGTTCCATGAATTTTGGCAATTGTTTTTTGCAAATTTTTGTATGAGATTTTGCAAATTTTCCAGCAACATATTAATGTGATTGTTGAACAAATATGTATGTAATGTTGTGCAAATATATGTTCAATATTTCGCTAATATTGTGGGTATTAAGTTGTTGAAAGTATTAAATTGTTAGAAGACATAATTTTATTCCTAAAATCTATCGCCTATGTTAGATTTGCGATGTTTAAAAAAATCGCGAAATGTACCAAAAATTTGTGTGTATTTATCAGATTGTCGTATGTGGGTTGACATATTTTTCAGCAACACATGTGTGATTTTTTATCGAATATGTATGTAATTTTTAGCGATTTTTTGTTGAATAATTAGCAAATATTTTAGTTATTGAGGTGTGGGAAAATTAAAATCTTGAGAAGCATATAATTTTATTCATATAATTTGGCCCCTATGAATTCATATTTTTAATTTTTAAATGAATATCCAAGTCAGCAAATTTTTTTTGTGCGTTTATCAAATTATTGAATGCCTGTTGGCAGATTTTCACAACAACAAATATACGTGTAATTATTTAGCAAATGTTTATGTAATATATAGAAAACGTATGTTTAATAATTAGCAAATATTGAATGAATTAAAAAAGTATACAAACTGATATTTATTTATGTATGTTAGCGAATATGTGAGTGTTTTTAGCAAAATGGTTTATGCGTGTTAGCTAATATTCAAGCAAACTAAGTATGTAGATATTTCGCAAATATTTATGTTATTTTTAGCACACATATATCAGAAAAATAGCTATTATTTATACATCAATATATGTATATATATATATATTAATGTGACTGTTTAGAAAAGATTTATATAAATATTAGGAAATGTATGTTTAATAATTAGCATATATTGAATGAATAAATAGTATATTAGCTGATATTAATTTATGTATGATAGCAAATTTTTGAGTTTGTTTAGCAAAATCCGATATGCATATTAGCTAATTTTTAAGGAACATAAATGCGTATGCATTTAGCTAAAATTTATGTGATTGTTATCTAATCTATAGTTGAAATTTAGCAAATCTATGTTTAATAATTAGCAGATATTGAATTGTTTAACAAATATTTATATAAAATTTAGCAAATGTATGTTTAGAGAATATGTGAGTGTTTTTAGCAAAACGATTTATGTGTGTTACCTAATAATATTCAAGCAAACTAATTGTATAGTTATTTAGAAAATGCTTATGTGATTGTTAGCACACATATATTAGAATATTACCTATTATTTACACAATAACAAATAAATGTGTGATTGATTAGCAAATATTTATATAATATTTAGCAAATGTATGTTTAATAATTAACATATTTTAAATGAATAAATAGTATGTTAGTTGATATTGATTTATGTATGTTAGCAAATTTTAAGTGTGTTTAGCAAAATTTTGTATACGTGTTAGCTAATTTTCAAGCAACATAAAGGTGTATGCATTTAGCAAAAGTTTATGTGATTGTTATCTAATATATGGTTGATATGTAGCATAACATAGGCATGTCTTTATATTTCCACTGAAACTTCCTAACTTGCCTCTAATTTAATAAATGTGTGATTGGTTAGCAAATATTTATATAATATTTAGCAAATGTATGTTTAATAATATATTGAATGAATAAATAGTATGCTAGCTGATATTAATTTATGTATGTTAGGAATATGAAAACATACAGAGGAGGAAGTTTGAGGCAATGGAAATCCAGCCTCATGGACAACAATGAGAAGCAGATGCGGTACCTTAGGGTGAAGCTAGAAGTAACATACACAAGGATCGTATAAATGAACAATCGAGCCTCCATTATAGAATGTCATGCGAAGATGGACCACATGATATTGACGCAATTATTATGAGAGATTCCAACACTGAATAAAGCATACATTGTTTGATTTTATTTACAACATACACTTGTAATGATTATTTTTAACATTGACTGTGATTCTTGAACAACATTCATAGTTAACAATTTTACTTTGTTTCTTATGATCTAATATGATAAATAAGAGTTTTTTTTGCTATGTTTATAATATAATATTGCTGGTTTTTGTGATAAGTTGTTGCTAATACGTGAACAAATATTTTTTTAAGCAGCCGTACAACTATTTGCAATAACATTTATAATAATTTCCTAATAATCGTACACACGAATATAATGTGCAATTAGCTAAAATGCATATGAAATCTTGCTATTAATTATACAAATATTTGCTACAGTTCATACAGTAGCAATATGACAATCCTACAAAAATTGCTTAAATGCATACTGTATTATTTTCCGATCTTTCCTTCAGCATATGCTAATACTAAAACATATTTTTACTAACAATTAAATAAATATATGCTAACATACCTACGTGTACAAATATTTCCACAATCCTATATTGTACATTAACTAATAAGGAAAACTCACTACTTCACTGACGAAAAATGTTGTGATTTTTTTTGAATTGACAATTGTATTCGAACAGTCTAACCACAGTAATAAATTGTTATAAAAAAGATGTGTAATAGTTATTATTAAATTGTTAGCAAACGTATGTTTAATAATTATTAGTAAATTGTTAACAAATATATGTCTCATAATTAGCTAAAATGAATATAACATTTTGGTAGTAAGTATACAAGCATCTGCTAAAATTCATCCAGGAATTATATAAAAATCCTACAAAAATTGCTAAAGTGCATACTGTATTTTTCCCAATCTTTCCTTCAAATATTTGTAAATAATCAAACTTATGCGTGCTAAAATGTATACAAATATGTGCTAACATACATACGCATACAAAATTATGCTAATAACATTCAAATATTTGCTGAGTTGGCGTATGTATTAGCTAATACAATCCCTATAATGAGGATTTCAATTGCATCATAATCAGATTACTTAGACTTTCAACAGTATTAGTAAATTTCCATTGAACAAACAAAAATTTTGTGTTCATAAAAAAGATACCATCTAAATACAAAAAAAATGACATATAATAATTCAACATAAAATGAACAAAAAAAAAACAAACTTAGGCATCCGAACAATTCATAGCATCTGGACAATTTCTAGCATCGTGATTTGTTTTTTTCCCGCACTTGCTACAATTTCTAAGAGGCTTATTGGCAACACGAACAGTCTGCACCTTTCTTGATTTCACATCACTTCCACTTCCTTTAGTTGATTTCACATCACTTCCAACAAATGGCTTTAAACTGGAATCACATTCTGGAATATGAGAACCAAGAGACCCCATTAATGTATCAACATTGATCCGTGTGATTAACAAAAAATAACAGAATACCATACTTATATAAACATAGTTAACATGCCTATATATATTTGCTATCATACTGCAAAATATATGTTAACTCGAATTTGTACCAACTGAGTCAGACAACTACACCAACAATCATTCAAAAAGTAATGATAAAAATGGATGGGGTCTGTGATTGCAATTATTTGCATGTATGAATATTAACAAATATTTACATTTAGTTAGCAAAATATTGCATGCATCTTAGTTAATTTTCCAGCAAATATACAACCGGTGCATAATTATCGTTACTTCTCGCTCATACAACACAAGGCACACAACTACACTAAACCAACACTTCATAAAAATAAATTGAAACACTAATTTATCTTCCATACTAATCAACCAAATTATAAATAGTACATACCATCTGATTCATAAAAAAAAAAATTAAAACCGGATACAATATGAACACAACAAGGTTAATTATATCAATGTTAGCAAATAATATATGAAAAGTTAGCAAATAATATAGTATAACTTAGCAAATCGAATATGCTTTTCTGAACAAAAAATTAACACTCATAATTAAAAAATCCTTAATGCCATATGAACTGTAAGATCAAAACAACTACAAAAAAATCTGACGAGATATTTTCGAAATAAAAACCTGTATTCTCCATATGCGGCTGCAGAAACTGATTGAACCACTTTGTGCAGAGTTCTTGTTGATTCGAAATTACCGATGCTCAAATTATCAAACAATCAAATTAAAAAACTAAATGAATGATGAAAGTTGATTAACCAAACACAGTGAAGAAACGTCGTACACTTCGGTTCCTCTGAATTGTCGAGCAAAAAAAAAACGGAAGAAATAATGTGAAAATAACTGTCCAAATATAACTGCATACCTTAACATATATCTAATCCTACGATTTATGGTAACTGATATGGAATATAAATCGAATTACATCTATAACCTTACTTAAAAATAATAGTTTAAAAATTGCATTTTTAACCCCATTTTTCCAAATCAATCTCAGCCTTCCAAAATAATTGAATCAACGCTCCAGATCAGTTCCTAGTTCCTACACATGAATTTGGTTCTCATTTGATCTCTATACTATGTGTGTGTGGGTGCAGTGTGTGTGTGTTATATAATTAAATTATTAATTTATTGTGTATAATTAATTATGATTAATTTGTATTTGTAGGATTGCACGACATCTAAATGTAACGATGTGATTATCGTAGGTGCTGGGATGATCACACCATGATATAATGTAGAGATTGATAGAATAGCGTAAAACTCATAGAAAACTCAGAGCAAAATAGCTAAGATATTTTTCTTATTTCGGGTAATTCATCTAGTTCTTTTACATCGAAGAAGAAAGATATTTATACTACAAAATAGCGTGCGTGCTAAGCTAAAGATAGGATCTATGGCTATGATATATGAGATATATCTAGCGGTTCACAATCCTTGTGCAGTGGTCCTAACTCCAAAGTTGTGGAAGAATGACACGTGGCAATATAGAGATCAAGTAGCTCCTCATTCACGAACTCTCAGACTCCACATAGACGCTTGCATATTGTATATTCTGCGTGAATCATAGCTAGTAAGGTACTGCATTTCTTTGAATTGTGAAGCCTGCATGCATGCATGTACCCATGCAGTTGCAGTTCTAACACCCCACAAACTCAATCATGGTCAATATCCCAGGAGAGAGTTTGGAAAGAAGCAAGGGATTTTGTAAAGAGATCTACAAGCTGCATTTGTGTAGGAACGACGACCGGAAGAATAAAATCCTTCTTATAATGGATCCAAGCGAAATGACAATCAGCATCACAATAAGAAGATATTTCAAGACTAGTAATTATTATGATTATACTGCCATATCTTTTGCTTAGATTTGATAGCCGTCACTTTCAAAAAGTAAGCCTTCTATTTCTAAAAAGTAATTTTGATGTGAAATATATATTTTATTTTCCATTTACTTTTTTTATTATTATTTTAATGAAAAGGGACACTTGGCATGATCTCAATGGGTGAGGGTATTACCCCTGATGACACTGTAGAATTTTTCGAGATAGAGATGTTTGCGGCTACTCCAGGTCGATGATCTCTCTTTTCTTAGCTAGCTTAGCTAGAGATCTCGAACTCTATCTCTTATCTCTTGTTGTGTTTTTGTGTGTGCTATCTAGGATCGAACGTTATAATTAATTTTCTTTTTTCATTTTCGATCAGGTTCCTTTCTTTTCATCTCTGTAGCTCTAGCTCTAGTTGTGTGTGTGTGTGTGTGTGTGTTTTGATGGTATTACTGATTTTGTGGTTTTGTTAGATTTCTGGGTTTTTCATTTTTCTAGCTTAGTCAGTTGCTGGTGTAGGAATTGTGATGAAGTTTGAGTTTGTTGTTAAATTTGTGGTGAGTGTTATTATTTTGTCTTATGCAACTTAATTACAAAAACTGTATATCTATCAAATTTAAAATATAGTCTTAAGTAATTAAGATATATACAGTAAAATCTCAGTAAATTAATACTCGTTAAATTGATAAACTATTTATGATAATATTTTTGGGCTAGTTGAAAATATCATAGATATCGATAAGATAATAAGATAATATAATTTTGGAAAACCTCTATATGAATATATGGTCCCTTCAATATTATAAATTAATAATTCTTTCAAACTAAAAACATAATTAAGTAATATTAGTGAAATATGATTCTAGTGTTTTTTTTTTAAGTACTACCGTGAAAACTGGTTCCAAAGGTACTACCGTATTAACTTTCAAATGAATTTTTTCATCAAGTCACAATTGTAAATCTTTTTCAGTGCATGTGGAATGATCTTTTTGTACCCACATAATATTTTACATATTTTATCTGTCATAGTTGGATACAATTTTAAGAAATTTGATATGTTGTTTATATAGTGTAATCTATCACCATTAGGGTGAACATTCAGTCTATTTCGGTCCAAAAATCATAAAACCGAATAGATCGAATTGGGAAATATTTAGGACCGAATCGAACCGATTTAAGGGGAGGACCGAACTGGACCGAATTGAATTTGTTCGGTTCGGTTCGATCCTCTCTAAATTTTTCTTTTTTTTCTTTTTTTTTTATATTCTGAATAGCTTGACTAACTGTGGAAATAATAGCCTAAATAATAAACAAACATCACAAATCTATAATTAACATCATAAATAAACATTTATAAGTAATATAAAAAACTAAACCAATATATAACAATACAAATATCCAAAGTATCCAACAAATAATAATTAAAAAATAATAAATTAATAATAAATAAAAAGGCTCGGTCTGTTTGGTCCGTTGTCTGCAGGACCGGACCGAACCGAGAACCGAATTTTTTCAAAAAAAAAAAACGAACCGGACCGAAAAATTGAAAGAACCGGACCGAATTTGTTCGCTTCAGTTCGGTTTTCGGTTTTTTTGGTTTTTTGCTCATCCCTAATCACCATCACACAATGAATGTTTTTAAAATAAAAATACAATGAATAATATTAAATTGTTAAAAAATAATGAACGTTACTTACTAATTTTCATTAATAACATGTGAAATGAATTTATTTTAATATTAATTTAATAAATATGGTACATAAATTAGTAAGATATAATGACTTTTGATGTAATCAAAATTCAATTTCATTGAATCATGAAAATACTCATTGATTTATAGATCAATTAATGTCATGATAAAATAAAAAAATTGCATAAAATCTCATAATCTCAATGCTATTAATTTATAGAGGTTTTACCGGATATAGATATGATGCACATTCACCTGGCCACATATATATACAACTTTATATGTTGTTTTACCTCCAAAATTGTATATTATGTACCCAGTTTGTATATGTCATTTCAAAATATATAATATGAAGAAATTAAATTCATTTTTATGCACCTATATATATTAGATATAATTAGAGAATATAATTTTATGCATTTCATAATTTTTCTTCAGAGTTGAGTCCATCAACTAAAATAATTTGTTTTTAGAATAAAAAAAATTAAAGCAATTAATTCTGACAAAATGTGATAAAACAAACATTCATAGAGTGGTAGTTATACTTATATCTTCTAAGGGGTATTTTGGTCCAAGAAACTATTACATTTGTGATGAGAATAGTGTAGTTGTGAAGTAAAAGGTATCATAAGTCCATTTATTTCGTGTTTTTATGGGCATTTTATCATGTATAAATGTCCTTTTTAGTGTGTTTTGAGTCGAAAAGAACCAGGTTGCAGTCAAAGGGCATTTCAAGAGTCGAGTCTGGCGGAAGGGGCATTTTATGCCCAAATATTCACGATTATCTCGCACATATGTTCATCAGAGGCACAGGGGACGTCCTCAGTATCCATCCCACATTCGATCGGTGAAGTGGGCATATCAGATACGGATGGAGCTGACAGATGATGCCGTGCCCACAGTACTCGCACAGACTCGACCACAGGGCAAAATGGGCATTCCAGTGAAATTCTGTTGAAGGACAACTGGTGGGAGGATAGCTACATATCCGCAGGAGAGTTGGAGCTAAGCTGGACTCCTGGAAGGTGCTGCAACAAAGGGATAAGCTCAGACGAGGAGATAAAGCTCAATCTAAGGAGATAAGAGCAATCCCTAAAAAATAGGGATTTGTTGAAGATGAAGCTTATCCAGTCAAAGTCAGCGAGGGCACACCGTTCCCGATTTTCAGCAGAAGACCCCCGCCTGTGGGGGAAACTCTACTCGGAAATGTAACTATTTAAACAAGTTTAGTCTCTGGAAAAACAAGTTTTTAGACACTCTGAAACATTTCTACAGTTTATATTTTCTGCATTTTAATTTCAGCACGCTGCTTAGGCAGCAAAACAATCCGAAAGGTCTTAAACCTTCGGGACTTAGATTATGTTCGTATTTCTCAACGTTGGAGTTGAGTTTTTGCTTAATTGATTTAGTACATTTTCGTTTATTTTTATGTCTTTAAATTCTGCAAGTTTAATTATGTCTAGCCTTCTCGGCTAGATCTTTAATTCTAGCGTTTGAATGATGAAATTGGTTTGAGCATAAATCTGGACTCGTAAGGCCAAAATGGGCATAGTAATGCATGATTAGTTTCCGTTAATTCTTGTGCCTTGTTTCACGTGAGTGTGTGTCTGAAGTGCCCAATGTGGCTGATCACTCGTTAGGTAAAGAGGGCACACCACTATTAATTGAATTGGCGAATCGTGACTGTGTGTCGGTTCATATAGTAATAAGGGAATTAATGGGATGTTGTGGGCACAAGAGGAATCAGTTGAACACAACAGATCTGGATCCGTCTAGGGCACACTGCTGCTTGTTTGCTTACATCTCTTAGAGGAATCGGGAGGTGGGTAACTGGTTAGGGGTTTAATCGAAGAGGAATCACTTTTAAACCTAAAATGAAAGGATGGATGAGGAGACGCATGAGAGGAATCCGGTCACCATAACTAGATGACCTATCATGTATGAAAATCGGTGTGCTCATGATCGAGTTATTTTATGTTTAAATCAAATTCTAATTCAAATGCCAGAACCTTTTGTTATTTGATATTTTCTTTAGTTTCTATTGCAGATTTAATTTCAGTATAGTGACAACACCAAAACCCCCTTTATGATTGGTTACTTGAAGATAGAGTCGCAACAGCTCTCTGTGGGATCGACCCGTACTCATTGACTAGCTACGCTCGCTGTGGGCACAGGAATTTTTTTGAGCGCGAAACGTCAAAGGTCGACAGATTTTATATGAAATGGGGACACATTTTGGATCCGTTTAGCTGTCGTGGCAGTGGCGCTATGCCCACTAAAGATCTTTGTCGATCATATTTAATGTTCATAATTATTATTTTGAAAGTACCCAATAGTTTAGATATTAATTGCTGAGACTCGTATATGATTTCTTCTTATTATATATTAATTACATAATAAGTAATTATGATTAATTATTATTTTTGTAGAATATAATTAAATAATTATAGGAAAGTATTAGTATTTTTATGTGGTATATAATATAATTCAGATTTCATTTAATTTACCAGCTTATTAAAATTTGTGGATGATTGTGACCATAACATTAACTGAGTTGACTCTCAAAATTCTGCAATTAACAAAGAAACTGCACGCAAACAGATCAATCATTAATTACTATAATAGTAATATTACTGTAATAACTACTAAATCACCACTCTGTTACTAGACAATTCTTTAAACATTTAAATATCATATTTGCGTGTGTGTGTGTGTTTGTATAGAGAATGGATCAAATATGACATTTTTTCTAGTGTGGGAACTATGATCACATCTTCACCATTCAATTTAATGATCTAATGGTTAAGATTTAATGAAAAAGATAGTGACGATTTCGTAAATAATAGGACAAAAAATAAAGGAGGGGGACTATTTTTGTCCAAATCTTTAAAATTGATGATGAGCAATTTAAAAAAATCTTAAAAATTTTAAATGACCATAACTTGCTCGTTTTTAATGCAATGCACACAAAAAAATATATTAAATTAAAGTTCTCTTCGTGCTCTTTCATTTAAAATGTCGAAAGGTTGTGTTTAGATGAAAAAATATAAACGAAAATACAAAAGATAAATTTTACGCATGTCCAAATTGTAAATACTTTCATTAGCTTATAATAATGCTTCATCAGCACTATGATAACGTATGGTAACGAAGCATTTGTCATATGCTACATAATATATTCATTGTGCTAACGAAGAATTATCATAATGTTAGCGTAGCACAGATTTATTATGGTTTATTCAATCTCAATTATGATTTATTTTATCTCAATTAGGATTTATTTAATCTCAGTTATGATTTATTCCAATCATAATTACTTTTTTTAATTTAATTATCATTTTTAGCTCCTAATTGATTATTAGAGTTAATTTCATCTAATTATGATTTATAACGTATGTTTGCAGAGTATTGGCATGTGCTAATATGTATATTCACAGTGCTGACGAAACAAAATCAAAATGCTAACGTAGTAAATTTATATTTTTTAGATAAGATTTGTTTCGACTCATTTAGGGTTTATCACATCCAATCAAGATTTATTTCATCCAATTAGAGTTCTTTCCATTCAATTATGGTTTATAACTAAATCAAATTAGGTTTATAATTATTTTTTAGAATATATTTTTCGTTAACAATATTAGAAAATTTTAATTAGCATCACGATATTGCTCCATTAGCATGATGATAATATTTCTTTAGCATGACAACCTATTATCAAATAATTCGTGACTTGTCCCCTTGGGGATGGCCTATTGGTGGAGTAGTATTATCTTGAGGCCAAAGGTCTCAAGTTCGATCCACCACAAACACCATTAGGTGTGAGCCTGTCACACCTGACCTGCTAAGTAGGGTTTACCTCCCCTGTGTAGGGTTGTAGGCTATTACACAAGGGCATAATTTATTCAGTGGCACCACGGTAACGGCTGCGGGTTACCCTCGATATAAAAAAAAATACGTGACTTTTTATAAGAATTGTTGAATTACGTTAATGCCCATGTGCGAATTTTTTTTCAAATATTACAGAATTGTCACCGCCCTTTTAATCAAATATGGACCTTTGATTTTTGAGGATTACGCGGTGTGAGATGTGGTTCTAATTCTCACACTACAATTCATTTTCACCTAACTTCTCTCCTATATTAGATGAAAACCAATCCTAGTGTGGGGACTAGGACCACATCTCACACTACACAATTCTAAAAAATCAAAGGCCAAGATTTTATTAAAAGGCAGTGAAAATTCTGTAATATTTGAAAAGTTTTTCGTGCAGGGCATTAACGTAATTCAACAATTCTTATTAAAATCGTGGAATATTTGATAACAGTTCGTCATGCTAATGAAGTATTATCATCATGCTAACGAAACATTATCGTGATGCTAATTAAAATTTTCTAACATTGTTAGCGAAAAATATATTCTAAAAATTAATTATAAACCTAATTTGTTTTAAACCTTAATTAAATGGAAGATGCCCTAATTGGATAAAATAAACATTGGTTGGATGTGATAAACCCTAAATGAGTCGGAACACATCATAACAATAATATATATGTACTACGTTAGCATTATGATTTTGCTTTATCAGCACTGTGAATACACTATGTTAGCATAACAATACTCTGCCAACATACGTCTTAAATCATAATTGGATGGGATAAACCCTAATAATCAATTAGGAATTGAAAAGGAAAAATTAAATTTAAAAAAAGTAATTATTAATCATAATTAGATGGAATAAACCATAATTGAAATGTAATAAACCCTAATTAAGATGAAATAAACCATAATTGAGATTGAATAAAGTCTAATAAATATGTACTACGCTAGCATTATAATAATTTTTTCGTTAACATATTGAATACATTATGTTAGCATGTGACAAATGCTTCGTTAGCATATAATAGCATATGTTATCATAATGTTGAAAAAAAATGATTATAAGATAACAAAAGCATTTGCAACCGGGGTATGCGTATAAATTTATCTTTTATATTGTTCGTCCCTATTTTCATTTAAACATAATTTTCTGACATCTTAAATGAAAGAGCACGAAGAGAGCTTTAATTTGATATATTTTTTGCGTTCATTTGATTAAAAACAAGCAAGTTATGATCATTATTTACGAAATTGCCACCAACTTGTCCATTAAATCTCAACCATTAAATCATTAAATTGGATGGTGGAGACGTGGTCTAGTTCTCACATTAGGAAAAATGTCTCACTTGACCCATTTCTTATATATATATATATATATATATATATATATATATATATATATATATAATTTTCTCTTACCTACACATGCATGTGCATCATATGAATTCTTTTTATATATTAATCAATTGTGATTAATTATTTTTGTAGCGTATAAATAGTTTTATAAAAGCAGTATTTTTATGTGGTATATGATTCAGTTTAAAAATTCCTAGTCAAGGTTTAAATTTGATTTCAAATGTGTTGTGTCACTACATTGTTGTTGATGTCTTGTTCAAGATTTGGAGTGTCGACGCAGTCCTTATGTTTTTGGAGGGATCTCGGCCCCCTAAATTCTTGAGCTTCAACATTGCTGTTTGTAATCTGTGTAGGCTGAATGAATTGATAAGGTTAAAGGTGTACCTAGGTCTATGCTGTTGAGAGGGTATTATATGCAATGGTGTTGAATTGTTTCTGCAAATTTGGGAGGTTGGATCGGAGGAGCAGCTCAGTTACTAGGAATGATGGTGGTTGTATAAGGTGCACCTGTTTCTTGATATTTGATTGATGGTTACTGCAAGTCGGGCTTGATTGAAGTTGCAGCTTATATTCTTGAGAAAATGGTTGTCGTTGGTTGTTCACCAAACATTGTGACCTGCACATCATTGATCAAAGCATTCTTAGAATCTCGGATGCCCGCAAAGGCATTTGAAATTCTTGGCACACTGGGATCAAAAGGTTGTTTTCCCCATCTTGTTCTTTGTAATGTATTGATTCATTGCCTTTCTAAGATGAGGTGTTACAAGGGTGCATTTGAAGTTTTCTCCAGAGTTTGAGATATCTAAGTTTAAAGCCCGATGTTTACACTTATTCGTCTCTTTTGAATACTATATGTTTGTCTAGGGAGTATGTCCTTGTACCATTACGAGTGGGCTTGGTGGTCTGCAACTGCCTCCTGAGCTATTTCTGCAAATCGGGTTTCTGTCAAATTCTATGATGACATGATAGATTGAGGGTTTCTGCCAAATAAATACAGTTATGCCGGAGTGCTGAGTGCATTGTGCAGGTAAGGTAGGATACACGAGGCAGTGAACGTGTACCATGGAATCATACATGGCTATCCAGGTATTGATGCTCACATACATACTAGTCATTAAGGCTCTTGCAATCAGGTAGTTTTCACAAAGCTATGGGAATATTCATGAAAGCTAGTGCAGAAAAGTTCCCCACTTGATGCCATGCATGTCATACAATGTAGCCATTGATGGACTAATCAGGAATGGTCGAATAGAAGAGGCTTACAGCACGTTTAGTCAAATAAAGGAGATGGTGGTAGTGCCAAATGATCAGCATATGTATAGTATGATACTATCTGGTTCCTGCAAGGATAGGGATATTCGTATGGTTAAATATGTCCTGAAAATATTTGCATCAATCAGGTGCAATGGACTATCATGCATTCAAATTGATGAGAAAAAGTCGTTTGTGACTGATTTAGCAAATGCCTTGTTTGAGTTGAGAAATTCGGCGCTGTTGCCTACTGAGGATGGACATGATACTAGTCTGTAAATGATATGACTATAAGTTAGATTATCCAGCATCCCAATTTGTTGTATTATATTCTTTAAAAATATTAGAAAACAGAAGCAGTAGTCTCTCAAGTTGAACTGGCACAGAACACTATTTGCATTCAAACAAACTCATTTCCTAGCAACATAATATAATCTCGAAAATGTTTCACTGTTGGTTTTGAGGTCGCTGCTGCTGAAAGTTGGGGTGATTCTGTTGGGTATTTTGCATGGTCACCATGCCTGGTTGTAGATTCTGACTACTTTGTTGCATGCTCCCAAATGCTCCCTGTGTGCCGTGCTGTTGCTGCTGCTGCTGCTGTTGCTGAATCGGCATCATGCCGCCAGCGTTGCCTGCTGCCCCCATGTTGAACACTGAAAGTGGAGTCCAACCTTGGACGATTAGCATCAGTGAAGTGAAAAGGAATTCACATTGCTATTTGAGATCTATGACATTAGCAACATATACATATATGACATGTATTGATGGTATTAGGCAAAAAAATTGAGAGAAGAAAGCAGCAATCCTTACTCTGGTCACTCAGATTTTGGGAAGGCAGAGTTCGATTGGCACCAGACATTCCAAACTGGAACCATCAAATGTAAAGACACCAATCAGCAATGCGAAAAATGAAAAAA
Source organism: Perilla frutescens (assembly GCA_026008535.1). Lineage (NCBI taxonomy): Eukaryota > Viridiplantae > Streptophyta > Magnoliopsida > Lamiales > Lamiaceae > Perilla > Perilla frutescens. The sequence continues at coordinate 51,522,691 of BRKX01000002.1, forward strand.
CATCACCAAAAGGCAGCATGAAATGCAATTTGGGTGTTATGAACAAGGATAATTCTATGCTACCACATTATGCACACTCTAATCAAAGTGAATGGCTAATTGGATATTATCATCAATGCTGATTTTTTTGTGATCTAGCGTAGGATGGATTTTTATAACCATCAAATCAAAGTCTTGAAGAAATTAGGAACCTAACCTGCATTCTTGGGAGAATTGATTGTGAAGGCATCATAGCTGACATGTTAGGGATCTGAAATTATCAAGGTTTACAAGGGTAAGACAAGAATATCATAAAATCTTAGAGAAATTAAGGTGCAGCAGTTACGTGCAAAAAGACATTAAGCAAAGAAAAAAGAATATCAAGCCTCTCCAAGCAGTTGGGTGGAGGCTTTACTTGTAACTCAAAACAAAATCCAAGCTTTTAAGTATTCAAAACAACGGTTGAAAAAATAAGTACACAAATCAACGAAAATATAAGAAGGGTACAACGAAAAGGCAGAAGATATTTGACCATTTGGGATGTCGGTGTCGTCTGGGCCGCATTAAAGAGGGCACTATTTGCTGGGCTTGAGAACTGATTTAATTGACGATTCAGCTGGTTCCCTTGGTTTAGTTGGTTTTGGCCCATATGCATTGCAGCTGATGTAAGCTGTCTACTCTGTAGCTGCTGAGCTGCCAATGGCTGAGAGAACTGCACATGATGCTGGCCGTGCAACTGCTATGCAGCAAAATTCAATGGAGTTAAGAAGTAAATGCCGACAAAAATCAATCAGAAGCATAAACATGGATTAGGTTATGATGGCATATTTCTCAAGAAAGCAGATGTACAAGGCAGTATTGTTGCTCGCCAGGTAATGAAGAAATTATTACATATGATGATTATAAGAATCTGTGCTCTTTTGGATTGCTGATCCCAGATCATAAACAATTTTACTAAATGGTAATAATGTCAAGAGTTACATGCTAAATCCACCATTTTTGCCACCGATATAAGGAAGTTTGTCACACAAGTTAAGTGCTTGATTACCGACTGAAACTTTTGTTGCGACTGGTTTGGCATATCATGCAGCTGCGATAGTTGATTCTGCAAATTTACGATAATTTGTTAAAAGAGGCTAAAGATTAAATATTTGATGGCATGTATCAGCTATAGCCAAAAATAAAACTTAGCATATAAGGCACAAAACATGCAGATGCATATAGGTTCTGAAATTTGTATACACAGGTCACGAAATGAGAACCCATTATAGATGAAAGTAAGAAATATTAAGCAAGATAATAATCCATCAAGAAATATTATGCAAGTCAATAATCCATTCGCTGATATCAATAGTGCAAGTCATAAGTAAAATAAAAACTCAGTGTGAAACAAGAGTAATGCGGTGTAAGATCTAAGTAGTGTTTAATCAAAGTGAGATACACTTCAATCCTATAGAGAAGTAAAGGTCCATACCTGTCCAAGGACAGGCATTTGCGAAGGTCTTAGCTGCTGTTGACTCAGAAGTTGTTGCTGATGTTGCTGCATCATTTTCTGCCTCTGCTGGTGCTGGTGTTGCTGCAGTTGTTGTTGTGGCTGCTGTTGCTGCGGAGATGGTGTGTTCATGATATTTGCACCAGATCTGGGTGAATTGCCATATTGCATAGGAGATGCTGTTGTATTATCAAAGGAAGTGCTTCCAGTAGGACCAGGGGAAGCTGCTGGTCTTCCAATAAGTTGTGCACCAGAAGCCTATTTGAAATAGATTGTAACAAGAAAATCAGATGCAATTTCACATGGAAAATTTATCCAGATATAATTCTATTACCCACAATCAATCATCTCCTAATAAGAAAAGTAGAAAGCAGGACTTAGAAAAAGTTTCAGTTGTAATAACAGGGTCTCATGAGAATAACTACAATGGTGACCGAGCCAGAAGTAGAATGGATTTTCCATATCAAAATGAAAGCTATGACAATTAGTTAAGCATCGAGGCTAGAAAACAAAGTATTCAAAACACTGGCTGCATAACTTAAGCAAACAAGAATTGTAAACCAGAGATAACCACTAGACTCATATGTGTAATATGGTTTCTAAAAGAAAATAATCACACATCCACATTTCCATCTCTTATTCAAGGAAATGCTTGAATGTAACGTATAAGAGCTAAGGCCACCCAAGACTAGCAATGTCTTTGCACAATAAAGAATGATGATTACGGGTTGTGAACAATAGGAATGCCCAAAGACAATCTATAGTAAGAAAGCTTATGTGATAAGATTGAAATATTGACCTGTAACAAAGAACCCTGACTGTTATTAGTGGCGGTTGACAAAAGTGGAGGTGTATTCTTCTGGTACAGTCCTAAAGTGTACAAATGTAATGTTGTCAGCAGATGAATGAAATACTATGTGAACAATCCAGAAGACAAGAAGGAAAAACATATTCCTGAAGCAACGAGCATATCGAAATTACACACCAGATGAATCTGAGAAAGTCTGTGGACTGTCATTAGACGCGAGTAAATCTACTAAGTGCATTGGAAGTGAAGATGCCGCTTGCCTTTGGTCTCCAGGTATTCTTAACCCTGCATATAAAATGTGGAAGTGGAGATCCAATCTAAGAGCTATTTATGCTATAGAGCCTAAGGTGTATTATACATTTATTTATACTTGTGGATACGTAAACAGGTACTGGTCAAGTAACTAAAATTACATACCCTCTTAAACATATACTTTGATTAGAGGATGGTTTTCACATCAGAGAAACAATCCAATACTGACAACAAGTCAACAACAATTAAGTTATTCTATCTTTTAGCTTGAAAAATAGCAGATGACTGAATTGAAAGCAACAGTACAATGGAAGGAATCATGAGAAAACTTCTGAGCAAGTTGGAATGTTGGATTCTTATTCTTTGTCCATCTAAATGAAAAGAGAGGCTAAGCAAGAAATTGCTGGGTGTGATTGTGCATGTGTGCATGCATATGTGCCATATATGAATACAAACAGAGTCAGAGACACATCAATATATGTAGAGAGGAGAACCTTTTTTGTCTAGAAATACATAATATTAAGAAAGAAACACTCCACAATCATAATAGGGGATCATTTCTCATAAATCTATGGTCTCCAAAAATCTACATATGACCATAAATTCATAGACTAGAAGCTGGCATGTGTGGCACAACATGATTAGTAGGTGTTGAGGAAATTATATACTGAAAATCAAGTGGACATGAAACAATAAGAGAAAAACACCTCATTCAACTTCAAGAAGTTAGTGAAGGGAATTCTGCTACCGATTACATTACACTCAGATCCCTAATCCCTTAGATCTATGGCGAAAACTTATGTCAAATGAACATGAGAATAAAACCTTAATAAACTCACCAATCAAACTATAAAGCAAATATCTCATCAGTATAATTCAAAACAGGATTAAAAAGGACAAAAGACTCATAGTATGATTCTCAAAGCACATCAAACACAACTGCAATTGATCAAGACACAAATGCAGTCAGAACACGTAGAGAGCTGCTGAGTAAAGAGTTTGCACCTTCACCATGATTGACAGCACTACGGAGCAAATTTTCTTGTTCTTGTATTTTTGCAGCTTGAACCTTGTCGACAGTTGGGATAAGATTTGTTCCCTGTCGAGTGCCAAAGTTGGATTTTCGAGCATCAGCTATGATCTTCTCGGCACTTTCGCAGGCTGCTCCAATCATATCAATTCTAGTCTGAGATCAATTACATATATCTATCATTATGAATAAATCCCCATAAAGTTCAAATATTCCAGGCAGTATGACTACCCACCTTGAGCTTTTCGATTTGTGCTGTCACTGGCAGGCCCTGCATACCATGTAACAGTTGTTCTCTCTTAGTGTTGTCTTCCATCTCCATTTCAGGCAAAAGCTTAGATGACAGCATAACAGGTAGAACTGCATCAAAAGAACAATCAACTTAATACATGAAACTGAATCCCCACACTGTGACTCCTCTTACTCACCAACATAAACTTCTTATCACAGATATAAAAACTCCAGCTTTTCCTTTCTCATTCATCTTTTTTTTTCCCACAGACTTTTACATCCTTTTTAGTTTAACGTAATCTTACAAGTTTAGAGACCATCTTAGCTATCTCATGATAAATAATGCATACAAACCAGAATGCTTAGGCGCAGAGAAATTAAGTCAAATAAACGACTGAGATGAGAAGGAGATTCCAGTTTTGCGGTGCATGAAGGAAATCAAAACATACTAGTAGCATTCTCAGCATTAACATTCTTAGGGTGCACGACAAAAGCCTTGGAAACATTCTTAATATCTTCAACAATATTGTAAAGCTCCAAATTCACCATTGAGAACTGCCCCAAAATATCTTGCCTGCACAGACAAAAACCTAAAAAGATAATTGCAAAAAGATAAAGGTTGCTCGATTGCTACTGAAACGGAGTGAATTGAAATGGCAAGTTCGTACCATTTGGGGGCGGCATTCGTGCGCGCTATGGCGTCAAGGTCTTCGAGGATGCGAGAGATGGCTTTGAAGAGGCTGATTGCGCGAGTCTTTACTGAGTCAAGGTTGAGCTGCTGCTGAAGCGCCGGGTTCAGCCGCTCCACAACCTTTGCCGGCGGCTGTTGCTGGTCTTGGCCTGCCGCTGCTTCCATAGCTGCCATTTCAATTTGATCGGAGCTCCGCCGTGGCCGGGTTGATACCTCCGGTTAATTAATGCTAAGAATCACCGCGCTCTGGTAGTAGGGTTTAGTTAGGTTGACCGGCGAAATTGGGGGTATGTTGTGAAAGAGAATGGGATCCCATGGTACGACGCCGTATTGGGTGCTCTATATTTATTGTTTTTTCGACGGGAAAACCGGAGACGGAGGCGGTCGGCAGCGGGCGGCGACATCAATGCCGAAGCCTACATTTATTTCCTTTACTGTCGTCTCTTTTCATTCGTTTACACTTTATTCATTCACGGGAATACTTTTTAAGAGAATAAATCCTCCATATTATTTATCATGTGTTTAAAACATGATAAAAAAATTATGAAGATTCTTATTTTAAATTTTTTTTATTTAAAATAATATTTTTATTGGGGAAGGAATCAATAATATTTTGGAGAGATTAAAGACTTGAGAGCATCCACTTTAGCTGAATTTTTTTGGTACAAATAGATTTGTATGTACCATAAATTGGTACATACTATAATAGAAGAAAGATATATTGGTACAAAGTTAAAAATTATTTCAACTGCATGTACCACTTTTATAAAACTGAAGAAAAACACATCGTTGAATGTGTGTGAGTCGGAAAACAGGAGCCTGACATGCATTCACGAAAAAAGAGAATGGCAGCTCGTGCAAAAAACAGAGACCCTATCCCACCATTTCCCCTTTTTTAATTTTTTCTTTTCCTTTTCCCTCTCATCAAATCAGTTGAACTCTTTTGGATTTTTCAATTCATTTTATTTGTGATAGATCGACTTAATTTAATTTTCCTTTTCTCTCTACAATTGATTTTATATCTAAAATTAATATTTAAAAATTAATTAATTAATTATAAAAGTAATATATATATATATATATTAATATTAAAAATAAATGATATAATGATGAGACATGTAAAAGTTATGTATGTACCATGAGTGATGTAGGGTGTTTTGAAGGAGATTAGGTATTTAGAAAAGTAGGTACGTAACTTTTGATATGGCGGAATTATGTACCAAAAATTTGGTACACCACTGTGGATGCCCTCTACCTTTGCGTCAAACAGAGCGTTTGTCTCCTTTTCCAGCTCCAACCATCCGCCTCCTTTAGTTGTTTTATGGTACCCCTTTATACTATTCCGATTCTATTTGCTCCTTCTAACCTTTTTTATTTTATTTTTTTGCATTTTTTTTCTTTTTTAAAATTTTTGTATTAACTTTATTCTTTATTTTTTATTAATCTAACAATGTAAATTATGTTATTTTTAGGTCTAATATTATGTTTAATTTCACTTAATATAATAAAACAATATTATGTAATCATAAAAAAATACATATTAAATTAAAATTACCACAATAATACATAAAAATAACATAAAATACATTACATTAAAATAAAACCCACTCGCGTCGAGTGGGTTCAGAAATTGTGTTTGTATAGTTGTATCTATCATCAATATTCGGTTATATGCTTCCCATTTTTTATTGCGTTAGTTTCCTATTTGGCTTCGACTTTTTCTTTTTGAATCTGTTTATCGCGGTCCCTTCTTACAGTAGAACTCTCAAATAATTCTCGAATTTTGTTATTATCTTCTCTAATTGATTTTAAAACTTCATACATACCTTTAATAGTTATTAAAATGTAATTTATGCTGTTGTTCATGTTAGTTTATTTTTATAAGAGTCAATGTGGAAGAGTAGCCACATCAAATTTTATAAAACTTATTTTAGCCACGAAATTTTAAAATTAATTATTTTATCTAATTTTACTGAAATACCCATCAATTATTGAATTTTATATTATTTTGGATTTATTTTATTTTGAAAAACTTCATCTTCCTCCATTACTCAGAAATTCTGCGAAAACAAATGAAAACCATCGCCGCCCTTTCTTCCCGTTTCTTACCCCGTCAACCATCTCCTCCGTGCTGCAGCAATTCCAGTGGCCACACATATATTCCTCCCAGCTGTTGCACCTCGTTCCTCTTTTTTCTCTCTCCTCTCCTTCCCATCTCTCTTTATTCTCCTGCCAACACAGAGCCGCGCTGCGCCACCATCAAGTCGCCGGAAAAAATGGCGTCGCCCCCTCTCTTTCCACTTTCTTTCCATGTCGCTCTCCCTTTCTCCCTCGTGGCTTTCTCTTTATTCTTAGACTCTCTCTATTATCTCGCCACCAAACACATCACCGAGACCGACTCGCCGGAAAAAATGGTGTTACTCAACCCCTGCGCGCAACCCCAACGCACAATACGAGCGCGCAGCCCCCGACTCGCACCGCAGAACCAGCGCGCAGCACCAACGCGCAGCCGTGCGACGCGCACGGCAGCACCAGCGCGCAGCCCCGACGCGCACCTGCTCGTCGTCGTCTCTCTCACCTCCCTAGCTCCGCGTCATCGCCGTCGTTGACCTCCGACGAGTTCTCCACCATTCTCGAGATGACAATGTTGGAAACGAGTTGCTGTCCGTTCATTGTTTGTTGCTGACTTGCTGCGTTTGTTATTTCTTGCTGTGCAGCACATGAGAGGAAAGAAAGGGTGGGAGCTGGGGGAGTGGTTGGTCGGACATGGGTGGGTTGGCGAAGATGGGAAGAGGTGAAGGAAGAAGAGGAAACTGTTGACAGATCTTTAAATTTTTTGTTTTCTAATTTTTCTCAACTTTTGTAAGTTTTTTATTTTTATTTTTATTTTTTTAATCCAAGGGCATTTTAGTCCAAAGTGGCTAAAATAATAATGTTTAAAAATAGGTGGCTAAAATAAGTTTTTTAAAATTTTAAGTGGCTAAAAAAAAAGTTGACTCTTTTTATAATGTAAAAGTTCTTTTTTTTATTAGTAAATGTTGGTTTTATGTTTAAATAAAATATAGTTTTGTAAATTAAGTTAAATTATATTTTTTTTATTAAATAATATTAAATATTAAACGTAAATACATTTGAAAAAATATACGCTACACATTATTTTGATAAAAAAAAATCAATATTAGAAAGTATAAAAATGAAATATTCTATTATAGAATGAATTATAAAGTTGATGGTTGGAGATATTTTTACTCTTACACTATATTTTTCTCTAGAATAGAGGGAGATGGGGAAAAATGATTGAAAATGACCTAAATACCTTCAAAACCATAAAATGAAAAAAAAATTAAATAAGAGAGATTCACTTATATATATATGGGTCCCATCAACTTTTTTAAGCCATCTTTTCCAATTCCCAAACCCAAACACCATCCTTCTTCTCCAAATTTCACCCCAAACTCCGGCGCCCACAACAGCCATCTCCGCCTCCAACTCTATAAAAAAAAAATTAATTTCGCCCTTAACCCTCTTGATCCGCCATTGATCCGGCAGTGAATGCATGCACGCAAATATAATATTAATATATCTTAATTAATTACGGATCGAATTGAAAATGCATGCATGCCATAATTACGTACGGTTTGATTGAAATCTGAGATTTTGGTGACCTTTATTTTTTTCCAACTTAGCACGGAGGATCGATCCCATGAGGTTCAGAATTCAGATCTCAAAATTCAGATGTTTTCATTAACCTAGCTCTGCCCTGCCCTACATAATATTATTAAATCGAATTAAAGTATATTAATGTTCAATGACAATTAATCATAATTAATTTATTTTGGTTAAACCTTCACCTCGTGGAATTAAGGTCTCTTCGACTTAAACGAATCAATTTAGATTTTCTTCCTTTTTTTTCAAAAAAAAAATAAATCACTTTGTATGCAAGTTTTACCAATTTTAATTTCTTTAGTAATAATTGTTTTGTAAATTACATATTAAAATTTGCAAATTTCGAAACTTGCAATGTGAAGCTAACTTTTTTTACCTCATTTGATGTCCCGTTATCAAGTTTTATCATTTTAATAATTATTATTATTATAAATATAAAAATTAATTATAATTTGAAATGAAAAAAATCATAATTATGAAATAATCAACTCTAATAATCAGTTGCAAACTAAAATATGAAAATTAAACACTAAAAATAATTATATGACCTGACCCACTTCCCCACTATCAAATTTATTCAGTTTAAACTTTTATGGATCAATTTAATCATACATTGTATAATTATATTCTTAGATCTAATTTTAGATCAGATAACATAGAATTTCACCCATTCAATTGACTCGTCACTAATTTCAAATAAAAATTTGAAATAGATCAAAGAAAAGAAAAAGAAAAAAATCATTTTTTCATGAGATATACTCCTTTTGAATGTTATTTTAGTTTTTTTTATCTATAATTAACAATTAATTTTATTGAATAATATACACATCTCTCATATATAACATAAAATCTTATTCATTCATATTTTCCTACATAAAATCTTATTCACTTATATTTTTCCTAAAATAGTGTTTGGGATATAGTTAGAATTGGGAGAGAGAGAGTGAAAATATATAAAACAACAAATATTTTGACACAAAATAAAAAATTAAAACAACACTCAAAACGAAACAAAATAAAAAGGGAGTATAAAAAAATGAATAATACTAGCAAGAATCTAATTTTTTGATGATTAATAAAACTGTATTATTAATAAATTAATTATATTAATTATTAAATGTTATGTTTTTACTATATTATCCTTCTGTTATGAAATTAGTGATTTATAATTAATTATTAAAATCACTCCAGTTCTTTTCTTCACTTTTTTATTTTTTTTTCCATCTTCGATTTCTTCTAAATTGAAACGCATATAGAGTTGCCCTAAGTATTATGGAGGACTTGTAAATTTATTGAATAATTAGTGTTTTATTAATTAAATTAATTAATTATTAAAAATAATAAAAAATTCTGGCCAGTGAGAATCTGGCTGAAAATCACTGCTCTAAAAAAATAATATAAGTTAAGATGTGAAATTTGATTCGTTTAATCAGATTACGAAAAAAAAGGTAAAGTTTGTCGTATCTATCAGATAAACCAAACGGTTGTCACTGTTTGTTGTAGATATTTTATAAATACCATTCTTGTATTAATGGGAAAATTTGTCTTTTATAACTAAAATCTACGCCGTCAAACCCTAGATAGTTCCAGAGCCCTAGTTTTTAGCTTTTACCGAAAAATCTCTCATACTTAATTATTTATATATATGTGTGTGTGTGTGTCCATGCATGCATACTGTTATATATGATGGATGATGTATTCGATCGGTTGTCAACGTTTTCGACTGCACGCGAGTCGATCGATCAGGAGAAATGCACGATCTCTTAGATTGTTGGGGGCAGCCTAATTAAAAGCTAGCGCACTCCTTTCTACTTCTTCCACAACCAAGCCAGAGGTAAAATTCAATTCATTCTACAATAATATTTATCTATTTAATTTTACACACATACAGGAACCCTAACATGCAGCCATTAGCCTAGATCAATATTCCTATCTGAGCTTCTAGAATAATATTCTTGTTCATAATTCATATATACAGTATTATATTGACAAATTGGATTTTCCATTGAAATCTTTCACCACCTTAATTGAGGATGAGAGAAGACCTGAGATCTAGATGTCTAAAGGTGAATTTTCCCATTTTATAAATTATAGGCATATGAAACAATATTGTTGGATTAATAGTTTTCCAGCTACTTGGCTGCGTTTTGCATTGTCTCTTCAATTATTCATGCTATAGCAATATAGCATTATCTATATAGGAATCACAGATTGTTACTGTTCCATCTCCACAGCCTAGTAGACGAGATAAATTCATGTGAATTTCTTAATTATGTGACCCTTAATTTAATGATGTTGGAAAAAAAAAAGAAAAATAATATAATGCTTTGAGTTAATTAACATTCATAAGTTTGCCTACTCCACCACTGGGAAATCTTTTTGACTATAGATTTTGCATGTGTTCATAAAATAAGAGTTGATATTGATGGTTGATCTCTTGCCACAGTAATTTAAGGCCCATTTATCTTGCAGGCGTAGAATATCCCAATAGTGGCCCAAAAATAATTGGGTGAAATTGTAGCCATTGACTGACTGAGGACCTGTTTAATTTTTAGGAACATTTTTTGCTATTTTAAGTATTAGTTGGACTGGGAAGTCTGATGTTGAGAGCAGCCTAGCTAGCTAGTTAAAGGATATTTACTGCATAAATATATACCCATCAATTCGAAATGTTTTTGTATAATTAAATGACGCTGCACCACTTCAAAAAGGACCAAAAATCCTCCCATCACTCTTGAAACAAACCTTTTTTTTTCTATTTTTTCTCAGCTGAATAGTGCAAGATTCTTGAATTTCCACTTGTCAATTAGCCAAAGACAACATCTTTTTCTTGTTTTTCCATTACTAGGTTGTGTGTTTCTGGGAAAATTATGTGCCCCCCGCCTACGACCACAAGAATTTCGACACGTGGATGCAGTTAATGTTATTTTAATCGTGTATTCACTGTTTTAAATGAAAATTCTTCATAGCATCCATGTGTCGATATTTTTATGATTGTGGACAATACTCATGGGTAGCATAGATTTTCCAATATTTCTGGATCAATCCATTTGTTTAAAAGGTAGGTTTGGGCATTGATTTTAATGCAAGACAAGACTCCATTATTTTACTTGTTGGTTTTTGAAACTGCCCCTACATGTACAGGCCTATATATGTACATATTCATCAAGTCATGATACGCTTACTTAGAATTTTGTTTAGTGGTCCAAGTTATATTTAAGGAAAAGTATGCTTCTGATGGGAAAGGTTGGCAAATTTGTTTCCTTACAACGAATAGAAAATTGAAGTCACCATATTCAGGGAATTAAGTGTTTCTCCTTGAATCTTTTGTGGATAAACACTGATCAATGAGGTCAGTCTTTGCATTAGAGTCAGAACTCAGAAGTCTCATTTTCAATCTACAAGAAGTGCAATGTCCCCACCACACATCCTGTCACAACAAGGCAACCTTACCTTATCAAAATTGAACAAAACAAAACAAACGGTAGGAATACAAAATATTCCTCGGATATCAAACTTGATCCAAATGAATAGTTGATTATTGAAAATGTTAGTCTATCACAGTCAGAGCAGTCATATATTCTAATAAGATGCTTTAGTGCAACTTAAACACTCACTCCAGCATCAAATTTAGTGGCAGCAGATTCATCAGCAGCAATGGACTCATAAGTGTCTCCATTAACCGAGTTCGCAGTGGATTTAGCAACATGATAGCCAACAACAGAGTCTTCATTATCAGAATCCATAGCGGATTTAACAGCAGGATAGGCAATAGCAGAATCCACAGCGGATTTAGCAGCAGGATAAGCAAAAGCAAAGTCTTTACTAGCAGAATCCGCAGCGTATTTAACAGCATTATCATTGGCAGAATCCGCAGCTGATTTAGCAGTAGGATAGGCAACATCAGAGTCTTCATTATCAGAATCCACAGCTGATTTAGCAGTAGGATAGGCAACATCAGAGTCTTCGTTATCAGAATCCATAGCGGATTTAGCAGCAGGATAGCCAACAGTAGAGTTTTCATTAGCAGAATCCGCAGCAGGATAGGCAACAACAAAGTCTTCATTAACAGAATCCGCAATGGATTTAACAACATGATGATAGACAGAGTCTTCATCAGCAGAATGTGCAACTGATTTAGCAGCTATATAGGCAACATCAGAGTCTTCATTATCAGAATCAGCAACAACAGAGTTGTCAACTAAGCCACAACGCCTAGTTTGTAAGATTTTATATAATATAGGGTCAAGAGATTCATCAGCAAGAGGACCAGCATTCTGAAAAAACTTTAGTATTGAGTACTTGAGGAACTTAAGCAACTTATGGATAACTTTGTCATCATCATCATCATCATATTCATCAATGAATCCAGTGGCTGGACCAGCATGTCCAGTGAAATGATGAGGTCCAGTGGTTTTATAGAATAAAACCATTGCAGCCATGAATAATGTGATAAAGGAATTAATTTGGTTCATTTGCTCAATTTTTAATGGCATTGGCAAAAGATAATGATCATATTCAATCATTTCCTCATATCTCCCATGAAACCCAACCATCTGACCAGCAGGTTGGTTGACATGAGACGTATCCAAATCCATCGCATTTTCGTTGTCAGCTGCTTTAACAACTACAGAACATCTCGGCACGATCCCAACCATCTTCCTAGCTCGCCCAGTCATCTGCTTATGATTACATGCTTGGTTGAAATTCATGGCAACAAGCTTACCAGGATTATCAACCACAGCACGCAAACCTCTGTGAGCTCCAGCACCTAAGAGATAAAAATATATAAATTTAGATTGAAAAAAATAAGCAAAGCAGGCTTTAAAAAACTGTAAAATCCAGAATGTAAGGATTCTTGCATCAATATTATCAGCCTGAGAGTTTTGGAGTGAAGAGAAAAGCTTCGTTGGTATGATTATGATGCAGCTTCTAGGACAATGGTAACTTAGAAAACAAAGCTTGTAGGGAAGCATACACTCTTATAGTTACAGATCACGCAACTACAAAAAAAAAGAAAAAAAAAAGAGAGCAAGCACAAACAAGCGGAATGCCACACAAATTCACATAATTTTGCACATATTGGATAACAAAATAAAAAACAGGCTAAATACTTAGACACAAACAAATCCATGGGCAAATTGAGTGCTCAATTCCTGCTTTGTGGGATATTTAGATTGAATGACTAAAGACTAACCCTGATGCTGATTCAATCGAATATTACGAACGGACGGATTGAACTGAAGAAAACCGACGAAATTCATTGTGAAAATGGAAATTTTTTAGGAGAGAGTTTTTTTTTTTTTTTCAGACAGTTAAGGTGGTAGAGAAAGTGGAGGTGTGAATAAAAATGGCTGTCTGAGACTGGGATTTGTGTTGTTAATGGTTCCCCTAATCTCTACGGATATTTTAGTCAATTACTACCATTTATTTATTATATATAAAAGCAGAATAAAAATCAATATTACCGCCAATTTAATGGCAATGTGGGCATGGGCATTTCCTAAAATGATGAGTAAACTAGCAGGGTGCATCTGGAGCAGTTATTAACTCCAGAAACTTCCTCAAATTGGTCTAATCTCTATCTAGGTCTTCCATTCCATGAGATTTTTCAAATCCCAGTCAGGTGAAATCGCTCCACAAGCAGCACCCACTTCTCTTTCCGTAGCATTCTCGAGTTCTCGTTCCGATGACACCATCAATCAATCTCCTTTACCACTCACAATCAAGGTTCTCCCTCCCTCTCTCTCTCTCTCTCTCATTTTAAATTTTGTTGGTTTTTTATCTTCAGCTATATATTTCAGGCAATTTCTTGATTTAGTTGAATCTGATTGCTTATATCTAATCCCTTCTCACAGACTTCATTTCAAAATAAATAACTTACTGAGTAGAATAAACAAAATTAACATAATTATGATGACAATTCAGATGTGAATTTGAGAAGATTACTGCCAAGGGTAGAGTTTTACCTAAATTGTCGAGGATGAAAAATACCAACAATCTATATCTGTCCTTTTTTGCTGACTCATTCGAAAATCTTTCAATAATTCTCCTTCATCGCTGCCCCCGAAACTACTTGATGATTGAAATCTTCTTGTTCATCTCACAGGTAGTATATATTTGAAGAGCGAGATTTGTTCGTCATTGAAACTGATGAATGATGATTACAAGTGGGATCAAAGTATCGAACCCGTTGAATGACACCTAGTTTTGGTGTTTGCTAATTGAATTAATTTTCTGTATTAGTATTATGGTCCCACGCATCCTTGTCATTTCTCTCATTGACCAGAAAAATGGCGCAAACAGGTTGTTTGGCTTCTTAATGGTTAGGTCGTTGCATATGTTCTTCACTGCAACCAATAGTTGGTAAGTTGTGATTTATTTTTATTATAACAATTGATTTTTATATCATTGTTGTAACAATCACAGATAGATAGAAGACAAAACAATCATGAAAATACATATAAATCTACTAATTTCTATAGACTGTCGAAATAAAAATTGTTTTTGTAACCGAATGGGCTATAGAGGACACTTGTGCATATTAAATGTGGTGTGGATAAAAGTAGTATTCTGAATGCCTTAGTTGGTAATGGATTGCGCTTAGCAGTGTCTTGTGCTATCCTCATTTCTGCGTTAATATGATCATCATTCAAGTTCTCTATCACATTTTATCAACAAAAAAATAATACTTCACTGCTGCTAAGCTCTCCATTCAGATCTAGATTTAACAATTGAAAAACAGTTGCAAATTGCATGTGATATTATACAGAAATGACATCTTATAGTTATATACACAGCTGATTTCAGAAAGAAAGCAGCCGTGGCTTCGTCGGATAGCACCGTAGCACCACCGAGGCTCTGATGGTGCCATTCGCTGTTCTGATGATGTGCAAGATCTGAGAGGGAAGCTCCGTATGCTTAGCCATAGGCACCGCATTGGATCCTTACAAAAATTGTTCTAAATTTATTGAAAAGCGAATGCTGGTGGGAAAAAACGGTTCTGCTTGAAATTCTCAACTTTTTTTTTCTTCTCAAAATCTCAACCTTTTTCCTTTGATACCGAGCTTTTAGTGACCTGAAATAACTCAATTTTACTCTTTTATCCAACACTAGTTTTGCACCCGTTCCATGCATGGTACTAGTTTAACTTGAATAATTAAGGACAATTCATAGCTAAAAAATTATGAAGCACAAAATACTCCTCTGCATTACCAAACATAAGTACAATATTTAGAAAGAGTAAAGTCCATAGCTATTAGAGTCTCCCCATCATCAATCAAAAGCTTTTGTTTTAGTGCTTTGAATTCAATGCAAATTGCAAGCTTGAGGCTAGGAAAATGAGCATTCAAATGATATGAACTCCAATTAACGGATAGGGAAATAAAATTCAAATTTTTCCATCAAACCAATGAGTAAGCAATCTTCAAGTTTTTCTACATTTAAATTTCAAAATTGAGACTCTTGACTCATTTGTTGAACCAAAACAACTAAGATTCTTCATTGTAATTATAGAAAAATAAATTATTTCATAATCTTTTAGTTACCACTCAAAACACAAGATGAAAACCATTCTCTAAAGAAATTATTAGAGACACCCGTCTCCATTTATACATACATATTACTTAGTAAGGAGAGATGGGAAGAAGTAAAAAATCTTCAATGACTGTAAAATAATAATTTTCAAAATATTCTAAATTACTTGTTTATAGGAATTGCCTCTGATTGTACTGAGTTGAATTATCTAGAACAAACCACATAGATTATGAATTGCAAATGTTATACATAGAAAAAAATTAGCTAGGTATATTTATTGGGAAAATACACAAAAAAAACCCAGAGTCTTACTTTCAAAATTGTATGAAACTATCTCCTGCTTTAAAATACCATGCACACTCTCCCCACTTGTGTTAAAGATGACATGACTAAGAGATCCATACGTCTTTTACATGAGTACCAAATATTGACATAAGAGATCTACGTATATTCCATTTAAAAATAGATAAAAATTACATTTATCACTTTTTTGTTTGCACAATTTCGAGAATAAGCCCAGTTTCAATTTTTCTCCCCTAATAGGCTAATATATATAAAATTATAAATGGATAATACGCACAATTTGGATCAGGGCTCCGCCGTGGGCGGGTTGATATATTGAATTCACATTCTTGATTCTTCGACTAAAGCAGAACAATTTATGGATTAATTCATCATCAACAATTCAACATATTTATCTTACCACTATCCTACAACACACTTGTTTGCAATAAAGTAACAATAATCTAAACATTATTTCCAAAAATCTAAATTAGCAATGATCAAAACAAAACCAACGAGTTGTAAACATTTCCGAAATCAAACATATATATATATATATACCTGGAAATTACGAAGTATAATGAGCATTTTATAATATTAACAATATTCTAAATATATCTGACAATTCAATAAACTTGCATTTAATTCAAATATGAACCACGGGTTCGATTTGCACTAGATAAGAGGATTAAGTTTACAAATATATATATATATATATATATACATATATATATATAAAATAATAAAATAATATTGGAACGGTGATAATGAAATGATTATGTCAACGTCGGCAAAATTGTAATTTCCCCCGCCGTCCTCGTCAGGTCTGTCTGGTGACGGGCGTATTTTCCTTCGCAATCACACAATTCACACACACACAGACATCTCTCTCGCGAAGCTGCCGTTTCGCTCTCGACTTCCTTTTCTTCTCTCTATTTCAAAACCCTAATTATTGTGATTGTTTCTTCTTCTTATGCTTCTTCATATTGCAATTACTCGACTGATTTTGTCGCGCACGATGCTCGTGTGAAAATCAGGTCAGTCAACCAATCATTTTTTTTTGATAACCCGCATTATAGTTTTTTATTCGTTTTTCATCTTCATTCTATCCCATCTCTGGGAATTTACAACGATGTTTATGCCATGCTCGCCATTTTACTTGTTTATTTATCCGTTTGTTTGCTCCTGATCGCCAGATTTGATATTTATGTGCTACATTTTTCTGTGCTGATAGTTGTTCGTGATTCTTGTGTTGTATTACTTTGTTAGAATTTAAAATTTAGGAGACATTGGTCTTTATTCCCCCTTTTTTTGGGGGGGGGAGGGGGTTGGGGTTATGAAGTGTCTTAAAGTCGATGCCGATGTTCTTGCAGTGTTTCAATCTAATGAAAACAGAGGGGACAAAATAGAATAGGTGGTTGACTGCCTTTTTGGTTGCTTCTAGTGATTGAAATTTTAGTGTTAAAATGTGATGTGGCCTGTGGATAAGCGAGTTTTGGCCCCTTAAAAATGTAGCTTGTTTGACAACAAATGGAATTCCCTTCATCTTTCACTCCCATTTATGCATTATGTTCAAGAATGCTGCTAGATCCATGTCGTGTGGGACTATATGTTGTTGCTTAACTATATCTTCATACAAAGCCTGTACTAACTGCTACAACCAGAATCGGCTACACACTTACAATCGAAAGTTGCTGGGACCATACTAAAATAACATTGACATTGCCTATTCAGCTGAAAATGTTCCCATAAATGTATAACATCTTTTTATTCCCAGAAATCTGAAAATGCTTATATTTTCGATAAATATCCTTTACTCCTGCTACAAATATCTCGTTTCTTTAGTTTATGTACTATGAGACTTTAGGACGCTTTTTTGCTGATTTTGCATCTATATTATCCTACCATGCAGGAAGCTCTGCGTATCAGCTCAATGGTGACATCTGATTTCATCATGATTTTTCCTATTTAGTTTTCTGTTGAAGCTCCAGCAATGCAATTAGTGCAGCATGATATTCGGGCAGAGGATACATCAGAAACAGAACCCATTTTATCCCAGCCTAGTACAGCAGAAAGATCAGAAGAATCTTCTTCCTCAATTGAAATAACTGTGGGTGTGGAATCTTTTGTAGCTGCTGAGCATCCATCAGTTCCTGAAATTGATGAGAGTATTTCCCTAGTGTGTGCAGACCAACCGCAATGCCGCATCTGCCTTGACGCTGAAGGTCTTTATTGGTTATTTGCATTCATAGTAGATCGATATTGATCACCTAGACACCACTGATTGGAATCATTAGTTTGCGTTTTTTTGACCCAAATGGTCATAGAGATGATATAGTCCTGGAAATGTTTCTTTTTCTTGTTTTATTGATTCTTTCATCTATATTTACAGGAGATGATTTAATTTCACCATGCCATTGCAAAGGCACCCAAAAGTATGTCCACAGATCTTGTCTTGATAATTGGAGGTCGACAAAGGTATGATTGCGTAATCTCTTTCTTGGTTTTCAGCCTTTCATTTGCCATCTTCTCAAGTTTTTGTGATATCTTGATGCTCTAGATCTTTAGGAGAGACAAACTCTAGTTCTCAAAATATCTACTTCAAGATTGTACGATCACTCTTTGCCAGAATATATGCTTTGACTGTGATTAGATTTTGTATCCCACTTATCAATAATTCCATCTTAAATGAAATCTTAATTATCTGGATTTAGATGTTACAGAGTTAATGTTATGTAAAATTACCAAGTTTGTCTTTTTCCCTCTTTCTTTCTCTAGAAAAGTTTCTTAAGTATGTTCTGCCTTCCACTGTTCAGGAGGGCTTTGCTTTTGCTCACTGTACAGAATGCAGGGCAAAGTTCATACTGCGAGCGAATGTCCCTCCTGATCGTTGGTGGTTGAGGTTAAAATTTCAATTTCTCGTTGCAAGGGACCACGCGGTCATTTTCGTTATTGTCCAGCTGGTATGTGACATGCTTCTTTCCTGCAAAACATTTGCCAGGACATCAGTTAGACATTGTTTAAAGTTGGTTTAACTAAATGGTGATTCTGAAAGAAATAACACTTGGGACCAGCATCCTTTTTGCTGTTTCTTGTTGTTACCTTATGATTGTTGTTAGTTATGTAGTTTTTTCATGGTTTGGTTTGTTTTCTTTTCATGTATGATAAAATCTTTTACTTGAGTAACTTTAAATGTCAGCTCAGATATCATTAATTTTTGTTGGTCATCAACTTATGTTGTATGGTAGGAAAACTTTAGTATCTTGCTTATAGAGATGTTAATCGTATGTGTTTCTCTTGGTTGATTGACCTTGTTATTTTACATCTAATAATACTAAAGCTTTTAATTTAAAAAAATATATATTTCATAATTGGTTGGTTGATTGAAAGTCCTGTTTGATTTTCTAGAGATATAGGATCAAACTCTAAAGTTCAAAGTGTGTTTCTAAATGCAATTTTGTAGTAAAGAGGTGAATTGTATTCAGTACACCCTGCAGCTCTTTCATATTTATCTTTTTATGTGTCTAGCCATGATTCTAAAATTTAACCCCCGTTCATTCTTATTATTAATATTCCCGTGATAAGTTTTAATTTCTGTCAATTTTATAAAGAGTTGGGAAATCGTGGATTTGTTTCATACACAGTATAATAAAACGCAATCTCGATTTTCGGAGACATGGCTCACTGTGAATAAATTGTCCGTAGAGTGGAAAAGAGATCAAAAGTTGTATTTTTTAATCTCATTAGGTTTTTCAATGCTTTGATGTATAAAGCACATCCTGTTATGGAAGGGTATGGTCTGTACGACTTGAAATCTTTGTTCCAGATCGACATAGGATGGGACATTGATATTCTTAAATATATTCAGTTGTGTATTTCAGAACTATGATAGAACCTTCAAGAGATTACAATTTCTGCTTATGCTATTCACTTGAAAAGCTCACTTGTTGGTGTATGGTATGTCTTGCTAATAATTCTAAACTAAAACTTTCCTTAGGTTGTTGCATTTCTAGGTGTGCTGGTGTACAAATTTTATGGAGAAGAACTACGGGAGATGTTTGGCTATGAAGAACATCCATATGGATTTTATACTATGGCTGGTAACTGCATCATTTTTTGCAACATCACATGCAAATTTTTCTTTCTTCTTCTTCTTTTTTTTTCAAATAAAAAAGTATAAAAATGTCTCTTTTAGAAGAATGTTATTTATTAACTGATTGTCACTATTGCCTACTACCAATGCAGAAGATTTGTGGTTATCATTTGAGTTTTTATATACTAATCATGTTGGAATGAATTCCTTAAAAAAAAAATTCACATATGAATGAAACTCACCTGATCTGATAATTATCTCATGTTTTAGATAATTTGCCCTGGTTAATACTTTTGTAGATATCAAGTTGAAAGAGCTTGATGATAGGTCAGGATTGGATTGAGTGGCACAAGAAATAAATCAGAAATTGAGTACAGTTGAGTGAGAGCTTTTTAACTGCGGAAAGATTTAGAAGTTTCTGATGTACACAAGAAATGTTCATTGTCTGGTGTACTAAGAAATACCTTTCAGATTGCTCATTGTCTGATGTACCAAGAAATGTTGGCAATCGAGTTCATAGGCAAGACTAATATCATCTAAAAATGGAAACAAGTCATATCTCTAGCTTATGAACATCATGTTGCATTATTGATTTTCTTTGCCATGTAAAGTGTTGATTCAGGCAGCACTTATTGATAAAATGTGACCAGAATGTGAATTTGGTACTTGTTATTCATCATATATAAACTTGTTAAACTCTGATAAACTTGTTATCCAACTTTGATGATTTGCAGTTCTGGCAATTGTGCTGGTGGGTTTGCTCTATGGCTTCTTCATTGCAATAATATGTGGTCAGAGGATCAACGAACGCCATTACCATGTTCTTGCCAAGCAAGAATTGACAAAGGTTTTTTAGTATCTTAATCTGATTGTATTGAATTGTATTCTTCCTTAAAGATGGTGATTTTAAGTTTACTTAGTTGTTTTATATACAGGAGTATGTGGTGGAAGACAGGGAAGCTAACAAGGACGTGTCAGAGCTTGATCCTAGTCATGTGACTGAGCTAAGAATGCTAGGCCTCTATTGAGGTCAGTATAAATCTAATTCTGCAATTGGCAATGACTTCAGGAGAAGTGTACTTTTATTAAGCAACTGTTTCATATTGCTTTAATTTTAGAAAAACAACGGGGCTTTTATGGTTTTTCCACTGTTGTATGTTCTTCATAATCCATTCATTTGAGTTCTCGACGGGCATTGTCCCCCCCCCCCCACCCCTTATACAGACAGAAAGAGGCACGAGTATCTATCTCTTCGAGTTGGGGGCGCCTCAGAGCGTGGAGTCTGATACAAAGTCACTAATTACTTGTTGTGCCTTGATAAATTATTATACATTTATGGTAAGTTCACCATAAATGTTCATTTCATTTCTTTTTCTCTCCACTCAAATTTTGTCTAGTTTCAATGTGTACAGTTAGACGTGCTGCTGAAACTATTATTTCTTTATATATATGGTGATTATTGTATACAATATCTTGTACAAATTTCAATACATTAGTGTTTTTCTGTATTTGTGATATCTTGTAAAAAGTTGTTAAGATCATTGCACACCCTAATGGAAGTTCTTTCTTAATAACATCAGTCGCAAGGATGAAATATGAATTTTCCTCAATTTATTAATAATAGATACACAAAATTACAAATGATATTTGATGGTTCTCTAGTCCAGTGTTGCAAAATACGTCCTGGGTCCTGGGCAGCGCAGAATGGTGCTACGTTAATCAGTGCTCTTGTGCGGACAAACCTAGGCAGAATGGTGCCCTTGTACGGACAAACTGCCTTCAGCAATTACGCAATCAAGTTCTGTCAAGGTCGCCGAATTTTAATTTTTTTTTAAAAAAGTATTTTTTAATACATTAATTATATTTTGAATTTAATTTCATTTGGACTTTGAACATTATTTTGTCATAAAATTCAAATTATTTGAAATTTTCAATGTTTGTTTTATATTGAATTTTGGATAATTTAAACTTTGGAATATTATTTGGAATATTAAGATTTATGAATTTACAATTGCAATTTTTTTATATTTGTTAAGAAATATATAAAATAATAATCCGTCCAGACACACGCCAAGGCCCACGTTTAGAACTAGGTCCCCGCGTCAGCACGACTAGGGCCTAAAGCTTCCTGCAACTTGTTCTATACATAGAATATTCAATCTCTTATAAGAGAGATGCTAATATTTACACATTTAATTACAAGAACCCTATATCTCTAATGTAAATATATTATCTTCAACGTTCCTCCTCCTTATGCAAATCACCAGCCAAGCCCAAGTGACAAGATGATGTATCTGCACTCGAATGAAAAATAATTATGAAGTTCAGATGGTCTTTTAACAACTATGAACTAGAAAATGTTAAATCTTGAATAGATGATTGTTACGTCAGATCACAAACTTGTCAGCAGAAATGTATCAGACAGGGATAACTGTGAAATGTTTGTCTCATCATCCGCAAACAAAGAAATGAAATGAAAATTAATTCAATAAAAAAAGGTTAAAATTAAATGGGTAGGTGGAGTATTCCATGTCAGATTACAAGCAATCAGCATAAATTAATCAGACAGGGATAACTGTAAATAATATCTTCTCATCATTCATGGAATCCTCATACCCCAGAAACCAGAGGGGTTAATTGAACACCAGCAAGACAATGAAATTGAACAAATAAATCTTAAAATAAATAATAACTCTTTAAAAGAAGCCTCAGTCCGTCCTAGTTCAAACCACATTATCATATATACGTATATATATGCATTTCAGGGTCAGATACAAGTTATCATCACAGGCATCTTCATTGATTCATATTTCAAAATTGAATAAACTACAATATACGAAACGTTTTGAAATCAAAAGAGTGTCGCCTACACAAAATGTTTTAGGAAAAAAAATATAATAACAAGTAATGATTTACAGAGGCATCAGATCTTCCTATTCAGATTGAGTGTCATAATACCCAATTAGAATCGAGCATTCCATTCTGAAGAGTTCATCATTTACCCCTTTTCGATTGATTAATATATGTATATACGGGATCAAATTCGCAGGAAAACACGAAATTCAGCTTGTATTTACCATTATGAATATAAAATGCAGAGGACGGCCATCCCTGCAAAGTGGTAAGAGACAAATATTCCTCATCAGTGAGAGCGTTAGCAAGCTTCTCAATAACTCCGGCGACACCGTACGAAGTCCGGCGGGGTGGGACCCAATAGGAGGCTCCGGGAACAAAGGCCAGCCAATCCGGCTTAGATCTCCTGACCACAAAATTGTGGATGACGTCCTCCATTTTCTCCACCGCCTTCTCCTCCGCATCCGCCTCCGCGGCGGCCATCTCCACGTGCAAGCTGCTTTCAGGCAGAGTGGAGAGGCGGCGGACGGCTCTAGACCTGGCGGCGGAAGAGAAGAAGAGGGAGGAGACGGCGGAAGATCGAATTAGGGTTTGAGAGCATAGACGAGACATTTCAAAGGTGGCTGTGATCTAGCTTAATAGGGGGCAGTAAATATAGAGGAATCAGCGGGGTTGATTTATGGTATTTGTAGAGTATGAGGACTATTATAAAATTTCTAGGTTTTCAGCTAGGGCTGACTTGGACAGCTGTGGAGACCACCTCATGAAATTAGGGCTTGTTTTTAATCGGGCCTTAGGCTCAATTAGTGGGACGGCTGGACCGGATTTCGGCTTTCATAATTAACTAGAATATCTCCCTTGTCATATAAATAATTTTATTTGTTATAAATTATAATCATAAAAAAATTATAAAATTATCATAATAATAAAATTATATCTATTATGAATTATATAAATTTTCGTACTATTCATTTTTTGGGTTAATTATACCATACATTTGTCATTAATGGTCATTGAGATTAAGCTCAACAAAAAAAAGTACAACAAAAATGTGATTTACACCTAATTTTGAAATTTAAATTTGGTGCAATTACGAAGAAAATGCATAGATTGCTACACTATGAAATTTTAAAGAAATCATATGAAGGAGGTTATGATTTTGTCTCATTGTGTTCTTTTTCAATTCTAGAAAAAAAAATGTGGCTATACCGTAGGGGTTATAAATTTATAATATAGTTTTAGGTGTATGAAAATGGGATAAATACATTTTATCACATTTATACTTGTATTTTATAAAATAGTGGGAGTTGTAAATAGTGAAATGAAAGTTGCGTTTAAATTCTCATTTGTAAATAAATTATTCACGTCCCACTTTTATAGATAGAAATTTTTATTTGTGGACAAAAACTTATCTCATATGGTCTAAATGAGCCACAATTCATTAGGCGGGTCAAACTAGTCCAAAACTCACCTGAAATAGCCCAAATCCAGCCAAGGATGAAAATATCGCGAAATATCGCGGATATATCGCGGATATATCGCGGATATTGACATTGCGATACGGATATTGGGGGGAATATCTTTTTTCCCGAGTATCGACGAGAAATCGCAATATATCGCAAGATATCGCAAAATATCGCAAGATATCGCAATATATCGTGATTTTTTTAATATTTCTATAATATATTTTGATTTTTATTTAATACTATATATTTTTGTGATCTTTTTTAGGTCTTCAATGTAATTATTTGAGTTGCAATATTCTTTGCTCTATAAAGACATTCACTTTGCAAAAAAATATAAGAGAAAGAAGACCGGGAAATCAACGGATGTCTTAGAAAGAAAAGTGAGATGCACGTGCGCCGACTTTATTTTTTCATTTTTTCAGTTAGAGGACATGATGGAAAAATCACTAAAATTTTTCTCCCCATATATCACACGAAATTAAAATCTAAGATTGAATATAAATTATTTGCCAAATGCCAACTAAAGTTTTCAACGTTCAACCAATATATCATATGTATGTTTGAAATCTAACAAAACTTCCAAATGTATGATAATGCATTGTCTTTTTGTAACATATAGATGTAGAGAATCTAGAGATCACATAGTGTCGGATGTGCCCACCAATTATTTCAATTTTTTTATAAATTTTTTATATGATTTTTTTGTCAATAAAATAAACCTAAAGTCTTTCAACTTTCAATCAATATATCATATTTGTGTTTGAAATGTAATAAAGCTTCCAAATGTGTGATATTGCATTGTCTTTTTGTAAAATATAGATGTAGAGATCACATGGTGTCGGATGTGCCAACCAATTTTTTCAATTTTTTTATAAATTTTTTATATGATTTTTTTCTCTATAAAATAAACCAAGCATATATGCATCACATTTCACAACGATTCATTCAATTTTTAAGGTACGAGATGAAAATCTCTCTCAACATATTTAATTAAATAAAATTTAATTATTCACATATTTATTTGTAATTTTCTTTTGTAATTGGCAGTGATGATGTGATCATGGGAAGGAATTGACATTCAATTTATCATTTTGAAGAGCTACAAATCAGGTATGTAAATTTATAGTTTTCTTTTATTTATGAATTGGTATGATGTTGTATGAGTTAATCTTAACAAAAATTTGTTGTGAAAATTGATGCATAAGCATGAATGATAAAATAATTTTAGAGGGATTAAAAGTGTTTTTTAATGCAATTTATTCTTCGTGTTGTTGCATTTTTATTCATTTATTTTACTTATTGTTTTACGAAAATTGTTGCATGTTTTTATTTAATTAATTAAACCTAACTTTACGCATGTTATGCCCTAAAAATTGTTTTCATATAAGAAAACATCCAATAGTTCGATTAAAATCTTGAAATAGAGCAACAATATTAATGGAAGCTTAATTCATTCATAACAAAATAATAAATTGAAGGGAAGTAATATAAGTCCCATAATTCTAAATCTTCTATGTACTATAGTGATTAACTTGCATTCGTAAATTCCTATTTGGTTCTTGGTTCAAGACCTACCCATAACATTTCTTTTTTCATTTTGTATTTTTGATTTTAAATATTTAGGTGGCTTTGAATATAATTTATATATTTTCTTCAATAAAACAATTCATAAGAGCGTAGAAGAAAGGATTCATAAAAAAATTAAGCTAAAATTGTGCACATGTTAATTAATACCCATTTTGTTTGAAACATAATGAGTATTCAGCTCCATAACTATTCAAATATCAATCCATTTAAAACTAAATTAATGAAAAACTGATGTCATTCATGTCCTTTAATTTCAGTTTTATATGTTTATTTTTTTAATTATTGTCACTAAGGGAATTAGTTTTCATGGTGTATTACATTTATGGTTATTTTTTATTTATATTGCTTGAAATTCATTTATATACTTTCAATTTTATATATTTATTTTTTTGTTATTATCATTGGGGTTATTGATCTTTCTTTACTAATATCATACATATAATTTGAAAAATATATATATACAAAAATCTTCTATTATATTTATTAATGAAATTAATAGAGTCGTCCAAGATGAATCTTTGTGCTTCTTTTTTTTTTTTTTAAATCTAATGCTCATCCCCATAAAAATTATGTATAAATTTTTAGGGCTTAGCTAACTTTTTTTTTTTCAATTTGAAGTTACAAACGAAAATGAAAAGGGGGAGTGGTAGTGGAGAAGTTGACTCAAGACTTGATCCCGCATGGAAATATTGTAAACCAATTCCCAATAACAAGAATGGAACTATATGTAATTTTTGTGGTCTTGTACTTCAAAGTGGAGGCATTACTCGTTTCAAATATCATTTGAGCCATACAGATCCTCGGAAAAATTCACGAAAATGCTCAAATGTGCCTCCTGAAGTTAAGCAAGAAATTCGTAACTTGTTAAAAATGAAAGATCATGCAAAGCAAAAAAAAGCTGAAAAGATGAAAGAAATTAGAGAAGAATTGCGTCAGGGCTTAAGAGATGAAGATGATGAAGAAGAAATAGATAATGAAGACGTGTTCATGTATCCTGCTGATCTTGATCCAACAGATCGAAAAGCATATCGTGTTGCTATGCAAGCTTCTAAAGCAAGTGAATGGGAAAGACAACAAAGACAGAGTTGGACCCAAAATAAAAGAGGCAGCTCAAGTCGAAGTGCAAATCCATCTTCTTCCCAATTTCATCGAACACAAAGTGTTCGTGAATCAGGCCATGAACCTTCTGCTGCACCATCTTTATACAAATCACAAGATGCAAAACAGAAAAAGATCAAAGATATATTTTCTCGTGGCAATTTGAAAGAAAAACTTGGCAGATTGGTGAGTAAGTTTTTTATTTATGAGAATGTACCACCCAACAAAGCATCATCACACCATTTCAAAAATATGATTGCGGGTGTGCAAGAAGTAGGAACAGGAGTGTTGCCTCCGACTCCATATGAGATTAAACATAAATATCTCGATATGGAGCATAAAGAAATGAGTGAGTATGTCGATGCCCAAAAGGAAAAATGGAAAATCTATGGATGCACGATAATGTCAGATGGATGGACTGGACCAACAAAGTTGTCCATCATAAATTTCATGGTCTATTGTAAGGGCAGAACCGTATTTCTTAAATCGGTTGATTCATCCAATAGAATCAAGGATCATAAGTATATATATGGTTTGTTAAAAGATGTGGTGCTGGAGGTTGGTTCTAAGAATGTTGTACAGATTGTTACTGATAATGGTTCCGCTTTTGTGAAAGCAGGAAAAAAACTCATGAGTGAGTATGATCTGTATTGGACACCATGTGCTGCTCACTGTATCGACTTAATATTTGAAGATATTGGAAAAAAAGAGACTGTTGCAGAGGTAATTGCAAAGGCTAGACAAGTAACCAATTACATTTATAACCATGGTTGGCTACTTGCACTCATGCGGGAGATGTGTCAAGGAGATATTGTACGCCCAGGAGCTACACGTTTTGCAACAAATTATATCTCATTGGACAGTCTTCTAAAGAAAAAGTCAGGCTTGAAGCAGTTGTTTACAAGTGATGAATGGGGAAATAACCGACTAAGTCAAACAGCTTTGGGCAGAAAGTTAGAAAGACAAGTTCTTGATCAATCTTTCTGGGATGGTGTAAAATATGTTGTTGATTTTTATGAGCCCTTATATCAAGTTCTACGAGTGGTGGACACCGAGGTGGTTCCTACTATGCCCATATTGTATGACTTACTACGTGTTATGAAAGAGAAAGTTGAACGCTTGAAAGGATCACAATGGATATTGAACATAATCGATTCAAGGTGGGGCCGTACACTTTCTCATCCATTACATGCAGCAGGTAAATAATTTTTCTATTTACATGAATTGCTTGCACATTTATATTATATTCATGACACTCTAAGTCTCTAATAATTTTTTAAAAAATTTCAGCTTATTACTTGAATCCGCGATTCCAATATCAGCCAGGAGTTGGTGAAGATCCAAAATTGATTAAAGCAGTTCATGATGTTTTTAACAAGTTAGACCCGAACTCTAATGGTGTAGCTCAATTTGGAAATGAGGTGACATAATTTTTCAATAGTAGTTATCATATTTTTGTTTTAAGATAAGATATCATATTATCATATTAGTTATTATATTTTGGTTGTATTAAATGTGAAGCTTACATATTTTCGTGATGGGAGAAAAGGATTTGCTGATCGTGCTGCAATTGCTTCTCGATCTACTATGGTCCCATGTAAGTCTTTTACTTAATATTTTCAAATATAGCTTGTTTAAATAATTTCAAATCATATCTTCAATGAATTAATATGCATTGTATATTTATTGTTGTTTTGTAATGGCAGCTGAGTGGTGGGTTATGTATGGTCATTCATCACCTACAGTTAGAGATTTAGCTGTGCGAATTTTATCACAAACGGCATCATCTTCTGCATGTGAGAGGAACTGGAGCACTTTTGCCTTAATCCACACAAAGCAAAGGAATCGACTTGCGTATCCAAAACTTCAACAATTGGTCTTTTGCTATTATAATATGAAGTTAAGGATACGAGATATGGAAGCTGAAAATGATAAGGTTGCAGAGCAAGAATATCTAGATCTGGTAGATATAACAGCTGATGAAAATGATGAAGAAGGAAATCCACTTTTTCAATGGGTTCGTCCTGCACACTTAGATGATAATGAGGGAAATCCTGATCCAAAAATTGCTGCTATGGCTCGTGATTATGGCATTGATGTGAATCAAGTATTACAAAACGAAGTGGGTAATACTTCTCGTGATTCAAAAACAGATAGCTCAACAGAGGATGGGGGAAATAGTGATGGAGGAAATGATGGAAGTGGTGGAAATGGTGGGAACAATCAAGACGATTATGGTTCAAGTCATACGTTATTGAGTCCATTCAGTTGTGAGGCCAACTTCACTCATGCAACACAAGATATGGACCACGGAAGTAGAGCTGGAGGTTCTGGAATAGGTGCAATAGGAAAGGAATACATAAGGAGACATGCATGGACTCAAGAAGAAAGTCCAAGGACTGATATTGAAGAACTTTCTACCAATTTTGATTCTATGAATACGGGTGGCACTGATCATAGTGATATGTCCCAAGATTCATATGCTTCTTACACATATGGGAGTTCACAAATTGATTGGACTACTCAAAATGCGTATCAACAAAATAATTGGGTCAGTGGACATTATCCAATTCATGGTGAAGCTGTTGGAAGAAATCAAGAAACATATCAAACACATGTGCATAATTATATCCATAATTACTCGAACGTGATAAGTTGGTACCAATATTGTTTAGAACAAGATGGCATTCCATCTACTATATTTGAACCTCATAGATCCTCATTTTGGTATTAATTGTACTTTATAATGTTTATTTAGTCATTTTAAGTTGTATTATGTATTATTTTGTCAAATGTATTGTCTCAGACGGTATTTATATAATGTATTATTCATATATTACCTTTCAAAATACAATTCTATCAAAAAAATTAGTGGAATATGTGCATAATAATATGTCATAATAGTTCCTAAAATTTCATGCTAAATTTCCAAGATTTTAATATGATTTCCGTCATTTTTTTCAATTTTCTGCGATATCGATATGCGATATCGATATATCCGTCGATATATCCGTAAAATTGAAGTTGCGATATATGTTGCGATAGCGATATTTTCATCCTTGAATCCAGCCAAACCCTCGCTAAAAAAACCTAACTGCCAAACGTGATGCGTGGCACACGCGCGCTTGGCGGATTTCATTTCCTATATTTTTTTGATTGTTTTTTATTTTTTTTAAAACCTTTACTCTGTATAGAACATAGTACATGACGAACGAGTGCACTGCGCGAGATGTTGAATAAAAAATTAATTTAATTAAAAAAATAAATATATATTCATAAAAAATAAAAAATATATATTGAAACCAAAAAGAAAACGAAAAAATTTCATCTAATTAATTGAGATCCATTTGACAGTTTCACATAAGAGTCTCTCTTATTTGAATAGTTACGAGGTTGAATTGTAGATAGTGCTATAGTTCTTTTGATGTTAAAGGAATAAGAGTCGAGTTCAAATGATTTCTTATTTGATCCAATAGGTGGTTCCTTTTTTTAGTTTCATTTCATTTTTTCTTTCTTTCAACGGTTCACCTCATTTATCCTTTTATTTCCAATATTTTGTAATGTTAAATTATTTTTTAAAATATATATTTATTTTTTTTATTCGACGTATCACGTACTGTACTCGCCCGACATTAAAATTAAAGTGATTTGTTGAACTAATTTAATTTTTTATTTGACATCATGCGCAGTGCAACCGCCCGACTCTAACACATGAATTTGTGCACTGCATTCGATACAAAATAATTTTTTAAAAGGAATGAAAAGAAAGAAAAAAAATATTGCAAAGCGCGCACGTGGACGTGGTGCACACACGTCTGGTAGTTGGCACACATCTGAGCGGGTTTAGACTATTTGAATGTGTTTTGGGTCGGTTTTGACTCGTTTAATGGATTATGATCCTATACGGATTGATATAAGTTTTTGTAAATAATAAATTGTGAATCCAACATTTGAACATTATTTTATAAAATTTGATCATGATTTTTAAATGGCACGGGTACTCAAATGAATTTGTATCGAGCAATTTGGAGGTAAAATCTTCTTAAGCCCAATTCTAAATATTTGAAGTGTTATTGGGCCAAATTTCCAATTCGTTAGCATAGCCATTAGCCATATACAGAGAACACTAATTTCCCAATTCCCATTTCCCGTTTCCACCATTCAGATCCATTTCCATCTCTCTCCATCGCGCAAAGAGGCGAAGAAGACGAAAATGGCGTGGAGGGCATTCTACAACGAGATCAAGGCGTTGAAGGTGAAAGAATTGCCGGCGCACCTCAAACCCTACTTCACCGTCGCCTACATCAAGAACTCCGGCAAGCGTTGGGTCGACAATTACCACGCCAAATACATCGAGACCGATTCTGTTGATCCGATCTATCACGTCTGCTTCGGCGGAATGGCCCTTTCCTATCTCATCGCCCTCCCGGAGGAGCGCCGCCACCTCGAGCACCAGCAGCAACATGGAGGCGGCCACTGAGCCGGCGCCGTTTCAGGTATTCGCCGCTGCCCTAGCTTCTTTTTTTTAAATCAATTTATGTATGTTCTTTTCGGTTAGATAGCATAATAATTTGTTGTTCGTTTGCGGTGTTTTTGGATTAATTTGGGATTTTTGTATGATAATTTGTTGTACATGCGTTTTTTGATTAGTTTCTCGGTAGGGTTTGAGAAGGTGTAATTGTGCTTTTTTTCAGTGTAAATGTAAATATGCGGAATAAGATTTACCTTATTAATATGATTTCATTATCCCATCCCTCCACCAAAAGATAAACCTAGCTAGCTTTATAAGTTGGATCTTCTATCAGTCTTTTATGAGTTTCCAGCATGTCTGTATATATAGTACGGGTTAACTATTTGCACTCTAATTTTACTATTTGCACCACAAAAGAAATAAAGAAAAAATAAAATAATTGTGAAGTTTTTGCAGTATCCTTTTATTACTTGTTCATACCACTACAATTACTCAATGCACCATAAATTTAAAATTAAAATAAAATGAAAAAGAAAATAAATTAATGGAAGTATTCATCAACTTCTAATAGTTTATTAGAAGTATTAGATACTAGTATGAGTGTATTGATTGAAAATAATCGAGTTTGGAATGTGTTGTGGTTGTGGATGTTTTTTTTTGTCCAGAACTAGAAATTTTGAACATTTTGGAGTGGTTTGAACTCCATTTTTCGAACAACACTTGGAGAAAAAACGGAGTTTAGGGCGTTCAAATTTAAGTTTTCGAACATATTAAGTGATTCAAACGGTTCGAACTTCAATTTTCGAACATAGTTCGTTCGGAATTTTTTTTTTTTGAACAAATGAGGATTGTTAAAAAAATCAACTTTGAACACCCTTGCACCCTGAAATTTTCTGAGTGTCGTTCAAACTTTAGTTTTCGAACCAATTTTTTTTCTAAGTATTTAAGTCATTCGAATTAATATTCTCGAACAAGGTGAACGTGTTCGAATTTGTATTTCCGAACATATTTTATTTGTTTTCTTTTTAAGTAAAACAACTATTTTTGGAGTGAAGGATATTAATGTAAACGTGTGTGGTGCAAAGAGGAAAATTTGTAGTGCATTGAGGAACCGAAGTGCAAAGAGTAAAATCAGTAGCGCAAATAGAAATTCCCTATAGTATGTCTAAATTCCAGATAACAGCTCAAAAAAAAAAGATTTGGCTGGTTTTATGTTTTGTAGTATTTCTAGGTCGCCCATTGAATTAGATATTGATCAGCCATTTTGAGCTCAGATAGTTGTTGGAGTTGTGGGCTTCCCACATATAATCTGAGTCTAGTTCCTTAGAATCAAAATGGGACCTGCTAGATTGTGCTCCCTCCTTGATCTTCATTTCTCATTTATCATCTGAAATTCTGAACCTATAGTTAATCAGCCTGGTTGGTTCAAAACAAGAGCTGTGTACAAAGATTGTAAATGACATTTTCAATTGCACTGGATTCAGTTAAGGCTGCAAAGCTTTGTTGGTTTTGTGTCCCTACTAAACTAATGCATGATCACATTCCACTTCTAAGTTCACTTCAGATGAGATAGTATGGATTTCAGTTGTTGGGTGAATAATCAACCTGTTGGGGTTTCTGGTCATGTGATTGTATATATGGTGTACTTAATAGGTCGAATTGAAATATCATATTATATGATAAAGTAAAGCATAAGACATGCTGAAATTAGAAGCTGGTTTAGATATTTTTCAATCTCACATTTTATGGTTTTCATCAGAACTCAAAAGTATTGCATGTTATCCATGTGGAGACTCGTACAGTATTTGCCGTTTGTGACTTGCGTTTGCCTTCAGTTGGTAATTTTTTAAAATCAGGGATTACTAGTGAATGACACAACTCACAAGCAACAATGTCTTTCACAAGCATTTGCAGATATACTGTAATTTTTCTTAGTGAGGCAGTTGAATTGAGCCATGTAGCTATATTGACATACTGACTGCATCATGAATTGATTGTTTCGAGGGTAGAATGTGTCTCTAACCATCTTAGACGATATTCATGTGTGCCCGAGAATCCAGACATCTGCCTAACTCGTTCTCTTTGTGAATGCAGATTCAACCAAATGCATGGGCGTTTCATTTCATGTGGGAACTTTCTTGCTTATATTTCATTTAATTTAGTTGAACCCTAATGGCTATATCTGAGGATAAAGCCAGAAAGAACGAAATGGTGCAAATAAGTTTGTGCAATTCTTGATCTCAGAATCATGCTGTTACTTCGTTTTTACTCGATTCGAGTTTGGTTGCTCGTGAGCATTGTTTCTTGTGTTGCAAAAATATATGTACACCACACCACCCCTCATGTCTCATTCCTTTGTCGGTCGTTCTAGTTGGGCTAAAAATTATTTTGAATCTCATTTCAAAGTTTCCAACCGCACATGCTTGTCAATTTTGCAATTGCACTTAATTAACACGAGGAGCATGCACATTCTCATTTATTTATTTTTTCGATTTCAATTACGATAAGATTTTAGATATTTTCTGAAATATGTTCACCAATCATCGAAACGAAATAAAAGTTTTTTTTTTATAAGATATATAGTTGCATTCTTATTACCAGAGGATATGAATGCGATACCGGGTGGGATGTCTAAATGGTGTGAGTTTTTCCTCGGTAAATCGTGATGTGTAGAATTGGAGCAGTTGCCTCCCTTTGTGGGATCTAGAATTAAATCCATTGTTTTCCACTCCTCAAGTTCAATAAAATTTTAACAAATAATAATAACAAAATCAAAATCAATAAATTTCATATATCGATAATTAATATTGTACCCCCCCCCCCCCCCAACCGAGGAAAAAGTGAAAAATAAAATTCAAAGTCTTGAATGCAAAGGAAATTAAAGTAAAATAATATATACAAGGTTGGTGGTGTGAGTGGATACTACAGAAGCTTTAAAGCAAAGAAATTAAACAAAATCATTGCCATAAATTTGGTTTTTATTTTGCATTTCATAATTTATATTTACCACCAAATCGCCTCAAAAGCAAGAACTTTAATCGTTAATACTATCTATTAATTTTATCAATTTGAGGTCTAAAACATGAAAACTGTCAATTAAGATCTTGCATGATAGAAACATGTTAATTACCTATATCAAATGACTCATAATAAAATGCATCTAGAAAATAACATAGATTTAAGAAAATATTGAATTTAGTACGTGTCTAAGATCAAACCAATTAACACCCGCTAAAAATGGTCTAATGGTGGACTGAGGTTGCTTGGATATCAAAGGTCATGAGTTCGTTTCTTTTCAAGATCACAGGTCAGGTGTGTGAGTAAAAAAAAAAACACCCGCTAAAATATTTCCTTTTAAATTTGCAATTATAATTTGCCTTTTTTTATATAAAATAATTTGCCTTTTAAATATCCTTTTAAATTTGTTATTTATAATTTGTTAGCTTAGTTGTTAGAAACTTTCATCAATTGGCGTAATATCTAATATTCTAATATCTTTTTGGCACTTTATATTAATATTTTATGAAACATGTTATAAAATAATAAATATCAAACGCAGTGTATATATTTGTAATTTTCATAATTATGTCGAATATATTTTTTCTTAATCAAAACACCATTTGCACAACAACCAAATCACGTTTTTTACGTGGCTAAGTGTACAATTTTTTTAAAGCATGAAGGCCTAACTTGCAAATAAATGAAAGGAAATGGACATGAATTCGATTACATGTCACTGTAATGAATCTTGACTATTTTACCCCTTGTATCGTTCCAATACACATATATTCCATTATTTGCCAAGTATTAAATAAATAAATAAAATTATTGAACCAGATTTATTTATAACACAGCCCATAACTGTTAATGTGTTTTTTTAGGGGTATTATCAGATTTTAACCCGATATTTCAAGTAATTCACAAAAATGTCCTGAACTTTTATAAATAACAATTTAATCTATAACCTTTTGAATTTATAACAAATCTAACCTGAAATTAATTTTCGGGCTTTTAATTCTCAACGTATATCTTTTTACATACGGTCTGGAGTGAAATATAATTTTATTTGATCAATTGACATGGCACGAGTATTTTTCACGCCAGTAAAAAAATTCAGAAAAAAGATATACGATGGCAACTAAAAACTCAAAAATTAATTACAGGCTAGATTTGTTGTATATTCAAAAAGTCATGTATTAAATTATTATTTATAAAAGTTCATGACATTTTTGTGAATTACTTGAAAAGTCGAGCTAAAATCTGATAATACCCCTTTTTTTTATCACAAATAAAAATGAGATTTCTCAGTATTATGCTCTTCATTTTTATATTTATCCTTACAAACTTCCTGAATACGTCGCGTGTTATTGATTTCAAGTTAATAAAAATTGTAAATAAATGTTGCAGGGGTTAATATCTATCATGTGACCAAAAGAAACTCACAATTAATAATAATAATAATAATAATAATAATAATAATAATAATAATAATAATAATAATAATTTATGTAATAACATGAAAATCATACATAAAGGCAAAAACTCTAGGGGTTGGAATGGTGACTTGTGAAGTTTTGGTTTTGCTTTGATATACTGAAAGATATAATGATATATTTTGTATCAAGTAATTAAATCATAATTATTATTAGTAGAACTAGGGCACATGTTGAATTCACATTTTTTATGATTTATCGAGTCATATCCAATATTCTACTTGAAATACTCCTAGACTAGTTATTATCTTGTGTGTACACATATTCAACTTAAAAAAATATTAATGAGATTAGATTTTTTGACATTTTAATATTGGGATGACACTCCACCATACAAATCATCCATTAGCTAATTTTCAGTGCTTTATGTACAAAAGCAACAATTAGGCATTAGTTGAGGGACTGAAATGTAAATACTTAATAAATATATAAAAACAAAAAATCACAATGAAGGACTCAAGAGAGACAAGACCAGAGTTTGCTGCGACAGTGGAAGGTGTGTTTTTCTCTCTCGCCTACACCTCTCTCTCTCTCTCTCTCTCTCTCTCTCTCTCTCTCTCTCTCTCTCACTCTCTAAAAATTAATTGCTACCATAATTTATGGTTGCTGTCACTATAACCAATGGCATCATATGAGCGTAAAAACCTTTTATTCTTTTGCTGTAGTATACTTTCTCACTGTAATCTGTGTTCGGATGTCACAGAGCCTAGACAGACAGACAACCCACCAGTCGTTGCGGCTCTCTCAAGTCTCAAGACTCAGTTTTTAAGCAGTCTAGAGAGAGAAAGTTCTATAATTTTCATGGTTTGGTGATGGGATCGCTCCACAATCCCAAGTAACAGCGACCCTCTTTCTATAATTCATGTATGTGTGTGCGCGCATCGTACACCACTACGTGTTCCCCAATCTCCTTCTGCTGTCGGCCTCAGGTACTCAAATTTCATATTTTGCGTCCGGAAAATAAGATTTTTTTTTAATGTTTGTTTATCTTTGTGTGATTTGTCAAAGGATTGATTTTGACAGGGTTTGCATTTTTTTTAACTCTATTTTGTAGGTATTTCATTTAAATTAATTTGGAAAGTGTATTTTTTTCGAAGGGGTTTTTACCAGAAAGAGTTTCATACACCAAATTTCAAACTCAAACTAATTCCATTTAAATCACAATCTTGACTCAGCGTAAGTTATACACTTAAATGGCCATCCATCTTTTTTTTTTTTTTTTTTTGTGAAAAATGGCATTTTCTTGTTTATTTGGTTAAATAATAGTGGACTATATACTGTTCTGTTTTGAGTTGATTTAAGCAGCATAGAAATGGGTTGCTTGTCCCGGAATATCAGTCAATTCTTTATTGCAGCAAAAGAGAAAATAAAATGAAATCTTGTTTTTTCTGTGAATTGGATTCATTATGCTTGCATTCCTTTTTTTTTAATTACCATTAGTAAAAGAAAATGTTCACAATCAGTTTAATATTTTTTGCAGAGAACTAACTAGATTTCTTGCAAGGATTTGGGCTTTTCAAGGGCTTCATTTCTTGCAAGGTATCTGATTTATTTTTTTTGTCTGGAGTTTTTTTCGTTATTAAAATAAAAAATCTGCTGCTTTTCCCTGTTTTCTGCCAATTTGGGTTCAGGTTTTGTCCTTTCTGGAACACTCATCAAAACTGAAATGGAGGTATATGAAAAATTAGGTTATTTTTCTGTACATGTAAAAATTGCACATGTGCAGCTGACGAAGATTTGTTGGTCGTATTTATTGATTCACTGCCAGTTTTTGGAAGGTTCTTGCTTTTATTTATGAAAATTATGACCAAAATTGTTTGGAGCTATGGTTGCATACTTGCATCCTATCTGCTTGCTCCTTTTCTCGCAAGTTCTTTAATGAGCTTCAAATTTTGTGTAAAGGGTTGGTAAATGTTCCTTCATAGCTTAATATAATATTGTCGATGATGTCTCTGCCAGTACATGTCTGTCGGTCTCTCTCTCCTAGGCACAGGCAGGGTGTAGCTGTAATGTTTTTCCTAGATCTTAAGCAACTTCTTATGATTTTTATGATGCATCTTGGCCAATCTTTATACAGAACTGCTATTGATCGTGTGAGTGGATGCTTTCCTTATACAGTTATTATGTGTAGTGCGGATACTTAAATTTTTTCCATGTTAGCTGCATTGAATATCTTTCATGCTGAAGAAATCAGATTTCTAATTAACATCAAATTGTTTGTAATGTAATCGTATAACTAGACTTGGTTTCCTACCGTTTCAAAAAATAAAACAAAAAATGCTGTCATGTATTTGTGAAATTCACGTCTTATGCATGCAGCTTCTCAATCTTATTTACGCTCAAATTCCTTACACGTGTTGTGGCACCCCCTAAAAATAGAACGGAATATTTGTGGCTAACATACGCGTGGATTGCTTTTATTGATGGCATTTCGTTAAAGTTTGGCTAACCTACTCGTGGATTGCTTTCATTGATGGCATTTCGTTAAAGTTTGTTACAAATTGTCTACTTTTGTTTGTTGCTGTCATTTTTTATGGGTAATAGAATCAATATTGTGTTGGCAACGGTACAATTCTTTGTTTACTCTTGCTATTTAGATGAAAGTAAACAGCTTTTTTGGCAATATGTTAAATAATGAATCTTGCACGTGTTCTCTATCTAGACTCTGGTTTGTTATTACTTCATGATTTTTTAAAATTTGTTATTGACAGAGATT
Organism: Perilla frutescens; assembly: GCA_026008535.1. NCBI lineage: Eukaryota > Viridiplantae > Streptophyta > Magnoliopsida > Lamiales > Lamiaceae > Perilla > Perilla frutescens. The sequence continues at coordinate 51,561,435 of BRKX01000002.1, forward strand.
TATGCTATTTCATGATCCTCTCTCTGATGGAGTTCATTTATTATGTTCAGAGGTCTGAATTATCTATTGCTGGGATAATTGCGTAGCATCTACTCCGCGTGTTGTAACCTTATTCCATAAGGAAACCGGATGGGGTCTAGATTCCCGTCTCATCAGCTTAGCAATGGCCTCTATGTATCAGGCCGCCCAGAGCAGCCAAAAGAAAAGATGCCAACCATGAGCTCAGTAGCCATGCCATACACTGGTGGGGATATCAAGAAGTCAGGTGAACTTGGCAAGATGTTTGATATTCCTGTAGACAGCTCGAAATCTAGGAAATCTGGACCTATTACCAATGCTTCTATGAGGTCCGGGTCATTTGCTGCATCTTCACATTCTGGACCAATAAACTCTAATGCTGCCAGGTCCAGCTATTCTACCTCAGGCCCTGTGTCATCGTTTGGAGTGGCAGGTTCTTCATCAATGAAAAAATCCAATTCTGGGCCATTGAATAAACACGGGGAACCTATCAAAAAGTCCTCTGGTCCTCAATCTGGGGGAGTTACACCAGTAACCCGCCAAAACTCTGGTCCTCTACCCCCTGTTCTTCCTACAACAGGTCTCATTACATCCGGACCCATCTCTTCTGGTCCACTAAATTCATCTGGGGCCCCTAGAAAGGTCTCTGGACCTTTGGACTCCACTGGATCAGTCAAAGTACATGGTTCCTCAGTAAGCAACAACCAGGCTGTTACGACTCTCAGCCAAGATGACGTGTACTCCTTCAAAAGGAACATACCTCGACCTATCTTATGGGCAGTTATTCTGCTTTTTGTGATGGGGCTCATTGCTGGGGGTTTCATTCTTGGAGCAGTTCACAATCCTGATCTCCTCATTGTAGTTATTGTTATGTCCTGCATTGTTGTTGCCCTATTCGTGTGGAATTCATGTTGGGGGAGAAAAGCTGTCATCGGATACATTGGACGCTATCCAGATTCTGAACTTAGAACCGCTAAAAATGGGCAATATGTGAAGGTTTCCGGGGTATGTGACTTTACAAATTTTGCAGTGGCAGTGGCAGTGGCATTTTTTTTCCCTTTTATTCGTAATGTGTGGGATTTTACTGCTGATTTGACTATGAGGTCAAACCAGAATTCTTAGGGGTCATGTGCTCATGTTTTGATTGATTAATTTATCTTTATTGTGGATCCACAAATGAGATGATCTCCAGAGTCCAGAGAGAAAAAAAGATCAACTTTATGGAGTTCAATTCCAGAATTATAATGATTGACATTCTATCTACTTGACACGTTCTAAGCCTTCAACTTTGCTAATTTCTGTTACTCTGTTGGTTTTTGTATTAATCATTGCTTATTTCTTGTTTTGTTGCAAAGGTGGTGACCTGTGGGAATGTTCCCCTGAAATCATCTTTCCAAAAGGTTCCCAGATGCGTGTACACCTCTACAACATTGTATGAGTATAGGGGATGGGATTCCAAGGCAGCAAATCCTACTCAGCGTCGTTTCACATGGGGCCTTAGATCTTCAGAGGTAAGTTTCTGGATTCAGTCACTGTTGTAGTTCCTGCTTTCATTTGTCGAGCTAACTAGTTTAACAACTTAACTGCTGGAGAAAAGGCTTGTGTTTTGAAATAAGGTCTTTGCTAAAATGTATTCAGTCACTTCTGCAAGTGTACCGTGCCTGATATGCTATCTAGACACTTCAGATAATTATTCATAACTATATCAGTTACTGGAATTCCTTTGTCACTACACGCAGAAGCATGCTGTCGACTTTTACATCTCCGATTTCCAGTCTGGGCTGAGAGCATTAGTCAAAGCTGGCTATGGCTCCCGGGTTACCCCCTATGTGGATGAAACTGTAGCTATGGATATTGATCCCCTCAAAAAAGAATCATCTCCAGAATTCATTCAGTGGTTGGGGGAGAGGAACCTATCAGTTAGTGATCGTCTGATGCGTTTAAAAGAAGGGTAGACTTTCTATCCCTCCTTCCCCACAGCGAAATATTGATTACTGAACACATCTCAAGCTTGACAAGTGAATCTTCGAAGTGAAATGTTAATTCAAAAAATGCTGTCATTTCTCTCTCAACTTTCTTGATTTTGTACAGGTATATCAAGGAAGGAAGTACAGTAAGTGTGATGGGCGTTGTTCAGAGGAACGAAAACGTGCTCATGATTGTTCCTCCAGCTGAGGCCTTCACCACAGGATGCCAGTGGACAAAATGTATATTCCCTGCAAGCTTCGATGGCCTCGTGTTGAGGTGTGAAGACTCATCGAAGGTGGATGTTATACCGGTGTGACAGAGTTAGCTCATGTTTTGGAGAGGTTTCCAAGTCATCATCCTATACAGGTTTGTTGTGTTGCAATACAGAGTGTTGGCAGTTTTATAGCAAACAGCCCAACGTAGGACTTCTTATATCTTTCTCTTTCTTTCTTTCCTTCCTTTTCTGTATAGTTTTTAGGGTCTTCTGTATCTGGGGATATCAATGGTGACTGTGTGACAGTCAGACAGTGGAGAAATATAAATATGATTGTGGTTATGGCTGGAGTTTGATATAATTTTTTTTTCCTTGCCAAGCAGCAATCTGAAAATCATGAAGTTTTGGTTTTGGATTTTGGTAGATAGGTATATTTGTATATGTTTTTTTGGTTATCTTGTAAAATAGTGAGTTAAAGTGTTTATGAATAATTGATTTCATTATTTAATTATGTCAACAAATAAAAGTAGGGGCTAATACCCTAAATATTATGATTGCGTCCACCAAATTTTGATTTTTTTTTATTATACTGAAATACGTTCAATTTATTGACCATTCTACAATTGAAGTGAAAACAAAGAAAAAATAAAACTACAATTTTATTTATTTTATAAAAAGCCAGTCGAACAATTCATCGAATACTATTAATTTCTTCTCTCAAAATAATTACCAATTTGTTCGACTTTTTGTCGGCGAACCATGTTTTCTTATGTAGAAATAATTTTGTTAGTTTTTAAATATTTTTTTTTGTCATAAAATTTTGGAGTGTAATCATGATATTTTGAGATATTAAAAGGCATATCCTCGTTCCAAAAAAATAATAATAATTTTAAGTTACAAAGAGTAAAATCTCCTTAGAAAAGTAATTGATTATTCTCAACATCGTATTTACTATTCAATATTCATGCGAATCTAAGAAGGCTGAACCACCGTCAAAACTCAAAAATCTTTTTCCATAATTCATTCACACAGCTGCACAACCGCCATAAGTGAACTCTCTCTCTCTCTCTCTCTCTCTCATCACAGTTTTAACTATTGGAGTTCAAATCAGAGCAATGAGTGAATGTTGAAAGATGGCAAGAGCAGCTACCGGGAAGCATAAAACGACCAAGTTCGTGTTCCTATTGGTGGGGCTATTGGGCCTCTTTCTCATTACAGATCTGCTCTGGGCTCAATCGTCTTCAGCTTCTTCCAATTGGATTGTGCCTGATTCCACCAATATCGTCGTCCCCCGCCCTGTTCGCTACGATAATTCCACGCTTAACACTCCGATTAAGGTTGCTGAATCCCCATCCTTTACTGCCGTTCATTCAATTTCCTCGCTTTCAGCTCGAATCACTATTTTTCGTCTTTCAACTCTCATTGCTGATTGTCTTGCTCAAATTAGTGTTTTGATCCCTAAAAAAATTATTCTTTTTGGTAATTTGTTTTTGATTGTGTAAAAGATCATATATTTTCTTCTAGAAAATGCATTTGGTGAAATGCTTCGAAATCCTCTTTGTTTCTCCTCTTTGATTATGATTTCTTAGTGCTAAGAAGTAGCGTGCTTTTATGTTTTGGTGGCTTGATACATGGAAACTTAACTGTGAAAATTTCGCATCTTCATTCTCCTTCTGACAGGGGAAGTCTAAGCAAGACAAGAAGGATGTTGTCTCTGGGAGGGTCTTATCTGCAACTTTTGCTGATTTGGATGCTCCTGAGTTGAAATGGGAGAAGATGGCAACGGCACCGGTGCCTCGTCTTGATGGTGCGGCACTACAGATCAAGAATCTGCTTTACGTATTTGCTGGATATGGAACCATTGATTATGTGAGGATTTTGACCTGTTCTAATATATCCTATGCATCTGTGCTGCTTAAGTTCTCTTGCATATCAGATATTGCTAATTTGTTCCTCTTTTTCCTTTTGCTTTACTTTAAATATTCTAGCATTGTTCACAATCTTTGGGCTGATTCCCAACGATCACAGGAGCTGGTTGCTGCTTGTATATTTAAAAATGGGAGATGAAAGATAAATTATTGGACTACTCTGATGGAAGTCAACGTACATAGATTTGGACCATTATATCATTCTGTAACTTGGGTTTTAAGACTTTTGTGATGGGAGATATATATACCGAGTAGAAATATATGAAAGTGGAATTGCTTCTTATGATTGTACTAATTTCCCATGTCTTCTAGATAACAATATTGGTGCTCTGTCAACTTTGCTCATCATTATTTGATGCTTGTGTAAACATCTGATATCTCTGCCATGGTTTTGAATGTAATATATCACATGGAAACTCACTATTTGAAAGAGTATTCTCTGTGCTCTCATACTGCAGTCCCTTTTGTATATTCCTCTAGGTATATGTGAGCAATAACTAATGGTCCGTGATCTTTTTTGTTTTCTTTAAGGTGCATTCTCATGTTGACATATACAATTTCACCGATAACACTTGGGGAGGTAGGTTTGACATGCCAAAAGAAATGGCACATTCACATCTAGGCATGGTAACAGATGGGAGATATATTTATGTGGTGACCGGACAATATGGTCCTCAATGTAGAGGGCCAACTGCTCACACGTTTGTACTGGACACAGAGACAAAGCAGTGGCGGAGCATGCCACCTTTACCTGTTCCACGGTATGAACTTGTTATGTGGTCATTTTCTCTGGATAGCTTTATTTCCGGGCAGGGAAATAATTGCTTAGATTATAGGCTAATCTTGATGAAATGTATTGACATGATTTATTTAGGTATGCACCTGCCACCCAACTTTGGAGAGGTCGACTCCATGTCATGGGCGGCAGCAAAGAGAACAGGCACACACCTGGATTAGAGCATTGGAGCATTGCTGTGAAAGATGGCAAAGTTTTAGAAAAGGAATGGCGAACTGAAATTCCCATTCCTCGTGGTGGACCTCACAGGTTTCCATCTTTTCTTTCTAGTATTTGTTTAAATTACATTCAGTAGGATTCTCATAATATATGTGTTTATAAGATCTTTTGCTCTGTCGGCATTTCTGTACTTTCTGTACTGCGGCCTAATGAGATTCTTTGCTTGCGTGATTTTGCTACTCATTCCATGTAGGGCTTGTGTTGTGTTCAATGACCGTCTGTATGTTTTTGGTGGTCAAGAGGGTGATTTCATGGCTAAACCTGGATCTCCAATTTTTAAATGCTCTCGTCGGAATGAGGTAATCCAATTCTTGACCTACTAGAGAATGTAAGCAGTTCACTTCATATTCGTAGTGTTGCTGATGCTAAGACAGAAATTTGGGTTGATAAACTTTGTGAAGGTAAATTATCCTATGGTTAAAATGAATTCCAAGACCCCATTCTCGTTGCCTAAAAGAAAAACTAAAATTGAGCTCCTAAGATTTGAGACAAGATTGGCTAATGTAATAATTTTGAAAATACAGAACAAATTTCTTTCGAAACTCTGTGAGCCGTTTGTCTGAACTTATACTTCATGCAGGTTGTATATGATGATGTGTACATGCTAGATGATGATATGAAGTGGAAAGTGCTACCTTCTATGCCAAAGCCAGATTCTCATATTGAGTTTGCTTGGGCAATTGTTAATAATTCTTTAATCATTGTTGGAGGTACCACGGAGAAGCATCCGGTAACCAAAAGGATGATTTTGGTTGGAGAAGCATTCAGATTTGAATTTGATACACAGGTATTTTCTAAATTCTTGTAAACTTCTATCTTATTTGAGTTTTTCATGCGTAGCTTATTTATGTTGCTGTTATTAACCTCCTCTATACATGTGTTGTAGTACTATTTTTTCCAGGTCACTCTATTTACATATTCCCTTTCATCTTAACATGAACTGTAACAGAAATGGTCAGTGATCGGAAAGCTCCCTTACCGCGTCAAAACCACTCTAGTTGGCTTTTGGAACGGAATGCTGTATTTTACATCAGGGCAACGAGACAGAGGACCTGATGATCCAGCGCCGAAAAAGGTCCTTGGGGAGATGTGGAGAACAAAGCTCTTGTTTTGACCAATTTTGTTGAACATTGTAATCAATTCAATAGCCAATTCTTTTTAATCCATCTTTGTATTGTCAAGGCCTACAAAAATCATGATGTGCTTGGGTCTCTAATATAGGAAAATTTTCTTTTTTGCTCTTGTAGAATTGACTTTGTACATCAAGTAATGATCAATACAGAATCTTCTTTCATGTTCGTGTTGCCTATGCTTTTGGTCTAACATTATTTAGGCAGAAAACTGGGTGATTTTATTGCTTTTTACGCAGTCTACATGCCAGAAAATTTGTACAAGTTAATCTCTTGAAATCCTAGAATGACAAACCAAATATCCTAATTTATCAACATGAAGCATTCTACAATCTCTTACAGGGCATCTATGGCTGGTGCAGAAGATCCACCACGAAACTCTCTCCGTCGAACCTTAAACCCGACGAGTCAGCCGGTTGGATCAAGCCGTCAACCATCCCACCGTGGATGTACAAGAAACGCCCCGAGTCATCAACACAGGCTCCATGAAATGATCTACTATCAGGTTTGTCCCCCTTGGATTCAAGCCTTTTCCACATTCTTCTGAACAATCTGTTATGCTTAAGAATCCTCGGCTGCTGCATTGAGCTTACGTCCAACACCCAGAAATCATCTTTCCGATGTCTGTAAGAATCCTCGCCTCCGTATATGAGCAGACGACGCCCTATGATGAGGTTGGCCGAGTGTCCCACCCGGGGGAGGGACACTCCGTGAGGCACGTTGCGCAGCTCAAACAGCAGCTGCGCCCATCTCCAATGGTCATCAGATGCATCAAGCAACCACACATCATTTAGTACTTCATATCCCATGCCCCTTCCTCCGAACAAGATGGTTTGCATCCCACCTATATGTGTTAGCGTGTGTCCTGACCGCGATGATGGACATGGCTGAGCCACAACCTTTTTCCATATCCCGTGGCAGAGATCTTCGGAGAGTTCTAGGATCCACATGTCGTCTAGCCTCCGAGCAGACGGGCCTATACCACCATGGACAAGCATCCTTCTATCACCAATGCAGCACGCAGCATGAGCACCTCTTGGTGGTGGTGAAATGGAGCCAACATCCAGCAGCCGCCAGGTCATTGTGATCCTATGTTTTGAATCAACCGTGACTTGCCCGATCCATGTGTCAGTCTGACGAACCCCGTTGTCGTTGATCCCTCCGAAGAGGACGAGATGTTCACCAACTACAACACACGAATGCCCGAACCTCCCACTCGGTATGCCTGAATTCATCTTCTGCCATTTTAGTGTTGTTCTCAAATCAGTGCCTGTGTAGGCCACCCATGTGTCGTCGAGGTGCCTGCCTGAAGAGAGGCAAACGGAATACAGAAAAGAAACATCAATCAAAAGCCAAAAACATAAACTCCAAACTTGGGAGATTTAGAAACAGATGCATTGCTGTCCAAGAATATTTTGGAAAGGGAAAGAACATCATCACAAGCAGTCGAGCTTAAACATTTGAAATTATAAAATTTAATGTTTCAGAATTGAGTCTAATGTTGATCAGCATAATCACAACACCACATTCACATTTTTCTAGAATTCGAGTCATTTAATCTACTAACTAGGTTGATATTTGCTACTTCTATTATGAGTCTATGACAGACAACTCTTTTGATTACCCTAGAAAGCTGTTCCCTACAGAGCTTCTTATCCAGCCAAAATCGTGCTAAACTAAGCAAAAAGTAACCCTAAAATTAACCAAGAATCACAAGCAAAAGGCACCAAAATAAAAATTTCTAGAGAGAGAAACCTCCGGTGCAGCCGCCGCCAAAGAGGACCAAACACCCAGAAACCAGATTGAGTGAATGAGAAGCTCTGGAAGTGGGAACACTCTCCTCAACAGCTAAGAGCCTACGGCAGAAGACAGAGTCCAACTCATAAACCTGCTGGTACAACTTCTTCCATGGCAGTCGCAAATCATTACAGGCTTTGAGGGCTTCAAAAGGCCCATTTCCCCAATCCCTCCTGCACACAGATTCCCACAACGAATCCGAATTCGCCAAAGATCTCACCTTTTTACACGTCATCGAAAAACTCAGGATCGATTCAATTGGCAGAAGCAGCAAAATTGAAAACAGATGGTCTTGAGGGATTCTTTTCACTGGCGATGATGATCCAATATTGCTATTGCTGCTGCTCTCAGCCATGACACAAAATCTCTGTTTTTTTGTGTTTACTTTATTTCTCTGCCCCCTTCCCTCTTTTTCACTGCCCATCATTTTACCGCTCCTCATTTGTCTTGTTTGATCGTCGCGAAAATACAATTATATATGAATTGCTAATGTGTCTTCATCCCGTTATAATCTGAATCAAGATAGGCATAAGTTCAGACCCCACCTTCAAAGCCATGATGTGGGTGGTTGATTTTGACAAATTTGGAATAGTCTCAAGATTTTATCTACTTTGGAATTTCTTGTGCACTTCATTATTATCCCTCATTTTCACTTTGTTTAAAGGGGAAATTAAGTGTGTATTATACTATTTGCTACAACTTTCATAATGGGCTATCAAAATCAAGATCAGTGCTTGTGGAAATGAAAATAGAAGCAGCAGCAGCAGCCAACTAAGATTTTCCAAATTAGTTGCATTATTGCAGCACCACTTCACATGCACTTGAATACTGTATAACACGTATTTGAATACTGTATAACACGTATCGAGCTCCAACTCGGTCTCGATAGGGAAGAGACGTTTATTTGAGTGAATGTTATCCTATACACCCACCACGGCACCTCCATTACAGTATAACAAAAGCAAATAAAGTCAGCCGTAGCTCCGATTTGTGCCCCCAGTTTAAAGCTTTCACTCAAACTATTTCTACATCAATTTACCTCAAGCAATCATGTTATCAAATATTGAAAAAACAATAATATCTTATTGTGTTTATCCATGCACATGCCGTCGCCTTTTGAGAGTGCGCTTAGATTGTACGATAACAGCAACCACACTTCATTTTTGCAAATTGTGCATTCGGCCTCCATCCATAAGCTTCCAAAGTGCCTTCTTTGCCTCCTCTAGTGTCTCAACACTGTGCCCGTCTTCAAATGAAATTCTCTGAACATTAAACTGCAAACCACGGAATAAAATGACAACAAACTCAAGAAACACAATAGGAACATGATGAAAGATTCAACCAAAGTACGAACCTGGGCGCCTTGACGGACTCGGATATCAACCCCCTTGCTGTCTATCGATATAAGAGCTGCATCATCCACCTCAGCTTCTTTGGATAAAAGCTCTCTAAGGGGTTTTGAGAAGACTGCATTTAGTTCCTATAAGAATAGATTAAGAATTTCAGCGCTACTCGGAGTGATAAAGGATAGGATTCTGTAAGAACAGAAATGTCATGAGACTGTGTACTGATTGCTTAGATACCTTTAGATTTTGTTCACCTCCATCAACAGCAATTTTATCAGGTTTAAGATCTTCATATTCTTTAACATCGACCCAAGCAACAGTTCCAAAGCCTCCAATGAAATAAATATCACTGCCATGTATGATAAATTACATTCAATCTCTAGAATAGCACATCTTCATATATGAAATTGGTTTGTATATATCAATTATTGTTTGTCAAATTAAAAAAATTGCTTATGAATGATATGTGCAGTGTGCTCAAGCATTCCAGTTCATTTTGTCACGAGAGCCAGAGAGGCCGTTTTCAAGTTTAATTTGGAGGTTCCAAAGCATAAAAATGCACTGCCAATAACTAACCTTATGTTCTGCATCCGAAAATAATAGAAATTCCCCCACTGCTGAGAAGGTCCCTGTAGGTGTTTCTCTATGTACAGTTTATGAGCCCATTCCTGGTAATTAAATGAAATCTACCATCATTTTCAGGGATATGCGCAGATTGCCATATTATAAATGATATAGACAATAAAGATATTTAGTATTTATCGATCGTTGTTATAGTACATGTTGGACTCATGGAAGCAAACAAGTAACAGCCCCCTTAAAGAAAAATTTTCCTTACCCTGTAAAAAATGGAGTATGAAATACGGAAAAGGAGAATGATATTGCCATTCATGCTGATTTACTCCATAGAAGCAGTTATAAGCAAAAGATAGGATTTGAAAAAAGATGGCAATGTGAAGCACTAAGCTGATAAAATAGAGGCAGATTTTAAGCAACAATTTAAAAGTTAATCCACTTCATGAGAATGTTAGAAAGGAAATAATATCCGACGGCAAAATAATGATGGGCAAATACAATCTTATGAACAACAAGCTACAATATCTTTCACGAGAAAAAATCATGTCAACTATCGCCAGTGTGGACCATTACAGGCTTTTCATTGTGAGATGACTCTGGTAAATAGTTTCACAAATTTAACAGATTCAGTTGAAGAGTGCAATCACCTGCTGGTCCTCTGGGAGGGGGTATACATCGCCAAAGATTGTCACCCGTGCATTCGACAAGCCACTCCAACCAGGAGTCTGATGAATTTTCACGCCTTTATAATCATAGATAAAGAAATGCAGCAATAAAAAGAAATTATAAAAATTATAATTTCTAAAAGCTGCTAACCTGCACAACTAGTGAGCATTTTGGATCGGCTAGCAAGTTCCTAGTGTGTATAGCCAGCGGTGAGAATGAAAATATTGGATCTGCAGGGGGAAATTGTCAAAATACTACTCATCACCCTCGAGTCAAAGTATTGATGTTCTTAAATTCAGGTAAGCCAATTTGTCGAATAAACTAGTATATCTTTGTAGTTTCCATAGTTTTTGTCATAAAAAAATGTCTTCATTCCAAAACCATCCCTTTGGGATATCATGTAAAAGAAAAAAAGAATCTCACTGATAACTCGGACTGAGGATTCTCAGGTACCATACTGGTAAAATCATGTCCATGTTATCAGACAACACAACATTAAGTACAAAAAACTTTTGAGATCACTGCAATTGTGTTCTTAAGTAGGTGATGCAAAAACTATACTATGCCATCGTGTAGGGAACTAGAGAGTGAAAGTAGATAGAAACATTAAACTGAATATATTTACCAACTTGTTTCAAATTCAGAGCTTTCTGAAGAATCAAACCAATGTCAGTTAAAAATGACTTTCTGCCAAAGGATGAACAATAACTTTCCATCTACCAGAAAATATATTAATATTTCTCCAAAACATTACAATGGATAGATTATAGATCAACATTGTCATGGAAAAAGAAAACCACGGAATGACAACTAGTCATTCTATCAATGATAAGAGCAAATAACGAACTTACGTCCCATAGGATCTGGTGCAAAATCTACAAGCGAACCAAATGGATAGCCCTCGCGACGGTGGTGCATGCGTGACATCACAGTACACAGGTGAGCAAATCTAGCCTTCCCATATAGAAATCAAGCAAAAGAATGGTAGCAAAAGATGTCAGAAGCTACTATTTAGCAAGTTATATTGGCATAAGTAAGAAAGATGTAACCATACATTTGAAAACAAAGAAGTTTTACCTGTTCCATTAAATTCCGGACAGCTAAGGCTGGTCTTGGCAAGCCATGAGCAGAGGTGGCACTTTGCACACCTCCAGATATAGGCGTTCTGAAAAGCCCAGCTCTTGTACCTCCCCCACTTGTAGTTCCATATGAGCCCATGAGAGGAGGTGTCGTCAAATTTGTATCTGATACGCTACTTCGTTGGAGATCTGAATTAACCTTCAGGATATGAGAGAGGCCATCACAACAAAGCCGAACAAGCCATTTGAAATATCCATTCACAGACTATATCATAAAAAAAAGATGTCTAACTTATGATGCCAGGGTAGCAAAAGTACAATTAACACTATATTCCACCAGTTTAATATGAGAAGCAAAATCTCAAAATTTTAGGAACAATGGGGCAGCATAAAATTGTTAGCCGAGATATTTACTAATTTCCAATATGAATTTACATTTTTGCTCGATAGATCTAAATTCTTACATAAGTTCAATGACAATATACCCAACATACGTTTTCATGACTACGTTGCACAGAGACACCTTAAACATGCGAAATATCTATAAAGAAAATTGTAAGCGTATTATATTTCATCCTTGTATCTTAAAGAATGAGCTGCGTTGCTTTGCTAGGATACGTGATGAACTTGGAGAAAAGGTCAAGAGCAAATTTTAACCAAGGCTCTTGAACTTGTTGACAGTGAATATATCAAGTAGTGTTGAGACACTCGTTTTTAGCTTCTTATAGGAAAGGAAGTATATTTAGCCATCAGCCAAAAGAAACAACTTTTGTTTAGCTGACCAAGCAACCAATCAAAATCAAGACTATAAATTCGAAGGAAAAATGAATCCGCAACACTTTTCAATTCCAAAAGGAACTAAGTCGAGACAAACTAACGCTGAGCTTCCCCAAGAATAGTAACGAGAAGTACAGAGGAGCCTCACAACTAGTGGTGTGTGTGTTGGGGGCAGCCAAGATTCATATAGTATAATAATACATATAGAACTAAGAAAAATCAATGATTATTCAGAAACGCCCGCTACCAATTTACAAATCTTCACTTTCCTAACATGAATTAGCTTTAAAATCAGATCAAGGTAACCCCAAAAAATCCTCGAAACGCCTAAAACAAGAAAATAGGGGGGGGGGGGGGGGGGGTGCATACTCTCCTTTGTTTCTTCTTCCTTTTTTTTCTTCTTACCTGAGATATAGAGAGAGTTTCTTCAGATGCCAAACGCAAGACGCCATTATCGCTATCCAAGCAGCTATCATCTTCGCCGCCGCTGCCGTCGTCTGAAACTTCCCGAGCGAGCGCCGAAACTCGAGAGACTCGCCGCAACGACGGCGTTTTATTTGAGCTCGGAGAGATTCTCAATGAAGAACAACGCTTGTTGCTGGTTTTCGCACTCTGAATTGCCAATGACTTGTCTGAGAACCTCTTAATTTGCAAAGCGGAACTCGAGAGAGCTTCCATGGCGAGAGAGAGGGAGAGAGAGAGCTGTGCGATTTATTTTTGTTATTCGGCTTGTCGAAACGAGGTTTAAGCGGTGGGAACTTTATATGGCCTTATTGGGCCAGAAAAGGATTTAATAGTGAAAGGAAAGGGATAGGTTACAACGATCACTACTCTTCGAGGTTTATCTAGTGCGTATTTCGGTAGCAGTTCGGATTACTTTCGATAAAAAAAAAAAAAAAATCAATCCTGGTCTTTCAATTTGTATGAATGAATGGTTGAGATTAAAATTAGGAAAGATGCTCTAATATTAATTTAATAAATAAATTATAAATAAAATAATATTAATATAATTGCATATCTGTAATGATATGGAAATATCCAAATAAATCTACATATCTTTTTTTTTTTCTCTCTCTCTCACGTACTCTCTCTTTCATAGTCGTTGACCATTATTCAGCCAGCAGATCACCGTCTAAGTTACGAAATCAACATAGCACCAAATTTAAACATTCTAAGCTACAAAATTTAATATCATAATTAAGCAACAAATTCCTCATTGTTAGTAAGGATATTCAAAAACTCATGGTATGCATTGATCGAAAATAAGAAATTTGATTGCATTTTATATAATGCTGCAATGCATGTTATTAACAATTTTATTTATTATTATGTACCATTTCAATTATTATAATATTATAAATTTTTAAATTTCTGCTAGAAATAATTCATTGCTTGTTTTTTAACATTTTATTGCTTCTCAAATACCATTTCATTGTATGGTGCGTAACAATTCAATTTTTTAAAAATAGTATATATGATGACAATTGATGTTTTGTTGAGTGTTGTATGTTACTTATCATTGCTTATCCATAAAATTTTAAAAAAATTATAATTATGAGATATCTAATCATTTCTTATGTAGAATCAATACATTGCTTGCAAAATACTAAATTATTGCTGAATTCATATCATAGCTCTTATGGATTAGGGATTTTTTTTTAAATCATAAATAGTTCATTGCTTCTATTGTGACATTTTATTGCTTCTAAAATACCATTTCATTGCACAATGTGTAACCTTTTATTTTAAAATAAATAATACATGATGACAATTTCTAAATGATTCGTAACAATCAACAAATAAGAAAAATGAATTAATTAATTTCGAGCACAAAAAATAATTCATTATTTTTAGCACAACAAAAAATACAAAAAATAACAAAAATATATAGTAAATGAATCATAAAAGATAAAAAAAAAATATAAGCAGTGTTGGTGGATGATAAAAATTTCGGTGAATGAAATCGAAAAATGAAGAACCCCATAAAATTCGTAGGGAAGATAAAACAAATAAAAAAAATTCGTGGGAGAGAGAAATAAGGAAATAAAAATAAATGTAGATATGATTTGACCTATTATTGTGGGATTGGATTATCAAGCCACTATAATATCCATATCTAATTAAAAATATTATAATTAAAAAAATATATTAAATCTCAATCTAAATCCTCTAGTTTATTCTTTAAAATTTCCATTTATTTATAATGATTAATTTTCAAATAAATCACCACGTTTTCACCATTTTGTAAATTAGACACTATATTTAAATCTAGTCAATTACAGCACTGCATTTTAATTTGTATGAGATTAAAACATCCTTAATTTTTCAGGTCAATTAAGTATGACGTGTTTTGTCTATAAACCACATTCGTAGCCACATCAGCACACATGTGAAACAATGAAGTTGATTTTGATATTTTTCTTTATGTCTTTTCTATTGTAGAAATAAAAAATTCTATAAAAAGTGATTTAAAAAAGGAAGAGAAAATAACAAAAATGTTATCGTTTGTTGTGTTGGCATGGCTGCCAATGTGATTTATAGACTAGACATATCGTACTTAATTGATCGAAAAAATTAGAAATATTTAATCTCATTCAAATTAAAATACAGTGTTATATTTAATTAAATATAATAAAATGTTTAATTTTAAAAAATGCTGAAAATGTGACGATATATTTGACAATTAACCCTATCTATAATTTATCAATCTCACACAACCACTGTTCTTTTTCTTTCTCTTTCCCAATTATTTATTTATTTATTTATTTTGGTTCTTTATTGCCCAAAAATGAATAACGGGAAAAAAAAGAGATCATATCCAACATTTTAGTGTGTTTTGGAATTGGGCCCATAAATATGGGCTTCTCTGAGGTGTAGCAAGTGGTGTGAAAATGGGATTCCAGATTTAATGTGTAAATTGAATTGAATAATGTGGGGGTGGTCACTCTCTGTAAATCCATTCCTATTGGCTATTGTTAATGTTTGTTCTTATGTCTATTATAGAAAACTAACCCAAAATAATAATAAAAAAATCATAATCATTAGGAGAATTAGTCATTTTTACCAGTTCGTTACAAGGTATTAATTAAGTCATGATTTTAGTAATTGAGTGCAGCTTTGACCAAATCAATGTGTAACAATCGAGTGTAATTTTGACCATAAATTTCGTTAAAAAATTGCACTAATAATTGACTAAAAAAAAAACTCACTGGATTTATCACAAATTAAATTTATTGTAAAGTGATGGTAGTATATAGACTTATTATGCCTCATATCAAATATAGGTTCAACTCTACAACGTAACATTGATCCACCTGTCTACTATGATAGACAGGTAGCCATTATTCAAAATGGCCTGCATGGACTTTTGAATTTTCTTTAATTTATAAGGACCTCCTTTTCCTTTGATTGTTTATTTATCATTTTCCTTTTGTTTGCTTACATTTAAAGATTTTTCAAACCAACATGTGTGATTGATTTGGTGGAATGTCATCATATC
Source organism: Perilla frutescens (assembly GCA_026008535.1). Classification (NCBI taxonomy): domain Eukaryota; kingdom Viridiplantae; phylum Streptophyta; class Magnoliopsida; order Lamiales; family Lamiaceae; genus Perilla; species Perilla frutescens. Next base: position 51,577,448 of record BRKX01000002.1, read on the forward strand.
TACTCATACTTTCCACAACCAGATTAGATTCGCTATCTTTAATTATAGAAATTTGGTAAATAAAATTGAAGAAGATATAGATTAGGATGAAATGAGTAAGTGTAAGGTTTTGTGGTTGATCCCTGCAGGGGGTTATAGTTATAAATCATGGGTTGTGATGAGCTCGGCAGTGGCTCTAATGGTGTTAGTAACATGGTCACAAGTATCTGATACTGAGAAATCAGCCAAGACAACTAGTTATGCACATTTGCTGCAGCCAAGGAGGTCTCCTTCAAAAGGGCCTAATGCACCCCCTATCTTGGCTTACTGGATTCTGGGATCGAGAGGCGAGAACAGGAGGATCTTGAGGCTGTTGAAGGCCATCTACCATCCAAGAAATCACTATCTCCTGCAGCTTGATTCAGCTGCTTCACATCATCAAAGATTGGAATTGTCCATTTTGACTCATTCTGATACAGTGTTTCAAGAATTTGGGAATGTTGATGTTGTTGGACAGAGTTATGCTGTCAATCCAATGGCTGCCTCAGGACTTGCTGCACTGCTCCATGCCGCGGCATTGCTTCTCAGAATTAGGCCAGATTGGGATTGGTTTATTCCATTGAGCACCTCAGATTATCCACTCTTACCTCAGGATGGTATATATATTTTTTATTTGTCTCAGTTAGTATAGCTTCTTGTTTGTCTGTTTTGAATGCTTCAACAGACAATACAATACAGTTTTATTCCTATTTGCTGCAGATATCCTTTATGCTTTCACTTCCCTGCCTAGAGATGTGATTTTTATGGGCTACAACAATGCAACATCCTTTCACAAGTAAGCAATAAAACACATTGTTTAATTTCACACACTCACTCACTCACCGAGTTGTGTGTTAATTTTCTGCAGCTACATCATTTCATTTTCTTCCAACGAACTAATTGTGCAGGAGGCAAAATGTTAGCCAGATTGCAGTAGATCCTAATATATACCTCAAGGAGAAGAGTTCCGTTTTCTATGCTGCAGAAACTAGAGAAAAACCAGATGCATTTGAGATATTTGGAGGTTGGTTTCAGCTTACAAAATTTATAATGATTGATCCTTTGTGTTTGATCACAAAAATTAAATATGCAGGTTCACCTTGGATGGTCCTAACAAGAGGGTTTTTGGAACACTGCGTGAGTGGAGTGGACAACCTTCCGAGAAAGTTACTAATGTACTTCAACAATGTTGTCTTCCCACTTGAATCCTACTTCCAAACTGTCCTCTGCAACAGTCCCGACTTCCAAAACACGATTTTGGTGAATGATGACCTAAGGCAGAGTGTCCACCATATTGAAGCAGAGTTGTCATATAGAGATGATCCTTCAATTGTGCATGGTCGAGCTGCAGTTTTCGCCACGCCTTTCAGAGAAGACGATCCTCAGCTGCAAGAGATCGATGAGAAGCTACTCCACCGCGCTCCTGGCAGGTTTGTGCCGGGGGAATGGTGCAATCACACTGCATCAACTTCAAATGCTACTACTAGTATTTGGGGAGATATTGATGCTGTTCAGCCAAGAATTCAAGGGCTTCAGTTGAAGAAATTCTTCTTCAGAGCTGTCGAAGAGAACAAAATGGCAAGTAACCACTGCGCAACTTATATTATGCATCAAACACCAAATTAACACCTTCTAGTATCATTCACAACATATTGAGATTACAAGATTCTTTATTACAAATCGTCTACGCAATCTTATTTCTTAATCAGGAAGTGAAGGGACTAATTATCTGGGAGCGAACTTCGGTAAATATTTATGCCTTAATTGGAATGAAAGACAATTCCGAATCCACCTTATATATCTATGAACAACTTTTCTGTATCATATTCATACTACCCACTACCCACGTGGTAAATACTAAATACTGATTCAATTAATCATATCATATTTGCTTAATTGCATAGAAATATTGTACAAACGGTGTAAAATCTATCTCATGTGTGCCACTAGATGCTATATCCGAGCATATATAAAATTCAGTAATCTACACCGCCACTTCTACTACTACTATTATTATATTTTAGGGTTAATTACTATAAAATACATAAATTTTGACAAGATTTGCAAATTAGACATAAATTTTAAAATTTTGCAATTAAAACACAAACTTACATTTTTTTTGCAAAATAGACAAACTCAAAGCAAAATTTTAAAATCAATTGAATTTGATTGAAAACCACAAAGCCACAAAAATTGTTCACCTTTCGATTTAGATGGCATTGCATTGGCTTTAATAAGTGAAAATGAATTATATGTCGCAAATTCTCATTTTTCCGTTAGTCGGAAAAAATTGAGTTTGTCTATTTTGCAAAAACATGTAAGTTTATGTTTTAATTGCAAAATTTTAAAGTTTTTGTCTAATCTGCAAATTTTGTCAAAGTTTGTGTATTTTATAGTAATTAACCCTATTTTTTATTATAAAAGTGTGATGTTTTACAAATTTTGGTTTATCTATTATATCCCTATTATAACTTTAATTTAAGGGTGGTAATTGTGTAATATAATACTCCCTCCGTTTCGTTTTGTTTGTTGTTTTAAGTTTTTTCTTTTGTGTCAAAATATTTATTGTTTTATATATTTTGACACACTCTCTCACAAATTTAACCTTACAAATATATGGATATAGAAAAAAAATTCAACTTTTTAGGAAAATAGAAGTGAATTTGATTTTATGTAATATAAAATGTAGAAATATATTAGTCCAAAAATTTAATTGTTAATTCTAGATTAAAATTCTAGAACAACAAACAAAACGAAACGGAGGAAATATATAATATATAATATATAATATATAATATGCATTTATAATGTAAAATTTAATATAATATATTAGTTTCCATATGAATCTACTACTATATATAAAAAGAGCCTTATTTTACAACATTGAATTTACCTAATATATCCCTATAATATATTTAAATTAAGGACAATATGGTAATACAATAAATCTACATGAGCTTTCTATTATCATATAGTAGTGTATATATATAATTTCTAGCGTGAATTTTATGCTAATTGTCATTCATATGATATGCATACATATGTTAATAATTAAGAAATATTATTATTGACTTCCATAATATTATATTTAAAATGCATATATAATTTCGATTGGTGCATCGATTTGATATGTGTTTATGTGTATAAGTTTCTAATTGCAACTAACATATTATGTTTTAATTAACATGTGCTAGGCAATTCATTAATATCTTTATATCCCAATAAGATATAAATCATGAATTAATATATATAAAATGCATATCACATGCAGTTATGTCAATTATTTTTATTCTTCTTTTATATGATGAGTACATGTTCTAATTTAGTTTTTAGCAATAATATAATTTGGGGATGTCGAATTTTCCACAATTCAAAAGGTAATATTATTGAAACATTTTAAAAATCATGTTGAATTTCAAACTTGGTCAAGTATAATAATTTAATTATCTAGGAATTTGCCTATAAGTATAATTAATTCAATAAACTTAAAATTTAATTTTTTACTTATAAATTACTAATTCTCAGCATGTGATGTCAATTATTCAAATATTAGTGAAGTGAAATAGATAAAAAAAAATAGCAAAAACGTCACATAATGTATATAAATTGAAACAATTTCATTGCAAAAGAGCGATGTGGACTTGTAAGATCACCAAAAAATTACCATCGCCTACATATTTGTATTAAAGATAGTGTATATATATAATGAAATGTTATATTGTCCACTTATCTACTTTTATCAAAGATAAGTTAATTAAAGTTTTCAAAGTAATTAAGTTGTAAAAATTATGTCATGCCTTTTGGACCATAAAAATGTTATTTCTAAAAAAATTACATATTTTATCAAAATAAACTTCACAAGTACTCATCAATCTAAATAATTTTTTTTAAATATTAATGTAAATCATAGAGGATAATTTCAAATATATAGATTGGAGAAAAAAATATATTATTCATAAGTGAATATATTAATTTGAATTTTTTATTACAAGTAATTTAATTAAGATATATATAAATAATATATATATATATGTGTGTGTATATATATATATATATGAAATAACACTATGTTGTTTCTACCATGAGGCAAATGAGTCGATCACCTCAAACCTCATTATTTTCATTAAAATAGTTAGCTAAATAATATATGTATTATCCACATTCGATTAACAATTTTTTGAAGTCAAGTATTTTAAATATATATAGGATCAATCTATGTCTTCTGAATAAATTAAAGTCTATCATATCTCAATCTCTAACAAATTATTTCTTAAACCTGATTTATCTAACACTTGAAAAACACTTAGATATTAATAGATTTGACTTATTTTCAAAATTAAAGCATTGGTTAATAGAACCTAGGAAATAAATTTAAATACAAAATTATATATTGAGATATTATATTGTATAAATAAACATTTCCTTCCCTGATGTATATATTACCTATCGAATATTATTGGATATGCTAATTATAACAAAAAAAATTTGGTGAAGTACTCAACCAAATATTTATTTATTACATTACAATTATTCGACTTTCCATTAGCTATCTACAAGTATACGAAGTAACTGTATTACAATGTTGAGAAAGATCGTATTCCATAGAGACTAAAAACTTAACCATAATGTGAGTACTGCAACGACAATCTTCTAAGTACGAGTTAGGTAGCACATTCAATATTTTATTGTATATCTACTAATAATAAATAAATAAATACATGAATAAAGGAAAATAAAGATAAATGAAGAAAATTAGTAACCAATATAATAGAGAAAGAAATAATCTAAATCATCGATGTCATAGATTCATCTAAATAATTTCAATTCAATTACATGATTTATTCACGATTCAATTTTATTTAGGATAATTACCAGATTAGTTAAAAGGGGAAAATATAACAATAAATACAATACATTTTATAATGTGAATATGAGATTAAAAATAAATATATTTTTAAATTTTATTATTTTCAATAATTAATATTAGAAATAACGCATAAAGTGTTTATAAACTAAAGATATACTTTTTTATTGTTAGGAAAAACTATCAAGAAATCCCTAGATCAGGTTTTGATGAGATGTCAAAATTATTTATGAAAAACTGACTAGAGTTCAAGCTGCAGATCGAAGCTGACCAGCACAGGGCATCATCAAAGAAGAACTCAAGTAGAGTCAAAGTCAACCGATCTAAAGAATGGCCTACAAGTTGGAAGACACGTCATCCAGTCTAAGTTCAACTCAGCTGAAGAGTCATACCAGTCAAAACAAGCTAACAACCAAGTCAACTGAGCTGAGGGAGAAAAGAGTTGACTAAAGACTGAAGAAACTGATAAAGCGTGCAGTATCCAACTGATGGCCAAACTGCAGCAAACAATCTCAGCTGACAAGCCCAGAACTACCAACTGGAGCAACAACCAATCTCAGCTGACAAGCCCAAAAGTGCCAACTGGAGCAACAGCCAATCTCAGCTGACAAGCCCAGAACTGCCAACTGGAGCAACAACCAATCTCAGCTGACAAGCTCAGAACTGCCAACTAGAGCAACAGTCAGACTCAACTGATAAGCTCAGAACTGCCGATTGGAGCGATAGCCAGACTCAGCTAATAAGCTCAGAACTGCCAGCTGAGACGATAATCTAATTAAGCCGAGAAATCCAGAACTGCCAACTGAAACTCTAAACTGCCAAGAGAGCTGAAGCCAGAGGACCCCTAGAGTGTATCAGTTAAATCAGCGTATCTTGGAATAAATACTTCTTCAAAGATCCTGGAATTTAATAAAGATCATTTGGCAGAGTAACGGCTAGTTCAACCAAATGATCCAAGCGATCAATAAAGACCACCTGCCATTGATGAGCCAATAGAGCCACCGATCAATGGACAATGGAACTCAACGGTCATAAAATCACTCCTCTATAAAAGACGAGTGAATCAGAGTTTAAAACACTCTTCGCCTTCATAACTTCGCCTACACAACTTTCGCATATACAAGCAAGAGCTTTTCTTTCTCCCTCCCACCCAAGCTCAAGTGCAACATTTGACAGAAACTGCGAGAGTCCAACTGAGAAGAAGAATTCACATAATCTAGATATTCAGCTAGCTGTTGACGATCCAGCCAGGGCAGCCTTCTCAGTTCCAGCTATCCAACGATCAACTACTCAGCTCATATTACAGGAGCACATCAATTGATACCCCCTGTTCAAGACTCACCTCTTGAAATCGAAAGAGATCTAAAACCTTGCAAAGACGACAATAGCACCTACCTTCCTAGCGAGCACTTAAGGACTTCAAGTGTGAGCCGTCGACCCGCTGAGGTAGCGAGCAGTTATCAGGTTCAGCCAACTGTCCTTCATTGTGTAATTTGTAAAGAAAATCAAGTTATATAGTGAAGTTGCCCTTCTGCGGAAGGAAGAGAGGACGTAGAAGTTTGAGACTTCGAACCTCTATAAATCGCTTGTGTGCTGTAATATACTGATCATTGCATATCTCTGAACTGCACACAATATCACACAAGCTGCACTCAAATTGTCTTAACTGATCATCAAGTTTGTGCATAGATAAGTTTCATCAAGCGAGTCAAAGGGCCATGTTATTCCGCATCTAAAGTAAAAGTTTTTGAATCAGTTTATTCACCCCCCTCTAAACTGATATCGACTCGTCCGAGACCAACATTTATTTATATAACTATAAACGTATAGATGTTAATATTTCAACTACATGAATTAATGAAAATTTATGCTTACAAGTAATTTTAAGATAGTATGGTATATATACATGGTATGTAAATCAAGAATATATATTCTTTTAGTATCTCTTACATTATAATGACAATAATGACAACCAATATATACTAATCAATGAATTAATGATGACACATTAATATATCTAAGTAGTAGTATATTTATTGATATCAATTTAATTTAGATCATAAGCATACAAGTTCGTATTGTTTATGATACATGAATCATTTAAAATTGATTAATTAATAATATAAATTAGATATGAATCTATACGCGCCTTATTAAAAAATGTATCTTTAATATATATTTCTAAACTTTATTATTTTCATAAATGATAAAAATCTTGTATAAGACCGTCTTACAAGTCAACATTCGTAAGACGGGTCAATGTTCGGAACTTCAGATCCAATTTTATCCTCAATTTAAAAAATTAATTTTAACCAATAAAAAATATTAACTAAGAGATAAATTTCACGTGTGAGCAAGAAGTGTTCACGTTTAAAAGATAAAAGAGATTTCACAATTTCATTTTTTGAATTTGAGAAGAGCGGGCGGAAATGCTAAAATAGGTTAATAATTGTCACATATACTTTGAATTTGTAATAAAAATGTGATTTAAACTTGTAAATATTGATGTTTTGTTGCTCAAATTTGGATCTGAAAACTACTTAATTACAAATATGATCAATAGGTTCGAAAATACGTTAAACTATTTTTTTTTTCTAAGCTATTGATCATGTATATTCAAAAATATATTTTCAAGCATGTCTTGTATTTTTGAAAATGAATAGTCTTGTATTTTTGAAAATGAATTTCGAACATAGCCTTGTATGAGAAATATATTAAAAAATGAATGGATATTTGAGTAATTTGACAATTAATTAATTTTTAATTAGTGGTGTATTGAGTAAATTATGTAGAGTATTTAAAAACACACCTAACTATTGAGTATAAATATTATAGTTTTACTCTACTTTCTTCAATTTTTACAAGCAATCTGCTCTATAATGAATTTTGTTTGATTCCTAATAGAATGTATGGAAAGTTCTTTAATTAGTATAGGTTGGTCCAAAATTATTAGTGAAAAAACAATGACAAGATACTATATTTTTATATAAAAATATATTAATTCAAGAAGAAGTTCAAATGTAAACTTGACCCAAAATTATTAGTGAAAAAACAATGACAAGATGCTCTATTTTTATATAAAAATATATTAATTCAAGAAGACGTTCAAAGGGATGTTCATCGTAAATAAAAAGTTTGATTATTGTATTCACATGTATGAGAATCTACACCCGCCCAATATATATTATATGTTTTTAAAATTTAGATCAATTTAAATATTATTCTTTTGTTATGCACACTTTTATTATATTTCACATATATGCTTAATTTGTACTTTAGAAGATATAAATATAATATTTAACGTATAATTTAACACAATGATAGATTACTTTTTTTAGATAAAATAATTTATTTAAATGTTATTAATAGATTAGAGCTCTAATTATTTATTAGATATTTTCTAATTATAATATAGCTTATAACTTAAAATTTAACACTTAAAAAAGAACTTTTAATTTTACATATTTTAGTAAAAAATCATACAAATTAGATCTCACCTAGTAATATATGAATATCTGATACTTACACAGAATGGAATAATCAAATCCAAAAAGGATATCAGATATTTTGGAGAGAGTTAGGGATTGAATTGAGTGCAGTAGCACATGAAATTAGGTGGATCACATTTAACATGAGGGGAATTGATTGGCTTAAGGCAGTTAGTTTGGTACAAGTAATTATAGCATTGCCACCAACAATTACCTAACCTGGAGGGGCACAATTTTTAGCTCATATTACAAGTGGTATAATGTGGCAAATTTATTTTTAGCTGTTTCAAGTTATTAATCACATGTTATAAAAGTGCATGGGATTCTTTCTTTTGTTAGGCTCAAGTAAACATAGAAGTGAAGCCCTTCTATTACACTTCTCTTGAGTCTCTTTTTAGTCATGTTTGTGTATCATTTGATATTCTATCTCCTAGTCCTATGTATACGCACGTGTCGATATATATATATATGAGGAATTCAACGGCACGTAAAGAGAACCTCTTAATAAGGAAACAAATGAAGGCAAACAAAAAGTAACATATGCTAGCACTATAAAATAGATTAACTGTACTGTACCAAACCAAACTATTAGCTACCAACATGAGCTGATTTAATCTATACCATAATATGAATTTTGTTAAATATATATGTACAAAAAGAAAAATTAGACCCAATTATTCGAAACGCACTTAATTATGAGATGTAGGAACTTAAAAAGAAAAGGGAAGAATTTTGTAAGAAGATGACAGTACAAATAAAGTAGTAGTAGTAGTAGTAATTTTTTATTCCATTTTGATCTATGACACTATAGTATAGTGAGTGGTGACCTCTCAACTACTTAGAAAAAAGTATTGCATTTTGAACCACAATTACTTTGTGTGGCCAAATTTTTCTGCTGTTACTCTTCTGCCCCCCATTTGTCCCAATTGACACAACTATCCAACACTCAGTATTCCTTACTAGTTACTTCAATTTCTTTTTTTCCGTATAGTGTTTTTATATTTAACTTAGTTCTATGCACTATATATACAGATTGTATAAATAAAATAGTATTAATTAAATCGTAATTAAGATATAAATTACGCCAGCTAATTATGTTTTTTGAACTCTCTTCGTATGTTCGTGACTATAATATTTGTGGCAGGGCCAAATTTACACTCAAATGTTTCTAGATACACATTTTTGCGACGCAATTAATAATTAGATTTCAAGGAATTAATTTTTAAAAAACATTCTCTAAATGCTACAATTGGTACAAAGTATGATTTAAAATGTTAAGATACGCCTTTCAAGTGCTTTAGTTGATGAAATTAATGTTATAAATTTGAATTCCACTAATATTTTTAAGATCTAAGTCTGTAAAGGAAAAGGTGTTACACATCCATCATGACGGTTGTGCCATTTGTGGGTTTATAATTGTTGCTTCATTATAGTAAAATAAATGGATTTGCTTAATTTATCAAAATAAACATAACCATCTTCAATCTAAGGACGAAATTTAACTAATTTGTACCAGATACTACATGTATAGAAACAAACTACTTCCAGATTTTCACTCGAAAAAGAAAAAAAAGCTTAGAAAAATATAAATATTTTCTTTGACCATTAATTTCCATCCAAAAACAGAGCCATAATGAAGCTAAAGTCTAGCACTCAGCCCATCCCTCTTCCAGTTCCGGCCGGCGCCGGTGGTCCAGTTCTCCTCCTCTCACAGCTCGCTCCAACCTCGACTCGGCGGTTAATATAATCTTAGCCGGCACGCCGGAAATCTCACCGAGACGTTTCAGAACCTTCCATGTCAGCGCCGACTTCTCAAGGCTGAGCCGCAATGCGAGCCACATTGAAGCCGCCAAGCACACACGGAAGGGCAAAGCCGTCCAACGATCCACGCACGTTTTCAGAGCTCTGCATGCCGCACGTACGGCTGAGCCCGCCTCCACGCCGAGCTTACCACACCAGTTCACGAAAACGCCCTCCGCCTTCAGTTGATCTACCCGAGATTTTGGCGTCCGTCGCCGCTTCACGGACGTCACCGTCGAAGAAGACTCGGTACACCGACCGCCGGAATATTCCTTCGCCGGCGAGGTGGTGCTGGAGATGCAGACGGAGGAGCTGGTGGAGGAAAGGTCGTCATCGGCGGAGGTCGGGGGACAGGAGGGGCAGGTGGCGGCGGAAGGACGGCCTACGCCGAAGATAAAATCGCCGGTTAAATTCTTGCAGGTGGAGCAGACCGCGCGACGGACGTGGCGGGCGACAAGGAAGTTCGCTTCGTGGACTTTGGCGTCACAGTTCCGGCAGAGGAATGCGGCGTCGGAAGGGCAAAAGACAGTGGCTTCAGCATTGCAGAGCTCGCATGGCCGCATCTTCATCGTAGAAACTATGTGATAATTGATTTTTTTTAAAGAAAATTTCAGAGAGAGAATTATATATTGAAATAAATTATGAGAGTGATAAATAAAAGTAATGAAATGTTAGGGAAAGTAAAGGATAACACTCTTGTGATGCGAGAGTGAAACTAGGGATTAAATGAGTAAAATGGATTGGAAAGAGATTGAAGGAAGAAAATAAATATACGATATTTAAGGGGAGGAAGAATGTGAATAAGTAAGCGATTCTAGAATTTCAAACACACACAATGTGTGAGAGAGTGGGAGATTCAGAGAGAGATCCCAGGGTGGAGGAGAGAGATAAGGGTAGTAACTTATAGAATTATAGTGTAGAGAGAAGAGAGAGAAAGTAATGGAGGAGAGAGATAGGCGGTGAGCAATGCAGAATGGAAGAATGAGTAATCAACACGCTTTAGAAAACTCGCGTTCCATAAATACACCACATATATATAGTATTGTGTGCGAGTGTGAGTGTGTGGAATGAAATGAGTCTCAAATGTTAATTATTTAATAGGAAGAATTTTGAGTTTGTGGAATTGAATCCCAGAAGAAAATGAAAGAAAGCAAATCCACCACATACAAACATGTGTATTTATTTTACTCCCTCTTCTCTCTCTCATAGATATCCACACATGCACAAACAAGCATGCCACAATATACACATTTTTTTCTAAATATTTCTTTTTCTTCATCAATCCCTGTCCACATAAACCTCGTTTCACTCGAACTAGTCTTCCAAGTCATTTTCTTCTTTTTTCTTGCACATATGCCCTTCTCTTTTGTTTCATACCATATCAAAAAATTATTATTATTATAAATTTATCGCACGTAAGAATTATAATAAAAAAATTATTAGAAATTAAATATTGGAGAGATAGGTAATGAAATGTGAATAGGAGTGAGTTTGAACAAAATATCTGAAGATTTTTATTGTTTTCAAAATGGAGGAGTGATTGACACGTGGCCCAAATTGACATTCTCATTATACTAATGCTTCTTGTCATTTTCTTTCCACATATTCCAATTAGGCCCTTAATCACTCACCAACTTTTGCAGCCCTACATTGGTTTCTACCATGTAAATATTTTATGTTGTTACCTTAATTTGCATTAAAAAAAATTATGTTATTCTAATTTTTTTTCTTCAGTTACTATATTATTTATTTAGTAATTATAACTAGTGTATCACCCATACGATATACAGGAACATTTTATTATTTGTAATATTTTTTATGATAATTTGTAATATAAATTAAAAATTTAATAATATAATAATCTAGGAGATTAAAGCTTTACAATCTTATTTATCCTATATATTAAAACAAAGTAGTGCATATTTTTTAAGAATAAATTTTCCTCTCGAGAATGTCAAATTATAAAATGAAAAAAAATGAACTTTTCAATTGTTTAAAATATTAATTTGAGCGAAACATGAAATATTATTTTTATGTAGTTTAATTTGAAAAGCTTAAATAGCTCGCACAAAATCATTCCACAATTCATTTGATTAAATTTCAAAGACTAAACCATGTGAATGGTGATTTTAATTTTATTGAGTTATACTGTATCGTATCGTATGACTACCATTAACCATCTATATATTATTTTTTTATACAATTCTACATATGCACATCATCATATTTCTAGATTTTTCTTTCTAACTTTCAATTCTACAATATTCTAATTAAATTTGCACATTAATTTCAACAAGAAGTACAATTGCATCATAGTAATCCACAAAAATATAATATGCGGAAACCAATATAAAATGTTATATTTAAAACTAATTAAAAATCAGTATAAAAAATTATAAAATTAACTTAGTAGAAAATGTGCACTCAATATTAACCGGTTACTACATTTTTTATTGACTTACATTTTATTTATTCATACATGTGTAACTTATACGTATAATTACATATTTACTTTAAAATATATGCAATATAAGAAACATAATCTTTAATTACTATCTTGTTTTCAATTATAGTCTAGATGTCAATGTCTCTTCATTTATAATAAATCACAATATCAACAATACAATTATAAATGCCATCGATGATGTTTTTATTGACACAATTTAAAAAGTAATATTATAGTTGCATAGTCACCTAAATTTTGGTATTATACGAGTAGGATGCATAGTGTCTTTGAAAATTATTGAATTTAGATAGAGGTAGGTAAAAATTAAATTTAGTTTGATATACGTGTTAGGCTGTTAGCATTATATACAGTGTATTTAACGAAACAAACATCAGTTACTAAAGTTATTATGACAATCACTACTCTAAATGCACACGAAATGTCTCAATTTACAAATTGTTTATAATTTTCGTTCTCGAACACATATATAGACCTTGTTTGTTTGTTTTCATTTCTAAATAGAAATTTAACTTTTTACAATTTAAAACATTAAAAATACGATTGTTTTATACATTTTCAATTTCAATTTTTATTTTTTTAAATCATTTATATACCCCTTCTTACAGTATAAATATTTATATTTCATCTCTATCATAAATTTAAATTGAAAATATAATCAAACAAACAAATTCCCATTTTCCAAACCCATAATCAGAAATATGAAATCATATTTCATAATAAAAGCATTATATTTTTTTTATAAAATCAATACATCTCGTAAATTAATACGAAAAACTGAAAATTGTCGTAGGAAATAAAATGAAATATCCCCACAAATTTTCAATCACCTTGTTAAAGAGTAAAATAAAATTGTGCAGTACAAAATTCAAAATCCAGTAGGAAGAGCGAAAAAATCATAAAAAATGAGGTAGTTAAAAAAAATAAAAAATAAAAAAATAAAAAAGAAAAGTAGAAAAAAAGGAGATGAAAATGAGAGGTGGGATGAAGCATCAGATTCATATTCATCGGAGGAGATTACTTGCGTGAAATAATAAGCAAACTTTTATATTCTACCCCACCCCCTACAGTAAGACCCCTACGTGGCGCATTCTGATTCGGCCATCAAACAACCACTAGAATCACCGCACCTGATTAATTTTCCGATCAGCCACGTGTCAGGAGTGAAGGTGGTGAATGCTGGCGGCTTAAGGGAGTCCACGAAGCTCTTATGTGGTGGTTGGACACAAGATTTGTGTGACTTACGCCCTATTACTGTTGTTGTGTTGTCCCCATACCATCAAATTCCCATTCTCTCTCTCTCTCTCTCTCTCCACCCTACAGTTGTTTGTTGTGGAAGAAAATACTTCATTGTCGACGATATTTTTTATATTATGACTAAACAATTCTAAATTTGACAGATACCTCCAATTTTTTTTTATTATATAGTAGGGTACTACACCGAAATGTGTGAATTGCTTTTGTTTGTTTTTTTATATTTAATTGATGAAACGGGAAGCTAATGTGTTTTGTCCCTGGAAAAAGAAGCTTCAACAAATTTGAAATATAATGTTCATAATTTTCGAAACAAAATAATTATCTAAATAGTTGATTACTTAGAAAACCCAAGCAAAGGAACACCAAAATTTCTTAAATAGGTTTATAAATATTCAACTAATTATGCTCACGAGTTTGCCGATCTTTATTTACTATTCATTGCAATTTCTTCAACAACAATTTCAATTTCAATTTGAAACACTCGTGATTTATATCATATGTCTACGTAAAAAGTACATATTTTGTATGTAATGTATTGTACACAAATTTTAAAAAGAATCCGTATAAAGTATGGGCCATTGCTTTATTGATTTTGATGGTGAATGATGATAAGTGGGGTATGTTAATATCATAGTACTAGTTGTAGCTGAGTAGGGGTGCTTAATTGGGCAGACAATTGGGAGCCACTAATTCTTAACATGTCACCACATTTCTAAATTTAAACGTTTCTTCAACCACTTAACTATTTGCTATTTAGGCAAACGCAACTGTCCCTTTTTTTTTCCTCGAGCTCAACTTTGAAAAATCTTATCTTCACTGTTACAATTTTTTTGGATATTTGTTTCTTATTATCAGAGATGAAAATGCACGGTTTAATACCTCAAGATAAATGCAAAATTAGGATAAAAACTAAAAAGTAAATGTATATCTGTATGAGCCAGTAATTGAGAAAGAAGGGAAACAGCTATCTATCCATATCAAGACAAGAGAAGCAATTGAACGTTTATGCTTTAAGTCGTTAGACGGTCTAGCCAAATCAAGAAACGCACAGTCGTGGAAGCATTCAAATAAAGATTCCGCAATTTCTGGCCATTCAAAATCTGCACCTCACATTCATTCCACCATTATTTCTAGTCATCAAACATGTTCAACCTACTCACAACACCATACTCGAATAGAGCTTCAATCATGTCCTCCACTGGGGTGTGTCGAATAGCCCGAGTACAAGTGTCCATGTCTCGATTCACGAGATTTATTTACATGGAATCACCTGTATCTTCACAATGCAAGATCCTAATTCTTGGAAAAATAATAGCATGAGACATGTAAAGAATGAACTCTATCCCTGAGGGTTCCTGCTATCTTGTTTCGTCTATAAGTGTACGTGTATACACAATGAAGAACGAGAATTGGACCTCAAATGGTGTAACGAATCATTAGTATCTCCTGATATTAGATAGATCACTGGCAAATTCCTTTGCATCAGCTTGCATTTGTTCGATATACTTGTTGTAAGCAGGGTTATAACGAGCAGCCTTCTGCAAGTACTTCAATGCCTCATCTTTGAGGCCCACATTTGCTAAAGCACTAGAATGCAGTTAGAGAAAATGTGAGGACGATTAAATGGTTAATTGAAAGATTAGATGAAATTCCAAGACACAACTAGTAGATGCTAAAATGGCAAAGGACTTAAAAAGGGACTGAGGTGTGGCATCGGTTTCATACCTTGAAAGGATAACTAAACCGTCGTAGTAGTGGGCTTTGCACTTTGCATCTTCAGGCACTTTCACTTGAGCTATTCTTTCTAAGTGCTCAAGGCCCTCTTCCATCTTTCCCTGCATAGGATAAAAATCTCCCTGGAGAAGCTCGACAAGATTGGAGGAATATAGAAAATATTACATCAAAATGTCCGGCAATGTGTGTTCTCGGAAGATTAAGTAAGTTATATGTCATCTGCAAAGAATTATAGGAGCACAAACTGAAAATCTTTGCATCACAATTTTTTTTTACTGCATTATTTTCTGCTACGCAAAGGACCAGGACAAACTCCTATTTAGATGCCATATCATGAAAAGGTAAGGGAAAACCGTAATCCCCATTCTCATTTTATTTGCAGTGGCCCGAATAGATAATTGGCCACTAATAAGACGTTCATATCTTAAGAATTATGTCTACAAATAATTTTAATCATCCACTTAATATCCTTATTTGAATAATTCTCGCACTCAAACATCCCAGTAATTTTAGATGTGGGCCATAACAGGTTAAATCCAAGAATGAGAGCATCTTGAACGTTTTCCAGACGTGTGCTGTCTTTACAGATAATATTTGCAATGATACATGAAAATAAATAGTCCTTATCGTTATCTTTCTGTCTCTGCATTTACATGGGAGTTTAGATAATACCTGAAGCGTGTTAGCAATGCCCGCCCATTGAGACGAAAGAATCAAGAGATCAACTTCTTCAACTTCAGTAGGATTGCCGGCAATAAGTAGCTGAATCAAAGTTAGAGCAAAGATCCAGTCAGGGACAATTGTAGGATAATTAAAGTCGTTCACTAAAATGAAATGCATCAGAATATTTCAGTTCTTTATTGTACTTCCAGATATAGGATAATGCAGAGGAATCTATGATGCTCCGATGGATGCTGCATTACCTTTCATTTAACATCAGATGGACACAGATATTGACACAAGAAATCAAGATCATAACATCTTTTGCATAATTAGCTAAACCAGAGAAAATATGTACTTAAATATAAAATTGAATCAGACCTTTGAAATAGATTTTCAGTTCTTTATTGTACTTCCAGATATAGGATAATGCAGAGGAATCTATGATGCTCCGATGGATGCTGCATTACCTTTCATTTAACATCAGATGGACACAGATATTGACACAAGAAATCAAGATCATAACATCTTTTGCATAATTAGCTAAACCAGAGAAAATATGTACTTAAATATAAAATTGAATCAGACCTTTGAAATATGTAGGATAATTAAAGTCGTTCACTAAAATGAAATGCATCAGAATATTTCAGTTCTTTATTGTACTTCCAGATATAGGATAATGCAGAGGAATCTATGATGCTCCGATGGATGCTGCATTACCTTTCATTTAACATCAGATGGACACAGATATTGACACAAGAAATCAAGATCATAACATCTTTTGCATAATTAGCTAAACCAGAGAAAATATGTACTTAAATATAAAATTGAATCAGACCTTTGAAATAGATTTTTCTAGGCATTCGGTTGCTTCAGCATATTGTTTTTTATGTAACAGTGTTTGCCCCATAATAAGCAAAGCTCTTACTTGCCCAGGATCCTTTTCAAGGGCGAGTCTGCAGTGCATATTCCAGAAAATCCAACATTAAAATAGAGGAGAAAGCCAATCATCTAATGAGCAAAAGGTTTTGTTACCTTAGTAATGTAATTGCATCATCTTTATTGCCACCACCTAAGACTTCGATTGAATACTGTTTACACGTGCTCAAATAAATTAATAGGAATAACTTCAATCGTGTACAAAAAATTTAATAAGAAAATGCTAAAGCATCACTCACAGAAATCAAGTCTTCAGGTGATAGTTTTGGTGCAGATATTTCTCCCTCTTTTGTCCGTATAACAATATCTGCCATTCCAGAGCTGCCTCGTTTAATGACAGTTGGAACCACTGCTGAAGAATTCATTTCAGGAAGCCCCAAATACTCAAGAACATCAGGATGGCGGAGACATAATAGCTGAAAGGCAAACAAGAGGGGGCAAAAGAAATTGATTAAAACAGTTTGCTGCTTCATAACAAATATAACATTTAGCTGACCCTCAACTTAGCAGACCATCTCCCCACCCTTCCTAAAAGATAACGAGAGAGTTCCCAACAGATCTCTTTCAATTCCACCAAAGTCCAAGGCAGTGTGGCTTACAACCCACCTCCAAGGGCCTCAGAGATATCTATGGCTAACATTGACAACCATAAACTAAACTGTAAATCTTTTACACACTAACACCAATATGAGTAAGCAAGTTCTTATCCCAACCTGGGGCAATAGAGTTAAAATATCCTCATGGGAAATACGAAATTCGAAGATTTTGCTGCACATATTTCATAATTTTTAGAATAATAGTACCAACCTGTATGAGACTGAATGTACTGTTGGTAAGCCAATAAATTAAGGATCCCTGCAAGATATGAGCGGAAGTTAACATTCAAATATGAAGAATCAATTTACAGCATAGTCCTGGTATGATGTCACTAATCAGTAATCAATACATGGTACCAAGCCAGGTAATTCATTTAGAGACTTGGCACAAAATTATAAAAGAAGTCACATCCAGAAAAGGCGACAGTCAATTACCTGAGGAACATAGAAAGTAGCAATCAATATAGGCAGTGTCAGCAGTTGCGAATAAACCTTGTATATCTATACAGAGAAGAGAAAAATCATATTGTCAACACTATTCTAATGCTCTCACAAACTTAAAACATTAACAAAAATATATCAGTAGTAGCAAATAAACATTGTATATCCATACATAAAAAATAGATACTGAGATATTGATGGAAGGTGTTGGGAAGACCTTCCATAAGATCTTCTGTTATTAGCTTAACAATGCTTCCCCACTTCAAAGGAATTAATAGAGGGAAAAAAAGATGAATCAGACACAGCATTTGCACGACTTCACTAAGCTCAGCTCACCTTTACTAATAATTTTAAGGTGCCTGGTGCATGTTCAAGTGATGACTTTCGAACAGACAGCTGAAAATCAGAGAAAATAAGCTCTATGAATTAGATCATGGATCAGAAAAAACATTACAATAAGAAATAAAATGATCGATCCCTTCAAAAAAGAAATAAAATGATTATGCTACAGAGATTCAACCAAATAAAATATCAGCAGTTTAACAGAAAATCTTGAATAAGTTACTTTCGAGACTATAGATTATGAAATATTCTGTCAGAGCTAGCAACCAATAAATATCAGAAATTACAAAAAAAGAAGCCTGTATTTGTTATGTAGCCATGGTATTTCGCAGATCTAAAATAAGAATGGTTAAGAAATCTCTAATAAATTTTATTCTCATCTTCAGTATTTCTCCCTCTGGCTGGTTTGCATGGCCCCTTTCCCTTGCAAGATGACAATTAAAGTGTCCCCTTTTAGATACTAAACATAAAAATAAAATTAAAAAAATCTTGAAGTAAAGAAGGAAGACATAAATTAATGGGCTTAATGTCAACAAGTTTATAAAATAGTAAAACAAATTACAGTAAACATTGACAGTTTTAGTTCTCATCTTTAACTTTGTTAAATTCAAAGGCTATATCAGGGTCTTGGTTCTTGTGAAAGGACAGTGGAAGTTCCAACAATTGAATTTCAACTTCATTCAATTGGAAGGAAAACAAAAGATGAGTTCTGTACCATAGAGAATTAGACATGCATAGCCTAAGGTCACCAACAGACTGATTCCCTACGCAATAATCCCAAGTCCCCCAGCTTATTTTATCACATAAACCTTCCGAAATAAATGTGTAATCCTTATCAGCTAAATATCATAAAATAAGTAGGGGCATGATCACAAGATCCAAGCCTAATAGCAAAAGAATTACAGGATGGAAGAAAAACCTAAGATATAAGTTATCTCAGCCCTGATCATCACCGTGGCATGCATCATTGACATAGGATGCAGATCTAAGTGCACTAAAAGTATTGTCCCTAACCTGAACATTAGCGAAATGCAAGCCTGCAATGCACAGTGGGAAAATAGGCCCCAATACTCCGCGTGGATAGTCAGTCAAGTTCTGCAACCATAAAACTCCTCCCTGCAATATTTTAGGATGAATCACATTGCTAACTACAGGCTGAGAAATCCAAGAACACATTCATCCGGTATAAAAGTAACATAGGCTGAGAAATCCAAGAACACATTCATCCGGTATAAAAGTAACATACGGTATCAAAACCAGGGTGATGATTCAATGACATTGTACGGACACTCATGAGCCACAAGAAAAAGCAAGGGACCTGCATATTGATTAGAAGAACAAAGAAACAAGTATGAAACTCCATCTATCATAATCAATTAGATAAACAGAAGCCACATGATTGCAATTGGAGGAGTCCTAGATCAGTTGGATTAAGTATTCAGGTAATGCATGTGGGAAAATTTCTTGTCTTGAGGGAAGATTTTGGAAGACGATTCAAAAACAAGTGTAAAGAAGACTGTGTGTATAGGGGAAGTCTATTTGTGTTTTCTTCATATCCAATCCTTTTCCCTCAAAACACAACTTCCAATGAGTGGAACTCATTGTGAAAAGTACTGTGGACCCATAAAAGACAGTAATGCACATATTAGTAAAATTTGCTACTAAAAAATAATAGAACATGGTGGCACTCAAAAGTGATGATGGGGATTATTAAAAAACTTATATGACTACATGACTGCAACATTTTTCGAGAAGAAGAATATTTTGGCTAGGGGCCGAACTAATAGGTGAGTATAATATAAGAAATATAACCTGAACAGCGAATGATGAGAAAAACCAAAACACCGAAGGGCACCCAGATGCCTCCTTTTCCTTCCAGAAAAGGGTGATTTGGTCTTTGAAACTTTGTCCTGACAGAGGTGGTGGAAATGGTGGAGGTACTATTAGGAATACAAAAGGCAAAAAATCATATGTTACATTTTTATAAATTACTTCCATTCACCATATATCCTACATCACGAACCCATAAAGTACGAGTAAAAAGAGAAACTGGCAGATGAAAAGGAGACCATGATAACTAAAAAACTATATAGCCAGTTGCTTTCTAAAATAGTGTGCATATGTAAGGAAGCTACTTCAAATATACATTTTCACCAAAGTATCATACAGATATTCTCTCTTATTTAGTCCCAGTCTGTCTGGTTCAACATTATTCTATGAGCATAGTAGCTGGCAGTCTGATTCAACATTGCGCAAGAATAAAAAAGAGTTCCTTATATACAAACTTAATTAATATAAGTGGAGCATGATTACTCACATTGAGGCAGCAGCTCTCCTATAATCTTCAATTTTTTAAGTTGCAGCACAACTAAAGGAAATATTGCAAGCCTCATTACCACGGTAGATGAAGAAATTATAACCCACCTACAAAATTCAACTTATTCAGTTAGTTTCCAATGACAAGATTACCAGTTACAAAACCGAATGTCAATCAAACACAGAAATCTTCTGCCAGTTAAAAGAATTGCATCAGTTATCGAAACTCCTAAAAAATCATAACCAATAATTATGGAAAAATAGTACAAAGACAGCCTCACATTCTTGGCAAACAATACAAAGACAGGGTTTATAAACTTGAGCTGAAAGTTGAAAAATAGCAATCAATCGTTTCGGACCAATAAATTGGACTGCTGGATTGAGTTTGATGCAGGAGATATAAATAACATAATTCCAATACGATCAAAGTATACTGAAATTCCAGGTTTATGACTTGAATTTTCATCAAAATGACTCGAACTCCAGCATCGAAGTTCTAGACTTCTACTACTGCATGCTTCTCGGTTGTAATTAAAAAATACGAACTTTAAATCCAATAAAAATGAACACATGCACACATGAATTTATCAATCCTACCATGGCAAGCCAGTGAAAGCGTGATAAGAATCGAGCAAGGAGATCAGAGTTTCAACCGGAAGAAAATGCTCGCCCGATTCAGAGGCTCCGGTATGAGTTGAGAATCGTCGAGAAAAGGAAATGCTATCCAGAGATGATTGCCAGTAGAGCTCCGACGATCGCCGATGCCTATAATTAGCCCCCCCGTCGCGGTGGTGATGGTGGTCTGAGCTAATGAGCGATGAATGCGAAGAATAAGAGGAAGAATAGTAGCATAAGAAATGGCGGAGCGACGGCGGCGACGACCGAGCGCGGAGGAGTTTAGTTATAGTTGATAATCGCATTGTTGATAAACCCCAACTTCGCAAGGTGGAAAGAATTTGAAGGGGTTTATGTTTTTTTTATATATATTATCAGATTTTAGCTTCATTTTTCAAAGAATTCAAAAAAATGTGCTAATCTTTTATAAATAATAATTTAATACCTGACTTTTTTAATATATAACAAATCTAGTCTGAATTAATTTTTTGTATTTTTTTGCCCGAAATTTTTAATGACGTGGAAAATAATCGTGTCACGTCAGTTGGTTAAATAAAATTATATTTCATTCAACATATGTATAAAGATACACATCAGCAACTAAAAGTCTAAATATCAGGTATTAAATTGTTATTTATAAAAGATCGGGATAGTTAAAATTTGATAATATCTGTTTTTTTTTAATTTATAAACAAATAAAAATAATATTCGAAAGAATGGTTGACATTTTACAACATAATAAATTTACAAATTTTATCAATGTCATTCAGTAAATTTTTTATTTTTGCAATTTGATAAGTGGTACTGTAGTGATTTTGCAGTTGTTCGTTCGCAAAATTAAAACCAATCTAAAAATTATATTTATAAGATCCATTTTTTATTTTTTATTTTTTTTGTGAGAAAAAACTTAATAAGATTTTTGAAACCATAACAATACCATACACTAACTGTCAAAATTCAAATAATATTCAATCAAAACACGCTATAAAAAAATCAGGAAAATGTAATCCTGTTGTAATTTTTATTGACTTATAAGACAAACCTGCAACTGCTAATTTCAGTGACAAAGTAATAGGTTTTATTTGAGAGAGAGAATGGCATGAAACATTAAGATTGAACAACAAAATACAAAAGCAAAAACAAGAACTCAAAATAGGGTCCTATTTCTTGGTGTTAGATAGGTCACTGCTAATCTCCTTCGAATCCTTTTCCAATTGCTCAATGTATACATTGTAAGCAGGATCATACGCAGCTGCCATCTGCAAGTACTTTAACGCCTCGGCTTCCCGGCCCACAACCGCTAAAGTACTAGAATACCAAATTACTTCAGTGAGTGAGCAGTTAAAGACAAAGATGGCGACTTCAATTTTCACGCGTACATGAAAATTCAAGAGAGGGCTGACATGTACTCAAATGGAGTCGATTACATACCTTGAAAGAACAACTAAGCCGTCATAGTAGTGGGCCTTGCTCTTTGGATCCTCAGGCTCTTTCAGTTGAGCTATTCTTTCTAGGTGCATAAGACCTTGATCCATCTTTCCCTGCACAAGATTTATTAAAAAAAAAATCATTTGATACATTCGACAATTTAGATTGTGACATCATACTATGACTAGTTCATCTGGGGGGGGGGGGTTCCCTCTCCTTTGAACTGGTGTCATTTCGGAGCAAATAAGCAATTCTTGTCAGTATGGTTCTTGTTTGTTGGGTGTGAAAGGTCGGGAAGTACAAGGAGTGAGTCGGATGCTAAAACGAATACATTAGGTAGTCCAGATAGTACCTGCTGCCCATTAGCAATACCCGCCCATTGAGATGAAAGAATCAAAAGATCAACTTTTTCAACTTCTGTAGGATAGCCATCAACAAGAAGCTGAAACAAAGAGTAAACCCCTCCAATCAGGTACAGTTATATGATAGCAAAAAGTTTGAACCATTAACTAGAAAAATGGGCATACGCATGTGTCATATCTTTCAGTTATTTAAGGCTTTTCTTCATATCAAGAATAATGGAGTATTTTTTAACTGAATCTGACCTTTGAAATAGCACTTTCTAAGCAATCAGCAGCCTCAACAAGTTGTTTGTTTTTTAGCAGTGTTTGCCCCATAATCAACAAGGCTCTTTCATACCCAGGGTCCTTTTCAATGGCAAGTCTGCAGTTCATATTTCAAAAAGGCAAAATAAACATAGAAGAGAAAGCCAAGCCTCTGAGTACAAAAGGTTCTGTTACCTTAGTAACCTAATAGCAATATCGTTACGGCCCTCAGATAAAATTTTGATCGAGTACTGTACAAAAAGTGCCGAGGTTAATTAAATAACTTTAATGGAGTTTATAGCGTTGTTAAAAAGAATGACACAAGATCACTAACATTAACCAGCTCGACAGGTGATAAGCTTTGGGCAGGTATTTCGCCCCCCTTCAGTAAAATGATATCTGCTACTCCAGAGCTGCCACTTTTTTTAACAGTTGGTGCTACTACTGAAGTATTCAATTTAGTAATCCCCAAATGCTTGAGAAACGTGGGATGGCGAAGGCATGATTGCTGTACATTAAGAGGTAAACAAAATGAGCAAAAATAATATATATATATATACACACACACACACAAAGAACTGAATGGGAATTCATAACAAATTTAGCATCTATCCCATGATATTGGAGTCATATATCGTTGCTAAAGAGAAGATAGGAAAGAGGGACCAGAGGAAGAAAAGGCAGGATTATCGGTAAGTTGAGGTTGAATGAGGGAGTGTCACAGGGCAAACAATTTTGGGAAAAGAGTTTTGATGTGATATTCAAAGTGTGCTGCATTAGTAACAACATGCATTGGGAAATGTGAATGTGTTTGGTATAAAGCATTTGACATCAAATACTAAGTATCCAGTTCTTCTCATGAGAGATCATTATCAGTGGATTTTAAAGTATAAGTGTACTAATTCTAGAGCAACAGCACCAACCTGTGTCAAAGTCAATGTACTATTTGTAAGCCAATACACTAAGCTCCCCTGCAAGATATGAAAAGAGAAAGCATCCGAATAAATAATTAAAAGCAATGTTTAATGTATATTGGTTTCATGTTATAGTATTAGTACTAATATATAATTACTGAGATTTAGTTCATGTAATTGATTTATATAAATTCATTTAATTATGCTGCAATAACAAACTCTTGGAAAGCAACTTTATGATTAAATCGCCACCCCGGCATGCTACCACTACAGTCTACAGCCAAGAAATGCATAACATACAACATATAATTTTGAACAAGATTGTCATACTCTGCATGCAAGTTATCAACATACCAAGTCATTATAAGATTTGGAAATACAAGATTCAGAAAAGGTGCAGATTTTCAAGTTACCTGGGAAACATTAAATGCAGCAATCAATATAGGCAGAGTCAGAACCACCAAATAACTCTTGTATCCCTGCAATGGAATGCAAAGGATCACATTCCTACTTTCCTAGAACTTCTTAAATTAATTCATAAATAATTCAATGGAATCTACCAAATCTACTCTATTAATTTAAGAATTTATTGAAAGCCTTTTAGCCAAAACTTTACTTCTGTCCATATAGGACTCTTGCTGGTTTATAACTAATTATAGGGGTCAATGTGCAGCACATCTCTCAGGAAGCAATCCAACTCCTGTGTTCAAATAACAAGAATGACAAGGCCAGCATAACTTCCGCAATCCGCATTGATATGATCTTTGGAATCTTTTTTTATAAAGTTTTGACAATACATGCAACTGAAATGGCAGGCAACTATACACTAATATTAATTGGATAAAGCAAAGAAAGTTCTTGAATAAGAACTTATGTTATTAGCTCATCGAGGCTTCCACTGAAAGCATTCATGAAAAGAATGCAAGAAGGAAGGAGCAGACAAAGCACTTTGATAACTTCTTCAAGCTTACCTTCGCTAAAGTTCCTATAGGGCCTGATACATGCTGAAGTGATGATTTCTCAAAAGATAACTGAAAAGTAAAAGAAAGTTAGCATTAGAATACATTACATTGGAAAAATAACTAAAGAAAGTGCAATGATGGGAGATAGCGAGAATTGATTTAGAAAAAACAAATAAACCAAGAGATCATTGCCAGAATGAAATACCAGCAATTTAGCTAAAAAGGCACAAAATCATTTGTAAAGCAGCCATGATATTTACAGATATATATTAAGAATACTGAGAGAATCTTTAAAAATCAATCTATTTCATGGATAAGCATAGTATTTATGATACACATCTGCATAAATAACAGTTCTAGAAGACCAAAGGAAAATAAAATGCCATGACCTAAGTGTGCTAAGGATAGTGCCCGCAACCTGAACATTAGTGAAATGCAAGGCTGCAATGCAGAATGGGAAAATAAGCCCCAACACACCGTGTGGATATTCAGTCAAGTTCTGGAACCATAAAGTTCCTCCCTGTAACATCCAAAATCAGCTCACCTTGTCAATTTACCAACAGACCAAAATAAAGAAAAGGGGAAATATTAACTGTAAAGGATGCGGGCTAGTAATCATAATTCATATAGTTAACGAATATTTATGATCCTGACCATGCTGAAAACATCATTATGCAGAAACATAAGAGAGCATTTCTAAGGGAAATACAAAAGGGATTCTTGGTTTGAGTTTGTTTTAATAGAGCCTCAAACAGACTCACCATGTCTTACTCTATAAGGACTCGGGAAGTAAGTCATATGATGTATGATATTGATTAATTTACACTTCAGTAATCAGTAGAAAGCTTAGGATTTTTATCCGAAAATCATATGAATAAGGTATAAAGCGTCTTACACTATCAAAACCAGGGTGATGATTCAATGACATCCTACCAAGACTACATATCCACAATAAAAAGCAAGGGACCTGCAAGAAAACATAGCATGAAGTTCCATCGAATATAGAATAGAAATCTCAAGAAAGGTTGATGTCAGAGTCCTAGCTCAGTTGGACCTGCTCAGTTGGCAGCAGTTCATGTTAAAATGCGATGAACATCTTAAACAATTTGAATGGTTACATGGCCATATCATTCTGCAAGAAGAATAATTGTTTGGCTAGGGCCCAAAGAATATGCACCATAAGCAGGTATATAACCTGGAAAGCAAATGACGAGATGAACCAAAACAATGAAGGGCACCTAGCTGCCTTCTTCTCCTTCCAGAAAAGGGCAATTTGGTCCTTGAAACTTCGTGTTGACTGACGGGGTGGAAATGGTGGAGGTACTAGTAAGAGCACAAAAACCAAAAAATCATATGTTACGGGTCAAAGATATTGCTTCAGATCATATTATATACAAGTATCACTCTATCATACATTCATACTTACCAACATCTATCATGGGGATGGATGGAAAGAAAATATGATAATTGCAGAACTTCATAGACAGCTGCCTTCTAATGTAACTTGCTTGCATAAGAAAACTAATCGAGATTCTTTATTTTTAACGTGTTATAATACAAGCAATCCCTTCTATCAGTAGAGTTCCGCACTGTCTAATTGATTTAGTAATCAATACCAAAGTTGGCATTATTATGCTTACATATGAAAGCCCATTATTCTGCCTAATTAGCATAAACACCTGAGATGCCGGAGTCTAAGAAGGCAATACAATCTTTCCTTTTGTTTTCGGTAGTTCCGCACCGTCCACACCAGGATATGTGAAGCACATTGCTGATTAGCCTTCTTAGACTTCACCATCTCAGGTGTTTATGATGAAACTGCTCAATCAAATATGGAAGCAACAAAATATTATTACCACTTTGGGGTAATAAACATAAATAGAAATTGCTTGTATATACCATCCCTCTGTTTTCATTTTTTATCTTCTAAACTCGAGCTGACATATGTCAAGCCAAAAGAAGAAAGATATAGTTTCTAAATGAAGACCGTCTCTTTATTTTGAAATTCACCTACAGAATCCATTTTAGTTCTAAATGTGTGAAAAGCTATAAGGGAACACTATTTCTTTTCTTTTATAATTCTTTCCCCCATCTTTTCAGTTCCACAGCCAAAAGAAAAGAAGAAAGGGAAAAATGATTTTCCTCAGAAAGAAACTTAGATTAATATCAGTGGAGCACGAATACTCACATCTAGGCAGCAGCGTTCCTAACCTCCTCAGCTTTTTAAGTTGCACAACACTTAAAGGAAACATTGCAAGTCTCATTGCCAACGTAGATGTTGAGATCACTATCCACCTACAACGTCCCACTTGATTCAGTCAGTTTTCAATTACTACAACCCCAGTAACAGAAATCAATCAAGCACAAAAGTCTTCAGCTGGTCAAAAGATTGGAATTACTAAAAGAAAACTTGAGAAAAATCAAACCACAAATATTGAAAAACAGAGAAAATAAACATTCTTGAATCAGGAAAGCATAAATGTAACTCTCTCGCAGATATGCTAGACAAATACAAAAATACGCTTAGGTTTATAAAATATAGCCAGAAGTCATACAATAGCAGAAAAACTTCCTATTATGCCCGGACACATAAGTCGGACTCCCAAAATTGATTTGGTGGAGGGAGGATAACAACTTTGAAATATATCCACACATTCAAGCATTCATAAAAGTATCTCAAATTCAAATTCTAAAGCGTCAATTTTCATTTGAGTATCTGAGCTTTGTAGCAGCAGCTTAAACTGAAACTGCGATGTTTTTTTCTTACTCTGGTTTTATTTACGTGCACAATATAACATGCATATATGCAGATCCACATAACAAACCCAGTACCCAGTGGGGTCGATCAGGTGAAACAACAATTAATTCCACATACTTGTTCGCGAAAATTAAACACCGTGAAACTTTAATATCAACAAATCAATGCAAAAACACGTTTGCGCGCGTGCACTATCGCAGTGTGTGAGGCAATAGATGTATAGCGCCTACCATGGAAAGCCGGTAACATCGTGGTAGTAGTCGAGCATCGAGATGACAGCTTGCACGGCGATAAACGGCTCATCCGGCTCAGCGGCTTCGATTGGGAGAAGCGATTCGTCCGGTTCGGATAAGCCGGGCTGGGCGGAGAATCGCCGAGAAAAGGATAAGAAATCGGGAGGTGAGTGCCGGAGCAGCTCCCACGAGCATCCTGGGTAGTTATTGCGCTGCCTGTTGTGGTGGTGGTAGTGGTGGTTGTGGATTGAGCTAACCAACGGTGAATGCGAAAAAGATGAAGAATAATGGCAGACGAAATGGTGGAGCGGTGACGGCGGCGAAGGACGGTAACGGCGGAGTTTACCTAATTTCAACAGCCGCATTGTTTGTATTCTTTTCTGGCTGAGGGGTTTTCACGGGGTTTATTGGATTTATGTTTTTAATTAATATAATAATTGATTAATATTTAAAAAGTAAGATTAATTGCTGTTATTTTTTTTATTTGTAGGAAATTCAATGTCTAATTTTCCTATCGTTAAAACGGTGAAACGATTGCACCGGGGAAAAAAAGAGTTGAATTTATGTATTACAATTAAAAGATAATACCATTATTAAAACATTAAAAAAATTGTATCGAATTAGTAAAATGAAAAATATATATATATATATATATGTGTGTGTGTGTGTGTGTGTGTGTGTGTGTTAGCTATTTACTTGACAATTATAAATTGTAAATAAAACCATAAATTACCCAAAATGTACGTAATTTTCAATGGTTCGTGACATTTATTTAAAAACTAATGTTTTCAAATATTCAATAATAATAGTCCATAAATAATATTTTGATTGAGCCAAATGCATATTTGGTTTGATCACCGCAAATGATCGCATCTCCTATACCATAGTAATTATTATTTTTAATATATCCTAATTGGAAAATGTTGAATCTTAAATAAAAATTTTAAATTAAATTATAATAAATTGAAATTAAAAAAATATTTTGAAAAAAATAATTTTGACACGTAAGATGTAATAACATGGGGATCTGAAACTACAAATGATAGCTTTTGTAATTTTTATCGTTTCATTGATTAAGAATGTTTAAACTCATATTACTTGTTTAATATAATATAATAATTATATTATCAAATAAAAAAAGTTATATATTTTATACATAAAGCGTGTATATAATATATTAATAGTATTTTTAAAAATATTTAAAGTCATATTATTTGTTTAATATAATATATGTAATATGAATAGTTTAGTAAAAATTTACAAACTAACAATAACATGCAATACAATAGAAATAGAAATAGAATAATAATACAATCAACATGAATACTAATTAATATTTTTTCCAAATACAGAAAAATTTAAATAAATCCCTCTTTCGTTATTTAATTTATTGAGCATACCAAATACTGGAATCTGGAATTTATTTTTCCCATTTTGGGAGCATTATGATTATAGTATGTTTTTAATACAAAAATAAAATTGGGCATAGTGATAGGGGTGACAGGGTGAGTTCTAATTGGAGGATAATTCGACAAAGCCCTCACAAACCCTAGAATTACAAAAAACGCCCGCTTCATCTCTCCACCGATCTTCATCAATCATCATCTTCTCCCAAATCTTCATCCAATCTCCACCGTTCATTTTCCCGCATTCCGATCTCCGTCTCCATCCACCGCCTCCGCCGCGATTCGCTTTCCGCCGACGAGCATTTGACGTCCCCTAACTGAGTTGTCTATAATCTACCGATTAATGGTCTCATGATTTTCTCCCTCTTCACTTTATCAGAAATTCACCTTTTTACTCGTGTTTATTGTTTTGAGCTGTGTTTCTTTAAAAAGTGGCGATTAACTCATCGAGAAAGTTGGAGAAGTATCAATCTTTTTCGTATCTTATCCCTATTGAGCTAATGATTTTATAGTTATTTGGCTTTTTGATTCTATGTTTAGCTGGTTTCTTGAATTTTTGTTGAATTATTTATTATGGAGTGGAAATTTCATTGAGAAATAAACTACATTCCTGTTTGTTAGAGCTCCTCTATTTTCGGTAAATTTGAGGGACCGACTGTGTGAGCTTGTGGACACTGTAAGTGTGTGGAAAGTGAAGCTCCTTACTGTTCTTAAAAATTTCAGTGTGAAAAATGGATGGAATTCATGGAGGCGAACCAGGGATGATGCATTATTTGCAAGATCAAAATCATCATGGTCTGCATCATCACCATATGAGTAATGGAAATGCCATTGATCAAGACGAGCACGGAGAAAATAACAACATTGGCACAAATGGAAATGAAGTTATGGATGGGGATGTTGGAGCGAATATGGGGAACCAATCAGATAATAGTTCACTGATTCCGCATGTCGGGGGCAGCGAGAATAGTGATCAGCTCACTCTCTCCTTCCAGGGCCAAGTTTACGTGTTCGACTCTGTGTCACCTGAAAAGGTGCTTTTTTTTTAATAGAAATCAATCATCATTCTGATCTTCTTTCATAACTTGATCAATTTATTATGTCGGAAGGAGTTTTAAGTATAGTAGTTTTGAATTATAAAGTAAAAAAGCTCTGCTTTATTTTGGTGTGATATTTCCCTGCCAGTGAATGTGTGTGTTGTCATGTATAAAAAACAATCTGATTTGTTTGTCTATCCGTGCACGAGGAGCTTACCACATATTAATTATTAAGTGAAGGGTGATTATCTGCTCAAGATAAATATTTCTATTATTAATGTTATTGGTTATAAATTGGAAAAAGGTTCTATTGTTGGTATCCACCTATATGTCTTGGGTGTTTTAAAGTACTTTAAATAAATGTTGTATTTTTTAATTACAGTGGATTGCATGTATGTAGGACATATTAAGTGTGATTTATGATATGCACAACTTGAACTTCCTTGCCTTCATGTTATGTATTGTGTCCAACATCGTGATCTATTTCCTATGAGACGTATCTCTAGTAGTCTAGTTTTATGCAGTAACTTTAAGGTGACGTCACCTCTAGGTTTTTACAGTCATTACGTCTATGTTTATGCATTTGGTGACTTTTTTAAAGGTGTGATATGTCTGAATTTGTTTTGACTGTACTATTTATAACTGCCATTTTACGAATTTCATCTTATGTGGGGCTCACCTGATAACACATTAGCACTCATTACTTATAAATTCATCTCAAAGTTCTTAGTGTTGTCTGATAGAGCTTATTTAGATGTTATCTTTATAGTTAATCTCTTGTGGTTGAAGGTTGTAATTCCCTTTTGTTATAGAATTTATCTGCACAATATCTCTTAGGGAATACTCTAATTGGCCCACCCAAAAAGTTGGATTTGAATGGAACTATATCTGGTTCCTGCTCTACTGTGATTTAGATCCCTATTATAAAATGTGCTCATATTTGGGTATTACATGGCCCCAAATCTGCAAGAATTTTTGTTGCAATTAGAACTATGACTATGTAGCTGATCGTTATTAAATCATTTTGGATTGTTAGTTATCTTTATTCTTAATTTTTCCTTTCCAGTTTCTTATAATCCTTCCTGCCCCCTCTTCGCACTATTATTCAAATTGTTTGGATCTGCCTTCAGGTTCAAGCTGTACTTCTTCTACTGGGAGGACGTGAAATGCCTCCTAACATTCCTACTCTTCCAGCATCTTCTCCAACTAACAGAGTATGTTATACCTGATTGAGGTTACTACTTTATATTTTCTTGTTTCTTTCTTTCTTTTTTTGGTTCTCCTTTTTCATTGGTGATCCGTGGACTTTTCCTTGTTGATAGGGTTTATCTAGTACTCCGCAGAAGTTCAATGTTCCTCAGAGATTAGCTTCACTTATAAGATTTCGTGAGAAGCGAAAAGAGCGGAATTTTGACAAGAAAATACGGTATACAGTTCGTAAGGAAGTTGCTCTAAGGTATAGGAAATTCCCTTGTACTATATATTGAATCAAGTTTTTAGTTCCGACTGGGAACTTTTCCAATCAACTTGTTTAATTAACATATGTCTGCTTAATTCTAAAGGATGCAACGGAACAAAGGCCAATTCACATCTTCAAAGCCAAATCACGATGATAGTGCATCAGCAGTGTCTAGCTGGGACTCAAACCAGAGCTGGGGAACTGATGGCAATGGATCGCTTGTTCAAGATATTTCGTGAGTTTAAATTGGACACGCATTTAACTATATTTTGCGTCACTTGCTAACTAGTGATGACTATATATTGTATCTTGAGGATGGAGTGTTGATTCCTTTGCCTGTATCTTGACGTTTTGCTATTTAATTTCCACTATGTGAGGGTGTGCAGTGATGTTTGATGATTTGTAAAATTCATATAAGATTTTCTCTGCTAAGCATAGCATATCTGTTTCCAGGCACATTCGGCATGGGTGATTCATGGGCACGATTTATGTATACATTGATTAATTGTGTTGTATGATTTAATGCTCCTATCAATCTTGCATTCTGAGATAGCTTATTTTTCTATATTGATGTGTACATGTGTCAGCTGCCGGCACTGTGGTATCAATGAGAAGTCTACTCCAATGATGCGTCGTGGCCCAGAGGGACCAAGGACCCTTTGCAATGCTTGCGGACTCATGTGGGCAAATAAGGTACATTAGGGGATTCAGAAATTACATTATTCTTACATCTACCATATTACCGTTAATCTCTTTATGCCATCATCTATACTGATGTAACTTGTAACTTACTTAAACTGAATATTTTTGGAGATATATTCTGTGTTGCCTTTGTTTTTGGCAGTCTCAGTTATTAATATGATGATTTCTCATTCTGAATAGCAGCTATCCACGATGTTGTAGCACGACATTGATACATAGGGGAATTTGTGTGGAAACACGAAATAGTTACTCGAATTATTACTACTGCAACCTGAAAACATATCTAGTACAGCGAAAGACAGATTTCCTCTTAAAATTCTTTACACCAAATGTTTTGGTAGTAGGTGTGTTAGCTTCTGCTGAATGTTGTTATAAAGTAGGTTTCAGTTCTGAATTATAACAGCCTTGTTGTGGGTCACTCCTCCCTTATTTCACCCAAGCATTCAACATTTCAGGGAACTTTGAGGGACCTCTCAAAGGCAACCCCGCTGGGAACCAATCCTCCGCGCAACAGAAGTGAGGAGGTATGTTCCCAATTACGTAAACTTAGAGCCCTCAAATATCCCCCTTTTCGATTTTTGTTCATCTAACATTACATTTGACCTCCGCCTTTTGGCAGAACGGAAATTTTGAGGCAGAAGAAATGGTTCTGAGTGCTGCTGGAAACGGCAATGATTCGTCGTGATGATTGATTTTTATAGCTCCATAGCTTTAATAGAAACGATATATGTAACTAGCCTAGCTTCAGCTGTTCGACGTAATAGTGGAAGTGGCTTTGAGACAAACGTAAAGTTATGCAAAGAGACTCGTTTTTCTACATGTCATTGTTGAAGCAGATACTCAGAGTTGATAGTGGATGTAACATAATTAATCAATAGCGTTTTGGCTTCTCTCTCTCTTCTTGTTCGAGTTTTTTTGTTTTGTGAATGAATCTTTGCTGTTTGCTTTTACTCAATACTTGCTTCACAGTTGTGCATCAGCCATCAGGGTTTCGCAAAAACTTGTGTCCGACTACGACGGGTTAAGATCCGTTAGTTAGATTATACTTGTATTTAAATCTAAGATCTTATTAGTGCATGCTTGTATTTTTTTTGTTAGTGTTTGGTTGTTTTCAGATTTGGGAATGAGTACCATCTTAATAATCTTGATTCGTTCTGACACTAGACTTGATTTCTAGGTTTTGGCTTAACTACAACTGTAATCATGACTTTTGGTTGAAAATGTAATTTTAAACGAATGTTGTGAAAATGACTTAAAATAGATATAGTAACGATGACTTAACGCATGGCAAGGAGAAATATTGGTTATATTAGTTTAATGCACGAGTATTCGGTGTTCGGAATTATGTTTGGAAGACTTGAAAAGAGCCCCTTTGCTCCCTACTCTGGTATTCACTATATCCATTGGCGATTGGGCATGCCTGCGATTCTGATCGAGTGCTCGTCCGAACGACCAAGTTACAATGAGATTAAAACCCGATGCTTCCTTGGTCGTGTAGAACATGCATTAGCATTATGTCATTCCTACAAGTGATCCCCCATCCAGGATTGGGATACTTGGAATAAAATGGACTGGTGCACAGGGGCGGAACTAGCCTATCGGAGGTCCTGTGCAAAATTTAAAATTGGGCCCTTTATTAATAGAAACTTGAAGCAAGTAATTTTCCACTGAGCTAAGTGATTAATTGATAATATTTTTAACTATTTATATATATATATATACATATATGGACCTATATATATTCGGGGGCCCTCGATTTTTCGGGGCCCTGTGCGGTTGCCCACCCCGCACACCCTCAAAACCGCCCCTGCTGGTGCTAAAACATTTTCTCAAAATATCCTTCAAACTCTTGGAGTCGTTGATCCCCAGTTGGTTCCATAGTTTTAGTACTCCATCTCCATCATTGCATATGGCAATATAGAAAGTAAAGAGGAAAAGGCATGACCAGAAGAATTGTGTGAAATAAGTGAATTTATGAATATTATTTATTTCATTGGTAAACATCACTAAATGCAAAAGTTCATTGAACAGTTTATTTTAGAGCTTTTAAATTTGACTGAGACTCAACTCAGCGGGGCCAATGCAAAGGAATGAGATATTATGCCAAACAGGTAGACTTTAATAATACTACTATATATCTACCGACTACCGTGTACACACAGTTGCGAAGACTTCAACTAAAGAAATTAAGATAAAAAAATTTGGACAAATTAAGTATTAGTTTGGTTGTCAGAAAGTAAAATTATCTAGGAATATAATGTCTAAAATGTAATTATGAGAAAAATGAATATTACATATTATTTATCATGTGCTTAGAACATAATAAAAAAATTGTGAGGATTCTCATTTTAAAATTTTTTATTAAAATTAATCAAGTATGTAATTATTAAGATATATTAATAATATTGTAGGGGCACATTTGTGTGAGACCATTTAACGGGTCTCTTATGTTAGACGGATCTCAACCCGGATCCGAGTTGAATAAAATATATAATTAAAAAATAAAATGATTCGGGTATCACTAGGTATAAAGTAAAGTATCACTATGTGTGAAGTATCACTAATTGCGAAGTGAAGTATCATATTATACTCCACTTCCGAGTTAATGATACTTCACATGACAGTTAATGATACTTCACCAGATATATATCTAATGATACTTTACTTAATAGTTAATAATATTTTGTCAAATTTATATCTAATGATAATTCACTTTATAGTTAATGATATTTCATTTCATAGCTAATGATACTTCACATCAGAGTTAATGATACTTCACCAGATATATATCTAATGATACTTCATTTAATAGTGAATGATATTTCGCTAAATTTATATTTAATGTTACTTCACTTAAGAGTTAATGATACTTTACCAGATATATATCTAATGATACTTCACTTAATAGTTAATAATATTTCGCTAAATTTATATCTAATGATACTTCACTTCATAGTTAATGGTATTTCATTTCACAATTAGTGAAACTTCACGTATAGTGATACTTTACTTTATACCTAGTGATACACGAGTGGCCGCGCGTGGGTGGGCGTGTGGAGCCCGCGCGTCTGATTTTTTTACGGATTTGGACATGTTTGGAAGGATTTTTTGAGCGAGTTTGGATCCTATTTGACCCGTCTAACGCAAGAGACCCATTAAACGGTTTCATACAAGTTTTTGTCAAACTTATAGTCTAGGAGTATTCTTCACCCATTTTATGGTGACAAACCTGAGTTCGATCATCATTCTCTTTGTCTAATTAAATAAAATAAAAAATTAATAATTAAGAAAATATATAAATAAATAAAGATAAATTAATAATTAAAAATATATATAAATAATTACAAACATACACATACCATTGATCATAAAAAAATACATTAATATATATATATATATATATATATATATATATATATATAGGATATGGTTCATATGAGAACACTTTGTTGGTGTGAGAAATGAGAATTCATCTTACACCATCCAATTTAATGATCCAATGGTTGAGATTTAAGGTGACAATTTCATAAATAATAGGATAAAAAATAAAGGAAGGAGGGCTATTTTCGTCCAAACCCATAAAAATGATGATGTCAGCAATTAAAAAAAAATCTTAAAAACTTTAACTGACCATAACTTGCTCGTTGTTAATCTAATGCACACAAAAAATATATCAAATTAAAGCTCTCATCATGCTCTTTCATTTAAGATGTCAAAAAGCTATGTTTAGATGAAAAAATATGAACGAAAAATAAAAAAGAAATTTTTTTACGCGTGCCCAAATTGTAAATGCTTTCGTTAGCATATAATAATTTTTCGTCAGCATTATGATAACATATGAACGTATGCTAACGAAACATTTGTCATATGCTAACATAATATATTCATTGTGCTAACAAAGAATTATCATAATGCTAGCGTAATATAAATTTATTAGGGTTTATTAAATCTCAATTTTGGTTTATTTAATCTTAATTATAGTTTATTCCATCTAATTATCATTATTTTTTTAAAATTTAATTTTTTGTTTATAGTTCTTAATTGATTATTATGATTTTATCTCATCCAATTATGGTTTATAACGTATGTTGACAGAGTATTGTCATATGCTAACATAGTGTATTCGCAATGCTGACGAAGTAAAATCATAATGCTAACGTAGTACAAATATATTATTATTATGATTTGTTCCAACTCATTTAGGGTTTACTACATCCAATCAATGTTTATTTCATCTAATTAGGTTGATTTCATCCAATTATGATTTTTTCATTTAATTAGGGTTTATTAAATCAAATTAGGTTTATAATTAATTTTTAGAATAATTTTTTCGCTAATAATATTTGAAAACTTTAATTAGCATATTTGTAATGCTTTATTAGCATTATGATAATACTTCCTTAGCATTATGATAATACTTCATTAGCATAGCAATCTGTTATCAAATCCTACGTGATTTTTATAAGAATTACCAAATTACGGTAATACCCCCGCGCGAAAAACTTTTCAGATATTACAGAATTGCCACCGCCTTTTTCATCAAATCTGGACCTTTGATTTTTGATGGATGTGTGGTGTGAGATGTGTTCTCATTTCTCACACAAGAGGTTGTTTTTATATAACCCCACCCCTATATATATATATATATATATATATATAGGGAGTGGTTCCAGAGAGAACCAACCTTGGTGTGTGGATTAAGAACCAATCCGCACCCTTTCATTTCAAGATTGGATGGTCTGGATTTGATCAAAAAAGACGGTGACATAACTGTAAATAAAAGGAACATAAGAAAAATGTGGTGGCATCTTTGGAATTTTGTCAATATAAAGGTCAAAATTTAAAAAAAAAATTAATGGGTGCGTGCTAACAGAGATAGCATCATATGCTAACGAAAACATTGGCGATGTCAATATAAACATTGATAATGCTAATATTAACATTGATAATGCTAACATTATGCTTTACGAAAAAACATCTAACTTTATATGGTTGGAAAGCTAGTAAACTCTATTTTTCAATTAAAAAAAAAAGAATTTCAAAAAAATATTAATCGTGGTCGAAGTTATATGAGTTTGATTAAAGATAGTCAGCTATGTATGTATATATTTTAGATTTGGCATAACAGTAAATGAAAGGAGCATAGGAAAAACATGGTGACATCTTCATAATTTTGTCAATGTCAATGTAAAAAAAAAGACTTATTCAGCGTGTGCTAACAGAAACATAATCATATGCTAACGAAGACATTGACGATGCTAATACAAGCATTGATAATATTAATATTAATATTGATGATGCTAATGTTATGAGACTATTATCATATACATTACGAAAAATATATAACGTTCAAAAAAATATTTAGCATTCTTTCATGATTATTTAGTAGTTTATTTTATTCTATTGGTATAACAATACTTGATGGAACATATAAAATATAATCATGAACGAACATTGTCAGCATTATTTCATGATTAATAGTAGTTTCGTTTTGTTAGTATCAATAAACTTCAAAGAACATGTAAAACTTAGCCCATGAACTACGATGTTGGCACTGTCTGATTTAGTTGTACATTTTGAATTATTAACATTATTGTTTACCAAATTTAGCATTACCACAACTTGTTTTAGTATTAGCAGAAAAACTTGTCAGAGACACTATAAATCAACCATGAACAATGTTGTTAGAATTTTATTGTATTAGCATTATAGTTCGATAGTGTTAGCATTATCATAACTAATGTTACCATTACCATTAAAACTTACCAGGAACATTATAAATCAATCATAATCAACGATGTTAGAATTTTACTGTATTAGCATTATCATTCGATAGTGTTAACATTATCATTGCTTTTGTTAGAATTAAAAAAATATGATACACATAAGGTGAAAGTAATAACAGGGGTAAAATTATGGTTAGCATTGACATGTACAAACTTTAGCAGTCTGATTTTTAAATGGTAGTGTTATCATAGCGTATCATTTATATATACTGCTAAAGTAAAGCATCAAAATCATTCCATTTTTGTCGTGCTAACATAACTAGATGATATTGCTAACTTATCAATTAACAATGCTAACATCACATAATTGTTTTATATGCATATGCATCTACTTAAAAAAAATACAATAACACACCATTATAAATCATGCTAAAGAATACAATGACATTACTAATGTATTAATTAATGATGCTAAAATCATAATAACATAATTCTAACATGGCCTAACTAAGATGCTAACGAAATCCGATAAGATGTTAATAAATACATTCAATAAAAGAGATTGCAAATAAAAAAATACAATAATATTCCATTATAAATCATACTAAAGAATACAATAGCACTGCCAGTATATCAATTAGTGATGCTAAAACGATAATAATATAATTCTAACATGACCTAACTACGATGATAAAGAAATCTGATAATAACGTTAGCAAATACATTCAATAAAAGAGATTGCAAAACGAAATAAATTATACATGTTGATAATAAATTCAACACAATCTAACAGATACAATGAGGATTGACTAGAGAATTTTAATAGATCTTGGAACTACACCGGTAATATCGTATACACTCATTGCGACGAGTCATCTGTCACAATCGTCATTAAAAACTATGTATGTGACACTTCAACAAGAACTATGCACTTCTTCAAAATTAATTGAACAATAATCATGTATCTTTGAATGATATATCTCTGCCTCAATCATAATCAACACATTCAAAATATTTATCCAAAACAAATATATATATATATATGTGTGTGTGTGTGTGTGTGTGTGTGTGTGTGTGTGAGAGAGAGAGAGAGAAGGGGAGGGAGCATAGATCATGTAATCAAGTTTTTCTTACTTTGATCTTGATGGTTATACTATAATCGCAGAGATAGAGAGGAGCATAGATAGATATAGAGATAGAGAAAGGAAAATCGTAGAGGTAGAGGTAGAGGGAGAGCAAAGGTAGAGACGAGAAGAGAAAGAATAAACCATAGTATTTTAATTAGAATTACCAAATTACAAATATAACCCCACAACTCTAAAATTAGTGTACTATTACAAAATTATCACCGAAATTTTGAAACAATCTGGACCACCCAAATGAACATAATCTATGATTGAGAAGAGAATATATATATATATATATATATATATATATATATTGTAGACATCATTTGAACACAAATTGTTACTTATTTTGAATTTTATTGTTGATTCTACCACCAATTGCCAAAAATAATAATAATATGATAATTGAATTTTAGTATTTTTTTATGTTTTTCATTTTGTTCATTTTTTGTTACTTAATAATAAAAAATTAACAATAATCCACAAGAAATTTTTTTTTTTTCAAAATTTCAATTTTTTATTAAAAAACAAAATGTAAAATTTTAGTAATAATTTACAATAATAATGAATGAAAAATTTGAATAATGAAATCGTATAACACAAGATTCTCAGAGGCTAGTAAAAAGAATACCTAAGTATTCATAATCCATGAAAATTCTATTAGTTTTCTTACTTTGAGGATTCTGATTACTTTTCAAAATTCCCAAAAATTGAACCAAATACAAAAATTTAAAAATAAGGAATAAGATTACTTTACAAGGCCACATTCTACACCAACCAAACGAGGCGGCCTAAGAGTTTTTCTTTAAACGTAGTTTATAAGGGCATCTCCAGCCGTTCTACCTAATTTCAGGTACTATCATTGCCACATCACTCTCATATCACAAAATATCTATCCACTATCTACCTAACATATTTCTCCCCAATCATTCTACCTAAAAAGTAACTATTAATGGGTCTCGCTATCATATCCACTCATTAATCTTTTATTTTATCTTACTAATTCATTTATTTTATATATAGATCATTATTTTACTTTCATAGTTAGATTTAAGTATATATATTTTAATTAATAAATTAATTTAAAAAAATCCTCAAAAAACTGAGCAATATTAAAATTAAAACATAAATTGAATCAATGCATGAAAAAATATTATAAAAAAATACAGCTCAAACCAACTTCTAACA
This sequence comes from Perilla frutescens, assembly GCA_026008535.1. Classification (NCBI taxonomy): domain Eukaryota; kingdom Viridiplantae; phylum Streptophyta; class Magnoliopsida; order Lamiales; family Lamiaceae; genus Perilla; species Perilla frutescens. The sequence goes on from BRKX01000002.1 coordinate 51,618,527, forward strand.
CAATTAAAAATACATAAAATTTAAATTAATAAATTACTATTTATCATCACATAGTGAACATACATGCTCGATAAAGACGGCTCGAAGTTGGTGATTTTTTCCCTATCGCACAATTTAGAACCCCTCCTAAGATAGTTATGAAATGCTCTGGTAGAGCTTTAGTTCATCTTTGGATAATTGTTGCTTGATTCGTTGATGTCTGGTTTGTTTGTCCAATCAGGTATTGTATCTCCTTCATCCTCGATAATCATATTATGTAAGCTAATGCAAGCTATCATAATTTCTTTCAAATTATTTTTCTGTCAAAAACGGCTTGGATTTCTAGTCTTTGCCCAACGAGCTTAGAGTACCCAAAATGCCCGTTCAACATCTTTTCTGGCAGGTTCCTACATTTCCTTGAACTTTTTTCTCTTCGACATTTGAGGACACTAAAAGCTCTTGACAAAAGTGACCCTGTAAAATGCTGTTGAACAACGGGGACTAATTAAGCACATTGATATCATTGTTTGACCCCGCCATGCCAAAGAAAGCGTGTCATATCCACAAATCAGCAAATGTGACCGCTTCAAGCATAATTGTTGGGACTCCATTATCATCATGAGTATATTGACATTTTCAAGCGACCGGATAATTTTTTCATTCCCAATGCATGCAATTGAGGCTACCGAGCATCCCCAGAAAATCATGCTAAGCATTGAAAGTCAGAAGCATTCAGCTGCCTCAAGTAATATTCACCAAATACTTCAATCACACATCAACAAAAGTTAAACAAACAATTGATGTTCTTTGTTTCTGCAACACGTGAGTACTCATCTTAATGATCAGTCGGACCACCATATGCTAATTGTCTAATAGTCACCGTGCATTTTTGAAACAGTGATAAACTTTTTCTCATTGTTGCATCGACCCTCCACTAAAAATATTCATCGTGAAATTCCAAGGTATTGACTATGCAAGTGAATAACTCTTTACGCATTCGGAAATGCCGTCGAAATATGCTGGGACTATATGTTGGATTTTCATCGAAGTAATCATTCATAAGCTGAGCATTAGCCTATTCACGATCTCGATGGATATACATTCTCGATCAAGAGCTTGAACCTGCAACTTGTTCCATAAGCTTGAGAAGTCTTTGTTCATTTGTGTCATACACTAGCTAATTAAAGATGGTGCTATCAAGAGGTTGATATTCATCATTATGACTAGTGGTAGAGTCGTTATTAGATGAAGATATGTTTGAGTAATTTGGGTGGCATATAAATTTGTAGAGTAGAAGATAGATAATAATATCAAATTTGTAAAGTGTAGAAAATTGAATATCTCACTATCAAGTATATAATGAAGTTGTACCTTCTCAAAGATGTATATGCTCCTTACTCATAACTCTTTATCTTTTTCTTACTATGGACATCACCATCTGTATTTGTGAATTTAGGACACTCATGTAGAAGTAACCACACTCCAATATGCTTATAACCAAATTTGTTGTGACGCTTCATGTATTCTTTTTGTGCCATTTGAATTATATCACCGTCATTTTTGTCGCTTCCCCACTCTTTAGCAATCTTATTGTAGCAATCACAAAACCATCTTGCTTGCTTTTGGAGTGTGTGGAAATGTGATTTCATGGTATTTTATTGTCTAACCGTCGTGCCGGATAGATGCTTTTGGTTGTAGCATTCAACAATCCTCATCCACATTTGATCCATCTTTTGATCATTACCAACTATAGAATCAATGATGGTATCAATCCAACATTTTACAATAAGCTCATTTTCTGCAGAAGAGTAAACCAACTTGTCTAGTCGTGCATGGTTGACTTGATCATCGACGTCTTCATCTAAGCTGAGTCTGATGCTATCAAGCCCTTGTGAAGAACACTACTGTTGGAAAGAAGACATTTTTTCAGAAGATGATGTACCTTCATCTTTGTCAGTGCTCATTCTATTTGTAATGTTCTTTCTTGATGTGTTTGAACCTTGTGCCGGAAATTCTTGAGGATTAAATCCGTGAGGACAATATCCATAAGGATGAAACTCTTGAAAATAAGCGGCTTCAGATCCAGACGTATGATTAATTAGAAAATTTTATGTTTCTGTCCTATTTGGGGAGTGATAGTTGGGACAAATATTGGATCTTTCGGAAAATGAATTCAAATTGAAGTTGGGAGGAAAATTTTGAGTTTCTAACCAATTTGGGTAAGGATTGTTGGGACAAATATTGGATGATTCAGAAAATGAATTCAAATTGAAGTTGAGAGCAAAATTTTGAGTTTCTGACCAATTTGGTTAAGGATTATTGGGATAGATATTGGACATTTGAGAAGATGCATTTGCTTGGAAGTTAGAAGACTTAAATAAATTGGTGTTTGGATCATTATCCATTTCGATGGAAACAATTCTTGATTTTATAGAAAATGGTATTTGAAGTGAGAGAATTGAGAAGTTGTGTTGTTGAAAATTGTAAACATGATATATAATAAAATGAAGTAGGGCACTTCTATATATATGTCGATGCAAAAAAAATAAAAATTGAGGAACAAATATACATTTGTTCGTTCTGCCGATAAGAGGGAAGTGGAAAAAGGAAGGGTAAATGAACAAGTATACATTTGTTTGTTCTACTGACAAGGTGATACACGGTCGTCACGCGCCCAAAATAACTGCTCTTCCAAATGCCCAGTAAGGGTGTAGTAAGTGGAAAATGCAGGTCGAATCCACAAGGAACGGTGTATTCTTTCTTTCAAATATAACTTTTGGGGTTTTAAGAGAATAATTATTTAACTAATCAACTGAAATAAAACGATAATCAATATATAAAAGCCGGATTGAGATTACAATGAATAGTGATATGCCTCATTTCGTTCATCGATGCAAAAAATATCAATTCAAACATCAAACAAACTAGTTATGGAATACCAGAACCCGCTGACGCATTCCTCATTTCTCCTTAAGAATTGTTGAACAAAAGAACCATTATTATCCAAACTCTTATTAATTAACAACCCGCAAGAACCCTTAACAGATTTAATTAATCAATAGCATTAGAAATTAGAGAAACCTAGTTATATTACAGCCATACGGACCCGTATGCCCATAATATCCCCATATGCCCACTGACAAAGAAAGTCAGTCTTACCACTTATCAAACCGATTAGACAATTACAGATCCATCGACTTTGATTGGTTTTAATCCTTAATCAACTAGTTGTATATTGGCCACTACACAATTAATCAATTCAGCATATGAACTTGCTATCTCGGAACATAAAAAGGTATCAATGTGTGAATTGTGTAAAAGCAATTAAACCTTACAATATGGGCATACCAGAATTATTATAATCTCATCCAGGAAAATAGCTTAGCCTCTCATATTGAACTCAATATAAGTGATAATTATAAAATACGATAAACTTGAATAGAAATAAACAACGATAAAACTAAATAGAGAATTGTCTACAAAACTATCTATCAAAACCAGAATGCCTCTTCCAAATGACCTCATGACTTTATATAAGCAAATAGTAATTTAAGAGTCATCAAGGCGTATCGTGATTTTTGCTAAGCAATCGCCAATTTCTTCCTTCATAACCGATCGATCTCTCTTTCATCATCTTTTTATTAATTTATTTCCTTATTCTTCTGATTCTTTCATAATGTGAATGGTTCCTTCCTTTCTCATATTTTTCCTGCAATAACCATAAAAATAATATGTTAAGTCTCAAATATATAAAAATATATATAATAAAGATGAAATATTTGTGACTTATCATCTCCCCACACTTGAACTCATGCTTGCCCCAAGTATGAAGAACGGAATGAAAAGAAAAGAAAGAAAATGAGAAACTAAAATAAAACAACGATAATCTAATTGCCCATCATAAACTTGTGAATCAATTAAATCAAAATAGAGTTGCCATCCATCAATCCTCAATCCAAAAATTATTGCATTCTCCATCCAATTAATTAAAACGGTCAAATGGCAATAAGAATCACACAAATCTCACAACTCTCAAGTGTTTAATATCGGGACGTGTTTGCTCTCAAAATCATTACACAAGTTGTTATCAACCATAAGTTTGCAGACACTCTCTTTTCGCCACCACTGTAGACATATGACATGCAATCATCAAAATGACTTTTTTTTGGCTGTAATGTGGCTGGTTTAACAGGTAGAAAACATTTTGGAACGAGGCTAGAATCATAGAAAATCAGTGGAGTTATACATTGAATAATCAATCAAATAAAAAACTCAACACCATTTTTAATATGCCCAAATGACTTTATATGCATTGTTTTGCCATATACCCAAAATTACTTCATATGCCCAAATTGTACAAAGCTATATATGCCACATTTAAATCTACATTTTTTTTTTTCATAACTAAACTGAGAGTATATTTTTTTTTACGATAAACACCCAGATAAATACCCCTTTTTTTTCCCTCCTAACGCCTTGAATTTTTTTTTCCTACCTCCTTCAAAATAACCAAAACTCCACCGTTTCTATGATTAGGACAAGTTTTTTTTTTTTAAATTTGTCGTAGAGTGATTTTTTTTTGTAGGTATTTGAACAAATTGGCTCATATAAAGCTCAAAGGGGCTCACAAAATGATAATCAATAATTGGGTAGGCTTTGTAGGCTTCATGTGGCTATAAATAAGAAAAATGTGCCTTTATCGTATGAATACATGCATAATATCAATGTGGTCTTGAATAAGAACGAAAGCAATTTCTAGAGAAAAACAAACTCGGAACGAAAAATCACACTTGAAAGAATTGAGATTTTAAAGTGAATTAATCTCATAAAGCTCAAATCTCACCAGTTTTTAGCTATTTGAAAGTTGATCATACTAATTGTCATGTGGAGAAAAATAAAAATTTCAACCAGTCAATCCATAACCAACTCTAATCTTAATTCAATTAAAAACACAAATTCATAATTTGGCAATTAAATTGACTCAAAACAAATAAAAATCACAAAAACAAATGAAGTTCTCCATCCCCACACTTAAAATTTACATGGTCCTCCATATTCAAATAAAATAGAGAAAGGAAGAAAATCAAACAACTTGACAAGAAATTAAAATAAAATAAAATAAAGATAAAATAAAGGAAAGAACCGTCCTCAAATGGGGTGGAAATTGGAGAAATATTTGAAGTTATCTCCATTCAGTCCAGACGCTGATGATGATATTCAACCTACACAAATCTGGTGAAAATTTGGAAGAGACATTTATTGAAAATAAATAACCAAAATAAAAAAAATCGACTAAAATCTAAAATAAAATTGGTTTGCCTCCCAGTAGCGCCTTCATTTATAGTCTTTGGCTAGACATGAAATATGATCAAAATAATTCTCAAATACGAGGTGGAGTGTCACCACCGTGCCATTTGTTGCGCCATTTAAATGATCCATATGGGCATACTGAAAATATGTTCATGACTTGATCTTGATTGTGGCTCATGTCCATATGATCTGTAACTCTCCATCTCATGGCCAACTCATCTTCATATGCCCATTTTTTATTTTCGCTCATCATCACATAGAATGTCGAATCTTGCGAAACGTTCACCTGTCTAAATTCATCAAAAATTCCCAAAAAATTAACATGCTCATAATCAGAAGAAAATTTCATATTATCAAAAATATTAAATGTTGCAATTTCCCCATCAAATTCACATGTTAATTTTCCTTTGTCCACGTCAATCTTTGTCTTTGCCGTTTTCATGAACGGCCTCCCTAACAAAATAACAGACGAGTTAGAATTCACAACTCCCATGTCCAATATATAAAAATCAACTGGAAATATAAGTTCTTCCACTCTTACCAAAACATCCTCAACAATTCCAATTGGATACACATTAGATCGGTCCGCCAATTGAATTATAACTTGAGTTTTCTTTAAAGGACCCAGATCTAATTTCTCATAAATTGATAAAGGCATAACATTGATTGCTACACCCAAATCAAGCATAGCTCTTTCAACTTTTTTATCTCCTATCACACATGGAATTGAGAACATACCCGGATCTTTGCATTTCTGGGGCAATTTACGTTGTATTACCGCTGAAACATTTTCTCCAACCAAGAGTCTTGCATTATCTTCATATTTGATCTTCTTCATGCATAGCTCTTTAAGAAACTTGGCATACTTAGGTACTTGGTGGATTGCATCAAGAAGAGGAATGTTGATTTCCACCTTTCTAAATACCTTGAGCATGTCTTGATTTTCATCATCTTTCTTCTCCTTTGTAAATCTGCCAGGAAAAGGCGGTTTTAGTACAACTTTAAGTTTAAAAAGTTTAGATTTTACCTCAGTTTCCGCACTCTCTTTTTCTAGATTTTCTGATGTTGTGGTCATATCCCCATGCTTGGGCACATCGGCTTGGTTAGGCACACTGTCAATCTTCTTGATTGGATCGGGCAATTCTTTTCCACTCCTTAATGTGATGGAACTTACATTCTCCCGTGGGTTTATCTTGGCTTGTGAAGGAAATTTACCTTTGGAAATAGTTGCCTCCAATCGGGAAATCGCTTGACCTATTTAGGTTATTTGCATTCTCATATGATTAAATCCTGCTTGAGTTTTTTGTTCAAACTTCAAACTATTTTCTGCCAATTCTGCAACAATTTCTTCCAAAGGTCTTCTTGGTTTCTCTTGCGGTGCTTGTGCATGTTGTTGCACCCAATATTGCCCACGTTGTTGAAAACCTTGTTGCGGTATGCCCTGCTGATGTGGTATGCCATGTTGTGTTGACTGCTTGAAACTCGGATTTGGATGATCCTGCCAACGAGAATTATAGGCGTTAGAAAAATGATCATAATATCCTTGTTGTGAATTGTAACCTCCAACGACATTGACTTGTTCAAGATTATCTTCTTGTAAAGTTGGGCACATGTCTGTGGGATGCCCATGAACACTGCATATGTCACATGCCTTGACTTGTTGTGTTGTGCCCATTCCACTAAGTAATTTGTCCAATTTTTCACATAGTGTGTCAAATTGTGTATCTTTGGCGGTCTGGACATTAGCCACTTTTCTCGATCCGTCTGCTCCAAATTGTTGTTTGTTGTCTGCAATATTTCCTATCAACGTTATTGCTTCATCTGGAGTCTTATTCATCAACGCCCCACCACTTGCTGCATCCACCATACTCCTATCACCCGGCTGCAAACCTTTATAAAAATATTGAATCAATAATAAATTAGGAATTTCGTGTTGTGGGCATTTAGAACACAATTTTTAAAATCGATCCCAATATCTATCAAAAGACTCTTCAAACTCTTGTTTAATTCCACATATAGCTTTTCTAATGGAGGCTACTCTAGATGCCGGAAAATATTTTTCAAGGAATTTTTGTTTCATAACTTTCCAAGTTGTTATAGATCTCGGTGCTAAACTAAACAATCATTCACGTGCATCATCTTGTAAAGAAAATGGAAATGCTACAAGCCTAACATATTTAGAATTATCAACATTTCTCTGATTTTGCACAGTAGAGCAAGCAAGTTGGAAATCTTGTAAATGCTTATGTGGATCATCTCCAGGATAATCATGGAATTTAGGAAGTATATGCATAAAACCCGATTTTAATTGAAAATTTCCATGAGCTTGGGGAAGTGTTATGCATAATGGTCCAAAATCCATTTCTGCCGGATTAGCCAATTCACGCAAAGTAGCATTATTTGCATTATTTCCTCCATTGTTGGTTGCATTATTCCCTTGATTATTAGCCATATTGGATTCTGCAGATGATGTTGTATCTTCAAACTCGTGTTCCTCGGCAGATTCAGATATGGGAGTGAGATTAGATGTTGAAGAAGTTGCTTGCTTTGCATTTTCTGTTTCTTTCCTTCTTTTCTGTGCAGATTTCTCAACTTCAAGATCAAAGATGAGTTCACCTGTACGAGAAGATCGGGGCATAAACAAAAAATAGACAATTTAAATAATAAAATGAAAGAAAAAATACTATCGTCGTTCCTCGGCAACGACACTGACGCGTTGTCGTTTCGCGCTCAAAAATATATTTATAAACTCCTGTGCCCACAGCGAGCGTAGCTAGCCAATGAGTACGGGTCGATCCCACAGAGAGCTGTTGCGATTCTATCTTCAAGTAACCAATCAAAAGGGGGTTTTGGTGTTGTCACTAAATTGAATGTAAATCTGCAAAAGAAACTAAAGAAAATATCAAATAACAAAAGGTTCTGGCATTTGAATTAGAACTTGGTTCAAACATAAAACAATTCGATCATGGGCACACCGATTTTCATACATGATAGGTCATCTAGTTATGGTGACCGGATTCCTCTCATGCGTCTCCTCATCCATCCTTTCATTTTAGGTTTAAAAGTGGTTCCTCTTCGATTAAACCCCTAACCAGTTACCCACCTCCCAATTTCTCTAAGAGATGTAAGCAAACAAGCAGCAGTGTGCTCTAGACGGACCCAGATCTGTTGTGTTCAACTGATTCCTCTTGTGCCCACAACACCCCATTAACTCCCTTATTACTATGTGAACCGACACACAGTCACGATTCGCCAATTCAATTAATATTGGTGTGCCCTCTTTACCTAACGAGTGATCAGCCACATTGGGCACTTCAGACACACACTCACGTGGAACAAGGCACAAGAATTAACGGAAACTAATCATGCATTACTATGCCCATTTTGGCCTCACGAGTCCAGTTTTATGCTTAAACCAATTTCATCATTCAAACGCCAGAATTAAAGATCTAGCCGAGAAGGCTAGACATAATTAAACTTGCATAATTTAAAGACATAAAAATAAACGAAAACGTACTGAATTAATTAAGTAAAAACTCGACTCCAACGTCGATAAACATAAACATAACCTAAGTCCCGAAGGTTTAAAGACCTTTCGGATTGTTTTGCTGCCTAAGCAGCGTACTGAAATTAAAATGCAGAAAATATAAACTGTAGAAATGTTTCAGAGTGTCTAAAGCTTGTTTTTCTAGAAATTAAACTTGTTTAAATAGTTACATTTCTGAGTAGAGTCTCCCCCACAGGCGGGGGTCTTCTGCTGAAAATCCGGAACGGCGTGCCCTTGCTGACTCTGACTGGATAAGCTTCATCTTCAACAAATCCATATTTTTTAGGAATTGCGCTTATCTCCTTAGATTAAGCTTATCTCCTCGTCTGAGCTTATCTCCTTGTTTGCAGCACCTCCCAGGAGTCCAACTTAGCTCCAACTCTCCCGTGGATAATGTAGCTATCTTCCCACCAGCTGTTCTTCAACTAAATCCCGAATTTCACTGGAATGCCCATTCTGACCTGTGGTCGAGTCTGTGCGAGTACTGTGGGCACGACATCATCTGTCAGCTCCATCCGTATCTGATATGTCCACTTCACCGACCGAATGTGGGATGGATACTGAGGACGTCCCCTGTGCCTCTGATGAACATATGTGCGAGATAATCGTGAATATTTGGGCATAAAATGTCCCTTCCGCCAGACTCGACCCTTGAAATGCCCTTTGACCGCAACCTGGTTCTTTTCGACTCAAAACACACTAAAAATGACATTTATACATGATAAAATGCCCATAAAAACACGAAATAAATAGACTTATCAACACCAATTTGATACGCGGTCGTCACGCGCCTAAAATAACTGCTCTTCCAAATGCCCAGTAAGGGTGTAGTAAGTGGAAAATGCAGGTCGAATCCACAAGGAACGGTGTATTCTTTCTTTCAAATGTAACTTTTGGGGTTTTAAGAGAATAATTATTTAACTAATCAACTAAAATAAAACGATAATCAATATATAAAAGCCGGATTGAGATTACAATGAATAGTGATATGCCTCATTTCGTTCATCGGTGCAAAAAATATCAATTCAAACATCAAACAAACTAGTTATGGAATACCGGAACCCGCTGACGCATTCCTCATTTCTCCTTAAGAATTGTTGAACAAAAGAACCCTTATTATCCAAACTCTTATTAATTAACAACCCGCAAGAACCCTTAACAGATTTAATGTGACATCTCAAAAATTTCATAGATTTATTTAGGAAATGAAATAGTAGAAAATTACATAATAATCCCAAAAGGTTGTTCTAAAATAAAAGCAACATAAACTTAGAGTATAATGCAACGGAAGAATATAATGTTTAAAAATAATTAGAACTATAGTCTTTATTCCATCACTTCGTCTCCACCACACCACCTGAGTTTCTTTAGCCTTTTTTTATATGATTTCAATTTATTATACTTTAGTTATTTTACACTTTTTATTTATTATTCATCATACCCAATCATATTTAATATAATTTTTAGTATTTAATTTTTCAAATAATTAATTAATAATTAAAAATTAAACACTAAAAATTATAATCCATTCTAATTGGGTAGTATGAATTCTAAATAATAAGTGTAAAATTAAACTAAAGTATAAGAAATTGAAATCGAAAAAAAAATTACAAATTAAAAAATCGAATGTGTAATATGGAATGCAATACGAAATGTGTGTAATATGAAATGCAATACGAAATGTAGAATAGAAGATTTCAGCTATAGTTAAAAATTAAATTTAATTTAATTTTTTTCAACTCAAAAGAGGAGAAAAATTATAATCTATTTCCATTCCCACCAATTCGTCACATAAATTTAATGCACTCTTATACATTCTAGATAAAGTTCATCATATAACTTTTAAAAATGAGTTTTTTTTTTCTTTTATATTGTTTATGGATTAATATTACACAAAACTGAATTTACCGAAAATTAACTAAGGAATGATTTTCATGTCTCAAAAAAAAAAAAAAAATCCTCCACACACACACATATTTACATGTTCTTAAATCTCTTTTTAAAAAAAAAGAACTATCGCAATTACAATTAGGCTTCGTATAGATTTTGGTGAGCCGGCAAATAGAAAATACACATATAACATATTCAAGTACAATATTTCCTCGAAATGCTGACGTGTCGGCATTCCATTAGTTGCCTTAATTAAGTATTTAGTAATAATATCGGTTTATATTAATGGAAGAAAAATCTGTTGACAGTCCACCCCTTCATTTTCGTTATATTTTTTGCTAAATAAAGGAGGTTTATGTCCGCCGGGAGAAAAGTCCTCCGCATCGGAAAACCTCAAAGAGATTGCACCGATTCATGCAGATCGCTTTGAGATCTTTTCGACTGCTTTGATCTTACAATTTTCACTTGCTATTCGATTTTTTTCTTTTTTTTCTTTTTTCTTTTTGGAAAATGGCGAGGAGTAGATCCTCCTCCAGCAAATGGAGGTTCATAAATCCGGCTTACTATTTGAAGCGGCCGAAGCGTTTGGCTTCGCTCTTGATATTATTTGTTTGCGCGACTTTGGTCGTTTGGGATCGCCAGACTTTGGTCCACGAGCATGAGGTACATTTTCTTGGGTGTTTGATTTTGGGATGATGTGATTTTCTTTGTATTGTTTACGTTGATGTGTGGGATAATGATCCGGAGATGTATGGCTGTTTCCCGTTGAATAAAATTTGTGATTTGTGCTTTGTCGTTAGTGACTGGGATCTTCTTTGAGGTGGATTTGTCGTGTGGTTTTTGTTATCGAGGATTTGGTGGAAGCTTATGGCCCCTTTATTGCGCATTTCTGAAAACTTTGTGCTGGGTAAATGGGGAGTGACGCTTTTCTGATGCTGATGTAGAGCATGATACTTGAAAGGATGTTGGGGCTTCTTGTTTTCTATTTAATTAAGCTTAAGATTGACTAGTTCTCAAGAATTTATCCTTTTAGGGGTCTTTGCAGCTGGAGTTTTGGGATAATATGATTAGACTATACAAAAAAAGACGTCTTTTATGTTTGTACTCGTTGGAAAGTGTAGAAGAGAAGCGTTTATGTTCTTTTGGATGTGAAACTTCCAATTGAAATTGTCAGCAATTTGGTTATTGCCAAAAAATGGACCTTCTCAATTAATGTTCAGATCCACTCTAGTTCTATGGTATTTAGGTGCTGCATATTGTGCAGTTGCTAAAATTCTTTACTGATCGAGTGACTTGTACAATTATGTAATTGAATGCCATTGCTAACGGAAAAAGAGAAGCTTTGTTCGAGTTGTATTGTAATCGAGTACCATGGTGCCCGTGGATTGAAGCCACTATGGTGCTTTATGTGTTGGTTTGCACTTTGCAGTGGATCTTCTTCTTCATTTGTTGGTTCTTTGGTGAAAGAACAATTTGCACTATAACTGCTATTAACTGCTTATTGTATTACCATGCAGGACGAGGTGTCTAAATTGAATAGTGAAGTCACTCGGTTGCAAAATCTGGTAAAGTGTTTATTTTTTTAAATGTTACTTTCTGATTGAGATTATAAACTATATTACAGAATTTTTTTACTTCAAGCCTGTTTTTTATATCGTTAAATTATGTGAAAATTCTCTTGCAATTAATGGCACAGAAACTTATCTTCGACAGTTATATATGGGCTTGCATCATGTGATTGTATGTGTTAGGAAAAAGATTGATATCTGTGATCTTTTGAGATTTGACTTTCTTTTCATGAGCAAGCTTCTTCATGTTCTTGGGACTCTTTCCTTTGTTTCTTCAGTGATCAGTATTAACTCAAGTATTTGTTGATAATTTCAGATCGAAGATTTAAAGGCTGGTCATACTGTTGCCGGGAAGGAAAAAGTAATTGTAGAAAGCACTGATCACAAGAAATCAGATGTTTCTGAAGACCCAATTGACATTGAACGAAGAGATAAAGTTAAAGATGCCATGCTGCACGCTTGGAGTTCATATGAAAAATATGCTTGGGGCCATGATGAACTCCAGGTGTGTTTTTATTTGTATCTGTGCTTCTCTTCAAGTATATGGTAAAACCTTTGTAAATTAGTAATGTTGTAAGATATATAATTTATTGACTAAAAGGGGTAGTATAGTCAAATCATTAAGAACTTATTTACTTTTAGAGGGTATTTATAATTGTCTTCTGATCATATTGTGAGTAATCTGTGATAGAAGAGGTTTTGATTTTCCTTTTCTCCTATCTGGATACTGATGGGAATTTATGGTTTTCAGCCTCAAACGGAGAATGGTGTTGATAGCTTTGGTGGTCTTGGAGCTACTCTAATTGATGCCCTTGACACGCTATACATAATGGGATTGGATGAGCAGTTCCAAAAGGCTAGAGAGTAAGTATAAGGTGCCTTTTATTGGTTAATTTTACGAGCAGTTGATTGGTTTTTTCTATCTAAACATGCATAGTTGATAAAAGTTACTAGAGACTCAATTATCCCTAAAACCCAAGCATGCCATGAAATATCAAAATTGATTTGTAACAGTAAATTATCCTTTTTTGGAATATAATCATGAAATCAAGCGTATTTTCTTAGTGTTGATCATAATTATGTTTCAACTAGTAAACATAATTTTGTTTCTCCTTACGCCATTGCGTCTCGATGCCAGAATACGGAAAGTAGATATTCAGTTAACATGGGAATTAATGAGATGAAAATGCATTGCTTTCTGTGTTTCTCCTTGTAAGATGCTTTGCTGAAGTAATTATTGTATTTGGGTGTAACATCACTGTTTGTTCCTGTAATTTCTTGATGCCTAGCAAGTTCTTTGTGGCAGGTGGGTTGCACAGTCCTTGGATTTTAACAAGAACTACGAGGCTAGTGTCTTCGAGACAACCATAAGGTTGCTTTATAAGGTTTAATATGTCTTTTATATTCCTCTAGTTAATTTTCTTACCTGAAATAGACCTGCATATTTGTTAATATGAGTCCATCATTTCATAACGAGGAAAACAAACATCCTGAATTCTGTACTTATAACGCACTCTATGTTTGTGAATCCAGAGTTGTTGGTGGACTGCTCAGTGCATATGATCTATCTGGAGATAAAGTTTTCCTTGAAAAAGCCAAGGATATTGCTGACAGGCTGCTGCCTGCGTGGGATACGCCTTCTGGCATCCCATATAATATTATTAACTTGGTCAATGGGAATGCACATAATCCTGGGTGGACAGGGGTAAGTGGTTCTTATTTAACTTTGGAATTATGTATATTGATTTGCTAATCAAATATGTCTGTGGTTCATGTTTATGGTTTGATTTTATTGATACAATGGTGCTGAATTATTTCTACGATCTTTCATGTAAGTGATTGACAGATAATTGTTAATGTTTTCTCATTCAGGGTGACAGCATTCTGGCAGATTCTGGCACTGAGCAGCTGGAATTTATTGCCCTTTCTCAAAGGACAGGGGATCCCAAGTATCAGCAAAAGGTCTCAATCTCTCTCTCCCCCTACACACACATATATCCATATATATTAAAATAACTTCATTGAAGCAATATTATGATGTGATAGGGCATTGTGTTCGTGGGGCGTAGAACTATATATATATAATTTCAGGATGCGGATGATAGGCATATTGATTTTCACTTTGCTGTTGAATCGTGAGATATGTCTTTTCTCAAATTGATTCCCTGATGTTTCAGGTGGAAAATGTCATTATAGAGCTTAATAAAACATTTCCTTCTGATGGTTTGCTTCCCATCTATATTAATCCGGACAGAGGGTCTAGATCATATTCAACCATTACATTTGGAGCCATGGGGGACAGGTATCTGTCATTTTACATTTATGAAATCTTTAAGTACCATCTTATGTTATGATATCCTATGTTAGCATAATATTATATTGAACTTTTTTTTAGCATGGATCAATCAATTCTGATGGTCAAAGGTGGTGTTTATAAGGTTTTCTAATATTTTGATGGAAGGACAAAATATTGTGCAGTTTTTATGAATACTTACTCAAGGTCTGGATACAAGGAAACAAAACCAGTACAGTCAGTCATTACAGGTAATTATCTAACAGCTGTTCTGCTCCAGATAGACACATATTTGATCATATTGCAGTTTTTAAAACTATATGTAAGGCCATTGGTTTTTCTATGCACTTCATGTTCACTCTACTCCTTTCAAGAACTTGAAGCCACTGTTATATGTATTCCTAACAGGGAAATGTGGGAAACATCAATGAAAGGTCTTGAAAGCTTGGTGCGAAGAACAACCCCATCATCTTTTACTTATCTCTGTGAGAAGATTGGAACTTCGTTAATAGATAAGGTGGTTATTTTATTTTATTGTTTTGCATTATATTTTCTTAATGTGTCGACGTTCAGTAATTGATATCATTTATTATACATTTGCAGATGGATGAACTAGCATGTTTTGCACCAGGAATGATTGCATTGGGCTCTTCTGGTTATCCTCCTGATGAAGCCAAGAAATTTTTGTCTCTGGCCGAGGAGGTAAACATACCAAATTCTTAACTAAACTTCTTGAGTTATGTGTCTGTGAGGTAGAGTGCCATTTACTGTTTTTAGTGGATAATTTTGAACCTTTGAGCAGCTAGCTTGGACCTGCTATAACTTCTACCAGTCTACTCCAACAAAATTGGCTGGAGAAAATTATTTTTTCCATTCAGGACAGGTGAGTGTCTTTGGCTTACTGTTTCTAAAATACTTCAAGATACTTATATAGAACTGAAGTAAAGGGAAAATGTTTCTTTTCTATTGTGCTTACTCATTATTTAGGATATGAGTGTTGGAACATCATGGAACATCTTAAGGCCAGAGACAGTTGAGTCACTCTTCTACCTCTGGCGTTTGACTGGAAATAAGACATATCAAGAGTGGGGATGGAATATATTTCAAGCATTTGAGAAGAACTCCCGCGTAGAGTCCGGATACGTTGGATTAAAGGATGTGAGCATTCTTGACTTCTGAACTATTTTTAATGTTTTGGTCATCACAAACTCGTACTGACTTAAAACATTAGTTTTGGCCCGTTGTGGAAATCCTTTTCATAACATGTCTTACTATATGGCCCTCTTGTTTCCCAGGTTAATACCGGTGTAAAAGATAACATGATGCAGAGCTTTTTCCTAGCAGAGACGCTGAAGTATCTGTACCTTCTCTTTTCACCTTCTTCGGTTATTTCACTTGATGAGTGGGTTTTCAACACAGAAGCTCACCCTATAAAAATTGTCACCCGGCATGACCATGTGGGGAAGTCGGGAGTTCATGATGGGGAACATTTAGAAACTCGATCACGTGCCAGGAGAGAAGGCCGGTTCCATGGCAACTAGGTGACCGTAAATGTATTTTATTGCATATCGTATAGGCTATGGCGCGGGAGGCCCTCCCTAGCAACTAAAAGTATCGAGTCGAGGAGAACGGTGAAATTGATCGAGCATATGAATGAGACATCGAGGTGAATAATACAGGCTCAGACAGATTTCTTTGTGAATGATCGAGTTTCCCCACATATTAGAATAGCTTTTGATTTGTAACATAGATGACTAGATAATGTTCTTGATTTACGACACCTTTTTGTATGTTAGTGAGAATTTTTCTTGTGCAGGGATCTCTACACAATCTTGGCACTCGACATGTATTTTGGATATGGCTAATGTTCTATCATTTGCTCACCTTGATTTATCTGCTAGTTTTAATATGTTTCTTGATGATTAGGGATCTCTTTAATTTTTACTCGAGTCCTTGATTGCATATTGTAATATTTAAGCCAAATTATAAATATATGCTGACTAAATAATAAAATAAGGTAAAGTTTAGGATCCGATTGGATCAAAAGAGAGTTTAAAGATTTAATTATAACATAAAACAAAATTCGCGGACTCATTTACACTGAATAAAAGTGGAGATCCAATTAAAAGGTACATAAGAGAAGTTATAATCTGTTAAGTGATTGTTTACATATTATGACTATGTTCTTCGGTAATGTGATCAAGGGAATTAATGTCGTGATAGCAAGTTCGATTTTATACATTTTAATAACTTTTTTATTATTAAAGGAAAAAAAAATAGCTAGGCCTAGGAGAGTTCATATTGCAATTCATTCACAGGTCCAAATTTTTGTAGGGTAGAGAGAGAGAGAGAGAGAGAGAGTCTTAGTCTCTTTTAGACTCTTTAGTTACACTGGGGAGTGGGGAATGAAGAATATGCTTCACTCGGGTAGCTAATAAAAACTCCTTCCACCACAACTCCTACAAACACCAAAAACACCACTCCTACTCCACCCGCCGCCGCGAAACTCTTAGCCCCGATCAGCCTACGGCAAAACCCTAAACCAACGGAGAAAAGCCGGCCTTTTATTTGCCCCACATCATGCGTTTGCTGATTCTGGGTTTATTTTAGTTATTATTATTACTAATTATTTCCAAGCAGTAATGCGAACGTCTCTTCTTCTCTCCCGCCTCCGCCATGAACGCCATCGGCACTTTCTGTTCCGCTGCTCTATTGCTCAGATTCATGCTCCTTGCTCCTCGCGCGAGCCGGAGCATCCTAATTTACAAGAAAATAAATTTGTTAATAGTCAAAGCACACCTTTTTACGATTTTTCTTGCCCTCATAGATTCGCCCAACGGCGGCGTTCCGTCGCATTTGGGAATTCTCTAGCGGAGAATTCTTTGTCAAGAGTTGTTCCTCCGTCTAACTCGATTTTGCCCGGTTCTAGTTTCCTGCAGAAGCTTCATTTCACACGAAGTGAGTAATTTTTTTTCCTACTTTTTTTCTTGGTGGTTGTATGGAGAGGTATGTTTTGTACTAAGATGTTGGAGTTGTTTGCAGGTTATATCACAAGAGCTAAAAAGATTGAGAAAATTGCAACAGTTGATGATCATGGGTAATTTACTTTTTCTTTCTTTTGATTTTCCCTCCTTTATAACTGGAGTTGTATGAAGTTTCTTGCTTTTGAAGTTAACTCATCACATTTTTGGAGTTGGAGGATGCAATAACAATATGTGAAGGATCTCTTTAAGCATTCTTTTTTCTTTCCCTATACCCGTGAAGTAGCCATATGATAAAAATCTGATAATATCTCTGCTTCCTCAGTTATTTGGTGTTTAACATAGCTGAACCTTTTTCAATTTCAAACTCCGGAGATGTTTTTTCAATACCTATTTTGAGCTTTTGTGCTTTAACATTTTTCAACAATGCATCTTGCTATTTCTACTGGGTCATATTTGAGTTTGTTTTCTAATCTGGCATTGTTACTTTAGCCAGCGAGCAGTCACAACTGCACTCTGGTGCAACTTTCTTGTTTTTTCTCTCAAATTTGGAGTCTGGTTATCCACCTCAAGCCATGTGATGTTGGCTGAAGTTATCCATTCAGTTGCAGATTTTGCAAACCAGGTACTTTGTTTCTTGTTGTCTAAAAGACATTCTCACTTCATTGGAAGTGTTTTACATATCTGTCAAAGAGTTTTGTGAATTTAATTGCTGATTTCCTTGTTTACTCCTTGTAGGCTCTTCTTGCATATGGTTTGAGTAGCTCACGTCGTGCACCAGATGCTCTCCATCCGTAAGTCTTCCGCTGCTACTTCCATTTAAACATTGTAAATAAGTTCTTAGAACCCATGCAAAACATGTTATGTGAGATTTGAGATGTCTAAAACTTACATTAAGCTCACAGTACCAGTTACGACAACCATATCTAAGTGGTCTGTAAAAATTTGTCATATTCAATTATTTACTTATCGGTAAATAATATGCAATGGTTCTTTTTCTTTAATTATTAATTTTGGTTTATTAGAACTATTATCGCATTAAGTAGCTTTTGAACTTTATACATGTGATGATGTGGGGCTTGAATCTTGTTTGTAATTATATCTCAGATATGGGTATTCCAAGGAAAGATTTGTATGGTCTTTGATTTCTGCTGTCGGTATATTTTGTCTCGGTTCTGGTGCTACGATTGTTCATGGTGTTCAAAATTTATGGACTGCTCAGGTAATGAGATTTCAAGTTCAATCTGTAACATCAGATCTTTAATTTTCACAATCTTAAAATTGCATAGCTTTCTTTAGGAATTGCAATGAGGCCTTATTGATTGATATTTTTTTCTCTTCAGCCCCCTGAACACATAGAGTATGCTGCTCTAGTGATTGCTGGTTCTTTTCTTATTGAAGGTGGATGTCTTTATTATTTATTAATTTTTTCCAAGAGAAAGAAAACTTCTGTTGTTTTTTTTTTTTGCCATTTCCACATTTCCTTGTGAGTGAAGTATAATTTTCTCAGGTGCTTCCCTTATTGTTGCCATTCATGCTGTTAGAAAAGGTGCTGCTGCAGAAGGAATGAAAGTAAGAGACTATGTCTGGCGTGGCCATGATCCAACAGCTGTTGCTGTGATGACAGAGGTGATAGCTTGTACACTTTAGTTATATCAGTCATTTCATAATTTCAATAGTTGATTCTAATTGGAGTGTGAAATATTCTTTTTGTAATGGTTAGGAATAGTTTGAAATACATTTCAATGGAAATATGGAATGTGTATGCTTATGCTTGATACTTCATAGTATTGATTGATGGTTAATTTAATTAATTGGACCTATATAGTATGACATTGGAGATCATACATGGTGAATTTTCTTAGACAAAACTGCTGAATAAACTTTAACCTTAGGGACACTATTTATGTAAGATTCTTCTCAATCTTTATAACTGCTTTTAAATCCTTTCTGGTAAATGTTAAATCATGTGCATGATGCAGGATGGTGCTGCTGTTACCGGCCTTGCCATTGCGGGTGCCTCATTGGTGGCGGTGAATTCCACGGGAAATGCAATTTATGATCCTATTGGTTCAATTATCGTAGGAAACCTTTTGGGAATGGTAATGCGTAATTGTTATTGCTGCTATAGATCATAAAATGTTATAATCGTTTAAATAACTCCATGGTATCAGCTGCCAGTATTGAAGTTTTGAAGATGTGCCTTTTCATTTTAGAATTTTTTTTTTATCACTGTATATAATCAAACAGAAGTAGTTTTGTGCAAATGAAGTGCTGGTTTAGATTGCAGCATTCAGCAGTGCCCCATCTCTGAAACGTGTGCATGTTCCCATGAGAGTTAACAGACATTTTATTTAGATCTTCAATGTAATTATGAGAATCTTATACAGTGAATATTAAAAGCAGGCTGAGGGTGAATGCCTGTTTGAAGTAATTGTAATGTGATTGAAATTTTTGTTTTCCTTGTGGTGGTTGATATTTTGAATAATGGTGTCTTTCTCGAACCTAACTTGATGACAATTATAATGCAGGTTGCGATATTTCTGATTCAGAGGAATCGGCATGCTTTGATTGGCAGAGCAATCGATGATAATGATATGAAAAGAGTGCTCCACTTTCTTAAAAATGACCCTGTACTGTGGATCCTTTCATTTTCACTTGCTAACTTATTACAAACAAAAAATTTAGTGCTTAACATTGATATTTTCTGCTGTAGGTTGTGGATGCAGTGTATGATTGCAAAAGCGAGGTGATTGGACCAGGGTTTTTTAGATTCAAGGCTGAAATAGGTGACAGTTGATTCATATATTTAAAAGTTTCCATATTACTTCTCGTCCTTTTTCCACACTTGGAGCATTGAAAATTTGTTGGAAGTGCAAATGTCTGGAGCTCAATGTAATATGAAATGATCTTGTTGCAGACTTCAATGGTGTGGTATTGGTGCAAAACCATCTAAGCAGAAGTGGACGTGAAGAGTGGGCTGAGCAGGTGAATTCATTATTATTAAACTCTTTGCATTGCTCTCTTCCTTTGGCTTGCTTTCTTGATTGCTTTTCATCAAACATATCTCCACATGTGGGATTATTTCTGGGCACACCGAATGCCTTCTGTTTTCTTGTTGAAGAAATAATGTCTCGTTTTCATTAAGACCTCCCTCTAGTTAATAGCCATAGGGTAAACCCTGAGAGAACAAAAATGTATTTGCATGTCTTCAATCAAAATACAAATAGCCGTCTTACATTGATTTAGCAAGGTTTCCTTGTATATTGAAAACCAATCAATGTGGTCATGTCATGAAACAGTTTCGGGAGGCTGCCAAGGCTAACGATGACTCTGCATTGTTCAAGATCATGTCAAACTACGGTATGTGATTTGATATAGAAGCGACTTCTTTTATTTAGCTAATATAATAGTGTAGAAGGTAATAATGATGATGATGATGATGTAACAGGTGAGGAGGTGGTGACAGCTCTTGGAAGTGAAGTAGATCGACTAGAGAAAGAGATCCAAGAAATCGTTCCTGGTATTAGGCACGTTGACATTGAAGCCCACAATCCTATAGTTCCACCACCACCATAATTGTTCAGATTGTTATATCTTTTTTCTTCTTTTTTTTTTTTGAAGTTGTAACGATGGAATCTGCGCACTTGGCTGAGTCAAAATTGATACTTTTTTGGCTTTTTGGGCTATGAGAGAGGGGGGGTGCTGCGTAGTGTGAATAGTACTGGGACATTTCTATGTTAATATACGTCTTCAGGGCAAAGGTTCCTCAGAACCCAAGTTCTGATAATCCATCAATCGGAAAAAACCGAACCGAATTTATTCAAATGCTTCAATTTTTGGATTTTACTTTTGGTCAAACTAATTTCTTTCTGCCCAAGAATCGTGTGGGCAGTTGAGAAATTTAGATCAATTCCGTGAATCAAAGTTTCGATATTAAAATTAAAGTACCGAGGGACCAAAAATAGGATTTAATGTATATAAGCATGGCAGTTTTCCTGAAATTTTATGTCGCGAAATTAGGTCTACATTACAATTTTAGCAGTGGACTGGAGGTGGTTCTTTTGTAATAATTTTAGAAGATGAAAACATATAGAAAAATAAAGTATTCTTTGTCATTCTGGTTACGTCACGTGCTATTACTTTTGTAGAAGAGGTGATGAAGAGGAAGATGCTCCTATTTTGTTGGAGAAGTTCCCTTGCCGACCGAGTTTAGGTTTAGGATAGAAGTGAGAACTTCCCTCCCCTCAAACAAATCTTTCCCATATGTCGATTGACTTTTATTTAGAGAGAGAGAGAGACTTGAGAGTCCTTGACGAGGAATTTCGATAAAACAGCTGTCAACGGGAATTTCCAAGAATTTTCGTCTATCAAACAACTTGGTAGCATTTTCCACCTCCATTCAAGGAAGCGACCACTCCCCCCCCCCCCCCCCACCCCGCGTCTATAAAATAAGAACATTTGAGAGAGAGAGAGAGAGAGAGAGAGAGAGAGAGAGAGAGATATGGGGATATTCCAAGTGGTAAACCAGAGGCAAAAATTAGTGAGCAGACAAGGAAAGAAAGGGGCAGGATGCCCTTGGTGTGGAGGTCCGATTCTAGCTATGGAATATGACACGCAGTTGGTGGTCTTCTGCCTTCCTTTTCCTCACAAAATCAAGACCAAATACTGCTGTCTCGTCTGTTCAGCCCCCCTCTCCTATTGAATTCAATCTCACTGTATATTAAGCTCTGTAATACTGCCATACATTTGTATTATGATGTATTACTTTTCTTTATCAACAACAGTTTTATATTTCAATGTCTAAATTCCATCATCATATAACATGCACTGGCTAACTAGTAACTATCAACTTTTGCACATGGCCATAAGCAATTTATTATAGTATAAAATCATATGAAAAAAAGCACGTTTGACAACATTTAAATAAACCATAGAGCATCTCATGTAAACTTCAGCACAAAAATGTCAAGAGAACAATCTCGATATTGTACCAGAAAGAAAATGCAGCTAATTATGTAGAACAAAAATGACAATGTGAAGACTCGACCTTAGTAATGAAATAAAACAACCTCAAATGCCCAAAACTCTACTCTGGTCAGAAAATCTAGTTCATTCTTCTGATGAGCTCATTGATGTAGTCTTCACGGTTTCCAGCATCTCCTCCTTCGACATAGTGGTTCCTCTTTCTCTCCAGACCACCCAACGGTGCCTTAAGTTGGAAGGGCCAGAGGAAGTTGTTAGCCTCCTTAAAATGAGGCCCAACAGTCAAGATCTCATGGATAAGATCTTCGATGCAGATGATACCGTGTTTGCCAAGAGTCTGGACATAAGTCGGTCATAAGTGAAAATACTGAAAGAAAGCAACTAAATATAAGCCTGAATCTGCAGAAATAAACAAACCTGTTCGATGATTGAATTGTCTGTCAAAGCAATGCGCTGCTTGTTGACCTTGCCATAGCCCCTCTTGTATATCAATTCTTTCACACTCTTCAAGTTTGGGTACCTGAAAATTAAGTTTTCTTATTGATCTGCAAACTCAACAAAAACGCTGTTCAAGTTGCTGCAGTGTTCAGAAGCATACCCAAAAGTAACATATGGCTCAACCCTATGCAGCATATTCACTGTTGCCTTGTTAACTTTAAGGAACACTCCATTAAAAATCTGCACCCACAAGTTCATATCCGCATTACATGCACTGAGAATACTTCAGGGACACGCAAGAGGGCCAAAATATAAATCAGCTTAATGTGCAATACGATCATGAGATAAAATCACACAAGACATATCAACACTCAACTGCATATAGTGCTGAATCCAAAATTGTTATATCCATATATGTCCTATGTAATGCACAAAATATAACACAACATTTCAAAGTTGACTATTGTTACACAAAACACAACATTAAGGATAATGCAATCATTTTTTTTAACTTGCTATCAGAAAACAGTTCTTAGAAAAGCTAACCATATAATTGTCAAACTAAAGAAATTGATATAATCCATCACTACTACCAAACAACAATGCATGATCACCTGTCGCAGACGCAGCAGCTGCAAGATCTTCTTTGTCCTCGGGTGCATTGCGTTAATACTGAGGGTTCCAGACAGCAACATAGGTTAGCCACAGAACATCAATCATACAACTCCTATCATATCACCTCAAAGAAAACAACTACGCACCCACGAATACGAATGATGAACAGCAACTTAGCTTCGGGATTCACATAGAATCCTCCTTTCAACCTCGCCTCACGCTTCAATTGAATGAGCTCCCTTTCCTAAAGCATACAAACACAACAAAAGTTATGTAAGTGATCATGCAGCGAGAGCAAATACAGAGAGCAACAGGCTCCAATAACACCTGTGCGGCATACTCCTTCGCATAATCCTTGGCTCTATTGTAAATGAGCTTCCTGTTTGCAGCTTTCTTTTCCTTCAGAGCTACAACCTCCTGCTTTTTGGCCAAAGCCCATTCTTCGGATCTCTTTTGTTTCTTCAACACGGACTCCGGAACAATTTGTCCTCCCTTCTCAGCCATCCTACACGAAATAAAACTGAGCTATCACTTCTTCCAAATATAAAAATTTCTATAAAAATACAACTTGGTCATGCGACTAACAACCCCAAATGATAACTATCTCTAACCATCCGAATATTTTGTCAAAAGCTTAGATGAACGAAATCAAAAGATCTAAGCAGAGCATAAATGTTTGACATAAAAAATTAACACCCAATACAAAAAAAAAAAATACAAAAAAAATAGATAGCTACATAGAATTCCTACTTCATGAGCTCATCTTCTACGAACACAAACATAAATTATAATCGATAAAATTTGGTAACACATGAAAACCAGAACGTGTTATAACCTTAACAAGTAGACACAAATCCCTATTGAGAAACTACAAATGCAGAAACAGAGAAACAAAAATCTATCTGTTCACATCAAACAAACATTCATATCCGCACACAACCCTAAAATTAAAGAAGAAATTGAAATGAACTTACGGTGGCGTTGGATGAAGATTTGCCGGTGGGGGGGCGGGGGTGGAGTGGAGGGCGGCGTTGTCCAAACGGTCTGGAAGAAAGACTGATTTTAGGCGAGGTAAAATAACAACTAGGGTTTTAGCATATCCGACTGTTCTTATTTGCTGAGAGTAATCCTGTAATCTTAGCCGTTGATTTGATAAAGACATTATTTATTATTTCTTTTGGGCCCCATCATTTCTTCTTCTTCTTTTTTTCCCATTTTCTAAATAAGTTTTGTTCTTCGTAAATTAGATTTATTTTAAGGAAAATAATTTACAATAAAAGTCCAATTTATAAAGAAGTTACATATCGTAAATCATTTCAATGTTTGAATAAAATAAAATAATTAAAATGTTCCAATACCTTATTTAAAATAGGCATTATGATTGGTCACAAATAACTAATTCATTTTTCTTTAAATTATAATACATGATTTTTTTATGATTTTCCTTTTAAATTTGAGAGTCCTTTTTTTTTCATATTGTTTGTAATTGAATATTATCAGGGTTCGTTCCTCGTACATACCATTATTTTATTTAGTTAATTATATAAATTAATTATAAGTTAATCAATATGTCTTCTCTTTGGACCTGTATTTCATTAAACGTAACCTCAACTTACAAATAGCCTCACTTTGGGATTAATATACAATGAGTTTATGGGCAGCTAACCGAGACAATATTATTTAGGTGAATAATGTTTGATGATGTTGAAATATAATTACTTGCAATGGATTAAGATGTTTTACCTAATAATTTTTTTAATCTTATCCCACAAGTTCATTTGGTGATTAATGATTCTCAAATTAATTTTTTAAAAATAAAAGGAACAGTTAAAAATAGAGATCATAAAATGATAAGATGAATAAGTTGACATTATAGTACAACCGGATTGTTGGATTTGAAAGTTTTTGGGAGTTGCGAAGCTAGAAATTATCTTCAACTCAAATATCCAAACTCAAATTTAAAATACAGTAAGTGTCACATTAAATAATAATTCATCTCCAATCCACAAACTCAAACTCAAAAAAATATTTTCAGTATATTCTATTTTTACTATTTATCATGTTTATTTCAATAACAGCCACGTATTTATCAAAATTTATAAATTGAACATCTTTTTTTTTGTTATATACACAACAATGTATTAAATTTAATTATAAATATACACTTCTTTACATAATTAAATATTAAATATGCATGACCACAAAAAATTAATTTTCAACATTTATTAAAATATAAAATTACAAAAAAATGAGAAGAAAAATACATTAAAATTAAATTCATTCGTAAACATGCATTTAAAGTAAAAAAATTATCCTAAACATGCATTTTCAATATTGGAATGTGTTTTATCTATTTTAATATCATTGTTTTGGTTTTTAATTTAAGAGGCAACATATATTTGAGCCCAATCGTGGAGGAAGAAGCAAATCATCTATTAAATTTAATTGCAATGTATAATTTAATACAAAATTAAATATTATTATTTTACTTGAATATTAATGGCTGCAAATAAATTTCAAACAACATTTATTATTCAATAGAAAATTACAAGCATAACACATTATTGTTTGGTACTTTTTTTGTTTAATGAATATTTAACAACATTTATTAATCAAAATTACTATATTATTTTGTTTTATTATTTCGTAAAAATGCTCCAACGGTGTAAAGATGAGTTAAAACTTTTTAATAGATGGATGAATATATCTCTACCTACTGAAAGATGAGAAGAAAGCAATATGTAGGAATTAAGAAAGACTGTTTTGCAATTTCAGATTTTTGAAAAAACAATATGCAGGGATGAACAATACATCTGCATATATGGTCATATGGATAAACACTGCTGAGATTTGAGATTTTGCAGCAAAATGGTGTTACGTTTGAGGGTGGGTTGGAGCAATTTGTTAACCACGAAATGAGATTTACAATTGGGTTGGAGATGGTCTAAAGACTACTTACCTCTGTATTGATTTATTCACTTCAATATAGCACTCCAATAGTGACCAACCTATAAATTTTGATCAAGAAAATCCATTTTACAATAGGATAAATTACATTTTTATATTTATATTTTGGATATCCTATTCTACTGTATTTAAAAGTATGATAGTTTTTTTTTTACTCACACACCCGACCTGTAGTATTGAGGAGATTCGAACTCGTGACCTTTGATCTTCAAGCAATCTAAAGTAGGATAGTTTAGAGTTTTATTTCCCGTTAAAACTATCATACTTATCAAAATTATAAAATTAGATAAATGTCAAACTAATATATGTATAACCAAAACGTTGGTAATATTCCCTTGATTAATTATTTGTCATATTTGTGTTAGTTAATTATTAACACCTGTAGATTTGGTTTTTAAAACAAACATACATAGATTGGTTTAAAAAAACATAGCTTGAGTGAATATATCAGTCAATCTTATATAATTATGGTAATAGTATTTATATACGTATATCCAATTATATTTTAAAACTATATACAATATATCTATATAATATTGTACCTTATATATATCGGATTTGTTGCTATGCATACATGGCATTATCACAACATTCACAAATCACAATCCTTACCTACGCTTTTTTTTTTCTCTTCAAATGCAAATTTAGGAAGACTTTAAATTTTGTATCAGATTAATATTACATTTTTTTTTACAATGTAGGTTTTAAAAAGCATATTTTTGGAGCAATTGCTCCATTCATCCGTGTCACGCGAGTTGGCAAAGAAATTGAGATTGGATATTCGATTCTACAAACTCACAAGCGTACAGTAATCATGAGATCAGCATAAATTGAAAACAACATTCAAATATATGAATGGATGCAGTAGAAATAATAATTTCATATTTTTTAGACATATAAATTATTATTTTTATGTGTTAATTCGTGTTTTATTTTCTATATATAGGTTGCATATATACATCCAAGCTTGAGGGTAGTCCAATTTCAAATTTAATTATTTTTAGGGGATAATTTAATAAATTTTTTTTGTATGTTTTAATAGATTCAATTCAACTGCGTGTGGTGTGACATGTTCAACTACGTGGATAATGAAGAGGTATAAAGAGAAAACAAGCAAGCAAAAATTGTCATTTGACAATAATATTTTGAAATACTTGATTATTTATCTCAACAACAATATAGGCTTTTAAGGGCCTAGATGACTACAACCTTCTACTTAGAAAACTATATGCATTTTTTTTTCAATTTTTATTACCTTATATTGAAATGTTTCATGTATTACATGTTAAAATTAAGTTAGGTTATATCAAAAACTTATTTTTGATAATGAACTATATTTCTTCTATTGTCTTTAATAATTGATAAATTTGTTGAGAATTTAATTTCATAAATTGCGTGCATGGCCTCTTCCCCAAAAAAATTGAATTGATGAAACTGTAATCACTACCTACAAATTATAAAATCAAGTAGAAATCATTGAAATTATAATTGAATTGAAACAGTTACAGAGAAAATAATGTTACCTATAAAACTTCAACATTTTCGAGATATATAATTGTGTTTAGTGTATGGGCATAGAATACAAATTTTAGCTTAAATAATTTAGCTCATTTCCTACAATAATGTTGACTGCCCTAATCTGTATAAAATACATATAAAAGCACTTTCTCTCATCACCATGCTTTTGATTATTTTTCTTTCTCATGTCGTAAGTATGTATTTATATTTTAAGAAATATAAGAAGAATGGCTATAAATAATAACTAAATGTTCATGTATCAATTTTATTGTTCAAATATTATATATATATATATATATATATATATATTGCACTCCTTGTGGCATTTTTTTTTAATTTTTTTTTTCGATTTCAATTGTAAAAATTGAAATTGATAAAAAAACTAAACAAATGATTGTGGAACCGTGAATGCAACACGAGTTTCAATAAAGATGCCATCTGTATATATATATACATAGATATGTGTGTGTGTGTGTTAGGAGAAATAATAAAATTATTTATCAACAAAAAATTGGAAAATGGACAAACTAATACTATTATTTGTTAATCATATTTTCAAGTTACATATATACGATTTTACCCGATCTTTCATTTATTATTTGATCAAAGGCTCACAAATTGAAGAGTATTTAAATTTATATAATATATTTTAAATTTATTTAATACAATAAAGTATAAGATGTTCACGCGCATCGTACGTACAGGATAAATGCTAGATTTTTTATTTATTTTAAATAACTAACTTTTTCAAAATTTTGCAAATATAACATTAATTAATTCCCCGACTTGAAAACCATATGTAATTGATTATATTTTAATATCACATAAAAAAAATTCTACAACCAATATATTTTGCGAAGTGTTTAAAATGTAAGTATTAAAATATTTTTCATCCTTTTATAATACAATAAAAATAAAACTACACACACACACATATACATATTATAAACATAAAATAAATTGATAACAATATACTTATATACATATAATATTTTGGTTAGGACCAAAACTTTAGGATAAAAATATATAAATACTAATTAGATAATTATTTTTAATAGTGAAAATTAAATAAATAGATTGAAATATTTCTCAATTACAAACCCGTCCCCCATCCCTTAAGGGGAAATAGTAAAGGTTTTTAAAAAACAAAAATGCCAAGAGAACCGTGACCTCATGGAGAAAACATAGCAATCTTTCCACTGGACTAATCTAGTAACTAAATGAATTTTATCAATTACTTATATATAGACTTTTAAAAAATTCATATATAAACACTAAAAAATTTCAAATTTTAAGGGGGCCCAGTGATCCCTTTGAGATAACGTGGGTCTGTCTCTGACTTCAATTGATATCAATGTCTCTAATTTCATACATTTTAAGGTTTACGAATTTCATATTTGGAAATATAATTATTTTAAAAAAATTTAAATAGGAGCGTGGCGCACAATCACGCGCTTTGCACTGAGTGAGTGCACCATGAGAATTCCATTTAAGGTTTATATAATTTATTTAAATATAATAATTATGAGTGTGGTGCATGAGGAGCCAACGATTCGGTTTTATAATATATATTTTGGGGATGGTGAAAAATCCTTCATTTATTTGATTGAATGCCATTTGTGTTTCAATAAAAGCAGTCACGAGTTTTAGTTGTAGGTGATTTTGTGTGCACTAGGTGCACCATTGGACACATTAACTAAGATATTGAGTTGACTTGTCAACATTGAAAAACGCGTGTTGACCCAATCAACCTGTAAAAAAAACCTGTCAAAGTCAGTATCACTAAAAAGTATTACTTAAAATCCCAAAAATATCACATATATTATTAAAAAGTATCAACCCAGTCAATACCGATCAACATGGATCAACGCGTTGACCATTTGATGTGCATCTTCCTATATAGATGAGAATTGATATTAATTTATTTGTCTTCTACATTTGATATTTTTGTCTTTCTAAAGGTGCCCTGTCAGATTTGGGCCATGGGCCTTTTTGTTGTGTTTGGGCTACGGAATTGGGTTCATAGATATAAATCAGGAGCGCTTTTTACAGTTAAATGTTTCTGATATTCTTTAGTTCAATAATTGTTTCTGATATTTTTGAAAGAAAAAAAAAACCCAAACAATCTATTTATAAATTATTATTAATGTACTGAAAATAAAAAATATAAGACGCGCGTACTTCTTTTCTGGTCACTTTAAAAAATAGAGAAAACAAATGAGATCAGCAGATTACAAATTAACAGTTTTTTTTCTAAAAATATGTTAATTTAAGCAACATTTGATGACTGGTGTCAGTCTAGTTATATCTTTTTCTCAAAAAGACATAAAAAAGGTTTCTCCACTTTTGAAATTTCTGCCAGACTTTTTGGTGCAACTAACCTAATTTCAAACTTGCACTCCAATCCACAAATTCAGAGATGGAGCCACATTGCGCCCCCAACCCCTTCGATTTTGTTATTTTTTTTATAATTATTTTTCTCTAAAAATAATATTAATATGTAGACTAGTAAGATATGAGGTAGTAGTTTATATTTTGACACTATCTTAAGAATTTTTTCTATGTATTTTAATATTTTTAATTCTTCAGTGTCTATGTGGCTTGAATGTCTAATATATATATATATATTAGATTTTATCAATTTCAATCTAATAATTGTGATTATAATTAGGTGATTTTTTTTTTAATCACTTCAACGTTGAGGCTCCGTCACTATCCACTATACTCTAGCTCCTAGCTACCAGCTGATACCAAAATTTAGCTGCTGCCCATTTTCACACTTAGACTTTGACGCCCACCACCGAAAATTGGAATATAATTTTCTTGTTTCAATTTTCATCATTAAATAAACTCCAAGAATTCTGAAGGATTAGCGCCGCCCAAGAAATTCATCTTGATTTTGCTTCAAGTATGCATTTAGAAATGAGTAATAGTGAAAAGTTTCAATCATTATTTCACAAGAAAACAAAAATCAAAAGCAAACGAAATTCTGACTTCAAAGTCATTTAGTTTTACTGCATCCAAATAAACACTTTTTATTTTTTATTTTTTCATTCGATCGAATTGCATTCATGTTTAGTTTTTGATACCCAAATCATTTATTACAATGTGTATTCATATAGTCATTCTACTCTCAATCAGTTTGCTAATGAAATCAGTATTCTCCAACACGAGTTTCAAACGTTGCCAAACTCAAACTTGCAACGGATTGAAGGTACAACACCCCTTTTGGATTCCCGGTCTACAAGAACCAGACTGCGGGTCGCCCGGGTTCAACATCAGCTGCCGCGAAAACCGGCCGTTGATCGTGATCAACGGCGGTGGTTTCATCATCATAGACATATTCTACAACAATGCTTCGTTTTTGGTAGCTGAATCGGGCGTGTTGGAGTCGAACGTTGGGGAGTGTGTGGCTCCTCAACGCAATTTTAGCGTGGACGGGACCCCGTTTGGGTACGGCCCCGCCACGACGGACCTCTTCTTTTTGTACAACTGCACGACTCCGTACGATAGGGAGACGTACGACGTGGATTGCCGTAGCAATATTAATGCGACGGGGCGTTACTCTTTTGCAGTCTTCCATCTGGAACTTCTTCAGCACTGGAACTATTCGGCTGAGTGGTGCCGGTACCCGGTCAATGCGGCCGTGGAGGCCGATGACATTTCCCGCCTCTTGAACATCACTTATATTGACATTCTGAAGAGGGGATTTGTTCTGCAATGGGGGAACCATCATAGTCCTACCACTGGTGCGTCTTCTGCTTCCTTACACTTATTATCACCTCTCACTCTCTTTTTTTCTTTTATCGCATTTCCTATTGCACTTTTTTTTTTTTTTACTATACGAGTTTTTCTTCCTTCTCAATTTATTACACTATACTTTAATTTTAATTTTACAGTAATTAATTATACTCAATTACATTATATAATTATTTTTTAATATTTACTTTTAAGTTTTTGAACAACAATTCATTATTCTATATAATTGATTAGAATTTTTAAATTTATAATTTAATTTTTGGTTGATAAATGTGTTGATTATGTTAAAAATTATTATAATAAATGTTATTAAAATTAAAAATGTAATAATGAAACATGTTGTGAAATACAAAAATATACACGTGGCTGTGGCACCGAGAGAGAAAGGGAGCCACATTGGGGATTCTCTGAATTTTTAAAATTGTAGTTTTAGTGTAAATGTGTAATTAACTTTTCAAGGGGTATGTGCGCTTTTCGTGGAAAATTTAAAATTTCAATTTAATTACTGTGATGTTCATTATTTGAGCCTTAAGAAGCTAGGCAGTTGTAGTAATTTTCTTCTTGTTTGCAGGCCGCAGATTGAATTTGGAACTCAAGATTGGCATAGGTACACATGCATACTCCAAACTAACTTCTTTTCTCTTCTAACATCAGAATTATTAGTGCTCAAGACAGAGAAAATTGTTACAATTAATCTGTTTTGCAGGAATAGGAGCAGCAGCAATTAGCACCCTTATTATGTGTGTAATTTTCTCAATCTATCATCATCGACACAAAAAGCATCGAGCTACTTCATCTCCAGCATCTCAAGATTGTTCGTTGTATCCTTCAATGGCGAAAGATCTAGAGAAGGCCGGAGTTCACATTTTCGACTACCACGAGCTCGAAGAAGCCACAGAGCATTTCAACCCCAAAAGGGAGCTCGGAGATGGCGGCTATGGCGCCGTCTACAGAGGAAAACTCAAAGATGGCCGCGACGTGGCAGTGAAACGCCTCTACGAGAACCACTTGAGAAGAATTGAGCAGTTCATCAATGAGGTAGAGATACTGACTCGATTGAGGCATAAAAATCTAGTGACCCTCTATGGGTGCACCTCATGCCACTCGAGGGAGCTTTTGCTCGTATATGAGTTCATCCCTAACGGCACACTGGATGATCACCTCCACGGACAACGCAAAGAGCTAGGCGCACTGTCCTGGAGTAACCGGTTGAGCATTGCTATAGAGACCTCTAGCGCTCTGGCCTATCTCCACTCCTCAGATGTCATCCATAGAGATGTTAAGAGTAGTAACATACTCATAGACAACGGTTTTTCAGTTAAAGTCGCGGATTTTGGCCTTTCCCGCCTCTTGCCAACGGACGCGACTCATGTCTCAACGGCCCCTCAGGGCACCCCTGGCTACGTAGACCCCGAGTACAACGAGTTCTACCAGCTTACAGAGAAGAGTGATGTCTATAGCTTCGGGGTTGTGCTGATGGAGCTCATATCATCTATGCCGGCAATAGATTTCACCAGGAAACGAGATGAAATAAACTTGTCGACCATGGCTGTGAAAAAGATACAAGATCATGCCTTGGTTGATCTAGTTGATCCACATCTTGGGTTCGAATCAGATCACAAGGTGAGAAGTATGATTGTGGCTGTTGCAGAGTTGGCATTTCAATGCCTGCAAATTGGGAGGGATATGAGGCCAAATATGAAGCATGTTGTAGATGCTCTGCGAGGAATTCAGAGCAAGGATTACACCAGTACACCACAGATGTAATGGATATTCCTGCAGACTATACACAAATGTTAGAAGACTAGTTCTCTACACCAAAACCTGATTAAAAAAAAGGGGTAGTGCAAGGTTATTGATATTTTCATAATTCATATTGTAGTAATTAATTTAGTGAGAAATAAGTCTTCCAAGGAAAGTTATAGATTCTGATTTCTGGACTTACCGGAGCTTAAGTGGAAAGTGACATGTACAGCAAATTTGTTAGTTGTTTGCGGCGGGGCGCCATGAAGAAACGGGAAACGAGGGACAGGGGCGGGTCCAAAACGTGGTCATTTTGGTGAGTTGAACTTGAAAGTTGGGAGTTTCCAAGCTCTGCAATGCTTCTGCTTCCTTCATCCTAACATGAAAGGATAGTTGTTCATTTTCTAACTCCTCTTGGTCCTCCACTATCCTCTTCGCACTCCGCACTGCCGATTCGCTACAATCTTCCAACACAAATGTTTTCAACGTCACTATTTCTCCAATCTCTGAAGGAATCTCTTTCAACCCATTCAATCCATAGAAACGAATCTCCTCAAGGACCCGAAAGTGGGAGCTCTCCATCACCCACGATTCAAAATTACCACACTCTCTCAATACCAAAAATTTCAGATTCCGAAATTGATCTTCAACTGTTTCCCACTTTCCTGTTTTGAACTTACCGCCTCTCAATTCCAGCTTTTGAAGAAGAGGCAGTAATAAACCTATCTTCCCCAGCATTTCTTCCCAAACAAAATTGGAGCCGCTCAATTTCAACTTCTTCAGCTGGTGTGGTAAGGTAAGCTTCCGTAGAAAAGCCTCGCTTCCACTTGCATCAGCGGAGAAGCGCAGTGAATCCAGTTTATGCAGACATTCAAAATTATTGAGACAATAATAATAATAATCCCCATGATCAACCTCACGATATATTACTCTCAATTTCTTGACATTAGGAATTCTTCTAACCACTTCTTCACTGCACTTGAAATTCCATACTTTGGTCAACGTTTGCAGTTTCTCCATCACAACTATGTCGTCACAATTACTACTACTCATGCTCGGAGGATCTGGGAGATACAGTCCTCGATTAAAAAACTCAACATGCCTGAGTTGAGACATGTTCCAAATTTGAACCGCTGCATTAACCTCTCCTCCATTATCAACAATGAGTGTATGCAGATTCCAAAGGAGCTGGACTGAAGAAGGGAATACGAATCCCGGATAGGTTCCGACAGCTAGGTAGCGCAAGTTAACCAGTTCAAACACACAGCTTATTAAATAGGAAGGATGTGCATATTTTTCTCTCAATGTTCTCAACAACCTTAAATTTCTGAAGGGTGGAACTCCACCATTATCACATACGAAGGAACGAATATGTGACTGCGATTGTGAGGAACGATGTGAGAGTAGTTCGACTTCCTGCTTTGAAGTGCTACTTGGAATAACAACACGGCGTTGGTTACTAATATTGTTAACTATGCCTTGCGTTATGATCGCCTGATCATGAAACCAATACTCCAGTTTTTGAGCTTCAATGTTTGGAATTCTACTGGGATTGAGCGTGCGAGAAAGAAAGCTTTCAGGACTATCTTTAATCACATGATAAAACCTTTCTTTCTCAGCTTGTCTCAGGGAGAGGTCTCTCAACAAATCATGAATTTTGCAATGCTTTATGTTTCCTGTAGAACCCAACTCGTGAATTAGAATGAGATTTCTATCAACCAATTCCTTCAAGTAGTCTTCTGCTACTGTTTCCAAGCTTTTACCACTTACTACTTTTAGAAATCCTTCAGAAACCCATAGTTTGACGAGTGTTGAGACGTGAATTACATGGTCTTCCTCAAACAATCCCATATACAGAAAACATGGCTTTAGATAGGCTGGCAAATGGTTGTAGCTCATTTTCAATATCTTCAAGCAATACTCACCATTTTCCGAATTCACTAGTGAGTTTAGGTTTTTCTTTATAGATTCCCAACATTCTTGTGTGTGTTCGGATTTATTCAGAATACCCCCCACCACAACAATTGACAAAGGCAGCCCTAAGCAATTTTTTGCAATATCCTTCCCAATTTCCTTCAATTCCTCAGGGAAATTACAATGCTCTCCAAACACAGTTTTTGAGAAAAGTTTCCAGCTACTAACCTCATCTAGAAATTTCATTTGATGGCAAAACTTGTTATCCAATCGGGAACCCAATTCCGATTGCCTAGTTGTGACCACTATCCGACTTCTATTATTATTGTTAGGAAAGAAGTGTTTTATCTTATCCCATACCTCGACACTCCACATATCATCCATTACAATTAGAAACCTTCTACCTGATAAATATTTGTGGAGTGCCAACCCTAGTTCATCTTCACTAGTCATTCTCCTCAGCCGTTCCCTACTTTCTCTATTGGCTTGAGAGAGAACTTCGCAGAGAATTTCTTTTGTATTATATTGTTGGGAAATTGTAGTCCATGCACGAATATCAAAATTCTCCTTAATAAGTGGTTGTGTATAAATATTTCTGGCAAGAGTGGTCTTACCGATTCCGCCCATCCCTGCAATCGGGATGACTTGGCGATCAAGCCGTCCTGCAGTGAGCTTATCCATGATTTCGAGCAAGACACCTTCAAACCCCACCATGATATTGTTATGCCCGCTGGAAGAAGATCGTGAGGAACCAACAGATAATGAGACTTTTCGCTGCAGCTGATTATCTTGGGCTCTTGCCTTCTCTGTAATGATCTCCATAGCCACTTTCTTGAGAAAATCTATTTCTTCGATCACTTGTTGTAGATCTTGATAGAATTTGATGCAATTGATTTGTTGAAGTTGAATATTGTCCACTATATAAGATTCGATAACATCTTCAGCCGCATAAGCTGCATCTGCAATACGCATCTCCAATGGATCTGCTTCTTCGTTGTAGCAGAAATGAGAATTGTAGCCTTGAAGAAATTCCTGCAAGAAGGTAACATTTTGAGTGAGAGATTGAACTTGTAGTTTGCCGAGAGAAATTGGAGGAGAAGGGTGATGCTGAAGCTGATTTATAATATCAATAAGTGAAGTCAGAGCTGCATAAGCCGCCATGAAATTAGTAACTGGGTAGATCGAATTATTTGTTTGATGTTTGAGAAAATGCAGCTAGCAAATACTACTATAGGATATGGAAAATCAGATTGAATTTATCTACCTAGTAATAGTATACGGCGTGATTCTTCCAAGGCCCATTAAATTAAGGCGATAAAAAAGGGAAGTCAAATTTCATGACAGCCTGACTTAGATAAAATATATATTGCCATCAGGATTGTTGCAATTTGCGCTGAAATGCGTAAACAATTAGTATGACTGTGACACTTTGGTTTGACTTCTAATGCGTAAAATTGTTTTAAGGATTAATTTATTTTAGGTAAGGTTATGAAATCTTATTATAAAAGGGAGTTCTGGTTAAAAATAATATATAATTTTAATAATATAAAAATTCTATTATAATATGTCAAATTGCACTTAAATATGCTAACTAGATGAGTTGACTCATGCTATTACCGCATCAAATGTGGACATGTTAATTAGTAGCTTCAGGGTGTTTGCTATCATTTGAGTTCTAAGGTTATTAGATATACAATTATAATTGACATGTTTTATAGGGCTAATGACATATGAGATTTTTGCTATCATTTTAATATGTTTCTATTGCTTAATTAGGTAGTTTTTATCTTGTTTTAGTTGTTTTGGATCGTAGTTTGCTTAATGAAGTAATGAATGTCTCCTAATTTAGGATTGCGCTTTTCAGGTCGAAAATAGATTAAAATAGACGACAAAAGCCAATTGGGATCGTGTGCATGCTGGAAGACGCGACCCGAGCTCGGGGGAGAGCCATGCTCCGGCTCAACGAGATGAAAACACGTTGAATGGATGCAAGCAAGGCGCGAGTTGCACGCTCGCGCAAGTGCGAGTGACGCTCCGACTCAGCGGAGCAAAAACACGTTGGAGGGTGCGAGCTGCGATCTCGCACTGACGGCCGTGAGAGAGGGCGCGACCGACCCTGACTTGTACCCTTTTCGCGGATTTTTGTATTTTCGGGTGTTATAAAATTATTTTTAATAATACATTTTTGCCGTAGTATTTAAGGCTTGCAAAATTTGAAATTTAGGGAAGCCCCCTTTTGTTATCCAAAGTTAGAGAGAAACAGTATTGAGAGTTGAAGAGTTTTTGGAAGGCTTGGATTGAAGAAGGATTTGAAGTTTTGTACATTTTTTCGTGTTTAATCCTAACTTTTATCCATGATTTCATATTTTGATTTTGTTTTGTTTATGCTGAGCATGAGTGACTAATTTCTCATGTCCTGGGGTGTTTGTTTTTTAAATAATGGATGTTTGATTTAATTGTTTGATTAATGTATTCTATCTTCCTTTTCCTCATAAATCATTGTGCTAATTGTTTAATTCTATAGGATAACCTCTATTAGGGTTTAATTAAGTTTGTGTTGAATGTGTTTTGAGAAAAATCATTTTAATATAATAGGTGTTTGATTTATGAGCTCAATTACTTGTGATTTCGAGAGAATAGTGAGTAATTGGGAAAATGAATATGATTTGAAGCTTGAGATAGAGATATTAACTCTAGCCCAAATATTTAAGTAGTTTGAGAAATTGTTTAGATTAACTTTGTCTAAATCTTGTTAAGAGAGGGAGAGTGCGTGTTTTGAGTGGTTTTTTTAGAACATCTTCATTTAAGAATTAACACCCTAGGACCTTTTATTTTATCTTGTAAATCTTTATTTGAATTTCTTGGCATTTATGTTTATTTCAATTTTAGTTTTATTGTTTTTAAAAGTGGAATATCAATTGAACTTGTGCTTTCGATTGTTTAAACAATGAGAGAAATTTGATTGGCAATACTTGTATTCTCATCAATTGCTTTAATTCCCTGTGGTTCGACTCGTTTCGCTACTTGCTACGCTGTGTTCACTTGCATGTGATTCGAATTAAATTTGATATAAAAGAAAATTTATATTACACTTTAGTACCAAATGTTGAACGTTTTTACACTTTTATTACAAAGTTTTAAAAAACTACATATTAACACCTAATGGCACAAATTAATCTACTACTATAATAAAAGTGTGATGTTTTATAAATTTTGATTTACCTATTATATCCCTATTATAATTTTAATTTAAGGGTAATTATGTAATATTATAATATATAATATATCACATGTATTTATAATGTAAAATCTAATATAATATATTAGTTTCCATATGAATTTACTACTATATATAAAAAGAGCCTTAATTTACAAAATTGAATTTACCTAATATACCCCTATAATATATTTAAATTAAGGACAATAGGGTATACAATAAATCTACACGAACTTTTTATTATCATATATTAGTATATATAAAATTTCTAGCGTGATTTTTATGCAAATTGTCATTCATATGATATGCATATATATGGTAATAATTAAGAAATGTTATTATTGAGTGCGTATGTGTATAAATTTCTAATTGCAATTAACATGTGTTGGGCAATTCATTAATATCTTTATATTCTAATAAGATATAAATTATGAAATTTATATATATAAAATGCATATCACATGCATTCATGTCAAGTATTTTTCTTCTTCTTTTATATGATGGGTGCATGTTCTAATTTATTTTTTAAGAACAATATAATTTAGGGATGTAGAATTTTCCACAATTCAAAAGATGATATTATTGAAATATTTTAAAAATCATGTTGAATTTCAAAATTGGCCAAGTATAATAATTTAATTATCTGGGAATTAGCCTATAAGTACAATTAATTCAATATACTTAAAATTTATTTTTTTACATATAAATTACTAATTCACATCATGTGATGTCAATAATTCAAATATTAGTGAAGTGAAATAGATAAAAAATAGCAAAAATGTTACATAATGTATATAAGTTGAAACAATTTCATTACAAAAGAGCGATGTGGACCTATAAGAGCACCGAAAAATTACCATTGTCTACATATTTGTATTAAAGATTGTATATATAATGAAATGTTATTCTAGCCACTTATCTACTTTTATCAAAATATGTTAATTAAAGTTTTCAAAGTAATTAAGTTGTAAAAATTATGTCATGCCCTTTGAACCATAAAAATGTTATTTCTAAAAAAATTTCATATTTTGTCAAAATAAACTTCACAATTACTCATCAATCTAAATATTTTTTTTTAATATTAATGTAAAATCATAGAGGATAATTTTAAATACATAGATTGGAGAAAAAAAAAGATATTATTCATAAGTGAATATATTAATTTGAATTTTATTACAAGTAATTTAATTGATATATATATATATATATATATGTAAATATGGAAATATGCAATTAATTGATTTAGTTTGGAAAAGCAGCCAATCTGTGAAATAAAATCAGAAAATACCGTAAGAGCCAAAAACCATCGGGGGTAACGACCGTTGGGTCTCCGATGCTTAAGTCAAGAAAAAAAGAGAAGTAAAAAGAAACGAAATATGAAATAATTGAATAATTGAAGAGCTTAATGACAACAATCTCTAGCCAGAACATGACTAGAAATCAGGGAAAACGTCGTTCAATCCTAGAATAATGTAAGAAAGAAGTCTGTATGTTGAATCGCCTGTGTGGAATTAACTCAGGAAGCGGTAAATTCAGTGTTCTTAGGGTATGATGTGAAACTTGTAGGTATTTCAGTGAACTCATCAAATGAGGAGGGAGGTCTCCTTTTATAGGCAAAGGTAGTGGCTAGGGTTTACATAAATTATGGGAGCGGTTGAAGTATGATCTGATTCTTTTGATCACGTCAACCCTTCCAAGTAATGCGGACGACTAATTCAAAATAATTTAAATTACTTGAACTTTATGAGGCTGCTCGGTTAAACGACAATAGTTAACCTTCATGGATCTGCATAGCAGGCTGACGAAAAATGGCCACTACAATATATATACATATATATATATACACAATAAAACATCTATATAAGAATAACCTCTACATTGTAATATTCCATTATTTTTTAGGACCATCCTTAAGAAACTTACCTCCATATAGTAATAAAATGACATTAAATTTCAAATATATTTAAATATCTATATAAAATATCTAGAACTATCTAACTACATATATTCGTTAAACTTAAAATTGTATGAAATACTTATTTTGAAATTGTGTGTGAAAATGCTCTAGTTTTTTTTTTATTAATACCACATCTTTTAACTTGCGCATTTGAAGTAACTCAATCATCCTCACAATCATCTTCTTGTGGAATCAAAAACATTTACAGCTTGTCTAACACGCTTTAAGTTTCTTGACACGAGACTTTTTTTATTTCTACATTATCATTCTCTAGATTATCATCTTCCGCTTCTTGCCCAATTCCTATAATGATGTATTCTTCGGTTCAAGCATATTAATGAATCTTATTTACCTTTCATATTCATGTGTTTTAAAATATGAAGGGACATTTTCAAGTGTTGTATAATATATATTATTTTAAAAAAAAAAAAAATTTATATGTAAACTCTATATAAGAATAACCTCTCTATAGTAATTTTTTTTTTCTGATCCCAACAATATTAGTGTATAGAGGTTTTACTGTATAATAACACTATGTCGTTTCTACCATGAGGCAAACGTGTCGATCACCTCAGACCTCATTATTTTCATTAAAATAGTTAGCTAAATAATATATGTATTATTCACGTTCGATTAACATTTTTTGAAGTCAAGTATTTTAAATATAGGGATAAGGGTCACGCAGACCCATGTACTTTTTTTGGCTCAATTGGGCCCTTAAACTTTTTTTTGGAGTTTATTAGGCCCTTCCGTCAGGCCCCTCTTGAAGGAGCCGTCAATTGACTTTAGAACGACGTCGTTTCACTATTGGCAAATTAAAATTCAAAATTTAACCCACCCATCCATTTAAACATCTATCCGACCTGTGACCCGCCTTTTTATTAAACAACCACAATCTTCAAAAATAAAAATCACTCACTAACCATAATCTTCAAAAATAAAAATCACTCCCTAAATGCTCATAGCTTCTCCACGCTATTCCCACCTCCACCCCAGATACTCCACCCACCTCCACCGCCCACCACTCCCACCG
Organism: Perilla frutescens; assembly: GCA_026008535.1. Lineage (NCBI taxonomy): Eukaryota > Viridiplantae > Streptophyta > Magnoliopsida > Lamiales > Lamiaceae > Perilla > Perilla frutescens. Next base: position 51,660,242 of record BRKX01000002.1, read on the forward strand.
TTTCTCGTCGCCACTCCTACCCCACCCAGATCTGCCGCCCACCTCGATTGCCCATCCCACGACTTCTCATCGCCATTCCCACCCCCACCCACATCCGCTGCCCAACTTCACCGCTTCTAGTCGCCATTCCCACCCCCTACCAGATCCGCCGCCCACCTCTACCACTTCTCTCTCGTGACAAACCCACTCTACTCTAGATCCGTCGTCCACCCCCTTCCACTTCTCTCCCATCTTCATTCCCACTCATGCACCTAATACGTTGCCCACCCCCCACCGCTTCTCTTCCATCCATCTCCATCAGCAAATAATATCTTGATTTGTTATTTTATTTGGAAATTTGAAGAATTTGTTCATAATAGATACTGTGATTAATTTGTTGAATATGTTCATGGCTAATTTGAAGAATTTATTTACTGGGATTAATTTGTCGAATATGTTCATGCTAATTGTAGAATTTGTTCATAATAGATATTGGGACAATACTAGAAAATTAGGATTTGATGACACTCAGAATTGTAATATAAACTAGATATAGTTACATTTGAGATGTGATGACCTTTCCTAGAAGTGTAGTCTATTTAATGTAACAACAGATATTGTGTAAAGAAAGATAATCTATAATTACACTTTTAGCGTTGGATTAGATTGTGTATAATGACAAAAAAAAAATGTCATCAAAAGCATTTATTATGACATCAATTAATCTGCACCCATATTTAATTAATTATAATATTATGAAATTATTTTTCATATTTAATTAATTATAATATTATTTGATTACTTTTCATAATAACACTTTTATTTGCAATTTCCTGTGATTTCAGCAATATACAACGACAATTAAAATATACAAAAGTTCTAGCAACAATATTATGAAACAAAATACATAATTTTCCATTCTCAAAGTCTAACATTCAACGATAGTTACAAAACGTGCAGCAAGTCTGATAACAATTTGTCAACCTTTTTTCACTGCAAAACTACTATTGAAAATCAGAAATTAAATGTATCTTCAAGCTTTGAAAGGAGTGCAAGACTTCGTTGATGTAAGAGATCACACGTATGTTTCCATGAAAAGAGTTGCTAAACGGTTCATGCGTACCATCTGCAATGCAAATTGAGCATTAACCAATGTTTTTTTTTTTGAGAAAAGAGCATTAATGATGCACTATTTATTATGCACTAAACTGCAACTAACACAGGACAATGCAATATAGCAAGCGAATCGAGTATCATATCCACAGGGACTGAATATTTGATAAATACTGAGTACTAAGCTAACAACTCTCTATTATCTAGGCTACCAATTATAAAACTTCTAAAATTAGGCACGAATTTAAATAAAATAAAAGAACAGAACTAGAACCAAATAAACACAAGAGTAAATAAACTAAGTAAATAATCAAACTCAAACAATTAATGAAATACTAATCCTAGGGAATGCAACACACATGTATCCACTATGATTCAATTTAATCCTAATCTTTCCCAATTTTAATCTGATTAAAGGTGAGAAATCAGAAATATATCTACCTATCTCCGCCAGGTCTCAAGGTAGAAGCAGATTAATAAACAACCTATTACTTTCGTCTCTAGGTTAATTTACTAACTCCCGATAGAACCACAGATTTAAATTCCCTTACAGATTCCTTAGAACGTGTATCAAATTATTCAATTAATCCCACTAATTAATTATCTCCGCCAGGACTCAAATTAACTAGCTAGCATGCATCAATTGTGATCAGTAATTAAGCATGAAATCAAAAGCTCTTGAACAATTGAACACAATAATCGAAAGGGAAAAATAACAAGATTAAATTAAATACATAGCTTCAATCATGCTTTGCAAACCCTAGAATTAATAAAAGACTACTCACGCATAATTAAAACCATAGAAATAATAGAACTAAGAATAATCATAAACATAATATAAATATGCGATAGATTAGAAAAACCGGAATGACGATTCGTTGATTAAAACTTGAATTCTTCAATGTTGAATGTTCACAGCAAAACCTCGAAAGTAAAAATAAGTTTGGAACTCTAAAATAATGAATAAAGTCTGTGTAAAAATGTCCAAAAAACGTGCAAAGCAGAGCCTTATATAGTTGGGAAAATACAGAGTCCAAACAAGGAAAAACACCAAATTTCCAGAAACAGGCGGCACGGGCCGTGCCGTTGGCAGCACGGACCGTGCCGTTGCTACCGAGAGTCCGAAACTTGCATGTTTAATGGCACGGGCCGTGCCGTCGGACAGCACGGTCCGTGCCAGCGCGCATCCTCCGACACGCTCCGCCGTTTTGCTTCGTTCTCTCTCGTTTCTCATCCGATTGACCCGATTCAAGTTGCGTTGCGACCCTCTCTTGATCCTCTATCTTTCTAGCAACTTTCCTCCTTGAATTGGATCTTGGATAAATCTCAAATTCAGCTCAAACTTGCACAAGAAACACAAAAACATCAAAAAACACACGAAAACTCAAAACTAGTATAAAAACTCAACAAACGCATGCATTACTCTACGAATATGAGCCATACAACTACTCAAATGCATGTAAAAACCATGTTTATCAATTAACCAATGTTAATGCTAAATGAAAAACAAGAATGTCTAATTCCCACAAAAAACAAACTAGATATAATGATGAAGAAAATAAAACTTACTTGTTCATCTTGTATATGTAGTCTAGGAATTGATCAATGCAGAAATTTTTCTAACTCCTGCATAATATCATGGAAATGAAATATAACTTTAGTATCATAACTTAAGAAAAGATCAAATTTTCATTGCAAACACATATACTGCCCCTATTAGACTCCCAAAATGAATGCTTGAAGAACTAATAGTTATCAAAAAATTAAAAACAGCTCCTACAATATGATAGAGTTTTGATCCACTGATCCTCAAAAACTCTTTCATCCCTCTCTTCTATCAAATTGACAATAGAAATATCACTCCATAGTTGCATTAGATATCTTTTACCCACTTGAGTCCTATCTATGAAGCCTACAAATCATTAAAAAATCAGTTAACAATAATAATAAATATAGCAGATCAAATTCGTATTGGCTAAAAATACAATTATGAATTTAATTACTATGATATAGATAATCAAAATGACTTAAATAAGAGGGGGAAACAAGATGTCTACTGACTCATGCATATTCGCATGATTGATCAAGAAACTTTAAGCATGGGCAATATGAGGATGATATTCAGTTGTCGTCATATTTGGTTGGAACATAACTTGCTCATCTTGAAGATTAAAATTTATTTTCGCTGCTTTCGGAATTTATTAGCCATAGCTACGTATGTTAGAGTAATAATTAAAATCACATATGTAAATCAAAATGAAAGAATAATGAAGCTATCATTTATTTATAAGGAAGATTAATATTAAGTGTTAGCCAAGTTTTATTTTATTACTTCCCCATCAACCAATCCATCATTTGTAGTTATGCAGCAAGGTGTTTGCAAAAGAAAACTTTTTTTTTTTTGAGTTTGGCAGAGGCAAAATTCTGGGAAGAAATATATTTACATTAACATGAACAAAAAATGAAAGAATGATTTTTTTCAATATTTTGTTGAAAATTTCAACGAACTTATATTTTCAACAAAATAAGTGAACTGCTAAATTGACAAATTATAAGTCTTAAATGAAAAGAAACATGGTAACACCTCCAAACATAACAAAATTCTCAATTATTATAAATATGAAGTTTTCCAGCATTGAGTTATACATATTGATGCGGGTAGATTTACTCTCCACAATGGTTTCAATATTTATAAACTCGAGTCATGCTTACAAGTATACAAGCATATAATTGTAGACAGAATGAAACGAGATCGATCCACAGGGAAAAGGAATTAGAACTTAAAAATACAAGTACCACGATGATAGACGAGTGAAATATTTAGACTATGGATTAGGATGAGGGTTGATTGTCACAACAAAATCAAAACATAAGAAATAAACAGGTAAATACCAAACAACAACAATAAACAAACTAAATAGCAAATGAAATAAACAATACCAACAAGAGAGAGATATTTGAAGATGATAAATAAGGGCAAGACTCTAGGATATGGATCCACAATGCTCCTATTGATCTACAACAAGGGATTACACACATATATATGCAAAGTTCATAGATAGGAAGACCACGAATATAGTACGAGCATCTCTCGAATATCTCTTAAATTGCGAATGCGACAAGGATGGCTATCTCTAACGCATTCCAAGGTCGCACCTACCAAAGGCTCTAAGGGGTCACATTTCCTTCCACATAATGACATTCGACTAAGAAGACAAATACGTAGATTTAATCCAAGCATGTCTATGATCACGAGATTGTCTAGATGCAAGTGATTCATACATTTGATGCTAGTAAGAATGCCACTTCAAACAACACCATTCAAGAACTAGCATGGATTAAAATCTTGACAAAGCAAAATATATATATAAAACCCAAATTAAGATCAATATTCACATTGCTTCACCACATCCTAGAGCCCTAAGGCTCTAGCCAACCATATTCACAATAAAATCAAGATTACAAGACAAAGAACAACAACCCATTCTAAATACAAGTTTAAGAAGAGAGAGGAAGTGATAAAACCCAATGTAGAACACTCTTCTTCAATCCTATGGCTTGGATGCTCAAATGGATGGTTGAATCTTCCTCCTTCCTCTTGATCTTCAAAAATCCCCAATCTTGGTGTTTCTCTAAGTGTATTTCGTGTTCTAGGGTAGATGGATGTGTGGTTTGAAAACCCCAAAAGATATATAAAGGAGTGGACCAATAATTGGATGCCAAAAGTCACTTTTAATTTCCGTCTGTGCGGAACTCGACCCCAGTAACTCGCGTTTGAGGGTCTCGTTTCGAACAAAGGAAATCAGGTATCTGAAGGCTCTGCAACACGGGCTTTTGGTCACATTTTGGGGTCTCGTTTCAGCCTTCAGTCGAAACTCGACCCAAGGAGGTCGCGTTTGAGGGTCGCGTTCGGCATGAGTCTCCGGTAGCTTCCACAATTTTGCTTCGTTCTCACTCGTTTTTTAGCCGATTGACCCGATTCAACTTGCAGTGTGCTCCTTATTCGATTCTCTATCTATGTATGGTCTTGAATCCTTCAAGTTTGAAGTAATTGATCATCAAGTTCCTGTAAAAATCAAATAAGAAACAAAACATCCAAACCAGGAGGTTAAGAGCTCAAATTGGATTAAAGCACACATTTAACTCACCACAACTCGTCATTTCAACCTCAATAAATAGTGCAAAAACCACACTTATCACATATCTAAATTAAATGTATACATATATGCTCAATTAACCAACCAAAACATTGTAAACCTTTAGTGAATTAAAAGTAAGAACCAAAGTCAAATTAATATAGTTATTCCTCACAATTAGAGACGCTAATCTTGGAAGTAAATTTGGGGATTCTCAATTTTGAAGAAGGAAATCTCTCCTTGGTCGTCGGTCGTGTACGATGACAAAGATGAGTTGATAAATTTCTCACCTTACTTGTCTCCTCTTCAAATGTGAAGAAAACAATCATCGAATTGATTTTGATAAATGAAGCGGTTGCAGAATGAAGCTTTTGTTTGTTCATTGGGTGAGAGGAGTGGGTAGTTGCAATTTCTATTCCTAATATCTCGTAATTTTATTTTATTTTTTAATTATAAAAAGGTTGGAGAGAATTAATAATTAAGCGATTGTTTTGGGTTTTGGATTTTGGGGGAGGGAAATATTCACGCTAAATTACGCCTTAGCAGTCAGTAGCTCAGCAGCTTGTAGGTTTTGGATTTTGCATTTCTTTATTTAATTTCCTTTTTTTATTTTTGTTTTTTTAGGAGTCTTTATTTTCGTTTAATTATTGTGAAGAAACTGAATTCTCGGTTCTGACAGAGTTGTGATCAAAGTTGTGTCTGAAGTTGAGACAGCTTTGTATATGCAGCGGAATTTAGAAACAAACAACGGATTGAAAAATTTCACGAGATTATATTTCTATAATCTCGCGAAGTGCCTCAGGGCAAAATATTCACTATATGAATTTGTGAATTACAAAAACACTACAAGCAAACTCTTACTAAACTTAAGACACTTTATCTTTTCCTTTGCAGAAGGTCGTGACTAAAGTTGTCTTAACTAACACTTGTAGAAAACTAATATCTATTAACACATATATTATACTATCTTGAATATATATCTAACCCTATACAATAGATCCCTATTTATACAAAAATATTAACTTGGTCTCTACTCCAAATAACCGCTTTATCTCACCATGATCTCCATTCCTAGATATATGGCCTCACACCCTCAACTTTAGCAACAACCTTATCTTGACTCAACCACACCTTGAATTGGTCAAACACACCATAGCTCCCTAGAACATCTCAACCGATTTACTTCCTGCACAATCAATAAAGAAAGACAAAACAAAACTATATCCAAAATATCAACAACCAAACGGTTTTAACAATCTCCCCATTTTTGTCTTTCTTCCCAAAACAACTTCAAGCATGCGGCAAAATCAAACATAACCGAACTCTCTCTAAACATATACTTAGAATAAAACAAGCAAAATCAAAACAGAACACAATCGCTGCCCCTATCATGCAAACTTCCCTCAATCAAAGTGACTCCAACACTACTCATTCCAACACACTTAGAGAAAGATAAGATATCATCAAAAACAACTAAAATATCAACAACAAAAAGAAGGATCTTATCAAAAGATCAACAGTTAGATCTGCAGCAAAAATATAAACATAAAAAACATAGTTGTTTAAAACAAAAGAAATTGTTGGAGAAACTGTTTGATAAACATCAACACAAAACTGCAACAGTCTGCAGCCCTTTTTCCTTTTTCTTTTCTTCTACTCCTCCTCATCTTGTTCATCAGCTCCCACCTCTTCACTTGCTTCCCTTCTTCTGCCTCTGCTACTGACTTCTCCGCCATTACCTCTCTCTTTTTGGAAAGAAAGAAGATGTTGAAACACCTTCCTTTGCTTGTCAAAAATCTCGATTTGTGCAGTGCAGAAATCAATTTGTTCCTGCAAAACAAACACAAGAATAGAGCAGCGAGGACCAGGAGATTGTGGAGCAACCTCTTCCTCATCCACCCAAGGTAGATCCACAACTCGTGAATCTGTGAGGAAGATCTTCTGCACCGTCTGAAGAGTGAGCCTGAAAGTGAACACATCTCTCTTCTTGGGCTTGAACCCTTGGTCAACCAACATGCTAAAAATGAGGGATGGCAACACAAGTTTCTTATTGCTCTTAGTCATGGCAACTTCAGCAATAGCAGTGAACATAAGGTTGCCCAGATTGATCTTTTCTTTCATGTATAATTTGTACAGGAGAGAGACATGCTCAAGAGGAACAACAGTAGAGTTCGAGGTAGGGATCCAGTTGCTTACAGAGATTTTATGCAACGTGGAGAAGAGAGAGGTGAGGGCAGAGGTAATCCGATTCACCCTCTTACCATGCCAGACCTCAGCTCTTCCCCCAATTAACATATTAGCCATCCTAACTTCAAGTTCATCATCGATCTCATTATCATTTACAGACACATTCAGAAGACCTAAGAATTTGTTAATTTTGGCAGGAGTTAAAATGTAAATACTCCCCCTAACAAACACCTTCCCGAACCTCTTAGATGAGGGATTCCCAAACTCAGAAGATAGATTAGCATAAAATAACCATACAATCTCAGCAACATATGGACGAGCATAAGAGACACTACCCCAAACCCTCCTCTTTTTCAAAAATGCAACCAAATTGTGTTTACCAAAATCCTTTGTATCGACAACCGATCATTCAGAATCTCTCTATTTCTAAAAAATTCCCAATTCTTCTTAGCAGCATCAGAATAAAAGAGTTGAGAGTCAGTTTTTGATACCTCTGTATCGGATTCAGAAAGGGCAGCTTCCTCATCGGGGTCTAGACACAACTTGGCTCGCTTTGAGGAACGGTTCTTGTTCCCTTTGGCTCTCGGAGAAGAAGAAGACAACACCTTCCTCTTTCCTTTCTTAGACGCAGCAGAGGTGATCTTAATCTCGGCTTCAGTCTCCGTTTTCTCTCAACTGTCCTCAGACACATCCTCGGCTTGTGTCTTTGGCTGTCCCTTTTCCGAAGACCCTTCACTAGGCTCATCTTCCGATTCGAAAGTGATCTCTATAGGGCCTTCCTGAGTCCATGAAGAGCTGCTGGTAAAGTGCAAGCGCTGTGACCGGCGAGGCGGAGGAACACGTTTGGCCTTAGCGGGCTTTTTCTTCGGAGGAGATTTAGACGGAGCGGACCTCTTCGAGCCCTCTACTTGATGTTCCTGCTCCACTTCTGAGAACGGTACTTCAATGGGGCCGCCGTTATGTGGGTTCCCTTCGTCGGAAGGGAAGAGAGAATCGAGAGGTTCCTCGGTGAGCACCGGAGTGTCGAGAGGTGGCATGATTACGCCGTCAGGAGCCAGGATGATGGCCTAAGATGACTCCAGATCTGAAATAGATGAGATGGAGGAGAGCGTCGGAGATGAGGCCGGTAAAGCAAGAGGTTGCGACTGAACCTCTGAGCAACTAGCAATTTCTGGAGAAATCTCCATAGGTGCTTTCCTTCTAGAAGGGGTCAGAAGTACTTTAGGCCGGAGAATTGGAGTGGAATCCGCCGACAAAAATTGAAAGGGGTTTGGTACAATCGGTTGCGGCGGAGAGAGAAAAGACGGCTGAGGGGGAAAGGTAGACAAGTGACGGAGATAGGCCGACGCCTCGGGGTCGTTGAAGAGCTCTTGAATCTGTCTCATCTTGTCAGGATTCATGGTGAAGGAGACGAAGACGATGGGTTTGAGGAGATGAAAGGGTTTTTTGTAAGTAGTTGATCGAGTGGAGAGAATCTAAGTGAGAGTGACAAGTGAGGAGTGAGAGGGACCCTTTAAAAATGTATATGGAAGGATATAAATATATCTGATAGATACCCGCCTCCATATAAATAGGAATCAATATATTAAAGATATAGTCAAAGTAGATATTAAAGATAGAGTAAGATACATTTCCAGATACATTCAACTGACTTTCAAAATTTTTCGTTTTTTTATTTTTTATTTTTTATTTTTTATAATTACCCAACTGTCGTCAAGAAATTTATATGATCGGCTTGCTTTTGATACATCATAGGAAACTTTTAGGAAGAAGACAAATGATGAATAGACGAATAACCAAAAGAATCTTATAAATACCATTTATCTAAGATATTTGATCTAGTTATATGGTTTTGTAAGAACAATCATGGTTTCACCTTAACACAGGCTTTTTCATCCTCGAATCTGTCCAACTTCACAGTTAACTATGATATACCAAAAGTGTGACAACAGTTGGGCCAACTTGACTTTTCATATAAAACATAAGCCAAGAGATTTCCTCAGAATTGAGAATCTCTCATAGCTTAAAGCTTTTGTGAACATATCAGCCAGTTGATTATCTGTACTAATATACTCTAACTTTAATAATTTCTTTTCAACTAAATCCCTAATAAAATGATACCTTAAGTGGATGTGTTTGGATTTGGAATGATGAACTGGGTTCTTTGCAAGGTTGATAGCACTTGTATTGTCGCAGAGCATCACCAAAGGATTGCTTTCCAATCCATAATCATCCAACATTGACTTCAGTCATATCAACTGTGTCGAACAGCTCCCAGCGGCCACATACTCGGACTCGGCTGTGGACAATGAGATACAGTTTTGTTTTTTGTTGTGCCATGAGATGAGGTTGTTTCCTAGATAGCAACATCCTCCATTTGTACTCCGTCTATCATCTATCTCGCCAGCCCAATCAGCATCACTATAACCTACTAAATCAGTAGTAGTGTCTTTTGTGAACCATAGACCTAATTCACAAGTGCCGGCAATGTACCGAATGATCCTCTTTACAGCCTTAAGGTGTTCCTCTTTGGGACAGGACTGGAATCGAGCACATACACACACACTGTACATGATATCTGGCTGGCTAGCAGTCAGGTAGAGGAGACTTCCGATCATTGATCTGTATAAAGTTGGATCAACTTCAGGTCCAACTGCATCCTTTGACAGCTTCTCAGTTGTACTCATAGGAGTTCTTATATGTTTAGCATTTTCCAGACCGAACTTCTTTACAAGATTCTTGGCATATTTTGTCTGTGAGATGAAAACGCCATTTTCCTTTTGCTTGACTTGAAGTCCAAGAAAATTTCTAAGCTCACCGACCATACTCATTTCAAAAGACGTGGACATTACTTCCACAAATTCCTTCAAAGCTTTCTCACTTGTCGATCCAAACACTATATCATCGACATAGATTTGAGCGATCGTGAGTAAGTCCTTTTCTTTTTTGAGGAATAGTGTTCTATCGGCATGACCCCTGAAAAATCCAAACTCAAGTAAAAATTCGGTTAACCGACTATACCAAGCTCTAGGAGCTTGTTTAAGTCCGTACAACGCTTTATGTAATTTATACACATGATTTGGATTGGTTGGGTCTTCAAAGCATTTGAGTTGTTCTACGTAAGCTTCCTCTTCTAGTACTCCATTTAGAAATGCTGCCTTAACATCCATTTGATGAAGAGTAATGTTAAGATAACATGCAATGGCAAATAATAACCTGATGGACTCTATTCGTGCAACGGGAGCAAAAGTCTCATCATAGTCAATCCCATCTACTTGAGTGTAACCTTGGGCAACTAAGCGGACTTTATTTCTAATGACATTTTCAAATTCATCAGTTTTATTCTTAAATATCCACTTAGTCCCTATCACATTTATCCCTGAAGGTCTAGGCACAAGTGTCCAGACTTTGTTTCTAACAAACTCAAGTAGCTCGACTTGCATGGCACTTATCCAGAACTCATCTTTTAATGCCTCATTTACGTTTTTAGGTTCAACCATGGATAAGAAGACAGCAGCACCAACTTTATTGATTATACATGACAGGCACACCATCCTTACCATATCCTTGTAGTTAACATGAGTTTTACCTCTAGTTCTGACCCCTTCGCGTACATCTCTAATAACTTGATCAATTTGGTGATCTTTGCGAATCTTGCTCGGTGGGTCTCTTCTAGTGCTTCCCTGAACTTCTTCTGGAATTTCCGAATCATTTGAGTGGAGGTTCGATCCAGATCCTTCTATAATTATATCCTCACCTGACACTGAAGTGGACCCGACTTCAGGATTGACTCTTTCTTCTTCTTCAACGGTTCTTCCTGTCTTTCCTTGTATCTCAAGTAAATCGTTAGTATCTTCCTCAGGAGTATATAGGCTGGCTAGATCATCAAATCTCACATTTACACTTTTTATAACAGTTTTTGTTCTGAGGTTATAGACACGATAAGCATGACTATTAAGTGAATAACCAATAAACACACCTTTATCACTTTTTGGATCAAATTTGTACAAATAATCCCTATCATTCAAAATGTAGCAAACACGACCGAAAATATGTAGGTATTTGAGATTGGGTTTTCTACCATTTAGAATTCCATATGACGTCATGGTGGTTCCGGTTCTTAAGTTTACACGATTACTTACATAGCATGCAGTGTTTAAAGCTTCAGCCCAAAAACGTTTAGACAACTTCTTAGAGTGTAACATGACAGTGGCCATCTCTTGTAGAGTCCTATTCTTTCTTTCAGCTACACCATTTTGCTAAGGTGTTTTAGGGGCTGAATATTCATGATGAATATCTTCTCTTATGCAAAAGTTTAGGAGTTGAAGATTTTCAAACTCCCTTTCATGGTCAGATCTAATTCTCTTAACGCAAGAATGGTAGAAATTTCTAATCTTAGCATACAATTCTAAGAAAGCATAATGGGTTTCACCTTTGTCACTTAGAAATTTTACCCAAGTGTACCTGGAGAGGTCATCGACAATCACAAAGGAATATCGTTTACCTCCAAGGCTTTCTACCTCTGCTGGCCCCATAAGATCCATGTGAAGTAATTCAAAACAGCTTTGAGTGGCAAAAGGTCTCTCGGAAGTTGTCACAACAGGATGCGAAGCTTTGACTTGCTTTCCTTTTTGACAATCTCCACATAGGTTTGGGTTTGATACGTTCAACTTTGGCACTCCAAGAACAGCATTAAGTCTCTGAAGGTTCTCTATGTTGCGGAAATTGGTATGACCCAATTTTTGATGCCAAAATTGTACATCATTTACCTGTGCACTCAAGCAGCTTTTTTTTTAGCTTCATAAATATTATTAGAAGATCTTACCCCAGAGATCACATGTTTACCGTCTTTGTCAACCACAGTACAACTTTGCTTATCAAAAATGACTGTAAAGTTGTCATCACAGAGTTGGCTGATGCTGATGAGGTTCGTTGTAAGGCCTTGAACATGTGATACATTGGCTAGCTTTGGAAGACCATGACTATTTAAAATTCCATGGCCTACAATCTTACCATTTGTTCCTCCTCCAAAGGTGACTTCACTGCCATTGATCTTCTGGTAGTTAGACAGATAACATTGAGACCCAGTTATGTGACGAGAGCAACCGCTGTCAAAATACCAAGTTGTTGAATCATCAGCTACTGATGCAGTGAAGACAACTTTGCAGGTGTCTTTGGAGACAGCTTTAGGTTTCCAAACCATATTCCAGGTTCTGTCACCTTTGACTGTGATTCCTGATTTTGAGGCTAGTGTCCTCAGATGAATCTCCTTTTTATGTTCCTGTAAAAACTTATGGCAAAAAGGTTTTATATGACCCGGGAGAAAACAATAGTGACAAACAAATCTCCTGTGTTTCTTACTCACTGATGAAGTGGGACGAGCTTCTTGAGTTTTTACAAAAGGCTTTCCATGAGTGGACATGATTTGTGTAAAGGCAGTTTTTACAGTTTTGTCGTAACCTATGCCATGAGAAGTTACCTAAGTTTGTGCAAGAACTTCATCAAGTTTGGAAGTACCCGTGTTGAGCTTTTTGAATGTTTCCTTTGCAAAATTGAGTTGAATCCTCATATTATCAATCTCTGCATCTTTCTTTGTCAACATTACCTCCAACATTGCAAGAGATGCCTTCTGGCTAGTGGATTCCTCATTGAGTGACTCAATTTCCTTACATTGTTTGATCCACTTAGCATACATCTCCTTGTAGAGTCTCTACAACTTTATTAGCAACTCCAAAGTTTCTTCCTCAGTAACTTTTTCTTCCTCATCTGCAGTAGTTATCACAGTGTTAAAACAAAAGAGGGTTTCATAATAGGACTCATCATACCTATCAGAAGTTATCTCAAATTCTGTGAGCTTTGAATTGTCCAGTTCGGCACATACTGCAGTTAAGGCTGCGTGTTCGTAGGTTGCATCATCTGAGATTTCTTCCACAAATATCCCTAAGGTGTCTAGCTCACTGTCACTAAGAGAAAGAAATGTGACGGGCTTTTCAAGTTTTCTAAAGGTGTTGGCACATTCATTTGCAAAGTGCCCATAGCCTTTGTACTCATAGCATTGAACAGTGGAGAAATCTTTCACTTCCTTTGGTCTAAAGTGATCTGATGCAGCATGCTTCATGATCTTAGGTTCCTTTCCAGGTGTGTTCATCTTCTCATAGATGACCAAAGGTCCGGACGAGTCATGACGAGGCTTGCGTTGTTCAGTACCTCCCTTCTGTTGTTTTCCTCTGTTAGCTCGGATGAGAGTGTTTAGTCTTCTAGTGAGAAGAGCATAATTGAGATTCTTTTCACTGATTTCTTCAAGATCCTCATCCTCTTCTTCGTCATGAGCTGAAGTTGGCTTTGAAGTTGACCCAGCTGTCAGGGCAATTCCCTTTTTCTTTGACCCGCCTTTCTCATTCATTTCCATTTCATAGGTCTTCAGATCATTCATCAGCTTTGTGAATTCCAAACATCCAGTAGTCGATGCCGTGTCAATAACGACAACCTTCATATCAAAATGTGGTGTTAGAGTTCTCAAGGCTTTAGAAAGTAACCTCTTGTTAGTGATCGGATCACCAAGATCAGTGCGCTCATTTGCAATCTCAAGCAATTTATTGCAATACTCTCCAACAGTTTCATCTTCCCCCATCTTCATGTTCTCAAATTTTGTGGTGAGAATACGATGTCTTGATTCTTTAATTCCAACATCTCCTTCGCAATGTTGCTGAAGAATATCCCACGCTTCTTTGGCCGACTCACAATTTCTTATGAGTTTGAACATCTGAATATCCAAGAAAGACTGAATTGCATTGAGTGCCTTGTCATTGAAGGTAGCTTCTTCGTTTTGTGACCTAGTCAATTCTTCTGGAGGAGTACGAATTGTATCTCCTTCGGCATCTACGGTCTTAGGATGCGTCCATGCCTTTTGAACAGCATTTCATGCTCTTGCATCAATGGATTTGATGCATGCTCTCATTCGAACTTTCCAATATGAATAGTTCATGCCATCGAGAACAGGAGGTTTGTTGAACAACGGGTTTGTGCAATCCATTGTACTCATGAAAACAGGATCACCACTTAGTGTGTCAAGTGTTCGCTCTTGATGCCAATTGAAGAAACCGAATTCTCGGTTCTGATAGAGTTGTGATCAAAGTTGTGTCTGAAGTTGAGACAACTTTGTATATGCAGCGGAATTTAGAAACAAACAACGGATTGAAAAATTTCACGAGATTATATTTCTATAATCTCGCGAAGTGCCTCAGGGCAAAATATTCACTATATGAATTTGTGAATTACAAAAACATTACAAGCAAACTCTTACTAAACTTAAGACACTTTATCTCTTCCTTCGCAGAAGGTTGTGACTAAAGTTGTCTTAACTAACACTTGTAGAAAACTAATATCTATTAACACAGATATTATACTATCTTGAATATATCTATGAATTCGTATATCTAACCATATACAATAGACCCCTATTTATATAAAAATAATAACTTGGTCTCTACTCCAAATAACCGCTTTATCTCACTATGATCTCCATTCCTAGATATGCGGCCTCACACCCTCAACTTTAGCAACAGCATTATCTTGACTCAACCACACCTTGAATTGGTCAAACACACCAGAGCTCCCTAGAACATCTCAACCGATTTACTTCCTGCACAATCAATAAAGAAAGACAAAACAAAACCATATCCAAAATATCAACAACCAAACGGTTTTAACATATGGCTTAAAAAATGGCTATTTTTAATTTTATTATTCTTCCTTATTTTATTCTCCACTGATTGAATTTAAACAATTCTTTAAAATAATTAATCGATCATTTTAGTTTGAAATCAATTTGCTCATCTGTTTTCCACATAGCATAATCCTCTCTTATTTATTTATTTATTTTTCTTAAGTATTTTTTATGGTTGTAATTTTTATTTTTAGTATAGAAGTTATGTGACATTTTAAATTAACACAAATGACTTATGTCATTGCATTTATTTCTCAGTGTCATGTTAGTTTTTTAATAAAATGTAGTATAAAGAGCATGTATCAATAGAGTATGTCAAATGACATTTGCTTTAAAGTGTGGTAAAGTTAGTGTAGTCATAGGCCATTTTTTTAGTAGTGGGATTAAATGTTCATGCTAATTTGAAGAATTTATTTATTACTATTTTTAATTTTTTTAATTAATTTATTAAATAATGATATTCTAATTTATAAAAGAATAATATTATATTTAATTTTATTAGTTATTTTTAATCATATTAATTAATTTAATTAATTAATTTTGATATTTTAAGTTAAATTACGGTCGGATCCTTAATTAAAAGGGCAGGCGGGTCAATTAATGGATCAGGGTAAGTATTATTT
This sequence comes from Perilla frutescens, assembly GCA_026008535.1. Lineage (NCBI taxonomy): Eukaryota > Viridiplantae > Streptophyta > Magnoliopsida > Lamiales > Lamiaceae > Perilla > Perilla frutescens. The sequence continues at coordinate 51,676,006 of BRKX01000002.1, forward strand.
TAATTTTGAATCCTTTTTTATTTAGAAAATTGATGAAACGACGTCGTTTCATCTAGAGTTAATGGTCCGTCAAATGGGGCCTGACGGAGGGCCTAATAGACCCGAAAAAAATTAAAAAAAAATTGAGGACAAAAAAAGTATAGGGCCCTAGGAGGTCCCCACCAAAGAGTACATGGGGTCTGCGTGACCTTTATCCCTTAAATATATATGATCAATCTATGCCTTCTGAAAAAATTAAAGTTCATCATGTTTCAATCTCTAACAAATTATTTCTTACCCTAATTTATCTAACATTTGAAAAACACTTAGATATTAATAGATTTGACTTATTTTTAAAATTAAAGTATTGGTTAATAGAACCTAGGACATAAATTTAAATACAAAATTATATATTGAGATATTATATTATGTAAATAAACATTTGCTTCTCTAATGCATATATTACCTATCGAATATTATTGAATATGCTAATTATAATAATTTTTTTTGTTGAATTACTCAACTAAATATTTATTTATTACATTACAATTATCCGACTTCTCATTAGCTATCTACAAGTATACGAAGTAATTGCATTACAATGTTGAGCAAGATCGTATTCCACAGAGACTAAAAACTAAATCATAATGTGAGTACTGCAACGACAATCTTCTAAGTACTAGCTAGGTAGTGCATTCAAGATTTTGTTGTATATCTAATAACGATAAATAAATAAATACATAAATAAAGGCAAATAAAGATAAATGAAGAAAATTAGGAATTGATATAGTAGAGGAAGAAATAATCTAAATCATCGATGTCACAACTTCATCCAAATAATTTCAATTCAATTAAATGATTTATTCACGATTCAATTTTTTTAGGCTAATCACCAGATTAGTTAAAAGAGGAAAATATAACAAATAAATATAATACATTTTATAACGTGAGCATGGGATTAAAAATAAATATATTTTTAAGCTTTATTATTTTCAATAATTAATAGTAGAAATAACACATAAAGTGTTTATAAATTAAAGATATATTTTTTATTTATATAACTATAAACGTATAGAGGTTAATATTTCAACTACATGAACTAAAGAAAATTTATTCTTATAAGTAACTTTAAGATAGTATGGTATATACATGTGGTATGCAAATCAAGAATATATATGTATTCTTTTAGTATCTCTTACACTATAATGACAATATTGACAACCGATATATACTAATCAATGAATTAATGATGACACATTAATATATCAAAGTATTAGTATATTTATTGATATCAATTTAATTTAGATCATTAGCATACAAGTTTGTATGATTTATGATACATGAATCATTTAAAATTGATTAATTAATAATATAAATTAGATATGAATATGTACGAGCCTTATAAAAAAAGAATGTATCTCTAATATCTTTAAACTTTATTATTTTCATAAATGATTAAAACTTGTGTAAGACCATCTTACCAGTCAAAATTAATAAGACGGGTCAATGTTCGGAACTTCAGATCCAATTTTATCCTCAATTTAAAAAAATAATTTTTACCAATAAAAAATATTAACCTAGAGAGAAATTTCACATGTGAGCGAGAAGTGTTCACGTTTGAGAGATAAAAGAGATGTCACAATTTCATTTTTCAAATTTGAGAAGAGCGAGGCGAAAATGCTAAAATAGGTTAATAATTGTCATGTATACTTTAAATTTGTAATAAAAATGTGCTTTAAACTTGTAAATATTGATGTTTTGTCGCTCAATTTTGTATCTGGAAACTACTTATGTAATACCCCGAAATATTTTAGAAGGTTTAATTCAACTTATGTTAACCTCTGGTAAGTTAGAAAATTAGCTGGGTCCTTAAATGGCTCAAATAAAGGAAAATCGTAGCCAGGGAAATCTGTTAAATCTAATTTGGTCAAAAATTGCCTTAAAAATATGTTATGATATTTTTCTCGGGTTGATAGAAAATATTTTAAGAATCGTGCCAACCTTTGAAATTTCAAATTTCGAGTTCAAATGAACTCTTGGCACAACTTTAAGTTGGAAAATAATAAATTTAATAGAAAAAGGCACATCCGTCATTATCCAATTTCTTTTTCAAAAGATTATCTTATTCTTAATTATCCTATTCTTTTTCCATCATTATCCTCTTTCTTTTATTCGTTATTATCCTATTTATTTTTCCTCTATAAATAGGAGCTTAAGGTTTCATTTTTCATTCATTTTCAAAATCGAAACGCCGAGCAGCTTCCAGAGAATATACAACTCTAGTTTCCTATTTCAATTCTGAAATAGTCATTTTGAAGGTGTCAACGCGTAGATCACGAATACATGATTGAAATGATGACACGAAGGATGATCACGATGGAAGATCATCGTGACCGCTGCCAATTCCTCGGAGAAGGTACTTTCTCCGATTCTGGTCATTCGGACCGATGAATTTAGAAATTTCAAGTTCTAAATATGCTTATATTTCGATTATCTTTAATTCTACCGATTCCGATTTTTGATGTTGTGAGTTTTCGGTATTTTTCCCCGTTTTCATTTTATGTAAATCTCAGATCTACTCTTCCTGGATAGTCGTATTAGAAATCTCCTTTTTATAAATAGCCTTTGATCATTTGGATCTTGTGGTTAACCGGAATAGATTTTTGATTTCTCGTCGTTTGAAATCCGGATCCGAATATTATATTATAAATCTGCCTAGCTCGAATTCATGTTCTAGCCGTCCGATCTTTGATCTGATTACACCATTAAATTCCTTATTTTCTGCACTATCAAAAATTGTACTTTTGAGCGAAAATCCAATGAGTATCGAGCTCGATCGAGACCGATACATTTTCAGCTAAAATCTGTGAATATTCTTACCGAAACTCCCGTTTCACCCATTTTGGGTCGTCAAATCGAAAAAGTTTCTTCTCGAAAGTTGCTCGAAATAATATTTCCTATGCTCCCGTCGAATTTCGTAATTTTCGGATGAGTTTTGAATAATATCGATTATTTAATATAAGCAGTTATTTTTATACTGGAGTCATGTGTTATCAAAAAATTCTAAAACTCTCAAACTATAGTCTTGGCATATATAGGATGGTCCTTGAATATTTTCATAATTTTTGAACGGTTAGAAAGTGCCGTGGCACAAATCTGATAAAAATCGATTAAAATGGCAAGTTTTGAAAAGAGACCCCTGTCAAATCGGTTGGTCCCAATAAATCAAGAATAATATTTTGGGAATTTATTTCCTTCTTTGTCGGAATTATTCGAGGTCTCTAGAGTCGCGCAATCTATTTCTAAAAAGAATAAAATTAAATAATAGCTCGGATTACAGTAGATTAATTTCCGAAAATATAGTAGTCGTTCTGAGCTGAAGATCGATCCTTGTAGGATTTGCGTGACTTACGAGGAAGGTGAAGGATTGAATCTCGAGATGGTTAGAACATCTTAGCCTAGGGGAACCAGGGAAGGACTTCTGTATGTATAAGGTGGGTTATACTATACTATCTCTGCAAATTGTATCTTTCGAGTTATTAAGCTCTGCTTTGCTAAAATTGCATATGTGACTATCTGTGTTAAATATTTACATGCTACTGTATGTTGTCGGAGTCTCATAAACCAGCGCTGTGTCAATGTGAGTAGCTACAGTATGCATGCATTGTTTGTCCTGCCCTACTCCTTGTCGGTGAGACTAAAATGAAACACTTATTGATTATACTCTTTGGGTATATTATGGCCATACTCAACTTTATGCGCTGGTGATGTAGTTCGGGTTGCGGGCAGTGACGGGTTATACTCTTAAGCGCTTCACGATAAAATGTTTTGGTGAACTTAGGTTGCTTCCAACTTTTAAACCTCCTAAGTTTCACTACCTGCATGAACACGGATAGATTACTTTAATAAAATGATTTGCATAACTTGAATTATAAAACTTGCTCACTGAGTGCATTAGTACTCAGCCCAAATCTTTTCAAACATTTTCAGGTAAGTAGGCTGGAGCGTGAAGGTGACGAGGCTGAGATATGGGCTATTATGATTTACATATTTTTCCGTTGTCCCTTTTTGTTAGTATTCTGTTAAGAATTGAGCTTTCGCACTTATGGTATTCTTTTGCTAAATGCTAAGAACTCTGATCTTGGTATTTTGTTGATATGATTCTGCTTCTCTGATTCTGAACATTTGTTGACTTCCTAGTTAACATGTATCATATGCTTAGCTACATAATTATTCCAAGGGGAGGAAGTCCGTCTTTCGTTATGTCTATTTGATCATTCATTTTGGCCTATGGAAGGGCTTCATTTGTTCAACATATTGGTGTATGTTTCTTTTGTCGACCTATGAATGGGTCTATTAATTGTTGGTATCTGGTTATTTGTTTCCGTTTGACCTATGAAAGGGCTTATTGAATTGTTACAGCTTCCATTCTTCTCTTATAAACCGTTATAAACGGGGATTCGCTCTAGTTACAGAGGTTATGCTGTCTAATTTTTCGGAAGGCATAACCTACCTTTGGCATACTCGGTTGTTAAATTGTATTCTAAACATTTTTTTTTTTTGCATTAACACCCCGTCATTAATTTAATTACCCCATTTCTTTCCCGCTTCTTAATTCCCACCCCCGTGGCGTCCATTTCCACGGTCTTTCGGGACCGGGGCGCTACAAAGTGGTATCAGAGCAGGTTTGCAACTCTGCAGACCTGCTGGGTCTTATTTCATTTTTCATTGAAATTCTGTGTGATATTATATAAGCCCTCAGCTCGTCACTCACGCAACAGCTTAAAAGGTACGCATGTTTTTATGCAAATTTTAGTTTTTAAAAGTTTACATTATTTGTTGAAATGTTAAGTCTGTCTAAAAATGAAAGATTAGGATTCGCCGTGTTGACGGGAATTCCTCGAAAGATTGATTATTATGCGGATAGCATACTCTGATTAACTACGCTGATTGCGTACTCTGTTGCTATGGTGATAGCATACTGGTTTTGAAATATGTCTGTGAGCATACTGGCTTCTGTCGAAAAACTATGTTGATTACATATATGTATGAACTTGTTTATATATGCCTTGTGCATACTTGTGATGTTGGGAACGTGCGGAATGCATACTGTAAACCTTGATAGCCGGAATGTGTTTATTGTTTATACTCTTGAATGAGTACAAGAACTTGAAAGTGGGAGAATGTAAGATTAACTTAGCCTATAGTTGCTGAACTTAGGCTGAACTTGTAAACACTTATGAGATTGTTGAGAACATAGTTTGACTGAGGAAACGTTTCATTTTGATGACTGAACATAAACTTACGGCTCGGAATAACTGCCACATGTATATCACGATGAGCGGATTATGAGATTTTGTACATATACCAAGAAAGAGATCGATTCGGTGTTTGAGTTCATTGGGGAAATAACCTACTCTATGGGGGTCAACATCCGGTTAGAAGAAGTCTTTCAGATTGAGCTGTGTTAAAGTTGACCAAGAATTTGCGTTGTTACTAGGAAGATGGAGACAGTAAGGAATAAAATATTTTGAAAACAAAAACATAAGTCGACGATCTATGTGGAGACTGTGAATTTTTGTGGGTAGATATGTTAGACGATGATGGCTACTACAAACAAGGTTCAACATCAGAATTGTCACCTGAGTGAAATATTGAGGTAGACCGATCACCGCCTTTTATACCTCCCTGTGGAGATGAGGTTATAAAGCTTTAACTTTGAACTAGAAGCAAAGAAACGAGTAATCGATTTATAGGCCAGTTATCAGATTGTAGATCTATTACACGTTTAAGAAATCCCTATGCAAGCTTTCAACTTAGGAGTCATGTTTAACGATCCTATTGCGATTACAGGGAATAAAGATTTGTTCCTCCAAGAGAAAGCTCTTCACCTCAGTGGATGGCTAATCGAGGCCCTGGCGTGTTTCATTCCCAAGATTTGTAGCTTGTTTAAGATCAATTTTTAGAATAAGGGTAAAGATGGTCGTCACAATTGCAGCCAAAATAATTTAAAGATATGTTTGCCGGTGTTCTACTCAGCTTCCAGGAGAAGTTAGTCAAACTGTTTTGAGTATAGGAGGTATCATAGATCAAGTCGTTCTCTCGTATCCTTCCGATGGGTAGAAAGTGATTCCCGAGACGTCGCTTTTCCAGCCAGTGCAAAGTCTAGCCGACTCGTGCTTTATCATAGCAACCTCGTAAGAAAAAAGAAGATGGGTGAAGCTCAAGAAAGAAGGAAGGAGAACCCGAAGAATATCGTTAAGAAGATAGACCTAGTGTTCGATAGATTGAGAGTTTCATTATGATAGGAAGTTTTGATGAGTCTATTTATTCATTCTCGTGTTGATAGAATCGATTTATTCATTTTCTTTTGAAATTGATTTATTCTCTTATTAATTGAATCAATTTCCCTTCAACAGCTTCATATCATTTGAAATTCTCCATTTATACCACTTGGGATTCGTTGATTTTATCCTCTTGGATAATTTGAAATCTTTTGGATGATACTTCTTTAATCATCAAGAATCAGCAATGGCATTTCCTTATTAGGCTATGCTGACGCCTTTATGACAATATTTCAGCACGGTTCTCAGCTCATAAGCGTTGATTTTCTTTTGTTATTCCCATATATCTTTGTAAAATGCGAGAACCTTTCGAGTTATAAATCCTCTAAAAAGGAAATATTTTTGGAATAAATAATCTAGTGTTATATCTCTTTCAGCTTTTGAACTTGTTAAAGATTATTGATCAGATAAAGTCCTCACTCCGAGGCGTTTGTTTCTTTTAACTTCCACTCATAGAACTTAAGTGTGAGTCTTCAAATAGAAGAGAGAGCTTATAGAAGTATTTATTTAAGTATATTGCTAGGAGAGCGAATGATAGTATTCCATAATGACGAATGGAACCGAAAAAATATCAGTTAGTGTTCTCCAAAATCGAAAGTACATTTCTAAAGTAATTTCTTAGTTCGTAACATTTAAGATGATCAATGGATGTCAACAAGCAAGTTTCGAGCTTACAGTTAAAGTCTAGACATGCGATTCTTATTGTGCATGCAAGCGAAGGTGATCACTAGCGGGAGCCAGACAGTCAGATTACCACTTTAAAGAAAAGAGAATAGTATAACAAGGAAAATAAGACTAATTTGCATCGGAAATACGATTCAAGCACGCTTCAAGAAGACGTGAACGTCAAATCTCAACATTTTAAGGAAAGAGATAAAACACAGTTCGAACCTGATAGAATTTGTAATCCAACCGTCCAAGGGCGTGCTCATTCGAATCATGGGGAGATTATATGAAGTCGGTGCATCTTGATAGCTCTCACAAAGGATAGAGAAAGATAGCGAACGTTTAGGCTTCCAGAAAGATAAATTTGCGTGGAAAAGAATAGCGAGTATAGACTCTTCAAAGAAGTATTTGACCAAGAAGAAAGCGGAAAGAGGGATAAAGGTTGAGAATCAACCTAAAGAATAGGAAACCCATATCAGTTCTAGGCTGCAAGTACAAAAATTCAGGTTTTGAACCCTGAGGATGTACTTTGATACTTCTTCTCAAGATATGGAAATTTCGGGACGAAATTTATTTAAGGGGGGTAGAATGTAATACCCCGAAATATTTTAGAAGGTTTAATTCAACTTATGTTAACCTCTGGTAAGTTAGAAAATTAGCTGGGTCCTTAAATGGCTCAAATAAAGGAAAATCGTAGCCAGGGAAATCTGTTAAATCTAATTTGGTCAAAAATTGCCTTAAAAATATGTTATGATATTTTTCTCGGGTTGATAGAAAATATTTTAAGAATCGTGCCAACCTTTGAAATTTCAAATTTCGAGTTCAAATGAACTCTTGGCACAACTTTAAGTTGGAAAATAATAAATTTAATAGAAAAAGGCACATCCGTCATTATCCAATTTCTTTTTCAAAAGATTATCTTATTCTTAATTATCCTATTCTTTTTCCATCATTATCCTCTTTCTTTTATTCGTTATTATCCTATTTATTTTTCCTCTATAAATAGGAGCTTAAGGTTTCATTTTTCATTCATTTTCAAAATCGAAACGCCGAGCAGCTTCCAGAGAATATACAACTCTAGTTTCCTATTTCAATTCTGAAATAGTCATTTTGAAGGTGTCAACGCGTAGATCACGAATACATGATTGAAATGATGACACGAAGGATGATCACGATGGAAGATCATCGTGACCGCTGCCAATTCCTCGGAGAAGGTACTTTCTCCGATTCTGGTCATTCGGACCGATGAATTTAGAAATTTCAAGTTCTAAATATGCTTATATTTCGATTATCTTTAATTCTACCGATTCCGATTTTTGATGTTGTGAGTTTTCGGTATTTTTCCCCGTTTTCATTTTATGTAAATCTCAGATCTACTCTTCCTGGATAGTCGTATTAGAAATCTCCTTTTTATAAATAGCCTTTGATCATTTGGATCTTGTGGTTAACCGGAATAGATTTTTGATTTCTCGTCGTTTGAAATCCGGATCCGAATATTATATTATAAATCTGCCTAGCTCGAATTCATGTTCTAGCCGTCCGATCTTTGATCTGATTACACCATTAAATTCCTTATTTTCTGCACTATCAAAAATTGTACTTTTGAGCGAAAATCCAATGAGTATCGAGCTCGATCGAGACCGATACATTTTCAGCTAAAATCTGTGAATATTCTTACCGAAACTCCCGTTTCACCCATTTTGGGTCGTCAAATCGAAAAAGTTTCTTCTCGAAAGTTGCTCGAAATAATATTTCCTATGCTCCCGTCGAATTTCGTAATTTTCGGATGAGTTTTGAATAATATCGATTATTTAATATAAGCAGTTATTTTTATACTGGAGTCATGTGTTATCAAAAAATTCTAAAACTCTCAAACTATAGTCTTGGCATATATAGGATGGTCCTTGAATATTTTCATAATTTTTGAACGGTTAGAAAGTGCCGTGGCACAAATCTGATAAAAATCGATTAAAATGGCAAGTTTTGAAAAGAGACCCCTGTCAAATCGGTTGGTCCCAATAAATCAAGAATAATATTTTGGGAATTTATTTCCTTCTTTGTCGGAATTATTCGAGGTCTCTAGAGTCGCGCAATCTATTTCTAAAAAGAATAAAATTAAATAATAGCTCGGATTACAGTAGATTAATTTCCGAAAATATAGTAGTCGTTCTGAGCTGAAGATCGATCCTTGTAGGATTTGCGTGACTTACGAGGAAGGTGAAGGATTGAATCTCGAGATGGTTAGAACATCTTAGCCTAGGGGAACCAGGGAAGGACTTCTGTATGTATAAGGTGGGTTATACTATACTATCTCTGCAAATTGTATCTTTCGAGTTATTAAGCTCTGCTTTGCTAAAATTGCATATGTGACTATCTGTGTTAAATATTTACATGCTACTGTATGTTGTCGGAGTCTCATAAACCAGCGCTGTGTCAATGTGAGTAGCTACAGTATGCATGCATTGTTTGTCCTGCCCTACTCCTTGTCGGTGAGACTAAAATGAAACACTTATTGATTATACTCTTTGGGTATATTATGGCCATACTCAACTTTATGCGCTGGTGATGTAGTTCGGGTTGCGGGCAGTGACGGGTTATACTCTTAAGCGCTTCACGATAAAATGTTTTGGTGAACTTAGGTTGCTTCCAACTTTTAAACCTCCTAAGTTTCACTACCTGCATGAACACGGATAGATTACTTTAATAAAATGATTTGCATAACTTGAATTATAAAACTTGCTCACTGAGTGCATTAGTACTCAGCCCAAATCTTTTCAAACATTTTCAGGTAAGTAGGCTGGAGCGTGAAGGTGACGAGGCTGAGATATGGGCTATTATGATTTACATATTTTTCCGTTGTCCCTTTTTGTTAGTATTCTGTTAAGAATTGAGCTTTCGCACTTATGGTATTCTTTTGCTAAATGCTAAGAACTCTGATCTTGGTATTTTGTTGATATGATTCTGCTTCTCTGATTCTGAACATTTGTTGACTTCCTAGTTAACATGTATCATATGCTTAGCTACATAATTATTCCAAGGGGAGGAAGTCCGTCTTTCGTTATGTCTATTTGATCATTCATTTTGGCCTATGGAAGGGCTTCATTTGTTCAACATATTGGTGTATGTTTCTTTTGTCGACCTATGAATGGGTCTATTAATTGTTGGTATCTGGTTATTTGTTTCCGTTTGACCTATGAAAGGGCTTATTGAATTGTTACAGCTTCCATTCTTCTCTTATAAACCGTTATAAACGGGGATTCGCTCTAGTTACAGAGGTTATGCTGTCTAATTTTTCGGAAGGCATAACCTACCTTTGGCATACTCGGTTGTTAAATTGTATTCTAAACATTTTTTTTTTTTGCATTAACACCCCGTCATTAATTTAATTACCCCATTTCTTTCCCGCTTCTTAATTCCCACCCCCGTGGCGTCCATTTCCACGGTCTTTCGGGACCGGGGCGCTACAACTTAATTACAAATATGATCAATAGGTTTGAAAATACGTTCAACTAATTTTTTCTAAGCTATTGATCATATATGTTCAAAAATATATTTTCAAACACGCCTTGTATTTTTAAAAATGAATTTCGAAATTAGCCTTGTATTTTTTAAAATGAATTTCGAACATAGCCTTGTGTGAAAAATATATTAAAAAAATGAATGAATATTTGAGTAATTTGGTAATTAATTAATTTTTAATTAGTGGTGTATGAAGTAAATTATGTGGAGCACATATAAACATGCTTAATTATTAAGTACAAATATTATAGTTTTACTCTATTTTCTTCAATTTTTACAAAGGATCTGATCTATAATTAATTTTGTTTGATTCATAATATAGAATGTATGGAAAGCTCTAGGTTGACCCAAAATCATTAGTGAAAAAACATTAACAAGATACTCTATTTTTATATAAAAATATATCAATTCAAGAAGAAGTTCAAAATCATTAGTGAAAAAACATTGACAAGATGCTATATTTTTGTATAAAAATATATTAATTCAAGAAGAAGTTCAAAGGGATGTTGATCGTAAATAAAAAGTTTGATTATTGTATTCACATATATGAGAATCTAAACCCACCCAATATATATTATATATTTTTAAAATTTAGATCAATTTAAATATTATTCTTTTGTTATGCACACTTTTATTATATTTCACATATATGCTTAATTTGTACTTTAGAATATATACGTATAATATTCAACATAGAATTTAACACAATGATAGATTTCTTTTTTTTTTTTTAGATAAAATAATTTATTTCAATGTTATTAATATATTATTGCTCTAATTATTTATTAGATGTTTATTAATATTTTCTAATTATAATATAACTTATAACTTAAAATTTAACACTTTCAAAAGAAATTTTAATTTTACATATTTTAGTAAAAAATCATACAAATTACGTGCAACGCACGTGCTCTCCGCTAGTTTTAATAAAATAAGATCAATTTTTTTATCTCCCAAATATTGACTCAGACTGCTAAAATAAAGCTTATTCCTTTTGTAAAAATATTGGATGTTATTGTTGCTCTTCACAATTTTCAAGAGTCTATGTGAACATTTGTACGGCCGTAAAATTACTCTAGCCCATAAGCGTTAATTTGTGCAAACGTTCGATATCAATATATGTAACATTTGAAACTTTGGAACTCAAATGTAAAAGTACTCAACGCTGGAATTTTTAGTGACCATAGTCATATGTACGTCACAAGTCACAAGTCGTGTTGGTTTGAAAGTTTTTATTTATAAATATGATGATAGTGTAATAATTGTTACTACAAATGTATTTGAATAATATAATATTTTGATTGTAAAGTTTATTAATAATATAATATAATATAATATGTATGTGTATGTAATCAAAATAATTATTTCTTTTATTGATTGGTAACTTAAGTCTTTTAAGATTCAGAATAATAATTATCTAATATAAAAAAAGATAACCGGACAAATACAAAATAATATTAACTTATTAAGTAAAATGTTAACAATATAAAAAATACGAAAATGTGACACTCACATTAAATATGTAATAATTGAGTTTGAGACCATGAATAAGCTCGTGTGGAAATATAGTTAATCATAATTAAAAATATTGTTTTGTTATAAGTTATAACCTCAATAGATAGGGGCATATGGTGTAATTTCCTTTTAATTTATTTTAATTCATTTTTTTTATTTTACTAAGATTTTTTTTTATCAAAACTTAGTATATTAATATAACAAAAATTATATTATAATGAAGAAAAAAAATGAATGTATGTCATAATAACACTTATTAAGTTATATGTGTGTGTGGATAAATTACTAAGAAACCCAAGCTCTCTAGAGCACAAGTGGAACATGAAAATATGTGGTTCCTTCACGAGAAGGATTCCAATTGAATAATCAATTCCGCCATACCAACGTAATCATAGTGGCAATAATTTAGAATCATATCGATCTTACATTGACATAAAAAAGAAAATTAGAATTGAGAACATAAGTAATTAATTAAGAAAAGTAAATAAAATTGTTTGTATGCGTTTTGATTGAATAGACGTGAACTTGAAAGTTAGGAGTTGCGAAGCTCTGCAGTCTTGAACTTGAACTCAAACTCGAACTCGAACATGAAGGGTTCCTCCATTATCCTTGTAGCAGAAATGAGCGCTGAATTATATTGCTACAACTCTCCAAGTGTTGATACACGAATTGCATGGTCCTCCTAAAAAATTCCCATATACAAAAACCATGGCTTTAAATCATAGCTCATTTTTAATATTCTGCAAAAACAAGTTGGGAAAATTAACTCCAACTATTAATTATCCTCATTGAGAAGACCTAGTTATTATTATTATTATTCTAGTCCCCTTGTTATATATAATTATGAGGAAAGTAGAATTGTATCTTATCCCAAGCCCACCACCATGGTATTATTCTTCCCAAAACTCACGGAACTAAACGGAGTTGATCCAGATGCTTTTCTGCAGCTGACCTTCAACTCGATCTTATTGTCGTCTCCTTAATCCCCATCACCTCTTTTTTAATGGAATCCATGTCTTGTATTACCTTTTAATTTGAAGAAGGTCTTGGTGCAAGTCTAGGGAACTAGTGGATCCACCAAGAATATTTTATCTACTATATGGGATTCAATAACATCTTCTGCTCCATATATAGGCTGCATCCACCATTTGTTCTTTGATGTAGCCAACATCAACATGGGAGGAGCCTTCAAGAAATTCTTGCAGAAATGTAACATTTTTAGTGACAGATTCAACTTGATATGTTTGTTGAGAGAAATTGGAGGGCGAGGATGGAGCTCGATCTGATTTATAATATGCATAAGGTCAGTTGTTCCCCTTGTAACTGCACTTTGTTCCTCTACTATATATATATATATATATATATATATATATATATATATATATATATATATATCTATTAATATTTTTTGCAGTGTTGCTATGTTTCCAATTTCACAAGGGATCTCCTCCAACTCTTCTAGTCTACCAAGAAAGAAGAGCAGCTCGAGGTGTGGAACGATATTGGAGCTCTCTTCTGCCTTCAACTATTTCCCTCAAACGATTAATGTATGCAGATTCCAAACATGATTGGCTGCAGAAAGGAATGAGGAGATTCTAAGCTTTTACCATTTGTTGGTTATACAAGTCCTTCAGAAACCCATAGCCTGGTGAGTTTTGAGACACAAATAACACCATCTTTCTCAAACACTCCCATTTACAGAAAACATGGCTTTATATAGGCTGGCAAATGGTTATAACTTATAGCTCATATTTTCAACAGTTTAAAACATTAATGTTTATCATTCTCCAAATTCACTACTCAACTTAAGTTGTCCCTTATTGATTCCCAACAACAATTGATAAAGGAAGTCCTCTACAATTCTCTACAATCTTCTTTCCGATTTCCTCCAATTCAAGAGGGTAACTTTAATTTTCTCTCCAAAAGCAGTTTTGAAGAAAAGATCCCAGCTAGTAACCTCATCCAAAAAAATCATTTGAGCTCTTTAGTTCTCCACTCAATTTTTTAAGCAAAAACAATAAAAATTAAGCTTGTTGCTTTTGTGATCATAACATATAGAACTATCAAGGTGAGTGCTTGTTGCTTGAGTGATTGTGTAGAACAAGAACTCAAAATGCAAAAATGATATGGTTAACAAAATCTCATTCATTCTTCTAATGTAGTCTTCACGGTTTCCTTCGGGCATCTCCACCTTGGACGTAGTGGTTCCTCTTCCTCTCTAGACCATCCAAGCTAAGGGTGCCTTAAGTTGGAATGGCCAGAGGAAGTTGTTAGCCTCCTTAAAGTGAGGTCCAACAGTCAAGATCTCGTGGATAAGATCTTCAATGCAGATGATACCGTGTTTGCCAAGAGTCTGGAACATAAGTCAAAATACTAAAAGAAAGCATGCAGCTCAATATAAGCCTGACCCTGCAGTGTTCAGAAGCATACCCAACCCTGTGCAGCAGCATATTCACTGTTGCCTTGTTAACTTTTAGGAACACTCCATTAAAAATCTGCACCCAAAAATATGTAATATGTTACATGGATCGAAAATGCTTTAGGGGCACATGCAAGGGCCAAAACATAAAGAGGCTCAGTTTAGTGTCCTAGCTTGCAATATCATCCAAACTCAAAAGTTCAACAAGAGATATATCAACACCCTAAAATTGGTATATATCCATATATGTGGCTCACCAAATGCAACCAATGCCTTTTTACATAACAAAATCAGAATATAGTTGTTCTAAATTAGCCCATGCTTCATTTTTAATATTTAATTTATATATCCTATTACATATTAATGAAATTCTAATAGTAATAAAATATTTAAATATTTGAATAAAATGGTGTAACACCCTGTGTAACAACCCGCTTTTACGTACTTTGAATTACTTTAAATTGCTTAATTATTTGGGATTGAGTTTTAATTTATTTGATATTGCTCAATAGAATTAAATGAACTTGAGAAAGTCTGTTATTGCGCCCCTAGTTTATAAGAGAAATTTTAGAACTTAACTTGGATTTAGAATTATTATATGAGTTTGTTAATATTTTCAACTTATTTCTTATATGTTTTTGAAATAAAAAGGATATAATTTATTTAAAGATAAATATGAAGTTAAAATAAAATATTATTTTTAAAGTTTATCCTAGAATCTGATTAACATCCCTAACATTAACTTTATTTAAACTTATAGTTTATCTTTTATAATTATCTTACTACTTTCAATTCCTTCTCATCACTTGCTTCTTAAAAGTATATAAACGTTTGTTTCAAGCAAACCAAGAAGTCTGCAAAGCAAATTATCCAATTATCCAATTTATTTTCGGCCCTTAGTTTCATTTGGAGTTTCACAGCGCCATTATTTGTTGTTCTGTTGATCGCAAACTTTACCAAAGCTCAAATACACAAGCACCACCAATGTATTTCTATTATTATCCCATCTGCAGCACTATATTTTTCCTAAATATGTAACACAAATACACTCAAACTCAACATATTTCTCCAATCACCAAGTTTCCCAATTCTTTAAACTAGTCCTCTGAACCACATCAGTATCATCTCATAAACACACAGTTGTACACGTAAGTTGAACTACACTTGTCATTCCCCTGTTTAATCAAATCCCTTGGACATCTATGTGTCCTAACATCAAAACAGATATATTACCCAATCAAAAATACCATACTCTTCAACTGAATTCATGTTTCAGAACAAATCGACCATTTTGTTTTCGAAAGAACCGACTGTTTAACTCTTCAAATCACAAGTGTTGCAGCAAATTCAATCCTTTTCGGTACGACCTAATTAGGACCTTCGTCCACTTTGTGATTCTTTGTTCAATTATATGCGCTCGTTATTATCAGGTGGGTTATATTTTTCTCAAATTATGTTCAGCTAATAAGCTCAACTGTTTATATCTGTAAAGCATGAATATCTGTATCACAATGATTTCTCTCACTGTTCACGTTCGCCAGTATCCTACGAAAACATTGAGTGCTTAACTAGATTCGAGTTCGGATCCTTTAAGCTTTGGGACCGTATACACTATCCTTTATTAGACAGCTGGGCTGGAGGACGTGTATATAAGTTAAGACACTGTAGGAAGGTACAGTTGAGATAGAGCGTGCAAGTAAGGTTAAAAGAAGCTTTGTATACATGGAATGCTTTTGAGATTTGAAACCTTTCCATTGTTATACTTGTGTGGATATGATATTCATATTTATAAAATGTTTGTGAACTGTTTATCAAAATCTGCCCACTGGGTACGCTAGTACTCAGCCCAAATCTTTTCTAAATATTTTCAGGTTGAGAGGCAGGCTGGAAGATGACGGAGCTGAGGTGAGGGCTTACTTGTTGTTGTATGCTTGCTCTTTTTGTATTTTTTAGAAATCTTAGATACTCTAAATCAATTAAGTAGTTAAAACAATTTGCTTGAGTTGTGCTCCGCGCTTGTTCCGTTCACTCTGATATAGCTTGTCTTCAATTGTTTGAAGCATGTTAAAATTTCAGCATTTTGCTATAATGTTCCTTTATAATTGTTGGCGGGATACGTTCCCTTTGATGATTGGTATATTATTCAGGTTCTTTCTAAACGCATTAGTGCGTGGTTCTATTACAGTTACAGAGGTTATGCTGCCCAAATTTCTGGAAAATATAACCTATTCTTGTTCCAAAGTTATTTCATTTAATTATTTTTATGCAACAACCCCTTCCCCCTTCCCCCAGTAGCGCATCGGTCCCTTGTCACTATTCTTCCGGAACTGGGGCGTTACAAATGGTATCATAAATTTTTCTGATGTTTTTATTAAAATAATTGCAATTATAATTAATACGAGGTATATTTTCTACCTAAGTTCTGAAATATAAAACTTTAATTATAGTTTTTTTTTGTCAAGATTTGATAAACTACATGATCTAAAGTTGAATTCATATATATACACACAATTAAAAAGACAAAAAAATATATATTATGTTTGCCTCTTTTATAACTAAATATATCGTGCTTGGTTATACATTTTTTATTTAGCAAAATACATTCAAATTATCATTAATATGCATCAAGTATAACACTAGCGATCTTAAGGTTTGCAAAATTAGTTACAATCCCACCTTAGTCATTCATTGTTTTGTAACTCATGTAAATTGGCATTTTGTCGGGCATGTGCATTACTGGTAGAGCTGAAGATCATCCAAAAATCTCATCCCAATTGTATAAAACATGTGTTGCTCATAACAAATTCTACGAATTGTAAAATTTATAATATTTTTTAGCTTAATGTGTTTATTATAAATTGCACGTGTGTTTCTACTATAATAAAAATTAAAAACTGCAAAATCTTTCAACTAAATATTGTTGTTGATCACCACAAACCGTCTAATTAATCTTTGTAATTGGCCATTACTTGAAACCATTAACATAGAACTGTCAAGGGAGCAGAAGCTTCGTATATATTGTACCAGAAACAGATAGAAAGAGAAAGCAGGTAATTAAAGTAGATCAAAGATTACAGAAACTTACACACAAATATTCAAAGTAAATTAAGCACAATGTTAAATAAAAAAAGACAAGGAAAGACTAAAAAGACTATGTAGTAATCACTGAAACTTCAAAGTTGGGAGTGCGAGAACCAAACTTCAACATGAAAGGTCAGTTGTTCCCCTTGTAACTCCACTTGTTCCTCTGCTATCTCTTTCGCAGACTTCACCGCCGATTCACAATATTTTTTGCAGTGTTGCTATGTTTCCAATTTCACAAGGGATCTCCTCCTACTCTTCTAGTCTACCAAGAAAGAAGAGCAGCTCGAGGTGTGGAACGATATTGGAGCTCTCTCATCATGTGATAATCCAGTTTACGTAGACATTCAATTTTCCTAATCATCATGTGATAATCCACTGCTTAATTCCCTCATCAACTTTGCCGTATTGTATACTCAATTTCTTGATATTCGGAATTCTCTTAACTACCTCTTCACTGCACTTGAAATTCATTACTCTCTTAAGTGTCTGTAGATTCTCCAAGATGACAGTGTCAACATTGCTGCTCGAAGGATCTGCCAGACACAGAGGGTTTCTAAGCGAACTCAATATGCCTAAATTGAGGCATTTTTCAATTTCCAACTGACGCAGTACAATCATAAAAACAAGAAACGATTAATGTATGCAGATTCCAAATATGATTGGCTGCTGAAAGGAATGAGGAGATTCTAAGCTTTTACCGTTTGTTGGTTATACAAGTCCTTCAGAAACCCATAGCCTGGTGAGTTTTGAGACACAAATTACACCATCTTTCTCAAACACTCCCCATATACAGAAAACATGGCTTTAGATAGGCTGGCAAATGGTTATAACTCATTTTCAACAGTTTAAAGAGATGTTTATCATTCTCCAAATTCACTACTCAACTTAAGTTGTCCCTTATTGATTCCCAACATCCTTGTGTGTGTTCCATTGTTTTCAGTAGACCTCCCACCACAACAATTGATAACGGAAGTCCTCTACAATCTTCTTTTTTATTTCCTCCAAAAACAGTTTTAGAGAAAATATCCCAGCTAGTAACCTCATCCAAAAAATTCATTTGCAGGCTATAATTGTTGTTCAATTGAGAACTCAATTTCAATAGCCTAGTTGTCACCAATATCCGACTGCAATTCTCGTTGTTAGGACGGAAACGTTGTATCCTGTCCCATACCTCAATACCCCACATATCATCCATTACAATTAGAAACCTTCTACCAAACAAATATTTGTGGAGCCTTGATCCTAGTTTATCTTCACTCATTTCACTTAGCTTTTCCTTGCTTCCTTAATAGCTTGAGATAGAACTTCACAAAGAATTTTTCTTGTGTTGTATTGTTGAGAAATTGTCGTCCAAATACAAACATCAAAATGCTCCTTAATAAGTTATTGTGAATAAATAGTTCTAGCAAGAGTAGTCTTACCAATACCGCTCATTCCTACAATTGGGATGACTTGATGATCGCGTCAGCCTGCTGTGAGCTGATGCATGATTTCAGGTAAGGTATCATCAGAGCCCACCATGATACTAGAAGAAGATCTTAAAAAACAACAGATACAGAGACATTTCTGCGCTGTTGATCATGGACTAGCTCCTTCTCTCTATTGATTTTCGTCGCAATTTTCTTGATCAAATCCATTTCTTCCATCACTTGCTGTAGATTTTGATAGAAGTGGATACAGCTGGTTTGTTCAAGAAATTCCTGCAAGAAGCTAACATTTTGAGAGAAGGAAACGATGATGATATGCATAACAGAAACCAAATTAAAGCTGTAATGATCACCGTCACCCCATTCTTGATTTTCTTGCCGCCCTTTTTGGGATTCTTGGACCTCGAAGGCAATTCATGAATAAGATCATTTAAAAAAATTTGGAGACAACAGAACTGGTTTCTTCTTCAGAATCGATTTCTTGATGATTAGTAGTAGTGGATACATGAAGCTTATTAGCTTAATCACGTCTACTATATACGATTCAATAGCATCTTCAGTTGCATAAGCTTCGTCACTGTCGGCAACAGGGGAATTATAGCCTTCAAGAAATTTCTGCAAGGAGGTAACAGTTTTAGTGAGAGATTCAACTTGTTGTCTGTCGATATAAATTGGAGGGAAATCATTTCTTAATTTAGGACAGTAGCTGCCATCTATACCCATACTTTTTTTATAATTAAATTAAAAGGAGAGGATGTTTGAGCTCTTTAGTTCTCCACTCAATTTTTTAAGCAAAAACAATAAAAATTAAGCTTGTTGCTTTTGTGATTATAACGCATAGAATTATCAAGGCGAGTGCTTGGGTGACGCATCTTTCTCCTATGGCTAGGCTATTCGGACAGTAGCATAGTATTTCATTTCCTTGAAAGTCTAAATAATGAAAAAAGAAAATCAAATCCAACAAGAAAAAATACTCAAGTTTAACTGAAAACCTCAATTATTAAGGTTAATCAGTTATAAGTTTTTAAATTCAGAAATTAGGTAAAACTGACCAAATCAACAGAATCCCAAGGCGCCATAGAGATGAAGAGATCTTCCAACACAAATACGCAAATATCCATCCAGAAAAAACAGGAGTGTTTTGGTGGCATTTAAATAAACCAAAGTTGATGTAATTTAAATTTTAATACAAAAAGATCTAGAAAACAAGCTCGACATTGTAACAGGCAGAGAGCAGATGATTGTGCAGAACAAGAACTCAAAATGCAAAAATTATATGGTTAACAAATCTAATTCATTCTTCTAATGAGCACGTTGATGTAGTCTTCACGGTTCCCGGCATCTCCACCTTCGACGTAGTGGTTCCTCTTCCTCTCTAGACCACCCAAGGGTGCCTTAAGTTGGAATGGCCAGAGGAAGTTGTTAGCCTCCTTAAAGTGAGGTCCAACAGTCAAGATCTCATGGATAAGATCTTCAATGCAGATGATACCGTGTTTGCCAAGAGTCTGGAACATAAGTCGGGTATAAGTGAAAATACTGAAAGAAAGCAGCTCATTATAAGCCTGACCCTGCACAAATTAACGAACCTGTTCGATGATTGAATTGTCTGTCAAAGCAATGCGCTGCTTGTTGACCTTGCCATAGCCCCTCTTGTATATCAATTCTTTCACACTTTTCAAGTTCGGGTACCTGAAAATTAAGTGTTCTTATTGATCTGCAAACTTAAAAAACTTGTTCAAATTGCTCCAGTGTTCAGAAGCATACCCAAAAGTAACGTATGGCTCAACCCTGTGCAGCATATTCACTGTTGCCTTGTTAACTTTTAGGAACACTCCATTAAAAATCTGCACCCAAAAATATGTTACATGGATCGAAAATGCTTCAGGGACACATGCAAGGGGCAAAACATAAAGAGGCTCAGTTTAGTGTCCTAACTTGCAATATGATCCAAACTCAAAAGTTCAACAAGAGATATATCAACACTTCACATAGTACTGGACCTAAAATTGGTATATGTCCATATATGTGGCTGACCAAATGCAAGCAATGACTTTTTACATAACAAAATCAGAATATAGTTGCTTTTAGTTAGTTAATCAGTATAGAACAAAAAGATAACATTACGGAAATTATATCTCAATCTGCATAATTTTCTTTTAGTATTTTTGGCAACAAGAAAGACACCATTCACAAAGCACTAGGTTTAAAGGGGAGGCTAAGCGGCTAACTATCTAGTGGTCAAGAGATCGATAATAATCCATAACTAATTTGAGCTTATCAAATTGCCAAATCAATCTCAAGTAACAACTTAAACAGAAACACAAAAGATATGCATCATCACCTGTCGTAGACGCAGCAGCTGCAGGATCTTCTTTGTCCTTGGGTGCATCGCATTAATACTGAGTGTTCCAAAAGGAAAGAAATGTAGTCACACGATATCCATCCTACAAAACCTATGATCATATCACTCCAAGAAGCAAAAGTATGTACCCACGAATGCGAATGATGAACAACAGCTTAGCTTCAGGGTTCACATAGAATCCCCCTTTCAACCTAGCCTCACGCTTCAATTGAATGAGCTCTCTTTCCTAAAATACAAGAGCATAGCATAAGGTAAGTAAACTGTCATTTGGTAGCATAACAAATAGCAAAAATTATGGAGAATGTTAATCTCCAAGAACACCTGTGCTGCATACTCCTTGGCATACTCCTTCGCTCGGTTGTAAATTAGCTTCCTGTTTGCAGATTTCTTTTCCTTCAGTTCTGCAACCTCCTGCTTTTTTACCAAAGCCCATTCCTCAGCTCTCTTCTGTTTCTTCAGCACCGACTCCGGCACAATTTGTCCTGCCTTCTCAGCCATCCTACACAAAACAAAATTGAGCTGATTACTTCTTCCAGAGTAGACTATTTCTACTATCCCAGAGTGTTGTCAACAATTTGGTCCAACTAATTCCCCCTCGACCCACTTCATCTTCCCTCTCCAATTATTGATACAGCTAATTTGGACTTTGTATTTCAGAAACATTTTATATATAAAAAAAGGCACCAATTCACAGTAATTTGTGGAGAAGAAACATTTGTCACCATAAAGCCAAGATCCAAAACACAACATATATCGGGCAACAACCGAATACACGATCTCAGCTTCTATAAACAAATATAGAATACAAGTTTAATCTATAAAACCTGGTTCACATATCAAAGACATTGGGCATTTTAAACTGCATTGAGATACGCAATATTCTGGGTAGAAATCAAGAAAATACAAAATGCAAAAATGGAGAAACACAAATCCTACACCTTCAGATCAAATAAAAATTCACACAAATTCAAAAACACATAAAGAGTATACTAATAATTCAAGAGCAATATAAAATGAGCTTACGGTGCGTTATGTTAAGATGGGTCGGCGGCGGAGCGGTGAAGGGGTTGTTCAGGCAGCAGACAGGAGTTAAAAAAGAAGTAAATAACTGGGGTTTTAGAGTTTGAAGAAGAATCTTATCGACGGCTCAGATCTTTTGAAAATATCCCTTAAATCGTGGCCGTTAACTTGATGAGGTTTAGCCGTTTAGATATCTAAAATGGGCTTTGGATCGGCCCTATTCTTTCATAATTTTCTAAATTAGCCCTGCTTCATTTCTAATATTTAATTTATATATCCTATTACATAGTAAAGAAATTGTAATAGTAATAAAATATTTAAATATTTGAATAAAATGGTATCATAAATTTTTCTGATGTTTTTATTAGAATAATTGCAAGTATAATTAATACGAGGTATATTTTCTACCTAAGTTCTGAAATATGAGACTTTAATTATAGGTTTTTTTTTGTTGTTGTCAAGATTTGATGAACTACATGATCTAAAGTTGAATTCATATATATGCGCGCGCACACACAATTAAAAAGACAAATATATATATATATATATATATATATATTATGTTTGCCTCTTTTTTAACTAAATATATTATGTTTGGTTATACATTATTTTTTCGCAAAATACATTCAGATTACCATTAATATGCATCAAGTATAGCACTAGCGATCTTGAAGTTTGCAAAATTAGTTGCAATCCCACCTTAGTATTCTTTGTTTTGTAACTCATGTAAATTGACATTTTGTCAAACATGTGCGTTGCTGGTAGAGCTGAAAATCGCCCAAAAGTCTCATCCCAATTGTATAAAGCGTGTGTTGCTCATAACAAATTTTACGAATCGTAAGATTTATAGTATTTTGAGTTTAATGTGTTTATTATAAATTGTACGTGTGTTTGTACTATATAAATAGAAAATAACATTAGATCTTGAAAAAGCCACACTCATCCAAATAAGGGTACGCAATAAATTAAGAATCGTGCTAATTCTAAATATTTTTAAAGATCTCTTCGTGTTTATGAAAGAGTCCGTTTTACACGCGTATTATCATCAAACAACATTTAAATTCAAGTAATGTTATTTTAATTTTGATGTATCCTGATTTGTCACTTGAAATCATCTAGTTCATTTTTTCTATCTCATATGGTATTCCACTGTCAATTTATTATTTTTTCTTCCATTTTTTTGTATTCAATTTCATTTTTTTTGTTTAATTTAATTTTATAATTATCAATTAGAGTTTACTCTACCCGATTGGAATTTAGAATTAATTATTACTTATCAGGATATATAATTTTTATCTATAAATATTACTTGTGATTGATTATATTATAATAATTTGTATTTTTATAACAAATGTTATTAAAACAATGAATTTGATGGTGGAATAGATAAAATAGACTATAATATATCATCCATCAATGTATATTTTAAGTTTTACAACGTCGTGCTAATGTCAATAAATTACACACACACACACGAGAGGGAGAGAAATCTACAATTAGTGCGTGACACTCTACTATGGACAAACCTTTTTAACTCGTTCATTTAATTTATTCTTAGTATTTGATGGTGGTGGTGATATTATCAAGGTCAACTTTGCACTCATCTAATCAGATATAGTTGGAATTCAACACATTATTATTATGTCCAAATTGTACTGGCATATGTAATTTTGTAATTATTATTAATAATTTTTCATTTCAAATACATGTTTAGAGAATATTAAAGATATATAGTATATGAATTTCATCCTATAACTGTAACATTTGTCTCGATATATCATAATTAATCAATATTACATCTTTAAGATGTAGCTAGCAGTGTAATTTATTATTCTCTACTACTTTGTGCTCTTCATCCTCTTATTTATTGTTGGCATATTTTCATTACATCTAATCCATATATACTAATATACACATTATTATGAGCACCATCAAACAATTATATGCAAGATGAGGATGTCATGAAGTTATAATTGAAATAGGTGTAAGTTTGTCCTACTAAATTTAATTGGGTCTGCCTTGCAAGGTACGTGATTTATTATTCCACCACACACGATATGTACAACGTATTCACATTAACTTAAGGAATTCCATGCTATATAATTTTGATTTTCCAACATAAATTTAAATCATATTGATTTTGACCCAGTTCATATAGTCACTATTAGTAGTCTTGAATTCAAGAGTATGGAGAGGGGTGGAATGGATACAGTATAATGTACATGTAATCATTTCGTACATACCAAGTTAAAGATTTAAAGAGATACTATTTGCACTATAAATGAAAAAAAACGCACTCCCTTCATTTCTATCTAAATGTCATTTTGGATGAATGGATACAAATTTATAAATTAACTAAATTACCTAATACACCCTTATGTGACCACATTAAATAAGTTAAATATAGAAGTTTGAATGTATTAAATTAGGGTAAATGTGAGAAAATATGAATAATCTGTCTCGAATTTATAGAATGACACTTTTTTTGAAATAAAATTAAAATATTAGAATGTCACTTGTTCATCAATAAAGGGAGTAATAATTTGGAACTTACTTAAATGTGCTTATTAAAAAAACAAAAAAGAAAAGAAAAAAAAGTCTTCTTCTCCATATTTCACTCTCGTCTTTGGTCTGCAAAAAGTAAAGTTTTTTCCAATCAGTTTCTCCATAGTCAGACGTCTTAATCTTCTCTAGCACCTTCCCTCCCAACTTCACTAACCACCAAATCAAATAAATGAAACAAAATATTACAAAACAATAAACACAAACATTTCACATACTCCAACTGCAAATTTGTGTTGAACTAAAAAACTTCGCTCGAATTGTTAAAATTCATTTGAAAACTCAAATTTTCAATTCCATCAAAGATTGAGAATCTATTTTCAAACACTCATAAATAGGGATGATAATGGACAGGCTATTATGGTACACGTCCCTATACCCTTGTTTAAAAAAAAAAAATTGTACCCGTCTCTATATCTGTTGGGTAACAACTTTAATGCACATTCCTATACTTTTTTAGCACTTTAACTATTCATACCCATAAGCCGTTACCAGCATTTTAACTAAGTAATATTTCTCTCATGCAATATACGTAAAATAAAATATAATTTAAATTTGTGCGCATCTCAGTGAAGAAATATGGCTCGTCACTCGTCAGTTCCAACCGAGACCTAATTTTTTGCGCGGGAAATTTCTGCGAAGCTTCTCTGAGCTAGATTTCAGTGCTCCATGATGATGATCACGATCAGAAATTATCGATTGAATTTGTATTCAACGGTTGTTGTAATTTTTTATATAGTTAATCGTATAAATACTTCGAAAAATGGCATGAAATTTATTATCTTATGACAAATGCAATTTAATAAAATTTTCCCTCAATTCTAGCTGTTTTAAACGGCATCGCGGCTGAATCGGATTCCTAAAAATCCATAACCACTAACCGAAAAATTGCAGGACAGAAGAAAGAGAAATGAGTATATGCATAGCACAGAGTGAATAAACGCAGCTCAATGTGTGATGAATTTGCTCCATTTCGCCAATGTGGGACCGATTTGATTGAGTTTTCTCCGACGCCCAATCTCGTTGTTTTTCTGGTTCGAAATTCCACACTTTTTCTCCCGTTTGTTTTTTCAGGAAGTGGAGGTTCAGTTGAAGCGGCGTTGTTATACCTGCGGCCACCGAGACGGCCATGACCACCGGCGACGATGCTGAATTACACCACGATCTCGAGGCCGGCTCACCATCCGCCGCGCCGGAGGACGACGGTGGATCAGCCGTCGATGAAGAGTTTTCCGACCCTTTCGACATCGGCAACACCAAAAATGCGTCTCATGATTTGCTCAAGCGCTGGAGGGTAAGACGTGGGATCTGTTTCTTCATGCATTAGCATGCAATCAACTGTTCCTCTTTAGACTTCCTTAAGTCTGATGAAAGAGGATTAAATATTTCTGAGTGTGACACTGGAGCGGAGAGCACACTCTCTAGTGGCTAGCGACTGCGGAATTCCCTTATTACAAAAATTAAATAAAAATATGTTAAATGATATATACTCGTCGCTGATAGCTCAAGCTTTTAGATGAGATGATTCTTTAACTGGATTAAGAGAATGCGTTTTGACGTTTGGTTATATAACTTTTTAGATTCAGGACAATATGAATCTATGGGGTTGAATGATCAATCAACAACAAGCTGTGCGTTTTCTAATGATTAATATATGGGGATGATTGAGAGTGAGATACAAGTTTTTAGTCAATATTATGCATAAACATACATGGCCTCTAATGGAGTCATGATAACACACACAAACCCCCATTCTGATCTGATTTGCATGTGTTGGTCCTTTCCAGGCAGCAGCTCTTGTGCTCAATGCTTCTCGCCGATTTCGCTACACATTAGACTTGAAAAAGGATGCAGAGCAAGAAAGCAGACGGAGAATGATTAGAGCTCATGCTCAAGTCATAAGGGTAATACTATAATACATTAAAGCACCTGATATAAATTCTTGTTTTAATTAACTTCTTTAATCACTTATGTACTAGTATTCTGGTCGTAGGCTGCATTGCTCTTCAAATTGGCCGGACAAAGAGCCGTAGGTATTTTCTTGTCTCATCCTTTTTCTGCAGTAGGATCTGAGGAGTTTTCCTTAGAAAGATGGTTTTAGGTGATTTTTTGCTTTATAAGCATAGATATATCTCTTCCTGGAAAAGTTGATGACATCAAACTAAAACTTGTAAGGGAAATGGATTTGATTTTTTACTTGAATTTGATGTTTGAGGGGAACTTTTATGTACGATAGAAAAGTTTGATAAGTGAGATAATGCATGACTTAATCACTTCCACGACTGCTAGAAGAAACCTGATTTATTTTTGTTATTCAGTGTTGGGCACAGCAGTGATTCCTCCATCTCCATCCGGGCCTTATGGAATTGCACTTGAGCAGCTTTCTGCAATGAACAGGGATCGCAATCTTGCTGCTTTTCAACAATATGGAGGGGCAAGACTACCTTTTCCCTTTACCGTCTTTTGCTAATTTTGTGATGTATGTCTCAGTAAATTAGTTTATGGTTTCACCAACTGTTCAGGCTAAAGGCTTATCAGCTATGCTAAGAACAGACCTCGAAACGGGCATTTCTGGTGATGATATTGAGTTCACACAAAGAAGAAACACCTTGGGATCAAACACTTATCCTGTGAAGAAGGGGAGAAGTTTCTGGGTAAAATTTTGCATAGACTTTTACTTTAGTGTGATCATACGTTCTTGTGGAATTGAAAGTTTTTATTCATATTCAAACTTCTCTTCCAACCTCCTTGCATTTTTTTGTGCAGATGTTCCTATGGGAGGCTTGGCAGGATACAACTCTCATTATTCTAATAATAGCTGCTATTGCATCCTTGGCTCTTGGAATAAAAACTGAGGTAACCACAGAATACCAAAGTATATAAGTCCATTTTCACCATTGAATTTTGACTGAGGACATGTCTTTACGCCTATTACATTTATTTATATAATCTTCCAATGGAAAGTTTGTGAAATTTTATTGGTAAGCATTATAGCATACCATCTAAGTAAATAGTCATTGAAAGCACTTCCATCTTAATGTAGTGAATGAAACTCGAGTTCAATGCTATTTCATGTCTTTTTTAACAATTCTTCTTTTCTTGCAGGGCCTGGAAGAAGGATGGTATGATGGGGGAAGCATAACCTTTGCAGTTCTTCTGGTTATTTTTGTTACAGGTAAACAAAACTTGCTGTTTATGTTATTGCTCCTTGTTCATTCCCCCCCATTGAATTTCTTTAAATAATCACCCTTTTAAGTGGTTTATTACTTGTCACCAAAATGAAGTCTATAGAAAGTGACTGATCTCTGTCTGGAGATGAATGAATGATTGGTTTTATCCTTTTAGGTACCTTGCTTAAAATTTTCCATTCGATGTGTTTTATTCCGAGTATCATAAACGAGTAGTGTTTTATCATCTCTAGATGTTTATTTATGCTAGAAAATAATATTATTTCAGTTTTAGTATCTTGTGATATTTCCCATGTTTTCTGTTGTGATTTGCCCTATCCCAAGTTTGGCACAATAATTGCAATTCCTATGTTAACTGGCCGATGTCTTTTTCAGGATGTATCTTTTGTTTGTCAAGTTTGATTTGATAACTCTTACAATCATAATCTAGGCATGAGTTTTCTTTCAATAATGATCACCAACTGAGTTTACTTTTAATTATATTAAACAGTCTCGTCTATTAATACATTGCTTTAGATGACAAAATTAACTCTGCATTCTGCACTTGACTGTTGCTGAATATATTACTTCTTATACATTACATTTGAACAATGATGCCATTTGGTTGAAGACTCAACATTTCTACCCTCTGTTCCATATAGTTTCTAGGGCAACTTTTGCTAAATTTGTTTTGTTAAATGCAGTTACATAACTTACGTTTTGTTACCATGAGAGAGAAATTAGTTCTGGTGTGCAGTATGTGACTGACACTCATATTGTTTTTTTTCTTTATTGTGAATCTCTTCTTCAGCAACTAGTGATTACAGGCAGTCCCTTCAGTTTCAAAATTTAAATGAGGAAAAGCGAAATATTAAAGTGGAGGTAATTTTTTTAGCAATGAAGCTATATAGATTTCTACCTTCTTATTTGTTTGCTTTTTAGGTAAGGTGAATGATAATTTTATGTACTCATGAAAAAAATTGAATAGGTGATCCGAGGAGGTCGGAGAGAGAAGGTTTCCATATATGATATTGTGGTGGGGGATGTCATACCTCTCCACATAGGAGATCAGGTGATGAATGATTTGATTGAGTTGTTTTATCCTTCATTGTCTAAAAGTTTCTTGGTATAATCTGTACAGGTTCCTGCCGACGGGGTAGTGACGAGTTTCCATTCTCTTGCGATTGATGAATCCAGCATGACTGGAGAAAGCAAGATTGTAAGCTGATTAGATTTGTTTGCAAGTTATATTAGATTATTGATCTTGTATTTTTCACATCTAATGCCACTATGCAGATTCATAAAGACAACACCTCTCCATTTTTGCTGTCGGGTTGCAAGGTGGCAGATGGTGCTGGAACTATGCTGGTAAGAAACAAACTTTAAACACCCAGTAACTTTACACCTATTGTGATTGCTGATATTTCATATCCCTCAACGATATTTATTTCTTGGATTTCAGTGTGAGAACAAATATTGTCAATCTGGTTGTTTCTGCATGATTTATTACACATTTTTGCATGATTGTATTTTAGGTCACTGGTGTTGGAATCAACACTGAATGGGGATTGCTGATGGCTAGTATATCAGAAGATACTGGTGAAGAAACTCCTCTGCAGGTACTTGATGGATAATGGTTGTGTAATCACTGTTTGCCAAATGAAAGTTATAACACTATGGATCCTGATGAAATATTACAGGTGCGCCTGAATGGTGTTACAACTTTTATCGGCATTGTTGGGCTCACTGTAGCTTTCTGTGTGCTCGTTGTACTCTTAACCAGGTTTGGGCTTTGTGTATGCCATCTTGTTATGTGGACACATTAAATTTTGGTTGTATTAACAATTGATTACCTCAGATTTTTCACTGGGACATCAAAAGATCCTGATGGATCTGTTCAGTTTGTCCATGGGAAGACCAGTATTGGCCATACAGTTGATGGAGTTATCCATATTATAACTGCTGCAGTAAGTTTCTGCTTTCTGAAATGAAAGAAGAAAAGCATTCAGAGTTTCTTTTCTATTTATTGACTGAGGTCATATTTAGGTCACAATAGTTGTTGTTGCAGTCCCAGAAGGGCTTCCTTTGGCTGTAACCTTGACGTGAGTATCATAAAATGTTTACCTTTGTATGTCAATTTAGCTTTATGTTGATGCCAACTCTGATTCTAATTTAATGCATTTACTTTGAATTTGTAATAGCCTAGCATATTCCATGAAAAAGATGATGGCTGACAAGGCTTTGGTATGCAAGATTTTCCGGCATTTCAAGATCCTAAATTTAATCAATTGTACGTACTTTCTTCATCATATGATATTTCCAATAAAATTGTTATACTTGGTATCCAGGTGCGTAGGCTTTCAGCCTGTGAAACTATGGGATCTGCGACAACCATTTGCAGTGATAAGACTGGAACTTTGACCCTGAATCAGGTCATTTTTTTAATTCTACTCTGAATTCTATGAAAAATGGAAAAAATTGGATTCATATTGTTTCCCAATATCCCATTCTCTTTTGGGGAACTAATCCTGGCAAACTACATTTTGACACAGATGACCGTAGTTGAGGCTTATGTTGGGAAAACAAAAATTGATCCTCCTGAAGATGGTTCCCAGTTGCCCACAGCAATTTCCTCTCTGCTAGATGAGGGATTAGCTCAGAACACTGCTGGCAGCGTATTCTTATCTAAGGTACTCTTCCTCAGTGCTTGAGTGCTTGAGCATACCTAGGTCAGCAGGGGCCAAGGTTGCCACTGCTATGGATTTTATTGCTTTTTCCACCAAAAGCAGTAGAGCATAGAATAACTACACTGTTGCCTGCCCTTCATGAGTAATAGATGATGCACACACAAATTGCAACTTAAAATTATATGGAAAATTCTTGCATTCTCATCGTTTACAATTTGTAATTTCAGAAGGAAGAAAATATGACACTATTAATATCTTTCAGTTAACCACGCTGAAATCAGCCTTTTTTGTTTGTAATATAATTTGCATATTCACTATATTTATGTATCCCTAAGGATGGAGGAACGGAGGTTTCTGGATCTCCAACTGAAAAAGCCATCCTTCAGTGGGGTGTCAAGGTACTTTCATGCCACACTCTAGCATCTATTGTTGAGTTTCAATCTCTAACTTGTGGTCACCCAGTAAACCCATCCATTTTTTCAGTTGGGAATGAAGTTCGACAGTGTGAGATCTGAATCCATAGTTCTCCATGTCTCTCCTTTTAATTCTACCAAAAAGCGAGGGGGTGTTGCAATTAGAGGGAGGGTAAGTGATCCATACTAGATATGTAATGTATTCTACTGAAGTTTTATTTTTTTATTCTTTAAATGGTGTGATCTCTGAGACTTCTCAATGTCCAGAATCCATTCAAAGCATAGGAAATAGTTGCAATATTTGAGAAATATGTAACTACTGCTGTTTAATAGCCGATTTTTGTAGTTCTTAAAAATATAATTGAGAAAGTTTTTCTTCTTGATTTGGCAGACTGGATCCCAAGTTCATGTTCATTGGAAGGGAGCAGCTGAGATTATCTTAGCTTCATGTTCACAGTACACTGATATAGATGGTTCTGTGCAGCCTATTGATAAGGATATGGTTGGTAGTAGTACATGAACTTTTATTGTTACCTATGATCCAAAGTTGTATCACGATCAAAACTGATTAAGTAAGATTACATTAGTTAGTGCTTACAGATGTATGTAATGCCTTTCTTATTCCAGGAGTTCCTCAAAGATGCTATTAATAATATGGCTGAGAAAAGCTTAAGGTGCGTTGCTGTTGCTTACAGAACATTTGAAGCAGATATGGTTCCAACAGATCAAGAACAGCTGGCACAGTGGACTTTACCAGAAGAGGATCTTGTTCTGCTGGCTATTGTTGGTATTAAGGTAGCAAACTCTATGAGCTTTTATTCACACTCACACTTCCTGTTTCTGTAGCTGTAAGTTCTGTATTTTGATTGAGACTGTTGCATGTTTACCAGCAATTTGTTTTCAGCACACCGGTGGTTTTGGTTATTGTGCATACTTTCTAACATCAAATAGAAGTCGCTTCTGGTATCATTTCTCTGCATATTCAATTTTATTTGGTAATGAACTAATTTATATTCATCAAATCTTTGTTATGCAGGATCCTTGTCGTCCAGGTGTCAGACAAGCAGTGGAACTATGCACACATGCTGGTGTTAAGGTATTAATTTTGTTTGTTGCAGCTTCAGACATGCAAGCTCATTGGCTACTAATTACATAACTTTCTAAAGAAGAGCTTTTTCTCCAGATGACTACTTCATTTGCAACACAGTCAATTATATATCTTTATCTACTCTTATAACTCAGTGTCCAGAAAATTGCATTACTTAAAATCAAAAGGTAAAACAAAGCATGATTTTCCTAGATCTTCCGGCTAATGAATTCATTCATTATATTATGACTGGACTATAAGCTGTTCTTCTGGTCTAAATGCAAAAGAAGGTACATGAATAGAAGTGGGGCTGATTGAAGGGAGGAAGTATGCGGGTTGTTATTTAATTCTTGATGATGCGTAGAAGTTAATAGAACTAGAAGTTTTCGCTGGTTTTATGATATTAAATGGAATACGATAGATCATATTTTATGGTATTTTATCTGATTAAAAGGACATGATGTGATTCCTGTGATTGTCAACCATTAGGTGCGTATGGTAACTGGAGATAATATTCAGACGGCCAAAGCAATTGCTCAGGAGTGTGGTATCCTTTCAGCAAATGCAGACACAAGTGAACCTTATGTTATTGAAGGGAAGAGATTCCGTGAGTTGTCTGAGAAAGATAGAGAAGAAGCTGCAAAACAAATTTCAGTATGTTTGACTCTTCAATCAAGCAGATTTTTGTAGCAAGCTATGCCTTATACTAATGACTTAAGCATTATGTTTGATAATGAACAGGTTATGGGAAGGTCTTCTCCGACTGACAAGCTTTTGCTTGTTCAAACATTGCGTAAGCTAGGGGAAGTTGTTGCTGTAACAGGAGACGGAACTAACGATGCCCCTGCTCTTCATGAGGTTTGATGTACTTTCATCATGCTTTTCATTACTTTTGTCAAAGCTACATGTCTCCATGTATCAAGCTACCTCAATGCATTTATCAAGCCCACTATCTTTTAATGTATTCTGTGTTTTGATATATCTGGACCTCAATTAAAGAATTATGCCATAGATGCTTTCTTGGGAAATAGAATGTTCTTCAATGGTAATGGTACACGATCATCTTTCTTTCCCACAGCAAGTAGATTTTATATCAAATCAAGCGAAGAATAAAATTTGTCAACTCCTGAAGGTGTGGGTTGTTTCTCAAATTGAGTACTAATTAGCTAACCCATTTACACAGATTAGCCAAAATGCTAGCTGATTTACCTTCTCCCCTTTTCACCTTAAAAATGTTCGGAATTTAACTGGCAAAAGTTCATCTGATAAAACATTTGTCTGAGGCATGAATAGGTATAAAACTTTAGTTAAGGCTATTTATATTGACAGTAATTACTCATTATATATTTTTCTGTATTTGTAGGCTGATATAGGTCTTTCCATGGGCATACAAGGAACTGAAGTTGCAAAAGAAAGCTCGGACATCATTATCTTGGATGATAATTTTGCTTCAGTTGTAAAGGTTAGTGTCGGAGGATATTGTGTACAACGCCTGTCAAAATTCCCCTTGTGAATCATGTCTCAATTACTTCTTGCAGGTTGTTCGATGGGGACGCTCTGTGTATGCAAATATTCAAAAATTTATCCAGTTCCAGCTCACTGTTAATGTTGCAGCTCTAACAATAAATGTTGTTGCTGCAGTTTCTTCTGGTGATGTTCCTTTAAATACAGTGCAGGTGCAGTATTTCTCTTACTCACTGGACTTTTTTTATGTCTATGATATCATGCGGCACTGTGCAATTTGCCTGCTATTATGGGGAAATATTTTTCAATATGAAGTTTGAAGCCAACCTTTCGAATAGTCTTGCCACCATCCAACAGTTAGTCACTTCATTATCCTTAGATATTAAAGATGTAAACGTTTACAAATATGAAGCCACAAGTTTGGCATTGTCTAATCCAGAATTTTCTTGGAAGCTTGTCAATGAAATGAACAAGATTGAATGCATTTGGAGAAAATAGAGAATTTAAGCTGGAAGTTAAAAATCTTAAGTTTTGTGTATGTTTCATTTATTTGTGTTTACGGTGCAGCTTCTCTGGGTTAACCTCATAATGGATACACTTGGAGCTTTGGCGCTGGCTACTGAACCACCAACTGATCATCTTATGGATAGATCTCCTGTTGGTCGTAGGTATGAATTAGCAACCGTGTGCAATATGGAGGTTTTATTTCTTAATAATTTGTTATGTAACATTGCACTGGGCATTCAACAGTTTGATCACAGTTTGAGCTTGACTTTTGAAATATATTCAGTGCATTCCCTTGCGTAGTTTTTTCAACTGGACAAGTATATAGAACTGCTTCGCATTTTAGAAGTTAATGCATTGAGAATATGATCCGTTGTTTACACGTTCTCACATCATTCAGGGAACCACTGGTAACAAATATCATGTGGAGGAACTTGACTATCCAGGTATATTTTATAATCCAATGAAATCAGCTTTTGTTGCTTCTTTGTCCAAAACGAACTCTAGATAACATGCCTGTCCTACATTTTATGGTGCAGGCTGTATATCAAGTAGCAGTCCTCCTCATTCTCAACTTCCGTGGGTTAAAACTTCTCAACTTGAAGAACGACAACATAGAACATGCTAACATGGTGAAAAATACGGTGGTATTTAATGCATTCGTTCTCTGTCAAGTAAGTACACTCCAATTTCTGGTGATTAATTTTTCTGACGAGCCAGATTTACCTGAATAATTATTCCATTCACTTATCGATTTACAGATATTCAATGAGTTTAATGCTCGGAAGCCAGACGAACTTAATGTCTTCGCAGGTGTGACCAAAAACCACCTCTTCACTGGAATAGTTGGAACCACATTTATACTACAAGTGAGAACATGATATTCATTAAATTCAATAGTTTGGAATTCTAGATTCGCTCCCGATTTCTGGTTATTAACATGCTCTTTTTTTAACTAGGTAATCATCGTCAATTTCCTTGGGAAGTTTGCCTCAACTGTTAGGCTTGATTTCCCACAGTGGATGATTTGCTTTATTATAGGCATCATAAGGTTTGTCCATTTCTTTTGTTTATCTGTATTTACTACTACATACATACCATAAACAGTCAAAAAATTTAACTACATTGCCCAATTTGTATGTGGTTACGTCGTGAGTTTTACTAGAAATTTATTTCTCATCATCTTACTACCTTTGTCGATATCTTCTTTGCTTGCAGTTGGCCTCTTGCTGTTGCTGGTAAATTCGTTCCAGTTCCGAAAACACCTCTAGCGAAGGTCTTCATCAAGCCATATCAACGGTGCATTGCTACTCGTAATGCTAACACCTAATATCGTCATATTTTTTTCGATTCACAAAGAACCCTCATCCATATTTCTTTGAATTAATGGTGAGTATCATCACCAGCTGCAACATTGCAAAATTAAGTGTATATTGGCATGCTGGCCAAGCGAATCTATATTTATTGATGTTCTATTCAATGGCAATACATTCCATTCCATTTTGGGTATAGATGTTTGGTTCAATATATTATTCGTTCGCTGTCAATGGAGTTTTTTGATGTTGTTATGAATATGGTAATTGGACTGATTCAGAAACAGAAGTATCAAATTCACACTTCTTCAATGACTATATCAAACATGGATGTGACATTAGTTACATTTAAGTATACAATGTTTAACAAATCATTGAAGTACCTCTTTAACTATTACACCACAACAAGTTGCCGCTTGCAGCCTACCAAAAACCCTTTTAAGGCAAGACAAACGTGCGGGGGGGGGGGGGGGTATTAGAGAGAGAGAGAATTTTTTGAAGACAACTGAAATACATCTTGCAAAACAAACCTTTTCCCCAGCTTAGAAATGAGCACCTAACAATTTGACATGAGAAATATTGCCCATTTCTGGAACCTAGCAAAAACATGAGTATGCAAAGTGGTTCTTTTTCGTCACGTAAGATGATACGAATTCTTCAGGAGCTGCAGTTGAACTAGGAATGTCTTCAGGAACAAGAATCTGAGTCTTGCCGGAAGCTATTCTCTTTCCAGCAACATTTGCGTAGAAGAGCCCCGATATGGCCGGAACAAAAACATCACTCTCAGAACAAATGTAGTAGTCGATTACCTTCTCGAATTCTGTAGTATCTGAGTTCAGAAACTTGTCTTTGTTCTCCATAGGCATTATGGACTCCTACAACAGTTTAAAGAGAACGAAATGTTATGTAACATCAAATTATCGGAGCTATAAACCATCTGGGATATGTTGTGTATATATTAGATACAAATTTAGCATCAGCATATGTTTCTGGATGAAGAAGACTCAACATTGTTATAACTTCCCGACTAGGCCTAGATTCCATTTCAGAAGCAGAAGCAGTAAGTCAAATCCAGCCATATAACAGAATGTCAGCATTCAAATGAGAAATGTCTAGACCGTTGTTGTAGAGCTAAACTAAGTCATTATGAGCTCTTAACAAAAACACTACAATTTAAAGGAGAAACGATTAGACAGAAAATATACCTTTGTATAAGTTTTCGGGAAGAAGTCCTTCAGAGCATCAAGACTGCTATGCCATTTTGTTTGGGTCACATATACGGTGGTATCCTTTTCAAATCCCAGCTTCTTCAAAAAGAGAGCTATATCTTGTGGAGCATAGCAACTTTTGGATCCAGAGCCACCATTTTTATGACAACCCTTTTTCTCCAGTATATCAATCCTCAAGTCAATTGCCACAAACTGTCCGTTTGACTTCCTACTAAGGGTCTTGAGGCGATCAATCATTGAGTCAACGACTTCACGAACTTCTGTTTGAGGCTCCAATGTCCCAAACATGGCTAAACAAGCAACAGAGTCTGTGTTGGTCATCTCTTTACCTTTTTTCATGTTAACTGATGGGAAGTAAGTAACCAGCCTTATGTTCCCCTTGGTTCTGAAAACTGTTTCTATATTATCTGCTATAAATCCTTCAGTAACCCGATTAGGGACCTTTACTACCGCAAGATTGCGAGCTGATATTCTAGGCTGAGATTTCATAACTTTGACCATGCCATCAAGGCTCGACACGAATTTGTCAACATCATAGACTTCATCAAAGTTCCTGAAAGGTATGGATACAGTGTAAAATCAACAGTCACATTTCAGCTAGTAATACTTTCTATTATCTTCGAAGCATGCAAAGGGACTGTATTTATTTAGCCCATATTTCCAAGTTGCAACAGTTCCAATGAAACTATAAGTGCTTCATTACAGCGATAAAAGAACAAAAGCTAGCAGAAAGCAATCTTTAAGTCTTTAAGGGAGCAAGAGAAGAAATATAGAAGAAAGAAGAGACCATTAAATCTTCCTCTTTTTTTTTGCCTGTTCTCCTGGAGTACTATTATTTTGCTAGAAAAGCCTGCATGCCATTTGCAAGAGGTAGAAGCCTCATTATACCTTCTATCACCAGGTTCGCTTCCTCTAATGTCTGGGATTACAAGTGTTGCCCGTAGTTGTCTTGCAACCACTACAGCATCAGCAATCTGAAAAAATAACCAGGAAATAAGCAAGTAATAGATGTGAATAAATGAAGCATTTTGCTCAGTAAAGTTGCAGAATACCCAAAATTTGGGATGCTAATATTTTCAACTAAACCCTATAAATTAGAATTAGGAACAACTACAGCACATCAAACCAGTTTAAGTTATTTACAAGTTTGGTTTTATGTTATTCCTTTTCAAATGCTGGAGCCCCGACTCTTTACATGGATATCAAAGAAACTTAGGTGAAATTATAAACTTATGCATTTATCGAGTAGGTTGGAGAGTATAACAAAATCATGGAAATTTGAATCTGTAACTACATACATTAATCTGGATAGTTCTGTAACTTCTGTTACACACACATCATTCCATCCCATTACAGAAACGGAAGAAAAACTGCAAGAATGTCTTCAGTTTAGCAAGCTACCTGAGAAACATGGTATTCTGGGCCGTTAGTTAGTGAGAAGGTGACATACCCTTGTGATTCATCTGCCTCCTCTGTTAACAAAATACCAAGTAAGGTACCAGCAAAAAAATGCCAAAACTTCACCAAAAAAAAAAGCACTGTACTCACCCAAGACTGGCTTCTGCCAACATGGCTTCAATGTTACGCCATCCTCCTTCCATGGGCCATCAGCCCCTTTCGCAACACTAGCAAGGGTATGCTCCGAAGCCTTGTTCGTGTCATGAACAGTTGGCTGTGTAAAGAGGAAAATCAGTACATGAACAGGAAAGTTTCCTAGTCAACAATACAAGAATGCACACAGTCTTTTCTCTGAAGTCCAAAACACAAATTATCAAAGCAGAAGCATTTAACAAGAGCTACTGCAAACTCCCACGGCATGTTTCTATCAATTTCATTCTCAAACTTCATTGGACTGTTAGCATACATACAATTACCTTACACCACTATTAAGTGCCCCACCACACAACCAAAGCACAGTCTTGATGATCTCTCAGTCCCTAAATCAAGATGTAAAATCGACAAAACTTTCTGATGCAAGCTTCCAAACTTACATTATTTAGCGCCAAAACAGATCAGATCAAAATCGCATACATTACCAGATGCGACGCCACAAGCAAATCTAATCTACACCGAACAATTCACTAGCAAATGAAGATTGAAAAAAAAAGAACTTCCCGCACCAAATAGCGACAATAAATCTCAAACCATCCAACTCCAAGCATCAATCACAACACATCAAACGAATGCACATTCACAAAAAAAAAATTAAAAAAAAAAGATACAGATATATATACAAACACACTTAACTAACTCGCGCCATTGCCATGTCCACGTCAGCTTAAGCAATCAAAAACATAAGTAAATCCAACAGTAAATTCAGACAACATCAACAAAACAAGCAAACATACATGAGGATCATCGAAGTGGTCTCTCTTGATCATATCGCCAAGCATTACGAACATCGTCACCGTCAACACCCCTGCCAGCACCTGCCTCGGATCCACAGCCATTGCTTTCAGATCTCGGTTTCTCTCTCTATAACTTCGCACCAACAGATGTAGAGAGAGAGAGAGAGAGAGAGTAGTGAGAGAGTGGTGAGAAGTATAGTAGCAGTGTGTGTTTTTATGGTTTGGCGCTTGTGGGTGGTTTAACCATCTTTGTCTGCCTCTGTTTTAGGTTTAGATCAATGCAAATATACATTTTTTATTTGAATAATCACCACGCCTTGATTGATTAATCATTGTATAGATGTACAGTTGCTGTATCTATGGATTTATACGCGCAGTGACGCCTCCAGTGTGTGTATTTTTTTGGGGGCGAGCACCGACAGTTTTCCGAAACCGATTGGCCTCCTAAATCTCAGCACCACTCCTCTCTTAATTTA
Source organism: Perilla frutescens (assembly GCA_026008535.1). Classification (NCBI taxonomy): domain Eukaryota; kingdom Viridiplantae; phylum Streptophyta; class Magnoliopsida; order Lamiales; family Lamiaceae; genus Perilla; species Perilla frutescens. The sequence continues at coordinate 51,715,591 of BRKX01000002.1, forward strand.
GTTACTCTTTTTGTCGGATTCCTTTTCTTTTCTTCTTTAGCCTTCTTTGGTAGTGCTCACGCCAGACCACTTTCCATATTTACAGAGCGAGATCCGCTCCTATTGTCAAATTTGCCCTCCATTCTTTTATTTTATAGTCTATACTATACATTATATATACCATTGATTTTTGGATTAATTGCTAAAAAAACTCACCACATTTGAACTAATTTGTAATTTAAACACAACTTTTAAAATGTTGCAATAATAACACAATCTTTTAATTTATAGTAAATTTAACAATCTCAATTTTTTCCGATCATTGAAATTATGATGTTGTAATATTTTTTCCACGAGCACACTTATAGTATGAGACGAACAATAGCATTATACAAACTTTATATAGCATGCTAAACTTAAAAATGTTGATGGAATTCAAATTTATGAGTTTAATCATGTATTTATTCACTCTACGGCATAGATTATTTCAAACCTTCATCAAGATATGTATTTAACATTATAAATTTGATTAATTATTGCATTATTGAATGCTATGCGAGATGTAATTGCAAATATCGGAGATTGTTGAGTTCGATCAATAGTTTTTCTTTCTAATTATCTAGAGACATGTATAAATAGTTATTATGAGTAATTAAATATATAAAAAGAATGTTGGAAACATATTAACTCAGATATGCATAAAATATAAATTTTAAAAAAATATACAATACTTTAAAATGTATTTCTACTTAATTGTAACTAGTCATTCTTAGACTAGACCCTACCTTAATTATAGACCAAAATTTTATTTTATGCATTGGGGCACATGAGAAAATTATATGCTACTCTTAGGGCTCATTGAGTTGACAGGAAAGTAAAGTTTTTTGAAAATATGATTTCTGCGAGTGTGATTCTAAAGAAAAATGATTACTAATAGAATCTTTAATCTGTGTTTGGAACATAACAGGGATATTGTTAGGATTCTTGTTTTATTATTGGATTAAATTTAAATAATAGTAGAGAATTAAATGTCTAATATATATATATATATATATATATATATATCTCTTATTTCATATTACCAATAGTTTATAATTTTAAATTACGAACAATATAATATATAATTCTTCAATTTGTAACACTGTTATACATATTGAATGCAACACATTATTTCAATTTAAATAAAATGATATGACTAAAAAATAATCAAGAAAATTATTTCATAATTTTGGGTTAATATCTTTATGATCAAATAAGGCAAATATTTTGTAAAAATTATCTATATTGGCATTGGTATGGACGTATGATCGTCGTTTAATCTGCACTGTTGCTGTAAAAATGATATTATTGGAATTTTCATAGAAATGACAAAAAATTGATGGAAAGAATAATCAAATTTTGGTTGGAATTTCGTCAATAAAAAAAAGTATCACATTTTTTGAATTTTTTGAATTTATAAAATTTAATATTTTTTCCAATTTTTTTATATTTTACTCGTTTTTTTATTGAAATGTTTTTAATCCGAACTTAGTATTACTAAAAAAGATATTTAAGATGATAATAACTCTCTTTTTTTTCAATTTTAATTTTTTTTTTATTTTTGGGTTAAAAAATATGAATCCCAATTTAATAATAATTTATAAAAAAAATAAATAATAATAAATGAAGAAATCGATCAATTAAACCATTTAACATCAAATTCCTAGAAACAAGGAATAAAAATACCTACTTGGAATATGTATTCGCATTCCAGGAAAGTTGCACAATTTTCTTTATTTTGAGAATCTTATTCCTTTCCATATAATATAAAAAATGAATCAAACACAGTAATATTATAATAAGGAATTAGAATACTTTTCCCATTCAAATTTTGTGTCAATCAAATGGGACCTTAGAGTAATATTCTAAATGTCACAATAGACTTTTTTTAATGTCACAATAGGTCTATTATGAGAGTTAAATATTATCCTAAGGGGTAGCATATAATTTTCCGATCATGTACATCAAATATTAAATTAGGATAGACTTAAAATCCTTTTGTTCTGGGTAAACATTTAAGTCAAATTGTAAGTTGACTTGAGCAAAGTTAGTTTACTAGTATTAAGGAATAATATAAATAAATGCAATAAACGTAAATACAGGCGTAAATTAAGGGTTTTTACTTGGATTTCAGCATAAATTTGGGTGGCTTGTCAACTCGTCCACCTTTTAACGTTATTATCCCCTACCTAATCGTCAATTTTAGTAGCTACTCGTAATAATTAATTAATGAAGAATGTTGAAATTAATAACATTTATCATGCTTTAATTATAAAATTTAATATCTATAAGTCACATCAAAATTTGAAAGTTGAAACCTTCTTCAACTAAAAGATTCGATATCTGGACAAATTCAATAACCAACATATTTCCATAAAAAAAAAAAAAAAAAAAAAACCCAACATATTAGTATTTTCTCTTGGAGTGACGCAGTTTATGATCTCACTATTTTTTTATCGGGTAAGTTATTATTTCATTCCCAAAAATATAATCAATTTCTTATATATATATATATATATATACACATATATATATTAATAAATAGTAGTACATTAAGTAATTATATTGGGGGGAGACTCCTGCACTCCGTGAGACGGGTGAGACGAGGCCCACGCGCCCGCGTTTTTCCTTTTTTTTCTTTCTCTTTTTCTATTTCATTTTTTTGCTTTTTTCTGTTTTTCTTCTTCGTTTTTTCTGTTTTTCATTTTATTTTTTCTTAAAAAAACACATATAAATTCCTAAAAAATTCCCTCAAATAAATTATAAAAAACACAAAATAAACCCTAAAAACACCAAAAAAAAAAATAGAAAATAAACCCCTAAAAACACCCCCAAAAATATAAAATAAATCCCTAAAAACAGAAAAAAAAAAAAAAAAAACCCCCCTAAAAAACACGAATTGGTACTATTTAGTGTTCGAATTGATACTATGGGTGGTGATTTTTATTTTTTTTTGCGCGGGTCAGATGCGGGTCGGCCCGAGTCGGAGCGGGTCGTCTCATGGACCGACCCATGCACCTGATGCACAGGAGATTTGGCGATTATATTGAAGTTTTTATGTGCTAAATAAACAGTGAAGTACATTTTTTTGGATGAACTAGCACACCTTTTTTTTCTTTGAAACTATAAGTAAAATAAAAAATTAATTAACGTGTATCTTCGGTTTTAAATCGACCGAAAAAAAAAAATTAACAAATTATTACACCGAATCAATCTAACCAAATTAAATTAAATTCCGATATCAACCGGTTGTTTTTAGAGGAAAGATTCGGTTAAAAAGAAATAAAAAAATCGAAATTCTAGAAAATCAACCAACATAACCGAAATTTATTTTAGGTTGAGATTTTTAACCAACCCAAATTAATCAATTAAATTAAAAATTTCAGTATAAGGTGGTCCGTGAACAATACAATTTATGTGGTCTAAAATAAAACAAAGGATTGCAAGCTGTAACATAGGTTGACTGCAAGAAACATCAACGATCAATGCTGCTTCTGAAAAGCAGAATCATCGTACACAACAATTGGACTTCCCACTCTATGGATCCCATCTCTCCATTCAAGCTCAGCAACAACCGTTTTCGCTCCACCAATCTTCCCTTCGACACTAACAACGAAAGATTTCCTCTCATTCAATGCCTCGAACCTCAGAGTCCTCGGCTTCACAACGACGTCGATGCCTGAATCTTTGATGATCTTGGCCCTGTATACCGACTTTGCAAGGCCAACATTAGTGACCCTTCTCAAGAACTGCACCGAAAAAGATTTATTCGTCTCCACTTTGGCAGCCATGGAAGGATAGTTCAGATCATTATGTTTTGATCCAACTTTGTCTGTTTTAGGGCAGGTGCTGTTGTCTGCTGTTATTCTTCGTAGTATTGTTGTGTTGTATCCTAAACTACATAGCAGTTCGGTGTAGTCATCGATTGAAGTTTCATAGACGAGTCCGGGATTCTTGGCCTTAACCGGATCAATGTGGCCAGCTCCGGAGGCGAATCCAGCATCCACAGTCTCTCTGTTTTTCAAGCTCCATGCTGCACGTGGTAAACGAGAGCTTTTTCCTTAATATACCCCTATTCAGTGATCTTGGAAATCAATAATCTTTCATTTCAGGTTAGTAAATGAGGGTACATTATGTGAAAATGGGAATGTGTACATTTCAATAATTCTGGGACGGACCTGTAGTCATGAGAGCGGATTTGATGGCGGAAGGTGACCAATTTGGATGGAAAGATTTTACATAAGCAGCTGCTCCAGAAACATGTGGACAAGCCATTGAAGTTCCAGATAGAATGCTGTAGTTGACAGATCTCTTGTCCACGAATATGCTAGGTGTCGTGTTAGGTGGATATGCGGCCAAGATGGCTGCACCGGGGGCTGTTACATCAGGCTGAAGATTGCACAAGTCAAGATTGCATGTCTGAAACCCTGTTGTCTGTCCAAATCTAGCCTAAAATTGTCTGGATTCAAAATGTAGTGCTGCTGTTTGTTATGTTGTGTTGTACCTTTAGTATGTTTGGAATGATGGAGTTTGGTCCTCTTCCAGAAAAACCAGCAACTCTGGGAGCATGACGGTCGTGTATTGTTTTGGTTGGTGATATATACGCTTTAGGCGTTGTACCTGCATGTCTACAAGAGTTTCAACAGATTCATAATCAAGAATTTGAAATTTTCAGACATTTTATGAAAAAATTGTTTGATGCTTGTTTCTGACTTTGTGGAGTTGATGTAGTGCAGGACTGAGGCGAAGTTGTTGCGTGTTAGCCTCGATTCTGGAAATGGGACGACGGAGGGAGGGTAAATGGAGAGAGTTTTCTTGATTATCCCAGCAGCTCCAGCTTGGAATGCTTCTGTAGAGTCTGCTAATTCATTACATACCACAATCTTGTTTCTTACCAAAGTTCTGTTCAGACATCCTTCAGCACATTTCCTGTACAGCCGTGGAGTCGAGGTTAGTACTAACTAACGCCTTCTAGGTTGAGCTAAAAATAATTACAAAAATAAAAATCTAAGTTAACTTACTTGGAGTTCAGTCCAGTGCAGTTGCTGGAGACATCTTTCCCATAAACAAGAGGTAATTTCACTCTATTCCTCTTAAAAGTATCTATAGCAGCGCCCTGTTGTAAAACAGGCATAACATATTATAATTTATAACAGAACTACAACAATGTGGTTAACCCAAACATGTAAGAAAACATACTTTGATAACAAGTCCATTTCCCAGCACAACTTTGTCAATAAACACTCTATCAATAGTGCTTGCTCCAACTGTGAACACCCAAGGGACAACGCTGGCTATGCCTCCGTGTTTAGGCCCGTTGTTTCCAGCGGACTGCACGGTTAGTATCCCCTTCTGCATAGCATGAAAAGCAGCAATCCCAATGGAGTCAAATTTGACATCAACTGGATCACCTAAGGAGATTGAAATTGAGATGATGTCGACTCCATCTGCTATAGCATCATCAAATGCAGCCAATATATCAGTGTCCATGCATAGAGGTGAGCAAGCTTTGTACACAGCAATTCTTGCTGATGGCACCCCTCCCCTTGCTGTCCCTCGGCCTAATCCATAGAAGCTTGTGTTTTTCATTATTTGCCCTGCTGCTGTGGATGCTGTGTGAGTTCCATGTCCCAATTCATCTCTAGCTGAGTTGGATCCATATCCATAGAAACGCGCTCCCACCAACTTCCTGCAAGAAAACATCCACATTGGATTAGAATTGTGGGGAAATACACATTATATCTATCAACAAGAGAAATTAGGACAGGACAGGACTACTACTTGTTGCAAGAGAAATTTTTGCCACCTCTGCACACTCCTTTCCATTTCTTTGGAGGAGGGCTAAAGCCGCGATCGTTGAAGCTCTCTGATTCGGGCCAAACTCCAGAGTCGATGACACCAACAACAATGTCACTCTCAGCTGTGAGCTTTCTGTCTACATTTTCTGGGAATCCCATGAAGTCCCATGATCTTGTTGTCTGAGTTTGGAGGGTCTGAGAAGGAAAAATCGAAACTACTTCTTCAAAACCTGTGTTTTTTGCAAAAAACATTGTCAAGAAACGATCCATGTCTGTTGAAACAATAATAACAACAAACAAAAAACACCAAATTAAATGTTGAAATGCACATAAAAATTACGCTTACTAGCCAACTTTTCTTGTTCTTGGTTAGTGAGATTGGCTGCAAAGGCATTGAAACTCCTGTTGTAACTCCTCACCAAGGATTGACTGACAAAACTTCATACATAAAACACACACACACACACACACACTCACAATTGGTGCTAGAATCTTTTAATACATGTAATAACAGATTAAAAAAATAGAGTTGTACTTGTACCTGCCCTGCATAACTTTCTGAAGCATGTCCAAATGGTAGGATGAAACTGAGTATTCTTGATGCTGTTGAATGCCTCCCATGTAAACTACATAAACCTATGATAAACAGTAGAGATGATTATACTAAAAAAATTCAGACATGATCATAAGAGTTTGTGGCATACTACGAGAATATGTATGTATGTAATTCTGTAATAATTTATCCATGTTTGGAAACATGATGAGAATGGGACTTGCCTGCCTCTCTTCTTCTGCAGCATAGCTCGAGATGATGAAAAGAAATGTAGAAACAATTGGGAGAAGATACAAAACCTGAAGAGAACATAGTTTAGCCATATTTATCACAGCTATCAATTCAAGAAAATGGTGCAGATTCTTATAGCTGCTAATTATTAATTAATTCTCGGTGTTCTTGCAGTCCAGTCAACTTGATTCTTTTGGAAATCTGATTATAAATGTTGGCCAATTTATTTTCTTAATATATTTGAATAATACTAAATAAAAAAATGACAATTTTTCTGCTACATTTGTACAACCGAATGCACAACATGAATATCAATCATGATGGTTATTCGGTTTGAGAGAGAAGATAGCAATAATTTCGTTATCATAAATCATAATCCTCCCTTTTTTAAACGTGATTTGTTCCCATATGTAACTTATTAAGATGGGGCATGTTTTGATTTCTTTCACGGCGCATCCAATGCCGAATAAATTCATTTCTCTCCACAAAGTTTATAAGTTTAAGCAACATTTTTCACTTTTTTGCAGTTACTTTTCCGGGAATGTCAAATATATTTTTTTGGACAGCTCTTAGCAATCTAAATATTATCTAGAAAATCAAGATCATTTAACTCCTAAAATAATATACAGTACTGATTCTAGCCGGTGAGCACTATTTATGTAGACAACACACACATGTATGTACGTACAATGTGATGGTTTAGTTGGTGGAACAACAATCGTGTGACTCCAAATCCCACACAATTTTTTAGACATGCATCCACAAACAACAGTGCATGTATTTCTAAAGAAACAATAAATGCAATATAACATAATTTATTGTGATATAATATGGGATGAGGTATGAGGTATCATATATAGTAGAGAACATTATGAGAAAAGGTGTACATACAATATGAAATGTCCGGGAAAATAGTTATTGGCATGTACGAGTTTTACAACAAGATCTCATACAAAAGCTAAATCGACTCTATTTTATGCCTTTAGCTTTAAGGTTTAAGAGCACTACTTGTCTTTTCATCAATCTCCTAATTAATATTATAGAATTTAGCTTTGAAGTTTGAATTATAATGTATTAATTATATGACCACTTCTCGTCTAAATGTTAAAATGATCAGAGGAGCATTGTGGTCTTCGTCCTCCTCGTCATCATCATATTATTATTATTATTATTATTATTATTATTATTATTATTATTATTATTATTATTATTATTATTATTATTATTATTATTATTATTATTATTATTATTATTATTATTATTAATTCGTAGATGACTTAGTTGGTGAGGTAACTATTTCATGGTAAAACATAATACTTCGATGCCCTTAAATCGAGATACCATTAGATAAAAAAATTAAATGAGAACAGTGTGAAATTGTTAAAACATCATTATTTAAGCTCAATATAGTCTACTTATATCATTTTACCTGTATTTTTTATTTTATTTTTACTCACACATCCGACCTATGATATTGAGGAGATTCGAACATGTGGCATTTGATCCAAACAACCTCAAATATTATTTTACCTGTATTAATCTACATTTTTTAAACGAGACACTGGACTTCAGATAGCATTGAATTTACTAGAAGAGCTGAAAATGAAAACATGATATTGTTAGTCAATAGTGATATTTCCCTACTCACCCGGCGTTAATGCTCGGACTCGAGCTGGTATACCGTACTTCCGTACTAGTAATAAAATTTTTGAAATAAATATTTGTCCTAAAATAGAATTAGTGCTTAAAATGAAATCATATCTCGCTCAGCTCTAACACGCAGGCTCATATATTGTGCTCGTTAATTATATTTTTTTAAATAAACATATACCCTAAAATGAAATTAATGAACCCTCAAAATAGATGTTAATTAATTTAATTTTTTTATCCGACATCTCGCACTATAAACTCACCCGACACTACTCGTACACTGCTTTCGATAATTAGTTTTTTAAAATAAATATATACTCTAAAATATATAACCTAAAATAGAATTAGTGAACTCTAAAATTAATTATTTTAAATTTGGGATTTTTTGGGGTGACGAAAACCCAAATCTAAAATAATTGATTTTAGTATTAATAATTCTATTTTGTATATTGTGTGAGCATTCAATTTTAAGATTCAATAATTTTATTTATGGTATATATTTTTGGGAAATTAAAAAATAAAAAAAAAATAGGGCGGACTATCTCATCTCAAGAATGTCTGTTTATAATTTTATTGAAATTGAATATTTAATAAATTTTTATTTTATTTATATGTATACTCTATATAATTCCTCCATGTGTAAAGAAAAAATAAATTTGTAGTGGCAAGTCCATCTACCGCCAAAACATTGGCTACTAGGTTTAGATTTTCAATTGTGTCAAGCCCATCTACCGACTTAATCCATTTGTAATGAAAAAAAAAAACTCTAGGGGCCATCTACCGCCAAAACATCGACTACTAGGTTTCGCACGACATTCAGCTAAACTTAATCAAAAAATTTATAACAAGGTTTCAAAATTCAGTTCAACTTAATCAGAGGAATTTGACATACTTAATCAGATGGATTTGAGATACTGAATGTTATTGCAATCATATGAATTTAAGATAGTGAATGTTATTGGTAAAAGAGTAAACAAAGTTGGTTGGAAAGAAAAAATTATTGGTAAGGGAGTAAATAGAATTGGCGGATAGAAATGTATGACATTTCACACACACAAGCTAAAAGAGAATTTACTCAAGCAGAAAGAACGATCTTGGGAGTGTGTACTGATGAGCTCAATTTACCTAAGTTGAATAGAATTCAGAAACAAATGATACTCAACAACTGGTCTTTACATTGATATTTTCAAAGTTTCAAAGAACTCATGGAGGTATGTGTTTTTTATTTGATACTGTGTCACAAATTGCTATCTTTTCTTATTAAACACACTAAAACTCTTACCAATATCACAAGTAGAGGTAAGATTTGGTGCACATAACAAAGGACATCTCTACTTGATAACACGAGAAGTCGAGAACACACATAAACACTAACAAACACTAAAGCACTTTCTATTAATCTATACACACCTCAACACTAGCACACACTTGAGCATTCTTCTATTAATCTATCTACATAGTAAATGGTCTTATGCCATATTTATACTTGCACAATGTCGGCCATTTAATCAACCTAGCCAAAGCTAGAAAATTATAGTTACAGGCTTTCTAATAGGCTAGAGAATTCTAGATTAGTCTTCATCTAATTTAATAACAGCAATCTTGCTAATCTCAAGCTTTCTGCATTTCTTCAGAAACTTCTGAGAACTCAGGAATTAAATCCAGTCGCTGATGATTTATATTTCCATACTATTATAGTCCGAAACTTCCGAGAACTCATGGATTAATTAAAATCATTTGCTAATGATTTATATTTTTCAGTACTTCCCTCGTAGTCTCCAAGAGCTGGAAACTCATAATATTTTTTTCCAGGTGTTTCCAAAGGGTTCGCCACTGGTTGTTGGTGTTTTGAGAGCGATCCTGAAACTGAAAGAAGGCGAAAAAATGGTGAGAATCTCAGGAAAATGGTACAAAGGAGGAAACTGCACTGAGTCACTGACTGTGGTGGAACAACAATAACCTCTATAAGCCTCAGTGCAGAGAGTTTTAAGGGCCTCTTCCTGGTTGCTGGTTTATCATCATCCTTGGCTCTAGCCGTATTCTTGTCAAAATTCGTGTACGAGAATATTGACCTCTACTGCTACTAACAAGCATAAGATTCATGGATTAGGTAGAACATTTTATGAGAAAAAAGGATAGTTTAGCTTCGCTCTCATCGGAGGAGTCTCTCTTAGAGGAAGAGTTTCGGCAAGTAGTCCAGCAGTGCGCATTTCTTCTGATCAAGAAGGAATGTTTTCGCATGATGAAGGATTCTCAACACCCGAACCAGACTCTTATTCATCAAACCGTAGAAGGATAGTCTATATACGTGTGTGCGTGTGGCTTATAACTTCATCTAATATTCTAATGAAGAAATCTCCTAATTTTATGAATTTGTTTAGACCACCAAATCAGGTTCTCACGATTAATCTATACGCTGAAAACAGTGACGTAGCACATACACAGTTGCAACAAGACGATGCTCATCAGCTTACGTTCTCAACTAGTTAGAAACAAGAACATTTTTGGTAAAGCTCTATGAGAACTCCATAAAGAATACAATCTATTACTATGAACCGGTAATTGTGGCATGTTTTTGCAACAGTGTTTGTTAGAAAAACTCTAAAGCTTCCTCTCAAATGCTAACAAGACTATTTTACACCTCTGGTTTTAATGCAGTGTCTCGTCAGTTCTTTTTGCTGAAAGCAAAATAATCTTTTACCATCAAGATCTCACTGCATAGTTTCTTGGGTACTTGTTGCAAAGCTCTGCCCTCTTGCCATGCTTGCCCCACCATCACTCCTGGGCCGACGTGGCGAATATATATCACAACTTGATCATTAAACGGCCATGGATGTTTTGCTGAAAGGAAGAAGTTGAATGCCAATCAGAAATTACAATATATAAGAGATTAACCATGCAACCTATAAAATATAAATAGACATACGTGTTCAGAAATCTCAATTAGCAAGTCGCATGTCACAGAAGTACAAACCTGGTTTAGGATATTCTTGTGGATATTCTGGAAGGTCCAGCATTCCATCTCCAAATTCATACGTGAAATCACAAGGCTGCTCTGTTGACATTACTTCATTGATTTGTCTGACACTGAAGTACAAAGGGAAAAAGGAGTTGACAATTCCTGATAGCGGGTTTCTGCCTGTGTCACAGTACAAAACCATCAGCAATAGACGAAATTATTAATAAGACATCACTACAGGAAATATTTCCTGGTATCACCAAAAAAATTTAATTCTAGCTCTAGAAACTTGCAGAATAACAATATAATTCATGAAAATTCATGCAATTGGGTTAAATCCAGAGATATCATCCAGATAAATGAAGCTACATATGCAACTAGTCTAGTTGTTACTTGTTAGTAAATCAACATACCAATAAGCCGTCCATAGGCTTTCCCATCCGTGCAGCAAAATATTGCCTAGAAAGAAAAACCATATAGAACTTATGATTAAGCAGAAGCTTGATCAGAACAGTAAGAAGAAAAAGAAATGAGACTCAAATGAAAAATAAGCTCCAACATATAGCTTGAAAACTGCCCAAAAACAGGCACCTGACCTTCTGGGACAAATCCATCCAAGCAACTGGAAGGGGTGCTGTACAGTGAGTACAATTTTGAAATGTCATATTACATTATTACCATGTCAAACATTGCATTATAATAGACATACGTTGCTAGAAATTCACCTCCACTTGTTCGGCATTTCCACAACTCAAGAGAGCCTGCACAATTTCCATCATATAGCAAGCTAGAAGCACTTTTCTTTGCTAACTTGTCATCATCATATCTTCTTCCAGCCACCTCCCAAGCTCTTGATATAAGTCTACAAGAAGTTCAGAGCAACAGAAAAGAGTCATGCATCTTAATCAACATACTTAGTGAACTCTATCGTAAAACCCCCGAATCATAGAAGTTCATATAGGATGGAAGGATGTAGTATGCATGCAAATGAAGAAAAATTTCCAAAATTAAACACAGAAATAATAGAAAAGAAATTTTGGACATCAAATTTTCATGGACAAGGATGTAGTATGCATGCAAATGAAGCTCATATAGGATGGAAGGATGTAGTATCATGGTAGTTCTCCTAATAAGAGTATAAGACCAAGGTTTTCAGTTCCTAAACTCAAACCTGGGATCTAAAAGATAGATCAGGTGATGGCGCCTTTCCTCCGGAATGTCTTCGATTTTTTTCCTGATATAAATAAACACAAGAACGTTGAAATATACTCCAACTAGCGAATTATGCTCAACCACAATCAATTATCAAATCACCTAAAATGTTGAAAAAAATATCAGGTACATAATTTCAATTTTGTTTCACTCTTGAAAAGCAATTCAGAAACCATCTAACTCGTATTATAGTTCTAAACAAAACAAACAAACTTTTCTGTAGTTATCATACGGCCAGACTGTGATCATTTATCCAAATCATCAATCATCATTCCACTGATCACAATATTTAATTGTCCCCTTTATCCGAAACAAAGAAAAAATGGCATAACTAGCTCTTTCAACAGCACCAACCAAAGATAAGAAGCAGGATTATATGAAGAGGGGTCGAAAGGAATCAGATCCTTCGGTGGATCAAGAAACGACACCACGTCCAGCTCGTCTAAGTAATAATCCCCTTCAGTTTCATAGGTTCCGGACGGCTCCACATTCAATTCCGACTTCGCTTTAGCATTTACTCGAGCACTTAATCTGCATGTTTTTGGGACCTCCACCCTCTCGTGTAACGGCTTCCAGTTGAGCTCACGGTCATAAGACTGCCGCGAAAACACAAAAGGATGTGATGGAGACGACAGGCGCGGACCGAACACTCCCCCATGGTAGGTGGAGACGGTTGCCATTTTCGTCACTCAAAGAAATATGCCGCGCAAAATAATTTTGAGAGGGTTTCACACTCTCACTAATGCTTGAGACCAGTTTTTTTTGGGGATCAATCACTCGATACCCATTTTGAATAGTGTAAAATCAATAATACCCACTTAAATAATTTATCTTCACTATATACCCACTTTTACTCTATCACCCTTAAAAGTTTGATTTGATATGATGATCTAATCAACTTTTTCAAAAAAAACATGTAATGCACTTACACAAATGTGATGATCTAATCAACTTTTTCAAAAAACATGTAATTCACTTACACAAATGCACTTTCTTCTTCATTTTTTGTATCATAGTGTATCAATACCGGTCAACAGGGACAAGTACCCATTGATAGTGACCAGTTCCGACCGATAGAGACCAGTCCCGACCAACTGGGACCAGTCCCGATCGACAGTGACCAGTCCTGACCGATAGGGATCAGTACTAGTCATTCTCGGACTGTGTGTTAAAATTGAAGCATGCTTCAATTTTTCCAACAACCATAGGGACCAGCCCCGACTGACAGGGACCAATCCCGACCGATAGGGACCGGTACTAGTCATTCTCGGCTTTAATTTTTCCAATAACCATAGGGACCAGTCCCGACCGATAGAGATCAGTACTAGTCATTCTCAGCTTCAATTTTTCCAACAACCATAGGGACCAGTCCCAACCGACAGGGACCAGTCCCGACCGATAGGGATCAGTACTAGTCATTCTCGGACTATGTGTTAAAATTGAAGCATGCTTCAATTTTCCAACAACCATAGTACATGCTTTTATTTATGAATGCACACCAGCAGCCAACAACAATCAAAACCACGCAAAAAATAGAAAGCTTTAGATTTCAATTCATATTGTGTATGAAAGTGAGTTTCAAACATAGACTAGAAAAAAAATGATCTCACCGATCAAACCTAGTCTACCCAAATACTATATGCTTCGAATATGAAGTCTTTTAACTCTCAGCCCTTTTGTGTATTCATAAAAATTCGTATCACCTAAACTGTCTGAATCCCAGACTATTTATAAGAAAAAGATATAGCCTAAACAAGGTAATCAGAAGTCCTACTTTGTGTGGTGTGATCATGTTGAATCGAGCTATTAGTTGTCTTTTTTTTCTAAGTCTCAAATTACACTAAATGACATTATAAATAACACAACAACATAATTTAAATGTAAATAATAAATCGAAATATAACTAAACTATAAATTAAAGCAATTAAAGATTAAAATTTTACAAAAATAAATACTTAACGTCCGCAGATCAGGACTGGTACCTATCGCTGATCGGGACCGATCCCTATCATTGATCGGTATCGGTACCTATCGACAAGTACCGGTACCAGTCTTCGGGAGCGGTTTTATATCGAATTCGTCATAAAATTTCAATAAATTACCCTAACTTGAAGTGTTTAAATATGCTAAATATAATCATGCTAAATCTTATTTCCATATAATCATGCTAAATAAATCATTAAAAAAAATCTAATTTACAAAACAATATTTTAATCTACGTCACAACTATTCTTACTTACTACCACTTCTCAAATAATCTTATGAAAAATATTCATATCTAAAACAATCTTATCTAAAAATATTCACGATTTTAAACTTAAAATTTTCTAATGTTAAATAATTAATCATAATAATTTTAAAGGCAATTTAATTCTTATTTAAAAGCACTTAAATTCTATTTTTAAACCATACTTTTATTAAATTCGTAACTTCAAATACACTTAAATTCTTAATTTCAAATAACCTAAATTTGTGTTTTTAAAGGCACGAATGAATTCTCAAATTCTTATTTTATAGGCAAGACTATTATGCATGTTATATTATACACGTCACAGTCATGGTACATTTTTTTTTTCCTAATTATGTTATAAATTCTTAAAATGTTTAAATTAACAGTAACATGTTGAATTATATCAAATAACCCTAAAACACTTTAATAATCGAATATTTCAAATAACACTTAAATAAAGTCAATTTATGAACACTCAAATAATTTCAATTAACAACATAATTTAAGTGTAAATAACAAATCGAAATATAACTACACTATAAATTAAAGCAATTAAAGATCTAAATTTTACAAAAAAAAATACTTAACGTCTGCAGATCGGGACAAGTACCTATCGCCGATCGGAACCGGTCCCTATCATTGATCGGTACCGGTACCTATCGACAGGTACCGGTACCAGTCTTCGGGAGCAGTTTTATATCGAATTTGTTATAAAATTTGAATAAATTACCCTAACTAAAAATGTTTAAACTAGCCTTTTTCATTCACAGGTGGTAGTCTTGGAAATTGGTGAGTGTTTTTCGAAATATTTTCTCTTCTCTTTTCAATTTGTCTTATTCAATTTGTCTTATTATGTTTCTTTGAATCATTGATTTACTTTTTGAATTAATGCACAACTATCCAAATGATTGATCTATATGTGTAAAGATTGTGTAAGCTTTTTGAAAAAGGTGGGAAATTAAGGGTAAAAAAGATAAAGTGGGTATATAGTAAATGGTTATTATGTTTGTGGGTATTTTTGAAGAAAGCTCTATATTTATGGGTATAAATAGGTATTTCCACTTTTTTTCCCCCAAAACTATAAACCTTAAAAATAACACTAGTAAATTATTGGATAGTTCCATACTTGACTCATGTTAGTTGGTTGTTTTAGCTCAATTCAATAAGCATGTTAAATAAGTTTGACATGATTTTGTGTTTGGTAAGATTTAAAATTCAGCTCGAACTCGAACTCTATAAGTAAAATATAAGTAGAATGTATCAAAATATCAAACTACTCGAACTCGACTCGTGTTCGGTTCGATTAAAAATCATTTGAGCTCGACTCGATAGATAATAATTAAATAAGCTCAAACATAAATTTTAAAGCTCAATTTCATTTGAAATAAATTTGAACAATTTGTATGTTCGAGCTCGACTCGATTCAGCCACATTTAGTCCATGTAATTCCACAACTATTCACCATGAGCTACTCTCTATTCCAAATATGGTATTCCAACCCGTATTCCACGATCAAATTTATTAATTTTTCTTCCATTTTTTCGTCATTTCTAATTTATTGTGTTATAGTTTAATTTTATGATTGTTTTTAGGGTTCACCCCACCCAATTAGGGTTTATAATTATTATTTAATATTTAATTTTCAAATAAATGATTATCATAGTTGATTATTTAAAAAATATGATTATAATTTTTAAAAATTCAATATTTTGTTGATAAATATGACTAGGTTGATTATGTTATAATTAATTTTTCTAATATCTATTATTGAACTTGTAAATTCGATCATGGAATACTAGTTTGAACACCAAATTTAGAATAAAGGATTTCATCCCCTCCCTCTTACCTTTTTTTTTTCTTTGGGTTAATTGCCTTAAAAATCGTGAACTTTGAGCTTAGTTGCAAATTTTATGTGAACTTTAAAAGTAAGCAATTAAAACACCAACTTTGAATTTGTGTGTTATTCAATATCTATCTAAATTTTTATAAAATAAATTGACCTTCAATCAAACATACAATCGTGCCCACTTTGACGTTATTTTTAAACATTCATGGTCAAGTCATGATGGACTCAAAGAGACAAGCAAATTGTATGATGGAATAAAGATTAATTTATTTTATAAAAAAATGGAGATATTAAATAACACACAAATTCAAAGTTGGTATTTTAATTACCTATTTTTAAAATTAATTTTAAATTTACAAGTCAGCTCAAAATTCATAATTTTTAAAACCATTTTCTTACTTTTTAGTTGTCCCATCTCTTTCCATTTCCCTCTCCTTTTACTTTTATTTTTAGTTTTTTTTTTTACTTTTTAATTTCTTTACGCAGTGCACTCGTCCGACGCTAACACATGGGCTCGTGCACTGCGCTTGATAAATAATTTTTAAAAAATAAATATATACTTAAAATGGAATTAGTTCTAAAATTAAATTAAATTAATTTAATTTTTTTATCCGGCGTCTCGCACACTACACTCGTCCGACGCTAACGTGTGGTCTTGTACCACTACGCTCGATAATTTATTTTTTTAAGTAAATGTATACCCTAAAATAAAATTAGTGGACTCTAAAAATTGAATTGAATTGATTTTTTTATCTAGCGACTCGTGCAATGTATTAGCCCGACTTTATTGCATGAGCTCGTGCACTACGCTCGATAATTAATTTGGATGAAATAGATGATTTTATAAGGAAAGAAAAATGAAAAAAAAAAATACAAAAGCCGAAAGACCTGTAAGGGGGAAAAAGGATGGGGCTAGCCGGGTAGCACTGGGCGGGCCTGGGCTTCGTAGGGAGTGGGCTTGGATGGTTTTTGGATAATTTTGGGTGGATTGTGATTCGATTTGATCCGTACAACCGATTGTAATTCGAGAAAATTCGACGCTGTTGTAAGGGTAGCGTGTCTGGATTTATGTTTTTATTTTTTAGCAATTTTTTTAAAATGTTTTTTCATTTTTTGGGGATATATCTTAGTTCTTAAGTAGATGTTAATTAAGTTCGTCCCCTTCTTTTATTTCGCCTCCTATTATGTAAACGATAATGTTGTGAATTTTTTTCACACGATATAGTAAAAAACACACACCTATATCACTTTCATAATAGGAGGTGGAAAAAAAATCATGACGAACAAAATTAATATCTACTAACGTCGTGATTTATATCCCAATATTATTTTTTGCAAAAACATTTTAAAAAATAAAAAATCAAAACTGTCATTGATAACTAAAGGCCCAGTAGTGGTCGAATTCTTCCGGGTCAGCCCAACCATATATAAGTTCTTTGATTTTTGTTATTTTTCTTCTCCTTTACAGCCGCTGCTAGGTTTCGATTTAGAACTTTCTCCAGAGAACCGCAGATTATACTCCCGCGGCTTTGAAATTCATAAGTTTCTGCACAGAACCCCTAATCATAATCTACCATGGTATGTTTTCTGAATTAGCATTCTTCACCAACGCAGCAAAATTTGCTTAATTTATTTTGTAATACGTTTTATTTTTATTTATAAATTATTCAATTTGACAGCCTCAAGGAGATTACATTGAGCTGCACAGGAAGAGGAATGGCTACCGCCATGACCACTTTGAGCGCAAGCGCAAGAAGGAGGCGCGTGAAGTTCACAAGCGCTCTAAAATGGCCCAAAACGTTAGCCTTTTTTCCTTCAATTTATATGTTGATTTTCAATTGCTTTTTTGAGAACTATGAGATTTATGGTCTTTTTTGTGATTGAACAGACATTGGGTATTAAGGGTAAGATGCTTGCAAAGAAGCGGTATGCTGAGAAGGCTCTAATGAAGAAAACGTAAGCATTTTTGCTGTTTTAATTGAGTGATTGCTTTTATTTCTTAGTGACATAATGAAGTGAAGGATTCAGTTCCAGGATGTTGATGACTTAGGTTTTTTCTTTTTCTCTTGCAAAGGAAATCTGGTACACTCGGATTATGTGTATCTTTAGTTAAATGTGAATTTGGTATAATCTCATTCGATTAATGCCATTATCTGGTGCCCACTTTCCAATTTCAACTTGTGTTGTGGGATTTATGTACTTACTTTCGTTTTATATTGACAGGTTGATCATGCATGATGAATCATCGACCAGACGCAAGGTTGATGATAATGTTCGAGAAGGAGCTCTTCCTGCATATCTTCTTGATCGTGATGAGACAACAAGGGCAAAGGTAGTGTTGTTTTCCTTGGTTTTCTTTCATGAAAAAATCATGGCATGCGGTCTGAATAGCACCCATTTTGAAATAGTGCTGAAAATATCTCATTGTCTTTCGCAGGTGCTTAGCAATACCGTAAAGCAGAAACAGAAAGAAAAGGCCGGAAAATGGGATGTTCCCCTACCAAAGGTATTCCATGCAGCTAACTTTTGTATTTGCAATTTGCTTCAACACAGCATAATACAACTGTGAACTAGTAGTATTTCAGCAGATATTTCTGGTAGATTAAACCTTCGAAAACATCTAATGCATTACATATTGACCTTAGGATATCAACCTAACTCGTCCCTTTGCCAAGCTTTCAGTTAGCAAATGTACATATTGCCTGTAAAAAAGTCTTTCTTTAGTAGGCTCTCCTCTGGAAGAATATGTGAATGTGTTTTTGTCTACCTAAATATGCATAGAATTTATTATACCCACATATGCACAATATTGCTTTTCTATTTTTTCGGCGCAAGTAAGAATGACCTAAGGGTAAGCAAACACACCACTGTACCCCCACCGACTGACCGAACCTGGTGGAGAGAGGGGTTCTGATTGGTGGTCGGTGGAGGGGGCAAACCCGAACATGCTTTGGTCAGTGGTCGGTGGCATGGCCGGAAACTGTTGGCTGGGATCCTCTCACTATCAGCCTCGTCTCTGATCCTTCTCGTCTCCGGCGCCCCCTCTCCGCCTATCTCTCTCCGTCTCTCATTCTCTCTCGGCTCCAGCTCTCCGCAGAAACCCGATTGCATCTGAGCCACCACCGCACCACTCCACGAGTCACCTGACCTCGACATCCGGCCGGTGAAAACGAGCAAGACAGCAGCGATATACCAGAAAAAAAAAAGAAGCAATTGGCCAACTAACTGATCTCCGTCAGTGCAGTGGTCGGCCGGTGTGGATATCGGTGGGCCAAAAATCAGTCAGCCGGTCATCGAACAGACCGATTGCTCTCCCCTAGAATGACCAGATGTCCTTAACATGCCTAAGCCTAACCATAGTTTCATTCTTTAATTTTAATACTGAACGTGGGTCCTCACTCCTAGCTGGTGGATGCTGCACTCTGTAGAACTAATTTTGAGAAAGGTCATGGTAATTAAATTTAAATCAAGCAGTAATCATCGTATCTGTTTAATTTATAGGTCAGACCTGTTGCTGAAGATGAGATGTTTAGGGTAATCAGATCTGGTAAAAGGAAAAGTAAGTACCCTTTTTGACATGGTGTTTTCTTTGTCATGCAGTACTGATTTCAAAGTCCTAATGATTATTGTGCTTTTGGCAATCTCTACTTGGTTTCTATTTTACAGCTAAGCAGTGGAAGAGGATGATCACAAAGGCCACATTCGTAGGACAAAGTTTTACAAGGAAACCTCCCAAATATGAGCGTTTCATTCGCCCAAGTGGTTTACGTTTTACAAAAGCTCATGTGACACACCCTGAACTTAAATGTACTTTCAACTTAGAGATCATTGGTGTAAAGAAGAATCCAAATGGCCCCATGTATACATCTCTTGGTGTTATAACCAGGGGAACCATAATTGAGGTAATAATTCCTTGCAACAACTCATATAACCCCTGCTTGTAACTTTCTGTTTCCCTAATATGATTTTGCATAATCATCATCTGAAAGTGCTTTTTTCATCTGTTGTCTAGGTCAATGTTAGTGATCTTGGACTCGTCACCCCTGCTGGAAAAGTTGTGTGGGGTACGTGCTTTTTTTGTTTGAATTTAGTTTGAAGCTGGTATTTGTTTCTTATTCTGTGATGTGCTGTGAATGCAGGGAAATACGCTCAAGTTACTAATAATCCTGAAAATGATGGTTGCATCAATGGTGTTTTGCTCGTCTAATGGCTCTGTCTGTACGAAACTACGGACCTTGTTTGCAGTAGGAGCTTCTGGACGACTCTAACCATATGTTACAAGCTCTGTTTAAGTTCTAATGATATTATAATGCACAAATAGTCTCTCTCGCGAACAGATATGTAAGAGTTCTGTAGCCGAAGTTGTGGTCTGATTTCCAATTTTGTTAATCCGAAGAACTGAACTGTGTCATTTTCCTGAGAATTTTATCATTTTCTTCATTCTGTGGACTTATTTATTCAATGCATTTACTGATTTATCATTATCTATTGCGTTGAAAATAGATTACACATCGGGGTTGTATGTATGTGAATAAATCTTGCTGCAAGTGGAGTTTTGTAAAATAGATCAATTAATCAAATTTTGCCAATGCATATGCAACCAAAATAAATAATGAAATAAATATTATGAAATAATAAGAAAAATCATTCAGCATGACGCCCTTGGGTTTCTTTGTTTGGTATCATGTGCTATTGCAGTTTAGTCATTATGAAATTGTTATTGCACAGAGAATTTTTTGGGTCTCGTATATGGTTTGTGAACTTGCATATGAATAAAATGTACTCATAATGAAATTATTATACAATAGCTAGATTTAATCTCTCTCTCTCTCTTCCTACATATATTATTGCAAAATTGCGGAGATAAAGTCGTCATAAAAAGTCAAAACAAAACTTCATTTACAAAATTACTTCGGCCGAAAAAAGTTCAAAATCTTCTTGGTGGTGAGATGGTTCTCTCTAAATTACATTTAATTTTCCATTTTTTTGTATTAAACATACTCTTTTCTTTTTCTTTTTTCTAAACATGCTCTTTTAAAAAAAAAACATTTCGGTGGTTTTAAATAGATTTTTCATTTTCTTATCCACTTATTCCGTAAAAAATGTTTAATTTTTAGATACTTAGTATACCCAATAAAAGAAAATTATATTCATATTTCTAATGCTACTATATGTGTGTGTGTGTGTGTGTGTTTGTAACTTTAATATTTACACCAAGAAGTAGCTTATAATATATATATATATGTGTGTGTGTGTGTGTGTGTGTGTGTGTAACTTTAATATTTACACCAAGAAGTATCTTGTTTAATAGAAAAGCTATTATGTATTTACAAATTGAAAAGTGCACCGAAAATTATCAATTATTATATAATTATTTAAAAATTAGAAAAACAAATCTTAATGAAAAAGCTCACCCATATGATGCGTGACAATAAATAACATTCTAAAAAAATGAATATACAAAATAAGAACTAAGAAATATTTTTATATACTATGTATGATTAAAATAATTTATTTACAAAACTACACAATCAATAAATAAAAAGGAAGAAAACATATTTTTCTATGAAAAAATATAAACCCGATAAAGGAATGCATAAATAAATATTCATATTTAAAAATATAAGTATATATATATATATATATGTGTGTGTGTGGATAATTACACTTTTAGTCATACTAGAATATGGTCAAAACACTTTCGATCTCATATCTTTCGTTTTTAGTCTCATAGTTTATTAGCTCGACACTTTTGATCCCAAGTGTTTTTTTTTCGATACTTTTGGTCCCAAGTGTTTTTTTTCAATATTTTTAATCCCAAATGTAGTATATGTATGTGTGTGTGTGTGTGTGTGTATTCAAATGACATTTTGGCTTCATTTTTTCAGCAAATCATTAAGAAAAAAGAGGAAAATATCTAGCAAAAAATCTAACATAATATCTCGAAAATTTTCAGCAAAATATCAAGTAAAATGCCCAATAAATATCCAACAAAATGCGAATTAATTTCATTTGTGGTCCCACCGAATACACTCGAATCCGCAAATGGTCCCAAAATTTTCTAAAATGGTCTTTACAAGAATTTTGACATTAAATGTAGTCCAGTTCAATTAAAATTCTCAAATTTAGTCCAATTTTTTTAACAGGGCCATCAAATGTAGACAGTGGCCTCCGCGTGAGTTGCACGTGAGAGTAAATTTTATTTTTGGTCCCACTAGACACACCCGAATCCGCAAATGGTTCCAAAATCGATGAAATAATTAGTTAATAAGAAAATAATTAATTATTAATGGCATAATTAATGTTTTGTTGATCAACCTAGAAATGTCACAAAAATAAATAATCGATGTTTTGTTTTGTTTTATAGTATTAGGCCTATTATTTATTTTCATGTATAGATGATTACAAAACTAAAAAGACAATTTTTACTAGATATTTTTTTCTTGATTTTATTTTGTTAATAAATAGATAAAATAAATAATAATTAATAAATATTAAGTATTAATTACAAACAATAACTATTGGTGCTGTTAGTCAAAATAGTTTATAATTATTATTAATTAGATTACAATAAAATAAAAAAATTTAATTGTTAATGGCAAAATGCCTAACAAAATCATTTCAACTTTTTGCCAATATACGGTTTTTGTTCAGTAAAATTGTTGATAAAATATACGGAAAAAAAACGTTGAAAAAAAATATAAGAAAATATATATTGTTAGTTTTAGGACTAAAATATAGAAAAAAAAATACTTGGGATCAAAAGTGTCGAAAAAAAAACACTTGAGATTAAAAGTGTCGAGCTAATAAACTATGAGATCAAAGCCGAAAGATATGGGACCAAAAGTATTTTGACCCTATTCTAGTGGGACTAAAAGGGAAATCATCCCTATATATACATATATATATCCTGTTTAGGGATATATAATTATGACTTCTAATATATGATAAAGTATATGTTCGTACCATGCCTATTCAAAAATAAACTCTTTATATTTACCTATGGAGTCAGGGTACAAATAAAACCCTCTAAATATTTTAAGGTACAAATACACCATTTATGTTGGCATATATTGATATATATGTTCTTTCAAACTCTAATTCAATTTTCGGTTAAGTTAACCATTTAATTTAAGGGTTTATTTAACTTTTTTTATATATTTTATTGTTATCATTACAACAATATTTATTTTCTTAAATGTCTATGAACAGTTATTAACATATTTTTTTTTCATTTATATATTTTCTTACGAAAATACAGCTGGCTTAATATTTTTACAAAAACCATATATATTAAATATTAGAAATAGGACCATTTTGCAATAGATATGTAAAAATCCACCAAAATGGGAATGCGACCAATTTCAATGGTGTCTAGTGAGTGACGCTGAAGGGTTTATGTATAGTATGCGAAAAGTATTGCTCAAAATAAAAGAAATAAGTAAAACTTGGTAAAAAAAAAAAGAAGTTAAATAAACCTTTAATTTAACGATTAACTTAACATGGATTAGAGTTATAGAGGGCATGTATATCAGCATATCAATATATACCAACATAAATGGTGTATTTGTATTTTGTATCTTAAAATACTTGGAGAGCTTATTTGTACTCTGAGGTAAACATAAAGAGTTTATTTGGCTCTTTTCCCTAAATAAATTTAATTACACTACAAATTTAATTGATGTTTTTTGGTCCAATTACATGTCAGACCAACTTCTTTTGTCCCATTTGGGATGTCATAGTGATGTAGTGGTGTTATCTTGATTGAGATCAAATATTTTAAATTCGAATCTCACCAGTCCACCACCACCACTACTAGGTGAGAACCTATCACACCTTGTTTTTCAAGTGTAGTTTACTTATTCTGTGTGGTTTGCATGCTATTACATAGAGACAAGGTTTATCCAGTTGACATTTTAGTAGCGATTGCGGGTTACCATCGTCATAAAAAAATAGAAATAAAATTATATTTGGCCTAATTGTTGAATTTTCAAGTAAAATTATGTATTTTGTTCAATTAACATCATGTTTTTATTAAAATTATAACTATTTATTTTTATTATTATTATTATTATTATTATTATTATTATTATTATTATTATTATTATTATTAATATATCAACTATTGTTATTTTTTAAACTTAAATTGCATTAATTTACGAACATTGTAAGTGGGAAATACTAATATGTAATTAAAATTAGAACTTGGTGACAAATTATGTAAGTACCACCTAGCAAAGGACGACTATTTTCAAGAATGTGGGTGGAAATAAGGTTGTAATATTATTACTTTATGAGTGAAAATATAAGGTTGCAATTATAAATCTAAAGAGGAACACTTGCATGCACCACATTTTATATACATCTATACACAATGGGCGCGTGGCATTTTTTTTATTATTTTTATGTTTTTCTATTTTTTTTTCTCAAAAATTATATACCATAAAATAAAATTATTAAATCTTAAAATTAAAATGAATTAATTTAATTTGTTTGAAATAAATATAAATTTATACTCTAAAATAGAATTATGAACCCTATAATAAAAGTGATTTTTTTTAATATGGCGACTCGCGCAATGCATTCACCCGACGCTAATGCGTGAGTTCCTATATCGCGCTCGACCATTAATTTAATTTTTTAAAATAAATATAAATGGTAATTGAAAATAAAAAATTTAATTTTGAAATAAATGTATATCCTAAAATGAAATTAATGAACCCTAAAATAAAAGTAAATTAATTTAATTTTTTTTTAAATCTGACAACTCGTGCAATACACTCGCTCGACGCTAACGTGTGGACTCGTGCATTGTGTTCGACAATTAGTTTTTTCAACTTAACTATAACCCCTAATTGAGGTTAATAAACCTTAAAAAATAAAAAACCCTAAAAAAAATAAAATTAACCCCTAAAAAAATCTAAAAATACTAAAAAAATCCCTAAAAAAATTATGAACCCTAAAAAATCTAAACTTTAGATATTAATTGAAATGAAAAAAATCACAATTTGAACTAAATTAACTAGCATAAAATAACCAACAGATCCATTACTTTTTAAAAATACATGTGATACGTTTTAATTACGAGGGATACATTTTAATTGTTATAATTTTTTTTTTCCGAGTTGATCGGTGTCAGATTGAGATCAAAGCAACGTACGTACACTTTGTGCGCGTGCATCGCAAGTGTTTGTGAAATCTAAATTTTTGGGAAAACTAGCGATATAACCTCATACAAGTTAAATGGCGGCCCATTAGCGGGAGCCCAAACAAGTGGAGAGGCGTATATCAAAGGATCCCTGATCAATCACACGTTTTAACACACACTGTGAGGAGAGAAGGAGAGCTAGTGAGAGAAAGTAAAACTTGAAAAGGAGGAAGAAATGTCGGCCAACGCTGCGGTTCCGTTTTGGAGAGCTGCCGGAATGACTTACATAACCTACTCGAATCTCTGCGCCAGTCTGGTGAGGCAGTGTTTGAAGGAGCCTTACAGATCCGAATCTTTGACCCGTGAGAAGGTCCATTTCAACGTTTCCAAATGGGTCGACGGCAAGCCCGAGAAACCAAGTAATTGATTTTGTTTTCTTTAACCTTTTTATATTTAAATTTTGGATTTTTGGGACCTGTTTCATTTTGTTGATGAATTGGATCTTTCGTTGTGTTTTTCGTGTTGATTATTTCGTTTCAGCTGTTGCGAGGCTTTGTTAGGGTTGCGTTATTGGTTTTGATTGATTCATGCTCTGTGTTAATGGTTTTGAATTTGATGTAAGCGTTTGGCCTGCGCTGATAATGTATGCAGTGTGCTTATTGAATTGGGAGTTGTGTGGTGCTTGGATTTTAATTATGCGGTGTTTGGTTGCCGGAATGGGGGTTTTCCCCTAAATTGGAAAGTGTACATTAAATTTGGAATTTATTTCGAAGGTGCCGGGTTTGAAGTGTAATGTACCAAGTGATAGTTGGGATGAAATCATTGGTATTTGCTTCAATTTGTTATGCCCTTCTGTTGCTTCATTTTGTGATTGTGTGTGTGTGCGCGTGCGTGTTGTATTATTGTCAAACAGAATGCTTTTCTCTCCCTTGCCTTGGTGTTTTTAGCGGTTGCTATGGAAGTGGTTCTCTATATCGAATCAATTTCTTGTATATCAGTTATACGACTAGTACTGACTGGTTTGGAATACGAGCATTCACATGAATATAGTGCCACCTTTTAATTTGAAATAATTGATGGGATGGTATGTAAGGTCAAAATAGAAGATGTTTTTCTTCCCCTCAAGTTTCCTGGCTGATTTTTCCAGCTATGCCTATGATGAATGTATCTTTCAGGTAATTAGAGACTTAGAGTGCAAGTGCAAACAAACAATCTATTAGACATAGGGATTCAGAATTAGGAGTGCTGGATATATTAGATTATTACCACCCTCAGATGGAAGACCAGATAGGTAGAGATTCCTGATTTAGTGTCACTTATGCTATATCTGATGTCGAAACTGTAGAGTTTGAAGTAGATAAGTATGAATATCGTGCTGTCGAGAAGGAAGCTCTATGGTTATATCTGAGAACTTCACTTTGTTCTCTTCATATTAGTGTAGCTATATATGTCACTTTAATTGGAAAGGAGCGACTTTTAGATATATCATGTTCATGTAGCACATTGGGACATGTGTGTTTTTTTTTTTTTTTTATGTGGAGGTAACCTGTAGCTGCTACCCCGCCTCCTTTGTAATAGCTCGCAATCCACACAGGGGAGGTAAACCACACTTGGAAAGGCTCACTCTGTAATAGCCCGTGTTGGGACATGTTCTTGTTGTAGTTGCAGTCTCTGTTTGGAGTAATATTCATTACATCAATGTTAACAAGTTTGGCATGGTGTTGCATATTGGTTCAACTCTCTCATGCTAGCATGCTGCATCTCTTACTTACATTTTTTTTTTTCTTCTCTTGATCGTTCTTTTCATTTATTTGTATCCCACCATTTCTGAAACTAGTCAGAAATGCACTTTATTCTGATTGTTGATTTTCTCATTGCTGTGTTTCTTCAGCCCTGCGCACCGACACTCCTGAATGAGGCTGGACATCGGCATATTAATCTTCTTCGATGATTACTCAAGCTGAAGATCCTTTTTCGTATTCGTTGTCTTGATACAAACTATTCTGCCTTTGTAATTCCCTGCTACTTTACCTGTTCTTGTGATCTGTTTGGATCCAATGGACTTGATAATAATGTGAATGTTTTGACTTAGATTCTTGCTATGCTCTTGCCAATCATTTGGCTAGTGTCCCTTGTTATTGATTTTTAAAATTCACTTTAAAAATGGTGCATTTTTTTGTTCTGGTGGAAAAGGCAGTAGTTTATTTTATTGCAATTATTGTTGGACAGATTGGTTGGCTGGCTTGATGACAAGCTATTCCAGTTGCCTGTTTTATTATATATGTCTTGATCATCAACTATGTTGATGCAAAAATTTTCTTCCAATAAAGTTTGCTTTAATATTTCACAAAAATGAATAATTGCCACAACTCTAAACAAACGGTGAAAACTACTTGAGTAAAGTAGAGGCGAAGACGACCTAACTTTTATTTTTGTTCAATTAAATCGTCTAAGTTATGTCCGACTATTTTTTGAGAGGTTTTCTAAGTAAATTTATTGACGAACATAAGAAGAGTTTATATATATATATATATATATATATTAACTCATACGTCCGATCTGTGGAGATTCGAACCTGTGATTTTGGTAGAATCTATTTTTAGCAGTTATTTTTAAACCATCGTGAAAAAAAGTAGCCGATAAAAATGTACAGTTTTACCCCCATACACCTTGCCTTGTAATTTGTACTAACTTCTACTATTATATATGATGAAATATGATTTATATTAGTATGTTTTTTTTTTAAAAAAATTGCGAGGAGAAACGGCAAGCAAGTGCATTTTGAGTAAAAAAATGTATTAGCATTTTGGGTAAAATATATATTATTGTATCGTGGTGGGTAAATTAATGACAAAAATGGAGCAATAATGATGCCAATTTTGACAAAGTAAGAAAACATTTTAACTTAATTTAATTTTAATTTTAATTGAAAGAAAAGTAAGAGTTGTTTCTTCGACAGCCCAACAAACGAACAAACTCGTTTTGGGTCTCCACCAAAACATTCCGCCAACCAAAACCAACTCAACAAAAACCCCCCGATTTCTTCTTTCCCATTTCAATGGCGAATTCAATCCCTAATCTCATCTATACTGTATCAACTTCTTGATTTCTCCCCCAATTTCGGATCGGAGCTACTCTAAGTTCGCGCCGGAGCAACAGCTGTTGGATCTGAACCGCCGAATTGCGGCTAATTCCCTTTCTGCGCAGCTTAGTTAACCGATTGATTTTTGTTTTAGTTCAGTTAATTCGTTTTGAGAAAGTCTGCTTAGCTATGGCTTCGGCGAAATCGTCTCGGTCAAGAGCGGTGCACTCGGGAGCTTCAGTAAAGGGAAATGCCAAAGATGCAGGGGCGAAATATGAGGAAAATCTCAAGGTTTTCAAGTCCGATAACTTCGATGCCGATGCTTTTGTGCAGTCCAAGTGTCATTCACTCAGCGAAAAGGTTTAGAATATGATATCTTTATGGCTTTGATTTGGTTTCGTTATGTTTGTGAGTAATTTTTATTGTTTTTATTGATGGGCTGATTGGGAAAACACCTCTATTGGTTGAAAAAACAAATGCGTGTTACTCGCTGAGGTAATTATGTGATGACAACTTGTTCGGAAATCATTGATCAATGATTAAGGACGATTTTTATTTATTTATAGTTTTTTTTCCTTCTTTGTTAAAGAAGTATCGCAGTCAAAGGATTAGTTTCAAATTTCTTGGTAACGATCTTATAATAAGTTTTCATTCTTCTTTGTACCATGGGAAAACATAATGCTCGACATTTTGATATTTTTGTCTTTGCTTTTCTGTGGAGAGAATGAGCAATTTTGCAAACCTACCAAAAAAATAAGAATTGTATATATACATTCCTTATTCGCAAATATTATGTGTGTTTTGGTGATGTGTTTTCAGTGGGATGGGGTTCCAAGTGTTTAGTAGTTAGCTCTGACTATAAATAGGTAAAGAGAAATGAGCAACTGTGGTCGGTAAATAAGTGAACCTGATTTCAGTTAAAAGAGATAAAACTGATTGGAAGGAATTTTGACCACCTCCAACACATTTGTGTCCTTTGTGCCATAAGAATTAAATGGATTCTATAGCTCATCCCAACTGCCTCCCCAGCAGCCACCTCACTGAATACCTAGTCCATTCATATGTCATATGTGCAGTAGCATACAGTAGCAAACACACGGTGAAATCTTTCACCATCACTTCCACAGAGGGGAGGCCGGGGGGATGGCGGTTGGGAGAATCAGTTCCCAGTGGTGATGCTTAGCCTTATGCTTAATTTTGGATTTGATCGGTCGGGCTTCATTGCGAAATGGTCGTTTGTGCTGCAAATAACAATCTGAGGGGTTTGTGCAGGAAATTAGGCAGTTATGCTCATATCTTGTCGATCTGAAAAGAACGTCTGCTGAAGAAATGAGACGAAGTGTCTATGCAAATTATACAGCCTTTATTCGGTGAGTTCTTTGTGGTTATCCTTTCTGTTATCGTATATTTTTAGTGTGCATTCAACATGTCTTTTGTGTAAGGTGGAATGATGGATCTATTAGCCGTACCTTCTGCTGCATATTCAATTTATAAATCCAATAGTTTTTAACTTTCTGTAAAAATTGTAGTACGTCAAAAGAGATATCAGATTTAGAGGGCGAACTTTCATCAATGAGAAACTTGCTGTCCACTCAGGCTACCCTGATTCATAATCTAGCTGAGGGAGTTCATATTGACTCTTCGTCTGATACTGTTCCTGATGGTTCGGTGACAACTGGTTTGTCCAACGATGAAGTAGGAGAACTTTCTGATTTAGAGAAATGGTCAACAGAGTTTCCTGATTTTCTTGATGTATTGTTAGCCGAAAGAAGGATTGATGAAGCTTTAGCCAGCCTTGATGAGGGTGAGCGTGTTGTGGCTGAAGCAAAAGAAAACAAAACTCTGTCTCCCGCCATGCTTCTGTCACTTCAGACTACTATAACTGAACGCAGACAAAGGTTAGCTGATCAGCTAGCTGAAGCTGCCTGCCAACCTTCCACACGGGGTTCTGAGCTTCGTGCAGCAATTTCTGCTCTTAAAAAGCTTGGTGATGGTCCACGTGCTCATAGTTTACTCCTTAATGCTCATTATCAGAGGTATCAATACAACATGCAAAGCCTCCGCCCATCAAGCACATCTTATGGTGGAGCATATACAGCAGCACTTTCACAGCTTGTATTCTCTGCCATCGCTCAAGCAGCAAGTGATTCCATGGCTATTTTTGGCAAGGAGACAGCTTATACATCCGAGCTTGTCATGTGGGCAACAAAACAGACAGAAGCATTTGCACTTCTAGTCAAAAGACATGCACTAGCATCATCAGCGGCGGCTGGCGGATTGAGATCTGCTGCAGAATGTGTTCAAATAGCATTAGGCCACTGTTCACTACTGGAAGCTCGTGGTCTTGCTCTTTGTCCTGTTCTCCTAAAGCTTTTTAGACCCAGTGTTGAGCAAGCTCTGGATGCTAATTTGAAGCGAATTGAAGAGAGTACAGCTGCCTTAGCGGCTGCTGATGATTGGGAGCTCACATATCCTCCAAGCTCTGTGCGTCTGTCTGGAAGGACTGGTGCAGCTGTTGCTAGTGGTGCAATGGCACATCAGCACAAGCTTTCGAGTAGCGCTCATCGTTTCAATACAATGGTCCAGGTTAATTTTCTTCCTTCAGAAGTGTCGGAGAAATATGATAAATACCTTGTCATGAAATTTTCTTCTGGTGTGATGAAATAGTTCTCTTTGGCAACATTTTCTTTTGTAGATGGTGTAAACCTTGATCCTAATTGTGGTCTTTCTGGTTGCTTGTCCAGGACTTTTTTGAAGATGTGGGACCCCTCTTAAGCATGCAGTTAGGAAGTAAAACTCTGGATGGCTTGTTCCAGGTGTTCAATTCATATGTAAATATGCTTATAAAAGCATTACCCGGCTCAATGGATGAAGAGGCAGATTTTGAAGGTTCAGGAAATAAAATTGTTCGACTAGCTGAAACTGAAGCACAACAAATAGCATTGCTTGCCAATGCATCCTTACTTGCTGAGGAGCTGTTGCCTCGTGCAGCAATGAAGCTTGCCCCATTAAATCAGGCTACTTTGAAGGATGATTCTCGTAGAAGGCCCTTAGACCGCCAAAATCGTAATCCTGAGCAAAGGGAATGGAGGAGGCGCCTTGTGACTTCTGTTGATAGATTGAAAGATAGTTTCTGTCGCCAACATGCTCTAGACCTTATTTTTACTGAAGAAGGTGATAGCTATCTAACTGCAGAAACATACATAAATATGAACGGGAATGCAGATGAAATCGAGTGGTTCCCTACTCCCGTATTTCAGGTATACTTTCCATTTTCAAGTTGATCAGTTGGCTTCCCTATCTCTATAAACTGGGCGCTCATTGCTCGTTTCATTTATTCGCTCTTTCTTTCTTTGGTCACGATATGGTGTGCAATCTATTTACTTCCTTCCACTATGAACATTGAAGAGTTGCACATTCATTTAATATGTGCCATATTTCTATGCTTCCAGGATCTTTACGCAAAGTTGAATAGGATGGCTGGTATAGCTGCAGATATGTTTGTAGGCCGGGAGAGATATGCCACATTGTTGTTAATGAGGCTCACAGAGACTGTCATTTTATGGCTTTCAGAAGATCAAACATTTTGGGATGACATTGAGGAAGGACCTAGGCCGATGGGTGCACTTGGTCTACAGCAGGTTTGGAAAACTGATATCGGCTCTGTGGTTGCTTCTATTCTCTCCATGCTCTCTTGTCTATATATATTTACACTCTTATTTCTTGCAGTTCTATTTGGATATGAAATTTGTCCTGTGTTTCGCTTCGCAAGGCCGTTACTTGTCCAGGAACTTACATCGTGTGGTGAATGATATCATAAATAAAGCAATAGCTGCATTTTCTGCAACAGGCATGGACCCATATAGGTAAATATTTCATCTAAGGCCGGCATGTTTGCATTGCATTTGTTTTGATTTCCGTAACTGCTTTCTCATGTTTAGGGTTCACAGACTTGATTTGAGCTTATTGTGATTACTTCTTGTATTTTATTGACGGATGGAACATAACTAAAGCTATCAAAAGCTGAATTAAAAATCTTTGGAATATCCTTATAGAGATCTGTACGAGAAATAATGCATTTGCTGAGGTATAATAATGTCATGGATGGAACATAACTAACGCTATCAAAAGCTGAAGTAGAAATCTCTGGAATATCCTTATAGAGATCTGTACGAGAAATAATGCATTCGCTGGGAGCATCCTTGCTCTCATGCTGGATTTTTATTGATAAACAAGCAACTTAAATATCATTGAAAAAAGGCAAAGAAGAAAATAGAACAAGAACACACTAGATATATCATATATGGCTTTCTGATTCTGGGGTTGTAATATATGGAAGCTTTCGTGGTTGAGGTATTATTCATATCTAAATTAAAGTAATGAATAAGTTGATCTAGTTTCTATACTGGGGGTGTGGTATTTCTTGAGATGAAATATACCTATCAGTGCATTAGCTGAAAAAAACTTGATTCTACTGCTTCCTCATCTATTGTTGAGCTTGCTTAAGCATGACGAGTGTTACTGGTTGCAGTGTACTTCCGGAAGATGATTGGTTTAATGAAATTTGTCAAGACTCGATGGAGAAGCTGAGTGGAAAACCGAAGATTGCCAATGGGGAGCGGGATCTCAACAGTCCAACTGCTTCCGTTTCAGCTCAATCTATTTCATCTGTTAGATCTCATGGGAGTTCCTGAGGCACAATTGTTACAAATCTGTACATTAGACTGCATATGTAATGCGCGGTTTTCTGACGGGGTACTTGCCTTGTAATATTTGCTTTTTCCAATTTTTTTGTTTCCTTTTTGTCTTTAATCCCCAAAGCAGTAGATGTGTAGCCTTATATTTGATTTCTTGGAAGGCTAGAAATTCTTTATGTTTCCCAGCAGGGGAGCATGTTGAGTGTGTATATGTTGATAAGGTGTTAGTACAGAACCTAAATTTCCATATTCTTTTGTGTTATATGTACAAGCTGTTCTTTGTTTGCTGCTCCTATTTTGTTATGTCATCAGCTCAAACTTTGCAAGATTATAATTTCCTCTTTCAATTTTTTTTTTTAACTTTAGAAACTTGTGGGGAAACCTTATGATTTTCCTATGGATTAAATTGAAAGTTGATTAAAATTAAACCCTCGTGTCCCCTCACCGCTATGTCGTATCTATCTATAAGAAAAATTGAACTCTTCGAAAATGAATATGAAGAAAAGGCCTAATAAATGCATAATATTATCTTCGAATCAAGCGAAGTTGGCCCCCCAGAAAATAAATGTATTGTTTTGTTGTTTACTTGTATAGTGACTATATAATATTAAATGAAAAATTTTGTTGCAAATACAATATAACAATGTCTAAATAACCTCTATATATAGAGGGTGGCTCCAGAGAGAACCAACCCTGTTGTGAGAACTAAAAACTAATCTATACCCTTTAATTTTAAGATTGGATGGTCTAGGGTCGGCCCTGACAATTATGAGGCCCAGGGCGAAACGAAAAAAGGGGGCCTTGAGATTTATTTTCTTAACGAGCATCTTGGAGTTTTTTTCATTTTATCCCAATCATCTTAAATCTTGAAAAAGTATAATCAACATGTACAAAATCTCATTCGTAAATATTGAAAAAAAAAACACTTTCATTAATTAAATAATCGTGAAAGAAAAATACGATAATATTAAGGAAAATAATTCAAAATGGAATCAATTCAATTTTTTATTGTAATATTTTATGTCAAAAGCCTTAAAGTTGAGATTTTGGTGAACTCAAAATTGAGGAATAAAAGCCCTAAATATAACCATCGGTTTTTTTTTCTTTATACAGTTTTGATAAAATTTAAAAATTAAGTCTTTAAAGGTGTATTTCTCATACATGATCTTTATATAGAGCACAGATAGTTGATTAATTGTCCAATTGCAAAATTGAGATTAAACCAACACAAAATCTCAATAAATATATTATCATACTAAATTTACAGAGAAAAAATTAAGTGATTGAACTAATTACTAAAGCCCGCATGGGATTTCAAAGTCAAGAGAATAGAATCTAAAAGAGACAAACATTTCAACTTTATACATATTTTTTTTAAAAAAATTACCTAATTATATATATATATATATATATATATATATATATATAAATTGGGGGCCTCTAAAAATGGAGGGCCTTGGGCGGTGGCCTACCTGGCCTACCCCCAGATGGCATAGCTGTAAATAAAAGGAATATAAGAAAAATGTGGTGACATCTTCGCAATTTTGTCAATATCGAGGTCAAATTAAAAAAAGAACGGATTTCATAAGCGTGTGTTAACAGAGATAGAATCATATGCTAATAAAGACGTTGATGATGTTAATATAAACATTAATAACGCTAACATTAACATTGATGATGCTAATATTCTTTAGCATTATTTCACAATGAATTAGTAGTTCTGTTTTGTTTTGTTAGCATCGGGAAACTTCTAGCTAGGTACATGTAAAATGAAGATAAAACTATATTGGCACTGTCTGATTTAGTTGTACATCTTGTATTACTAATATTATCACTAGTTTTAGCATTATCATAACTAATGTTAACATTGACAGAAAAACTTGTCAAGAACATTATAAATCAACCATAAACAATGTTGTTATAATTTTGTTATATTAACATTATTGATTAGGTAGTGTTAGTTTTATCATTGCTCATTTTAGCATTAATGTTAGCATTATCAAAAAAACTTATCCGGAACATTATAAATCAACCATGAACAACGTTATTAGAATTTTTTTTATATTAACATCATCATTTGATAGTATTAACATTATCATTGCTCTTGTTAACACTAGAAAAATATGATATTAATAAGGTGAAAGTAATAACAAAAGTGAAATTATGGCTAGCATTGACATATGCAAATTTTATCAGTCGAATTTTTAAATAGTAGTATTATCATATTGCATCATTTATATACTGCTAAAGTAGAGCATAAAAACTATTAACTTTTAACAAAAAAAATGAATGACATATATTAATATTTGGGTTAATTGTCAAATAAATCATCATGTTTCCACCATTTTGCAAATTAGACACCATGTTTAAATTTATTCAATGTTTAAATTTAGTCAATTAGAACACCATATTTTAATTTGTATGAGATTAAACATCCCCAATTTTTCTGGTGAGTTAAATATGACGTATATATTTGGCCTAAAAATCACATTGGCAGCCACATCAACACACACGTGTAACAACCGATGCTGTTTTTGTTACTTTCTTTTCTTTTTTTATTGAAAAAAATTATTTTTTATATAATTATTTATTTCTAAAATAGAAATTATATTGAGAAAACTAATAAAATCGACGTGATTTTTACATGTGTGCGTTGATGTGGCTGCCAATGTGGTTTTTAGACCAAATACCTCATTATTAACTCGCCGAAAAAATTGGGAATGTTTAATCCAAAACAAATTAAAACGTGGTGTTGTAATTGACTAGATTTAAACGTGGTGTCTAATTTGTAAAAATGTGTAAACTTGGTGATTTATTTAGCAATTAACCCTTAATATTTCAATAACATGCCATTGAAATAATAATGTCAATTGAGAAGCATTATGACAATTCTAAAAAAAGGGACAATTATTCAAAAAGTTAGAAATTTGATATATATAATAATTATTTCATTCATCATTATCTTCCATGCAAATGTCTTTAACACTGGTTGTGATGTCTTTAGAACATGATTGAAAGTAGATGTTTGTTTCTGAAATATTCATCTCCATGTGGATATTGTTTCAAAGATGTTTCACAATCAGATATATAAAATTTAGATAACCTAGGAGAAATCTCTACAATGGTGTCAACACAATCTACAAATTAAATAAGACCAAAAATTAAAATGTAACAATAGTGGTATTGCTAAACTAATCATAACAATGATAGTATCTTCTTTGATAATTGATTAGGTTGTTATTTCGTATATATTTTGAGTCATTTTTGGTGTATTTTTGTGTAGTTACTCACCCCTTGGTCAAGTTTTGTGGAAGAATTGTGTCTTGTGGTTAATTTCAGGTGGTTGACATGGAAGTGGAGATAATGACATTGTTTTGGAGGGTTTGGACGCAATTGGATTGAAGAAAAGCTGAATAGTCTGGAAAGCAGTCGGTATGGGCATACCGACTGATGGATTATGCGAGTATTTGGACTGGAGATAGTGGATCTGCACTAGTTATGGGCCATGAACGAAAATTATGGCTTCTTTTATTACTTTTGGACTTTATTTTTATTATTTTCCTAGTTGGATTAGGATTAGGATGCTTTTTAATTAGTTAATTAAGGATTTGGATAAAAAGACTTCTAGATAGAGTAGGATTCTATCCATTGCAGTATAGATTAATTCCAACGCCAGAAACATTAGGAGGAACGATTTTCTCTGCAGATTATTTTCACTATTCAATTTCATTCCTTTCTTCATTGTTCTTCTTTTCAATTAATTTCTGAATTGCCAATCCAATTATGAATTCAAGCTAAGCGCGTTCTATTCCAGTGAAGATTAACGAATCCCTGGTGTATTTATTCTGTGAG
The DNA here is from genome assembly GCA_026008535.1 of Perilla frutescens. Classification (NCBI taxonomy): domain Eukaryota; kingdom Viridiplantae; phylum Streptophyta; class Magnoliopsida; order Lamiales; family Lamiaceae; genus Perilla; species Perilla frutescens. Next base: position 51,752,867 of record BRKX01000002.1, read on the forward strand.
ATATAATTTGTTCTTATACTCTAATTATATGAATGCATCTGTGATTCTCTGTGTTTAAAGTTGTTAATTGTTTCGTCTCTGCTAGGTAGGTGCACATATTTAGTAGATCGAAATTAATTAGTAGCCAATTAAACCGGCCATCCGTAATTGTGGTTTAAGTTTAGTTAGTGGTACAACGATTCTTCAGAATCGAGGGAAGATCAGTCTTAATTCGATAGTCGTGTGTCAGAGTCTGTTGGTTTTGAATCGGGTTTCTCTAGTGCATAAAGCTGTCGGCTCATTAAATCTATAGAGTGTCTCTTACGGTTGTCAGTCGATTAGGGAAATAATTAGTGAAGTGTCTTCCTAATTATCGAGAAGCTAAGGAGAAATTAGGCTGCGTCAGTAAGTGTCTTCGGTGGCTATAACTGGTTTGCATGAATTAATTGGAAATATCATTGAGTCAATGATCGGAATAATTAAGTTAGGGTGGAGTTAATTGGAAGTCGGAATACCTTTTTAATTTGTTAAGAAAACTACATTTGTTTAATTACTTTTAAATTTGATTTTTACATTATAATCAATATATTCGTGTGGAAAGTTGGTTACTACAAACTGAGGGTTCGAATAGTTCTCACCGGTCTTTTGGGAGACGATCTTGCTTGCTACTATTCTGGGTAGTTTGGGTATACCGACTGCGTGTCGGATTATTTTTGGTGAAAAACGACGCACCAATAATGCTAAAACTAATCATAGTAATGCTAATAAATTAAATCATGCAAACACTCTAATAACAAGCTATTTTTATAATGCTGACATACTGTTTTTATAATGCTAATAATTAGTTTTGTAATGTTAATAAGACGTACTGTAATGCTAACAAATTCTGACAAATGACACATGTGTATAATAATGCAAAAACGCAATCTATAGAAAATCTATAGACAAAAAACACAAATTTTGAACCTCTAATAACATGTTTTCACACTCACATACGTCAACAATAATACAAATAATTTGAAACATCTGTTAATTATGAAAATTAAAAAGATAAACTTAATCAACTGCATATAACACAAATTCTGAACTGCTAATAATAGAGAGAGAGAGAGAGTAAAAGAAGAAGAAGAAGAAGAAGAAGAAGAAAACACACACAACAAAGTGACAAAAGATTGACAAAGATAGAACAAACTCACAAGAGAGATATGAGAGAGAGAGAGAGAACAAACTGTGAAGGAAGATGAACAAATATTACTCTGAATTCGATCTAGGCGATCTTCAATTTGAATTCAATCTGGGTGATATTTTTCTATTTTATTTCGTGAATTTGTCTACTGCACGTTGAAATCAAAGAAGCGGGGAAGAAGAAGCAGTGAAGAGTAGAGATAGAGAATGAGAGAGAGAAAAAAAAAATCTAATATTTTAATTAGATTGACCAAATTACAAAACTATCCCAACCTCATTAAAATAATCCTTAAATTACAAAAATGTCACCTTGTGGGGTTTTTTTTTTTTTTTTTTTTTTTTTTTTTTTTTATCTGGACCACACATTTTTTACGGATGGATGATGGAGATCGGTTCATTGTTCAGTTGTTCTTACACTATGACTTGATTCTTATTTGATCTATTTCATATGTATATATATATATATTATACTAAAAATTATAAAAAAATAGAAAGTATTTTTAATAATATTTGGCTTTGGTTTTAAAAAAAAATCTCAAGTCTAAAATATATTATTACATTATCTAACATATACTACTTTATGTGTCAATAATGTGATTCTTAGGTACTCCATACTAATATATTCAACAATTAATGTGTAGATCGGAGTAGTAGCATGCACATATTAAATTTAATTCCATGCAGTCTAATTCTCACCATTTCCAAGTTGGTCAGGACAATCAACCAACATAAACAAGCCATCAGTGTCAGTAGCATGTTTGACAAGTCCGCATATATACGGAAACATTTTCAAATATATTTTATTGCTGACTTAGTATTACGCGCAGTAATTTGATTATTCACTCCTCCAACATCTTTGCCATTGCTACTGCTAGAATTTCAAAGTCTCAAAATTTCATCATTCAATGACCATTTTTACTAAAACCAACAATTTTAACATTTTTTTTATCAAATATAAATATATTTTATATTATGTGTAAATGATAGTGTTTGTTCAGATTGTATGTACTATTTTTACCAAATTCTTATATTATTTTTAAATATTTATTTTTTAAAATATAAAAAGAGTATGGTAATGGGAAAGTAATGATTAGAAAGTGGTTGGTATAATAGAATGGAATAAGGTATGCATGAAATGAACTTAAGAATAAAATAAGGATCTGAATGAAATGTCAATTTTTTCTATTGGTATGCCTATAGAATAAAGAATGGAATGGATTAATGGAATATCATATATTTTTTTTATCTAATATAATGAATATTTTATATACTTTCAAATTTTCTTATAATTGAATTAAGTGTACGCCATGCCTTATTTTTTTTATATTTCTAAACACCATTTTTCTTTTCTAGTATGTGATTTTTTCTAATTTTTTTAGCAAATTATAATTTATTTATTTTATTAAAAAATTTATTCTAAATTATTTAATTAATGAACATATAATAATTTGTATAACTTAATAAAAATATTTTTACTTCATAGAAAATAGTTTATTATTTCAATTTTTCATTTGAATATAGTAAATTATATCAAATACTTAATTATTTTATTTTGTATTATAATATATTTTTATGTTATATTTATTTTATCATCACTTTCATTTTTCTTCAACAAAATTATATAAACTATCAAAATTTGATTTTAACACATATTTTTAAATTATTCTTTGAAAATAAATTATAAAATATAAAAATAATCATGAAATAATAATAATAATAATAATAAATTATTTAATCTGATTTTCAATTTATTTTATTAGATATGATAAAATAATATTATAATACATGATTATGTATAAATATATCATATATTAATTTTTTGTGTCAATGTGAATAAATAAACTCACAGGGTGGGTGGAATAACTATTCTCCTTCGTGAGAATGAGAATGCACATAAGATAGATATTATATTCCATTCCAATCCACCATATGAAACAGACGGGTATATTTAGAGAGAATGTGATGAATTTAATTTCAAGCAATATAATTCTAAATATATGGAAGAATTGGTCACAACAATAAGCAAACATAAACAACCAATCAGAATCTTCAGTAGCCAGTTTGACAAGTCCACATACGGAAACATTTCCACAATTTTTTTTATCATTGACTCAGTATTATATTACACACACTCATTTGACTATTCACTCCTTCAAGATCTTTGCAAATGCGTTCTATCTAGAATTTCAAAGTCTACAAATTCATGTTGATCATATATAATTATATATAAATATAAACTACCCTCTTCAACTAGTTTTTTAATAAACTTTCACAATCGATATAGTTATACTTGACTCTGTAGTCTTGAGTCTTGATGCTTTCCATAATGCAGATTTCAAAATTGTGCTTGCTGTCTTTGTTTGTCTTCATAAGCTTTAATGTTACTCCGTCGAACGGATTGAACGTGACGACTGCAAAGGCTGATGTGGGAATTATTCTTGATCTTCAAACAATTGTTGGAAAGATATACAAGTCTTGCATTTCTATGGCCATCGAAGATTTCTACTCAAAAAACAGTTACACCACAATGATCGTGCCTCACTTTAGGGATTCAAGTAGCGATGTGGTTGCTGCAGCTTCTGCAGGTAAATTCTATTCATCCTTTGATCGAAGTCCGATTTCTCTGTCACATTTTTGCGTGATTAAGTATAGTTCTAATTAATTTTGGTTTGCAGCCATTGATCTGCTAAAGAATACTCAAGTTATGGCGATTTTTGGCCCACAGAAATCCATTCAAGCAGACTTTGTGATAGATATTGGCGCCAAAGCGAGAGTTCCGATAATCTCTCCAGCAACGAGTCCAGCTCTATCGCCTCAAGAATCACCATACTTTGTTAGATCGTCGTGGTGCTCCGCTTCTCAAGCTAAAGCAGTAGCAGCAATCGTGAAGAATTTTGGATGGAGAGAAGTCGTGCTTGTTTATGAAGATAGCAATTATGGGAGTGGATTAGTGCCCTTTTTGACTGAGGATTTGATACAAAGCAATTGTTTAATCTCAAACTTGAGTGTCATCCCCCCTTCTGCTGGGAATGATCGTATTCTTCAACAACTGCACAAGTTGAATTCTACGCAGACGAGGGTGTTCATCGTTCACATGCTGCCATCTCTTGCATCGCGTTTCTTCAAAATGGTGAGAAGAGCTGGGATGATGAGGGAGGGATATGCTTGGATAATTTCTGATGTGCTGACTGGTCTGTTGGATTCTGTGGATTCGGGGACTATTGAGGCAATGCAAGGTGTAGTAGGTGTGAAGGCTTATTTTCCGAGGTCCAATGAAGTTGGAAACCTCACTAGGAGATGGAAGAAGAGGTTTTATAAAGAGAATCCGGAGGTGGAAAGAACAGAACTTAATGTTTTCGGTTTATGGGCTTATGATAGCATAGCAGCTCTAGCAGAAGGAGTTGAAAGAGTAGGTGTGACGTCTCAAAATTTCAAGAAAATGGTTCATAGGGGAAATTTAACAGATTTGGAAGCAATAGGAACTTCAAATAGTGGACCATCACTTGTTGGTTTCATCAGAAACTTCACTTCCAAAGGGTTGAGTGGAGATTTCAAGATAAGAGATGGTGAATTGCAGACATCTGCGTTTGAGATAATGAATGTGATAGGTAAGGGAGCAAACACAGTTGGATTTTGGACAGAAAATCATGGGATTTCAAAGAGATTGAAGGGAAATGATCATGATGATAATGATAACAAAAATCTTGGAGCAATTGTATGGCCGGGACAAACAAGTAACGTGCCAAAAGGCTGGGAGATCTCTGCAAACGAGAGGAAGCTAAGAATCGGAGTTCCAGTAAAGAGTAGAGCTAGTGAACTTGTTAAATTTGAAAGGAATGGAGAAACAAATGAGGTTGAAGTAACTGGTTTCTGCATTGATGTGTTCGAACAAGTCATGAGGTCGTTGGGATATCCCATCCAATTCGAGTATATTCCTTTTGAAAATGGTAAAAATAGCACTGGATATCACTATGATGATCTTATTGAACAAGTATTCAACAAGGTAAATGCACAAGCCACATTTTTTACATCTCTATTTGTTTTCTAAACTTACAACATACTAATTAATTAAAACTCTTCTTCCCTCACCAACCACAGAAATATGATGCAGTGGTAGCAGATTTAACTATTTCAGCTAACAGATCCATCTATGTTGATTTCACCATTCCTTACATAGAATCTGGAGTTTCCACCGTTGTCCCAATCGAGGACAAGGCACAAAATGCTTGGATTTTCATGAAGCCTCTCACAATGGGCCTCTGGCTAACCATTGGAGCGTTCTTCATCTTCACTGGATTCGTGATTTGGGCTCTTGAGCATCGCGTAAATGAAGAGTTCCGAGGTCCACCTCTACAGCAAGTTGGGATGATTTTCAGGTTCTCTTTCTCAACAATCGTTTTTGCACACAGTACGTCCATAATTTCTTAAATTAATTTCTTCTATATGAATTATGAAGAAGCTCAACTAGTTCAACTACGTACGTATTATGATGACAGAGGAGAAAGTGAAGAGCAACTTATCAAGATTCGTAGTGATTGTATGGTTGTTTGTGGTGCTTCTTCTAACATCAAGCTACACAGCAAACTTGACATCCATGCTGAAGGTGCAGCAGCTCGAGGCCACGGACTTCCGCGACATGACAAAGAAAGGTGAATATGTTGGCTACAAGGAAGGCTCTTTTGTGAGGGCAGTGTTGGATAGTACTAAATCAGACAACTCCAAGTTCAGAATCTATAGCTCCTTCGAGGAATACGATGAAGCACTCTCCCAAGGCAGCGCAAACGGAGGAGTGGCTGCAATTGTAGATAACCTGCCTTCCATTAGGCTCTTTCTCTCCAAATATTGCCACAAATACACCATGATTGGTCCAACCTATACAAATTCTGGTTTTGGATTTGTAAGTGTCATCACTTTTTTCTTAATTATTATATATAGTCTCCTTCCTCATCTTTTTTCACATTGAAAAGATATTAATTAATGAGTTCAAAATTTTGCAGGCATTTCAAAAGGGGTCACCACTAGCCCCTGATGTTTCAAGAGCAATCTTGCAATTGAAAGAGAATGGGCAAAATGGAACAGATTTCAAGAAAGTGGTTTGGAGAAGAAGGATGCGGTTCTCGCAATGGAACTGCTGCCACATCAAAAAGCCTAAGTGTGGATGATTTTAAGGGGCTCTTCATAATTTCTGGGCTATCATCATTCACTGCTCTACTCATGTTCTTGTTCATCTTCTTGTACAAGAATCGAGGAGTTTTGACCGCTCATGCCTCTATCAAGCAGAAATTCTATGAACTTGCTCGAGCTTTTGATCGGATGAGAGATGATAAATCCTCCTCCTCCTCCTCCTCATCATCATCATCAAAGGAACCAAGAAATGTTTCTGAAGAAATGGTTTTAGCAAAGAAAAGTCAGGGAATCAGCAGCATTTCATGTGATGAAAAGGGAATGTTTTCATCAATAGAACTAGTGGTGACAAGAGCCTAATCCATAACTGACACTGTTTTGTTGTTTACTTGTGTAAAGCCTAATCCACCAACTGTTTGCAAATAAGTCCAACTCAGCCAAACATACAAACGCTCAAGTTTGTTTGAAAAACATCAGGCTCTCAAAATTATATTTGAGCTTTATTTTATTATCTATTGAGTCGACCTCAACTGAGTTTTAATCAAGTCAAAATTCAGAATGATTTGATATTTTTATATGAGTCGACTTTTTTTCTAGCCATTTAAACTTTTTTAAAAAAAATATTTTAGCCAGTAAGTTTTAAACATATATTTTTAGTCACTTTAGACCAAAATGCCCTTTAGACATTAAAAAAATTGAAATATCCCTAATCATCACACTTCAGATCTGCTTTTCATCTTCATCTTCATCGTTGATCTTCATTTGTTGGACCATAGTTCTCGTCGTAGTTCGACCATGTCGAGCTAGTGCAGTGAGCAACCAAGTTCAACTTTTACAAAAAAAAGTGATTTTGTTATTAACTGGGCGCTGAATTGTTCTTAAGTGCGCTCAAGACCCGGCGTGCACAAGTCGTGTGCGCATGTAACAACAAACATCGGCAGAACACATCGACAGACATCGGCATAACATCGGTTGATAACTTCCGGGCATCACCAAAACAACAGTTGATAATTTGGCCTCAGGTGCGAGCGTGTTGCCACAAATCGTGTTCACACAAGACATGCACACACTTTTCTTCTTAACTGCGCGCTGAATTGTTCCTACCTGTGCGCACAAGCATGCGCGCGCGTGCAGACCTCGACAGAACATCGGTAGAACACATCGACAGACATCAGCATAACATCGGTTGATAATTTTCGGGCATCGGCAGCACAACAATTGATAATTTGGCCTCAGGTGCACGCGATTTTCTTCTTAACAGTGCTCACAAAGCATGCGCTCGCGCAAACCTCGGCAGAACATCGGCATAACATCGGTTGATAATTTTCGGGCATCGACAACACAATAGTTGATAATTTGGCCTCAGGTGCGCCCGATTTTCTTCTTAACTGAGCGTAGACCTCGATAGAACATCGACAGAACACATCGGTTGACATCTGCAAACATCGGCATAACATCGGTTGATAATTTATGGGCATCGGCAGAACAACTGTTGATAATTTGATCTCAAGTGCATGTAATTTTCTTCTTAACTGCGCGCAGACCTTGGCAGAACACATCAGCATAACATCGGTTGGTAATTTCCGGGCATTGGCAGAACAACAGTTGATAATTTGGCCATAGGTGCGCGCGTGTGGCTACAAAGCATACGCACACAAGACATGCGCTTTAGGCTCCGCACACATGCACATCGACTATGCACTGTTGATTGTGCACTAGGGTTTGGGCGCAGTTCCAGTGCGTAGTTAAGAACTTCATTTTTTCAGATTTTTTGAAGGTTGCAGAAATACTTAATTTTTTCTAGATTTTCAAAAATCAACTACATTAGGGATGATTTTTAAGTAATTCTGTTGTCAAAGCATGTCTATTATGTGTAGAAAATTCTTCGACTCAATTTTCCCCCCCAAATCAAACTTAAAAAACAAACAACACAAAATAATCTAACAATATTATTAATAATTAGATCTGAAACATACACGCGTTGGGGAAGGATTTTCTATTTCTTCACTTGAATTTTCGGAGGTCGACGACTTGTTGGTGGAGAAATCTGAAGAGAGAAAAATGAGATTGTGAAGAAGATTGTTCTAGAGTAGTCGACGATTTGGAGAAATCTTCCAGAATAGTCGATGATTTCTTCCAGATTCCATCAGTGTTGAAGATTGTGAAGAAGATGGAATGTAGAGGAGTGAGAAATTTTTCAAAATCTGATTTCAAAATATGAATGACGGCTTGTGTGGGGAATTTAAAATAGGGTTTATTTTTAAAATGAATATAAGGGTATTTTGGTAATTATGCTAAATAAAATATATTTAAAAGATACTGGCTAAATTAAGTTTTTAAAAAAAAATTCTGGCTAGTTTGGCCCATTTTCACTTTTTATATTTACTTATTTAATTTTAACTCATCTAACTCGAACTCGAAATGAACTTTAAATTTTACCAAACGCAAAATTATGTTAAGTTTTGATTTTCAGGCACACCTCTTCTAAAATTAATGGTGCACTATTATTATTATTATTATTATTATTATTATTATTATTGAGTGAAAACACTATTGATAAGAGATTGAAAAGTCAGAAATCAGAATTTTGGTATCCATGTTTTTTGGAAGACGTGTGTGTTCAAATTCATTTAAGACTCGTCCAAATTAGGGTTTTCACCTGTTAAATTTCGTAGTAATATAAGGGGAAATTCTACCACACGTGCTCATGTAGTGTATCACGTGTCTAGGTCTATATGTGATATTTCGATGTATCACAATAGATCTATTGTGACACATCAAAATGTCACATTAGATCTATTGCACACTACGTCATCACGCGTGATAGAATTTCCCGTAATATAAAATACAAGGCTATGAAAGTTGAGTATATTTTTCCTCCCAATAATACATTTAAACATTTAATAATACCATTTTATAAACATATATCAGTCGTCTGTGCAAGTTGAATATATATATATATATTATTAGCAGTTCAGAATTTGTGTTATATGCAGTTGATTAATTAAGTTAATCTTTTCAATTTTCATAGATGTTTCAAATTCTTTGTATTATTATTGATGTATGTGAGTGTGTAAAACATATTATTAGAGGTTCAAAATTTATGTTTTTTGTCTATTGATTTTCTATAGATTGTGTTTTTGCATTATTATACACATGTGTTAGTTGTCAGAATTTTTTAACATTATAGCACATCTTATTAACATTACAAAACTAATTATTAGCATTATAAAAACAGTATGTCAACATTATAAAAGTAGCTTGTTATCAGAGTATTGGCGCGATGTAATTTATTAGCTTTACTATGATTAGTTTTAGCATTATCAAAGAAGATATTGACATTGCTATGATTAATTTTAGCAATATCACTATTGTTACATTTTAATTTTGGTCTTATTTAATCTGTAGATTGCGTTGATACCACTATATAGATTTCTCCTATGTTATCTAAATTTTATATACCTGATTGCAAAACATCTTTTAAGCAATATCCACATGGAGAGATGAATATTTCAAAAGCAAATATGTACTTCCAATCATGTTCTAAAGACATGCCACAACCAGTGTTGAAGATCTTTAATGGAAGATAATGATGAATGAAATAATTATTATATATATCAAATTACTAACTTTTTGAACAATTGTCCCTTTTTTTTTAGAATTGTCATAATGCTTCTCAATTGACATTATTATTTCAATAACATGTTATTGAAATATTAATATATGTCAAATTCATGTTTTTTTGTTAAAAGTTAATAGTTTTTACGTTCTACTTTAACAGTATATAAAGGATGCAATACGATAATATTACTATTTAAAATTTCGACTGCTAAAATTTGCATATGTCAATGCTAGCCATATGTGGAGTAATGATAATGCTAACACTATCGAATACTAATGCTAATATAATAAAATTCTAACAACTTGTTCATGGTTGATTTATAATGTTCATGGTAAATTTTTTTACTAATGCTAACATTAATGCTAAAATGAGCAATAATAAAGTGAACACTACATACCTAGTGGTGGAATGAGGTTGTTTGGAGATCAAAAGTCACGAGTTCGAATCTCCTTAGTAACACAGATCAGATGTATGATGAAAAAAAAAACTAATCAGCATAATAGCATGATTCAATATCGATAATTAATTAGGGTAAACAATATTAATTGATATTACTGGAAGTATTGGTTACTTGATGGAAGACTACAATATTTCAAAAACTATGCACATTTAAAAATTCCAAACATAAAATTGGTTGGACCTTCAATCATGCGTACCTTTGCATAAACACTCAAAGTTATATAAACGTTTTTGGGGTCTTTTAGCCTCCAAAAAATCAAATTCCAAAAGCCTCTTAATACAAAGAATTCTTACTCGCTAACAAAAAAATGTAGTCCATCCATTTATTTACTGTAAATTAAAATAAAATAAAAGTTATTGCCTATTTTCGATACAGAAAAAATTCAAAAATAAATTTGACTACCAATATGATATTTACATATTAGGCAACCTATTCTAAATTCAAAAAATTCCTATAAAATCAACTAAAAAGGGAAATAAAATCAAAACCCTAACTAATAGCATTAAAGCTTCTGAATAGCACCGCTTTCTCAATTCTTATTCTACATCACTTCTCCAGGTTTTCCTTGTTCTACATTTTGCAATGCGATGAATGGAAGAGTTGATAGAATCGATGCAATTATTTATAAATGGAAATGAGGTGGTAAATTGGGAATGGTATAATTGATAATTAATTAATATTAATTGGTTTGAACATTCAGGGTTTTTACTTATATTATGGATGATGAGTGATTTTCAATCAGAATGTGGCTAGCCAGAATTCAGTTTTGTTAATAAGGAACCGGTTTCATTAATACCGATTTATTTGATGACCGATTCAATTAAAAAATCATATATAAATTGACAGTACGTCCTTATCTCTCCAAATCTGAAATACCAACAATTTTTTTTGTCATATTACCGCCAATCACCCATATTCTTCTAATTTGGGTACAAATGATTCCATATTTTTGAAGATTGACGCTTAGATTTCCGTCCAAAAAAATATATTAGTAAATCTTAAAATAAATATATTATTGATATTTAGATAAATCTTGATATATATAATTATTATGATGTATAACCTATATATATATTCATCATAATCATATCCTATATATAATGATATTACGTTAATTTAAAATAAAATTTTAAATAATAAATATTAAAAGTATATTATAATAATAAAAGAGTAAATAATAAAATAAAAATTCACAATATTAAGTTGTGATACCATATTATATTATAAAATCAATAATAACTCGTAATATCGAATTGCGACATAATTTTATATTATATTATAGTGTGTGTGTGTAATCCAAGAATAATCAATAATGTTAAATTATAACACCATAATATTGTATAGAAGACAATAGTGTATTAAATTAAGATGTTTTTATATTATATATATAAACTGATAAAAATTTAAAATATTAAGTTGTGACATCATACTATATTATATAATTTAATAATAATTAATAACATTGAATTATGACTTCATATTATATTATTATGTTTGTATAAATCAATAATAATTCGAAGTTTTGACATCTGACAATATAAGCTATTATTTTATAATATAAAATGTAGCATAGGTTGTATATCATATATAAGTTAATCATAGTTCATAATAATAAGATGTGATATCATGCTATGGTATATAATCAAGTATTAATTTGTGACAACATACTATTGTACAACATATAAGTTAAATTATAATTCATATTAGTAATATGTGATGCTATATTATAGTATATAGTCCAATAATAATGAATAATATTAAGTCGTGACCACATACTATATTATATAAGCCTATAAGCCAACAATAATTCATAATATTGAGTTATGATATCATACCACATATAGTATATATAAATTATATATACAATAGTATATAAGTTAATATTTTATAAAATTAAGATATGATAACATACTATAGTATATATTAGGCAACAATAATTTACAGTATTAAGTCGTGACATCATACTACAATGTACAAGCACTACCAAAAAAACGGTCTTTAATGACAATATCATTAGCAACGACAAATGTTGACACTAATAATAAACTTAAGTAACGACACGTCGTCTCTAATCATTACTTGTCATTTCTAATGCATTTTTTGTGACAATAATGTTATCACTTAAAATAAATTTTAATTTATTTGGAACGAACTTTTAGGGACGCTCTATTTGCAACGACATGATTTCGTCGCAAAAAATATTTATAAGCGACAACAATGTCATCACAAAAATTTTATTAGAAATGACATGTCGTTACTAAAAGTTTATAATGTCATTGCTAATAATCTTGTCTCTAAAGACCATTTTTTTTAATGAAGCAATAATAGTTTAATTATAGCATAAAGTCATGAGACCACAAAATACTATATAATCTAATAATACATAATAATATTTAGTTGTGATGTCATAATATATATAGTATATACGCTAATAATGTATAGTTGCCTCGAGCTGTGACATCACTATAGTATATAAGCTAATAGTAATTAATAATAGTAAGACATAACACCATACTAGCTAATAATTTACAATATTAGACATCACAATATAATATATAATTAATAAGTATTCATGGTATTAAGTTGTGATACTATATTATAATATATAATCAAATAATAATTAATAGTGTTAGTTATGATACCATACTATTATATATAATCCAATAGTAATTAAGTTGTGACACTATATTATAATTTGTTTATTTGAATTTGTAGAATTATATTATATTTTACAACATTATCAAATATTGAACTTTTTAGTATGTAGTAATATAAGATAATGTCTTGGTTTGAATAGGGAAGAATGAATCATTTTTTATTTGTTGATAGATTGTGCTATATTGATCTTTGGAAAATATAATTCATAATTAATGTGGAGAGAGATATCATTGAGATTCAAAATTTGAAATTAGTTGGCTTAATCTCTCTCTAAAATAGGTGGGAAGGGTATTACAGTAAAATATAATCATGCAATAATTACCATCATTAAACTATTAATAAATAAAAATTGAATATTTATTAATACACGCTTTCTAACCAGCCAGAATCTGACTGCATAGCTTTACTGATTATTTATTATGGATATAGGTCCGGATTTACATGCTGTAATTAATTCTTTATTTATAGAAAACTTTGTTAAATATCAATCAACAGATATGATAGGTCCAAACATATTATAATATGGATAGGTACCAATTAATTATGTAAATGCCAATGTTAATTAGGCTTGCCCAATTAATGAACATTCTCAATAACAATGACCAATGAACACACACACACACACACATTCTATTCCCATAATCATCACCCCAAATTAGGCTACAAATTTAAATAATTATATTCGTGGAATTGAATATGTATATATAAATATATAATACAGATATTAATGTATTATTTATAACTTACAAAGGATCGATGTCTTATAATATATGTTACTTGTATATTATTTGGATATAGATCATATTGTAATATTTACATTTGATAATTTCGAACATATTAGTATAACGATCACTTCGTTTTATTATATTCGAATTAAATTGTCAGAAGATAGCTTCATTAATTAAATTTTTATTATTCGAACTATATATATAATTAAAATTTTATTTTATTATATGTATTTGATATAATCTTAATATATATAAACTATTATGTATTATATTATATGATTAATTAGTATACAATTAAATTGGTAAATAAAAAATGAACTTACTAAATCTAGTAAGTGTTTTAGGCGGGAAAATGTTAAGTTATTATAGACGACATAACTATTCATGTTTATATATATTAGTATAGATGACGTGCATTACACATAATTTGTATAACTTTACAGATAATAATATATTATGTATAATGAAAAATTAGAAGGTATGTTATAATTATAATTATCAATTAGATATCTAATAATTTGAAATAAGATTATACTAAGTATATTAAAATAAATTATTTAATATAAAAATGAATGATAAATAATTCATCTTTGTGTTCAATTTCATGTTGAATTGTCTACATTTCTAGGTACAAATTTGTAATATGTGAAATATAATGTAATTTTGCATAAAACAAAAGGGAAAAAATTTAAATTGATGGTCAAAAATTTAGTCTTTATTGAAATAAAATGATTAGACCTTGATTTAATGATTTCCAATTGTATAATTTATTTTATAAATTATAACAAGTGAAATAAGATAATCAAGAGTGTATAGAAAGGCCTTTCAACAACAACAACAACAATAATATGTAGTGAAAACTACTAATTTATATTTATATGCTTATGATGTAATAATATTGTAATAGAAGGTAGGGAAGAAACAAAAGAAATATGAGAGAAATATGACGAAGGAGAAAGAGAATTGAGATAATCTTTTTCTTGCTTTTCATTCAAGCTATTACATGAGTTTATATAGGCACGCATAACAGGTCCTCACAACAATAAAAGAAACCCTAATAATAACACCTTAGGTTAAACAAAAGATAACATATGCATAAAATAAAATATCAACCCATCTCTTTTTCTTTTTTTAGCCACTATTCTGGAGCCCATTACAATTAAGGTCCATCTTCAGCAACCCCGCTTCCAACTCCAGCCCAGTATTTAGATCCGATTCAGATTGAATAACTCGCTCCAGCAAAATCGAATATCCTTCATTATTCAACCCCAATTTCCAAAGCTTGAACCTTTAACAGCCTCCAACCTATTTTCTGCAATTTCCACAGGATTACCCCCAATTTCCATAACAATACCCCCGAGAGGAGTTGATTCTCATCCCTGAGGATCAAAAAATTGGAACTTACGGTGGAGAAGGGAATCATCTTCTCAAGTAGCGAGGCTGGAATCAAATTCATGCCAGGCCACAAGCGTCTGATGGATCATATGACCACACTGAGGAAAAAATCGGTGCGATAAGGATCACAGAGGAGCAATATTGAACTGTCCGTCTTCATCTGTGCTGGGGAGTTCTTGAAAGGGTATGATACTTTTCCTAATGCATTTTTTTAAAAGAGAGACGTAGAAAACGGGATGGATCTTCACCATTGGGGGAAGATCTAATCTATATGCCACGGTACCAACTCTCTCTAATATGGTATAAGGTCCATAGAACTTAGAAGAGAGTTTAAGGTTCTTCATTAGTGCTAGAGAAGTATGTCTGAATGGTTGTAGCTTTAGCTAAACTTGTTCTCCTACTTCAAAACTCCGATCTTGTCTTTTACGGTCAGCAAACCATTTCATATGAGTCTGGGCTTGAATTAAGTTTTCTCTGAGAGTCTGAATCATTTGTTGTCTTTTGGAAATGAAGTCAACAACTTCTGTGTTGTTGGAATCCACATATGAGAAAACTGATAACATAGGAGGTGGGACTCTGTATATAGCTTGGTAGGGAGTGCACTCGAGACTAGTATGATAATTGGTATTATACCAGTACTCAACTAGGGAAAGCCAATGTAGCCACTGTCTAGGATTTGAACTCACCATACACCAACAAATAGTTCTCGAGGCACTGATTTAACTGTTCTGTTTGTCGATCGGATTGATGATGGTAGGCAGATGACATATCTAGCTTAACTCCCATCAATCTAAATAACTCCTTCCAAAAAGTAAAAACTGTGTCTCTATCTGTCACTATACTCACAGGTTGACCATGCAGTTTTTAAACATTATCTAGGAATACCTTAGCCACTGATTCTGCAGAATAGGGGTGTTAGAGTGGAATAAAATGCCCAAATTTGCTAAATTTGTCCACCACTGCCAATATGACATTTTCCCCCACATTTAGAAAGCCTTTCGATAAAATCCATGGAAATGTGAGTCCATGATTGTTGGGGTATAGAGAGGGGTTGTAGCAGCCCTGGATACAACACATGATCAGTTTTGTTCCTTTGACACACATCACATTCTTGCACCTACTTGTTGACATCAGCCTTCATGTTAGGCCAGTAGAATACCCCTTTAAGTCTCATATAAGTTCCACTAGTGCCCGAGTGTCCCTCATAGGAGGAGTTGTGTAGAGCAGTAAGGACGTGAGCCCTTATCCCAGGTGAATCTCCAACACCGAGCCTTCCTTTATACCTCACCAAACCATCAACTACCTGGAAATCTGGGTAAGAGTCTCTATCAACCAATTTAGCACTCAGAATTTTAAAGAAATAGGGATCTTTCTGGTAACTTTGAGTGATTTTTTGTATCCAGTTTGGGACTGCAGTTGTAATGGCCACACACTCAATTTTATCCATTCCCCTTCTAGATAGTGCATCTGCAACCTTATTTTCATAGCCCCTCTTGTATTGAATCTCATAATTGAATCCTAGAAGTTTGGTTACTCACTTTTGTTGGAGGAGATTCATCACTTTTTGATCTAGCAGGTACTTTAAAGCTTGTTGATCTGTCTTAATAATGAACTTGTGCCCTTGTATTTACACCCCCTCACTTCTGCACAACCATTATCACCGCTAGGAATTCTCTTTCATAGATAGAAAGTGTAACGCCCCAGTCCCGGAATAATAGTGACAAGGAACTGGTGCGCTACTAGGGGAAAGGGGGAAGGGGTTGTTGCATAAAGATAATTAAATGAAATAGCTTTGGGACAAGAATAGGTTATATTTCCCAGAAATTTGGGCAGCATAACCTCTGTAACTGTAATAGAACCACGCACTAAGGCGTTTAGAAAGAACCTGAATAAAAAAACCAATCATCAAAGGGAACTTATCCCGCCAACAATTAAAAAGGAACACTAGCAAAATACTGAAATTGTAACATGCTTCAAACAATTGGAGACAAGCTATATCAGAGTGAACAGAACAAGCGCGAAGCACAACTTAAATAAATTGTTTCAAGTTATTTCATTGTTTTAGAGTATCTAGGATCTCTAAACAACACAAAAAGAGCAAACATATAACAAAAGTCAGCCCTTGCCTCAGCTCCATCATCTTCTAGCCTGCCTCTCAACCTGAAAATATTTTAAAAAAGATTTGGGCTAAGTACTAGCGTACCCAATGGGAAAATTTTGATAAACAGTTCACAATCATTTTATAAATATGAATATCGTATCCACACAAGTATAACAATGGAAAGGTTTCAAATCTCAAAAGCATTCCATGTATACAAAGCTTCTTTTAATCTTACACGCTCTGTCTCAACTGTCCCTTCCTACAGTGTCTTAACTTATATACACGTCCTCCAGCCCAGCTGTCTAATAAAGGATAGTGTATACAGTCCCAAAGCTTAAAGGATCCGAACGCGAGTCTAGTTAAGCACTCAATGTTTTCGTAGGATACTAGCGAACGCGAACAGTGAGCTAAATTATTTTGATATAGATATTCATGCTATACAGTTGATAAACAGTTGAGCTTATTAGCTGAACATAATTTGAGAAAAATATAACCCACCTGGATGACGAGCACATGGCGACACAATAACTTCAAAAATTGTTCATTAATCCTAGCAGGCTCTGCAGGTCCTACAAGGGTCGATCTTCGACTCAGAATAATCACTATATTTTCAGGAATTAATCTACTGAAATTTGAACTATTATTTAATTATATTCTCTTCATAAGTAGATTGCGCGACTCTAGAGACCTCGAATAATTCCGACAAAGAAGGAAATAAATTCCAAAATATTATTCTTGATTTATTGGGACCAACCGATTTGAAAGAGGTCTTTTTCCAAAACTTGTCATTTTAATCAATTTTTATCAGATTTGTACCACGATACTTTTTAACCGTTCAAAAATTACGAAAATATTCAAGGGCTATCCTATATATGCCAAGACTATAATTTGAGAGTTTTAGATTTTTTCAATAACACATGCTCCCGGTACAAAAATAACTGTATAAATTAAATAATTGAGATTTTTCAAAACTCATCCAAAAATTACGAAATTCGACGGGCATATAGGAAATATTATTTCGAGCAACTTTTGTGAACAAACTTTTTTGATTTGAGGGCTCAAAAAGGCTGAAATTCGAGAATTATAGCAGCAGCTCGTCAACGTTTGTATTTTCTGCTTTCCGGTGATTTCTCCGGTTTTCGGCCGTCGGACGGGAACGCGTTCAACATACGAAACGTAGAATACATTTAAATACATGACATATTAAAATTTGAGCTGAAGAGGACGAGAAATGGACCGATACGATAGCCGCGCGACGTGGAAACAACGTCGCCATTTTCCGGCGACATGGCTGCAGCTCCGGCGACTTCGGCGGCGCTCCGACGACGGCGGTGGCAGCGGCAGGTGGTGGTGGTGTTGGCAGCTCCTCTTCCTCTCTCCTCCCCTCTCTCCCTCTCTCTCCCATCTCTCTCTTTCGTCTATATCTCTCTCTCGGCTCTCATCTCTCTCTCTTCCCTTCTCACTCTCTCTCTCTTCCTTTCCCTTTCTTTCTTTCCCTTTTGTTTTCTTACGGCAATTGCCGATTCACAAGGGGGGGTGTGATTAAAAGTTGGGGGAAAAGGGTGATAAGGATCAACGGTGGGAGCGGTGGAAATATAGATATTTTGGAATAAAATATTCGGATATAAAATATTGATAAAATGCTTTTTTTTTGAACTCGATTACAAATTACTTTATTTCACCAGGAGTTCAATTGATCTCGCATTATAAATCTAAAAATACCAGGAGGTTCATTGGGTTATCAATTCAAAATGGTATGCTGAAAATATCATTTGATAATAAAACGAGAAAGGATTTATTTTTAAATTGAATAAAAAAATTACTATTTATTTTACCAAAAATATTGTCAGGAGTTCGTTTGACCTCTAATTAAAATTTTAAAAGTACCATTAAAATTCTCAAGTCGTTCTATTTCCACGAAAATCATTATTGACCACGCGTCAAAAATATTTCAACTATATATATATTTTTTTCAATCTTAAATAAAATATAAAGTCGCGTCTTTTATCTATTTTACTTTATTTTAGCTCCAATAATTTTTTTTGTAGTCTTCTAAATAAATTTAGAAAACTTTTACCTATAATCCAAAAATACGGGGTGTTACAGAAAGAGACTAATTTCTGGGGCAAAGGGTCTTGCTCATGTAAGATATAGACTTTTCTTCCTGCATTACCACAACTCCAATTCTTTTTCCGCTAGCATCAGTTTCTAGGAGAAATGGTTTACTGAAATCTGGTAGGGCTAATACTGGAGCTGTAGACATGGCCACCTTAAGTTTTTGGAAAGCTCTCTCTTCTTCTGAGTTCTAGTGAAAATTATCCTTCCGTAATAGATATGTTAATGGCTTACTGATAAGCCCATAATCTCTCACAAATTTTCTGTAGTAACTTGTGAGGCCCAAAAAACTTCGGAGCTGTTTGATGGTCTTGGGTATAGGCCACTGCAGCATACAATCAATCTTGTGGGGGTCTGTGGAAACCCCTTCTTACGTGATAATGTGGCCTAGATACTCAACTTTAGTGCTGCCAAAACTACACTTGCTGTTCTTGGCATAAAGTTTGTAGTCTCTGAGCAACTGTAGGACCACCCTTAAATGCTTCAAATGGTCTTCCCAACTCCTACTATAGACTAAAATATCATAAAAAAAAATACCAACACAAACTTTCTCAAATAATCCTTGAATGTTTGGTTCATGAGTGATTGAAAGGTAACTGGGGCATTACTAGGTCCAAAAGGCATAACCACAAATTCAAAATGTCCATGGCGTGTGCTAAAAGTAGTTAGATACCTATCATGTGGCCTTACCAAAATCTAAAAATACCATAACCTTAGATAAATTTTGGAGAAGTATTTTGTCCCATGTAGTTCATCCAATAATTCATCAATGACTAGAATAGGGTATTCATGCTTGACTGTGAGAGAGTTCAGGTATCTATAGTCCATGCACATTCTCTATGACTGATCTTTTTTCTTCACTAGTAAAATTGGTGAAGCAAAAGGGCTTCTACTGTGTTGGATAAGCCCAGTTCCCCAGAATTCCTTGATGATCCTCTCAATTTTATTTTTATGGCTGTGAGATGTCCTATAAGGTTGTTGGTGTCTTAGGGTGCTATTTCGTTTGAGGGTGATGTGGTGCTTAACTCCTCTGGTAGGAGGGAGTTCAATAGGTTCTTCAAAAACATCCTTGAATTCTTCTAATAAGCCTCATGTTGGTCCTGGGGCGAGTCATAATCAGTTTAGAGGGGGGGTGAATAAACTGATTTCAAAACTGAACTACACATGCAGAATATTCAGGGCCCATTTTGACTCGTGAGGTTATCCGTGCTTTATGAAGATCAGTTGAGATGATCTGCTAGCTCGAAGTATTGTGTGTGCTTGTGGTGTACAGTTTAAAACATGCAACCGAGCTGAAAAGTAAAGCAGAGCACACAAGCAATTTATAGAGGTTCGAAGCTCAACTTCTACGTCATCTTTTCCTTCCGTAGAAGGACAATTCACTATGCAAGTGTAAAGTTCCTTTATTACAGTTACACAGTGAAGACAACTGCTGAACCTGACGAATGACAACTTTACGAGTCACAACCTCCTTTTCAGCTGGTGCTGTCCCGAAAATGGCTATCTAATGAACGTAGTCTCCTTAGCCGGTAGGTCGACAGCTCACACTTGCGATCCTCAACTGCTCGCTGAAGAGATAATGTACTATTGCCTATCTTTACACGATTTTAATCTTGCTCGATCTTCAAGAATACAGTCTTGAAACTGGTATCAACTGATATGCTCCTTTGCGCGTCTGCGTCTGAGCTGGGTAGTTGATCTCTGAAGTACTTGAACTGAGAGAGTTGCTCTGGCTGGAATTCTTCAACAGCTAGCTTGATGAGCGATCTGACTCTTTCTCTTCAGTTGGACTTTTGATTCTTTTGAGTTTTGAGGTGAGGCTTTAGTGCTTTGGCGAACGTCTTCGCTGAAAGTCTTAACTAAAGTTCTCTCCAAAATTGTCAAAAGTCAACAGTTACCTTCTAGGTAGCTCACCTTTTATAGATGAGTGGCTAATGACCGTTGATGATCATTGTATGATCATAAATGATAAAGCCGTTGAGAGGCTTTCATTTAAGGAGAGCCGTTGAGTTGACTTTGCTCTTATGACGAGCTTTTGTTCCAAGATCTCGGTTGCATTAACTTCAAGATCTTCTTTGAATTATCTGAAATTTGAATTTCAGTTACGGCTTCTATCCTGATCTTCAATTCTGAGCTTTGTCTGGTAGTTGGAATCTTCAGTTCCTTATCTGTCAGTTCTGCGCTTCTCTTGGCACTTTGGAAAGCATCAGTTGAGATCATCTTCAGCTGGCAGTTCTGGGCTTGGGCTTCTTGCCTTTTAAGCTCCAGTTTGATTTGCTTCAGCTGGCAGGTTGAACGAGTGTTCTTCAGCTGACATTCTGGACTTGTGTCCCTTCAGCTTGAACTTCCTTGGACTGGTCTTCAGTTCGGTTGCTAGTGCTTTATCAGTTGGACTTCAAAACTGACGCGTCTTTAGCTGGTATCCTTCGAACTGGTACTTCATTAGCTGGAACTTCATTCTTCAGCTGGTATCCTTTGAGCTGGTATTTTCCTTCAGCTTGTACCTTGGTCTTCTCTTTAGCTGGTATACTCTTTCAGCTGGAACTTCCTGAGCTGGTATTTCCTTCAGCTCGGATCTTGGACTGGTACACTTCTTCAGCTGGTATTTCCTTCAGCTGGAATCGTCCTTTCTTCGGCTAGCAGTATTCTTCAGTTGGTATCATCTTGAACTGGCATGTTCATCAGTTCAAACTGATGTTCCCTTCAACTGACATTTCTTCAGCCGAGATTGGTCTCGAACTGGCATGTTCATTAGTTCTCCTCTTCAGCTGTTATTCTCCTTCAGCTAGGATTGGGCTAGAACTGGCATGTCCTTCAGTTCTTCTCTTCAGCTGGAACCTCTCTTCAGCTGGGACCTTTCTTCGACTGGAACATTTCTTCAACCGATATTGGACTATAACTGGTATGTTTTTCAGTTCTCTTCAGTTGGAAGATCTCTTCAGCTGGGATCTTTCTTCGACTAGAACATTTCTTCCGCCGGTATTGGACTAGAACTGGTATGTTCTTCAGTTCTCTTCAGCTGAAACATCTCTTCAGCTGGGATCTTTCTTCAACTGGAAAATTTCTTTAGCCGGTATTAGACTAGAACTGGTATGTTATTTAGTTCTCTTTAGCTGAAACATCTCTTCAGTTGGGATTGATCTCGAACTGGTATGTTCACCAGTTCTCTTTAGCTGGAATATCTCTTCAGGTGGGAATTGTCACTTCTGAGCTGGTGCCTTGAACTGGTATTTTTTCTTCAGTTCATCACTGTAGACTGGTGGTATTTGGCACTTCTCTTCATGGTACCTGCAACTTCCAGTTTGTCTTGCTAATTGTTCTAGCAAGCTACAGTTTCTTTTTCATAACCATTTGCGGCTGGATTTTTTTCTTTTTTTCTATATTCTTTTCTCTCTTTTTTCTTTACTCAGCTCTTAGCTGGTTTCTTTTTCTTTTCTCCTTTCTTTTTTCTCTTTTTATTTTCTCTTTTTTCTTTTTCTCTCATGAATTGATAATTTCTTTTAGCTTTGATAGCTCGATTTTTTATATGATCATCTTTAGTTTTCTACTTGATTTCTTTTCAGTTCTTCAAGGCTCTTTACGTATTTTGACATATTTTGACATCTCATCAAAACCCCTTGTCAGAAAAACCTTGATAGTTTTTCTAACAATTTTTCTCTTTTTGATGATGTCCAAAACATGGCAAAATTGAGCAATGATGGAAGAACTGATTGAGAAATTTTTGGTCTTTGTAACAAAGACACAATCAAGCAACAAAACTTGTGTAGTTAAGAAACTGATTATATAAACTGATTAGATATCTCTCAATCTACAACAGTTTATTTTTCTTTTCTTCTTCAGTTTCTAGTTCTTCAGCTGCTGCGCTTCTTCAGCTGGTATCTCATCTTCTTCTTCACCTATTCCACCAGTTGCTAGGCTTTCCTCTTTCTTTAGTACTAGCATTCCTCTACATTTCTCCCCAGACTTTCCCCTGAGACAACTGTCTCTCATTCCTGGCATCTTTTCTCCAGACAACTCTCCAGACTTCGCCTGAGGATGATGCCTCTCTTCTCGAGCAGTTCCCACAGTCCTCAATACTTCCCCTTGAGGCTGTACTTCCCTCTAAAACTGCGAGAGTTCCCCTTGAATCTCATCCTAGAGACTCAAAAACTTTCTTCTATCATCCTCAATTTTTTTAATCTCTTCTCCCTTTTTGGCATCATCCAAAAGGGCGTGCATGTGTAGATCAAAGGATGGAATAGGAACATGTGGTAACAAGCAAAATCTAGTAGCTAAATTACCTTCAAATGGGGAAGGGTATGACTGTTCTCTTGGTGGTGAGGGTAGCCAATTGGACACTTTTTTGGTTGGCATGAACTGCCTTAGATCTGGCAGTGGAGACTGAACTTGGGGTTCAGTTGTTATCATGGCCAAACTTGGGAGGAGTTCTTCAGTTGGAGGTGGGTGGTTGAACTCTATTGGTGTGGAGGATGAGTTGGATGGCTCTGCAAATGGTAGTGAAGCTTCGGCTGGTACTCCATTTCAGATTATGTGGATCATTAAATCCATAACTTTGAGAGAGTGAGAGTAGCCATCGATGGATGATTCATCCAGTTTCTGCTCTAATTTTCCTCTTGACTCTAGAGAAATCATCCCTTTCTGTCAAGCAGTTCAAACATAATTGCTTCATCAATGTGATTTCCAGAGTAACCATCTGAGATATCTCCTTAGTTGATTGAAGATATCAGAGTCGTAACTCTCAATGAGTTGAAATCTGCTAAACAGATCGTTGAGAGTGTCGTTGAAGCTTTCTTTAATACCATCCATGAAGTTGGTTTCAACTGGTGTAGACTCAGCTGGAGTAGTTGATTCTGATGTCATGTCATCATCTGACATGATCTGTTTTCCTCGACTGTTGAAAGTCGGTTCAGTCGGAGTGGAGGGGCCTTCTTCTGTAGTGCGCTGCCTCCTTGATCGCTTGCCAAAAGGCTTTAGATTCTTTCTCCTTTTGATAAAAATTGTGGGGAGATAATCTCTCCTGTCCAGCAACTCACCTCTCTAATGGAGAATTTGGATCTGATCACTTATGATCATGTTGATCCGGTTGAGAAACCCTAATTTCTCCGTGAATGTTCCAGTTTGATGGTCAAAACTGACCTTGCGAACATTCTGGCATAGTTGTGATAGCACATACGATGCCTAATCAACTCTGCATCGGTTGTAGATGAGTGCCATCATATGAGCATGGCCGGCACTGAAGTGAGTATACTCTAGATTGCCTCTCAGGCAGTGGATGACTATATCTTAGAGTTGGATGAACTCCGGCTGAAGACTGTCTTTCAGTCTGTGTGAGTAATCATTGAGCTCGATTCCTAGTTTCGTCCATTGACTCCACAATTCTGCTTGGTTAGGCATGACTATTGAGTCTGCTTGTTCACCTGACTATTGAGGCATGACTATTGAGTCTGCATGACGATCGGATGTCCTCTGACTGATGAAATGATGTTGCCATCTTCTGCAATGTTGGAGAAGATATAGAACTCAACAACTAACTCAGGAAAGCATCGTCCAAATCTTGGACCTCTTGTGAGAAACTGAAAGAGTCCAGTTTCCTTCACTGCTGAGATTAAGCGATGGAACTCATCAGGCTTAAGTCTCTTCATCATGAAGTCCAGTTCTATGAACATGTCTTTTTTCAGGTTGAAAGCAAGCCTAACTGGATCGATGTATTGAGCGGGCAATTCTATTCTGCAAGAAAGAGAGTATTTCAGAGAGATTGAATGGATTTGAGAGAGAGATGCAAAGCAAATGTAAGGAGAATTTTAGACATATGTGTGATCTTTGATCGATATCTCTAGGGATGGTAATTCGTGCGTGTCGAGTCATTAACGGGTCGACACGATAACGACATGACACGATAAACCCAAACACGAACACGACCCCTTAAGAATCTGCTCAACACAAATACGAACACGATCCGTTATGTACAAATACGGACACGGCATGAACACGACACGAACACGAAAAAAACGATTTATTATTGTGTCGACACGACACGATAGAGACACGATATTAGCACGAACACGACAACAACACGATATAAAATAATTATTAGTACATATTAAATTAAAACTATTATTTAAATAAATAAATTTTAATTTAAATAAATAAATTTTAAATTAAATAATTGAATTTTAACTAAAATTTTAGATTAAACAAATATGTGAAATTATTATATATAATTAATATATTTATTTATGTATTTACATAATATTAACGGGTTACACGAATCCAACACGAACCCGACATGAAAATTTCGT
Source organism: Perilla frutescens (assembly GCA_026008535.1). NCBI lineage: Eukaryota > Viridiplantae > Streptophyta > Magnoliopsida > Lamiales > Lamiaceae > Perilla > Perilla frutescens. The sequence goes on from BRKX01000002.1 coordinate 51,778,533, forward strand.
GTCCTTATCATGTTGACACGCTAAGGACACGAACACGATAAGACTAAACACTAACCCGTTAATTTCGTGCGTGTTCGTGTCGTGTAAAAAATTACCAGCCCTAGATATCTCCTTAGCATTTAAAAAAGCTTTGCATGCATGTACTTCGAGTTGCACTCGAGTACTCATCAGCTAATCAGTTTAATGGATTTGACTGATGCTTAGCTGGCATAAATGAGATGATCATCTTAGCTATCAATAAGTTTAGCTTAACTTTTAGATCAGAGGTTGAGATTTCATCCATTGGAAAATGGGGTGGTTGCCATAAATAGCAAATATTTTGTGCATTATTTTGCTATTTATATCTCTCAAGCTATCAACTCATTTTCCACTTTAGTGGTTGATTTTGCTCAGTAGCATTTAAGATTTGCTATCTTTGAGAGATCTCCCATTTTGAAAATAATGCCCGTTAGATTACAACAGCATTAATTTTATAAAGGAATAAGTTTAAAGAATTAATTAATTTAGAACTTATCCTTGGCAGTCGGGATACAGTCCAACTGATCGATCAGTTCTTGTCATATTTTCTTCATGGCCTCTGGAACTGATTCATCACTGAACTGATGACATCAGTTGTTGAACTACTGGACTAAATCTCAGTCAGTTTTCTCTTCTTGATGGGCCGAACTGGATTCTCTTTACTGCTCTCATTAAGGCAGTTTGACCTCTTCCTCTTTGAGACAGATCCAGTTCCTTCAGCAGGCTTCTCTGGCCTTGCTGTCTTCACGGATTGACTCCGGTGCTTGGTTTCAGCTGATGTGACCCTTCGCCTTATGTGCAAGTTTCTTTTCGAAAATGACTTGAACTGAATTTCTTGCTAGTTCAGTTGGGCGGCTGTCTTGGAGCTTGAAACAATCAGTGGGGTGACATATCTCTTTAACAAGAGATTGGGTGATGTGGCAGTGTCTTCATCATCACACAGTCGACTCACTGCAACTAGAGTATCAAAATTCAGTTTTTTGCAGGCAGGGCTAGTTATGCAGATTACTTGCTGCTTTGCTCCTGCTTCTTCTTGAGCCTTGATGTCACTTTCCAATTCGGCAAGTAGGGCAGTTGGAGGAATTTTGTTGGTCAATCTATGACTCATAATCCTCTGTACTTGCACGATAGTTGGAGAAAATGGATTTGAAGACCCTATCCATTTTAAACTCCAAACTTCTTCTCTTTGCCAAAAACTCATGCCGTGAAAAGCAGTGATCAAGAAATGAGACTGGATGGACATTGAGTTTCTCTAGTTGTACTAGTAGAAGTACCGGTGTAGAAGCTTAAAAAGCTCTTGATCTTGCTTAGACACAAATGCAAATTGAGTAAGAAGTAAATTGGTTATCTCTTTTTGTGCATTCTTGGCTGCATATTCACCACTATAGAAAGTGCGAATATCTTCTTCCGTCAGTTGGAGATGAGGGAAAGTTCTCCTAAAGTAGTTAGCTCCATAGTCTGAATGAGAAATTCTGATGAATGGAATAAGCTCATCTGGATCAGAATAGTCTTGGAAGTCCGCTGTTGATCTATTCTTGGAGATTGGTGATGGGACGACATTGGCAGTTGAGGTATTTGAGACTTTGGCACTTGTATTACCTTTTTCTAGCATTTTCTTCTTGAGTAAGTGAAGATAGGTGTTTCATCTCTTGGGAATCCAGACTGAGATGAGGACTGGTAATGCATCATCATTTGGCAGCTTCAAAATGTTTTCAATCATCTTGCTCATCCTGAGAACAAGTCTTACCATGGACTCAAACTTTCTTGTTCTCTTTGAGTTGGAGGCCTTGAGAACTTGACGCTTGAATTGTGAGAATATAAACTCTACCCAGTTTGTCTTGCGTCCTTTAGCTAAGTGTATCATCACCTTGTACCTCTCCTGGGTAAGCTGGCTTAGGCTTCCAATTGCTCAAAACATCATCTTGTTGGTGATGTCGAGCAGAACTCCATACTCTGGTCTTAGATCAGTTTTAGCTGTGGTAAAATTGAATGCCTTTTTGCAGGTGGGGGTCTTCCACCTTCTCTAGTATGGTTCAGCTGCTTCACTCAAATCTTGAACGGTTGCTCCTTGCCTTGGAAGTTGAAAAACTTCAGCAACGGTTCCTTCAGTTATTTTGATAGGTCGGCCTTGGATAACTGATGTAATTTCCTTGCCATTAGTACTGATTTGTGCTTGGAGAAGAAATTCACACACCCAATTTTATCTGAAGAATTTGGGTAGTGTTTCCAGGTAGTGAAGAATCCCTGTCTTGTGAAGAGAAACAAACAGGTTCTGGCCGTTTGAGTTTTGAAGGATATCCTGGAATTTCTTCCTTTCAAGGAATTTATCTCTCATCATCTGATTTTTGAATGAGCTGGGGGAACTAAGCAATTCTGCCATTGAAGAAAATTTGGCTAGAATTTTTGAGAGAGATGAGAGAGAGAGAGAGAGAGAGAGAGAGAGAAAATGAGTATGTCTCTTTTCTTTTTGCAAGGGAGGGGGACTAGATCTGAATTGATTTATGAGTAATGAATAGGTACTCATATATCTTTGAAAATTTGTGTCCCTTGCTTTTGTTTATTTGCCTTAAATGCCCTTGTCAGATTTTCAATGGTAGGAAGGTGTGAAGTAAATGTTTGACAAGACATTTAAACTTTTAAGGTAAAATTATTTTATTGAAAATAAACTGAAATACAAGAAGTTTTCTAAGGCACTTGGTCAGTTGACTTGACGGGCCTTTAGTTCTTCTTGCGTTCAATTTTTCTCTTCTTAGGGACTGGCTCACTGGGCCTGTTTGATTCTTTGATATTTTGAGATCTTTCTTTAGAAGGCTTCAGTCCAGTGTGAGCTTGCAGCTCTTTAACTGACTCAGATAGTTGCTTTACCTATTCTTACAAGTGTGTGATTAGCTCTTCATGATGTGTTGTAGTATGAACTGATGACTTGTTAGGCTGCTTGTCTGGCTGAATATCGTTAGTTTCTTCAATTTCTGAGTTTGCTGTTTTCTTTTCTTTCTGCACATTATTTCTCTTAAGAATAGTCTTTTCTTTAGTTTCATATTTTCCTTGTGCAGAACTCTTCAGCTGAGTTGATGTTGAGCCTTTTTTAGCTCTCTTTTCAGCAGACTCCGATTGAACTGGTGTTGCAGCTGTCTCTTTGGCTGCACTTGATTCTGCTTGTCCCTTCCTTTTGTGTTCTGGTGACCTGCCCTTTGGAAGATCATCTTCTAAGTCAGATGATTCCATCTTGATTGGTTCAGTCATCTTGGCCTTTCCTTTTCCAAGGACCTCTGATGTCTTGGTTGATCTCTGCCTGGTTTGATATTCTCTAATCTGTACTGACAGCTCTGTCATTCGTCTAGATGACTTTGGTAAAAAGTCATCTGGATCAACCGGGAGGACTATAGTTTCCTCCTTCATTAATTCTGGAAGTTGTGTTTCCAGAATAAGGCTGACTCAATTCAGAAAGCACATCTTCTGTGGAAATTCCTTGTCACTTGTAGTTTTCTTTTCGACGATTTCCACATACTTCTTCAGCTAATCGAAGAAATATTGAGGCCCAATTCACCATAATTTCTCTGCATATGGCTTTTCAGATTTGATATCTGGGTTTTGTCAATTCGGAAAAGCTTCATGTTGCCCCGGTGAGCATCCTGACGGCAATCATAGCTAACACTTGATACTCCTTAAATTTGGTTATCATATGATTGTTATGAAACTCCTGAGTAATTGTTTTCTTTCTCCACATGTTGTAATGTGGCTCAGGGTTTACCTAAACATCCTCGAGCCTCTTACCAGAGCTTGGAATTTTGAAGACCTTCCGCAAGATTAGCGGAGTAATAATGATTTCTCTTCCCCTTACTTCAGTTATGATCTCTTGGGGATTCTCTTTGTACCTTGAGTTCAGAAAGAACTCTGCTTCAGCCTTAGGGTAGACTTTTGAGAGAGTATTTTTAGTGAAGGTTTTGAACTTGGCTTCCTCCACTAGTGTGATGATTATTTCACATGACTCTGAGTTTTTACAAGATTCTTTGAAGGCTCCGGAATTGAGAAATTTGTCATGATAGAGATCTTGTCTAAAGGTTGTTGAATCTTCACCAGTAACTCTGAAGTTCTTTTTTTTTTGCGGTGAATGTTAGCAGAAAATTGAGCCATTTCGAGAAATTGAGAGAGATTTCTGAGGCTTTTGAAAGGATGGGAAAACTCTGAATTTAGGCTCTTTGAGGGAATACTTGAAAGTTGTGTTGGCTTTTGAGTGGGCTGAAAAAGAATTCGGCAAATCTATTTATAGCCTTCAATTCCAATGGTGAATCCAACGGTAACAAGAATTTGAGGGAGCTTATCTTGAACGGCTCCGATTAATCCGTCGATTAATTCTCAAATTTATCCATTGTGATTAATTGAAGAGAGAGATAGTGGGTCCAGCGGTAACAATGGTATAACACATCATTTTACCGTTCCACTAAGCAAAGTAAATTCAAATTTATCTGTTTGAAGCTCTCTCTCTCTGGTGCTTCCACGTGGCCTTGAGATACTGACGTCATTAGATGATTTGGCTACATTTGGCAATCTCCAGTTGGCATGATCCACCTCAACTGGGATATTTTCAGTTCAACTCTTCCTTTTGCTGAGTTGGCTTCGAGCTCTCCTTTCAGTTCAGTTGCTTGCTTCAGCTGATCTCGAGCTGCTTTCTGCATTGTGAACTGATTGAGTATATGATCAGTTCTAACCTTTTGATTTCTCAGTTTCCACGCCTCTCATCAGTTTGCAAACTTTTCAGCTTGTCTTTTATCTTAACTGATGAATTGAGCAGTTTTGATTTCTTTTGCTGACTAAACTAATGCACCTTTTGGTTCAGTTTCAGCTTCTGCTCTCCTTTTTTCATCGGCTGTGTTGCTCTTTACATTCTCCCATTTTGATCATCTTTATTTTCTAATGCTAGTTCCAATAGCCTCAATTGGATACATAGCTCTACGAATCTTACCTCTGGCAAAGACTTTGTGAAGATGTCAGCTATCTGCTTCTCTATGGTCAATTCCTTTTATCATCATGCGCTCTGTCGCTCTTGTGGTATGGCCAGTTGGCAAACCAGTTATAGTGAAGGTTGATTCTTAATTCATCTCTTGAATCCAAGTACTCACTATACTGTGTTATGAGATCCGTTGGAGTGAACTTCTCCAGAGGGATCTGAGAATGTTCACGTGCTTGATATAGTTTTGTATGCACGTTTCTTCTTGGGTCAACTTCTCTTCCAGGTTGACTTGTTGGATACCTTCAAGGATAGGCTAGCTGAGCAGTTTTCTCCTGAACTGATGCCCTATCTCGATGAGACTGTGGTCTAAACTGATTATTTCTCCCTACTCCAGTTGGCCGGTCAGTTCTGTTCATCATAGGCCTGTTCTGAGCTTTGGGCCTTTGAAAATCTGGTGATCTTTGTTGAATTGACTGTCTCTGATGAGCTGGAGGTCTTGGCTGAACTGACGATCTCTGTTGATAGGTTGGATGCCTTTGTTGAGCTGGTGGCCTCTGCTGATAGGCGAACTGCATACTTTGAATTCGTGGCCTTCTTTGAGATGGCTTTCTCTGCTGAACTGATGGCTGAACTGAGCCTTTCAGTTAGGAGGGTTGGTTCGACCTCTTAGGCAGATCTGTAGGGATGTCTTTAGTTCCCTCGCCTTCGGTCTCTTCAACTGGTTGGGTTGGTGCAGGTTTGACAAAACCAAGAAGGGTTCCTTCTTGACTGGTTTGAATAACTGTCTTTCCTTTCTCAGCGGCAGTGTACCTATTGTATCCTAATCCTGGACTACCAGTTTCAACTCTTTGATGGCTTAGAATCTCATCAAGAGTTTGAGACCCCTTTCTGAATTTGAGATATATTTCATCTCTCTCTTGGATCTCTTGCTTGAGCATTTCATTCTCAGCTCTTAGCTCATCAATCTTGAGCTGCAACTTCTCACATTTAATTGAATGGGCTTCAAGTTATTCAGTTCTATCATGATCACTTCTCAGTCTCTTGACCTAATCTCTTAGGTCATCATTTTCTTCATTCAGTTGTAGATACATACTTGATATAGCAGCTAACTGATCTTCTAGCACTCTTAATTGTTCATTTATTTCATTGCTAGAAATGGAAGTTTCATGAATGTGATAAAAGAGGTTAAGAAATCACATGTGCTAACCTCTTCTTTGTTGTCAGCCATGAGGCAGAATAATGCCTCTTCTTTAGAGTTGTAGTCGTCAGATTCGATTCCTGATGGATAATCTGAGTCATCTAGGATGGCATTATCTGTATTGGCCATCATAGCTTTTCTTTTGAAAAAGCTTCTCTTTACCTTGGCCTTCTTATCTTCAAGGAGCTCTGGACACTCATATTTGTAGTGTCCTTGCTTGTGGCAATGGAATCATTCTCCTATGCTTCTGTTGGCTGCCTTGGGTTGTTCAGTAGGCGGTTGGTTTCTCTCGCCTCTGGGCTCATCATCAGTTTGAAGCATAACTGATGGCTGATCTCTGATCCTTTTAAGCTTCTCTAGCAGCTTGGTAACTGACTGGATTTGATCATTGATATCCTCAGTCAGGCTCTCCGCCTTCTCCGCTGTTTCTCTTTTGTGATCAGTTGAGCCTCCTGGTTGTTCTCTGGCTTGAGAGCTTCTTGGCTGGATGGCATTTCTTCCTTGAGTTTCTCTAAATTGATTTCTTTCGCCATAGAAGGCTACATCCTGGGCTGATGATGATGTGGATGCCTCTCTTTTTCAGTTTAGGCTATACTCGTGAGCCTTAAGAGAACCGAATAGTTCTCTTGGGGTGATTCTATTCAAGTCTCTTGACTCTTTTGTAGCAATCACCTTCATATCTCATTCCTCTGTGAGATTGTCCAAGATTTTGGAGTTCATCTCACTATTGGGATATGTTCTTCCCAGATTGTTCATCTCACTGATGATGCCTAGAAATCTTATTTCAAGGCTGAAGATAGTTTCATCTGAGTGCATTTTGAAGGACTCATATTTGTCCACTGCCAGTTAGAGCTTGTTTCCTTTGATGGCTTCGGACTCTATGCACAGATCTGCAAATAAGTCCCATATCTCCTTGGCAGTTCTGCAACTCTATGTGTCCTTCATGCGATCTTCATCTAGAGTTTGGAACAACGCGGCTTGGGCCATGAACTCTAGGTTCTTCAACTTCTTCTATTCACCCGTGAGAAGATGAGTTGGCTTCGAAATCCTTGCCGGTTGATGGACATCAGCAATGTAGGCTTCATTATCCATCATAATTGTGATTGGACCATCCTCGATAACTTCCCACATATTTTCATGGATTGAGTAGAGATGCGTCTTCATTCTCCTGCTCCAGTTATCGTAGTTCTCAACTGAAAAGATATGTAGCTTATGGTTTCCCATAGCTTACAGATTAGCATAGATAACAAAATCTGATTTAGTTGATCTGCAGAAACGGCTAATCTTTAGAATCAACCTGGCTTTGATACCACTTGTTGGTAGCGGGACGAGTCAGATTTAGTTTAGAGGGGGGGTGAATAAACTGATTTCAAAACTAAACTACACATGCGGAATATTCAGGGCCCGTTTTGACTCGCAAGGTTATCCGTGCTTTGTGGAGATCAGTTGAGATGATCTGCTAGCTCGGAGTGCTATGTGTGCAGTTTAAAACATGCAACTGAACTGAAAAGTAAAGGAGAGCACACAAGCAATTTAAAGAGGTTCGAAGCTCAACTTCTACGTCCTTTCTTCCTTCCGCAGAAGGGCAATTCACTATGCAAGTGTAAAGTTCCTTTATTATAATTACACAGTAAAGATAACTGCTGAACCTGGCGAATAGTAACTTTACGAGTCACGGCCGCCTTTTTAGCTGGTGCTATCCCGGAAACGGCGATCCAACGAACGCAGCCTCCTCAGTCGGTAGGTCGACAGCTCACACTTATGATCTTTAACTGCTCACTAGAGAGAAAAGGTGCTATTACCCGTCTTTACACGGTTTTAGATCTCGCTCGATCTTCAAAAATAGAGTCTTGAAACTGGCATCAACTGATATGCTCCTTTGCGCGTCTGCGTCTGAGCTGGGTACTTGATCTCTGAAGTACTTGAACTGAGATAGTTGCTCTGGCTGGAATTCTTCAACAGCTAGACTTTTGATTCTTCTGAGTTTTGAGCGTGAGACTTTAGTGCTTTGGTGAACATTTTCGTGGAAAGTCTTAACTAAAGTTCTCTCCAAAATTGTCAAAAGTCAACAGTCACCTTCTGGGTAGCTCACCTTTTATAGATGAGTGGCTGATGACCATTGATGATCATTGTGTGATCATAAATGATAAAGCCGTTGAGAGGCTTTCATTTAAGGAGAGCCGTTGAGTTGTCTTTACTCTTCTGACGAGCTTTTGTTCCAAGATCTCAGTTGCATTAACTTTAAGATCTTCTTTAGTTTATCTGAAATTTGAATTTCAGTTACGGCTTCTCTCCTGATCTTTAGTTTTGAGCTTTGTCTGGCAGTTGGAATCTTCAGCTCCTCATCTGTCAGTTCTGCACTTCTCTTGGCAGTTTGAAAAACTTTAGTTAAGATCATCTTCAGCTGGCAGTTCTGGGCTTAGGCTTCTTACCTTCTGAGCTCCAGTTTGATTTGCTTCAGCTGGTAGGTTGAACCAGTGTTCTTCAGCTGGCATTTTGGACTTATGTCCCTTGTTCGGTTGCTAGCGCTTTATCAGTTGGACTTCAAAGCTGATGCGTCTTCAGCTGGTATCCTTCGAACTGGTACTTCATTAGCTGGAACTTCATTCTTTAGCTAGTATCCCTTGAGCTGGTATTTTCCTTCAGCTTGTACCTTGGTCTTCTCTTTAGCTGGTATACTCCTTCAGCTAGAACTTCCTGAGCTGGTATTTCCTTCAGCTCGGATCTTAGACCGGTACACTTCTTCAGCTGGTATTTCCTTCAGCTGGAATCGTCCTTACTTCGGCTAGCAGTATTCTTCAGTTGGTATCATCTTGAACTGGCATGTTCATCAGTTCAAACTGATGTGCTCTTCAACTGGCATTTCTTCAGCCGGGATTGGTCTCGAACCGGCATGTTCATTAGTTCTTCTCTTCAGCTGGTATTCTCCTTCAGCTGGGATTGGGCTAGAACTGGCATGTCCTTCAGTTCTTCTCTTCCGCTGGAACATTTCTTCAGCTGGGACCTTTCTTCGACTGGAACATTTCTTCAAGTCGGTATTGGACTAGAACTGGTATGTTCTTCAGTTCTTTTCAACTGGGATCTTTCTTTGACTGGAAAATTTCTTCAGCCAGTATTGGACTAGAACTGGTATGTTCTTCAGTTCTCTTCAGCTGGAACATCTCTTCAGCGGGGATTGATCTCGAACTTGTATGTTCATCAGTTCTCTTCAGCTGGAATATCTCTTCAGCTGGGAATTGGCACTTCTGAGCTGGTGCCTTGAACTGGTATTTTTTCTTCAGTTCATCAATGTAGACTAGTGGCATTTGGCACTTCTCTTCATAGTACCTGCAACTTCCAGTTTGCCTTGCTAACTGTTCTAGCAAGCTACAGTTTCTTTTTCATAGCCCTTTGTGGCTGAATTTTTTCCCTTTTCTCTCTATTCTTTTCTCTCTCTTTTCTTTACTCAGCTCTTAGCTGATTTCTTTCTTTTCTCCTTTCTTTTCTCTCTTTTCTTTTTCTCTCATGGATTGATCATTTCTTTTGGCTTTGATAACTCGATTTTTTATATGATCATCCTTAGTTTTCTACTTGATTTCTTTTCAGTTCTTCAAGGCTCTTTGCGTATTTTGATATCTCATCAAAACCCCTTGTCAGAAAAACCTTGATAGTTTTTCCTAACACCTCCCATGTCAGATCCATCCTTAGTGATCATAGTCTGCAGACTTACCATGCATATCTCTTCTACTTGTTCTTTGTACTTAGAGTAGATGTGACATCTCATAATTTATTTATTTATTTCAGTAATAAAAAGTGTGGAATATTAAATAATACTCCAAAAGTTTGTTCCAAAAAAAAACATAAATGTATAGTTTATTGCAGCGGAAAAATAAAATGCTTAAAATATTAAATAGTCTTTATTCCATCACTTCGTCTCCACCACATCGCCCGAGCATCCTTAGCCTGAAAATATAAATAGCTTTGGGGTGAGTGCTATTAACTCAATGGGGTAACTTAATTATCTAAATTATACAAATATAACAGTAAGAAAACAGGCCATAACATAGCATATCATATCATAGAGCCCGTAGACCAACATAGCATATGATCTGTAGGTTAACATAGTAATAGCCCGTAGGCCCATAGCAATAGCCCAAAAGCCCATATGACCCGGAGGTCCACCTGTACACCGCATATACAAGTATAATAAGGATAAGAGTTCATATATTCTCCGAGAGAATCCCCACCTTAACCGTTTCTTGAATTTGAAAAATAACGTATTAATATAGTCCAAGCGCGCCGCCTAGCATAATAGTAATAATAATAATAATAATTAATTAACATAATATTAAGTTACTTTAATGTTTTAAAAGCATAACATTAAACAAATAATATATATTGTAGAAGAAAGAAGATATAAACCTAATATATATATATGTATGTATGTAGGCTATATATATATATATATATATTTCAAGGATATTATATATATATGCATAGAAGTGCGTGCGTGTGTGAATTTAATTGTATGTGAAAGTGTGCGTGCGTTATATATTATACATATGTGTGTGAATATACGTATATATATATATATGCACAAGTTGCATTTAATAAAGCTTTAGGAAATAATATATATATATATATATATATAGATATACATATATACGAATATGTGGCAGTGTGTGTGTGATTGATAGAAATATATGTATATATATAGTTAGGTCCACCAGAAGAGATGTGCTTGGGAGGAAAATAATTTAATAATTCTAATACTCAACCCTACAACTTTTACACACTTGTCGAGACCCCACTCAACTTTTAAGATATGAAAAGGACAACTGAGAAGGTAAAGTCTTTCTTCTTCATTAACTATTCCTATTTCTCTATTGTTATGAACCAGAGTCAGAAAAGGGATAACACAAAGAAAAACTTACAGATGAGAAAAAATGGAGATATGAAGCCTGGGTACCTCAAGAAGAAGTACCGAGAGAGGAGAAACTTGAATGCTTTGAGTTGGTGTGATTTGTGGTGAAAGAGGAGCCCCTATTTATACTAGAAGAATTTCATCTAAGCTTAGAATGTTTGAAATATAGTCTGATTTCTTGCCAAAACGTTGCATTTCTTGGTGAGGATCTCGGATTTAAGGAAGAAAAATTAGGTTTAAGGTTTTTGTTCCTCAAGGATAAACGTGTGGTGGTTGAACGGCAGGAGGCGGATTGTTCTTCCAAGTTTGATCAAACTGGGCTTCAAGAATTTGGGCTTAGATCCCATAAGAACATTGGGCCTCAGGAGATAAAAATAATTAGAAAGCCCAACTTAAAATAAACTAACTAAAATAAAATACAAATAAAAATAAAATATATGAAGATATATATATATTATGTCATATAAGACCATTTAATAACTAGACATAAATGGCGCGACTTATAGGAACATAATATATATAGATATATGCATGCTTGAATAAATTTTTGGGGTGCTACAGTGGACCATCTTGTGTAGAGAATGCCCTGAGATTAATTAACAATCCACTTGGGATTTTGCTCCCTACAGTTTAATCCTACTCCCTTTTTGTGTGACTGTAAAGGTCATATTCTTGTAATCCAATTCAATAGGAGTGCAGGCCTTAGGCCAATCCCCTCCTAAAATCAAGTCATATCCTTCAGTCTGTAGAACTTTGAGGGAGTAGACAAATTGAGTGCCTTGCACATTCCAACTGAAATCTTTTACTTGAGCTTAACTAACCAATTGTTGTCCATTTGCCACCCTAACCAGAATAGGGATAGCCTAGTCCATAGTACAATTTAGTTTTGTGGCTGTAGCCTCTTGAATGAAGCTAAGAGTACTACTCGTGCCAATCAAGATATGCAGTTCATGTTCACCTACTTTTCCTACCACCCTTATGATAGTCACACCTTCTGAACCAGATATGGCATTAAGTGACATTTGTGCCTACTCCATTTGGGATTCCCCTGTATTAGGAGAGAACAACTCTTCAAGTGGTACCTGAGTGGAGTGTATAGATGCTAATTCTTCCTCTTCACTCATGATCATATAATGAATTCTATTCTTGCATCTATGGCCAATCACATAGGGTTCATCACAGTTGTAGCATAGACCTTTTTCTCTCATAGCAACCATTTCAGCAGTTGTAAGAAGTTTAGTGGGTGGTTTCAGAGTAGGAGTGTACTGTTTTGTATAACTAGCAACAGTTGAATCAGGCTTCCTGTAACCAGACCCCTGCATAGAATGGGATTTTACAGGTCCTTTCAGCTTCCTTGCAATTGCATCCACTGTCGGTATTTGACTCATCCCAAGTTCAATGACTTGGTGTAGAGTCGTGGGCCTAAACAGGTTAACTGCAGCCTGTAGATCCTCACTTAAGCCACTCATAAAACTTGCCATGAAATAGTTTTCAGAGTAGTCACTGTGATTGAATAACAACATGCAAGCCCTTAGTTCTTCAAACTTCTCAACATAATCATCATAAGAACCTTGATGTTTCAGCTTGTTGAATTCCACAATGATTTTAGTTTCCCTTAGTTATTCAAACCTAGCAGAGACCACTTCCAAAAATTGACCCCAAGATAAATCTTTAAATTTATGGTTGTAATTTTGGAACCATTGCTCTGCCTTTCCTTCAAAGTGTAAAGAAGTTAGCACCATCTTTTAAGTATCAGAAATATTATTAATTAATTAGAAATACTAATTGCACTTCAAAATCCAAGAACGAGGTTGAGTACCATCAAATATAGGAAATTCTATCTTAGGAATATGATGGATTACCTGCATCTGTGTTTGGTCCATCATAGCCTTAGATCCGGAATTTGTTGAGTATTGAAGAGAAGACCCACTTTCAACTACTATTGGGCTGGGTAGAGCTCCAAGGATAGATGGTTCTTCATGAATCCCCTTCCCTTTTGAGAGATTTGTCAACTGTAGTTGAATGTTATTGAGTGTGTGAGTGAGAAGATCATACTTAGAATTCATACCTCTCAACTGATCCTGCATTTCAGTGGTAATTGCCCACAATATTTCTTCCATCTTCAACTCAGCTGCCTTTCTTTTTGTGGATTCAGCTATTAATACTTGATCTATTCTTTTTTGTGCCTCTTGCAGCTCTTTAAAGCGTGGTCCTTCTACCATTTCCAAGGTCGTGGCTCAGGATACCAATTGTAGTAAGAACTACTAATTTATATTTATATGCTTATGATGTAATAATATTGTAAAGAAGGTAGGAAAGAAACAGAAGAAATGGGAGAGAATTATGACGAAGGAGAAAGATAATTGAGAGATAATCTTTTTCTTGCTTTTCATTCAAGCTATTACATGAGTTTATATAGGCACGCATAAGGCATAACAGGTCCCCACAACAATAAAAGAAACCCTAATAATAATACCTTAGGTTAAACAAAAGATAGCATATGCATAAAATAAAATATCAACCCATCTCTTTTTCTTTTTTTAGCCACTATTCTGGAGCCCATTACAATTAAGGTCCATCTTCAGCAAGCTCGCTTCCAACTCCAGCCCAGTATTTGGATCCGATTCAGATTGAATAACTCACTCCAGCAAAATCGAATCTCCTTCATTATTCAGCCCCAATTTTCCAAAGCTTGAACCTTTAACATCCTCCAACCTATTTCCTGCAATTTCCACAGAATTACCCCCAATTTCCATAACATAATAATAAGTGCAAGTTATATTTCCTTTTATTTTTATCACGATGTTTATTATTTTCTACACTTATAAATCATCAAATATCATTTTTTTCTAAGATTTCTCTATATTTGATTTAAGAAGGTACTAAAACAAAAATAATAAACCAAATATTTAACTATACAAATTACTCTTGATTTGTTTTGTACTTATCTTCCAAAAAGTACAATAAATTTCTATATTTAATTGAATCATTATGTATGTCACTGTAAGAGTAGTATTAGACTGTTATAAAATTAATAAATTTAACATAATTTTCTAAATTTTTCCATAAGAATTTAATAATTTTCTTAAATAAATTCTTGCACAGGTGCTTATTGTGCATATGGTTGAAAAATATTTTTCAATTTGAAAATACACACTTGAAAATAACAAAATTTATTAACATATTCAGTTTCAAAAAAATCCAAAACATGAATTATGTCCACCGAAAATTCTAACAAATGTTCAAGCAAGATTTATATATGCTAGAAATGCTAGCATAGTTTTTACTCGCTGGATATTGCAGATGCATTTCAATCCTACTATTCTTTTTTTTTTTTTGTAGTTCCATTAAGGATATACTATAGAATTCTTTTAATGTTTTTATTTCAAATCTCAATCTTATTTTGATTCCCATTGAATTATTATATCTTTTAAAACTTCGTATTTAAAATTATGTATATCATATGCAATATATACATATAATTAATTCTTGCACTTGATATAATATTGTTATCATTTGTGGTAATATATGTACTTCAAAGGTACTAAAATATTTTTGTTTGAAACACTTTTAATTTTCATTCAATTAAATTGATTGAAGATATCAAAACATACCAATGCAATAATAGTTTATACAATAATACTTCTCATTTTTTATATTTTAAATATATCACTACATATATATATATATAAATGCAAAAATATATAAAATATAAAATTATTTAACTAACTTAAGAGTTATTTATAAGGGTGAAATGCCTTAAAATATATAAATTTTGGGGTGTTTTTGATTTTCTCACGTTTTAAAAAACGTAGTTTTAATAACATGAACTTAGCCCTTGTTTGATTTTTCACATGATTTTTAAATTCCGTTAAGTTAAATCTGGCTTGGCAGCCGGAGACTGCCACGTGTACATCTACGTGGATATCAACTTGCCTTAAAATACATGAACTTTTGGTTGATTTTGTTTTTTCACACGAATTAAAAAAAGACCAATTTTAGAGTATTTTTTTTTTACTTTTTCCTTATAATGTGGTAAATGTTATATAAATACCTCACTTTATGTTTTCCAAAATTAATTTTTAAACAAGATATAAATTTTAATCAACATCATTTGACATTTGTGATTCTTTTGATCTTATGTAATTCATTTAATATGCACAAAAATCATTCTATGACTTTAGGGTGTGTGACGTATACATTTATCATTATGACGTTTGGAAAATTGGAGCCATTATATATTTATATTATTAATTGGTTTAAAGAATAATAAAATAGACGAATTAAGAATTTGTTCAACAATTAATATAAATAGAAATGTTCAATTATAAAATTATTTGAACTTATCGTACATATAAAGTTATATCAAAAGATGCTATATAAACATATGTGAAAAATTAATATGTAGTTTCTACATGATCAATTTATTTGTTAACTTAATTGATTGATTGTGTAATATTATTCATCAATATATATGATACGTCATAAATCACTATTCATGACTTGATGATTGTTGTATTCGAAATTCTATTATTTATACCCACTACACTAGTTTAAGTCATTTTTTTTATATTTTTTCTTCAAATAGAGAACTAAAAAGATCTGATAGTTATGTTATTTAATTTTTTTGAACCTAAATTTTATATATTGCATGAACTAAGCAAATTCAAAATATTTCACAATGTTTACTACAACAACTTTATAGTAATAATTGATGAATTTTCTGTATTACTCAAGAAATAAAAAAAATAAATACTAAAATTGATTTTTTTAATTCGTGTGAAAAAAACAAAACCAGCCCAAAGTTTGTGTATTTTAAAGCAATTTGGTATCCACATAGATGTACACGTGGCATCTCCGGCTACCACGTCAGATTCAATTGACCGGAATTCGAAAATCATGTGAAAAAATAAATAAGGGCTGAGTTCATGTTATTAAAACTACATTTTTTAAAACGTGTGAAAAACCAAAAACGCCCTAAAGTTTATGTATTTTGAGGCAATTTACCCTATTTATAATAATAAACAGTTCACAATTATATTTGTTTCGTTAAATAATATATCAACTATAGAAGTAGAAGGACTTGCGAAAAAAAATTGTACAAAGCCCTACCCAAACAAAACATAAAACTACATGGGCATATGAAAGTTTATCATCTAAGTAAAATTAATTATTTATCTACATAAAATCTAATTTAAATTGATATCGATAATTAAACTATTTAATATTTAGAAATATTAATGTGTCTATCATTAGTATATATTGATCATCGCTATACTATAAAAGATAACATAAAAATATATATTCTTGATTTACATATTATATATACATATATATAATAAAATTACTATAAAAGTTGATATATTCTATTATAAATAATATTTAAATAATTATCTTTTCACTGATCTATATATTTGAATATTAACCTCTATACATGCTTTGAAATTGTATCAAACCAAAAAAATTCTTAAGTTTGGGGGTTAAATAGTTTAATATAACGAACTATACATGAATATCCTTACAACACAAAATTATCTTCCGATGGTCATGTCAGACTCGAATTAATGCACCAAATTTCAAATTGATGATGTAATTACAAAAAAATTGTTGTAGGTTATATCATTTTAAAGTTCATCTTCAGTATCAAAAATTGTGTATAGTTAATGATATTTAAACCAATTAACCCTAAGTTTTGTGAAGCATATTTTGACAAAATAAGTTAATTTTCATAAAAAGTAGTTTTACGATTTGAACCACATAACATTAAATTGCAACATAATTTTATAAATTAATAACTTTTTTTTAAAAAACTCACCTTAATACAAACAAATAATTTGCAAAAATACTATTTCACTATATAAATTGTTATTAATACAAACACATAATTAGTCATAATTTTTTTGTTCACTTATGAGTTCTACTGCGCTCTTTGAAATGAAATCATACTATTTGTAAATGTATATGTTTTGGTATTTTTTTTATATCTATCTTAGTTCACCAATATTCATACTATATATTTTACATTATGTGAATTAATAAGTTATAAGTAGAAATTAAGATTGATGTGCATTGAATAAATTATAGGGATATATAATTTTCAAATAAATTATTATATTTGACATATTTTGCAATTCTACATGATTTTTAAAATTTCAATAATATCACTATTTTTTATTTGAACATACAAAATATAAAAATTCAACATTCACAAATTGATGTTAAAAGAAATTTAATTCCTTATATAAAAAATCAAGATTTTTTTACATGAATACATGGGCAAAATATTTATGATTAATTCATTTCATATCTAATTGGTATATAAGGAATTAAGGATATTAATTAATTATCTAGAATTTTATATTAAATTAGAATATGTGAATGAAAGAAATAAAAATAAACACACACATGACATCATTCGAAATTAAATATATATTTTAATATAATGAAGATAAAATAATAATGTTTTAAAAGCTACCATATATTACATTCAATTCAAGCACCGATTTTGTCAAAATCTCACAAATGGTTTCTTTTATTGTCAATAAAAAAATGTGTGGACTTTTTTTTCTTAATAAAATGTACATGTAAATATATTATATGATTCCATTGTCTTTAAATAAAATGTACTGTATGGATATAATAGGCAAACCCAAATTTGCAAAACTCTTTTAATACAGTAGATTATATATATACATATATAGTAGATTATGAATTCATATCAATGAGGATTTTATCTGATATTACTAAAAAAATAAATAAATGACGTAAAGAAAGCACAAGATTATTATATTATGTTGTCTATCAATATGTGTCTTTAACGTCTTTGCTATTATATTTTAAGAATATTATAATAGCATTTTGTGAATTTGATTAAATGAATAACTTACTTTATTAATTAAAAATATGAAATATTTTATATTAAAAATGGTATCAAATTATAAATTTATCAATTTCTCCATTTTGGTATACAATTAATCTTGCCTTTAAACTAAAGTGCGATTTTAATTAGGATTTTCTTTTTATTTACTTGTGGTTTACAATGTTTAGGAATTTTAATTTATACAAAGGATATGGAATAACGTTTATTTATTTTTTAATTTTTTAATTCATGTGACTTTATTTGAAATTTTAAGTTTTCAAATTAAATATTCTGAAATTATTGAGTTAGATCAATATCATGATTAATAATTTAAATGATATAGTTAGAATGGTAATAATAATATAATATCAGATTAGATTATATTATATTTAAAATATATTATAATAAATATATAATAGGTAAATTCAAGATCACATTATTACCCTTAAATAAAAATATATAATATGTTTACCATAGGTAAATTCAAAATTATAAGATAAGACACTTTTTATATTATAATTTAAAATATATTATAATAAATATATAATAAGTAAATTTAAGATTACGTTATTGCCCTTAAATAAAAATATATAATAGGGATACAATAGGTAAACTCAAAATTGTAAGATAAGACACGATATTAGTATAGATAAAATATAGATTAATATTAGAGTTATATGTGCATTGTATGTGATGATAGATTTATTGAAAAGTCAGAAATCAGATTTTCGCATCCACGATATTTGCAAGACCTTTTTTTTGGGGGGGAATTGAAAATTTATTTTTGCAACACTCGTACGGATTTAATTCATTTGACTAGGTCCAAATCAGTGTTTCTCACTGTACAAGGACATGAAACAATTTTTATTTATTTTTCAAATTTATAATTATTATATGAGCATGTAACAAGTTAACTAGCTCTCATAACACAAACTTTTTAAAATTTTATTTCACATATATGTTAAATTATTTGGCTAGTAGTAGCAATATTTGGGTTATATGTGCATTTTATTTGATGAGAGATTGGAAAGTCAGAAATCAGATTTTCGCATCCATTACGGATTTAATTCATTTTGACTCGGTCCAAATCAGTATTTCTCACCTCTTAAATTTCGTTGTAATATGCAAGGTCATGAAACAATTTTTTTTTTAATTATGATTATTATAAGACTATAAGAGCCATTTAAAAAGTTGATGAATATATTTAACTTAAATATCTAACAGAAAATAAAATGGATGTACGTTAACAACAAATTGCAATTCCCTTTCTTAAACAAAAAATATTATGATTCTATTCATCAATTGCTAATATTTATTTATTTTTTTGAGGCAATGCTAATAAAATAATTGGTGAGTCGAGAAACCTACTATTCATTTCGTGTTTCTTATATTTATGACGTCATATTTAAAGCATGACTTAACTAATATTCCTGCAATTGCATATTTGCATAGCATCAGTTGCATGGGTCTAACAAGCACACCAGCTGTTCGATTAAATGCCAAAATATAGACCTCCACTTATTAGGACACAAACGCCTGTCTGAAAAATCCACATTTTGAAGGTCCCTCTTCAACAATTCCATATTTCCATTCTTGACTTAGTAATACGCGAAATTATTTATGTGATACCTGTTCGGTACTCTAAATCTTTGTCAGTGGTATTGTTTTTCTAGAATTTCCAAGTTTAGAAAATTGCATGCTCAATGCATTCTATATAAGTGTGGCTTCAATCCTTTTCCACTCATTATTTTTTTATTAGCTTTCATCATATATGCTTGACTTCTCATTCTCACCAGTCTTGATTCTTTGGCAATGCAGAATCCACATATATTTTGGTTGATTTTTCTTCTGTTGATGAGGTTTTGTGTTGCTCCACTGAACGGTTTTAATGCGACTGCTGCAAAGGCTGATGTTGGAGTTATTCTTGATTATGAGACAACTCTTGGAAAGATATGCAAGACTTGCATTTATATGGCAATCGAAGATTTCTACTCCAACCGCAATCATAGCACCATGATTGTGCCTCATTTCAGGGATTCAGGCAGTGATGTTGTGGCTGCAGCTTCTGCTGGTAATCTTTTTCTTCCTTAGTTTCATTGATTGTCTAATAAGTACTTTACCTTCAGTTTCAAAGCTTTGCATAATTAGCTGACTTCTGGTTTGAACTTTTGATGCAGCTATAGATCTGTTGAAGAATACTCAAGTGATGGCGATTCTTGGGCCGCAGAGATCCATTCAAGCAGACTTTGTGATAGATATCGGCGACAAAGTGAGAGTTCCAATAATTTCTCCAGCAACGTGCCCTGCTCTATCGCCTCACGAATCAACATACTTTGTTAGATCAGCATGGTGTTCCTCTTCTCAATCTAAAGCAATAGCAGCGATTGTAAAGAAATTTGGTTGGAGGGAGGTTGTTTTCATCTACGAGGATACGAATCATGGAAGCGGATTAGCACCATTTTTCACTGAGGATCTGCTAAAGGGCAATGCTTTGGTGTCATACCAAAGTATTGTCTCTCCTGCTGCAAATGATCAGATTCTTGAACAACTCAATGAGTTAAAGAAGAAGCAGACAAGGGTGTTCGTGGTTCATTTGCCATCAGCTCTTGCATCTCGTTTCTTCCAAATGGCCAAAGAAGCTGGGATGATGAACAAGGGATATGCTTGGATAATTGCTGATCCACTAACTAGCTTACTGGGTTCAGAAACTATTGAGGCAATGCAGGGTGTATTAGGTGTGAAGGCTGATATTCCAAAATCTGATGAAGTAAAGAACTTTACTAAGAGATGGAGAAAGAGGTTTCATAAGGAGAATCCAGACATGGACATAACAGATCTTAATGTTTTCGGGCTGTGGGCTTATGACAGCATAAGAGCTTTAGCAGAGGCAATTGAACAAGTTGGCGTGACATTCCCACGATTCAACAAAATTGCTAACGGAGGGCATTTGACAGATTTGGATGCAATAGGGACTTCAAATACTGGACCATCACTTGCTCCTTCAATCAGAAACTTCACTTCCAAAGGGTTGAGTGGTGAATTACAGCCATCTGCTTTTGAGATAGTGAATGTGATAGGTAACGGAGTGAACACTGTTGGATTCTGGACAGAGGAACAGGGCATTTCAAAGGATAATCTTGCCATTGTTTGGCCTGGCCAAACAACTGATGTGCCTAAAGGCTGGGAATTTCCTGCAAGTGGAAATAAGTTAAAAGTCGGAGTTCCTGTAGGCGCATTCAGTGAACTTATCAAAGTTGGAAAGGATGCAGAAACGAATGCTGTTAATGTATCTGGTTTCTGCATTGATTTTTTTGAGGAAGTTCTGAAATTATTACCCTATCATGTCCTACCTGTGTACATTCCTTTCGAAACCCTTGATGGCCAGAGTTCTGGAACTTATGATGAACTTGTTTATGAAGTATTTCTTCAGGTAAATCCAGAAACCAAATCTAAGCATATTCTACGATCTTCTTGTTCGTATTTTCTCCATCAAATACTAATTATCCTCCAATGACAGAAGTATGATGCAGTTGTGGGAGATGTGACCATTTTAGCTAACAGATCAAGATATGTTGATTTTACTGTTCCTTACTCAGAACCTGGAGTTGCTATCATCGTCCCAATCAAGGAAAACGAGACGAAGAATGGTTGGATATTCTTAAAGCCTCTTACAGTTGGCCTCTGGCTGACAATTGGAGCATTCTTTATCTTCACTGAATTTGTGGTTTGGGTTCTTGAGCATCGCATCAACAAAGCATTCCAAGGTACACCTCTGCAGCAAGTTGGGACGACATTATGGTTCTCTTTCTCAACTCTTGTTTTTGCACATAGTAAGTCTCTAACTCCTCAAATACTCCTTGCGAGATCTTAGTTCTTGTTCTACTTTATAATTTTGATCACGATTCATGAATTTATTGGCAGAGGAGAAAGTGATCAGCAACTTGACTAGATTTGTAGTGATTGTATGGCTGTTTGTGGTGCTAGTTTTGACATCAAGTTACAATGCAAACTTGACATCTATGTTGACAGTACAGCATCTTAAGCCGCCAGATATGATAAAGAATGCTGAATACATTGGCTACCAAAAAGGTTCCTTAGTCACTGGCCGATTCTTGAAAGATACGATATTTAACAATTACAACTTAAGATGTTACAGTTCAATTGAAGAATACAATGACGCCCTCTCCAGAGGTAGCAAAAATGGAGGTGTGGCTGCAATTGTTGATGAAATCCCTTACATTAGGCTCTTCCTTAGCAAGTACTGCCACAAGTATACCATGATTAATCCGACACCCAGGACTTCTGGCTTCGGATTTGTAAGTAGCCTTTCTTAGTACTACTTGTCTCCTTGCTTTCCACAATCAAGATTGAGAAGCTAAAAACTCATTCATGAATCATACCAGGCATTTAGAAAGGGTTCACCACTAGTCTCCGATGTTTCAACAGCAATCTTGAAGCTGAAAGAGGATGGGACAATGGAAAGAATTTCAAAAACTTGGTTTGGACCAGAAGGCTGCTCTGCTGTTGGCATAGAAAGCCTCAATCTGGATCGGTTTACAGGTCTATTTTTCATCGCTGGAATATCATCATCAACAGCTCTAACTGTATTCTTGTCCACATTCCTTTATGAGAACCGGCATATATTAGCCTCCACTGCTTCAATCAAGCAAAAGCTGCATGGTCTTGCTAGAGCTTTTTCTCATGAGAAAGAAGATATATCAAAGCATTCAGGAACTTCTGGTGAGTCAGTTTTAACACAAACTCCATCAATCAGAATTCCATGTGATCAAGAAGGAATGTTTTTCCAAGATGAAGGGCAGGAGGTTAACTCATAATACAAAGTTGTTGTCGTTGTAGTGATATTTATTTATTTTTTAAAACTACCCGCAGCCGCTAATAATGGATGCAGGGTAGTCTTCTGCTAATGGGACTTAGGTCCCTAATCTTTCAGTGTTAAATTGTATCACTGTATATATAGGAATATAGTATTAAGGTGTTACACTTTCGTTTAATGACATCAAAATTCAAAACTAATATTTGTTGCCTTATTTTGTAATAACTGGTACAACTATTTTAAATCCTTTAACAACATCCAAAAAAGTATTATTATTATTATTATTGCTCATCTAAAGAGGAGATATAAAAAAAAAGGAGAAAATAGAGAGTGATGAATGGAGGAGACAGAAAGAGTTGGGGTTTTTCTTTCATTCAATTTAGTTTTCTATCATTTTCCGTACATTTTAAGAGAATCAATAATGTAATTGGAAAAGTTAACAATAAATGGTTAAAGCAATAAAAAAACCAAAAAAACCCACCCCTGTTAACAAAGTAAACAGAATATTCAGCTATAGTATAAAAAACCTGTTTGGCAAGTCCACATTTCTTAACACCCTTTTCATATTCTATCATTCACATAGTAATACGTGTAACTATGTGGTAATTATCTGTCCAAGATCTTTCTCAGTGCTATTCGTTTTCTAGAAGTTCTAAGTTTAAAAATTCCCATGCTCAACACCTTCTACATAAGTGTGGTTTCAATCCTTTTCAAACACTCTTTTTTATTACCCTTCATCATATGTGCTTCACTTCTCATCAGTCTCGATTCTTTTGCAATGCAGAATCCACAGTTATTTTGGTTGCTTTTTCTTCTGTTGATGAGATTTTGTGTTGCTCCATTGAAAGGTTTCAATGCGACTGCTGCAAAGGCTGATGTTGGAGTTATTCTTGATTATGATACAACTATTGGAAAGATATGCAAGACTTGCATTTTTATGGCAATCGAAGATTTCTACTCCAACCACAATCACAACACCATGATTGTGCCTCATTTCAGGGATTCAAGCAATGATGTTGTTACTGCAGCTTCTGCTGGTAATATTCTTCTTCCTTAGTTTCATTTATTGTCTAATTAGTATATTCATTAGCTTCAGTTTGAAAGCTTTGAATAATTGGCTGAGTTCTAGTTTGAACTTTTCATGCAGCTATAGATCTGTTGAAGAATACTCAAGTGATGGCAATTTTTGGACCACAAAGATCCATTCAAGCAGACTTTGTGATAGATGTCGGTGACAAAGTGAGAGTTCCAATAATATCTCCAGCAACAAGTCCTGCTCTATCACCTCAAGAGACGCCGTACTTTGTTAGAGCAGCATGGTGTTCCTCTTCTCAGGGTAAAGCAATAGCAGCAATTGTGAAGAAATTTGGTTGGCGGGAAGCCGTATTTGTCCATAAGGATACAAATTATGGAAGAGGATTAGGACCATTTTTGACAGAGCATCTGCAAGAGAGCAATGCTTTGGTGTTATACCAAAGTGTTGTCTCTCCTTCTGTTGGAAATGATCAGATTCGTCAACAGCTCTATGAGTTAATGATGAAGCAGACAAGGGTGTTCGTGCTTCATATGTCACCATCTCTGGCATCTCGTTTCTTCCAAATGGCGAAAGAGGCTGGGATGATGGAGGAGGGATATGTGTGGATAATTGCTGATCCACTAACTAGTTTATTGGATTATGTGGATTCAGAAACTGTTGAAGCAATGCAGGGTGTAATAGGTGTGAAGGCTCATATTCCAAGATCCAGTGAACTCAAAAGCTTCACTAAGAGATGGAGCAAGAGGTTTCACAAGGAGAATCCAGGTATGGACAGAACAGAAATGAATGTTTTAGGGTTGTGGGCTTATGACAGCATAACAGCTTTAGCAGAGGCAATCGAACAAGTTGGTGTGACATACCCACGATTCAAGAAAACAGTTAACATGGAGAATTTGACAGATTTGGAAGCAATAGGGACTTCAATTACAGGACCATTACTTGCTCCATTGATCAGAAACTTCATTTATAAAGGGTTGAGTGGTGATTACAATATAAGTAATGGCCAATTACAATCATCTGCATTTGAGATAGTGAATGTGATTGGTAATGGAGAAAATACAGTTGGATTCTGGACAGAACAAAAAGGCATTTCTAAGGAACTAAATTCAGCAAAAAAAGGTAATCTTGCTATCGTGTGGCCTGGCCAGACAACTGATGTGCCTAAAGGCTGGGAAATTCCTGCAAGTGGAAAGAAGTTAAAAGTTGGAGTTCCTGTAAACAAAGGATTTAGTGAAATGATCAGAGTTGAAAAGGATGCAGAAACAAATGCTGTTAGAGCAACTGGTTTCTGCATTGATGTTTTTGAAGAAGCTATTCGATTATTGCCGTATGAAGTCCCATTCGAGTATATTCCTTTTGAAACACATGATGGACAAACCAGTGGTGATTATGATGATCTTGTTTATCAAGTGTTTCTTCAGGTAAATCCAGAAGCCAATTCTAAGCATCTTGTGTGATCTTCTTGTCTGTATGTTTTCCCCCCTTAAGTCTCTTGCTTCTTGAACATCAAGCATACTAATTTTCCTGCGAATGACAGAAGTGTGATGCAGTTGTGGGAGATGTGACCATTTTGGCTAACAGATCCAGATATGTTGATTTTACTGTTCCTTACTCAGAACCTGGAGTTGCCATCATTGTCCCAATCAAGGAAAACGAGACGAAGAATGGTTGGATATTCTTAAAGCCTCTTACAGTTGGCCTCTGGCTGACAATAGGCGCCTTCTTTATCTTCACTGGATTTGTGGTTTGGGTTCTTGAACATCGCATCAACAAGGCATTCCGAGGTCCACCTATGCAACAAGTTGGGACAACATTGTGGTTCTCTTTCTCAACACTTGTTTTTGCACATAGTAAGTCTACTGCTTCAATCAAGCAAAAGCTGCATGGTCTTGCTAGAGCTTTTTCTCAGGAGAAAGATGATATATCAAAGCATTCAGGAACTCCTGGTGGATCAGTTTTAACACAGAGTCCACCAATCAGAATTTCATGTGATCAAGAAGGAATGTTTTCCCTAGATGAAGGGCTCTCAACACCAGAAATAGAAATGCTGGAGGCAAATTCATAAGTACAGAGTTGTAATTGTCGTTGTTGTTGTTGCATTCGTTTATTTTTTAAAACTACCTGTAGCCGCTATTCTCGGGTGCAGGGTAGTTTTTCACTAATGGGATTCAAACCCATGACCTATTAGTGTTATGTCGTTTCACTGTATTAAGGTGTTGCACTGACATCAAACTAGATATTGTTGCCTCATACTGTATTGTCACTATTTTAAATCATCAACAACATCTGTAAATAAATCATTGTTGGTATTTCAAAGACCCAAAACTTCAGTTAAACTTAAATGCAACATAAAAGTAACTGTTGTTAACATAATTTCTCATCTGTTCCTTTTAGAAATGCGAGATAGCAGTGCTTTCACATCATTGAAATACTAACATGAGACAACCATCATCTATTGATGGTAGATTTCAATATTAGCTAAACATTTCTAATGCTTTATGAATCCACAATCCAGACCCTAACATTATTCCTGTATGGCTGACGGCTGTACAGGTAAACAACAAACTCTTGCTAAAAAAAACAAAGGTATCTATTTGCACCACCAAATTTTCATTATACACCACACTTACTAA
Organism: Perilla frutescens; assembly: GCA_026008535.1. Taxonomy (NCBI): domain Eukaryota; kingdom Viridiplantae; phylum Streptophyta; class Magnoliopsida; order Lamiales; family Lamiaceae; genus Perilla; species Perilla frutescens. Next base: position 51,804,965 of record BRKX01000002.1, read on the forward strand.
ATACATCACAAATTTTAATTTTTTTTTATTCTTTTTTACTTTATACACCACATTATTTTCCAATTGTACCCCTCAATTTAAAAAATACTTTTAACCAATTAAAATTAAAATAAATAAATAAGATGTCTCTGCGTAGTCTTCTTCCACTCCCAGATGAGAAAACTGCGTCATCACCCTCTTCAATCTGCTTTGTCTTTTCCCTCTCTCCCAAAGAAAAATGAAAAATCTGCCAGTTCCACTGAAATCAGCCACCATTTCCCTTCTCGAATTGAACTGAGTGTTTTGAAAGTTCAACACTCTGGTAAAACTATATTTTTTTTTTTAACATGATTAATAACTTCAAAAAAATATTTTCGAATGAGAGTCCTATTTTTGAATTTATTTTTTTGAAGCAGAGTTTTTCTTCTTATGTTCCATGTTTGAAACAAAATGTTCAAAATTTGCATTCCATGTTCGAAAAAAGTTTTTCAAACCAAACCAATCAAGGCGTTTCATTGGTGGCAGCCGGCAGTGGAATCAGAATCAGATGAGTATTCATAATTTATTTTGCAAATCGTGGGGATTTTTCCTTGATTTATCTTAGGATTTGTGTTTTGTAATGAAGTGTTTTGAAATTTTGAGGGTGGAGAAGGGGGTCGAATCTTAGGGGAGGAACATAGATAGCTCATTGAAGAAATGTTTGGGGTGTTTGGATTTCTAGCGAAGAAACAATTGGAGGTGGCCGAATTTCGGGTAGAGAATTGGCTGGCCGAAATGAGACGAGAAGAATGGTCAATAAAAGATGAAAAGGAAAAGGAAAATAAAAGGGGAAGGGTATTTATATAATTTATTACTCCCTCCGTTTCGATTATAGAGTCTCTTTTCTATTTGCACGTAGATTAAAAATATTTATGAAAATAAGAAACAAAAGCTAAACTTCCAACTTTAACCTCATTTAATGAAAATTAATGAAACTTAAATTATAACTCAACTTTAATGTATTAATTTTTTGAAACAAAGAAAATATACAAATAATGAAGTGCAAATATAATGCATATTAATAGAATTGATCAAATTCAAGTACATGCAAATTAATTAAGTTGGTTAATTTTAATTAATGTTTCTCTTTTTTTGAAAAAATAACATTTAAGATGTATAATTTTCACAAACTTAAATGTTTAATTTTTTTTTTAATTTTCAAAACCTAATAAGGGTATAATTGTAAATTCCTATTAAAAATAACACTACTTATATTAATGGGATTATATAATCAGGACACCTCAAAATAGAAATATGGACTATATAATCGGAATGAGGGGAGTAATTATTTAATTTTGAATTAATTTTAGCAGTAGTGTATAAAGAAAAAATGGTGGTATATTTAAAAATACAAAAAAAAACAAAGCTATATGAACTAATAAAGTATGTGAATTCTTAGATTTTTATTTCTGACATCACTAATTGTAAACTTCCTCTTAAAGAAGTTTGAGAAGCATTGGTACAAGATCATATATTATATTTTTTTAATCTTTTTTCTCTCTCTCTTGCAAGCTTCAGCACTTCCTCGAGCACTTAACCTATATATTATATTCTTGTTCCCCGGTTCATACGGGCCCTATGGCTTGGAAATTTCTACGCTACCGTTCCGGTAGTGCCCAATTGTCCTCAGAAATACCCAATGCTTGACACGTGTCCCTTCAAGTTGATTTTTACACTTTCTTCTTGCTTTGGTCACTCTTAATATCTTTTTCCTCCACTTCCCTCTCTCTCTCTCTCTCTCTCTCTCTCTAAAACTCATCACCTTCATTACTGTCGGTAAATTTTAAGGAAAAGAGTTTTCCTATCTTCTCTAACTCCGCCTCCTCCACCGGCATCGTCTATGCCAACATTTATAAATGGCCGGAATTCGATGTCGTCAAGCTCAAGGAGGTGATGATGGCCACGAAACCAAGATCTTCATCGTCACGGAGTTCGCCGGCGGCGGTGAGCTCTTCTCCAAGGTGGTGCAGGGAGCTCGTCGGGAGGCCGTAGCGCGTCGCTACTTCCAGCAGCTAACAATGCCATCGACTTCTGCCACAGGGGCGTCTTCCACCGGCGACATTAAGCCGGAGAATCTCTTCCTCGACGGCGACTGTGAGCTCAACTAATTTGTTCCCAAGCCCAGATGCTTAAGAGAGAGAAAACGATGGCATTTCTGGGAAAGTGGCCGGTGAAAGTAGATGATTTTTTATTTTTTTTAATTGCAAACCCATTTAAACTGAAATTAAACAAACCTATTTGTATTTGTATTTTTGTTCTTATTTTTTCAATTTTTTTAAATTACAAACACTTTTAAATTTAAATTAGTTAGCTCTATTAAATTATGCATATGAATTTGGGTGTAAGGATGAGAGCGAATAAAAAAGAAGAAAAGAAAAATGAGTACTTTAATGGAGAAAAAAAATGACACAGTTTTCCACATGTACGGATGAGAGTGGGAATAAGAAAAAGAGGGTGGGAAAAGAATGAGCAGGCAGTACCGGAAGGGTAGCGTAGAAATTTCCCTATGGCTTCGCTGAAGGAAAAATCACGCTGCCCCCAGCTATTATCCGGAGCCCTTACCTCATCGACATGTGGCCCCTTTTTTGAAAAAACTTTTCCTTTTATTTTTAATGGTCAAAAATTCTAAAATACGGCTGACAAATATGGAAAACACCTATTGAGGCACTTTTAAGAGTAATGCCACGAAATGTCACGGGGGCCCATTTCTACAGTTGCTCGACGTCGGTGTATGTGTTTTATTGAATTATCTATTTCATGAATTTTATTTTGAATAAGTTGATTATTTTAACATGAACTTTTTAATTTTTGTAAAATAAAAATAAAATTTAATTATATATTAATTAAAAATAAAAAATAATGAGCAAGAATATATATATATATATATATATATAATCATATTCAATTAAATAATTCGATAAAAAAATTAAATCAATAGTAAAGAGTATAAAAAGGGAATATTCCATTATAGGGTGAAATGTAGAGTAATGTTGTTGGAGATGAAAATTGAAAATCTATAACTTTAACTGTAGTGTAGTGTAGAGTTAACTGTATTCTGATGAAAAATGTTGGAGATGGCCTTAAATTAAGAGATTTAACCGTCTATTTTTAAAAACCTCAAAAGATAATTAAAAATATTTTATGAACTTTTGGCCATTTTATAATATTTTATCAATTGATAAATTATTTTTAAAAGTTAGTGATGCCAGATAACTTATTTAAAATAGGGTTAATTGCCTTAAAAATCATGAACTTTGAGCTTAGTTGCAAATTTAACATAAACTTTAAAAGTATGCAATTAAAACACGAACTTTGAATTTGTGTGTTATTCAACATTCCCAAATTTTTATAAAACAATTTAACCTCCAATCCAACATGCAATTTGTTCGTCTCTTCGAGCCCGTCACGACTCGACCATTAATTTTTGAAAATGACGTCAAAGTGGCCGCAATTTTATGTTGGATTAAAAGTCAATTTATTTTATAAAAGTTTAGGGATGTTGAATGAGACACAAATTCAAAGTTGATGTTTTAATTACACACATTTAAAATTTATGTTAAATTTGCAACTAAGCTCAAAGTTCACAATTTTTAAGGTTCATAATTTTTAAGGCAATTAACCTTTTAAAATATGCAAAACTGAAGCAGTAATTCTTTGTACCTAAAAAAAAAGATTCAAGCTGCCTTTTTTTTCAGTGAAAAGATTCAAGCTGCTGATAGAGACTCCAATTAAAAATATATATAAAAAATCCAAAAAGAGAAATCATGTACGTATATGAATTCGTAGTATAGAAAAGTTTGTTTATGCAACTTGTAAATAGAAAAGTTCCATGATAAAAGTTGCAAGATTTTGCAGAAACGGCCATTTCCACTTGCGGTATCCACAATCTTTTTTAACAAGATTTTCTTGGTCATTTTCATGATCTCTTAGCACTAAAATATTGTGTAGTCATTTTTATCATGGGTTGAATGAAAGTGTAAGAATGTAGTTATTTTCTTGTAAGCATGAGTTGAATGAAGTGGGAAAGTGTGAGAATCTTGTAAGAGTAAGTTATTTTTACCATGTGTTGAATGAGAGTGTAAGAATGTAGTCGTTTTCTTGTTAGAATGAGTTGGAAAGTGGGAAAGTATGAGAATCTTGTAAGAGTATAGTCATTTTTACCATGGGTTGAATGAGAGTGTAAGAGTGTAGTCATTTTCTTGTAAGAATGAGCTGAATGAAGTGGGAAAGCATGAGAATCTTGTAAGAGAGTAGTCACAATTTTGTAAGATTGGTTTAGGGGAGTGGGAAAGTGTGAGAATATTATAATTGTGTATATAAATAGAGGTATGGTCTTCTAGGTGAATTCACAACTAAATATATATTGCATTTACTTTCTTTGTAGAATGTCTACTCGATCTTTTAACTTTACCCATGATGAAGACACCATCTTGTGTCGAGCTTACATGTAAGAGTCTCAAGATCCAATGGTTGGTGTGTATCAATCACAAGATCGGTTTTGAAATCATGTTAAAGAATACTATGACAATGAAAGAGCTCAAGAGGAGAATCGTGCAAAAAGATCTTTGCAGTCTCGAATTCAAACAATCGAGAAAGCAACAAGGAAACTTCATGCATGCATAAAAAAAATTAAAGAGAGACATCCAAGCAGTGCTTCAAATGAAGATATTGTAAGTACTGAAAGTAATTATATTCTAAATTGTAGAAATTAATATTCATTGTAAGTACAAAATGCTGGGTCAAAAACTCTAGATATTAAGAGCTAATTGAGATAATATATAGGAAGACAAATGATGGAAACACAGAATTCATCACAGCAGTTGTGATGAGAAAGACTCTGAGTTGAATGACTACAAAAACAACTAAACAAGAATACTAAACTATTAAAAGTGAAACACAATATAAGAATATGTCTATCAAGAGAAAATGCTACTTTAGCCAATTGAAAGATGTCTGAATTCCTCTATCTCACATGCAGGATGTTTTAGTATGTTAAGCAGCTTCAGATTATACTTATACTATTACAGTAATAAAAAAAAAAAAAAAAAAAAGCAGCTTCAGATCCACATTGATAAAGAATTTCATATTTGCTAATCTCTAATTGATGATAGTGGCAGTGGACCAAGAGAAAAAAAAAGGAAGACATGGACAGAGATATAACGAGCATTAAATTGTTAATAGCTGCACATGATGTGGATCTAACAGGAAAATATTTCGAGATGAAGATAAGGCAACCCTAAGATGCAATTTTACTCATGTCACATAGAACATAGTAGAACAGAAATGCAAGTCAAACGTATGCATTCGAAATCTTAACTACAAATAATCTATGTTATCAGAAAAAAAAAAAAGAATTATATAAATTAACTATATTACTAGTAAAACCTTGTTCTAAAATCACAATCTTTGCCTCAACTAAGGTATAAACTTTGGGAGTTTCTAAATGCACCACTAAAATTACTCTTTGTACTACACTTACTCTATACACCACTATTTTTACTCTTTGCACCACACACATTTACATTACTACCCCTCACTCCAAAAATATTTGTTTTACATGAAAAAAAAACAAAAAAAATATGTTCGGAAATAAAATTTCGAACACGTTCGTCTTGTTCGAAAATATTAATTCGAACAACTCATACTTAGAAAAAAAAAGTTGGTTCGAAAATTAAAGTTTGAACAACCCTCATTTGTTCGAAAATTAAAGTTCGAACAACCCTCATTTGTTCGGAAACTAAAGTTTGAACGACACTTAGAAAATTTCAGGATACAAAGGTGTTAGAAATTATTTTCCGAACAAATTATGTTCGAAAATTAAAGTTCGAACCACTACAATATTTTCGAAAAATTGAATTCGAACACATTGAACTCCGTTTTTTCTCCAAGTGTTGTTCGAAAAATGGAGTTCGAACCACTCCAAAATGTTCGAAATTTTCAGTTCGAACATATTGCGATCTGAACAAAAAAAACCTCCACAACACTTTCTAAACTCGATTATTTTCGATCAATACACTCATACTAGCATCTAATACTTCTAATAAACTATTAGAAGTTGATGAATACTTTGATTAATTTATTTTCTTTTTAAAAAAAATTTAGTTTTGAATTTGTGGTGCATTGAGTAATTTTAGTAGTATGAACAAGTAATAAAAGGGTATTGAAGTAATTTCATAATTATTTTATTTTTTCTTTTTTTATTTTGTGGTGCAAAGAGTAAATTTAGTGGTGCAAATAAAACTCCCTAAACTTTGGATCTATATGAATTACAAATCAGACAGTATGTATAAAAACTTCATATATCTATGATCTGAGTCATCTGACTTTAACAATAAAAACATTGAAAAAGACAAACAACATGTCAAAGAAAGCAATTTTCCTAAATTTTGAACAGAAGTTTAAATTCCATATAAACTGAGTTGTAAGGACAACAATGATTGATGTGAAGTCTTTGTAAGAAATCACAGTTGCTCAATCACTAAAAGAGGATGCGAATATACAATATGAGGTTGACATCTAAGAGAGCAACATCTGCATCAAACAACACAGGAAGATAACTACAGAGCGCAAACACCACATACAATATAATCCCTTCAATCACAATTGGAACAAATCCTTTCAGTCCGGAAACTTGCATCATTTCAGAGGTAGTTCCCACTAGTAATTTAAGTTATATTTAATACCAGCCTCCCAGAAGTGATTACACAATGAATACAAAACTCAATCACTTAATAAAATCAGCACACAAAATATGAAAATTAAGGCTTATCACTCTAAGATCTCCTGTAGAAATTCCTTTCCAACTGAAACAATAAGAAGAGTCTTCAGATATAGAATTTTCACCAGGAAAATGTTGGAAGTTAGGCAAAGCATGTTCATCTTGTAAACTAAAAAGGCTTCAGATATTCAGGGTCAACCATTCTAGTGAATGAGTAGAAATTCCATGAAATTGGATTTATGTGTAACCTTTTCAAATCGAGTAGTGGAGATCACAACCTGAAAAATCGATGAGAGGCGTCGAAAATGTCAAAGGTAAAACACTTCTCGCCCAAGCTTCACATCGGCGATCACCACCATCACGGACGGCCGCCTGCGCTGGATCCCTCCCCTCAAGCGGCGCCTTCGCAGCCATTGGCTTCCACATCGCCGTCGTCCGATGCGCCGCAGACGGCGTCATCACCGGACCATGGCAGTTCGAATAACAGCAATTTCAATTTCTTCGAGGAGGAGTTTCAGATGCAATTTCAATTTCTTCGAACTTCAATTTCAACAGAGAGGAGAGCGTCGTCTGCCGCAACCAACCTTTTCCATTTAGGTTTTTCTCCTCTGCCCAATTGCACCCAGAAAGGTTTTGATACGAACACAAGAGGCAATATGCAGGGATCAGAAGGACTATTTTGCAATTTCAGATTTTTGAAAAAGCATTATGCAGTGATGAACAGTACATCTGCATATATGGGTATACACTGTTCAAATTTGAGATTTTACACACCAAAATGGTGTTGTGTTTGAGGGTGGGTTGGAACAGTTTATTAACTGCAAAATGGGATTTGCAGTTGGGTTGGAGATGGGCTTAGTATAGAAATTGCGCGGAACAAGACAAGTATAAATCACCAAGGTCAGATTCTTTCAAGCTCAACTAATGCTCAAGTTTCACAACAAATTTCCTTGGCCAATTACTGTTTTAGTAGCCTTTTGTAGTTTAGTTGTTTTTGAATTTTAAATTTGTATTTTTGGATGTTTTCCCAATGCAGAATTCAAGATTATGTTGTTTTTCTATGCTTGCTATCTTCATGAGTTTTTGCGTTGTTCGGTTGAACTGTCAAAATGCAACTGCTGCAAAGGCTGATGTAGGAGTTATTCTTGATCTTGACACAACTCTTGGAAAGATATGCAGGACTTGCATTTCTATGGCAATCGAAGATTTCTATTCCAACCGCGATTACAGCACAGTCATTGTGCCTCATTTCAGGGATTCCAGCAGTGACGTTGTTGCTGCAGCTTCTGCTGGTAATCTTATTCTTCATCGGCTTCATTTATTGTCTGATAAATATATTTCATGATTGGTGCATGTAACTTAATCTTCAGTTTTAAAGCTTTGCATGATTAGCTGACTTCTGGTTCCAACTTTTTATCATGCAGCTATAGATCTGTTGAAGAACACTCAAGTGATGGCGATACTCGGGCCACAGAAGTCCATTCAGGCAGACTTTGTGATAGATATTGGTGACAGGGTGAGAGTTCCAATCATATCTCCAGCAACGAATCCTAAAGAATCGCCATACTTCATCAGATCAGCATGGTCTTCTTCTTCTCATGCCAAAGCAATTGCAGCAATTGTAAAGAAATTTGGTTGGAGGGAAGTCGTGTTTGTGTACGAGGATACTAATTATGGAAGCGGATTAGTACCATTTTTGACTGAGTATCTCTGCAAGAGAGCAATGCGTTAGTCATACCAAAGTGCTCTGTCTTCTGCTGCTGAACATGATCAGATTCTTCAACAACTCTATGAGTTAAAGAAGAAGCTGACAAGGGTGTTCGTCATTCATATGCCACCATCTCTTGCATCTCGTTTCTTCCTAATGGTGAAAGAAGCTGGGATGATGGAGGAGGGATATGCATGGATAATTGCTGATCCACTAACTAGTTTATTGGATTATGTGGATTCAGAAACTGTTGAAGCAATGCAGGGTGTAATAGGTGTGAAGGCTTATATTCCAAGATCCAGTGAACTCAAAAGCTTCACTAAGAGATGGAGCAAGAGGTTTCACAAGGAGAATCCAGACATAGACAGTGCAAACCTTAATGTTCTTGGGCTGTGGGCATATGACACCACAACAGCTTTAGCAGAGGCAATTGAACGAGTTGGTGTGACATTCCAACAATTCAAGAAAATTGCTAACAGACGGAATTTGACAGATTTGGGAGCAATAGGGACTTCAAATACTGGACCATCACTTGCTCCACTGATCAGAAACTTTATGTTTGAAGGGCTGAGTGGTGAGTACAATATGACTAATGGCCAATTACAACCATCTGCATTTGAGATAGTGAATATGATTGGTAATGGCTTAAACACAGTTGGATTCTGGAAAGAACCAAATGGCATTTCAAAGGAACTAAATTCACCAAAAAAAGATAATTTGGCTATCATATGGCCCGGCCAGACAACTGATGTGCCTAAAGGCTGGGAAATTTGTGCAAGTGGAAAGAAGTTAAAAGTCGGAGTTCCTTTAAGAAGCGGTTTCATTTAGTGAACTTATCAATGTTGAAAAGGATGCAGAAACAAATATTGTTAATGTTACTGGTTTCTGCATTGATGTTTTTGAGGAAGTTATCTGATCATTGCCGTATGCAGTCCCATTCGAGTATATTCCTTTTGCAACCCCTGATGGTGGTGCTGCTGGAAGTTATAATGATCTTGTTTATCAAGTATTTCTTCAGGTAAATCCAGAATCCAAATCTAGGCATCTTGTTCGTATTTTTTCCATTAATCCCTTGTTTCTTGAACTTCAATCATACTAAATCTCCTGCCAATGGCAGAAGTATGATGCAGTTGTCGGAGATGTCACCATTTTAGGCAACAGATCAAAATTTGTTGAGTTTACTGTTCCTTACTCAGAACCTGGAATTGCTACCATAGTCCCAGTCAAGGATAACAAGACGGAGTATGCTTGGATATTCATGAAACCACTTACAGTAGGCCTCTGGCTGATAATAGGAGCCTTTATCTTCACTGGATTCGTGGTTTGGGTTCTTGAGCATCGTGTCAACAAAGAATTCCAAGGTCCGCCCACGCAGCAAGTTGGGACGACATTGTGGTTCTCTTTCTCGACTCTTCTTTTTTGCTCATAGTAAGTTATAACTCCTCAAATACTCCCTAAAATATCCTAGATTATTCTTAGTTCTTGTTTCATTTTAGAACTTCATAATTCATGAATTTATTGGCAGGGGAAAATGTGATCAGCAACTTGACAAGATTTGTAGTGATAGTATGGCTGTTTGCGGTGCTAGTTTTGACATCAAGTTACAATGCAAACTTGACATCTATGTTGACAGTACAGCAGCTCCGGTCTACAGATATGATAAAGAAGGGCGAATACATTGGCTTCCATGATGGCTCCTTTGTTAATGCATTCTTGAAAGGTATGATATCTGGCAGTGACAACTACAGGATTTATGATACATTGGATAAATATGAAGAGGCCCTCTCCAAAGGTAGCAAAAATGGAGGAGTATCTGCAATTGTTGATGAAATCCCTTACATTAAGATCTTCCTTAGCAAGTACTGCCACAAGTATACCATGATTAATCCAACATATAAGACTTCTGGTTTTGGATTTGTAAGTCACCATTCTTAGTACTTGTATCTTTGTTTTCCACAGTGAAAATCGAAAATATATAAACTCATTCAAAATTCTCAGGCATTTAGAAAGGGTTCACCACTAGTCTCTGATGTTTCAACGGCAATCTTGAATCTGAGGGTGAGAAAATGGATAGCATCACAAGAACTTGGTTTGGAGCAGAAGGGTGCTCTGCTGATGGCTTAAAAAAGCCTCAATCTGGATCATTTTACGGGCCTATTTTTCAGGAGAAGGATGATACATCAAAGCACTCAGAAACTACTGAAGAAATAGTTGTAACAGAATGTCCATCGATCAGGATTTCATGTGATGAAGAAGTAATGTTCTCCCAAGATCAAGGGCTCTCAACAACAGAAATAGAAACACAGGAGTCTAATTCTTAAGTACCGAGTTACTATTCTTCCAAAAAAATAAACGGTAGTGACCATTAACGGGTTCCAGGCCTGTGATCTATCAGGTTATTCTGTTTGACAGTATAGGAACCCTGTATTAATGTGCTACACTTCTTTTTAATAACATCAAACTGAATATTTGTTGCTTTATATTGTGATGTCACTATTTTAAATCCTTTAACATCTGAACATAAATATTATTGTTGGATTCTAAAGTCCCAAAATCTCAGTTAAATCTTAAATGCAACATCCAGGTGACTCTGTTGTTAATATAATTTCTAATATGTTCATTTTACAAATGCAAGATAGCAGTGCTTTTACATCATTAAAATTTAATTAAGATTACACATGAAACAAGATGAGACAGACATCATCTTTTGATGGTAGATCTCATTATAACCTAAAACATTTCTAATATTTGTACTATGAATCTACAATCCAGACCCTAACAACATTCCTGTACAGGTAATAAACAACAAAAAATGTTGATCATTTCAATTAGCCTTGTGTGTCATAATGAATAGGAGTTGCTGGTTCAGTTGTTGAGAACCCTTCATCTTGTGAAAACATCCCTTGTTGATGGCATGAAATGCTGATTGCTGGACTCTGAGCCATTTCTATTGCTCCTAGGCCAGGAGTTGTTGCTTCTGTTGATGATAATACGCTGTCTTTCGCTTGATGAAAAACTCTAGCAAGTCCATAAATCTTCTGCTTGATTGGAGTTGTGGCGGTCAAGATACACCGATTTTCGCACATGAAGATGAACAAGAATACCAATAGAGCTGCTGATGATGATAGCCCTGCAATCAGGAATAGGCCCCTAAAACTGTCAAGATTGAGGCTTTCTGAGGTCATCACAGTTCCATCATTACCGGTGCAGCCTTCTTCTCCAAGCCACCGATTTGTGATTCTCAACATTTTTTCATCTTCTTTCAGATTCAAGATTTCTCTTGAAACATCAGGGAGTAGTGGTGAGCCCTTTGGAAATGCCTGAAAGTTTGGAATGAGATTTTTAGATAGTCAGATTTGATGTGGAGAGATAAGAGAGAGAAGTAGTAGAAACTTACAAATCCAAAACCAGAAGTTCTGTAAGTTGGACCAATCATGGTGTACTTGTTGCAGTACTTGGAGAGGAAAAGCCTAATGTAAGGGAGTTCATCAACAATTGCACCTACTCCTCCATTTCTGCTGCCTTTGGAGAGGGCATCGTCGTATTCTTCCAACGAGCTGTAAGTTCTGAACTTGGAGCTGTCAAATTTCATACTGTCCATCAAGAATCCACTGACAAAGGAGCCATCTTGGTAGCCAACATATTCTCCATTCTTTATCAGATAGTAGAAGTCGGTTATTTTAGGCTGCAGTTGCTGCACTGTTAGCATGGATGTCAAGTTTGCAGTGTAACTCGATGTCAAAACCAGCACCACAAACACCCATACAATTACCACAAATCTTGTCAAGTTGCTATTCACTTTCTCCCCTGCCATGATAAGTTGAACTAGTTAAGCTTCACATAGAAGAAGAATGAGACCTTAAAAGTCTAGATATCAAGAATTGTGGACTTACTATGTGCAAAAACAAGTGTTGAGAAAGAGAACCAGAATATCATCCCAACTTGCTGCATAGGTGGACCGCGGAAATGCTTGTTTACACGATGCTCAAGAACCCAAACGACAAATCCAGTGAAGACGAAAAATGCCCCAATGGTTAGCCATAGGCCGGTTGTGAGAGGTTTCATGAATATCCAAGCATTCTTCCTCTCATTATCCTTAATTGGGACAACAGTAGCCACACCAGATTCTATGTAGGGGAATGTAAAATCGACATACTTTGATCTGTTAGCTACAATGGTCACATCTCCTACAACTGCATCATATTTCTGTCATTGGCAAGAGAATTAGCACTTCAATTAAAGAAAAAATGCAAAAGAAATGACAAAACATGTTTGGATTTACCTCAAGATATATTTGATAAACAAGATCATTATAATTCCCAGCACTATGGCCATCAGGTGTTTCAAAAGGAAAATACTCGTATTGAACAGCGTATGGCATTGATTTCATGACTTCCTTAAAAACTTCAATGCAGAAACCAGTTGGTTCAACAGCTTCTGTTTCTGGATTCCTTCCAACCTTGATAAATTCAGTGAATCCCTTTTTGACAGGAACTAAAACTCTTAACTTCTTCCCACTTGTAGGAATCTCCCAACCTTTAGGCACAATCCTCATTTGGCCCGGCCACAATATGCCTCGAAGACTGTCCTTTTCTGCTGAGTGAACTGCCTTATGATCATCTGGCCTCAGTTCCTTTGATATTCCATACTTTTCTCTCCAAAATCCGACTGTGTTATCTCCTTTGCCGATCACATTGACTATCTCAAATGCAGATGGCTGCAACTGACCATTAGTGATATTGAAATCGCCACTCAGCCCTTTGAACTTATAGTCTCTGATTAAAGGAGCAAGTGATGGTCCATTATTTGAAGTCCCTATTGCTTCCAAGTCTGTCAAATTCCAACTTTGTACCGGTTTCTTGAACCGTGGGGATGCCACTCCAACTTGTTCCACTGCCTCTGCTAATGTTGTTATGCTGTCATAAGCCCAGAGCCCTATAACATTAAGTTCTGTTCTCTCCATCTCTGGATTCTCCTTATGAAACCTCTTGCTCCATCTCTTAGTGAATCTTTTAACAGCCTCAGATTTTGGAATGTAAGCCTTCACACCTAGTACACCTTGCATAGCTCCAATTGTGTCTGAATCCACAGAATCCAACAGACTAGTTAACACATCAGCAATTATCCAAGCATATCCCTCCTCCATCATCCCAGCTTCTTTAACCATTTGAAAGAAACGCGATGCAAGAGCTGGCAGCATGTGAACCACGAACACCCTCGTCTGCATTGTCTTCAACTTGTACAACTCTAGAAGAATCTGATCTTTTCCTGCAGCAGGAGACACAATACTTTGGTATGAAACTAAAGCATTGCTATGCAATAGTCCCTCGGTCAAAAATGGTACTAATCCACTCCCATAATTAGTATCCTCATACACAAAAACAACTTCCCTCCAACCAAAATTCTTCACAACTGCTGCAATTGCCTTAGCCTGAGAAGCAGAGCACCACGATGATCTGATGAAGTATGGTGATTCTTGAGGCGACAGAAATGGGCTCGTTGCTAGAGATACTATTGGAACTCTCACTTGGTCACCAATATTTATCACAAAGTCTGCTTGGATGGATCTCTGTGGCCCGAGTATTGCCATCACTTGAGTATTCTTCAGCAGATCAATGGCTGCAAGAAATGTCTAATAAGAATTGGCTTTGAATATGACGCCAACAACAACAAATCAAGAATATGAAAAATTACCAGTTGAAGCTGCAGCCACAGCACCACTGCTGGCATCCCTGAAATGAGGCACAATCATAGTTTTATAACTGCGTTTGGAGTAGAAATCTTCAATCGCCATAGAAATGCAAGTCTTGAAAATCTTTCCAATAGTTTGGTTAAGATCAAGAATAACTCCTACATCAGCCTTTGCTGCAGTTGCATTATAACAGTTGGATTGGGCAACACATATGATCATGATCATCAGCAGATGCAAAAACAGCCAGAATAATTTCGAATTCTGCATTCGAAAAGCAACGGTGAAGAGAGATGCAGTGAAAACTTATATAATAGTTATTAATGATCGTGCGTATTCTATTTCAAAAACTACAATGGCATAACTACAGAAGTCCCGTAACACAGAAAAAAAGACGCGTAAAATTACAAGTCAGTGATATATTATTAAATACTAGAGAATTTTGGAATATGTAGACTTCTCAAACAACTTTTCTGTCTTTATTATGAATATTTTTATGGCTTTATATATTGGCTGGGTAAAATTATGCTGATTTGCTGACAGCTCTGACCAATTCTTGTAAACATGTTATTTTGGTAGGTTTGTTTAGACTCCATGCATTTGATGCTAAATAGTCCAGTCTACATTTTCTTATAAAATAATTAATTTTTGTGGAGTATTTTGTGATTGAATTTTGAGGTCTGGCCCTCAAGACAAGTTGAGCTTACTACAAAATTTCAGGTTGCCTTGATTCCAAGAAAATGTCATTCTCAATTCTCAGGTTGAATGTTGACAATAAAATGTCATTCAAAAGTTTAGCAGCTCCCAGATGATAGTGTAAAAGGAAACCATTATCTCTATAATAAAATGATAAAAGTCTTGTGTGTTCCGGTGGGGATGGCCTAGTGGTGGAGGGAGGTTGCTTGAAGATTAAAGGTTACGGGTTCGAATCTTCTCAATACTATCAAGTCGGGTGTGTGAGTAAAAAAAATGCTAAAAGTCTTGCGTGACTAAATAGACACGTGTGTCTTACTCCAATTACACAGATGGTTGGATACGTACTATTTATCTTTTTCAAAATTTACAAATTGCTACGTACTATTTATCTTTTTCAAAATTTGCAAATTGCTAGATATTCATATCTAATGTTACATAAATTTCTTCGATAGGCTCTTGGCCTCTTGTTTTTAATTTTGTATTTAGTAAGTTAAAATTTCATCATGACGTCTTCGGTCTTCATGTAGTTCTAAAACGTTAAAAAAAGGTTATTTGCCATTAAAAAAAAAAAAAAAAAAGGTTAAAAAAGAACAGCTCGAGTCAAGTGATTTTTTTTTCTTTTGAGTAAAATGAATTAAATCCACGAAGACTGAAAAATATATTAGCTTTAAATTGGGCCTCAATTCAAAACTAGGAAATACACCAAACCCCAATTTGGTTTTTTAATCAAAAAAGCATTTCTAAAATGTTTTTTTTAAATATATTTTGGGACATGAATGGCGATATAGTAGATCACCTTTAAAATAAATCTCTTAAAACAGTGTTTTTAGTGATCTTTGTTGGAATTTAAAGTGGTTTTTACAATTGCAAAATGTGTTAAATTTAGTTTTTGGCATAATAATTTAAAGTTCATGTAAAGAACAAAAACCATGTTAAGTTGATTTTAAAAGCATTTAACTGATCATCTGATCATTAAAAGAATTAATCATCAAGCCAAATTCCAGAAGAAATATGACAAATATGAAGTTTTCGATAGATGAAAATATTCAATCTATGACTCCAAAAAATCATGTATTTTCGATTATTATAATTTTTTAATTATTTCAATATATTCTTTATTAAAATTAAAAGATAATTAATAAAAGAAATATTGAAAATTAATATGAATATATGATTTTTATAAATTAAAATATGTAATTTTTGGAGTACGTCCAACTGATAATTTTCTTTTCTCAAGATCTGAATTGATAAAAACCTTCCCCCCATTAAATTTGCTGGTTAAAGCCTATAGTCATGCATAACAACAAATTTACATGAATTAATGGGCCAAACTATTTTATTATTAAGTAAAAGTTGAATATATGTTACACCATCTTTATATATAATTACTAATATATATTACTCAATCATCTATTTTTATAATTATAAAAATTACACAATAATGTACACCTTTTTAATTTAAATTAATTTATACTTGACCTGACCTACTGTAAATTTATTTTTTTTATAATATAGATGTTCATATTCTTAACAAAGATTTCGAAGCTACAATAGATATATGTTCATATATAATCCAACTCATAGGTATCTAGATTACTACGTTTGCGGTTGACCTTGTTTTTATATATTATAAAATTTTAAAAACATATAAAAATTGTAAATAAAGAAAAAAGTATATTTATTTTTATTCAATAAAATAAATAAACTTCTCTATTGCAATTATTTCTAATCCGAACCATATAATTTGTTTCTTAACAATATTTGAAAAGTTCCCATTTTAATATGTAAGATTTGTCGAGACTACAACTTAAAAGATATGTCTTATGGCAAACACTTCCCTGCAACGGATGCAAATAACACTATTTCAGATGGGTCGGGTCAACCCACACTTTGACCTGGTCAACCCGCAAAAAAGTAGAAAAAAGCGGTTAAATGAGTATCAACAGTCTCACTAAAAAGTATCACCAAAAATTCGAAAAGTATCATCCGTATCATTAAAAAGTAAGGGGTCTGCTAGTTATTTTATACTTGTTTATTTAGTTCAAATTGTGATTTTTTCCATTCGAATTAATGTTTAGAGCTTAGTAGTTTAGAGTTTTATTAGTGTTCATGGTTTTTTAAAGGGTTCATGTTTTTTAGGGGTTTTTTTAGGGTTCATGGTTTTTAGGGGTTTTTTTTTTATTTTTTTGGGGGGTTTTTTTAGGGTATATTTTGTGTTTTTTAGAGTTTTCTGGGGGGGGGGGGGGGTTTAGGGGTTTATTTTGTGCTTTTTAGGGTTATTTGGGGTGTTTTTAGGATTTATTTTGTGTTTTTTAGGGTTTTTTTTGGGTGTTTTTAGGGTTTGTTTTGTTTTTTTAGGGTTTTTTTTGGGTGTTTTTAGGGGTTTATTTTGTATTTTTTAGGATTTTTTAATTCTATTTAATACTCATTTCAAACAAATTAAATCAATTTATTTTAATTTTAGGGTTCACTAATATTTTTTTGGGGAACAAATAAAATTGATAAAAAAAAATGACAAAAACAAGTACAAAAAATTGCCAGAAAAACTGGAAAAAAAAAGAGAAAAAAACAGACAAAAAAACAAAAAAAATAAATAGACGGGCGCGTGGAGCCTACGCGCCGTCTGAAATAGTCTGAAATAATACTGCTGCATGGAATACCTTCTCATGTCTTATTATTATGTTTCAAATGTGCACCTAATACAATTTATACGTCGGCGAACATGGAAATTGAGAGCCGTGTGGGTGAAGAATGATATGTGAGTTGCAATATTAGTTTATGAGGAATTAATTAAGGAGGTGTTTGAGGAAGATGACGAAATAAAGGCTTCGTTGATTTACAATGTTTAATTCCATAATTATGATAATATTAATTAACGTTGTTATATCTTTATATAGGGAAGTGTTTAGAATATGATTGAAATATAAATATTATAAAATTATTATCAAATGTGGAAATTGGAAGCTTTGACTAGCCTGCCAACATGGCATCGCCTCATTAACAGTGGGCACGTTAATTAGTGCCCACAGTGGGTAGGTGAGTGGAACTCATAATATATATATATATATATATATATATATATATATATATATAATATAGACTATAAAATAGAAAAATATACACATACACACGATATTATACATGCATATCCAATCAATCAATTGATTGAATATTCATATTATTGTAGATTTATGTATATATTGATTCTTAAAATAGATTGTTCGATTTTTGGATTTGTATGATTAGGATATGAATATAAGTGTGGATAATTATATGGTAAGTCGTAGATATTTATAAATTTAAATAAATAAGAATATTTGATTGCATAAGAAATTTTTTTCGTGTTTATGCAATAGATGTCGATATTCAGAAATGTCTTTTAAGCTGAAAAATGAAGATTTCTATTTGCAGATTCGGTGTTGTTATTATATACTCCTCCCGTTTCGTTATGATTGTTGTTTTAACCTTTTAATCTAGAATTACTATTTAATTTTCTGGAGTAATATACTCATTCTTTCTAAATCACAAAAAAACCTTATTCACTTATATTTTTCTAATAAAAAGACAATAGTTTCTCTCTCCATATATTTTTAGGGTTAAAATTTGGAGAGTGAGTGTGAAAATATATAAAATAACAAATATTTTGACAAAAAAAAAAAAAAAACTATAACAACAATCATAAAGAAACGGATAGATTATTATATAGATTTAGGCTTTCATGCGGCGACAAAGTGCAAATTTTACCAAATTCAAGTGGCATACAAGAAGTCTTCTTTTGAAAGAAAAACTCTGTTATTTAACTTAAATAACAACCTAATACTACATATACTAGCTAGATCCATCTCTTATTCTATTATGGGAATCTACATTGAGAGCCAAAAAAATTTCCTAAACATACTAGAAACTAAATATAGTCATGAATTAGCCTCTCGTGGAGTCGTGGTGGTTATTTTCCCTTGAAAACAAAATTACAGCAAGTCCGTGAAGCTTTTCCTTTATTGAAGCAGTAGATGTTGTACCAATTCTCATATAAGTTTTTTTTTAATCGACAAAGGTAAGAGCACCAATGGCTGCGAAGCGATACAGGAATTGAATTTACAGAATCCACAACAAAATCTGAATTGCGCACAACGCGAGACATCTGATATAAGAAAGCTGAACATGCAATTGCCGGAAAAGCGATCCAGGACATTTTAACGGGGAAACGGGTAAATCTTGGAAATTATCAACATGTACGATCCAGGACATTTTAATAAAAAGGAAAGATAGGAAATTATTTTGTAATTATTTAAACGTGGATTCTTTTTATTTAAACATGCAAACATATGTAAATTAAACTTTAATTTTTCCCTTTTTTTGACAATATCATAGAATTTTGTAAAACCAATGTCGTCAACAATGCGGAGTTAAAAAAAAAATACCACAGCAAAACAACACTACCCAATCAGGAGACATCCGGTCTTTCCAATGGGAAACCAAAACGCACCGCAACCTTAACTAGAAAAACAAAAAAGGCACAACATTACCCAGACAACGACTAATTTTACATTAGGATTGCATATTCCAGACTAAGCTTACGAAAACTACCTAAATTCTTGCAGCGATAATTATTTTAAGATGACCCTTGAAAAAAACAAATCCATAACAATAAAAGAAAAATTGTTTGGGGACCAAAAGCGTGCACCTAATACAATTGTCACAAGAAAAAAATTGATAGAAAATTTATAATTTTGGAGGTGTTTTGTTAGGTACACTAACAAGTCGAAAATATAGCACAAATTTGACAATAATTTATGAAGAGAGTTTCAGACGATAAAAGCGGAAAGAGCAGGTGAAACGAGCTCGCTTAAGCTGCAAAATGATGAATGCAATCTCTCAAGAGAGGCATAAGCAATTCAAAATTTCAATCAAAAGTAAATAAACCCAGTAAATCCAGCAAGTGTCAAAACTACAACATGATCAAACCCAATAAACCAACTTCGCCTATGACTACTGATTTCTCCTCCTCACTTCTCGGACGAATTTGGCCCCCTCTTCTTTCCAAAGCCAACAACTGCAACATATACAACAATAATAAACAACTCAATCCCAATTTCACAACATTCCTCTATTTATGATGATGCAGCGAAACAAAATCAAAATACAGAAACACAGAATTCCTAATAGTGTAAAGCTTCTTTTATGATGAGATTAAGATACCAAAAGATAAAATAGAAATGTGAGGGGGGGGGGGGGGGGGAATAGAGTTACCGGCGGTGACGAAACGGCGGTTGTGCTGCATCCGCTTGTGGGCGCGGCCGCGGGGCTTCTTCTTCTTATCCTGCTTCGCCACCTTGGGCGTCTGTCCTCTCACCTTTCCGGCGCGAGCCAACGAGCCGTGAACTTTCCCTACAACATTCATACAATTCAACACCTAAATACCGAAACTAATAGACACAAATCATACGCAAAAAATGAGTCAAATGAAATTACTTACCCATCACTCAACGATTTTTCACAGATCTTTAGAGAGAGATTCCTGACGTTCTTCGGCTTCGGAATGCAATGGAGGGAGGATTAGGGTTTTCTCCGGATTCTTATATGATGTTTTTGGGCCTTTTGGAGGGGTTTTTTTTAATTAGAAAAACAAAGTAGGCCCATTATTATCCAAAGTGGCCCATAACGCTTTGGGCCTTTTGAAGGGGGTTTTTTTTTTTTATTAGAAACACAAAATAGGCCCATAACTAAGTTCACGTTAGGGTATCAAAAACTATTACTTTGGGATAATAACTATTTCGTGAATTCTCTCAAAAAAAAAAAAAAAACTATTTCGTGAATACCCCTAAAACACTAAATAGATACCAAGACGGGGACTAAAAATATACACTAGATCACCTGTTACATTTCCTATTACATTTTCTGTTCCAAGCTTTTATTTTATTTTTTTATTTTTAATTTATTATGATTTTATTTAATTTAAATTTTTATTTACGGTTCATCCATTCCCATTAGGGTATTTTTTTTTAAAAAAATAGTTATGCAACACCAAGTGGAATAGGAATTATAACAGAGGATTTGATGCGCTAAAAATCAGCAACTAATATAATTATCACAAAAAAATCACATTATATATTTGTGAGTTTATTGATATTTAGTTGTGTTTGGATCTAAGTATGAGTATGATTTCACGAATTTTAACCTATGGGAATGTCTCCTTAATTATTTCTTACATCATCGGATATAATCTGATCAGTCAAGACTACCGTGAAATGTTGATCGGCGACTTCAGTGTTTTCCGGCTGGCACGTCAAATTTGACACAATTGGTAATGTGTGTGGTTGTTGAATATAATGTGGTGTTGCTCCATTCTGATTATATTATAGGGTAAAATATACTTTGATACCCGACCATTCAATTTTTTAATAAAAATACTCGACTTTTGAATATTTACACTTTGATACCTGATCTTGTAAACTTTTATGATTTTTATTAAATATATCTCATGATCAACTATCCAATATCTTATGACTTATGCGGACTATCGAAAATATGATATGATTTAATTCCATGTCAAACCTAAAAAATATATATATATATTTTTGAAGCATGAATCATTATATTTTAAACTTATATTGTTCAAGTAATGATCACAATATTTTTTAAGTTCATATTATGATTGAAGTTGCGCTTTTTATTTTAATTGAAAAAAAATGCATTGTGATACATTATAATATCGAATATTTCAACATATTTATTTATTATTTTTGTTTAATATCGCAACCATACATTATGTGATAATTTTTTTCATTCAGAGTCCACCAACTCATTGTAAGAGCTTCATATATTTCTTCAACTAAAACATGTGCTGCTTAATCTTATTTTAAGCATATATTCCATCTATATTAAGATGCTGGTGGTTGTATAATAGTTAGTCCTATATTTCATTTCAAAACATTTATTATAAACTGGTTCTCTATGTTATATTGTATTTTATTAAGGTAAATTACAATTAGGTCCAAATTTCACTTCACCCCTTATTTCACTCCACATGCGCATTAACTTGTAAGGTGTGTGTGTGTGTACTTGTTTGAACTTGATTGATCTATTGTGTTCTAATAAATCCCCACATATTTATAACTTTTTAGTTGATTTTAACTTTAACTTTTCGTCTATCCTGGTAAATGTTGAGTTAAACTTAAACACATATCGGACTTATAATTTAATTGATTCCACGAATCTATTGATTTTTTTAGTTTGGTCTATTGATTAGTAAGTTGTGTGTGATTAACTAAAATAAAAACCTGACAGTTTTTTACGATCTTTAAATCCCAAAGAAAGTAGATTGGCCTGGGAATATTATTTGGGATCATCCGAGCAATTTTTTTCAAAATTTGCAAATTGCTACATATTTATATCCAAATGTTACATAAATTTAATCGATAGCTCTTGTTTTTAACACACACAAAAAAAATGGTTAGAAACTCATAAATTAGATCGACCGAGTCAAATGTTTTTTATGAATTAAATCCATAAAGACCGGGGAGAAAAAAAAAATCTATGTAAATTACTTTTGAACTGGGCCTATAAAAAAAATAGGGCCTTGGGCTTCGCACTTCAGTTATGAAGCCCACCTGTATTATATCATTTTTTTTAGACTTCCAATAACTTTCGAAAGTTATTATTCTCACTTATTAGGAACAAAAAAAATAAATAATTCATCCTTCAGGTGATAAAGTGCAATTTTTACAAAGTTCAAGTGGCAAATTGTTAAACACTTGCAAAGTTCGGATGAATTTTTGGAACGACCCTATTTATTATGAACTCTTCTTTCTTAGAGAAGAATTCTGTTATTTAACTTAAATAACAACCTAACACTACATACAGCAGCTAAACATATCCGTCTACTATTCTGCTATGTGAGATGATCCTACACAGTTAAAACTTAAAAACAAAATAGTCATGAATTCGATTCCTGTGGTGGTTGGATAGGAGTGATTTCTACTGTTGCGAATCCTTCATCTTGTGAAAACATCTCGTCTTCATCACATGGAATGCTAATAGCTGGACTTGCTGCTGAAAAAACTCTTTCTCCATGATCAGGATTTCGCGATTCCTTAGATGACAATGATCCATCTTTTTTTACCACATAAAAATGCCTAGCAAGTGTGCAAATCTTTTCCTTCATCGAAGCAGTAGATGTTAATATATGCCAATACTCATATAAGAAAGTGGACATGAATATAGCCAGAGCTAGTGATGACGATAGCCCAGCAATGAGGAAGAGCCCCTTAAAACTATCTAGATTGAGCTTTTGAGAGGTGCTCAGAGCTCCATCAGTATCGGTACAACCCTTTGCATCTCCTAGCCATTTTTTGGAAATTCTCACCATTGTCTTGTTCTCTTTCAGTTTCAAGATTGCTCTTGAAACATCAGGAACTAGTGGTGAACCCTTTGGAAATGCCTGGAATGGAAATTTTAAATGAGATGTTAGATCTTCAATCATGAGTGCTGAAGAGCAAGAGGGAAATAGTGAAAAATGGGACTTACGAATCCAAGGCCAGAAGTCGGATGTGGTTGACCAATCATGGTATACTTGTGGCAGTACTTGGAAAGAAAGAGCCTAATGTAAGGGAGTTCATCAACAATTGCACTCACTCCTCCATTTCTGCTACCTTTGGAGAGGGCTTCATCGAATTCTTCCAATCTGGTATAGTTTTTTAGCTTAGAACTGTCAAAACCCATGTTGTTCATCAAGAATCCTTCAACAAAGGAGCCATCTTGGAAGCCAACATATTCTCCACTCTTTTTCAGGTTATCAATGTTGTTGATTTTAGGCTGCAGTTGATCTACTGTTAGCATGGATGTCAAGTTTGCAGTGTAGCTCGACGTCAAAACCAGCACGACAAACACCCATATGATCAACACAAATCTAGTCAAGTTGCTCTCCACTTTCTCCCCTGTCATAATAAGCTGGACTAGTTGAGTTCCATAAGAAAAAATAATAACGCCAAGGAGAACATATATCAAGAATTTTGGACTTACTATGTGCAAAAACGAGTGTTGAGAAAGAGAACCAGAATATCATCCCAACTTGTTCCTTTGGTGAACCTCGGAATTTATCATTTACGCGATGCTCAAGAGCCCAAACAACAAATCCAGTGAAGATAAAGAATGCTCCGATTGTTATCCAGAGGCCAGTTGTTAGAGGTTTCATAAATATCCAAGCATTCTTCCTATCGTTATGAGCGATTGGGACAATGATACCAACTCCAGATTCTGTGTAGGGAATCGCAAAATCTGCATACTGTGATCTGTCAGCTGTAACAGTCACATCTCCCACCACAGCATCAAAATTCTGTTGACAGGAGTTTTAGTATGTTAAACTTCAAGTAAGAAAAGCAAAAACTACGAAGAAATATATCAAACAAAGCTTAAATATGGCTTCTGATTTTACCTTAAGATATATTTGCTCAACAAGATCATCATAACCTCCATCTTTTTTGAATGAAGAATATTCAATTGGGACAGCATATGGCATGTTCTTAAGGACCTCTTCGAAAACATCAATCGAAAAACCAGTTGGTTCAACAGCATTTGTTTCTTTATTCCTTTCAACTTTAATAAATTCATTGAAACCGCCTTTTTCTGGAACTACAACTCTTAATTTCTTCACACCTGTAGGAATGTCCCACCCTTTAGGCACATCAGATGTCTTGCCTGGCCATACAATGGGATCAAGGTTTTCCTTTTTTGTTGACCCTTTGACCTGATCATCATCCGGCTTCAGTTCCTTCGAAATTCCAACTTGTTTGGTCCAGAATCCGACTGTGTTTTCTCCTTTGCCAATCACATTCACTATCTCGAATACAGATGGCTGTAATTGACCATTAGTAATATTAAAATCACCACTCAGCCCCTTAGACGTGCGGTTTTTGATTAAAGAAACAAGCGATTGTCCATCCATTGACGTTCCTATTGCTTCCAAATCTGTCAAATTTTCTCTATCAACCAATCGATTGAATTGTGGGGATGTCACACCAACTTGTTCAATTGCCTCTGCTAAAGCTGTTATGCTATCATAAGCCCACAGCCCAAAAACATTAAGTTGTGTTCTGTCCATGTCCGGATTTTCCTTATGAAACCTCTTGAACCACCTCTTTTTGAAGTTTCTAACTTCATCGGATTCTGGAATGTAAGCCTTGACACCTAGTACACCCTGCATTGCTTCAATACTTGCTGAATCCATAGAAGCCATGAGACTGGTTAGCACATCAGCAATTATCCAAGCATAACCCTTGTTCATCATCCCAGCTTCTTTCGCCAGTTTGAAGAAACGGGATGCAAGATCTGGCAGCATATGAACGATGAACACCCTCGTCTGCATTTTCATTAACTTGCAGAGTTCCAGACGAATTTGATCATCGCTGGAAACAGGGGAAACAGCACTTTGGTATGAGATCAAAGTACTGCTCTCTAGCAGATCCTCAGTCCAAAATGGCACTAATCCGCTTCCATAATTTGTATCCTCGTAGATAAAAACGACTTCCCTCCAACCAAAATACTTTACAATTGCTGCAATTGCTTTGACCTGATACGACGTACACCATGCTGATCTTATGAAGTATCGTGATTTTTTAGGCGATAGAGCCGGGCTTGTTGCTGGAGATATTATTGGAACTTCCACTTTGTCACCTATATTTATCACGAAGTCTGCTTGAATGGATTGTTGTGGCCCGAATATCGCCATCACTTCAATATTCTTCAACAGATCAATAGCTGCACGAAAAGTTAAAACCAGAACTCAGCTAATTATGCAGTTATCACAAGTGAAACCAATCAAGAAATGTACGTATTACACTATGAATGAATCTAAGGAAGAATAAGATTACCAGCAGAAGCTGCAGCAACAACATCACTTCTTGAATCCCTAAAATGAGGCACGATCATGGTGCTGTGATTGCCGTTGGAATAGAAATCTTCGATTGCCATAGAGATGCAAGTCTTGCATATCTTTCCAACAGGTGTGCCAAAATCAAGGATCACTCCAACATCAGCCTTTGCAGCACTCACATTGAAACCGTTCAATGGAGCAACGCAGAAGCTCATCAACAAAAGCAAAGGAAACCAAAAGAATTGTGGATTCTGCATCGGAAAAGCATCAATCAAGACTGCGAGAAGTCAAGAACATATGATGAAAGCTAATTTTTTTAAAAAAAAAGGTATACTTGGAAAAGGGATGAAGGCATACTCATACAAAATGTATTTAGCATGAAAATCTCTAAACTTGGAAATTCTAGATAAATATAGCCGGGACAAAGATCTTGACACTCCAAAAATAATCACATAATTCGTTACTACGAGTATTACAATAAAATATACGAAGAGATCTTTCAAAAAGTGGACTTGTCAATCCTAATAAGTGAAGATCGTGATTGACTTTGTTACCTTGGAGGTAGACGGCTATTTTTTGGTGAAAGCTCTGACCAATTCTCTTAGACACTGAATCAAACATGTGGTGGGCCTGCTAGATTCCATGCAACTGATGCTCGCTAGTCCTGTCTACATCTGCTTACAGAAGGAAGAAACGAGGAAGTTTAACATTCGCTTGACTACAAATTACCATAAATTAATTCTTGCCTAAATGTTGTTGAATGATGACAAAAAAGCATTCTTTTGCGTGACTGTGTACCGCATGACACCCTTAATTCGACGCGTGTTCGATTATTTATTCTTGAAGAAATTTCTGCAAGAAGGTAACATTCAATGAGAGATTGAACCTGTTTGTCGTCGAGAGAAATAGGAGCTGCTGCTCGCTCGATTCATAGACTCTGCAGGAAGTGTGGATGGAAATGAGCTTATCCATGATTTCCAGTTCTCAAAGATACAATACAGGCTTATATTTCTTCACCATTTATTCATAATGTCTAATAAATAACTATTTCACATTTTAACACTTTTATGTGGCCCCTCTCATTCTCGGCGGACTACTCCCAAATGTGTGTCTTAATTGTATCCAACATTAAAAAATAAGTAATTTTCATAATATTTATAATAAAATAAAATTTATTATATTATAATCAAACTTAATTAATATTTATTCTTAAGAATTAAAATTAAAAAAATTATATACTCCCACTTTGGAATAATCAATCATGATAATCAATTTATTGATTTTTAAAAAATTAAAATTCTATGTTATAAAATAATTATATACCCTAATTGAATAGAATAATCGCTAAAAAATAATGTAATTGAACTAGATCAAAAGAAATTATAATGGAAGAAAAATTAATAATTTTTATGTAAGGTCACGTATGAGACATCCACTTTGAAATAAATGATCTTCATGTCCGTTCTTCGCGGTTCTCTCCGGATATTTTAATTCATAGACTAATATTATATTATATATTAAGTAGTACAATATATCTAGTTCAAATTTAAAAATGAGTTATGAGACAAAAAAGCATGATGATGATTTCATTTGTATCATTAGATTTAAGAAGCTAAGACTTTTTTTTTTTAATAATTAAATGTCTTTTTATTTAATTATATACTCTTTTTAGGAAATTGGACTAAATATTCTTATTTGGGAGTGTTATGTTTGATTTAATTTTTTTTACTATTAAAATTGATTTTTATAGGATACTCTTTTAAATTTTTATGTTAATCGTAAAAAGTAGATTAGAATAATAGCCCCCACCCCCAGAATTCGATAGGAAAATTTAAAGGCTTATTATATAAGACAATTTGATGAAAGCGAGGCATTACTTTGATGAAATGTTGCCACTATCATTTTAAAAACTTTTGTTCATAATTTGATTAAACAATTAGCATGACGTACGGTATAATTAAAATAATATTGACATTGTGATTTTAACAATTTACTGTCGTAAATTCGTAAGCGTAAACAGTTAGCATGACAGTCTAGCTTGACTAGTATGAAATATTTTCAACTTTATATGATTCAGATTCTCACCAAATTTATAGTAAGAGTTGAGTTGATTATTGGGTTGTGCAAAATCGAATCAAATTTTAGTTTGGTTTTGAATATTAAAACTAAAATGTAATTTGATTCAGTTTTGGTTTAAATAAAAATATTTTGGTTAAAATCGAACCAACCAATATATATATATATATACTATATTTATAATTGATGATTTATAAATCTAATATTAATTATATATAAATTAATAAATTTAAAAGGTATTATACACCTGCATTAGTAATTATAATATTTAGTTTTAATTTTCTAGTTTTAGAATTTTTAAAATATTTACTTATTTAATATATCGTTTGTTATTTATTGAATGAAAATAATTTTATTTAGATATGATTGTTTCGGAAAAAATAAAAATAATCATTGAAAATTTAATCAAATCAAAAATCAAACCAAACTAACCAAAAAATTATGGTTTGGTTTAGTTCGGTTATATATATATATTTTTGGTTGGTTCGATTTGAATTTTTTTAAGAATTTTTTATTTAGTTTTGTTGGTTTAGCTCGGTTTTTCACCGAACCAACAATTTGCACACCCCTAGTTGAGTATATGTTGTAATTATACCTTAATATATAATAATTGAGAGAATATGTGATATATATATATATATATTTATGTAAATTAAACATGTTTTATTAATTGAGTAAAATTATGGCTAATTCATTATCCTGATCAAAATTAGATGATCAATATTATTAATATGATGCTAAAAAATATATATTATAATATAATATGCTTCGTGTAATGTTGTAATTCATACCTACCCCAATAAGTTTTTTTTTCCACAAGATTGGATTGGATGTTTGTGTGTGTGTCAGTGTGTGAAACCTGTTCTCAAATAATTAAATGCAAATTGCTGGCAGGCCCAGCCGCCGAATTACACAATAATTGAACTTGTAAAATTAGAAATATAAGAATTTGAAAAATATATCTCCTATTGCATCAACATATATATATATATATATATATATATATACACATAAAAGGGCAATTCTATCCATAGCAACCAATTTTCTCACTAAAGCTCCTTTTTTTTTTTTAAATATAATTATTTTTCAAATAGACGTTCATGTCCCTTATCCTTCAATACATTAAAAACTCTTAAAAATGAATTAAAGCATTTTTCATTTTCACCCATAGCGGTCGCCCCACCATTCTGTTTTCATCTTCACCCATCACCGCCCCCCACTATTCAATTGATCGAACTTTTTTTTTTTTAAACGAAGATTCATTCCTTTATTCAAATAAAGGAAAAAATAGTTCGTTCATAATGTTTCTTCTTTCTTTATTTAGATACTTTAATTTGTTGTAGATTTATAAAAGCTTCAAACAAAATTAGCAGTCTATGTCGCAGATCAGACTTAAGCATGGAAGAATACCATTAATGATGAGTTGAGAATGATTTATGGATGATTTTTAACATTTTAGAGATATACCACTTAATGAATGTAAATTTAATTATATAAAAATTCAAGAAAGATTTGTATATATATTTCTACAATAGAAAAAATCAATAATTAAAGTGAATTATCTAATAAATCTTAAGGTAGAATTGATGAAAATAATATTTCAATAAAATGATGTCTACAATATTTGATAGAAAAAATAGAGAATATATAAAACAACGGCTATAAATCTTAAATTGATTTTTCGAAATCCATTTTTCTTCTCGATCGGTACAAGTTGTGAACTTTTTTTTTATAATGAGAAGGGTTGAATTTAGATATCTATGAACTGGGGTTTTAATTTTTCAATTACTGAGGCTATAATTATTTTATAATTTTTAAAACTGCAGGGACTATAATTAAGGATAAAAGAGTCTTTTTAAAATATATTCATGATTTAATTAAATATGGTGGCTATAGTAAGAAAAACGAAGGCTATGGATAGAACACGGATGGCCTGAAAAACTCCACCCACTCTTTAGATTTAGGTTGATCTACAAAAATAGTGGTCAGACCTTCTGTCAGGCCGGCCCGACCCACTCCCACGTTGTCTGGGTTCAGCGACACATTTTGCCAGCTCTAAATTTTTAAGCATTTACTCTCTGCATTAATTTGTTATTTTTTTTTTTTTTTATGTTTTAACCCATTAATTTTCTATAATATAATATAATAACAATATTCTTCTTCCCAACTAAAAGGTTCAAACTCTGTCTCCCAACTATTTATTGGTCATAGCATAGATAGTATTCAGCGAGGGCTCATAAAATGCAAAGGCTTTTGCACATTTTCCTTAATCCATGAACATGATCTCTATTATCGTTTCAAAACTAAATTGCCAGATATTTACATCTAATGTTACATAAATCTATTGGATATGGCGTTGTTTTTTTAATTTTGTATTTAGTAAGTTAAAAAATTCATCACGACGGTGCCACGCAATTCTGAAAATAGGTTTTCATTCAAACTCAAATTGGATGGATATTTTAGCTTTTAAAAATTAAAAAGTAAAAAAAAATGAATGTACCGTCTTCTCTCTCCACCTCTATTAAATTTTATGGAAAAAAGTTCATCTATCAAATTCAAATGTAAATTAACGTGAGAGATTTTATATTTTTTTATAGAGGGTAAAATTGGAAAAAAATAGTATTGAAAAAGTCTAAATATCAAATAATTTGAGATAAAATTAAAAGGCAAAAATATCAATTATTATGAAATAGATAGAGTATTAATTAAATCCATGAAGACTGAAAAAAAAAAAAACAAAATGAAATAATCTTTTGTAAATTAATTTTGAATTGGGCCTACTCGAGAAAAATTAGGACCTTGGGCTTGGCAACAAAGTTCAGATGAATAAATAGAGTCGTTGGAAAAATTCCTTTTTAACAATATCGTGTGTTTTTGTAAGAATATGTTAACTCTTGTGTGAAAAACACACACAGACACTCAACAAGTCAGCCGTGGAGCTACGTGGGAACAAGGGGGTACAATTTTTATTTTTATTTTAATTTTTTTTTGCCTTAAATTTATGGCAGGGGATTGTGCAAGCTTAATGAAAATAGTGGTTCTGTTGCTGGTTTGCAAAGGAGAGGGGATTGGAGAAGAAGAAAGATTGGGAGCAGAAAAATAAAAAGTTGATGGGTCCCACCGCAATTAAATATAAAGAAAGGAATGCGATTTTGTTAAATATTAGAAGCAAAAAAAAAGTATATTTTGGTCTTTGAAAGTATTGACTTTTTTTGTAAGTATTGTTGAATTCGACTACAACGAGTTCATGCAAGAGCAGCAATACATGGACACATGCAAAGGAAGCAAGTTAGCAGCTAAGGGGAATTACTAATGCCACGTGGAGCTCACTCAGAGAAGACTGCATTGACCACAACCATAGAAGAAGGAGAGTCGTGGATTACATGTTGACGTGGATAATCATTACTAGCCGTAGATTAGTTAGCTTGGATCCCATGCATTTTAGTGTGTATAAATAAGAAATAACACAGAGTTTGTAACTGATTTTCCAGAGTTGAATGAACTATCTTTCCTTCTGTGTTTTTACTTTACATTTACGTATGAATTCTACCCTACTTCAATATGGTATCCAGAGCAAGGTTGTGAGGATTTCACAATTTTTCTCTGATTAAATTTGATTTTGAACCGTGTTTTGATCTCATTCCATAATTCCGATCACAATGACAAAGAAAAACTAAAATTTTTCGTGGAGAGCTACGAGAGAAGAAGAGCTCGGTTTCACGATGAATGGAAGATCCTATGCTGCTGCTGCAGAATCTAGTAATGCGCTGGATCTGCGAAGAAATTCTGCTCATGCGGAGGAAGGTTTGATACGCCACAAACTGGAAGGCTACATGGCGGCAGAAATGAAAATTTATCGATTGGATACAATCAACCTGAGGTGAGCACTAGCAATTGTCTCCTTGCTAATGATGTATTGCATATAAATCCTAATGAACACTCAGGCATGGCTTTAACAGCAGACATTTTTGATGGTAAAAGCTTCCATAATTGGTGTCGGGCCATAAAAAGGGGATTGATTTTCAGAAATAAACTAAGCATGATAGATGGAACTTTACCAAAGCCAGGGATAGAGTTTATCGATTATATGCAATGGTTACGGGTCGATTACTTAGTTTTTAGCTGGATAAGCAATTCTATGACTAAGGATGTCTCGAGGGGATTTCAGAACTTAGAAACTTCACAAGAACTATGGACTGAATTGCAAAAATGATATGGGAAGAAAAATGGCCCCAGAATATATAAACTGAGGAGAGAAATTGCTACCTACACACAACAAAGTCAATCAGTCATGGCCTATTTTAATAATCTCAATGGATTATGGGATGAATTGTCATTGCTTAAAACTGCTAGAGTGTGTACTTGTGAAGCTTTGGGTGATGCTCAAATTGAAGTTGAAGAGGAAAGGATGATGCAGTTTTTAATGGGGTTGAATGAGTGTTATAAGGCTATAAGACAACAAATTCTCATCATGAACCCTTTACCCAATGTCAGTCAAGCTTATGGGATGGTATTGCAAGTCGAAGAGCAAATGAATGTCTCTATAATGTTCTCAGAAACTCTAGAGCAAAGTGCTCTTTATACACAACCTATGAGTTAGCCTAAGGATCAATATAAAAGGAGGTTGACCAAAGAAGAAAAGAGCAAGTTGAAGTGTGAACATTGTGGGGGGAATGGACATTTAAAATTAGAGTGCTTTGATCTAATTGGTGTACCAGACTGGTACAAGAAATTCAAAGCAGATAAAGAAAAAATCAAGGCACATTTTGTACAAGAACATGGAGATGAGACTTCTGGGAGTGCAAATCCTTCAAAGGGGTACTGTAAGCTTGAGTCTGGTGGTTTGGGTGATATAGGAAAGCTCATCCAAACAGAAATTGCTAAACACATGACATCTTATCTTGAAAAAAGAAGGAATGATGGAGATGTTGATACAACCAACATGGCAGAAGTTAACATGGAAGAGTTCACTGGACATTATGATTTTGGCTTGAGTACTACTATCAGAAGGGATGAATGGATAGTAGACTCTGGAGCCAGTAATCATATGTGCTCATGCATTGATTTGTTATTTGAAGTGAAGAAGTTACATCAGCCTTTACATATTTTCTTACCAGATAGGAACACTCCATGGGCTCATTTAACAGGAAGAGCAAGACTTAATGAACATATTGTATTGCATAATGTGTTGTATGCACCAGAATTTACCCATAATTTACTTTCTGTGGGACAATTGGCCAGAGATATAGATGACAAGGTGCAGTTTTTACCTTCATACTGCCTTGTAGAACACAAGCACAGTTCCAAAATTCTAGGAATTTGCAGAATGAAGAGATCTCTCTATGTTTTCCCAAATGCTCCACAACACAAGTTATTGGCATGTGGAGTTCAAAGTCAACCTACTATGATGGAGTTGCATAAGTTGCTTGGTCATCCTTCTTCCAGCACCATGCAGCATTTGCCAAGAACTTTCAAGAGAGTTAGAGGGGATGATTCTAATTCTTTAGACAATTGTCAGATATGCCATGAATCCAAGCAACAGAGGAGGCCTTTTCCTTTGTTAAACCGCAGGGCTTCTACATTATTTGCTTTGGTCCATTTTGATGTCTGAGGGCCCTGCAGGCAGAGAACCCAATATATCCAACACACCTTATTTTTTTTGACAGTGGTGGAGGATCATTCCAGGAGTACATGGACTTTTCTGTTACAGCATAAATCACAAGTCTGGAAAGTGGTGATGAATTTCATCAACATGGTAAAAACTCAGTTTAATCTCTGTATTCAATCCATCAGGTCTGATAATGGAAGTGAATTTGTGAATTCATAGATGACTCAACTCTTGGCAGACCATGGTATTCTTCATCAAAGAAGCTGTGCTTACTCTCCTCAACAAAATGGTATTGTGGAAAGAAAGCACAGACATCTCTTACAGGTAGCTAGAGCTTTGATGTTCCAAAGCAAGTTGTCTGCTGATTTTTGGAGTTACTCTATTCTACATGCTACTTGGATCATTAATCGGTTTCCATCTGGTGTTCTAAATTGGAAAACTCCATTTGAAGTTATTTTTAACACAGTGCCTGACTATTCTAGTTTGCAACCTTTTGGTTATCTAGTTTATAAGGCCAATATTCAACCTCATAGATCCAAATTTGATGTGAAAAGTCATCAGTGTGTGTTTCTGGGACTTGCTCCTCATAATAAGAGATTCTTATTATATGATTTGATCTCTAAACAGATCTGCATAAGTAGGGATGTTGAATTCTGCACCACAATCTTTCCTTTACAAAGCTCTGCACCTGTGGTTCTTCCTTTTCACTCTTTTGATGATGAGGTTAGTTCCAGAGGTGTTGATAGTCCTTCTCAAGCTAGTACAAAGGTTGTTGACAAAGACTTGATTAACAACACAAGTTTTGATTCTCAGGGAGATATCCCAGAAGGCATTCTTGTTTCTGAAAATCCTTCTACAGAAACAAGGAGTGTTAAATAAAGTGATGACAAGGAATCTGAGGCAATGCCATCATCTACTGTTGCTTCTACCACAGAACAGCTTAGAAGGAGTAGCAGACAGAGAAAAATTCCTTGTTATCTGTAAGATTATGTTTGTCATACAGACACAAGGAAATGAATGTCACTACCCACTTTTCCTTACAAGATTTCACCTCATATATCTCCCACATATGCTGCTTTGTTGAATAGTGTAGAATCCTTAAAAGAGCCAACAAGCTATAAGGAAGCTTGTCAGTCTCAGCAATGGGTGGAAGCCATGAACAAAGAACTTGCAACACTGGAAGAAAACAAAACATGGGATGTTGAATCTCTGCCCAAGGGAAAACATGTCATTGGTTCAAAATGGGTATATAAGATCAAGCTGGTTTCAGATGGTACAGTGGAGAGATATAAGGCTAGATTGGTAGCCAAAGGGTATAACCAAGAGTATGGAATAGATTACAATGAGGTATTTTCATCTGTGGCTAAATCAGTCGCTGTGAGGTTATTCTTTGCTATTGCAGCTCAATACTCTTGGTGTATACATCAAATTGATGTCAACAATGCTTTCCTTCATGGATTTCTTACTGATGAGATTTATATGAATATGCCTCAGGGTTATATTCATAACAAACCAGGTGAAGTTTGTAGGCTGAACAAAAGTCTCTATGGATTGAAGCAAGCTTCTAGGGAACGGAACAATGAGTTTATAAAATTCTTGCTGACTCAAGATTTTAAACAATCAGAAAATGATCACTGTCTGTTTACAAAGGGTGCAAGTGATCATTTCATAGCTCTTCTGGTTTATGTTGATGACATTTTGCTATTAAGTCCTACACTTGATGTTATTACTAGAATTAAACAATCCCTGCATAAAAAATTCGCCATAAAAGATTTGGGAGAAGCAGCCTATTTCCTAGGCATGGAGGTTGCTAGGTCAGAATTGAGAATATATTTTGGATCTGTTAACCACCACAGGATTAATAGGGTGTAAGCCTGTCACCACACCTCTTCCCCAGGGTTGACACTCTCACATGAAGGAGGAACTTTGTTGTCTAATCCAGATTCTTATAGGAAGGTTGTTGGAAAACTTCTATATTTGAATCTGACTAGATCAGACTTGTCTTTTGGAGTGCAACAGCTCAGTCAGTTTGTGGGTAGACCAACTAAGCAACATTGGGAAGCTCCTATACATGTTTTGAGATACTTAAAGGGGACACCCTCTCTTGGATTATTTTATAAGAGCTCAGATACATTTCATCTAGAAGGCTATTGTGATGCAGATTGGGGCACTTTCCTAGATACTAGGAAGTCTCTGTCCGGTTATTGCACAGAGGCCAAGTATAGAAGTTTGAGCTATACTGTTAAAGAGCTCCTTTGGCTCACATTTGTTCTTCATGATCTGAGAGTTGAGGTGCCTAGACCTATTAAGTTGTTTTGTGATAATAAAACGGCAATACAAATAACACAAAATCAGGTTTATCACGAAAGGACTAAGCATCTAGATTTAGATTGTCATTTTGGAAGGTTGCACTACAGACAAGGGTTTATGGTTCCTATTCATGTTCCTACAAAGCTGCAGTTAGCGGATCTCTTCACCAAATCTCTTGCAGGTGTCCAATTTCAGAATCTCTTGTCCAAACTCTCCCTTGGAGATATACATCAGGTCGAGTCTGCGGGGAGATGTTGAATTCGGCTACAACGAGTTCATGCAAGAGCAGCAATACATGGACACATGCAAAGGAAGCAAGTTAGCAGGTAAGGGGAATTACTAATGCCACGTGGAGCTCACTCAGAGAAGACTGCATTGACCACAACCATAGAAGAAGGAGAGCTGTGGATTACATGTTGACGTGGATCATCATTACTAGCCGTAGATTAGTTAGCTTGGATCCCAAGCATTTCAGTGTGTATAAATAAGAAATAACACAGAGTTTGTAACTGATTTTCCAGAGTTGAATGAACTATCTTTCCTTCTGTGTTTTTACTTTACATTTACGTATGAATTCTACCCTACTTCAATAAGTATTAAATATTGCCAAAATTTCTTGCTTCCCGATTCCCCCACTCCCAAATTTAATACTTATTCTTAGTTTATTATTATTAATAATTATTTGCTCAATATTTGTGTCATGTGCTAGTTATCTTATTATTTAATATTGTTTGTTAAATATTAATGGATGAATTTTATTGATTATATAATGAAAAAGAAAATTTAGGAGTTTTTAATTTAAATTGTGATTTATGAATGTTACATATTATTAAAAGAATATTAAAATTTAAGGGTTCATCAATTTTAATTTATGTTATTAAAAATTCAAAGAAAGAAATCCAAATAAGAAATGAAGGAGTGTGACCAACTCCAAAAAATAATAAGAAAAAAAATTTAGTTTGTTAGTGAAACAATGTCATTTCGTTTATACACGTAGAATTTAATACGAATAAGTTATCAATCACCTTATCACTATTCTTTATATATCGTGCAAGCAAACTCGAAAACACAAAACAACAATTACTGAACCAAAATGTCACACCCCCCTTAAAAAAAAAATTATGAATCCGCCACTGAACAAAGTTCATATGAATTTTCCTATTTATTATGAATGGAGCAAAGCGTACAAGAATTCTCTTTTCTTAAATAACATCCTAACACTACATACAGTAGCTAAACATATACATCTTCTATTCTACTATGTGAATACATCTACATTGAGAGGCAAAGAATGTTCCTATACAATTAAACTAAAACTAATTAATATATATAATCATGAATTGGCCTCTTGTGGTGGTTGGATAGGAGTGATTTCTACTACTGAGAACCCTTCATCTTGTGAAAACATATCTTCTTGATCACAAGGCATACTGATTGCTGGACTTGCTGCTGAAAAAACACTTTCTACGTGATCAGGAATTGGCAATTCCTTAGATGATAATGATTCATATTTTTTTTCCACAAAAAAATTCCTAGTAAGTCCGTGAAGCTTTTCCTTCTTCGAAGCAGTAGATGTTAACATATACCGATTCTCATATAAGAAAGTGGACAAGCATATAGCCAGAGCTAGTGATGACGATAGCCCAGCAACGAGGAAAAGTCCCTTAAAGCTATCTAGATTGAGCTTTTGAGAGGTGATCAGAGCTCCATCAGTATTTGGGCAATCTTTTGCGTCTCCTAGCCATTTTTTTGAAATTTCCACCATTTTCTTGCTCTCTTTCAGTTTCAAGATTTCTATTGAAACATCAGAAACTAGTGGTGAACTCTTTGGAAATGCCTGGAATGGAAATTTTCAATGAGTTGTTAGACCTTCAATCTAGAGTGCAGAAAAGCAAGAGGGAATAGTGAAAAATGGGACTTACAAATCCAAGGCCAGAAGTCGGATACCTTTGACCAATCATGGTATACTTATGGCAGTACTTGGAAAGAAAGAGCCTAATGTAAGGGAGTTCATCAACAATTGCACTCACTCCTCCATTTCTGCTACCTTTGGAGAGGGCTTCATCGAATTCTTCCAATCTGGTATAGTTTTTCAGCTTAGAACTGTCAAAACCCATGTTGTTCATCAAGAATCCTTCAACAAAGGAGCCATCTTGGAAGCCAACATATTCTCCACTCTTTTTCAGGTTATCGATGTTGTTGATTTTAGGCTGCAGTTGATCTACTGTTAGCATGGATGTCAAGTTTGCAGTATAGCTCGACGTCAAAACCAGCACGACAAACACCCATATGATCAACACAAATCTTGTCAGGTTGCTCTTCACTTTCTCCCCTGTCATGTCAAATAATAAGCTGAATTAGTTGAGCTTCATAAAGAAAAAGAATGAGGGCTTCAAGGAAACATATATCAAGATTTTTGGAATTACTGTGTGCAAAAACGAGTGTTGAGAAAGAGAACCAGAATATCATCCCAACTTGCTCCTTTGGTGGACCTCCGAATTCTTCATTTACGTGGTGCTCAAGAGCCCAAACAACAAATCCAGTGAAGATAAAGAATGCTCCAACTGTTAGCCAGAGGCCAGTTGTTAGAGGTTTCATAAATATCCAAGCATTCTTCCTCTCGTTATGAGCGATTGGGACAATGATACCAACTCCAGATTCAGTGTAGGGAATCGCAAAATCTGCGTACTTTGATCTTTCAGCTGTAACAGTCACATCTCCCACCACAGCATCATACTTCTGTAGACAGGAGTTTTAGTATGTTTAACTTCAAGTAAGAATAGCGAAGAATACAAAGAAATATATCAAAGAAATGCTTAAATGTAGCTTCTGATTTTACCTCAAGATATATTTGCTCAACAAGATCATCATAACCTCCATCTACAATTTTGAATTCAACATATTCGATTGGAACAGCATATGGCATGTTCTCAAGGACCTCTTCGAAAACATCAATGGAAAAACCAGTTGGATCAACAGCCCTTGTTTCTATATTACGTTCAACTTTAAGAAATTCATTGAAACCGCCTTTTTCTGGAACTCCAACTCTTAATTTCTTCCCACCTGTAGGAATTTCCCACCCTTTAGGCACATCACTTGTCTTGCCTGGCCATACAATGAGATCAAGCTTTTTCCTTTCTGGTTAAGCCATTGATTTGATCATCATCCGGCTTCAGTTCCTTCGAAATTCCAAATTGTTTGGTCCAGAATCCGACTGTGTTTTCTCCTTTGCCAATCACATTCACTATCTCAAATACAGATGGCTGTAATTGACCATTAGTAATATTAAAATCACCACTCAGCCCTTTAGATGTGCGGTTTTTGATTAAAGGAAGAAGTGATTGTCCAACCATTGACGTTCCTATTGCTTCCAAATCTGTCAAATTTTCCCTATCAGCCAATCTTTTGAATTGTGGGGATGTCACACCAACTTGTTCGATTCCCTCTGCTAAAGCTGTTATGCTGTCATAAGCCCACAGCCCAAAAACATTAAGTTCTGTTCTGTCCATGTCTGGATTCTCCTTATGAAACCTCTTCCTCCATCTCTTAGCAAAGTTTTCAAGTTCACTGGATCTTGGAATGTAAGCCTTCACACCTAATACACCCTGCATTGCTTCAATACTGTCTGAATCCATAGAATCCAAGAGACTGGTTAGCACATCAGCAATTATCCAAGCATAACCCTTGTTCATCATCCCAGCTTCTTTTGCCAGTTTGAAGAAACGGGATGCAAGACCTGGCAGCATATGAACGACGAACACCCTCGTCTGCATTTTCATTAACTTGCAGAGTTCCAGACGAATTTGATCATCGCTGCAATCAGGGGAAACAGCACTTTGGTATGAGACCAAAGCACTGCTCTCTAGCAGATCCTCAGTCCAAAATGGCACTAATCCGCTTCCATAATTTGTATCCTCGTAGACAAAAACGACTTCCCTCCAACCAAAATACTTTACAATTGCTGCAATTGCTTTGACCTGATACGAGGTACACCATGCTGATCTTATGAAGTATGATGATTGTTTAGTCAATAGAGCAGGGCTTGTTGCTGGAGATATTATTGGAACTTTCACTTTGTCACCGATATTTATCACGAAGTCTGCTTGATTGGATTGTTGTGGCCCAAGTATGGCCATCACTTCAACATTCTTCAATAGATCAATAGCTGCATGAAAAGTTCAGGCCAGAATTTAGCTAATTATGCAGTTATCACAAGTGAAACCAATCAAGAAATATACTTATTACGCAATAAATGAAACTAAGGAAAAATAAAATTACCAGCAGAAGCTGCAGCAACGGCATCGCTGCTTGAATTCCTGAAACGAGGCACAATCATGGTGCTGTAATTGCGGTCCGAGTAGAAATCTTCGATTGCCATAGAGATGCAAGTCTTGCATATCTTTCCAACAGTTGAGTCATAATCAAGAATCACTCCAACATCAGCCTTTGCAGCAGTCACATTGAAACCGTTCAATGGAGCAACGCAAAAGCTCATCAGCAAAAGCAAAGGAAACCAAAAGAATAGTGGATTCTTCATCGGAAAAGCATCAAGCCAGCAAGAAGTTAAGAATATATGATGAAAGCTAATAAAAATGTATACTTGGAAAAGGGATGACGGCACACTTATATAAAATGTATTGAGCATGAAAATATCTATACTTGGAAATTCTTGACAAATATCTTGGAACGGAATAATAATCACATAACTCGTTAATATATCTACGCGTATTACTAAGTCTAAAATAAAATATACAAAGAGATCTTTCAAAAAGTGGGCCTATCAATCCTAATAACTGAAGATCGTGATTGACTTTGTTACCTGGGAGGTAGAGTGTTGTATAATTTTGATGAAAGCTCTGACCAATTCTCGTAGACGCTGAATCAAACCTGTGGTGGGCCTGTTAGAAAATTCCATGCAACAGATGCTCGCTAGTCTTGTTTACATTTGCGTGATTATGTATAGCATGATTCGACGCGTGTTAGATTTTTTCTTCTCAAGAAGAAATTCCTGCAAAAAGGTAACATTCAGTGAGAGATTGAACCTGTTTTCGTCGAGAGAAATAAGAGGGCGAGGATGATGGTGATCAAGCTCATCAATATTATTCATAACATAAACTAAAGCTGCATAAGCTGCCATGAAGAACGTGAAGGAAGTGTGGATGGAAATGAGCTGATCCATGATTTCAAGCACCATATAAGCTTGTTATATTTGTGGATATTATTTGACCGGTGTAAATTTCTTTGGTGTTTCATTATCAAAATTAAAATTTTAATTTTTTTTATTATAAGATAACAGATAATTATAATATAAATTATCATAGCTAATATTTATTAAAAAAAACTAAAAATATAAAATTTAAGTATGAAATAATCATTATGAATTATTAAAATGAAAATTGAAAATTAAATACTAAAAAAAATTATAAATTGAATTGTGTAGAATGTACCATAATAAATAATTGTAAAATTATATTAAGTAAAAAAAAAAACCCTCATTATTTGAAAGTATAAAATAAAGTGAAACACAACGGGTGGAATTGAGAAATTTCACGTGGCATTCGACAATTTAAGGGAGTTAGCCTCCTCAACTATTCATGAATAATGATCTCAATTGAACATTTAAATAATTACATAACATTCATCATCCATCCGAGAAAAATGGGTGATCTAAGCAATGATTTTCTAGGCTTTTGAAGGAGGAAAATATTTGGTGAGAAAAGTCTCACACATCTAATCCCAAGTAGTGATGGACTTCTTATCTAAGCTCTTAAACCATTCTTTAGCTCAATCTCTCAAGGAAAAGACAAACCTCCGCATCTGGATGATGTTGTCATTCACATCATTGATCTTAATCGTGTCACGGATGTCCAAAAATTCATCCAGGTGAGCATTTGGATTTTCTGTAGCCCTCCCACTGAAATGCTCTAAGGCCACCATGTTAATCAGTGCTGGACGGAGTTCAAAGTTATTAGCGGTGATGCCGCCACCCCATCCGGCACCTAAGTACCTGTCAATAGGTGTCCGATACAGTTGATTTAGAGGTGTTGTGTCTTGTTCGGGCTTAGCCTGTCGAGCAAGTCTCTACTCCATCTCTCAAAGCCTTCTAGCCAACGCTTTCACATCAATATTCTCATTATAGGCTGCCATTTCTCTCTCTTATCTTCTTCGCTCTTTATTTCTCTATCGATGAGCTCGATCAGGGGAATTGGGAACAGACTCTACATGTGACTGTGTAGACCTTGTTCTCATAAACTACCTGAAATAATAAATTGTTATTACTAATAATATTAATGTATAATCAAATACAGTCTCCGACAACGGCGCCAAAAAGTTGATGCATTATTTATTATGCAATTAACTGCAACTAACACAGGTCAATGCAATAAAGTAAGCGAATCGAGTATCGTATCCACGAGAACTGCAATTGTGATTAACACTAAGTACTAAGCTAACAGATTTCTATTATCCAGCCTATCTAATTTTTAGTTGAATTAATCCTAGGCAAATAATCAAAATTAAATTACTAAAATCACTTATAAAATCAAATGCAAATCAAACAAAACTAAAAACGTTAACTATCAAATAAATAAAATAATTAATCCTGCAGAATGCATACACAAGAATCCATTACATATTAATCTAGATCCATGAACTTCCAATTTAATCCAATTATCGGTGGAGGATCCGAATTCTAATTACATATCTCCATTAGGTCTCAAGGTAAAAGTAAATTAACAATTTATCTATTACTTTCATCTCTAGATTAATTGTTAACTCTCGATAGATCAATAGATTTAAAATCTTCTACAGATCACAAGTACGCGTATCAAATCATTCAATTTAATCCCACTAATTAATTATCTTCGCAAGGACTCAAATTAATTAGCTATCACACAATGACTATGACCTTAATCATGCATGAGAAATCTAAACTTGAATATTTGAACCATATAATTGGAAGAAAAATTGACAAAGAATTAAATCAATACATAATTCCATACATGCTACAAACCCTAAAATTAATTATAAGAACTACTCGCACATGATGAAATCTAAAATAAATGAAGAAATAAAGAAATAAAGAAATTAAAAGACATGATTGAAATTGCAAAATAGTAAAGGAACCGTAGTTGAATTATGTAAAAGAAACTTCAATCTTCAAAGTTGTAGAGGAAACATCCGTCCACAAAGCTCTAAAATCTAAAATAAAACTGAAAAATAATGAAAAGAGAGTCCCAAATTTCATTCCAAACAACCCTATTTATACTAAGTACTAAAAATCCGACCCAAAAGGTAAGTTCACGGGCCAAAAATATGAAAAAAGCAATTCGCAGACAACTCGGCGACCGGAAGGTCTAATCCGGAGATCGGTGGGTAAAACTGGCAACAGACGGACACCTCGGTGGATTTCACTGTCTTGCTAGCCGATCCACTATGAAGAAACTGCCGATCGGCGGTTTTATCCGTCGGTTGGCGGGTGTCTCGGCAGATCTAGCACGCGTTCCACTGTTTTGCTCCGTTCTCGCTCGTTTCTTATCCGATTGATCCGATTCAAGTTGGAGAACGACTCTAACTCGATCCTTTATCTTTATAGCTTATCACCTCACTAAATTTGATCTCAAAAATATCTCTTTTTTAGCTCAAACTTCAATAAAAAGAGCAAAACATGAGAATGCACGAGAAAAGCCGAAACAACAATCAAACACCAACTTATGCACGCATTAATCATTAAATACCATCCAAATAAACACCTAAATGCATACAAAAGTCATGTTTATCAGTGATCACATAGGGTCTGTATCCACGCATGGTATTTTGAGCGCATGTGCTTATTAATGAATATTGAATTATTCACTTTTGAATAAAAATATTCTTAAGTGCGTTGACATGGGAATAAATACTGCATTGTTCGCTTTTGAATAACTATTTTTAAGCGCATGGAAATTTGAATGGATATTGATTTATCGGCTTCTGAATAACTATTCTTAAGTTCATGGGTATTTGAATGAATATTGATTTATGAATAAATATTCTTAAGTGTAAGAACATGATTTTAAGCATTGAATTGCTGGATTTTGATATGATGAATCTTTACATGTGTTTGGACGAACACGATAAGCCCACTGAGTATTTTCTGGCACTCAACCTACGTTTTCTAAAACATTTTTCAGGTACAGAATGATGCAAGCAACATATGGGTTCTTCAAGTTATTAACTATATTGAAAATTATATTTTGAATATTGAACATTGACTTTGGTCACTATTTTGGCGTATTATGCTTCCGCTAAATGTTTTGAATATTAAGGAATATTAAAATCACACATGTTCCATCATTATTTCTTTTACTCGTTTACATATTAGACTTTGAACAATTGAATAGTCGTTTGTGAAATATGTCTCCAAAACGATGATTGATCGATTTTATTTCTAAGAAAATTATCATAAAAATATTTTCTTTTTCAAAGGTAAAATGGTTATGAAATTATGAATTTTATTTAATCTTGTGTAGCGCCTCCTCAAATTTTAGGAATTGGGGCGTTACAAAATGTCTTTTATTTAATTATTTTATTTCTAGGGGAAATTGGACAAAATATTCTTATTTGGGAGTGTTATGTTTAATTTAAAATTTTTACCATTATATTAAAGTTTATTTTTATAGTATATCATTTTTAATTTTTATATCAATCGAAAAAAGTAGATTAGAAAAATGGAACAGTTCAAAATTTGAGTTTTGAAAAGGATCATTAAAAGTTTAAAAGAATAACCTACGACGAAAAAAAATGCCCTCAAAATTCGGTAGGAAAATTTAAAGGCTTGTATAGACAATTGGATGAAAGTGAGGCATTACTTTGATAAAATGTTG
Organism: Perilla frutescens; assembly: GCA_026008535.1. Lineage (NCBI taxonomy): Eukaryota > Viridiplantae > Streptophyta > Magnoliopsida > Lamiales > Lamiaceae > Perilla > Perilla frutescens. Next base: position 51,849,522 of record BRKX01000002.1, read on the forward strand.
CCACAATCATTTCAAAAACTTTTGTTGATGAAATGCTTAAACAAATTAGCATGAGAGTATAGAGCTTGACTTATATGAAATATTTTTAACTTTATTTTTATTCAGATTCTCAGAGTTGAGTATATATATATGGGTTGTAATTAATAATTGTACCTTGAATATGTAATCATTGCTAGAATATGTGCTCCTCATACATATTTATTTAAGCAAAATATGTTTTGTTAATTGAGTGAAATTATGCTAATTCATTATCCTGGTCAAAATTAGAGGATCAATACATATTATAATATGCTTCCTGTGTAAGTCATACCCACTACAAGAACTTAATTGAGTAACTAATAATTATTTATATAATTATGTGTATAGAATTGTTAACGGGAACATGATGTTTTGAACTTATTAATTAATTGATTAAAAAAATCATAGGATTGAATCTTGTTGTTGAATAAAACCATAGATATATATACTACAAGCTAAAAATAGAATACAAAAAATGATTAAAATAAGATTAGAGTTTAGGGACGAAATGGAAATGAATTAGACTACTATATTAGTTGAACATGAAAGTAGGGAGGACTTGCCAATCTCTCCAGCACTTGATCCTTTTCCCATAAGGTAACTCGGACTTCAACAGATGGCTGCCCATAATTGAACTCTTGTTCCTTTACCATCTCTTTCGCAGATTCCACCGCTGATTCTTTGCATTTACTCATCCTTATAGATTTCAGCGTCGGAATATTCCCTATTTCAGAGGGGATCTCCTCCAACTCTTTCAAATGAGCTAGAACAAGCTGCTCCAGCCTTGGGAAGTGGGACCTCGTCATCCTCCAATATTTCAGACAACGGCACCCAAACAGCCTCAAGAATTTGAGGCTGCGAAATTGGCCTTCAACTGTTCTCCACTTTCGTTTTCTGAAGGAACCAAAGTAGAGTTCCAGCTTCTGAAGATGTGGCAACCAACCAATCTCTTTCAACATTTCTTCCCATTCCATTCGATCAGCTTCCAGAGTCAACTTCTTGAGCGACTCTGGGAATTTAACCTTCTTCAGAAATCTACCCGTTTCGATTCTGCACTCCAAGGATTCCAGTTTCTGCAGACGCTCAAGATTGCTGAGACTGTAATAGCTGGATGGCCAAAGCTTAGCTCTCTCATCATAGGATATTCCCAGTTTCCTGATGTTTGGAATTCTTCCAACCACCTCTTCACTCAGCTTCAAATTCTTAACACCCGTGAGCGTCTCTAGGTTCTCCATGATCACTAAAATGTTGTTGTTGGGAGGGTCTGGGAGATACAATCCTTTCGACAAGAACTCGACATGCCTGAGTTGAGGCATAGTCCAAATTTCAACGGGAGCAACGACCTCTCCAGAAAGATCTACAATCAGTGTGTAAATTCCAAAGGAGATTGACTGATGAAGGAAACTTGGATTTGTCGTGAGGAGCTATTGCTAGGTACCTCAAGTTAACTGATGACCGGAACATATTTTTCAAGAAATACCCATCTCTTCTTTCTGAATATTTCTCATATGCTTTCAACACCCTCAGCAATCTATAATTGGTACAGCTCAATTGAACTTCTGCAGTATCGCATATGAAAGAACGAGCATGCGCCATGGATTCAAAGGCATCAACATCGTTGTGATCTTTCCCAGAGCTTTCGGGTATAACAACGCGGCGTTGGTTATCTTTATGTATGCGTTGATGGGGACTATGTTGCCTGATGACATGATAAAACCTCTCTTTATGAGCTTCTTTCAAGCAAAGATCTCTCAACAAATCATGAATCTTGCAGTACTTCACATCTCCAGTCAATCCCAAGTCATCAACTAAAACGAGATTTCTATCAATTAGATCTTTTAAGTACTCTTTCGCAACTTTTTCCAAGCTTTTGCCGGTTATTGGCTTGAGAAATCCTTCCGCAGCCCATAGCTTCACGAGCGTCGGGACACGGATTGAACTGTCTTCCTCAAAAACTCCCATATAGAGAAAACATGATTTTAGATGAGCAGGCAATTGGGTATAACTCATTTTCAATAGTTTCAAGCAATATTCATCATTGTCTGAATTAACTATTGAATTCAAGTTATCCCTTATATATTCCCAATACTCTTGTGTATAATGGGATTTGGCCAAAAAACCTCCAATCACAACAATGGACAATGGAAGTCCTTTGCAATTGTTTGCAATGTTCTTTCCAATTTCCACTAGTTCAAGAGGGCAGCCTTTCTCCCCAAACACAATTTTAGAGAACAGATTCCAACTACTAGCCTCATCTAGAAATTTCATATCAAAGATATAAATACTATCGCTAGCCAAGTGAGAACCTAATTCTGATAGCCGGGTTGTTACCACTATCCGGCTACAATTGCCCGAATCGGGAAAGAAGAATTTTATTTTGTACCATACCTCAATACTCCACATATCATCGAGTACAATCAAATACCTCCTACCCGATAAATGTTTATGTAACTTTTCTCCTAATTCACTTTCACTCGTTTCACTCAAATCTCGCATCTTTTCAGGAAGAAGTTGGTTGAGAATTTTGAGTATGTTATATTCTTGAGAAATTGTAGCCCAAGCACAAACATCAAATTGCTGCTTAAGAGCACCTCCAATGGGAGGTTTTTCCAAGCCAGAAGATGACGTGTACTATGGTAGAAGGGTTGTGGGTGGGCCAGATATCATTAGATAGAAGTTTGGGGGAGAAAGTAGAATATCTAGACAGATTGGTAAAATCGATACTCAAGCTGACCCCACTATCACATGGAGTAAAAATTTTAATTACTGTTCATTCAATTGGGGGTACTATTCATGCAATTGGGGTGGTGGGAAAAATATAATATAACGATTATTACAAAATATAATAACGATAGTTAATAACGATAGTTAATAAATAATAACGAAAATTTTAATTTTCCCCATCTATACATACCAAACATTAATGATAGTTAATATAATATAACGATTATTACAAAATATAATAACGATAGTTAATAAACAATAACGATAGTTTAAATATAATAATGATAACTTTCGTTATCAAAAATAGAATAACTATCGTTATCATTAATATAATAACGATTATTACAAAAATAAATAATAATGATAGTTTAATTCTATTTTAGTTAAAAGATAGAATTAATGATAACCATTATAGTTAAAAAATGATAACGAATAAATAATAATGATAGTTTAATTCTAAACTTTCGTTAACAATATATATTAACTTTCGTTAATGATAACTTTCGTTATCATTAATATAAACTTTCATTAATATTAACAATTAATATTAACTTTCATTAATATTAACGATTAATATTAATGATAACTTTCGTTATCATTAATATAAACTTTTCATTATCGTTATCATTGTTTCAACTATAATCGTTATCATTTTTTTAACTTTCGTTATTCTAGTTCCTTTTTTTTTAATTTTCATTATTCTTTTTTACTTATCGTATATGTATATATGTGTGTGTGTATATATATATATATATCGTTATGGATAACGAAATTAATAACGAAAGTTAATAATGAAACTAACTAAACGAAAGATAATAATTAAATTAATGAAAGTTAATAATTAATAACGAAAGTTAATAATTAATATCGTTATGGATAACAAAAATAATATAATTAATAATGAAAGTTAATAATGAAACTAATCTAACGAAAGATAATAATTAAAAGAATGTTATTTATTCAAAATTTGCAAAATTTTTACTTTTTTTTTGTAGGCATTCGGTTGTGTTTGTGTGTATGTAACCCTTTTTTTAGAATATAAATGTTGAAATATAAATGATATTTTTTTCACGTAAAATTTCATTATAAATAGAAGTAACATACTTCATTTTATTACATCAAGTTCACAATTTTCTGCAACACAACTTCTCAAATCTCTCACTTCTAATATCATATTCCAAAAATCAAGAATTTTTTCCATTGAAATGGAACCTGATCCAAACAAGAATTTCTTCAATTCTTCTACCTTCCAAGCAAATTCTTCTTCTCAAATGTCCAATATCCGTCCCAACAATCGTTACCCAAATTGGTCCCAAACTCAAAACTTTCCTCTAGACTTAAATTTGAATTCATTTTCTGAAATATCTAATATCCGTCCTAACAATCCTCACCCAAATTGGTCAGAAACTCAAAATTTTCCTCCCTACTTCAATTTGAATTCATTTTCTGAAAGAGCCAATATTCATCCCAACTACTATTCGCCAAATCAGTCACAAACTCAAAACTCTCCATTTAATCCTATGCTTGAATCCGGAGCTGCTTATTTTCAAGGGTTTCCTCCTTATGGATATTATCCTCACGGATTTAATCCTCAAGGATTTCCGACACAAGCTTCAAACACTTCAAGGAGGAATAACACAGATGGAGCAAGCACTGACAAAGATGACGGTACACCATCTTCTGGAAAAATGTCTTCTTCCCAACAACATTGTTCTCCACAAGGGCTCGATAGCATCAGACTCAGCTTAGATGAAGACACCGATGATCAAGTTAACCCTGCACGACTCAAGAAGTTGGGTTACTCTTCTGCAGAAAATGAGCATCTTGTAAAATGTTGGATCGATGTCAGCATTGACTCTATAGTTGGCATTGATCAAAAGTTGGATCAAATGTGGATGAGGATTGCTGAACGCTACAACAAAAATCGTCTAGCCGGCACATCGGTTAGACATTGGAATACCTTGAAATCACATTTCTACACACTTCAGAAGCAAACAAGATGGTTTTGTGATTGCTACAATAAGATTGCTAAAGAGTGGGGAAGCGGCAAAAATGACAGTGATATAATTCAAATGGCACAAGAAGAGTACAAAGAGCGTCACAACAAATTTGGTTATAAGCATATTGGAGTATGGTTACTTCTACGTGAGTGTCCCAAATTCGCAAATGTAGATGGTGATGTCCATAGTAAGAAAAAGACCAAGATTTCTGAGTCCAGAGCATATACATCTTCGAGTGCTAATGAAGATGATGGTGCAGATCGAGTTCGTCCAATTGGGCAAAAGGCAGCAAAAATGAATGCTAAGGGCAAAGGAAAGGAACAACTTCTTAAGGAAGCTAAAGAGTCTATGGATGAAAAAAATGAACGTGCGAAGAACATAATTGACATAGAGGAGTATAAAATTCTCATGCAAGATGGGGATAAAATCAAGCCAGAGAAACGTGCCATACACAAAAAGATGTTGGACAAAATCAAGAAAAAATGGGGAATGTAATTTTTATGTTATGTTTTTTATGGATGTAATATTTATTTTTATGTTATGTTTTTTATGAATGTAATGTTTATTTATATTATGTTTAGGGAATGCAATGTTTTTTATGTTATGTTTAGGGAATGTAATTTTTTTCATTTTATATTTTTAGGGAATGTAATTGTTTTTGTAATGTGTTTTTATGTAATATTGTTTATCCGTATGAATTGTTTGGAATGTTTTTTTTAACTTGAATTGCTTAGATTTTGATGTGACAAAACTTGAATTGCTTAGATTTTTGACGTGTTACTTGGCATTTGATAACAAGAAAAAGACAAAAAAAAACTATTCTAATGTTCTCATTCACGTGGATACACAACCCATGTCTATTCAAGAAAAAAGGCAGGACTGCTAGCTATGTCTAGTCTAAAAAAGAAAAAGATGAAAAAATGCAGGACTGCTAGCTATGTCTAGTCTAAAAAAGAAAAAGACGAAAAAATGCAGGACTGCTAGCTATGTCTAGTCTAAAAAAGTAGACGTTGAAAAACTGTAGCAATGTCTTCACAACTTTATTATATATTTGATAGTGAGATATTCAATTTTTTACACTTCACAAATTTCACATATCTCTCTTCTACTCTACAAATTTATACACTATCCAAAATCACCCAAGCATGTCTTCATCCGATAATGACTCTACCACTAGTCATGATGATGATGACTATCAACCTCTTGATAGCACAATCTTTAATTGGCTAGTAGATGATGCAGACGAACGAAGACTTCTCGAGCTTATGGAACAAGTTGCAGGTTCAAGCTCTCGATCAAGAAGGTATATCCATCGAGATCGTGAAGAGGCTCATGCTCGACTTATGAAGGATTACTTTGATGAAAATCCAACATATAGTCCCAACATATTTCGACGGCGTTTCCGAATGCGTAAAGAGTTATTCACTCGCATAGTCAATGCCTTGGAATCTCACTCTGAATACTTTCAGTGGAGGGTCGATGCAACAATGAGAAAAGGTTTCTCACCGTTTCAAAAATGCACGGTGGCCATCAGACAATTAGCATATGGTGGTCCGGCTGATCACTATGATGAGTACTTACGTGTTGCAGAAACAACAACAATCGATTGTTTGTTTAACTTTTGTCGATGTGTGATTGAAGTATTCGGTGAATATTACTTGAGACGGCCGAATACTTCTGACTGTCAACGCTTAATACACATACATGAACAGAGGCATGGTTTTCCAGGAATGCTCGGTAGCCTCGATTGCATGCATTGGGAATGGAAAAATTGTCCAGTCGCTTGGAAAGGTCAATATACTCGTGGCGATCATGGAGTCCCAACAATTATGCTTGAAGCGGTCGCGTCTGCTGATTTGTGGATATGGCATGCTTTCTTTGGCATGGCGGGATCAAACAATGACATCAATGTGCTTAATCAGTCCCCGTTGTTCAACGACGTTTTACAAGGTCGCGCGCCGATGGTGAATTTCACTATAAACGGTACGCATTATTCACAAGGGTATTATCTAACAGATGGAATCTATCCAGAATGGGCCACTTTTGTCAAAAGCTTTCAGTGTCCTCAGGATCCGAAGAGAAAAAAGTTCAAGGAAATGCAGGAAGCTGCCAGAAAGGATGTTGAACGGGCATTCGGGGTACTCCAAGCTCGTTGGACAATGATTAGAAATCCAACTCGTTTTTGGCAAAAAAATAATTTGAAAGAAATTATGTTGGCTTGCATTATCTTACATAATATGATTATCGAGGATGAAGGAGATACAGCATCCGATTGGACAGACGAACCCGACATCAACGAATCAAGCAACAATTATCCAAAGATGAACCAAGGCTCTACCAGAGCATTTCATGATTATCTCAGGAGAGGTTCTGAATTACGTGATAGGGAAAAACATCACCAACTTCGAGCCGACTTGATCGAGCACGTGTGGGCAATATGTAGTGATAATTAATAATTTGTTAATTTAAATTTTATGTATTTTTAATTATGTTGGATGTTGGTTTGAGTTGTAATTTTTTTTTTCATGTATCAATTTAATTTGTGTTTTAATTTTAATATTGCGGAATTTTTTGGAGGTTATTTTTAAAATTAATTTATTAATTAAATATATATTTAAATTTAAATATGAAAGTAAAAATAATTATCTATATATAAAATAAATAAATTAATAAGATATAATAAAAGATAAATGAGTGGATATGATAGCGGGCCATTAATAATTACTTTTTAGGTAGAATGATTGTAGAGAAATATGTTAGGTAGATAATAGATAGATATTTTATGATGTGGCAGTGATGTGGCAATGATAGCACCTGAAACTGGATAGAATTATTGTGGATGCCCTAATAACTCGTTGTGCACAAATAGATTTAGTAAGAGTGGTCTTACCTATTCCGCCCATTCCAACAATTGGGATGACTTGTCGAACGGGCGATCCTCCAACGAGCTTATCAATGATTTTACGTGAGACATCATCAAAGCCTACTATGGTATTCTTCTGCCCTTCATCATCTCTTCGTAGCTGGTTTAGATCTCCTCTAACTCTCTTCCCTTTAACATTAATCCCCATCACTTCTGTTTTGATCAAATCCATTTCTTTAATCACTATCTGCAAATCTTGATAGCAACTGATTTCTTCACCAGAAATCCTTTGCTCATCACCAAAAGCTGTTTCTGGTACAGCTGAAACAGTTTTTTCACCCCAAACTGTTTCTTTACCAGAATCGTCTTCTTCGTCGGAACTAGCCTCTTCTCCACCGGAATTCATGGTTTCTTCATCGGAACTGTTTTCTTCTCCGGAATCTGGGTCTTGATCTTGAGTAGTACTGAGCTGGATTACGTCCACTATATAAGATTCAATAACGTCTTCGGCTGCATGAGCTGCATTCGCAATGCGGCTCTCCAAGGGATCAGCTTCTGCGCCCGTCTCCAACTGGGGAATCATAGCCTTCAAGGAATTCCTGCAAGAATTTGACATTTTTAGTGAGAGATTCAACTTGTTTTTTGTCGAGAGAAATTGGAGGGGAAGGATGATGCTCGATTTGCTCTATAGTATGCATGAGAGAAACCAGAGCTGCATAAGCTGCCATGATCGATCTCTATATAGCTTGAATTCAATGGAAACAATTAATGTATGCGTGTGAGATTGTTTGAGAAGAACTTGATGAAGTATTTATCTAGGATAGACATTAAAAAGGTAGGGTTAATTAATCCTTGTAACAACCTAGTTGCTTTAAGCTAAATTGTCGGAACTTTAATTAAAAAATTTATAGCCAGCTTCCATTTTTGACAATTATGAAAGAGTTTTGTGTTGGCTCATATTAGTCAAAAATTAAGCCTAACTGATCATCGTGGGCTCGTTATAGTTTTAATTAATTTATTTATCCTTGTAACAACCTAGTTGTCTTTATTGTCGGAGACTTTAGCGACCGACCAGCTTCCCTTTTTCACAATTACGATAGTAAATTTCACTTTTGTCGGAGAATTAATTTGTCCTGACATTTTTTGTCTAAAATAATATGTTTTGACATTTTTTATCCCAAATTACTAATTGAACACTTAATAACCGTTAAATTTTAGGATTCAAAATGTCAAAACATATATCATTTGGGACAGAAAAATGTTGCAAAATTAAATTTGAAACATAAAAACTTAAGGTTGGAACCAAATATGTATATTTTAACTTTTTCTTCATTTTTCACCGATTTCAATTTTTTGTAATTATTTTAATTTATACATGTTATTTAGGATTCATCCTACACAATTAATGATTCATCATATTTTTTTATTATTTATTTTTCAAATAATCAATTATTTTTTTCAAAATATACTAAATATAATATTTAAAAATAAAAATTAAGGGGAATTTTAGTATGTGACTAAATTATTTTTTCAAATCATCAATTAATAATTAAAAACTAATGAAATGCTAAAAAATTATAACAAATCCTAATTTGGTAGGATGAACGCTAATATAACAACTGAAAAACTAAACTTAAGCGCTAGAAATTGAAATTGAAGAAAAAATGAAGAAAAAAAATAGTGCAACAGAGAAATGCATTAGGCGATTTCATCTAATTAAAAATGTTGGGATAGAGGATCTATGAAAATATAAAAATGCCCCAAAATTTATGTATTTTAAGACAACCACTTATTATTATTAAACTCAAGTAATTTAATTCCAATATAATTATACACATTTTAGGGTTACCAAACAAAGTATTTTAGTCACCATTACTAAAATACATGTCGAACTTTATTTTTAAATATTTTATTTGGTATATTTTGAAAAATTAAAAATAAAGAAAACAACAAAAAAAAATGATTATTTGAAAATTAAATTCTGAAAAATAATCATAAATTATAATTCGGTAAGATGAACCCTAAATAACAAGCATAAAATTAAACTAATACACTAGACATTGAAATCGAAGAAAAAATGAAAAATAAACTAAAAAAATTGACATGTACATTTTTTATCTCGATCCTAACATTTTTTGTTCCAAATTTAAATCTTTTTGACTTTTTTTGTCCCAAATGATATGTTTCGACGACTTTGGTCCTAAAATTTAACCATCGTTAAGTATTCAGTTAGTTTTGGGACCAAAAATATCGAAACATATCATGTGGGACCAAAAATATCTGGAAAAATTCTCTTGGAAACATATCTCTTGTTGCTTTCATCAAAGTGTTTTCATCCAACTGGAAAAATTCTCTTGGAACCAAAATCAGGCTGGATTGGGCTAGCTCATTGGGCCGGATCAATTTTGACAGCTATGTCATTATTTTTTTTGATTAAATCTAGACCATCCAATCTTAAAATTGAAAAATATTAATTGATTTCTAGTTCTTACATGATTGGTTCTCTTTGTAACCACCATATATATATATATATATATATATATATATATATAATCCTTTAATTAAGTCGTACCTACTACAATTTTTATTTTTCCACAAGATTGAATGTTTGTGCGCGTGAGTGCGTAGGGATCTAGCATCCACCCACCCTGAAAAACTGTTCTCGAATGATTAAATGCAAATTATAGGCGTGTCCAGCCGTCCAGTAACACAATAATTAGAGCATTAGACTTGTGAATTTGGAAGTATATCAGAATTTAAATATATATCGTCTATTGCATCAGCATATATATATAAATAATAGCACTAATAGTTAATCATTTTGCTTCATATCAAAATTGCTGATAAACATAAAGTATATGATTAGCTAATGTCTACTACCTTCTACGTACTTATTCGTATTGAAGAAATTATTGTGAGAAGGCCTAAATTAGTTTAGTGATATATGATGTGAATTAGTGACATATATTAAAGCATTTATCCGGATCAAAATACAATCGAATACCAAAAAATTACGAATTGATTATTGAATATGAGTTTCACCTCACATCTTCGCTCGATTTATATATAGATATATTTTGACCCATAAAATAATTCTATATAGATTTTTATCTTTTAAATGGATGAAATTCAATAAGAATTAGGGTGAAAACTATAAATTAATCCCCGTCATCATCCAAAAAACCAAATAATAAATATTCCGTAACTTTTTATTTATATAATAATTTTCCAATTTTATTTTTTAGGCCTATATTTTGTCGGCCTAAGTTTTTTGTACTGTCTATTGGGAAAATTCATGGTTTTGGTGAAGTTTGTAAACATCATAAAGTTTATCGAGTGTGGCCGCTTGTTATTTTAAAAATCTAAGGGGGTGTATTTAATTGAGATTCTGTAGGATTTTATTGAACTTTTAAAATTCGGGTGTATTCAATTCAAATTTTTAAAAGTCTTTTAAAATCTAGGTGTATTCAATCTAGACTGTGGATAGTTGGCCCACTTGCTCTTTTATTTCTTTCTGGCCCAATATTGCTTCTTATCCCCATTTATTTTATTCTGGCCCAACCTCTTTCTGAGCCCAGCTGCTTAAACCTAGCCCAATACCCGGTACCTCCCATATATATCACTTAACCCTAATCTTCCTAAATCACAACCCTAATCACTCTACAAAAGCTACGCCGCTCCCCCCTTCTCTCTCAAGCCTCACATTAGAAACACTAACCCTAATCAGCTTCCTTGAATGAGCTCTGCCTCTGTGTCTGGCCGGAATCCTGTCTGTGGTCTCCTGTTTGGCTGTGAGTTGAGAAGGCAGAGTGTTACTGTGAGCTGAGCTAGCCTGTGAGAGCTTCGATCCTACTGTTCCACCATCTCCTTGTGGTCTGGGTCTGATCAGTCGCCGGAAACACCATAGCCGCCGTCCGTGGGAAAATCTGAGTCCATTTATGTCCTCAGGACACATTTTCCCACTCTTCAAAATCTCTGTTTTATTTTATCTTTGTGTTTCTTCTACTTATATCTTTAGATCTCTATGTTTCTGTCTTATTCAAGCCTAGATCTAACTGTTTGTTTGGCTTCTGAGTGCAGATCTGATCCCTTGAAACCAAGCCTGTGAAGATAAACCTGCAGATCTGCAAGATCTTGACTCTGAGGCTTGTCAGGCTGCTTGAGCAGCCGTGAGGTGAACCGAAGGGGCCGGAAAGCAAGAGGTGAACCCCTAGCCGGGCCCGATACCACAACAGTGGTATCAGAGCCACGGTGACCTGGCCAGGGGCACCCTTCTACCCCCATTCTCCTCACCCCCTCGCCGGTAAGGGCCGCGCTAATTCGCCCCCGATGGGCTCAGAAAAGGTAAGTCCGACCTCTCCTCTACCTGGGAGAGTCGGCTCTGGTATACTCTCTAAACCCTAAAACTTTGTGTGTGGTATCTCATGATCCTGTCTTAATCTTGCTTACGCTTTGCTTTCTCTTGAAACACCTTGGTATTCAAAGCTATCTACAACCCTTGCTTACGGTCCGGATCGTCTGGACTCCCCTGTGGGTTTCCTTGTGCGAGTTGCCTTGATAGCAGGGTTGTGAAGGGTGTTTCTATAGGAGTTATGGGGTTATATCTATCTTCTGCTGTGATCTCTATGTGGTTTTGTGTTTTTTTGTGGCTGTTCTCTACCTGTTCTTGGTGGTTTCTGCCTGCTTGATTCTTATTTATGTGTTCTCTCTGTGATCTTGTTGGAATCTGTGTGGAACTCTACGGTTTTTGAGTTTCTGAGAACTGTCTCTGAGTATTGAGACAATTGTTATTGTCTGACAATAAGTTTTGGGGTTGTCCTGAGTGATTCCTTGCTCCACAGATCAATCTGTGCTGAAAACTAGGCTAGCCTCAGCACTTTATCCCCCAGGTGCACTTGTTTCAGTGTTTGTGGAGGTCTCCTTCTGTATCTAAGTGTTGTTTTGGCCTTCTGGGTGCCTTTGTGATCTTTCTGCTGTAATTCTCTGTGTTGTTTGAGGTGGATTCTTGGTTTTTTCTGCTGTTGATGTGCCTGCATTAATCATGAATAATCTGTACACTGTGCCTTTTAATGGAAGAGATGATTTTGGAGACTGGAAAACCAAGGTTGAATGTATTTTGACTAAAGAAAAAAATTCACAAAGCAAATTTTCAAAAGATTGATGAATCTGAAAAATATGAGAAATTGTAAGAGATAAATGATAGTGCTAGGGCCACTATTTTGCTGAGTTTGTGCAGTTCCGTGATCAGAAAAATGTCTCACCATAAGTGTGCAAAAGATTTGTGGGATAATTTGAATTCTCTGTAAACTGCTACCTCTGAAGAGTCTGCTTATTCTTTGCAAAATCAACTTATGACTTATCAGATGGATACTTCTAAAGATATTGACACAAATATGGAAGAATTCAATAAATTGCTCCAGGACTTAAAACTGGCTGGTGGTCATACCCTTGAAAAATATGCTCCCCAAATTTTGCTTGGTGTTATTCCTGAGTCTTTTTTTGAAGTTAAATCCGCTCTAAAATATGGTGGTTCTAAGCTTACTTGTGACATGATTGTGACTGGGTTGAAAGCTAAAGAGAATGAGCTCAAAAAGTTGAAATCCAAACCTCTGCATAATGAGATTATGCATGTAAATAGAAATAATAACAGAAATTCTAATCATAGTTTCAATAAACCCTTAAATCCTGAGAATCCTAGTATGCTTGCTGCTGAAAGACATAGAAGAGATATGCAACTAGGGCAAAATCAACATCTGAATCAAGATTATGTTCACAACCATGCACATGCATCTAATTATGCTCATAATCATGCTCATGCATCAAATTTTGCTCCCAATCATGCTCAGAATCATAATTTTGATCAGAAACCAAGAAAAGCATGCTGGAATTGTGGAAAACTAGGCCATTTCTCTAATAGATGCAAAATGCCTAAAAAGAACAAGGGTTATGTGAATTATGAGCCAAAACAGCATGCAAACAATGTGTATGGTAATGATGATGGTATCTACATGGTACATGATGCTTATGATTTCCAATTTATAAATTACACAAATGCTGTCTCTAAGAATGTGCACAATGATGAGTGGCTTATTGATTCTGGGTGTACATTTCATGTTACTCCTCACAGACACATGTTTCACAATCTTCATTACATAAATTCTGGACATGTTGCATTAGCTGATGGACAAAATTGTGAAATCCTTGGAAGAGGAGATATATGCCTAAAATTTGAAAATAGAAGTCTGCTTACCCTAAATGATGTCATATATGTTCCAAAATTGAAATTTAATTTACTATATGTGTCCAAAATTGCTGATAACATGTTGGATGGATATGTGAACTATATGAGATTTAAATTTGAAAAGGATTCCATGTTGTATTTCAATGCTCCTAGAAAAGGGGACCTATATGTTGTGCATGCTGAATCTGTGCCTTTACCTGCTGCTAATGTTGTGCATGATGATAAGACTGCATTATGGCATGCTAGACTAGGGCATATGAGCAACAAAGGTCTTGAAATATTGAATAAAGCATGTGCATTTGGGAATGATAAAGTGTCAAGTATGTCATTTTGTGAACCTTGTCTGATGGGAAAACGTCATAAATTGCCATTTCCTGTATCTGTTCCATATCTTAGAAAACATGTTAGTTCTGAAATTCTTGAATATCTTCATGCTGATGTCTGGGGCCCTACCAAGGAGCCCACTCATGGTGGTAATGTTTTCTTCTTATCTGTGATTGATGATTTTTCAAGAAAAACTTGGGTCTTTCTAATGAAAAATAAATCTAAAGTTTTTCAAAAATTCTCTAAATGGGCTATTGAGATTCAAAACCAGACTAAGAAGAAAATTAAGTATCTCAAAATTGACAATGGTCTTGAATTTTGGAACTATGCTATGGATAATTGGTGCTCAGATAGAGGTGTAAAGAGGCATAAATTAGTTCCCTATAATCCACAACAAAATGGGGTTGTAGAGAGAATGAATAGAACTCTCATTGAGAGAGTTAGGAGCCTGTTATCTACTTCTGGTCTTAATAAACCATTCTGGGGGGAAGCCTTAATGACTGTATGTCATTTGATTAATAGATCTCCCTCTGTTCCCTTACTTGGTAAATTGCCTGAATCTGTGTTCTGGAATAAACATGTATGCTTGTTCAATTTAAGAATCTTTGGTTGTGCTGCTTATGTGCATCAGAAATTGAGTAAGCTTGAACCTAGGGCAAGAAAATGCATCTTTTTTGGATATCCTGAAGGGGTTAAGGGCTATAGACTCTGGGATAAGGGGGTTCCTGGGTTTAAAACTTGTATAAGCAGGGATGTTACATTTAATGAACTTAATTTCCCTTGTTTACTTGAATCCTCACACTCTGATGCTCCAAGTGAGGTGGAGAACATACATAACTTCCTGTTTCCTCCTGCTGCTCCTAGTAAGGTGGATGTTTCCACTCATGTGCATCCTGAAGTGTTGAATAATGAAACTGAAATTGATCCTGTGCTTCATGAGACTGATATGCAGAACAATAATGATACCTTACATGAACCTGTGGTTGATGATATTGATGTGAATGATTCTGCTTCTAATAATGAATCTGGTAATGAACCTTCTGATAATATGATTGTGTCTGATACTGAGACAAGTTCTAATCCTGAAAATGAGCCTGAAAATGTTACTGAATATGTGCCTGAATCTGAAAATCTGGACAATTATCAGCTTGCTAGAAACAGACCTAGAAGAAATGTGAGAGTACCTGCAAGATATGATGATTATAACTTGTCTTTATATGCTTTTAATGTTTTCAGTAATGTAGATAAGATTGATCCTAAGACATATAAAGAGGTTGTGAGCTCTTCTGAATCTGACAAATGGATTGCTGCTATGAGAAGTGAAATATAATCATCGCATGATAACAATACATGGGTGCTTGCTGAAAAACCTTAAAATTGTTCTGTTGTTAAATGCAAATGGTTGTATAAGATTAAGCAAGAAATTGATAATGTCAGATATAAAGCTAGACTTGTTGCAAAGGGCTTCACTCAGAAAGAGGGTATAGACTACAATGAAATATTTGCTCATGTGGTAAAATTCACAACTGTGAGAATAATGCTTGCCTTGACTGCTCACTTTGATTGGGAACTCAAACAGATGGATGTTATAACTGCATTTCTGCATGGTGAACTTGAGAATAAATATACATGCATCAGCCAGAGGGCTTCATTGATGAATCTCATCCTAATCATGTATGCTTACTGAAAAAGTCCATTTATGGTTTGAAACAATCCCCAAGCTAATGGAACATTAAATTTGACAAGTGCATGCAAAGCATGAATTTTACCAGAAGCAAATTTGATCATTGTTTATACTATATGCAATCCAATGTACCTATGTTCCTTCTTCTCTATGTGGATGATATGCTATTAATTAGCCCCTGCTTGAAAACTGTCAAGTATGTTCAGTCCCTTTTATGTGCTAACTTTGACATGAAAGACCTTGGTGATGCTAGAAAAATAATGGGTATGAGCATAGACAGAAATAGGAAGAATCATACACTTGTTTTGCACCAAACTGCCTATATTGATCAAGTGTTGAAAAATTTTAATATGGAAAACTGTAAGCCTGTGTCTGTGCCTCTCGCATCTCATTTCATGCTGAGTAAAGACCAATCCCCTAAAAGTGAATATGAGATAAATGATATGCAAGGTGTTCCTTATACAAATGCCATTGGTTGTGTGATGTATTTAATGATTA
The DNA here is from genome assembly GCA_026008535.1 of Perilla frutescens. Taxonomy (NCBI): domain Eukaryota; kingdom Viridiplantae; phylum Streptophyta; class Magnoliopsida; order Lamiales; family Lamiaceae; genus Perilla; species Perilla frutescens. The sequence goes on from BRKX01000002.1 coordinate 51,865,874, forward strand.
GCACAAGGCCTGATATTGCTTATGTTGTTTCATGTTTAAGTAGATATATGGCTGATCCTGGTCTGCCTCATTGGGAAGCCTTGAAATGGCTTCTGAGATATCTGAAATCTACTATGTCTAGTGGTTTGATCTTTTCTAAGTCTGCTGATGGTGTGAAATGTGTGGGATATGTTGACTCTAATTATGCAAATGATAGGGATCAGAGAAAGTCAACAACTTCTTATGTGTTTACTTTATGTGGTGCTTGTATAAGCTGGAAATCTCAACTACAGAGTATTATTGCTTTGTCCTCTACTGAGTCTGAATATATTGATGTAACTGAGGCTGTGAAAGAAGCTATTTGGCTTCATGGTGTCTTATCTGAAATTAAATTCATTGATGATAAACCTCTGTTATACTCTGACAGCCAATCTGCTATTCAATTATGCAAGAACCATGTGTTTCATGACAGGACAAAACACATTGATGTAAGATTTCACTTTATCAGAGACATTGTTGAAAAAGGTGATGTGTTACTTGATAAGATCCCCTTAGAGTTTAACCCTGTAGATATGGGCACCAAGTGCCTACCAGTTGCAAAGCTGATGGCCTGCAAGAGATCCTTGAACATGGATCTGGGTTGAACTATGATGGATGATGGGTATTCTGGGCCTTGTGCCTGAATACTTGACCTGCCTTTGAGGGCAATCTAAATAATGGTTATTTCTCTTCTGTTGGTACTTTGCTAGGTTGTAACTTGTTCAAAGAAGGTCATTGAATGACTGGAGACTTGTTACTAAAATTGGGTTGGTCTCTTGTGATTGAGACTGAGATTAATGCGCATAACATTTATTCCTCCTTCTCTTGCCTTGTCTGTGTGATAAGCTAAGAGTAAAAATAAGGCAACAATGATAATCTCATTTACTAGCAGGTGTTTTCCATGGTGACAGACAAGACCAAATAGGCCAAAGGTGGATATGTGGATAGTTGGCCCATTTGCTCTTTTATTTCTTTCTGGCCCAATATTGCTTCTCACCCCCATTTATTTTATTCTGGCCCAACCTCTTTCTGAGCCCAACTGCTTAAACCTAGCCCAATACCCGGTACCTCCTATATATATCACTTAACCCTAATCTTTCTAAATCACAACCCTAATCACTCTACAAAAATTGTGCCGCTCTCCCCTTCTCTCTCAAGCCTCACATTAGAAACACTAACCCTAATCAGCTTTCTTGAGTGAGGTCTGCGTGTTTTCTCTGTGTCTAGCCGGATTCCTGTCTATGGTCTCCTATTTGGCTGTGAGTTGAGAAGGCAGAGTGTTACTGTGAGTTGAGCTAGCCTGTGAGAGCTTCAAGCCTACTGTTTTACCATCTCCTTGTGGTCGGGGTCTGATCAGTCACCGAAAACACCATAGCCGCTGTCCGTGGGAAAATCTGAGCCCATTTGTGTCCTCAGGATACATTTTCCCACTCTTCAAAATCTCTGTTTTATTTTATTACTGTGTTTCTTCTACTTAGCTCTTTAGATCTCTGTGTTTCTGTCTTATTCAAGCCTAGATCTAACTATTTGTTTGGCTTCTGAGTGCATATCTGATCCCTTGAAACCAAGTCTGTGAAGATAAACCTGAAGATCTACAAGATCTTGACTCTGAGGCTTGTCAGGCTGCTTGAGCAGCCGTGAGGTGAACCGGAGAGGCCAGAAAGCAAGAGGTGAACCCCCAGCCGGCCCCGATAACACAACACAGACTTTTAAAAGTCTTAAAAATCCGAGTGTATTCAATCCAGACTTTTAAAAGTCTTTAAAAATTTAGAGGTATTCAAAAATCCACGGACTTTAAAAAGTTATTGATTCTATTGGATTTCATCTAAAAAATACGTTAAAAATACTAAGGTTGAAATCTGACCTCTGCACATGAGATTTTCATGGATTTGTAAAACCTAGCGCCCGGTGTACTCAAGCGGCCGTTAAGGAGTTGAATTCGGGCACCCCAGCGCGCGGTTGACCCCAGCGGCCGCTGGAGTAGCTGATGAGGGTACTCGAGCGGTTGCTGGGAATAAGGCGGTTGGTTCCCCACGACCGCTGAGGCCCAGCGGACGCTGGGCTTAAATCGGTCCTATCTTTAAATAACTCATTTACGTGATTTTTTTTTCATTCTTCTACAATTCTTTTTCAATTTTCTCTGCTCTGAAGAGAAACATTAATTGCTCAACTCAACTCCAGTATATTATTCTCACAAAGGTACTCTCTACACTACTATTTCTCATTGTTGTTGTACATGTGTACTCATTATTGATTAGATTTAGCTTTGCTTTTTTGAGTTTCTTGCATGAAGAAATAAAATTATGTTGGTTTTTTTTGAATTACTATTTGACGTTGTTTTGGTACACTTTTACTCATTATTGATTGGATTTGGGTTTATTTTTAAGTTTGTTAAATGAAGAACAAAAAAAATATGTAGGTTTTTTTAATATTATGATGATTAATCGTGTATACACAATAACACAATAACCCTAATATTGTACACCTGCATCTGTATGAATGCTGAGAAATTTTTGTATAAAGCTTGAATCCACTTTGTATATATATGTTTTGTATCTCTATAATATAGTAATACTATCATGGGGGATTCACAACAAGATACGAAAAAGAAGGCATCCCATGAACAATAGACTAAGGAACAGACCGATGTGTTGTTAGAACTTATGGTTGATGTTGCGGGTCGGGGATGACGTAATAATAGTGGTATCTTTAGCAAAACCACTGTGGAAGAAAGAATACTTCATGTTCTTAATGAAAAACTTGGGTGTAATAAGACCTATAGCAATTACCAAAGCCGGCTCAAATGGTTTAAAAATCATTGGACTTCATATTCAAACATTATAAGGTTTAGCTTTGGTTTTGGATATGACCCCATTACAAAAAAGTTCACGGCTTCAGATGAAGTATGGGATGCATACTTACAGGTAAGTATCATATTGCAATAATATTATCGAATAATTTTATTTAACTAATATAGTGAATTAATAAATTTGTTCTTTATTTGATGCTAGGCTCACTCGAAAGACGCAAACTTGCGCTATGGGGAATGCCCTGATTATGAGGACTTGGAAATTGCTATAGGAAATGGTGTTGCCATAGGAATAAACTCCATTGAGTTGGGTAGTGCTACTGATGCAAAGACATTATGAGATGATGAAAATAGAGATGCACGCATAGAAGATTTGACTTTTGATCCTGAAAATGAGGCGTTTGTAGCACTATCCCAAGATAAGCCACCATCATCTGGTTCTACACCACCTTCTAGGTTGCCTGAAGTGGCTAAGGGCTCCACTCAAAGATGAAATCAACCCAAAAGAAGTAGAACTCAGTATGAAGCAACTTCTAGCTCTACTGAAAATATCATGGAAGAGATTAAAAAACTATCCAACACTTTTGAGGGAGTTCATAATCTCTTACTGAAAAGAGATACCATACTGGAGAAAAGAGAAAAAGAAAGATCATATACGACTTGGGATGCAATTAAAGAGATTTCAAATTTGGATGAAGACATTCGGCTCAAGACATTTAACTTGCTTGACACCAAGTCAAAAAATATGATTTTTTAAAGATGACTGTTGAGAAATAAGCTAATTGGATAGCTTACAAGATTAGAGAATATGGATCCGTTGGGTCATATTTTACATACTATGCTATCGTTTTATTATTATTTTCTTGGTTATCTTCTTAGAATTTATAATGATCATGTATTTGAACTTATGAATTATGTTTTTTGACTATTATTTTATTTCTTTATTGATTTAAGTTGTATGCATTTGAATGTATTTCTTATTTAACATATTCGTAGTGTCTTTGATCAAGACTCTGTTCACATTTTTTATATGCACTATGGAAAAGCATGAAATATTGGAAGAAGAAATGGAAGAAGAAATAGATGAGGAAGAGGAGATGGAACTTTACGAAAATGTGATGTTGGAAATTAAGGCAATGGATATCATTTTGTTACTAATATGATTGAAGGAGATCCACAAAGTTTTTGACAGTTGTATATGATGTATCCTGATGCGTTTATGAAGTTATGCTCTATCATTAGAAAGAAAACTCATCTAGAAGATACAAGATACATATGTGTTGAAGAAATGGTGGCAACATTCTTGATTATTGTTGGGCACAACAACAGATATTGTAATATTCGCCAATGATTCGGTCATTCATATTTTGCTACTAGTCAAAATTTCAATAAAACCTTAAAGGCATTGAACACTATAGCACCGAACATGATGGTTAACCCGTCTACAGGGATCCCTGCTAAAATTAAGGAAAGTACAAGATTTATGCCTTTCTTTAAGGTATAGATCCTTTATTGTGTAACGTATTTCAAATGTTCTAGTTTTCTTGTTTCACATATTCACTTTATTTTAGGATTGCATCGGAGCTATAGATGGAACTCATATCCTGGCAATGGTACCAACCGAGAAGTAAGCAGTTTTCGTAACCGTCATGGTATTCAATCACAGAATATTTCAGCAGCTTGCAACTTTGATTTGCAGTTCATATATGTGCTTAGTGGGTGGGAAGGTTCGGCACATAACTCCAAACTTTTAAATTATGCATTATCAAGAAGAAATGACCTTTATGTGCCTCAAGGTATGTACCATATTTTATAATTGTGTTTTTTTAATAGTGAAAAGCTAACTAATTAAAAAAATATTTTAATTGTGTTTTTTTAGGTAAATATTTTCTAGTGGATTGTGAATTTGCTAATAGACATAAATTTTTAACTCAATTATGTGGTGTTCGATATCATTTAAAAAAATTTGATGGTAAAGGTCGTCACCTTAGAAATGCAAGTAAATTATTCAATCTTCGTCATGCATCATTAAGAAATGTGATTGATAGAATTTTTGGTGTCTTCAAATCACAATTCACAATTTTCAAAACCGCACATCCGTTCCCATTTCAAATACAAGCAGAATTAGTATTGGCTTGTGCTGGTTTACACAACTTTCTCCGAAAAGAATGCCACTCTGATGCATTTCCAGCTGAATATGAAGGAGATCAAGATTTACCACCTCTCGATACGGAAGAAGAAAATATAGAATGGCTATCTCAAAGCTAACTACAACAAAGAATGGAAGCTAATGCATGAATAATGAGTATTGCTAATGCTATGTGGAAAATCAGACCGATGTATAACAGTGATGGAAATGAAGATGATGAGACCGAAGATGGGAATGCTGAGTAATGATTTTTTTTTATGGACTATGGTTTTATTGGTATTTTATAAATAATTTGTGCATGTTGTGTCTAATTTTATAAACAATTTGGATAACGATTTTTTTTCTTAACAATTTGTGTTCACAATTTGTGTATCCAAGCAAGCATCATACTAAACAAGTAAAACAAAATGGAAAAGCGGACTTGATCAACATAAACGACATAGACGTTGTTCAAAATACAATTGTTCAACGTAAAATACAAAATAAATACTACAGTAATTGTTCAATATCGAAAATGTAAAAAAAAAAAAGATAATTCCAGCGGTCGCTGGATCCCAGCGGCGGCTGGGAATCTAGGTCGAGGCCAAGGCCAACGCGCGCTAACTCCCTGCGCCGGATGGGAATGAGTACCGTGAGTTCATCCAGCGACCACTGGGAACACCATCCACTGCATCTTCCAACGATCCACACCTATACAACATACAAACACCAACAATCAACCCAATGCAAAAAAAAAACATAAACATCAACAAATCCAACAACAATCCAAACAACAAACAATCCACATCCAAGAAACATCAAACAATCAAACAAGAAACCATCCAACAATGTAATAATCTAACAATCCAACAATGCAATAATCCAACAATGTATAAACATTTAACAATCCAACAATACAATAATCCAAGAAATGTAAGCAACAAATAATTAATTGTGAGGTGGTGGTTGTGGTGGCGGGTAGAAGACAGTCCAAGCATCCCACTGAGCATGTAAGGATGCAATTTGTTGATCCTGCGCGTCAAACCTAGCGTTTATCTCATGCCTCTGCGCGTCAAATCTATCGTGGATCTCCTGCCTCAGTGATCCAAAGAAAGTGTCAATATGATCCTAAAATGACATAAAATCATTCTGGAATCATTCATAGAAATCTCCCGACATTGTAACAGAAGGTTGTTGTTTAGGGAATCGCTCTTTATCTTCCTCCATCTCTTCATCTTCATTACCACCTTTATTACCACCAGTGGATGGGCCGACATCAGGATCACATTGCCTCTTAGCAATCTCGGCGCACATGTACTTGCTCACACATTGCCTCTTTGCAGGGAAACTAATGTGTGCTGATCAGAAATTATCTGAGCTCCTTTTAGCTCACTAAAATCAATCAAATACAGCCTAATTTCCTCGTATCCCTCCTGGTGGCCCTTTGTGGCACTGAGAACCCCGAGATTATGTACCAAACCCGTCACAATAGGAGAAAGCGAAGCATGGGTTCCTGCACGAGTATGCATCTGGCTCATAGCCGTCCAAATAAAGTTTGAAATGCAAACTTTTGTGCCTTTCAACGCACAACACAATAAATACACCTCAATCGAGTTCACTTTGTTCGTCTGCTCCTTCTCCGACACATTATAAGTAATGAATTTGTGAACAATTGCCAATGTCGGGTCTTTGATGTACCCATTGGACTTACCCATATTACTCCAATTATCAAACCCAGTCAACTTAATCCAACCCGCATTAACATTAAACGAATTGGGTTTCTCTCATTCCCCACTAGTAGGAAACCCAAAAACCGTTTTCATTCTAGGTAAACTTATTAGGTAGTTTCTCCTGTTCATCCTAACCCTAATCTTCTTATCATCAATCACATACATGGTAGACAAAAATTTATAACACAGAGATTCATAACCGGAATAATCCGCATTCTTAGCAAAATGTTCTAGACCCAAAATCTTCAAATATGTGGTCACTTTTGCTACAATTTTCAAATCATTCATCAACTCCCAATCCAAGTAACGAGGATTTGTAACCAAAGTTTAGTTAAATTTGCTATAAAGCTCGCCCTCCCATAAAATTTTTAGTAAAAATGGACAAGAGTACCTCATCATTAAGTGCTCCTCTTTAACTTCATCATGTGCCCCGACATTCGGATTTTTCATGCGAGGAGGCATGGTAGTGTTGGCAGCGGAGGGTGGACTTGAACGGTCGATGACGGTATGGAGGCAGCGGCGGCTGGAGCGAGTGGCTGCGAAGGGAGTATTTGGGGGAGAAAATTTCATCTGTTTTTTGTTTGCTATTCGTGATCTGTTCTAATTTAGGGCTCTCTGCCCATTTTAATTACTAATTTCCAGCGGCCACTGGAGTCCAGCGATCGCTGGGTTTAATTTGGTCCGCGGTTGGCCCCAGCAGCCGCTGGGTGTAATTTTAACCTCGGTTGGCTCCCACCGGTCGCTGGTTTACGCATAGAGCGGTCGCTGTGTTCCAGCGAGTGCTGGAAAGAAGGATTTCAAATTCATTAAAATCGTCCGAAATCCATACCCAAGTCACGGAGACTCCACGTGGAGTCTATGGATTTTATAAATCCATAGACTTTTTAAAATCCTTTAAAATCCTATAGAATCTCAATTGAATACATCCCCCCTAAATCTTTCAAATATATATATAATTCTAAAAATTAAAGGTGAACATAAAAAAATGAAGATAGAAAGTTGTTGATTACACCAACATGGCGCTGAAAATTAAACTACATAACTCGATACTCGACCCGTGTTCTTTCATTAAAAGCTTGATGAGCATTTCAAACAAGCTTGAACATAATTTTGAGTTTGATAATATTCAAAGTTCGGCTCAAACTCAAGCTTGGTAAGTAAAAATTGAGCAAACATGTGTAAAAATATCAAATTAATGCTCGAGCTCGACTAGTGTTCGGCTCAATTAAAGCACTTTTAAACTGGACTCTGTAGATAATCAAACAAGCTCAAACATAAATTTTAAAGCTCGATAATATTTCAAATAAATTTGAACATATGTACGTTTGGACTCGACTCGACTTGACTCATTTACAATCCTACACGAACATAGAATTTGTTAGTTATATCCATGAATTAATAACACACACTAGTGATATTCTTATAGAGATAATCACTAAAAAATACAAATTGTATTAATATAGATTGAGAGTACTTGGCATCCTGATTAAAAAAAAATCCTAAATCATCATTTTATTTCTCAAACTTTCATTTATTATTTTAGGTGGCCGTCACAAAAATCTAACAATCTATTTTTTTTATAAAAAAAGTTGAAGAAATAAATTAATGCCTATGATAGGGGAAGAGGAATAAAACTCGTGCTTACTAGTCCCGGTAGGGATGGCCTAGTGGTGGAGTGAGATTGCTTGGAGACCAAAGGTCACGAGTTTGAATCTCCTCAATACCACATGTCGTGTCTGTGAGTAAAAAAAAACTCGTGCTTACTAAAAATACTCTTATTTTAATTTATTTTACTAACCTTTTCATTTTATTATTATTTATATTAATTATTTAATTATAATTTAATTATTTATTTGTACAAACTATTTATTAAAAATTATTTATATATTTCTTACCGAGCATCGCACGTGATGTAATACTAATACAGTTCTAAAGAAATTAATTTCCCAAAATCATTTATTTGATAATGGCGAAATTGGCTTATCAATATCATTATATGACAAAAAGTCAAAAAAATTCATCATGACAAGTCAAAACATTTTTTTAAGTATTAATTGTAAAAGGCCCATTGTGATTTGAAATGACCCGGTTTCTAAAAACAAATTTTATAAGAAAATGAAGGAAAATTATAAAAAAATAACGCCAATACTCATGTACATCAAGATGTATGGGCCGGCTCATCAGAGGATCCGACCTGCCCCGCTCTGACCTGTCTGCGCTCCACAAAAAAAAAAAAAAAACTGATAACATGCAGTATCAATTTTTACACCAAAAATATCATTTAAAGTGCAAAAAGTATCAATTGTATCATTAAATAGTAACTGGTCTACTACTTATCTTTTATGAGTTTATGTAGTTTAAATTGTGATTTTGTCATTCCAATTAATGTTTAGAGTTTAGGGGGGGATTAGGTTTTTTTAAGGTTCATGTTTTTTAGGGTTCGTAGTTTTTTTAGGATTTTTTAAGTATTTTTTAGGGGTTTTTGTTGTGTTTTTTTAGGGTTTATGTTTTTTAGGGTTTAGATTTTTTTAGAGTTCATGATTTTTAGGGTTCATATTTTTTAGGGGTTTTGTTTTTTAGTATTTTTTAGGGATTTTTGTTGTATTTTTTAGGGTTTATGTTTTTTTTTTCAATTACCATTTATATTTGTTTCAAAAAATTAAATTAATTATCGAGCGCAATGCACGAGCCCATGCGTTAGCGTTGGGCGAGTGCATTGCGCGAGTTGCCGAATTAAAAAAAATCATTTACTTTAATTTTAGGGTCCATTAAATCAATTTTAGAATATATATTTATATTTATTTTAAAAAATTAAATTAATTCATTTCAATTTTTAGGGTTCACTGACTATATTTTAGGGTATACAATTTGGGGGAGGGGGCACAAAAAAAAAACCAGAAAAATAAAAAAAATCAGAAAAAAATAAAAAAAATAGAAAAAAAATAATGCAGGCGCGTGTACCCCGCGCCGAGCGTGAGCGCGCGTGAGGTACACACGCCTACAAAATGGGCCTTTTTTAAGTTCGGCCTTTTTTTGCAAAGTCGGGTCGTTTGATGGGCCGGCCCATCAAATTTATGTGTAAGAGAGTGTCCCAAAAAATAAATATTAATCTAATAAGATTTTTTTATCATTTAATCCGCAATGCTTATGACTCTATCATAATCCCTTAATTTAACGATACCTTGGAACAATATCTTAAAAAAAAATTGTCTTGAAATGACATGAACATCTATTTGATTAATATAAAATATAGGGTTAATTTTACACTGCGTAATACAAGTATAAAATGACACACGAGATCTTTTATGCCTAATATTTCTTCATAATTCAAGAATGACGTTGCTAAATGGAATGAAACACAACGTAAAAAAATAAAAATAAAATCAGAGGGGGTGGACTTGCATGCAGCAGGTCTCATATATGGTATTTCATACGGGCCGGCCTAATACAAGTCGGATCCAGCCCAATAGTCTAAAAAAAAATTACAACTCAAGCCCAAAGAAAAAATCATAAGCGAAGCTCAACATCGGCTAGCATCCTTCACGCCTCATCTCTCCCGATCGCAGAGACCGTCGTCGCCGCCGTGAACATTGGCATTATCGCCGCCGTCAACCTTCATACCAAGTTCAAATATCACGGTCGTTTCCATCGATTAGGGTTTGCGACCACCGCAAAGAGTGAATCGACACCACCATCAAGGAATCTCGAAGCTAAAGTCGATTAAAATTTCACCTGCAAATTTGAATTCGATCTGCATTCATCCAAATTGAGGTAAAATCAACTATGAGAACATCATTGGACGTAGTTTTATATAATTTGAGTTGAAATTCTGATTTCTTATTTTTATTTTTGAATTTACTGTTAGGATAAAAAAAATGGATGAACAAGCTATTTTGGCAGATAATGAATTAGATATAGTTATTCTTGACAAATCTGGGGATGAGGATCATGAATATACTGACGAAAATGAACACAACAGTACATTGATTGAAACAGGTCATATATCTAATCTTATGTATTTCAAGAATTTTACATGCTGTGGTACTTTATTTTATAGTCATTGTTACTTTTTTATTATACAGTGAATACGTTTGATGTCAGTGGTTCTCTAATTGGTTTCCGGAGAGAGAGTTTTGAAGAGGTGTATCAATTATACTGTCTACATGCTCAGGAAGTTGGATTTAGTGTCAGGAAAAATACTCAAAGGCGCAATAGTACTGGTGCTGTGACAGAGAAATATTATGTTTGTTCAAGTGAAGGGGTTAAAAATATTGCAGAAATTGATCCTCTGAGCAATCAAGAAAAAAAGTGGACACGAAGAAGTAATATTACACACACAAATTGTAAAGCATCATTGAGGGTAAAGAGAGACCAAGATGGATTGCTTGAAATCATTGAACATGTTCAAGAACATAACCACGAGCTTTCTAGGAATGAATGGAGTCACAGACATAGATCTCAAAGATCAATTAAAGATGACAAAGTTGTTCGTATTGAAGATATGATATCTTCAGGCATGAGAGCAAGTGACTCATATCGATATATGGCAAAAGAAGCAGGGGGGGAGCATTTGGTTGGTCATACGATGAAGGATCACTTGAATTTTGTAAACAGGATGAAGATGGGTACGATTGAAGTGGGGGATGCACAGAGTTTCATTGACATGTTAGCTTAGGATGCCACTGAAGATGAACACTTTTTTTATAGATTTAAGTTGGATAGTGATGGAAGACTGTCCAATGTTTTCTGGAGAAACTCGATGATGTCTGAAGATTATGACTTGTATGGTGATGTGGTTGTCTTTGACACAACCTATAGAACCAACAGATACAACATGATTTGCACGCCCTTTGTTGGACTCAATAACCATAAGAAGAATGTCATGTTTGGGTGTGCATTCTTAACGGACGAGAAGATTGATACATTTCAATGGTTGTTTCAGGTTTTCAAGAAATCCATGAAGCAGAAATGTCCGGTGACAATATTCACCGATCAAGATCTTGCAATTACAAATGCACTGTCAAAGGTATACCTGTTACTCTTTCTGTGATACTTTTCTTATTAGTACATGATACCTTTTGGGAAAAGTATTAAATTTTTAGAATGATGCTCAGGTCTTTCCAGATTCAAGACACCGATTGTGCATATGGCATTTGTACCAGAATGCCGTAAGCTATTTTGGGAGACTGAAAGGCAACAAGGCCTTCAATGATGCTTTTCAGAGATGTTTAACTGGATGTGTTGAAAAAGAAGAATTTGAGCGATGTTGGGCATCAATGGTGTCAGTTCATGGTTTGGAAGGCAATAGTTGGTTTGCACGACTATATGACTTGAGAGAAAAATGGTGCACCGCGTACAATAAGGACTACTTCTCAGCCGGAATTCTTTCTTCCCAACGGAGTGAGAGTACGAACAGTGCAATCGGATTCAAGGCAAGCAAGGCTACAAATCTGCACGAGTTCTACATAATTTTTAACAGAACAGTCCAACGATGGAGAAGCCGAGAACAAGCAGATGAATTTGAATGCTCAAGAGTGATACCAACCTCACGTATACCCCTGATAGGAATACTCAATCATGCTTCTGAGGTATACACACTATCTATGTTCATTGATTTTGAGGATGAGCTATTGAAATCTATATCTTCAACTGTCAGTGTGTTGGGTGAACAATTTGAAGTTAGACTGTATGATGTTCAAAATCATGATGATGGCTCTGCTCATAGGGTGAGTTTTTTCCATGGGCAAAATTTCATAAGCTGTACATGTAGAAGATTTGAAGAGAATGGGTTATTGTGTTCTCATAGCTTGAGAATATTGGACAGAAATTCAGTGCATCAAATACCCATTCATTATATTGTCAAAAGATGGACCAAATATGCAAAAAAGGACTTGTGGGATAAAGTTGCAAATTCAGGTGATCGGATAGCAGAGACGATCACTTCTAACAGTTGGAGGCATAAGATGGCAAGGCAATACTACAGTGTACTTATCAAGGCTCAAGAAAGTGAAGATGCCAGAATGATTATAGAAGAGGGATCTAAGAAGATATTTCAGGCTGTTGAAGAATTGAATATAACGGAAACTTTGATACAGGACACCGATGTCTCCTCATCATGCATGACAGTCCTTGATCCTTCCAAAACAACAACAAAGGGGAGAAAAAAGAGAATTAAAGGACAACTTGAGAAGGGTAGAAAGAAGAAGACAATTGACACAGCAAAATCACTTCAGTTGGATGAGTTTGGATCCAAAACTACAAACCCTCAATTGTTTTAGATTAATCTTAGGTTGATACCTGTCTTTATCATACTTCATACTTTTTTTCTTCCCACATGGTACTTTTTTTTGCATCAGACTCATGTTTTGCTTTACTTTGACATTCTTGGAACGATGATTGTTTTAGATTAATGTAAACTTGATACCTGTCTTTATCAAACTTGATACTTTTTTTCTTACCACATGGTACTTTTTCTTGTATCAACTCATGTTTTGCTTTAGTTAGATTTTTTATCATAGTTGATACATTTTTTCTTACCACATGATACTTTTTATTGTATCATATTCATTTTTTTGCTTTAATTAGATTTTTTACTGTTGGGATTTTTTTTCCCACATACAAGGATTTATTGACCATTAATTTATGATAGTTTCGTTTAATTATTTAAAAAAGCACATACAAAATAAAAAGACTACAAAAAACATAAAATGGTACTCTTTCATTTATCGCGTGGTACGTTTATACTCTGTATGTTATACTATTATTATATCTAAACAAGAACCATGTTTCTTTAAAATCAGATTATGAATGATAATTAAATATCTAATTTACAACTAAAGTTGAAGCAAAAATATTTCTGAAACACACGATAATTTTTTTTTTAGCATACAGTATGGACAAAGTTACATGTTCATTGGTACCTAATTTTACATTAGGTGATACTTTTTATAAGCTTAACAAAATATGATAAAAAAAATACAATAAACTGTAGCATAAAGAAAGCTCATTTTCTAATGATCAAAAAATATACACAAACTACATGATAACATAATTCTCAAAATATTCCAGACATCCAATCTATTCATAATATCTAAAACCCTGGCCAATATATCCAAACAATTGTATTCACAAGCAGTTACATAAACGAGAGTATTTTGATATCAAACACAGATCAACCTTAATTATAACATCAAAGTATCTGTCAACCCACAACATCCTACCAAAAAACATCATTCAACCACAAACACAACATCATTTCTTCTTCTTGTTCATGAACTCCAGCACAGATTGGTGAACTTGAAACCGCATGTCGTTCGTCCCTGAAAGTAAAATCCTAGCACAATGCAATGCTCGTAACTTTCTTCTACCAGACGACTGCAAAAATAAATTTAAACATTTCAATAAGCAAAAAAACATAAAGCAGAAAAGAAAAAAATTAATTGAATGAGTCCGATCTTCATCAAATTGTTGCACTCATACAGTTTACCTTCGAAATTTTGCATCTGATTCATCACAAAAACCCCACAATCGAAATTACTTGAAGTCTTTTGCCACTCTAGATCAACGTTTACTAGAGCAAAAGACTTCAATTCCGATCCTCGAGGATGACCAATCTCTTCCAGAAAATCAGCAAGCTCTACATGCTACACCAAGAAAATCAAAATAATCATGTCAACAACAATAAAATTAACAGGACAACAAAATAAAAAAAAATAGCAACATATAATGCTTACCAACAAACTTGCTAGCTTCCAAAATAAAGAATCTGAACCCGAAGAACGCTTCAAATTGTCCAGAAAATGAACCAATCTTTGCCGGAAATCAATCACCACCACGAGAAAATGATCAGAAGAATGCACGGGGAAGTACATCAGTTCAGCAGTCTTTGCTCCATTGAAAGACCCCATCAGCTGCAAATTGAAACTCCAACTCCCTCTCAACCCTTTCCTCTTGGCTTCAACAAGATTCACCATCTCCTCCTTATCTGACTTGCCACATTCCAACTCATGCAAAAGCCTCAACAAATCACCCAAAAAAACTGATATGCAAAAAGAGAAAAAAAATTAAAAAAAACAAACAAACGCATACATGTGCACGCAAAGAACAAGCAAATAATGAAAAAAAAATCCTTTATAAACTTACTGAACATTGGCCAGTGAAGTACACCTTCAACTGATCCCTGTCAGCAATAACGGCATTGTGTTTCTCCAATTGATCCAGCAACAATGCCCATACATCAATGACATTTATATGGATATACGAGCTGTCTTGCAGGGATTGTATGACCGAGAAGGACAAGAAGAAATTGCCCCTACATGAAAAGACAATTGAACTGCAAAAACAAATTATAAATATTAAAAGATTACTCTGTAATGAACAAAATAAACAAAACGAACTATAAACATAACTTACTCGATTCCTCCACGGTGATTATGAAAAATATAATCAACAACATGCTTCTCTTTTGCGCTGAGTTCCTTCAAATACCTTTAATTCTTTTTCAAAAACGCAGACCTGAACCCAACTTTCTCATCGACTTTCCATTCATCATTTGAAACAAACCACGGGTCAATAGGATCAATATCAAGATTCTGCGTCCCATTTGGACCAACAGACTTGAAAACTTCATCAACAAAAGAAACATCTACATCATAAAAATAGATCAATAAATACATACATAGAAATAAATGACACAATAAAAATAAAAACTCTAAAAATTACCATCATCATCATCTGGCAAAGATTCTTTCTTCCTATCATCTGAAACTACAGCATTTCAAACACATTAGTTCACAAAACATGTATATATATATATATATATATATATATATTTCTTTAAAACATTTCAATAAAACAGATATATAAAATAATTATGGTGAATGTATTACCACATCCGGCAGCATCATCAGTACGAGCTCCTTCAAATCCAACAGCGACAACTTCAACTTCATTTGCAACTCCTTCATTTCCAACTGCAGTTCCATTCCCGCTTGTAAGATCCTTACACACAGCATCAATCAAAGCTTCAGTTGAATCCTCCTTCACATCACCAACAGGTGAATGAGGTGCATGTACGGCAAATGTTGGATAAGAAGACTTGCAGTGCTCCTGCATAGCCTTGAAGGACGCTACAACTTCATCTACAAGACAGCAAAACTTGTCTGATGAAAAATAATCGTCGCTATCAGACAGGGGCCCGCCTACACAAGAAGATGAAGACTGATATGGATCACGTTGCTTAGAACACTTTACAAAATCTTCTAAGCGTTCCATGTGAGCATGCGTAATCATATTCAGGTCCCTCTTCAATAAGAAAAAGGACTCCTCAAACCCCTAAAAATAAGTCGAACAAGAAAATATTAGTTCACACTTCATGAAAAATAATATAAATTAAAAAAAAAGCAAGGAACAAAAAAAAAAGATAATACTAACATCTTGAGAAACACAATGAATCTCTTCATCAGTTTTTTCATTTGGAGGAAGCAAATAACGAATATACCTCCCCGCTGCATCAGTCCCGTACCTCACAGATGGACCACTACCCTTACCATCCATATGTACACCCTCAGAAGATCCAGCAGCTCTACCTTCATTACAACTCACAGGATAGACACCATTTACAAACTCTCCCTGACCATAACCTCCTGCTTTTGTCTCCTCAAGCAATCTCTTGTTAAATTTTGAGGCATTCCAATGCCTTATCAAGGGCAGTGTACTAGGTTCTATGAAACCCCTCCACTTTAAACGATGCAAGTACAAAATAGGAAGCACAAGAACACAACCAATCACATGCTTTGTATCCAGATTTTTTCTGAAGTAAACAATTGCTCTACACAACTTGTCCAACACATAAGAGCACCAATCAAAGCTTGAAATCCTATGAACCTCAACTACTGATTTTATCAGATTAAGATGAGTCGTCCGATTCATAGTAGGAGCAAAGAAAACAGACATAACATATATCACAAACAAACGTTTAAAATCATCACCGCCATCAGCCAAACACGGATCCCCCAATAAACTACGAACACCAGACACTGTCATAAGCCTCTTTTCAGAATATTTCTTATTCCAGTCACTAAGAAAAGACTTTATGAATGGATCATTCCTACCCTTCTCTACATCACTACCCTCATTTCTAGACAGTAAAAACACATCACATATATCATCTGGGGTGACTACAAACTTATCCCTATTATCAAAACACATCAACCGAGTGTCTGGATTAAAATGCTCAACAAACCAATGCACATTTGACCAAGAAACTAATGCAAAATCTTGAAAGAAAAGCAAACCCCCAAAACCAATATCTTTTATAGCCTTTTGCTGCTCCTCATTTAGTGAACTCATAAGAGAATAGATTGAAGAGGGTCGGGATTTAAATACATAATCATTTCCACTGTAATAAAAAATTCAAATAAAAAAGAAACATAATTCACAATCTGCAACATAAAGGTACTAACCACATACATAAAAAGTACCACTGAAGTGACATAAAGGTACTACTTATGCATGAAACCAACAAAAAAATATACAGACAAGACCCGAGACTTCCGGTGAACCCTCCACTGCCCCTGCTATCCAGGCTACTTGCACGAGGAGACCCACAGGGGAATCCAGATGAACTGGACCGTAAGCAGGGGGGCAGTTCGAGCACTTGGCTCACGGGCATTGAATGCCAAGGTTCACAAGAAGGTGGGGATGTTTTTTCACAAAACAGGGATACTTAAGCATGTATAAAATGATACCCATACAATGTATAAAATGATGTAAAGGAAAAATAAACATAAAGGTACTAACTACATGCATAAAGAGTACCACTGAAATCACATAAAGGTACTAATCATGCATGTATAAAATGATGCAAAGGAAAAATAAACATAAAGGTACTAACTACATGCATAAAGAGTACCACTGAAATCTCATAAAGGTACTAATCATGCATGTATAAAATGATGCAAAGGAAAAATAAACATAAAGGTACTAACTACATGCATAAAGAGTACCACTGAAATTACATAAAGGTACTAATCATGCATGTATAAAATGATGCAAATGAAAAATAAACATAAAGGTACTAACTACATGCATAAAGAGTACCACTGAAATCACATAAATGTACTAATCATGCATGTATAAAATGATACCCATACAACTCAAAGGAAAAATAAACATAAAGGTACTAACTACATGCATAAAAAGTACCACTGAAGTCACATAAAGGTACTAATCATGCATGTATAAAATGATACCCATACAACTCAAAGGAAAAATAACCATAAAGGTACTAACTACATGCATAAAAAGTACCACTGAAGTCACATAAAGGTACTACTTATGCATGAAACCAACAAAAAAATATACAGGCAAGACCCGAGACTTCCGGTGAACCCTCCACTGCCCCTGCTATCCAGGCTACTCGCACGAGGAGACCCACAGGGGAATCCAGATGAACTGGACCGTAAGAAGGGGGGCAGTTCGAGCACTTGGCTCACAGGCATTGAATGCCAAGGTTCACAAGAAGGTGGGGATGTTTTTCACAAAACAGAGATACTTAAGTATGTATAAAATAATACCCATACAACGCAAAGGAAAAATAAACATACAGGTACTAACTACATGCATAAAAAGTACCACTGAAATCACATAAAGGTACTACTTATGCATGAATAAATTACCTCATTGTTTTTTCTTTCTTATCGACACAAGATGTGTCAGAAACTTTCCTTACCGACTTCTTCTTTGAACGACTGCTTCCTCCACAATCTGATGGGGCATCGTCATACTTTTTCCGCTTCTTAGTCTTCATCACCTCCACAGACCTGAAACAGTAAAAAAAAATTAGAATCACATCATAAAATAAAAATCAATACCAAACAAAACAAAATAAATTCAAATTTAAAATAACTTTCATAACATATACCTGACTGGTGATTTCCCTTTCACAGCTTTCTTGAACTCATTCTCAGCGTCAGTATCAGTGCGATTATCTGTCTCCTTAGTTTTCATTTCCTTCTTAGATTTCCTCGTCATTTTGGAAACCTACAACACAAAAGAAATAATAAAAGTGAAAACACAATCATAAAGAGCAGACAACAAAATAATCCACACATCATTTTTCAAATTATAAAACTCACTCCACTGATTGTATATCAATCTATAAGACAGATACACACTAAATTGATACATATAGGTGAATAAAATGATACTTAACAGTTTAAAAACTGATACAAAATATATGATATGGTTAGACTATAATGAACTCACTTAGAATTGTGGAATAATACATACAAAGAAAACCATACAGCAAATAACAAACATGCATATCAATTATCTAGCAATGACTCCACAAATCGAGTTTGAAACAAAGCTGAATAACCTAAGTATGATATCTGAATAACAAATCTGAGAAAATTGACAAACAAAAATGTATATCAAACAAACAGCAGCCAAAAATACACAAGAGGGGAAAACACACTCCATCGACAATGAAACAAACAAAAGCAACACATCTTTCACATGATATACATCAGATGCTTAAAAAAATGCACAAAAAAATTGTAAACTGAAATCGTCTTCAATAAACTCAACAGAGAATGACGGAGAACTCGATGAAGTGAATTTTAAACTGAAAAATTGTAAACTAACCTAGCACGAAATTTATAAACTGAAATGAACAAAAAAATTGTAAACTGAAAATAACCTGGCACGAAATCGTCTTCAATAAACTCAACAGAGCACTCAATCAACTGAAAACGTCACGACTTCGACTCAAAGCAGGCCTCGCGATTGTCGGAAAAATCGATCGAAAGAATGATGGAGCTCTTCGCTTGCAATTACAGATGCCGAAAAACTCGAGGCAAGTTGAGAATGGGAATGGTATGGTTTTGCGATCGAGAATGGGAACGGTAGGGTTTTGCGAGCGAGAATGGAAAGAGAAGAAAATTGAGAACGGCTGCGTCGAGATCGGAATACGCAAAGGCTAGGGTTAGAATGAAGGAGGAGCGGTTTTTTTTATATATATGACGGGTCGGATAAAACCCGGATCCGACCCATCTCACATAATGTTATTTACATCTTGCTGCACACAAGTTTTTGCGAAATCAGAGTGGTTAAGAAGACTATTGACTACATACATATGTCTTGTCTCCGAAATTATGAGAAATTGGCTTACTCCAAATTTAAGATAATTGTTTAGAAATTCCGCTTAGTACTAGTTAGGGTGTCAGATGGGATTCTATATACCATATTTGGTGTCTCGATTCATGTTTCACGATAGAATTTATGAATTTTTCTTCCATTTTTTCATCAATTTTAATCTATTGTGTTTTAGTTTAATTTAACACTTATTAATTTAAATTTATTTTACCCAGTTAGAATTTATATTTATTTTTAATATTTAATTTTTTTTAAAAAAGAATTATTATTAATTGTTTTATAATTATGATTTATAATTTTTTTAAATCCAATATTCTGTTGATAAATGTAACTATCTGAATTATGTTATAATTAATTTTTATTTTTGAATGGGTGGGGGAATACAATACAACCAAACTAAACTATACGTATATCTACCGTTAACTTTTTTACTACAAATACAGAGTTTTAGAGTCTAGTGATGAGAATCCTGCATCCTTATTGCTTCAGAAACATTAGTTGATTCCTTTGATGATGAGGACGACGATTTCTCAACTCTCTCCCGACCAAAAGCTTCAGCAAGTTCACTGAATTTTCGGTTGATCCAAGCATGAGGGTTTAAACTTGAAACATTTATGCGGTTGTTGTAGAAGAAGATGAATGAGGAAATGAGTAGAGCTGATAACGATGATACCGCAGAAATTATAAAAAGGCCCTTAAAATGATCTAGATTCAAGCCTTTTGAATTCACAGAAGTTCCATTAATGCGACTGCCGCAGTCTTCTTCTCCAAACCACTTTCTTGAAATCTGTTCCATTTCCCTGCTCTCTTTCAATTGCAAGATTGCTCTTGAAACATCAGGGGCTAGTGGTGACCCCTTTTGAAATGCCTGCAAAATTTCATCATCAACATTATCTTTAATCTGGATGAGAATAGCAAAGATAAGAAAGTAGCTAGAAAACTAAAAAAAAAACGGTAATTAATTAACTAACTTACAAATCCAAAACCAGATTTTCTATAAGCTGGGCCAATCATGGTGTATTTGTGGCAATATTTGGAGAGAAAGATCTTAATAGAAGGCGTGTTATCAACAACTGCACCTACTCCTCCCTTTTCGCTGCCTTTGGTGAGTGCTTCATCGTATTCTTCGAAGGAGCTATAATTTCTGAACTTGGAGTTGTCTGATTTCGTACTATCCAAGAATCCTCTGATAAAATGGCCTTGTTTGTAGCCAACATACTCACCTTTCTTTGTGAGATCATGGATGTCTGTGGCGTCGAGCTGCTGCACCGTTAGCATGGATGTCAAGCTTGCTGTGTAGCTCAACGTTAGAACAAGCACCGCAAACAACCATACAATCACCACAAATCTCGACAAGTTGCTCATCACTTTCTCCTCTGCATGCCATCATATTAAGTTGAGTTTCTATTAATGTGGCCTTTTAAGAGCTATGTATAATATAGAAAAAATTAAAATGATACTTACTATGTGCAAAAACAAGTGTTGAGAAAGAGAACCAGAATATCATCCCAACTTGCTGCAGAGGTGGACCTTGGAATTCTTCATTTACGCGACGCTCAAGAGCCCACACCACGAATCCAGTGAAGAGAAAAAATGCTGCAATGGATAGCCAGAGGCCCATTGTTAGAGGTTTCAAGAAAATCCAACCATTCTTGTTGTCTTTGATTAGGACAGCAGTTGAAACTCCGAAGTCTATGTAAGGAATGGTGAAATCAACGTAGATGGATCTGTTAGCTGAAATGGTTAAGTCTGCTACCACTGCATCATAATTCTGTCAATGGCAACAATAGTATTAGTAGTCTTATTTAAAACTCAGAAAACAAAAAAACAAGGGTAAAGTTACAAAAAATGTGGCTTCTGCGTTTACCTTAAGGAACAACTGTTGAATAAGATCATCGTAGTGATATGCAGTGTTGCTTTTTCCAATGGAATTGTTGTAAGGAATGTAGTCGAATTGGATCGGATATTGCATCCATCTCATGACTTCTTCGAACACATCAATGCAGAAACCAGTTGCATTAACAAGCTTTGTTTTGTTATTTATTTCAACTTTAACAAGTTCAGTAGTTCTACTCTTTATAGGAACTGCAACTCTTAACCTGTTTGCATTCGCAGACACTTGCCAACCTTTAGGAACTTCACTTGTTTGGCCTGGCCATACAATGGCTCCAAGGTTTTGGTTAGGATCATTTCCCTTCGGCTTCATGGAAAACCCATACTTTTGTGTCCAAAATCCAACTCTCTTGCCTCCCCTGCCTATCACATTCATTATCTCGAACGCAGATGGTTGTAATTCACCACTACTTATTATGAAATCTCCACTCAACCCTTTGGAAGTGAAGTTTCTGATGAAACGAACATGGTCCAGTATTTGAAGCCCCTATTGCTTCCAAATCTGTCAAATTTCCTCTGTTCTTGAAGTTTGGAGATGCCACGCCAACTCTTTCTATTCCTTCAGCTAAAGCTGATACACTATCATAAGCCCACAAACCGAAAACATTAAGTTCTGCTCCATCAATGCTCGGATACTCCTCACGAAACCTCTCCCGCCATCTTGTAGTGAAGTTTCTAAGTTTATCAGTCCTTGGATAATAAGCCTTGACACCTACTACACCTTGCATTGCCTCAATAGTCTCGGAATCAACAGAATCCAATAGATCAGTCAGCACATCAGAAATTATCCAAACATATCCCTCCTCCATCATCCCAGCTTTTTTCGCCTTCTTGAATAAGACTAATGCAAGAGGTGGAAGCATATGAACGACAAACACCCTCGTCTGCGTCTTATTTAGCTCACACAATTGTTCAAGCACCCGATCATTTCCAGCAGAAGGGGAGATAGCTGTCATGTTTGAGACTAAAGCATTGCTTTCTAAAAAATCCTTAGTCAAAAAGGGCACTAATCCACTCCCAAAATTGCTGTCTTCATAAATAAGCACGATTTCCCTCCAACCAAACTTATTCACAATTGCTGCAATTGCTTTAGACTGAGAAGCAGAACTCCATGCTGATCTAACGAAGTAAGGTGATTCTTCAGGCGACAGAGCCGGACTTGTAGCTGGAGAGATTATTGGAACCTTCACTTTGTCACAAATATCGATCACAAAGTCTGCTTCAGTCGATCTTTGCGGCCCAAAAATTGCAATTACTTGAGTATACTTCAGCAGATTTATGGCTGCGACGAAAGGGCAAACTCAACATGTTAGATCAGACCCATACACTCAACAAGTACAGAACTTTTACTCAAACCATAATTGAACCTCGAATTGCACGATCAAACTTTGAGGTAAAAGGAATCTTGGAATAAGACATTATTTTACCTCGAAATTTTGTATGCTCAATTAGGCCAACTACACTATTGATATTTGATAGGACAAATTGACAACAGTATAGCATAGCTGACGATCCTTAGATTTAGTGGCCTCATCTCGTACACTAATTTTCAAATTAGTTAATTTATATATAATCGATAGAATCAGATTTATATATAGGATTTAACACACTTTTACAGCAGTAATAATGATAAGTCGAAAAGTAATGGAACTGAGGAAGAACAAGATTACCAGCAGAAGCTGCAGCAAAGGCATCAGTGTTTGAATCCCTGAAGTGAGGCACGATCACTGTTTTGTAACTTTTATGGGCGTAGAAATCTTGGATGGCCATAGAAATGCAAGTCTTGAAAATCTTTCCAACAGTTGTTTGAAGGTCGAGAATAACTCCCATGTCAGCCTTTGCAGCAGTTGCGTTCAATCCATTCGACGGAGTAAAATGAAAACTTTGGAAGAGAAGCAAGTGCAACAAACACAATTTCCAAATCTGCATATTGGATGCATCCAGATTCAAGCATAACTCGATCGACTATGGAAGTTCATAAATTGGTAGAGGGTTGTTGTGTATCCGTGAGCATGCATATAATAATATATGTATGTATGTATCATTTGTTGAGTATGTAAATTTCTACCACATTTCTGATATATAAATCATACATATATATATGAAGATGTAACTTTCTCAAGTCTTTGTAAAAGTCGTCCAGCAACATGATCTGAAATTTGCAAGGATATTTGTGTAGGCAAGTGGGGCTCACTTTTTGGTTGACTCGAAGACAAAATACTATTAATATGTTTGTTTTACTTTATTTTCATTTTCGAAATATACAAATTACATGACAATAACAACATATGACATGACGCGGTTTAAATTCTAAGATGCTGCTTAATCGAGAATTGAGGACCAACCTACCCAAAAATTACATAAAATTAATAAGATGTAAATTATACTAAAAAAAAAAATATATTATGTCTCGAGCTAAAAAATATAGGTAACTTTCACACCAACAACGTGAAGGATACGCCACTTTTCACGAATTTGTTTATTTTGAAACTATGATTTTAATTTATTTGAATTATGTTGATTTTTTAAATAGAGAAAACAATACAGACATTTGAATTGATAATTAAAAAAAAAGATAATTTTTTTAAATGAATTTTATAAAGAAACGAAAAAAGGAAGAAAAGGAACAATCCTAAAACCCCGCATATCACATACTGATAACTCAAGGGGTAAGGGCCTCATTAAAACCCAAATGGAAAACCCTATAGGGAAAAATCATTTGGGGAAAAGAGTACCCTTCTAAGAAAACCGAAAGTACTCAGGATCATAAAAGTCCTGTTTAACCGTATGAATAATACAAGGAATTATAGCAAAAGACCAAAATCTAGTCTGAAGCGAATTCGAAGAAAGTGAATCAGCAATGCCATTACCCTCTCTATAATGTGCGAAACACAAAAGTGAATAGAATCAATGAAATGAATAACCGCTCGCCATCTAGCTTTAAGGATCCACGGCACCTTCAAACTGCAGAAAGAAAGCAAGCTGACCACATAAATAGAATCGGCCTCAAGCCAAATAAAGTCAAGAGCTAGTCTTTGAGCCCATTCCAGAGCTGTAATTGCCGCAAACAACTCAGCCAAAAATGCAAAGCCCACACCTTCATCAGTGTGAAAACAATTCGTGACCGAACCATCAGGAGTACGGAAGACACCACCCGTAGCCATACATCCAGGAGCACCTTGAGAAGACCTATCAATATTAATTTTAATCCAACCCGGAGGTGGTGGCCTCCAAATCACAGAAATAACCGAATGAGAAGGGGGGTCTCGGTTTTACTTTTAAAGCTCTAAGAACCACCAAATCAAAAATATCATTGTGCATGGTTCCTCCATTGCCACGCATGTAAGACAGCTCCCCAAGAGCAATTCTAACCGTGGATATCAAGGTAGCAGGAGTAGGCATAATGTCATCACAAATTACAAAATGTCCAAATGCTCCAAATAATGTGAACCACCGCTGACTTCCATAAAATTAAAAGTTGAGAGCTGAAATTATAAGTGATGAATTTGACAAAAGCTTGATGAATGGAATTTGCCTACACATCATAAAGTTGGAACAGACTAAAAAGCCATCTCCAAACCACCATAGCCATAGGACAATCCCAAAAAAGGTGATCCATAGTCTCCGCCGAGCTGCGACACATCACACACAACTGTGGTCCAATAAATCCATGAAGCGTATCCATCATTGGCAACCGGCCAAGTAGAAGCCGTCAAGCAACAAGAGATCGGCGAACGGGAATATGAGAGTGCCAAATCCATCGACCCCATTTAACCGAGGGAAAGCGTGGTCATGCATGAAGACGAGCAATGCCAGCATTCACCGTCTCATGCAAAGACTTCATCCATACTCGTTCATCTTCTACCTCGACAATAGGAAGCTGACGAATATCTTAACAATTTCCGGAAAAGAGGTAAGGAAAGAAGGCGTAAACTGCCAGACACCATTAATCAAAAAATCCCCAACTGTATCACAAAACTGAGCATGGACATTCACGGGAATTGATAAACGATCAACCAACACATATCCAAGCCAATTATCATGCCAAAAATCCATTGAAGAGCCCATTCCAACAATACAATATGAATAATCAATTAGCGAGTGAACAGAGGGACGTATACCTGGCTATATAGAAGAAAACGCCACTCGCTTAATCCTCTTTGGAGAAGGCAAATATCTCGTACGAAGTAAACCCATGATAGGCGTCTTGCGAGTAATAAGATCCCATGCAAACTTCATCATGAGACTTTGATTAAGATCCTTAAATGATATAACTCCCAGACCACCCTCCTCAGGTATAGCGCACGTTCTCGCCTAACTCGTAGCAGAATAAGATCTCTCATTAACATCTCATTTCCATAAAAAGTTCCTAGCTGCAGAGTCAAGCTTTTGAATTAAAGTTGCAGACCATTTATATACCATCATAGAATGAATAGAGGGACTTATAATAACAGATTTAATAAGACATAACCGACCAGCCATGGAAAGCACTTGACCATGCCAACGATCGAATTTTGCAAGAATTTTATCGGCAATGGGCTGAAGGTCTGCTACTTTCGGATGTCCCTCAAAAATTGGGACGCCTAAGTACTCAGTCGGAAAGGAGCCAACCGTAAATCCCAAAGTTGAATGCAAAGAAGAACGGACCTCTGGACGGACTCCTTTACCATAAAAGACTCTGGATTTCACCCGGCTACAAATGTGTCCAGATAGCATAGCATACGTCTCCATAATGTTCACCAAGCCTCTAACATTTTGCATGGTAGCTAGGCAAAAAATGAACACATCATCGGCTTATAAGATATGCGAAGGAAAAGCAATGCCTCGCCCATAAGACATAGGCGTGATCTATTTTTGAGTAACCGCATGCAACAAAAGGTAGCTCAAAACCTCATCGGCAATGCCAAATAATAATGGAGACAAAGGATCACCCTGTCGTACTCCCCCATTACACACAAAATAACCAAATGGCGAATCATTAACCAATACCGACAGCTGAGTAGAATCCAAAATAGTCTGAATCCAGCCACAAAACTCCAACGGAAAACCAAAAGCCTCCAAAACCTTCCGAAGAAAAGACCAATTAATCGTGTCAAAAGCTTTTGTAATATCAACCTTCAAGGCCATATTTCTTCCCGCATGCGTTCGATTTAAACAGTTCACCCCTTCAGAAGCAACAATAATAGCATCATGAATATACCTTCCTTGAATAAACCCGAACTGCTGGTATGTAACAATCTTCGAGGCAACAACATTAAGTCTTGAAGCCAATACTTTAGTAAAAATCTTGAAAAAGAAATTACTTAGAGCAATAGGTCTATAATCCTCAACCATAATCGCATGATCTTTTTTCAGAATAAGCACCAAAAAGCTAGAATTTAATCCCGAGGGAAGAGTACCGTAAGTAAAGAACTCCAAGACAGCACCATAAACGTCCAAGGCAATTATGTCCCATGATTTATGAAAAAAACTTCCAGTGTAACCATCTGGGCTAGCTGCGCTATTAGAATCCAAAGAAAAAACCGCATTCTTGACCTCCTCAAAAGAAAGAGGAGTCGTTAGCGCATGAGCTTGCTCCCGCGACACCAACCGAGGAATAATTTGATCAATAATAGACAAATCTGCCACATAATTCCTGGAGTCCGAAAATATCCTTTCATAGTATCGAATGACATGAGAAGCAATAACCTCTTGATCATGAACCAGCTCCCCATTGATAGACATGACAGTAATAGCGGCCTTTGCGCGACGAGCATGAACATACGCATGAAAAATTTAGAATTCCGATCACCATCCTTAAGCCATTCAACTCTACATTGCTACTGCAAGTGCGAGGATTTGGTTAACAATAAACCATTCAGCTCAGCCTGTAAATAGATTTCCTCCTCTATATTATCATCAGTATATCCATGCAAAGAGATATGTTCCTGAACAACAGCTAATTTATCCTCAAAATCTTTAATCTGAACATTAAAATTGCCAAAAAATCGGGCATTCCAATCCTTGAGCACCCCCTTGAGCCTCTTTAATTTCAACATTACCAGCCGAATTC
The DNA here is from genome assembly GCA_026008535.1 of Perilla frutescens. Taxonomy (NCBI): domain Eukaryota; kingdom Viridiplantae; phylum Streptophyta; class Magnoliopsida; order Lamiales; family Lamiaceae; genus Perilla; species Perilla frutescens. The sequence goes on from BRKX01000002.1 coordinate 51,893,662, forward strand.
TACTTTTAGAATGAATTCCAATATCCCAAGATTCTTTAACCATCTTGAGGAAATTATCATGTTCTACCCACATATTCCAAAAGCTAAAAGGGCTTGGCCCCGAAGATTGTAAAGCCTTACAACTCACCACTAAAGCAGAGTGGTCCGAACAATTCCGAGGGAGTAAGGAGGCTGAAACACTAACCCAAGCATTTTCGAATTCATCCGAAACAAGCGCCCTATCCAACTTGCTTTGAGTAATGTTAGGGAAAAACCTCCGCCGAGACTAAGAAAAATATAAACCATTAGACTCCACCTCTGAAACTCCCAAATTTCTAATAAAATTATTGAAATCAAAGCATGCTTGCGGAGGATGGCATGCCTTTCCTTTACTCTCATGCGCCCCCCTTACTGCATTAAAGTCTCCCAACACAATAAACCAGCCAGAAAGAGAACTTAAATCCAACCACAGCTGCCTACACAATATATACGAATTAGAGCCATGCACGAAAACAACCATTCCGATAAAGTCTGTATAGGCAACTTGCAACATAACACATTGAGAAGAAGAGAAAACCACCAAGGCAGTAGTTTTATGACTAATAAAAACCCAAATGTTAGACAGCTGGCTCCCTCGATCATTTTGAAAAAGATGAATTAATCCCATATTACACCAATAAGAATTATGCATCTTATCAATCCTTGTATGAGGCTCAATAATACCCACCACTTCAGGCTTAAAAACCTGAATATAAGTACGTAGCATATTTCAAGATACTTCCGTAGCTATCCTGAAAATATTCCACGCTAAGAAATTCATTACGAATCATTCGTGTGACGCAGCGGAGTACCAGCCACTACAGCCAAAACCTTGCCATCTCCCCCACCTTTATCAATCATTTTAAGATTAGCAATTTTATCCATATTTTTAAGAGTTGTCGAGTTTGGCTCAGCCAAGACATAAGGAGTCAAATCTTTTTCAAGATTTCCCTCACCACCAACTGTTTGTAATTGTTGATATTGTCCCATTTATCTTTGGGCCCAAAATTTTATTTCTCTACTGATCTATTTATTTTGGCCCAAAAGCCCACAAGCCCTAAACCCTTAACCCTAAGCCCACTACCCGGTCCCCTAATTAATTAACCCTAATCGATTCATCTCCCCAATGTGTTCCCCGCCTCTATATCATTCTGGATTCTTCTCTTTCTCTCTCAAGCCTCACACATACTCTTGAGCCCTAATCTGAAAATCTCTCTCTCTCAATCTCTTTCTCTCTCTCTCTCTCTTGTCTGTCTGACTTCTCGGTATCTCTGGTCGGAAATCTGACCGTGATTTCCTATTGGCCTATGAGTGTAGAAGGTTGTGTAGCTTCTTGAGAGGGTTGAGTTGTGAGTGCTTCAAGGGCTGTCCGTTTCACCATCCCCTTCCTCTTGATCTGGTTCGATTCAGTCACCGGAGCCACCATTACCGCCGCATGTGGGAAAATCTGAGCCACCGTGCCCCTAGGGCACTTTTCCCACCATTGTCCCTCTGATTTTATCTCTGATAGCTTCTTTTCTCTCCTGCTCTTGGTTTTATTTTGCTATTGTCTTTCAGATCTAACCTACTTTGCTTTCATTGTGCAGATCTGTCCAAGAGTTGTGCCTTGTCTGTGAAGAACCTTGTAGATTCAACTGATCTACTCCTCTGAGGCTTCTGTAGTTGGCCATTGTCTCTGTAATAGTCTATTGGTGTCTGTAAAAGTTGTAATATTATAAATAGGGTTCTTGCTACTTGAGTAGCTAGTGAGTGAGACCGATTGAGGTAGGGAAACAAGAAAGTGTAACCCTAGCCAGGCCGATAACACAACAGTGGTATCAGAGCCACGGTAACCTAGCTAGAGGCACTCTCCTGCCTCCATCTCACTCACCCCGCCGCCGGTAAGGGTCGCGTCATGTTCATTTTCCCCCGTCGGGCTCTAAAAAGGTAAGTCCGACCTCTCCCCTACCTGGGAGGGTCGGCTCTGGTATACCTTCTCAAACCCTAACCTCTGTGTGTATCGTGCGATCCTGTCTCTTTTCTTTACTTCCGCTTTATTTTTCTGTGTACACATTGGCATTCCAAACCATTCCCTCTGTTGTTGCTTACGGACCGGACCGTCTGGACTCCCATGTGGGTTTTCTCAAAGCGGGTTGCCCGGTTAGCAAAATAGAGTAGGGTGTAATAGAAGGGTTTAGAGGATTGTTTGTATGTTGTAGTGTCCTCTGTGAAAATTTGAGTGCATTTGGTTGATTTCTTGTCTATTGTTGTGTTTTTTGATCTCCTGTTTCCTAGTTTTGTTGGAATATGGGTGGTTTTCTTGAATCTTTAAGTTGTTTAGTGACTAACTCTGTTTAAGAGTTAGTAGCCCTTCTGAATCAAGTTTTGGGGTTGTCCTGAGTGATCCCTTGCTCCACAGATCAATCTGTGCTGAGAACTGGGCTAGTCTCAGCACTAAATCCCCCGTGTGCACTTGATTCAGTGCCTGTGGAGGTCTCTTTCTTTTTTTGGGTGATTTTGTGCTGTTAAAGGTACTATTGTTGTGATAACTGAGGTGGAATTTGTTTTTTTGGCTTCCTCTGTGTCTGGCATTATGAATAAATTGAATGTTGTCCCTTTTAATGGAAATGATGATTTTGGTGACTGGCAAACAAGAATTGAATGTATTTTAACTAAAGAAAAACTTCAAAATGCCATTTTTGAAAGAATTGATGAAGATGAAACTGATAAAAACTTGTTGGAAATGAATGCTAGTGCTAGGGCTACTATTCTGTTGAATTTAAGTAGTGATGTGGTCAGGAAAGTGTCTCACCATCGTTGTGCTAAAGACTTATGGGACAATTTGACCTCTTTGTATGTTGCTACCTCTAAAGAGTCAGCCTATTCTCTGCAAAATCAAATAATGACTTTTCAAATGGATTCTTCAAAAGATGTGGATTCAAATATGGAAGATTTTAATAAGCTTTTGAAAGATTTAAAACTTGCTGGGGATGACACACTTGAAAAATATGCTCCCCAGATTCTTCTGGGTGCAATCCCTGAGGCATTTTCTGAAGTAAAATCTGCATTAAAGTATGGGGGGTCTAAAGTCACTTGTGAGATGATTGTGTCTGGGATAAAGGCTAAAGAAAATGAAATTAAAAAGATGAACTCTAAGCCCTTGCAAAATAAAATCCTATATGTCAATAGAAACACTAATAGGAGACCATTTAATGGATTTAATCCTGAAAATCCTAATGTTTTAGCTGCAGAGAGATATAAGAGAGAAATGAACTCTGAAAAGTCCCAACATTTTGCTCACAATCATCCCCATCATTCCAGAAATCAAAACCAGACCCAAAATTTTGGCCAAAGCTCTTCTCAATATGCTGTCATAAACCAAAATTTTACCCATCATCACCAAAACCAAAATTCTGATATAAAGCCTAGAAAAACTTGTTGGAATTATAGAAAGCCTGGCCACTTTTCTAACAGGTGCAAGCAACCAAAAAGAAACAAAGGCTTTAGGAATAATCATGCCAATAATGTGATGCATTTTGACCAACATGCAAACCATATTTACAAAGATGAAGATTATGATTATCATGATGATGGTGGTGTCTATATGGTCCACAATGCATGTAATTTCCAATTCATAAACTTTACTAATGTTGTGTCAAAGAATATGCATGAATCTGAATGGCTGATTGATTATGGATATAAATTTCATGTCACACCACATAAACATATGTTTCACAACCTACATTTTATAAAATCAGGAACAGTTGCTCTTGCTGATGGCCAACACTGTGAAATAGCTGGTAAAGGTGATGTGTGCTTAAAATTTGAAAATGAAAGCATGATCACTTTGCATGATGTAAGATATGTGCCCAAATTGAAGTTTAACTTGCTTTCTGTATCTAAATTGGCTGATCAAATGCTTTTTGGATCTGTAAACAATATGAGCTTTAAATTTGAAAGAGATTCTGTGATTTACTTTGATGCTCCAAGAAAATGAGATCTCTATGTTGTGCTTGCATGCTCTGTGCCTGTTCAAATTGCCAATGTTGTGTATCATGACAAAACAGCTCTATGGCATGCTAGGCCAGGTCACATGAGCAATAAGGGACTTGATATTTTAAATAAAGCTGGTGCATTCAAAAATGATAAAGTGTCAAGTATTCCTTTTTATGAGCCATGTCTGATGGGAAAGCAACACAAGTTGCCCTTCCCTACTTCTGTACCTTATCCTAAAACTCATATCAGCACTGAAATACTTGAGTACTTGCATGCAGATGTGTGGGAACCTGCAAAGGTTCCTACACATGGTGGGAATGTCTATTTCTTGTCTATCATTGATCACTATTCTAGAAAAACTTGGGTTTTCTTAATGAAAAACAAATCTGAAGTTTTTGAAAAATTCTCTAAATGGTCTGTTGAAATTCAAAACCAAACAAAGAAAAACATTAAGCGCTTAAGAATTGATAATGGTTTGGAATTTTGTAACCACACAATGGATAACTGGTGCTTTGATATTGGAATCAAAAGGCAGAAGTCAGTGCCTTACGACCCCCAACAAAATGGGGTTGCAAAGAGAATGAACAAGACTCTTCTTGAAAGAGTCAGAAGCTTGTTAGCTGGCTCAGGCCTTGACAAGCAATTTTGGGGGGAAGCCTTAATGACTTCTTGTTATTTAATCAACAGATCCCCCTATGTTCCTTTATTAGGAAAACTCCCTGAATCTGTTTTTTGGAACAAACCTATTTGCATATCAAATCTAAGAGTGTTTAGATGCAGTGCATATGTTCATCAAAGATTAAGCAAAATTGAACCTAGGGTTAGGAAATGCATTTTCTTAGGGTATCCAGAAGGGGTAAAAGGTTATAGGCTGTGGGATAGAACTTTGCCTGATTTTAAAACATGCATCAATAGAGATGTATCTTTTAATGAAGTTGATTTCCTTTATCTGATTAAATCCTCACCCTCTGCTGCTCCTTGTGAGGTAGAGAATGTGCATGAATTTCACTTTACCCCTACTACTTCTAAGGTGGACCCCTCTTTTCCTACTTTCATTGAATTTGAGGAACCAAACCATGATGATAACTTAAACAATCCTGAGAATGATAACATTGATGCAAATGAATCTGCCTCTATTCATGATTTTGATAATGATATGTATGTCTACATGAATGTATCTGAACCTGACTCCAACTCTGAAATTGAATATGAAATCAATTTTGTGCATGAGACTGAGCATGAAAGCTTAGATAATTATCAATTAACTAGGCACAGAACTAGAAGGAATATCAGGATGCCTGCTAAGTATGCTGATTTCAACATGTCTTTGTATGCTTTCAATGTGTTTAGTAATGTGGATAAATATGAACCCAAATCATACAAAGAAGCTGTCTCATCTCCTAAATCTGATAAATGGATAAAATCCATGACTTGTGAAATGGAATCTCTGCATGACAACAATACCTGGATTCTAGTTGAAAAACCTGATGATTGTTCAATTGTTGAGTGCAAATGGATATTTAAAATAAAATAGGAGATAAATGATATAAGATACAAGGTAAGATTGGTTGCTAAGGGATTTACACAAAAAGAAGGTGTTGATTACACTGAAATATTTTCCCATGTAGTTAAGTTCATCACAGTAAGAATCATGCGGCATTAACTGCTTATTTTAATTAGGAACTAAAATAAATGGATGTTACTACAGCTTTTTTACATAGAGAACTTGAAAATAACATTTATATGAAACAACCTGAGGGCTTTGTTGATAAAACACAGCCTAATCATGTCTGCTTGATGAAAAAATATCTGTATGGCTTAAAACAATCTCCTAGACAATGGAACATCAAATTTGATAATTGTATAAAAAGCATGAACTTTACTAGGAGCAAGTTTGATCACTGTCTGTATTATATCCAGTCCAATGTGCCTATGTTTTTTCTTCTTTATGTGGATGACATGCTTCTAATCAGTCCTTGTCTGAAAACTGTAAAGAATGTTCAAACTTGTTTATGTGCAAATTTCAACATGAAAGATCTTGGAGATGCAAGAAAGATTCTAGGCATGAACATTGATAGGGATAGAAACAATCATACTCTTGTGTTGCATCAGTCTGCATATGTTGAACAAGTCTTGAAAAAGTTTAATATGGAAGATTGTAAACCTGTCTCTATTTCTCTTGCTTCTCATTTTTTGCTTAGTAAGGATCAATGTCCTAAGAGTGATTCTGATTTAAAAGAAATGTCAGGAGTTCCATATGTAAATGCTATAGGGTCTGTTATGTACCTAATGATCAGCACTAGGCCAGATATTGCCTATGTTGTATCATGTCTGAGTAGGTACATGGCAAACCCTGGTCTGCCCCATTGGGAGGCATTGAAGTGGTTGTTTAGATATCTAAAATCTACAATGTCCAGTGGTTTAAAGTTCTCTAAATCTCCTGATGGAGTGAAGTGTGTTGGTTATGTTGATTCAAACTATGCTAATGATAAAGATCACAGAAAATCAACCACATCCTATGTGTATACACTTTGTGGGTCATGCATTAGTTGGAAGTCTCAATTACAGAGCATTGTTGCATTGTCCACTATTGAGTCTGAGTATATAGCTGCAACAGAAGCTGTAAAAGAAGCAATATGGTTAAATGGAGTCTTATCTGAAATAAAATTTATTGAAGATAAACCTATGCTATTCTCAGATAGTCAATCTGCAATACAACTTTGTAAGAACCCAGTGCTTCATGATAGAACTAAACACATAGATGTTAGATTTCACTTCATAAGGGATCGGACATTGTGGAAAAAGGAGAAGTTCTACTTGATAAAATCCCCTCTGAGTACAACCCTGCAGACATGGGCACAAAATGCCTTCCAGTTGCAAAGCTTATTGCCTGCAAGAAATCCTTGAATATGGATTTGGGTTGAACAAAGGGGGAATGAAGAGTATTCCTGGCCTTGGGTCTGGATGCTCAAAATGCCTCTAAGGGCAGTGTGTCTTTTTTGGTTATTTCCTTTTGGTACTGTTGCTAGGTGTAACATGTTCAATGAAGGTCAAGCTTTTCTGACCAGAGACTTGTTACAATTCTTTTGGTTGGTCTCTAGTGTTGAGACTGGATTAAATGCGCATAACATCTATTCTACCTTCTCTAGTTCTGTCTTTGTGATGAACTTAGAGTAAAAATTGATAAGTTATGATGATAATTTCTATGTTTTGGCAGGTGACTCCATGGTGACTGAAAAGATCAAATGGGCCAAAGGTGGAAATGTTGATATTATCCCATTTATCGTTGGGCCCAAAATTTTATTTCTCTACTGATCTATTTATTTTGGCCCAAAAGCCCACAAGCCCTAAACCCTTAACCCTAAGCCCACTACACGGTCCTCTAATTAATTAACTCTAATCGATTCATCTCCCCAAGTTATTCTCCGCCTCTATATCATTCTGGATTCTTCTCTTTCTCTCTCAAGCCTCACACACACTCTTGAGCCCTAATCTGAAAATCTTTCTCTCTCTCTCCTGTCTGTCTGACTTCTCGGTGTCTCTGGCCGGAAATCTGACTGTGATTTCCTATTGGCCTATGAGTGTAGAAGGTTGTGTCGCTTCTTGAGAGGGTTGAGTTGTGAGTGCTTCAAGGGCTGTCCGTTTCACCATCCCCTTCATCTTGGTCTGGGTCGATTCAGTCGCCGGAGCCACCATTGCCGCCGCCTGTGGGAAAATCTGAGCCACCGTGCCCCTAAGGCACTTTTTCCACCACTGTCCCTCTGATTTTATCTCTGATAGCTTCTTTTCTCTTCTGCTCTTGGTTTTATTTTGCTATTATATTTTAGATCTAACCTACTTTGATTTCATTATGCATATCTGTCCAAGAGTTGTGCCTTGCCTGTGAAGAACCTTGTAGATTCAGCTGATCTACTCCTCTGAGGCTTCTGCAGTTGGCCATTGTCTCTGTAATAGTTTATTGGTGTCTGTAAAAGCTGTAATAGTATAAATAGGGTTCTTGCTACTTGAGTAGCTAGTGAGTGAGACCGATTGAGGTAGGGAAACAAGAAAGTGTAACACTAGCCAGGCCGATACCACAACAGTAATCTACCAGACCTTCGAAGTTCAGCAGCAGGTGGCATCATCCTCTTCGTATAAGTGTGTTTAGGAACCACATGGGGAACAATATCTCCCCGCGATTGCACCTGACCGTCCGTCGGCTGAGAACTAGAAATCCCTTTATGAACCACCAGACTATTATCTTCCACCACATCACTAAATCCAGCCTCGTCAATCGCATTACTAACTGCTGCCATATGCTCGTCTACTTCAGAATGCACCGAATCATCAACCACATCAGCAGTCACTGAAGCATCAGCCACTTCATCTTGAGCAACGTTATCTGCAGTAAAAAAAAAAAGATAATTGTATATTGTTAGGACAATAAAAAAAATAAAAATCCATATTAACTAGAAAAACCTCAAAACCCTCCTTGAATATTTTTGTTACTTTTTTTCATGCATATTTAGATCTAGGTATTGACTCGTCTTACGAATTTTGACACATAAGACGATCGCATGTTAAATATTTTATCATGTTTGATTGATTTTTCACTACAAGTTCTATGATGATATAATAGAACTATCTCCAAAGAATTTTATTCATCCAAAATAACACTCAAATATGCAAGTTTCATAATCATCAGAAATAGGCATAATCATATTCAATGAATATGCAAGAGTAAAAAATTTATTGATTTTCTTAATTTTACTTCTGTGTTGATGAAAAAATAAAAGAAACTTCACTTTTGTAATATTTTAATTGACAAGATAACTTCAATTCAATGAGTTCTTAGAGTTGCAGAGCTCCTATCGCACACTGAAGTTGGATTTCAGATATATATTAAACTACAAATTTTTGTCTTACTAATAAAACATTAAAATAGTAAGAGCTAGTGTCAACAATATTATTTAAGAAGATATAACCTAATTTAAATTCAAATTAACAAAATCTAAATTGAATTCAGAGCACATAATTAAATTGATAAAAGAATTGTATGTAAATATGAACATTTATATATACTACCACGACATTTAAGAAAATCTAAACTATTCTAAGATAAATTAAATGGAGCAAATTAACAACGAATTAAACATGAAACTTAAATAAATATGTAAACATTAATGAATAATTCCTCAATTAATAATTAAATGATAACTATTTAATCTTTTAAAATAAATGTGAACACAACAATGAGAAAATGTTGTTAGGTAAAAAAAAAATGTTTAAAAATGAATGAACCGATCCTCCTTCCTGAAGCCCCTCCAGCCTTTTATGTATATCCACCACAATGCCACGTACTGCAATTACACCACCCTCACCTTCTTCTTCTTCTTCTTCTTCTTCTTCTTCTTCTTCTTCTACACTCTTCCATTTGTTGCATGAACACTGTGTTCGGATATATGCAGTGCAAGAAATGCATCAATAATGAATTCAATTGCTCGATGAAATTTACACACACAAATATTATTGTACCAAAACTTTGATGGTTGTTTTTTCCCTTTAAATTGGGATCACTAATCAAACATGTAAACTAGGTCTATATATATAGACCCTAAATTGTAGTCGAATAGTGGTGATTTATGAATTTAAAGAGTTGAAATCATAATACACAATAATGATCCAAGAGTTACTACTTAGGCTTATCACATTATATATGATGATGAATGGTTGTCTTTAATACAACCATTCAACAAAATAAAATAAAATAAAAAGGAAAGAAACTAAAACCTTCTCATTCGTATGTGAAGATGAGCGGGTAGATATCTAATATTTTATTTTTAAAAATCATTAATAAATAAGGACACAAGACATCAAGTACTGATTTTTCGTATTGAATGGTTTTTTGGACCATTTAGGCTTAGCATTTTAGCTAAAAAAAGGCTATATATATATATATATATATATATATATATATATATAATAAAAAAAACTAACGTATGTGGGAAAAATAATAAAAAAAAACTAACGTATGTGGGAAAAAATCTCAAGCCTAACTGGCTATTTGAAAATTTGGCTGTATATATTTTAATTAATATATATTACGTTACATCGATCGCATGCTACAAGTATAAAATGGCACGAAATCGTTTTTGTCTTTTATTCAGTGTACTACAGTAACACTATTGCTAGATGTATTCTCAGAATAATATATTGCATTTATTGAATAAAAAAATTAACTAATTTGGAGAGTCTTAATTAGACTATTCGCCTCTCTCATCCGGAGAAAACATCTCTACTCGATCACATAAAATGGTGATTGCAGAACTCTCTCTCTCTCTCTCTGCACCAACTATTTGTTCAAGAATAATGCTTGGTTCCTTTGATGATGAGGATTTCACATCTCTCTCACGATGAAAGGCTCCATTAATTAGCTCACACAGTTTTCTCTTGAAAGAAGAAGCACGAGAGGTTATAAGATTGCGATTCTGGTAGAAGAAGATGAGCAAGGAAGCGGCCAGAGCTGCAAATGAAGATAGCCCACAAATTAAGAAGAGCCCCTTAAAATAATCTATATCTAGGCTTTTTGAATTGATAACAGTTCCATTGCGAGTGTCGCACCCTTCTTCTCTAAACCAGTTTCTTGAAATCTCATCCATTTTCCCACTCTCTTTCAATTGCAAGATTGCTCTCGAAACATCAGGGGCTAGTAGGGAACCCTTTTGAAATGCCTGAACATTTTTGTTAATCATCACTCATCAGTCATGATCAGTATAAGATATATATATATATAAGAAAGAAACTATAACTAAATTAAATAAATAAATAAAAAAGTAACTAATTAACTAACTTACAAATCCAAAACCAGATGGTCTATAGGTTGGACCAATCATGGTGTATTTGTGGCAATATTTGGAGAGAAAGATCCTAAGGGAAGGCAGGTTATCAACAACTGCAGCTACTCCTCCATTTCCGCTGCCTTTGGAGAGTGCTTCATCGTATTCTTCGAAGGCGGTATACATTCTCAACTTGGAGCAGTTCTTACTATCCAAGAATCCCTCAACCAAATGGCCATCTTTGTAGCCAACATATTCACCTTTCTCTGTCAGATCATGGATGTCCGTGGGCTCGAGCTGCTGCACCGTTAGCATGGATGTCAAGCTTGCTGTGTAGCTAGACGTTAGGACAAGCACCACAAACAACCATACAATCACCACGAATCTTGACAGGTTGCTCTTCACTTTCTCCCCTGCGCTCAATAAGTAATGTTGAAGAATTATAGACTACTAGCTAGCTATTTGGTATTTTTGAGTTAATATATATAATTATATATAAGGACTTACTATGTGCAAACACTAGTGTTGAGAATGAGAACCAGAAAACCATCCCGACTTGCTGATGAGGTGGACCTCGGAATTCTTCATTCTCGCGGTGCTCAAGAGCCCAAATCACGAACCCGGTGAAGATGAAGAATGCTCCAATGGTTAGCCAGAGGCCCATTGTTAGAGGTTCCATGAAAACCCAAGCATTCTTGTAGTCCTCGATTGGGGCAACTGTGGAAACTCCGGATTCTATGTAAGGAATGGTGAAATCGACATGGATTGATCTGTTGCCTGTGATTGTAAAATCCGCTACCACTGCATCATAATTCTGTCATTGCCAACAAGAGTTTTAGTAGTCTTATTTAAAACTGAGATAAACAAACAAAAGGCTAAATTGAAGTTGCTAAGAATGTGGCTTCTGCATTTACCTTAAGGAACAACTGTTCAATCAGATCATCATATTGATATCCAGTGCCGTGAACGTTGGAATTGTTGAAAGGAAAGTACTCGAATTGGACAGAATATTGCAGAGATCTCATGACTTCTTCAAACACATCAATGCAGAAACCACTAGCATTAACAAGATTTCCTTTCTTATCCGTTTCAACTTTGATAAGTTCACTAGTTCTACTCCTTACAGGAACTCCGATTCTTAACTTCTTCGCGTTTGAAGAAGCTTCCCAACCTTTAGGAATATCACTAGTTTGGCCAGGCCATACAATGGCTCCAAGGCTTTTCTTAGAATCATTTCCATTTAGATTCTTGGAAATCCCATGTTTTTCTGTCCAAAATCCAACTCTGTTTGCTCCCCTGCCTATCACATTTATTATCTCAAACGCAGCTGGCTGCAGTTCGCCATTGCTTATCTTGAAATTGCCACTCAACCCTTTGGAAGTGAAGTTTCTGATGAATCGAACAAGTGATGATCCAGTATTTGAAGTCCCTATTGCTTCCAAATCTGTCAAATTTCCTCGGTTAGTAACTTTCTTGAAATTTGGAGACGTCCCACCTAGTCGTTCGACTGCTTTTGCTAGAGCTACCATGCTATCATAAGCCCACAAACCGAAAACATTAAGTTCTGTTCTTTCCATCTCCGGATTCTCCTTATAAAACCTCTTCTTCCATCTCATGGTGAAGTTTCTAATTTCATTAGACCTCAGAAAAGAAGCCCTCACCCCTACCACACCTTGCATTGCCTCAATAGTCTCGGAATCAACAGAATCCAAGAGATCAGTCAGCACATCAGAAATTATCCAAACATATCCCGCCTCCATCATCCCAGCTTCATTCGCCTTATTGAAAAAGCGCGATGCAAGAGATGGCAACATATGAACGACAAACACCCTCGTCTGCATCTTCTTTAGCTCATTCAATTGTTCAACTATCCGATCATTTCCAGCAGAAGGGGATATAAAACTTATGTTCGAGACTAAAGAATTGCTTTTTAACAAATCCTTAGTCAAAAACGGCAATAATCCACTCCCATAATTGCTATCTTCATAAACAAGCACGATTTCTCTCCAACCAAAATTCTTGACAATTGCTGCTACTGCTTTAGCTTGAGAAGCAGAACTCCATGCTGATCTTATGAAGTATGGTGATTCTTGAGGCGACAGAGCCGGACTCGTAGCTGGAGAGATTATTGGAACCTTCACTTTGTCACAAATATCGATCACAAAGTCTGCTTGAGTGGATCTTTGCGGCCCGAAAATCGCCATTACTTGTGTATTCTTCAGCAGATCTATGGCTGCAACAAAAGCATTTTAGAAAATTATAGTAAAACAAACTCAAATATTCAATATAACTTAATTCTGCAATCAATCCACCAAAACAGATTCAAATGCTCAAAACGCTCAAGAACTCAATTCAACAACTTATAAAGACCTACCAGAGGTATATATAATATTCAGAATCATATTTATAACTAGACAAGTAATGGAAATAAGGAAGAAAAGGATTACCAGCAGAAGTTGCAGCAACGGCATCACTGTTTGAATCCTTGAAGTGAGGTACGATCATTGTGTTATAACTGTTTTCAGCATAGAAATCTTCGATGGCCATAGAAATGCAAGCCTTAAAAATCTTTCCAACAGTTGTTTGAAGATCAAGAATAATTCCCACATCAGCCTTTGCAGCAGTTGCGTTCAATCCATTCAAAGGAGTAAAATGAAAACTTTGAAAGAGAAGCAAATGCAACAAACACAATTTCAAAATCTGCATATTGGAATGCATCACAATTCAAAACCGCCAAGTCAAGTATATATAGCTCAATCGTGAAAGTTTATGAATTCACAGAGGGTTGGGTATATAATAATAATCACATCTACGTCAACGTGTAAATTTTTCAACTTTTGTATTTGGGACCCACATTTTGGGGTCTAGTTGGGGTATATGTATAGCGTTGATTCGACATGTTTTAAATTTCTTAACATTCGTCGAAATACAAGATTGATCCCCTAAAAAAATCAAGATTAGTTAGTCAAGTATGACGATTGACAAGTCAAGAGGTAATTGGCACAGCAATCACTTAGTTAAACTAATGGTTTATTCAAGTTGTTACACAAATTTATTACACCTGTTTACATAAAATTTTAATTAAACATTTATTCTATATTCAATATGGGCTAATTAATTTGGAGTGGAGTTTGAAATTGTAGTTAGAATAATAGCGTTGGCAAAAATCATCCGAGTGCGACTATTACTAAGTTAATGGTAGAATATGCGTATAAATTATGTTTCCTTTGTCCAACGTATCACTACATTTGTTAATATATCAGTACATAGTCTAATTCTACAAGATATTCGGAATCAGATTCCATGAAAATTTGCAAAAGAAGTTGCAGGGAAACTTCTTGAATTAGTTGACATGAACTGCATTAATGATATATTGTTCTTGTAGGTAAGTGGGGCTAAGTTTTGCTAGACTCCAAGACAGTATCATTAATATGTTTGTTTTACTTTCATTTTTTATTTAAAGAAATATACAATTGTTCAGTATAAATTTCATGCAAAATATGAGTAGCTGATGTTGACATTCTTGCGCTTCACATCGAAGAAATTATAGTGAGACGCCTTAAATTATTAATTGTGTGAAAGAATCAATCATATGTATATTCGACAACTTTCAGATTTTATTTGGTAATTAATTCTGAACCTTGTTTTTTTTTTTGTTTTTTTTTACAGAATTAGGCTCTTGTTACCACCAGCTCTATTGATGGGGAAAACATTCCTTCTTCATCACATAAAATGGTGATTGCAGGATTCTCTGCAACAACTATTTCTTCAAAAACGGTTTTTGTTTCCTTCGATGATGATGACGAAGATTTCTCATCTCTCTCACGATCAAAAGCTCCAGCGAGTTCAGAGAGTTTTCGCTTGAAAGAAGCACGAGAGGCTAAAACATGGCGATTCTTGTAGAAGAAGGTGAACAAGGATACGGCTAGAGCTGATAAAGAAGATACCCCAGAAATTATGAAGAGGCCCTTAAAATTATCAAGCTTTAGGGGGGCTTTTGAGGCTCCATCAGTTACATTGCGACAGCCGCAGCCTTCTTCTCCAAACCACGTTCTTGAAATCCCATCCATTTTCCCATTCTCTCTCACTTCCATAATTGCCCTTGAAACATCAGGAGCTAGTGGTGAGCCCTTTTGAAATGCCTGAAAATTTTCAAATCATCATCATCGTCTTTAATCTAGTTAAGATATATAGGAAAGGAGAAACTACAAGAAAAAAACAAAAGGTGACATACAAATCCAAAACCGGATTTTTTATAGGTTCCAATCACGGTGTATTTATGGCAATATTGGGAGAGAAAGAGCCTAATGGAAGGCACGTTATCAGCAATTGCACCTACTCCTCCCTTTCTGCTACCTTTTGAGAGGGCTTCATCGTATTCCTCGAAAGATCCATAGATTCTGAACTTGGAGTTGTCTGATCTCGTACTATCCAAGTATCCCCTAACAAAATGGCCTTGTTTGTAGCCAACAGACTCACCTCTCTTTGTCAGATCACGGATGTCCTTGGGCTCAAGCTGCTGTACCGTTAGCATGGATGCCAAGTTTGCTGTGTAGCTCGACGTTAGAACAAGAACCACAAACAACCATACAATCACCACAAATCTTGACAGGTTGCTCTTCACTTTCTCCTCTGCACCCATGATAATTGATCAAGAATTATGGACTATTTGATATTTTGCAGCTAATGTGTCAAGAAATAAGGACTTACTATGTGCATAAACGAGCGTTGAGAAAGAGAACCAGAAAATCATCCCAACTTGCTGCAGAGGTGGACCTCGGAATTCTTCATTTACCCGATGCTCAAGAGCCCAAACTACGAATCCTGTGAAGAGGAAAAATGCTCCGATGGTTAGCCAGAGGCCAATTGTGAGAGGCTGCATGAAAATCCAAGCATTCTTCTTGTCCTCGATTAGGACAACGGTGGAAATTCCGGATTCTATGTAAGGAATGGTGAAATCAACTTCTTGTGATCTCGTAGCTGACATGGTTATATCTGCAACCACTGCATCATATTTCTGTCGTACGCAACAAGAATTTTAGTCTATTTAGAGCTCAGAAAAAAAAAAAACAAAACAAAACAAAACAAAACAAGACAAGGGTAAAGTTACAAAAAATGTGGCTTCTGCGTTTACCTTAAGGAACAACTGATGAATAAGATCATCATAATGATATCCAGTGCTATTTTCATAGGAATTGTCAAAAGGAATGTAGTCAAATTGGACCGTATATTGCATCGATTTCATGACTTCTTCGAACACATCAATGCAGAAACCAGTTGCATTAACAACCTTTGTTTTGCTATCTATTTCAACTTTGATAAGTTCACTAGTTCTAGTCCTTATAGGAACTCCAACTCTCAATTTGTTCGCATTTGCAGAAACTTCCCAACCTTTAGGAACTTTACTTGTTTGGCCTGGCCATACAATGGCTCCAAGGTTTTTCTTAGGATCATTTCCTTTCGGATTCATGGAAATCCCATACTTTTGTGTCCAAAACCCAACTCTGTTTGCACCCCTGCCTATCACATTCACTATTTCAAACGCAGATGGTTGTAATTCACCATTACTTATTATGAAATCTCCACTCAATCCTTGGGATGTGAAGTTTCTTATGAAACGAACAAGTGATGGTCCAGTATTTGAAGTCCCTATTGCTTCCAAATCTGTCAAATTTCCTCTGTTAGCAACTTTCTTGAAATTTGGAGACGTCACACCTACTCGTTCAACACCTTCTGCTAGAGCTGCTATGCTATCATAAGCCCACAAACCGAAAACGTTAAGTTCTGTTGTTTCCATTTCTGGATTATCCTTATGAAACCTCTTCTTCCATCTTCTAGTGAAGCTTTTAACTTCATTAGACCTTGGAAAATAAGCCTTGACACCTACTACACCTTGCATTGCCTCAATAGTCTCGGGATCAACAGAATCCAACAGACCAGTCAGCACATCAGAAATTATCCAAACATATCCCTCCTTCATCATCCCAGCTTCTTTCGCCTTCTTGAAGAAGAGTGATGCAAGAGATGGTAACATATGAACGATAAATACCCTCGTCTGCATATTCTTTAGCTCATACAATTGTTCAAGCAACCGATCATTTCCAGCAGAAAGGGGGATAACACTTATGTTTGAGACTAAAGCATAGCTTTCTAACAAATCCTTAGTCAAAAAGGGCACTAATCCACTCCCAAAATTGCTATCTTCATAAATAAGCACGATTTCCCTCCAACTAAACTTATTTACAATTGCTGCAATTGCTTTAGCCTGAGAAGCAGAACTCCATGCTGATCTTATGAAGTATGGTGATTCTTGAGGGGATAGAGTCGGACTCGTTGCTGGAGAGATTATTGGAACCTTCACTTTTTCACAAATATCGATCACAAAGTCTGCTTGAGTGGATCTTTGTGGCCCAAAAATCGCCATTGCTTCAGTATTCTTCAGCAGATCTATGGCTGCAACGAATGGACAAATTCAACATTTTAGATAATAAAAATTAAAAACTCAATTCTTCAATCCATCTGCAGAAACAATTCTTCAAATTTTCAAGAAATAAAAATCTAATTTCTGGACTGTATCAAACATGATTAATTAATATACATCAATATTAATCACAAGCCACAAATAGAGTTCAGGGTTAAAAAGAAATTTAGGTCAATTTTACTGTACAATAAAATCTCAAATATTACTACAATATGCAAGATATTATTTTTTCAATGAATTGCATGATATAATTGTATTTTTTAATCGAAATTAGTAGATATTAAATTTAATTTACCGGTAAAAGCATAAACAACCTTAAAAAATTGGGAGCATTGGTTAGATATGAATCCAGCTCAAAAGGGTGTGATTATTTTTATCGCATTAAAACTAAAAAAGTCCATTATATTTCTAATTCTGAAATCAATTGAGAATTAACGACGAAACAGATTTCCAAACATTCAACTTCTTCACAAATCCAGATCGACGAAGACGACCAAGCAGATTTCATTCCATCCGGCCACATCTCGAAACACAGGGCTGAAAATAACTGCAAGAAAATCTCAATTTCTTGGCCTCTGTTGTTCGAACCACATTGTCGGCTAATTTGCTCAACCGGAATCTAATATTTGGACGATTTGTCCTCATCCGCCGCCGCCGCGCCACAGACGACGACGCACCGTGCCATCCCGGGAGGCCTCCATCTTAGCCAACACCTCCGCCCCGCCCCTCTCTCCACCGCGTACATGACCTACGCTTCGATCCACAAACAACTCTTTTTTTAATCATCTCTCCGCCAATTTTGCCTCTAACCACCGATCGAGAAATTAAAATTGGAGCCATTCGCCCTAATTTCTGTTTTTTCAGTAAAATTATTTAAATATTAATTCTTAGTATTTTTTTATTTATTTTTTTGAGGAAAATTCTTAGTATAATTGAAATTGTGTTATCCTCTATTTAATCTTTCATAACTTATGCCATGTTACGACTGTCTCAAATCTATATTTTTAATTTTATTTTGAAGAAATTTTTATTTCAATTTATTTAATTTAACTGTAAAAATTTTGTTTATGATTCATTCTTCCTCAATTAGCATATTTTTTAAAAAATTAAAAAAAATAAAAATTAATTTTGGGAGTTGGGACAGAAAATATAACACAAATTGGCATAGAAGGTCTGATCTGAGAGAGTAAACACCTAAAAACAAGTATATTATGTATAGTTTTTACCAAAATTATAAGTCAACAACAATTTTAATAAGCTTGTTATGTTAACTCAATTATGTTTTAGTGTAAAATCATAAATAATTAAATACAATTATCATGTAGAGTTTCATCTGTATTCTTCATATTTTAAAATTATTACATAATAATTTCATTTATTAATATTTATAAAATCGAAATTATTGATGTAGCTATGGTCTCATGGACTAAACTATGAGGGAATCTAAAATCAGAATTATTAGTAAATATTCTCTAATGTTTCACTTAATATTTTTAAATTTTTAATTCACATATCAAGACTTGAGTGATTAAAAATTAACTACGAATAAAATCAAAATAATTTTCTTTAAAATCTAAAATCTTGATTTATTTATATATTATTATTATTATTATTATTATTAATTTTTATTTTGATTTTTCAAATGAGAAGAAGAAGTAGAACCATCCTTAAATCTACAAACAAGCAAATAAAATAGGGACTCTCCTATGACACCGTCTGATGGGAGTTTAAATCATCTAGTTTCAAGTTGTGTGTCAACCGTGTGTCAATATTAAAATTATATAGTGATAATTATATTTTTTATGAAAATAAAATTTATCATATTATAATTAATTCTAATTAATATTTATTGATAAAAAATGAAATTTTGAAAAACTATATATCCTAAGTTTGGAATAATCTACTCCAAAAATCAATTCTATTAACTAAAAAATTAAAATTAAATACTAAAAAAATAATTATATACTCTAATTGGGTATAATAAAATCTAAATAATAATGTAAAATTATATTAAATCAAAAAAAAATAAAATTAAAAAAAAATAATAATTTTGATGTGACACACACAACTTGAGACTACAGGCCTCAAGTGGTCTAACAATATAAGGTTTAACAGATTTTATTTGACATAGGAAGGTGGTCCCCACTTATCTCTTTTCTTTTTAATTTTCCTTTTTCAGCGGTTCTTCCCATTTTCCCTTTACTTTTTAGTTTCTTTTCTTTTTTAAACTTTTATTTTTTTTCTTTGTTTTTTTAACATTTAATTCCCATTTTCCCTTTACTTTTTAGTTTCTTTTCTTTTTTAAACTTTTATTTTTTTTCTTTGTTTTTTTAACATTTAATTTTTGAATTAGTTAGATTCTTTTATCTGACGTCTCATTTAGTGCATTCGCCCGATGCTAATGATAATTATTTTTTAAATAAATATATATTGTAAAATAAAATTAGTGAATCATAAAATTAAATTGAATTAATTTATTTTTTTATGCGGCGTCTTGCGCAGTGCACTCACATGACGCTAATGCATGACCTCGTGCACTGTGCTTGATAATTAGTTTTTTTGAAATAAATATATATACTATAAAATGGAATTAGTGAACCCTAAAATTAAATTAAATTAAATTAAATTATTTTTTTATATAGTGTCTCACATAGTATACTCGTCCTATATTAATGTGTGTTGTCGTGCACTGTGCTTGATACAAAATATTTTTTTAAACAAAAAAATACGAATGAAACACAAGAATGAAATAAAAACCAAAAAGCACAAAATAAAATAAAATAAATGCGATCCTAGCGTGTGGGAGGACGACAAATAGGGGTGAGCATTCGGTTTTTCGGTTCGGTCCCAAAAATATTAAAACCGAAGAAACTCGAATTTTTTAAAAATAGAACCGAACTAAACTGGGCTGAAATATTTCAGTTCAGTTCGGTTTTGAACCGATTTTTTTTAATTTTCTGGTTTATTATTTTTTGCTTTAAATTCTCCTCATTCGATATAATTAAATACGTACAAGTATAAATTAGCTAATTATCAAAATTCAAGTTCAAAAAATATCAATAACTAATTGAATAAAGTTCAAAAAAGTGTAAACTCCAACAAAACAAAGCCGAATAAACTATAAAGTTCAACAAAGCCGAGTATTTTTATTACTAATATATATAAATTTGATTTTTCAGTTCGGATATTTTTTCTTTGGACCGAAGCGAAATCGAAAATTGAATTTTTACTAGAAAGCGAATCGAATCGAACCGAATTTAGAAAAGAACCGAAACGAAAATACCGCGTTCTCGGGTTTCGGGATTTTTTATTCACCCTTAACGATAAATAGGCAGGTGGGTGAGTTTTTGAGTTGGTTTTGGGTCATATTTGACTTATTGTCATGCACATTTATCATAAAAATAATAGTAAAATAGTTGGACCGACAGATGAAAAAATAAAAATTAAAAGTCTGAGATTGCATAAAAAATAACAACAAAAACTAAGTGGGTCTACAATGAATTTAATATCAATTTCGATAAGGATAAGAAACAACAATTTAGATTTGGAGATGAAAATCAAGATACCAGTCTCATACACTAATTTTCATGAACGAGGACATTTTTTTTATATTATTACTTAAGTAAATGACTAAAGTGCCTCTAGAATTTGTCAAACAAATTTGGGGGGAAATTACCCACGGCCGTACCCTCCTTCAAATTCTGACTAAAATAAAATATTTCTCAAGTTCGGGAGAAAAAAAAAACAACAACATCAAATTAATCAAATAATCAGTTGATTTATATAGCTTATAATTAGCTAGCTATGAAAGTAATAGGCAGAATTAGATTTATAAGATTTAACACAGTTTCATAATATGTAGTAAGAAAAACAAAATAATGAATAGTAGGATTACCAGCAGAAGCAGCAGCAACGACGTCACTTCTTGAATCCCTGAAGTGAGGCACAATCATTGTGTTGTAACTTTTATGGGCGTAGAAATCTTCGACGGCCATAGAAATGCAAGTCTTGAAAATCTTTCCAACAGTTGTTTGAAGGTCGAGAATAACTCCCACATCAGCCTTTGCAGCAGTTTCGTTCAATCCATTCAAAGGAGTAAAATAAAAACTTTGGAAGAGAAGCAGATGCAACAAACATAATTTCCAAATCTGCATTTTGGAATGCATCAAGATTCAAAGCTGCCGAGTCAAGTATATATAACGTAACTCAGTCGTTTAAGTTTAATTTTTAGAGGGTTACATTGTGGTATGTGTATATATATACCATCTTGTTGAGTGTGTAAATTTCTATAACTTTTTAAATCACACACACACACAGATATATATATGTCAACCTGTAAATTTCTTAGCATTTCTGTTGAAAATTTCAGGATTGATCCCGGAAAAAAAGTCGAGATTGGGGAGTCAACTATGCCTCGACAATGAATGTTTGTGGGAAAAGAAAAAATTAAAAAAAAAATTGGGGAGTCAACTATGTGTGAAGTATCAGTAACTATGAAGTGAAGTATCGTTAGATATAAATTTGGCCAAATATCATTAACTATTAAGTGAAGTATCATTAGATATATATCTGATAAAATACCATTAATTCTGAAATGAAGTATCAATAGATATAAATTTGGCAAAATATCATTCACTAATCACTATTAAGTGATATATATCTGGTAAAGTATCATTAATTAACTCTGATGTGAAGTATCATTAGCTACGAAATAAAGTATCATTAACTATTAAGTGAATTATCATTAGATATAAATGTGGCAAAATATCATTAACTATTAAGTGAAGTATCATTAGATATATATCTGGTAAAGTATCATTAACTGTCATGTGAGGTATCATTAATTATGAGATGAAATATCATTAACTCGGAAGTGGAGTATAATATGATACTTCACTTCGCAGTTAGCGATACTTCACACATAGTGATATTTACTTTATATCTAGTGATACCCGAATCATTTTATTTTTTAATTATATATTTTATTCAACTCGGATCCGAGTTGAGATCCATCTAACGTAAGAGATCCGTTAGACGGTCTCACACAAGTGTACGTACGTGCCCCTATTTTGAAATAGAAAAGATTGTTGTTGTTTATTAAAAATAATAACTCGAGTAGGTTTGAATTTTTTTCTAAACGTAATTATCCATTAATCGAAATTAAATCGGTTATGCCTAGCTAGCAATAAAATTGAAATAATAAATTCGTACAAATCATTTAATGTACAGAGTATAATGGACGTTTTTAATCATTTAAAAAAGATAACTTCACAATATGTAATAAATTACGTGAATAATATATAGATTAATAAATTTAAATAAAAAACCGAAACAAATCAATAATGAAATTCAATCACAATTTACTATTAATATAAATTTAACATCAATTGAATGAACGTATAATCTGTATTAATAAGTAACCTAGGTTTAAAATTTAAAATTTGAACCAGTAAAGATACTAATTTAATCAATATGCAACGTTCATAGATTATATCCATATATATACAAAAAAAATCTATATAAAACCCTATATATAAAAATAAATTAAATTAAAAAGTTTTGGGGGAAAGCATAGATAAAGTCAATGATAGATTATGTGTGGACTTTCTCGAACAGATTAATTGTTTATGTTGGAAAGTAATCTAATTCTTCAAGATATTGAGAATCAGATTCCATGAAAGTTTGCAAAACAAGTTGCACGGAAACTTCTTCAATTATTTGACATTTTTTATTTATATATGCAGTGTATTGATTGTTCATGTGGATAACTGGGGCTCAGTTTTGCTCGACTCCAACACAATATTATTAATATGTTAGTTTTATTTCATTTTCGAAATATCAACAACGACAACGTATGGGGAGGTTAATTTGAATTTTTAATTAACGTGTTACTTAATCCATAAGGCCAAGCTACCACGAATTTTTCTTTTTATGTTTTCAGTGTAGAAATAAATCGTATGTCCTAAAAAAAATGTTGGGCTTCTTTTGCTAATTGAATTAGACTATTATCGAAGATATTGATTATATCACTAGTGATAAATAACTCATGTTTTGCAAAAGATAATCCCTCTTTATAAGATTCATGTTTCTTTAAATGAAAACCAGTAGCAGCAAGAGAATCAATATAACTAAAAGCACAATCCTCAATAATACTTTGACTCGAAAAGACAGGTAGGCTCCTAATCAAATTAGGCTCCAGATTCGAATATAAATAGTGACAGAATTCCAAGCAAAAATCATTTGACGACAAACACGTTCACTTCACCTATCACTAGACCACGCTCAGGGAGGCAGAACCACTTTTTTCTATGACTACCAGAGATCGGATAGAATCCTCTATTCCACATTTGATATCTCAGTTCGTATTCCATAGTTAAATTTATGAGATTTCCTACTACCATATAGAATATTACCAATAACGAGATGAATCTTAACACGTAGCAATTATGATTTTATTATGTAATTCTTGCGATTGTGAGTAATGTATCAACTAGCGTGGATTTTTCCTGGCTAATCTCTTATCCAAAATGGTTATTTTTACTGTATTCAATGTGGAATATATCAATAATTACTTTGATTTCTTTAAAAAAAATATGAAAAAACAACTTTGAAATTGCAGTTAGAATAATAAATTTTGTGATATATATATATATATATATATATATATATATATTATTGTAAACAAGAAAGAGACGAGAGGGAATAGAATTGTGTGTATTTAATATGAGGACCAAATGCCTATATTTATAATAGTACAAGAGATAGGGTTTTAGAGTTAGATACTTGGCCATCACGCATATCATATATATCTATTAGATATATTTACAACACTCCCCCTTGAGTGACCAATCTCTAAAACAAATGTTGCCTCATTAAAACCATGCTAGAAAAACCCATTGGGAAAAAATATAGTCGAAGGAAAAAGAGTACAACTGCTCCCCCTGATCTTGATATCATTGTAGATCTTTGAGTCGGCGCATGCCGATCTTGTGTATCAATTTTCTGAATGTTGATGTTGGTAATGCCTTTGTTAATAAGTCTGCCAAATTGTCGCTTGAGCGAATTTGTTGAATGTTGATATCGCCACTCTTTTGGAGATCGTGTATGTAGAATAACTTGGGAGAAATGTGCTTTGTCCTATCACCTTTGATGTATCATTCCTTGAGTTGCGTGATGCAAGCAGCATTGTCTTCATACAAAACAGCTGGAGTGATCTTTGATGAAGGTAATCTGCATGACTCTTGGATGTGACTTGTCATATTTCTCAATCATACACACTCTCGACTTGTTTCATGGATTACAATGATTTCAGAATGATTTAAGGATGTTGCAGTCGAGGTTTACTTCACAGACTTCCATGATATAGCAGTTCCACCACATGTGAAAACATAGTCAGTTTGTGACTTGGCTTGATGTGGATTGGATAAAAATCCTGCATCCGAATACCCTACCAGAGAAGAATCAGAATTTTCTGAATAATATAATCCAAGGTCTATGGTACCCTTCAGATAACGTAAAATGTGTTTAACACCATTCCAATATCTCAAAGTGGGTGCAGCGCTATATCTTGCGAGAAGATTTACAAAAAAAGCTATATTTGGCCTAGTATAATTAGCCAGATAAGTTAATGCTCCAATTGCACTTAGATATGGTACTTCAGGACCAAGTATCATTTCACCATCTTCAATAGGTCGAAATGGATCTTTCTTCATATCAAGAGATCTAACGACCATTGGTGATGCTAATGGATGTGCATTATCCATGTAAAAGCGCTTTAACACTTTTTCTGTATATGTGGATTGGTGAATAAACGTTCCTCCTCGGACACTTTCAATTTGCAAACCAAGACAGAATTTTGTCTTTCCCAAATCTTTCATCTCAAATTCTTTCTTCAAATATTCAACAGTTTTATTGAGCTCTTCAGGAGTCCCAATTAAATTCAAATCATCAACATAAACTGCTATAATTGCAAATCCACTTTCGGTTTTCTTTATGAAAACACAAGGGCAGATAGCATCATTTATGTATCCTTCTTTCAACAGATACTCGCTCAATCTATTATACCACATACGGCCAGACTGTTTCAGCCCATACAACGATTTTTGTAGTTTAATCGAAAATATACTTTTGGGTTTTGACTTTAATGCTTCAAGCATTTTAAATCCTTCAGGAATTTTCATATATATGTCATTATCTAATGACTCATATAGATAGGCAGTTACTACATCCATAAGGCGCATAGCAAGCCTTTGTGACACAACCAGACTAATCAGAAATCTGAAAGTAATCGCATCCATTACTGGAGAATATGTTTCCTCATAATCAATTCCTGGTCTTTGAGAGAAACCTTGTGCTACGAGTCTTGCTCTATATCTCGTAACTTCATTTTTCTCGTTTCTCTTTCTAACAAATATCCATCCGTATCCAACAGGGGTTTCAGATTTCGGAGTTAGGACTATAGGTCCAAATACTTTCCGGTTATCACAGGAATTTAATTCCATTTTCATAGCTCTTTTCCACATTAGCCAATCATTTCTCTGTTTACATTCTGTAACAGATTTTGGTTTAGGATCCTCATTTAAAATTTGATGAGCTATATGAAAGGCGAATATATCATCTACAATGACATGTTCTCTCTCTAGTATCTGATTGGAAGATAAATAATTTATTGAGATCTCATGATTTTCAGATACTTGTAATTCTTCAGGAATTAAATCACTTTCATTTGATTGATTAATCATTTCCGTCATTGTTTGGTTTCCATCTTGCCCCTTTCTTTTCCTAGGCACAGAATCTTTGGAACCAATTGGTTGACCACGTTTTTGACGAATTTTAGATTCATTTGCTGCCAAAGCTATTTGTCCTTCAGGGACATCAATTTTGGCTGGAGTATTTGCAGCATGTATGTGAGATTGTGTCACTTTTCTTATATCTACAAAAGCATCAGGAAGTTGGTTTACAATATTTTGCAAATGAATAATCTTTTCAACTCCTTGTTCACATTGATTAGTTCGAGAATCAAAATGTGACAAGCTTTTCTCATTCCAAGGTATTTCCTTGTGCTTTTCTGGATGTAGATTCGTTCCACCTAATGTTGGAAATGTCATTTCATCAAAATGACAATCTGCAAAACGTGCAGTAAATAAATCACTCGTTAAAGGTTCAATATACCTTATAATCAAAGGTGGATCAAATCCAACATATATCCCAAGCCTTCGTTGGGGACCCATTTTTGTTCGTTGTGGAAGTGCAATTGGGACTTGAACCGCACAACCAAAAGTTCGTAAGTGAGAAACATCTGATTCTCGACCAAGAATAATTCACATTGGGGAGTATTCATGGTTAGCCGATGGTCTAATACGAACTAATGTTGCCGCATGTAATATGGCATGATCCCAAGCAGTAGTTGGGAGTTTTAACTTCATAAGTAATGGTCTAGCAATAAGTTGAAGACGTTTAATAAACGATTCTACTAAACCATTTTGAGTATGGACATGAGCGACTGAATGTTCAATCTCAATTCCAATAGCCATATAATAGTTTTCAAATGCTTGAGACGTAAACTCACTAGCATTGTCAAGATGAATTCTTTTAATTGAATTTTCTGGGAATTGAGCTCGTAATTTTATAATTTGAGCAAGTAGTCTAGCAAATGCTGCATTTCTAGTAGAAAGCAAGCATACGTGTGACCATATAGAAGAAGCATCAATCAATACCATAAAGTATCGAAAAGGGCCACATGGTGGATGTATAGGTCCACAAATATCTCCTTGAATTCTCTCCAAGAAAGATGGAGATTCAATATTAACCTTCGTATATGAAGGTTTAATGACTAACTTGCCTTGCGCACAAGCATCACATGGGAATTCATTTGTCATAAGAATCTTTTGATTCTTGATGTTCTGCCCATATGAATTATTGATTATTCGGCGCATCATAGTTGCTCCAGGATGTCCAAGCCTATCATGCCAAAATATAAAGCTTTTTGTGTCATTGAACTTCAGGTTCATGACATGGTTTGTCTCAATTACCTTTATAAATATGTAATACATCCCAGAAGGTAGTGTTAATAATTTTTTTTTCATTTGCTTATTGCCGGATACAAAAGAATTTATGCAGAGATATTCTTTTCCACCTTCTGATATAGTCTCGATATGGTATCCATTATAGCGGATATCTTTGAAACTTAGTAAGTTTCTTTTCGACTTACTAGAATACAAGGTATTTTTAATATCTAATTTAGTATCATTTGGTAAAATGATACAAGCTCTTCCGGAGCCTTCAATGATGTTTGATGCACCTGATATCGTGTTAACATTATCCTCAGCTAATGTCAACTTAAGAAAATATTTCTTATTTTGGAGAATGGTGTGTGTAGTGGCATTATCAGCAAGACAAATATCACAAGATTCCATTTGAATGTCTGAAACTTTTTTTTTAAAAGAAGATCAATTATTATTGAGTAAAAATACGAAAGGAAAAAAATAATTGTTTTTAATGGAAAAGCAACGATGTGAAAGTAAATAAGCAATGTCTTTTTATCAACTAGAAATAAATGATAAAGGACTAAACAATGTCCATATGATCGTCTTCAAGCACACCACCACCAATCAACTGATCCATGTTATCTCCTTTTGGATCATCAAAGAAGTCGGAGACATCTAAGTGAGTAGTATCAATTGGACCATCAAAGTCAACGACATTGGTTTCCTTCTTGTCTTTTCCCTTGATCGAATCTTGATATAGATCTGCAAGGTGTTTTGCCGTTCGGCAGTACGTGATCAATGTCCATTTATGCCACATCTATGACATGCAGCTTCCTTTTTGGATGAACTGTGCTCGTTGGATGTTTTCTGCCTTTTGTTGCTAGAGGTTGCATCATTTAGTTTATCGCGTCCACGACCGCGACCATATCCACGTCCATGTCCACGTTGGTTCCCACGACGTCCATTGTCATGGTTGAAAGTTGCATTGGCTTCAGGCAATGCAGCGGAACCAGTGGGGCGGAGTTCGTGATGTTTCATGAGCAATTCATTATTTTGCTCGGCAAACAACAAACAAGATATTAGTTCAGAGTACCTTTTGAAACCACACTCCCTATATTGTTGTTGTAACAATACATTAGAAGCATGAAAAGTGGAGAATGTTTTCTCAAGCATGTCAGCATCAGTGATATTCTCTCCACAAAGTTTCAATTTTGAAATAATTCTAAATAATTCAGAATTATAAGCACTCACAGACTTAAAGTCTTGCAGTCTAAGATGCATCCACTCGTAACGAACTTTAGGAAGGACGGCAGTCTTTTGATGATCAAACCTTTCTTTCAGGTTTGTCCACAACTCACTCGGATCTTTGACGGTCAAATATTCCGTCTTTAGATCATCATGAAGATGATGACGAAGGAAAATCAGCGCCTTAGCGCGATCCTGTTGAGGTGCTTTATTTCCTTCTTTGATTGTCTCCCCTAGACCCCTTGAGATCAGGTGAACATCAGCATCAAGAGTCCATGACATATAATTCTTGCCTGAGATGTCAAGGGCGATGAACTCAAGTTTGGCTATGTTTGTCATTCGTGCAATTCTGCACAAAGAATCAAGGATATATTATCCACATGTTTAATTTATTTGCTCTTTAGAGCATGTAATATTCTTCAGGAATATTACTTGTGCCACTTTAATAGCATCAATTATGATCTTTGAATGTATTATTCTTCATGAATATTACTTGTGCTACTCAAATAACATAAATATTTAATTTTTCAAGATTAAATCGGAAAAGGCCGATTATTATAACAATAAGAAAAACAGACATAATATATTAAAGCCAATAAACATGATGTGTCTTCCAACAAAATTAAACCTTAAATTATTTATTTCACTATTTTCTTATTGGAATAAAACAAATTAAAACTGCTGAAAAAAAAAAAAATCAATACAACAGATACATTGACTAAAATATAACAATTCAACTTGAATTCAAATCTACCATGTGATCATGATTAACAAACAATTCAACATGACCGAATAAGGCTATTAACAGGTTCACCGAAACATAACTAATAGATTCAACATAATTAAATTTTGGTTCGTGCAATTCAAATCCTTTTATAAAATACGCAATTCGATAAACAAATTTTTTTATTAACTCAACCCAACCGTACTTTGTGAAATTAATATATGATTTCATAATTTTTAATTAAAAATTACCTTGCAGGAAAGACACGATTCTCTCTTATAGCATACCACCGATATCCACTCAATCGGTTGGAGACTCGTGCTAATAACGTGTTGTAAATAAGAAAGAGACGAGAGGGAATAGAATCGTATGTATTTAATATGAGGACCAAATGCCTCTATTTATAATAGTACAAGAGATAGGGTTTTAGAGTTAGATACTTGACCATCACTTATATCATATATATCTATTAGATATATTTACAACATATATATATATATATATATTGTGTGTGTGTGTGAGATCTTGGAGGGTTACTTTCACCTCAAAAAAGTGGTACATGTCCTTTTACTCAATCATACGCCACCTCACACGCAACGTGAAATTATATTATAATCACAATGATATTGGGACACCCAATAATGAAATTGGACTTGACTTTGAAATCATGCTAAAAATGAATATTGGAATTTGGACATAACCTGTCCTCACAAAACCGGCTAATAAGAGGGGTTGTCCCACATTAATAAGTGCCACTTTACCTGATCGATGGGGAACATTTAGGAATCATCTTTATATTTGACAACTTTCAGATTTTCTTAGGTAATTAATTTTGTACCTTTTTTTTCAATATTGAAACTAATTTGTACAGTTTAAGACGGTTCAATTTTGAACACCTATAGTCACAAGATGCTAACCAATGTGGTCGTTGGTCCACACAAGCAGACAATGAGACAATTGCAATGAAAACAAAGCACTTACAGAATTAGGCCCTTGTTACCACTAGCTCTATTGATGGGGAAAACATTCCTTCTTCATCACATAAAATGGTGATAGCAGGACTCTCTGCAACAATTATTTCTAAAAAAACGGTTCTTGTTTCCTTCGATGATGATGATGATGATGACGATGACGATTTCTCATATCTCTCACGATCAAAAGCTCCAGCAAGATCAGAGAGTTTTCGCTTGAAAGAAACATGAGAGGCTAAAACATGGCGATTCTTGTAGAAGAAGGTGAACAAGGATATGGCTAGAGCTGATAATGAAGATATCCCAGAAATTACGAAGAGGCCCTTAAAATGATCAAGATTTAGGCTTTTTGATGCTACCGCAGTTCCATTGCGACTGCTGCAGCCTTCTTCTCCAAACCACTTTCTTGAAATCTCTTCCATTTTCCCATTCTCTCTCACTTTCATAATTGCCCTTGAAGCATCAGGAGCTAGTGGTGAGCCCTTTTGAAATGCCTGAAAATTTTCAAATCATCATCATCTTTAATCTGGTTAAGACAAGGAGAAACTAAAAGAAAAAAGGTGACTTACAAATCCAAAACCGGATTTTCTATAGGTTCCAATCACGGTGTATTTGTGGCAATATTGGGAGACAAAGAGCCTGATGGAAGGCACGTTATCTGCAATTGCACCTACTCCTCCCTTTCCGCTACCTTTTGAGAGGGCTTCATCGTATTCCTCGAAGGAGCTATAGATTCTGAACTTGGATTTGTCTGATTTCGTACTATCCAAGTATTCCCTAACAAAATGGCTTTCTTTGTAGCCAACATATTCACCTTTCTTTGTTAGGTCGCGGATGTCTGTGGGATCGAGCTGCTGCACTGTTAGCATGGATGCCAAGCTTGCTGTGTAGCTCGACGTTAGGACAAGCACAACAAACAACCATACAATCACCACGAATCTTGACAGGTTGCTCTTCACTTTCTCCTCTGCACTCGTAATAATTGTTCAAGAATCGGCGTATTTGATAGTTTGCAGCTAATATGTCAATAATTAAGGACTTACTATGTGCATAGACGAGCGTTGAGAAAGAGAACCAGAAAATCATCCCAAATTGCTGCAGAGGTGGACCTCGGAACTCTTCATTTACGCGATGCTCAAGAGCCCAAACCACGAATCCAGTGAAGAGAAAAAATGCTCCGATGGTTAGCCAGAGGCCAACTGTGAGAGGCTTCATGAAAATCCAAGCATTCTTATTGTCCTCGATTAGGACAACAGTGGAAACTCCGGAATCTATGTAAGGAATGGTGAAATCAACTTGTTGTGATCTCGTAGCTGACATGGTTACATCTGCTACCACTGCATCATATTTCTGCCGTACGCAACAAGAGTTTTAGTCTATTAGAGCTCAGAAAACAAAACAAAAAGAAAAAGAGAAAGAAAAAGAAAAGAACAAGGGTAAGTTACAAAAAATGTGGCTTCTGCGTTTACCTTAAGGAACAACTGATGAATAAGATCATCGTAATGATATCCAGTGCTGATTCCATCCGAATTGTCAAAAGGAATGTAGTCAAATTGGACAGGATATGGCATCGAGCTCATGACTTCTTCGAACACATCAATGCAGAAACCAGTAGCATTAACATGATTTGTTTTGTTATCTATTTCAACATTGATGAGCTCACTAGTTCTAGTCCTTATAGGAACTCCAACTCTCAATTTGTTCGCATTTGCAGAAACTTCCCAACCTTTAGGAACTTCACTTGTTTGGCCTGGCCATACAATGGCTCCAAGGTTTTGGTTAGGATCATTTCCCTTCGGCTTCATGGAAAACCCATACTTTTGTGTCCAAAATCCAACTCTGTTGCCTCCCCTGCCTATCACATTCATTATCTCGAACGCAGATGGTTGTAATTCACCATTATCTATTATGAAATCTCCACTCAACCCTTTGGAAGTGAAGTTTCTGATGAAACGAACAAGTGATGGTCCAGTATTTGAAATCCCTATTGCTTCCAAATCTGTCAAATTTCCTCTGTTAACAACTTTCTTGAAATTTGGAGACGTCGCACCTGCTAGTTCGACTGCTTGTGCTAGAGCTATTATGCTATCATAAGCCCACAAACCGAAAACATTCAGTTCTGTTGTTTCCATCTCTGGATTCTCCTTATGAAACCTCTTCTTCCATCTTCTAATGAAGTTGTTAAGTTCATTGGACCTCGGAATATAAGCCTTGACACCTACTACACCTTGCATTGCCTCAATAGTCTCAGGATCAACAGAATCCAACAGACTAGTGAGCACATCAGACACTATCCAAACATATCCTTCCTTCATCATCCCAGCTTCTTTCGCCTTCTTGAAGAAGAGCGATGCAAGAGATGGTAGCATATGAACCACAAACACCCTTGTCTGCATCTTCTTTAGCTCATACAATTGTTCAAGCATCCGATCATTTCCAGCAGAAGGGGAGATAACACTTATGTTTGAGACTAAAGCATTGCTTTCTAACAAATCCTTTGTCAAAAAAGGCACTAATCCACTCCCAAAATTGCTATCTTCATAAATAAGAACGATTTCCCTCCAATTAAACTTATTTACGATTGCTGCAATTGCTTCAGCTTGAGAAGCAGAACTCCATGCTGATCTAACGAAGTATGGTGATTCTTGAGGCGACACAGCCGGACTCGTAGCTGGAGAGATTATTGGAACCTTCACTTTGTCACAAATATCGATCACAAAGTCTGCTTGAGTGGATCTTTGTGGCCCAAAAATCGCCATTGCTTCAGTATTCTTCAGCAGATCTATGGCTGCAACGAATGGGGAAACTCAACATTTTATATTCCAGCAGTCTTGAAATCCAACTCAAGAACTTAGCTCATAAATAGTTCAATTCTTTATTGAATCCACCAAAACACACCCAATTTACCCAAATGCTCAAGAACTTAATTCTTAAACCATCAATTAAAAAAGAAAAAACTCAATGCTTCAATCAATTTACACAAACAATCAAAATTTCAAGGTTCAATTCTTCAAATTTTCAAGAAATAAAAATCTAATTTATGGACTAGCAAACATGATGATTTAACTGTGTCTATAAATCAAATATACATCAATTTTAATCGCAAGCCACAAACAGAGTTCAGGGTTAAAAAGAAATTGGAGCCACTTTTGTACTACAATAAAATCTCAAATATTACTACAATATGCAAGACATTTTTTTTTCAATGAATTGTATCATATAATTCTATCTTTTAATCAAAATTATTAGCTATTGAATGTAGTAATTTACTGTTTACTTCTCATGATTTCAAATGGGTGATATCCGAAGGCCCCTTCCCCATTTCAAAATTTTGGGGGTACTGGTTGGATATGAATTCAGCTCTAGCCGGAAAAGATGTGATTATTTTTATCCAAATGAATATGAATATATAAAACTAAAAAGACCATTCTATCTCTGAACTGTGAACTCAATTGAGAATTAACATAGCTCAAATTCCAAACATTCAATTTCTTCACAAACCCGACCGACGAAGAAGACGAAGCAGATTTCATTCCTTCCGACCACATCTCGAAACACAGAGCTGGAAATAATAGCAAGATAATCTCAATTTCGTGGTCTCTGTAGTTCGAACCATATTGTCGGCTCATTTGCTCAACCGGAATCTAATATTTGGACGATTCGTCCTCCGCCGCCGCTGCGCCGTACCATCTCAGCCTCCACAGATTAATATCGCCAATTTTTTGAACTACGGAAGAGAGAACAGAGTACTAGGACCGATCGATAGATTGTGGGTGCCTAAATTTTTAGTAAAATTATTAAATATTAATTCTTCTTATTATCATTAAAAATGTTTTATCTAAGATTTAATTTTCCCAAGTATTGAGTAGACTAGATTATCATTTATCTATGACTTATCAATTGCGATGCGGGGCCTAAAGGCAGAATTAACAGAGTTTTATAATATTGAGAAAAATATATAAAATAATGAATACAAGTTAATGGAATGGAAGAAGATGACTTACCCGCAGAAGCAGCGGCAACGACGTCACTGCGTGAGTCCCTAAAGTGAGGCACAATCATGGTGTTGTAACTGTTTTTGTTTTTGGAGTAGAAATCTTCGATGGCCATACAAATGCAAGACTTGTATATCTTTCCAACACTTGTTTCAAGATCAAGAATAACTCCCACATCAGCCTTTCTCTTCAATCCCTTCGACCTACTCAACTCAAACATGTCCAACACAAGCAGATGCACCAAACACAATTTCAAAATCTGCATATTGGAATGCGTCACCATTCAAAACCGCCTACTCAATCAATCAAATATATATACACATTTTGTTTCAGTATTATGCAAAATTTCTATAAATTTTCCCAGTATATACAAATACAAGCAACCTGTATAAATTTGTCAACTTTTTGTAAAACTCCGGGCCCACCTAGGCATAAATGTTAGTATAAATTTCTAAGCATTCTTCGAAATACGTTGCAAAATTCAAGATTGGTCCCAAGAAAGGGCAAAAAAATAAAAATCGAATAAATTCAAAATTGGGAGTCAAGTAAAACTACTTGGAATAGGGTTGTAGTGTACACACACAAACATTTGTTCAAATACATTTACATTTCTGAAATTTTGTAAGAATAAATATCCAACCGGAATAGCACAAGTTAAAGAACCAATTGGCATTCGTAATCACTAAGTCAAAATGGTTAATTCAAATGATTTGTGCATTTTTATATAGCGCTTAAAGTTTATTCTTTATTTAATGTGATAATTAATTAAGAGACTTTGAAATTGCAGTTAAGAATAATAGCATCGGCAAAATCATGCATCTGGTGCCACTAATAGTAACTACTAATTAGTCAATGATAGAATTTATATACGTAGAAATGGTTCCATATGTGGACTTTGTCAAACAGATGAATTATTTATGTTTTCAAATAATCTGAGTCTAGTTCTTCAAGATATTCGGAATCGGATTCCATGAAAGTAAGCAAAGGAAGTTGCATGGAAACTTCTTCAATTATTTGACATTGATTGTTTATGTGGATAAGTGGGCCTCAGTTTTGCTCCACTTCAAGACAACATTACTATAATACATACTCCCTCCGTCTCATTTATATAGTCCATTTTATCCTTGCACGTAAATTAAAAATATTTATGAAAACAAGATATTAAAATTTAACTTCAATTATTACTCTTATTTAAAATTAATGACTCTCAAAAATTGAAGTGGTTGAATTTTAATTTCCAATACAAACCAAGGGTATATTTATATATTACCATGATAATTAATACTATTTATAGTTATGAGACTATATAATTGAGACACCTTAAAATAGTAATATGAACTATATAAATGGGATGAAGGGAGTATATTTTAATACACTAAAACAAATATGATATTAATATCTTATACAGTGAAACACATCCAACCTTATACCATACAACCTAGCAAACGAGCTCTAGTTTTATTTCATTTTCGAAATATCAAGGACAGCATATGAGGCGGTTTGAATAACTTGCTAAATCCAGAAGGTCAAGCTACCACCACTTTGTTGTGTGTCTAGGGATGAGGAAAGTCAGCAGCTATGGATTAGTGTAGAAACTAAGGAGTTGATTGGTATGATAGAATGAAATTAGGTATGAATGGAATGAGGATCTGAATGGAATGACAATTCTTATGATTGGTATGTCTATGAAATGAAAAATGGAATGAAATATCAGATTTTTTTATCTTATATAATGAATATTCTATGTACTTTTAATTTTTCTTATAATTGAATAAAATATACGTAGTAACTAATAAATATCAACACATGTCTTAATTTATCTTTTATATTTCTAAATGTCATTTTTCTTTTTTAGTATATGATTTTTTTCTAATTTTTTTAGCAATAATTTATTTATTTTATTGAAAAACTTTATTCTAAAATATTTAATTAATTAATATATAATAGTTTGTATAAGTTAATAAAAATACTTTTTACTTCATAGAAAAATATTTTAACAATTCAAATTTTCATTTTGAATATATTAAATTATATCAAATATATAAATATTTTATATTGTATTATAACATATTTTTATGGTTATTTATTTAAGCATCACTTTCATTTTCTTCAATAAAGTTATAAAAGTTATCAAAATTTAATTTTTAACATATATTTTTTAATTATATTTTGAAAATAAATAAATAATAATAATAATAATAATAAATTATTTAATTTGAATTTTTGATTTATTTTTCTAAATATGATAAAATAATATTATAAAACATGATTATGTATAAATATATCATATATTAATTTTTTTTGTCATTGGAATAGCTAAACTCATCGGGAATGGTGATTTCTGATTTTAAACCATACCAATTGGTGGAATGGGAATGGACATAGAAATGATCATTTTATTTCATTCTATTCCACCAGACCAATCACGTCCTTCTATTTCATTCCATTCCACTATACCAATCACGTCGAAAATTCATGTGAATAAAAGAAATCTCACAATGATAAATTGTACGACAAATAGAAGATCAGTAAGAATACAAATCTGGATTTTATTCATCCGTTTTCATCAAACTCTAACTATTAGATCATGTAATATTTATACCGGAGCAATGCTCTCGATTACACTCACAAAAGAAACACAAAGGTGTGTTATTATAATCGACGACACTTATTAATGATCCATGCTTCATCATGAATCAACGGCTGCAGCTGTGCGTCATGGTATCTCAAAGATTGCTGACATGGCAAAAGTTCAGCTATGATGGTGCTCAGCGAAGGAGCTGCATGCATGTGCAAACATGCAGCACAAAATAACACATGCACGTCATGAAGGTCGGAAAGGTGCATCTTGGAAATCAGAATTCAGAAAGCAAAAACGAGGCCGGGAAGCGATTTAGTAAAGAGGCCGACCAACTGCAAACGAGAGGAGATATACTGAGGAATGAAGAACCCTTTCTAGAATAACTCACGACCGAAGTAACAATCAAGATCTAAATGCACATCTAATTCTAAGTGATGTGCACCGAGGGCTAATTGTCACAGTGCAGAGGTAACGGAAGAAGAAGAGAGACCAAGGCGATATTAGTCAGCGTTGTGCCCTGTTACAACAGATCATGTCAATGAGCGGCAACTCCAATGTAATGATTGCAGAGTTGCGGTTACTTACAGAGATCAAATCAATGAAATTCTATACGTTCATCCTATGGATCACCCGGGTATGCTACTTACTACTAATCTATTACCTGCTAACAAGTTGGACTAGATCGATTATGAGAGGTTTGGCTGCGAAAAACAAATTAGATTATTCTGCTTGAGAACAACGAATGAAGATTCATACCCTCTCACTGTATTTTCTTAATTTTCTTTTGAGTGTGAAGTGGGAAAATGAACGAAACTCAGGAGACGAGATCATGTGGTTATCCAAAGCAATAACTGATAAGGCTAATAAGTTTTGAAAATTTGAAAGCTACGAAACTATCGCTACTTATCTTTTCCAAATGGAAAATAAGGAGAAGAAGGAACAATAAGATATTCAGAACTGTGCCTCAATATCGGGCTTGAAAAGACTTGGGCTCCAAATAATTCCAATGGGCTAGAAATAACTTTAGCTAAAACGAATAAAATGTAATATATTAGGCACTCCAATTATAAAAAAAATCAACATACATGCTCATGATATGAAATAACCATATTCTAAAATAAATTCATGCTTAAAAAATTATTAAAATTACTTAGGCGCACACATGCTCATGATATGAAATAACCATATTCTAAAATAAATTCATACTTAGGAGATTATTAAAATTACTTAGGCGCGACTTATTAGACTTAATCAATTAATATCACACACTGGAAAAATAAAACGAAAAATATTTTTTAGGAAGAGAACGTAGCAATTTAAATATAAAGAAATTGGGTCGCTACATAAGGGTTTAACCGTTATTTCAACATCCACAATCAACAATATGCATGTGCAAGACTGCGTTAAAACTTACAGTGGACGGATCATTGATGATTTCTGGTAATCAAAGGGACTATCTACCTGTCTGGGAGCATGATCCACCCTCCATTTCACACACGCAGCGTGCAAACGGAGGGTGGACATTGCATCAACTGCAGCCAAAAAAATGCCTATCTATGTTTGCTTCTACTTCTACTTTCCACCGTTATCAGTTGCTTCACAACATCTCTCATAGAAGGCCTTTTCCCAGCCTCCGTATCAGTGCACCTCAAAGCTAACATCATCACATCTTCTACTTGCTCCATTATGCTTGAATCCAAGAATTCATCCACAACATCTGGATCAACAATCTTCCCAACATCTTCACCCTTGTTGCAGGCAGCCCTCGCCCACCCAACGATGTCCACTCCCTCACCAAACGAGGCGTCCAACACTTTCTTTCTCGTTACCAGCTCCAACAGAACCACTCCATACGCGTATACATCAGACTCCCTGCTACTCCTGGTGGTGAACGCATTTTCTGTCAAGAAATGTGTGTGTATTTAGATTCTTAGTAAAAGAATTGATCAAGAATTCAAGAATTTATGTACCAACCTGGAGCAATGTAGCCAATAGTGCCCTGAACTGCAAATTGTGTTGAACAAACTGAATCATCCAAGAGCTTGGCAATGCCAAAATCAGAGATGTGAGCCTCCATTTCTGAGTCGAGCAAGATGTTCATTGGCTTGATATCGCGATGCATGATAGGTGGATCGCAGTCAAAATGAAGGTACATTAGTCCCTGAGCAGCTCCAAGAGCTATCCTGTAACGATCATTCCATTTCAGGGGTGGTCGAGGAAGATTCTCGTGCAGAACATCATGGAGGCTGCCATTTTCCATGTAAGTGTACAGAATCAGACCGTACTCCTTCCTCAACCAGAATTCTTCAAGCTTAACTAGGTTACGGTGTCTGACCTTGCCGATGGTCTGAATCTCTTGAACCATGCTCCTGTTTCCTCCCTTGGATCCAGCAAAAGATAGCTTCTTCAAAGCGTACACCTTGGTTGGACTCAATGTCACCTTGTACACTATTCCGTGTGCTCCCCTCCCGACAATGTATTTATCGTTTAGATTCTCAGTAGCTTCTATTACTTGATTGAGCAGGGAAGAAGCACCTTCCACTGCATCGGTTAAAGGGTTCCTTTTGTGGTCCTTGTGCCTTAAAACTGTGTAAGAAACTCCAAGAGCGACTATAACAGCAAAAAGGGTTGATCCAGAGACGATAATTGCAATATCAACGCGATTGAGGCCTCTTTTTCTTGATTGTGGACGACATAATCTGAAGGCGCTGTTTCCCTCACAGCTCCCTCCACCCCCTGGCTGACAATCAATACATAAATCTTGATTGCCAGCGAATGATGAGGGCGATGAAATCAGGAATTTCATCAGAGCAGGCAGAATAGGACCAACAAAAGAATTGTAAGAAACATTGACCTCAGTTAAAGAATGGAGTTCACCAATAACTTCCAAACTCCCGGATAGATTGTTGCAGCAGATATCCAACTGCTCCAGCATTTTTAGCTTCCCAAGTTCTTGTGGAAGATGGCCGATCAATCCATTGCCGCTAAGATTCAACGATCTTAGGCTCTGTGCTTCGACTTCAAGTCCTATTGAAGGAGGAACAGGCCCTCCTAATTGATTTACACCAAGCTGCAAAGATGAGAGCTTCCGTAGTTGAAATA
Organism: Perilla frutescens; assembly: GCA_026008535.1. Taxonomy (NCBI): domain Eukaryota; kingdom Viridiplantae; phylum Streptophyta; class Magnoliopsida; order Lamiales; family Lamiaceae; genus Perilla; species Perilla frutescens. Next base: position 51,933,555 of record BRKX01000002.1, read on the forward strand.
AGGAGGCAGGAATCCCCCCTCCAAAATGATTTTCACTAAGATCCAAAATGGCTAGTTCTCCTAAGCTGCTTAAGCTGGAAGGAATCGTGCCATTTAACAAATTGTTTCTCAAATCAAGCTTCAACAACTTGTGACAGCTCGACAACTGTGATGGCAGCACGCCTTTTAGACGATTGTGAGAGAGACTAAGATACTCAAGATTCACAAGACTTCCTAGCTCAAGAGGTACATGACCAGTGAGGCTATTGAGAGACAAGTCTATAGAAGTAACATTAGCAAGAGTGCCTAAACTAGATGGAATTGACCCACTAAAGCTATTGTTACTCAGATCCATGTATTGAAGATTTGAATGCTTCACAAAATCTGGAATTGTACCTTTGAGATTATTCTGCTTGAGAATCAGCCTTGTCAAAGTAACACAACTTCCAACATCCGAAGAAATACTTCCTTCAAAGTTATTCTGACCCAAGATAAGCTTCACCAACTTCTTTCCAGAGCAAAGATTGGGTGGTATATGGCCAGTGAACTTGTTTCTTGATAGGTCAATTTCAATTAGGCTACTATTGATGCCCAAGCCTTGAGGTAAGACACCGGAGAACTGGTTGTTGAACAAGGAAATGTTACTCAACTGCTTCAGCTCTGTGATTTCCTTTGGTATCTCACCAACAAGATTATTCTCATAAACTATAACATGTTGAAGACTTTGAATCTTCCATATGCTGCTCGGAATCTCTCCACTCAAATTGTTGGTAAAAAGCATGATAATCTGAAGCTGATCAAGCATACCTAGTTCACTTGGAATAACACCATCCAGTTCATTTTCAGATAGCCGCAAATCAGTTAAGGCCTTGCAATTTCCAAACTCAGGCGGGATTAGTCCAGACAATCTATTTTCAGACAGGTAAAGCCGAGTCAGCTGAGTGAGATTACCTAAAGAAGAAGGGATAGAACCACTCAAACCACAACTAACAGCAGCAAGAGTAGTTAAGCTACTGCATTTGCCTAATCCTGGTGGAATTCCTCCACTGAACTTGTTGAACGACAAAACTATCTCTAATTCATTGCAAGAATCGAAACTTGGAATCTGGCCCTCAAGACTGTTATTTGACACGTCCAAATAGAGCAGATGCTCCAGATTGTTCAAACTATCAGGCAATGCACCTTGCAGCAAGTTATCATTCAAGTAAACTTCTTTCAACACGCTGAAGTTACCTATAGACGGAGGGATAGTTCCAGACAACAAATTGCTGTTCAAATACAGAACTTCAAGTGCACTCACGTTTCCAAAATCCAAAGGAATTGAACCGGTGAGCTTGTTGTTATTGAGGTAAATTATGCTCAATAATGGAATTCTAAATAAAGATTCAGGAATCTTGCCACCAAGATTATTAGACCACAAGCTTAAATACTCCAATCTCTTCAAATTTCCAAGATTTTCTGGGATTTCACCATAAAAGTTGTTATTGGATAGGTCCAAAGACTCAAGATAACTACAATTGCCTAACACTGATGGAATTCTACCCGAAAAAATGTTAAAGCTTAAATCTAACAACTCTAAATGCTTTAAATACGCGATTTCTGGCCCCAGTTGGCCTACAATCGCAAATCTAGACAAGTTCAACTGACCAATAACGTTGCCGTGATTGCATTGCACGCCGAGCCAGGAACAGGGTGTGGAATCAGAAGCATTCCAGCTAAACTTGATGGACGGAGGTACAACTTTCCAATGCCTAACCAGGGACAAGAGAGTTGTACCTTCTAAATTCACAGCTTCAACACCAAATGTTCCAGCAGACATCAAGAAAATCAGCAAGAACCAACCCCAGGGGGTTTTCATGTTAAACAGCAGCAACCACCTCTAAAAGAACTCTAGAAGAGAAAGGGAATCCGAAAATTATCCAAAGATTCAATCTTGCAGAGGAAACTGAACTGCTAACAACGATAATCCCACATGAAATTTCACTCAAGAAAATGCTGAATATATATAGAAAACAGAAAGGCAAACGGGTGTGTCAATTTCCACTCAAAATTCAATCTTCGGTGAAAAATTAAGCAAAGAAAGAAAAAAGGAGAAATCCCGGCCGAAAAATTATCAGAAATTTAACAGGGATGAAGGCTTTCTACCGAAAAAAGAAAAAACTCGATAACTAAAATATCACCAAGAAATTGTTCAACTTTTTAACTATATGAATTAACATTGAGTGTGAACGCTTTAACTATATAAATTCATATTGAGTGTGAACGCTGACACGAGATTTGAAAAGATAATTGCTGCCGCGAAGAGAAAAGGATGTGAGAGTGGCATAGAAGCGATTAAATTAATAACACCTGCTGCTTTGTGTTGGTTGGTTGCTATCTGCGTAGCACATCGTTCAACTTTCAACGCTTTTTCACATCTTTTTCAGATAATATAAACCAATTGGGATTTTATGTAAATCACATTCTTTTCAGATAATATAAACCAATTGGGATTTTATGTGGATTTAGGGATTTAGATAGAGACATTCTCTCAATTTGTTCAACTTCCATTGAAAATATGCCGACCCGTTTATTGACTATGATAGGACTTGCATGTATGTTTATTTCTTTAAAAAAAATTTAAACTCAAAATTCTTCGCATGGTTTATTTAATCTATGTAGTGTATACATTATTAAAACCATATTCTCGGTTAGTAATTGTAAATTTTATTTATTACTAATATGTAAATCATTTTGAAACATGAATTTTGGGCATTCGAGTCATATGTAACTTCTTTTAAGCTATCCTCAACTAGGGATGACAACAGGTAACGGATTCTATGGGTACCCGTAAAAATTACCCACCATGGTTAAGGTAATTATCCAGTCAATGGGGACGGGGACGGGCACGGGTAATTACCCGCATTTTTTTACGGGTACGGGTGCGGATATGAGTACCTTAGTACCCAACCCGCCTCATACTCATATGTGTATTTATACATATAATTTTATATCTAATTGTGTTTATGGAAATTATTAATATTACTATTATAAATCAGAAAATAATAAATATTTAAATTTGATTTTATTTAGTATTTTATTTCATATATATTATGTTTTAGTTTGTTTCCTAGTTTGTACTCTTTACAGGAAATTAATTATATATACGTGCATACATACATACATACATATATATATATATATATTATAAAATTTGAAAATATTTATTGATAATTTAAAATAAGGCAACATTATACCTGTATATGGCCACCGCCTAATTTGTAGACATTTTGTATTCATTAGTCTATGTAATTATAATTTTAGAGAAGTTAATTGAAGATGATTTGATTCGTGTTTTTTTCCAAGTTAGTTTTTTTAATTGAAACACATAATACAAGAAATAAAGAAAATTAATTAATTTTCTGCTACAGGTTCACATAAATGTCTTTCATTTTTTTTGTTATTCATAGTATTGTAATGTTTGTAGAGTTATTTATTTAATATAATTTTTTTATGAAGATTGTATCAATCAAATGGTTATTATGATTTTAGTTTTTTAATGTTTTTAAATTTATAATTTTTTATAGTTAGTTAAATTGTGGGTAATGGGTACGGTTATGGGCAGTTAGGTACCCAGAGGGTATGGGCACGGGCACAATAATTGCTACCAACGCGGGTATGGAGACGGGTACGGGTATTTTTTTTAAACTCGGATATGAGAACGGGTACGGGTATTTTTTTAAACGCGGGTATGAGAACGAGCACCATGGTACCCTACCCATTCCCATCCCTACTCCCAACTCCTAATTAGTAATTATCTCCTAATTATGACTTCTCCACCAACTAACTAGTCCAAGTTAAAAGCAAATGTTTAGTAGTTGCTTTGTCTACCTTTTACTTTCAATAGATTATAATTTTTTTTAAGTAGGGTCTTTCGGTTCAGATTATTTTATTTTCAATTTCTATATTTATCAATCACATTAAACTGAATATTTAAAATAACTATTGTCATTAATATCATAAATTATATATTGATTCAAAATATCTAAATTCTACTTTTTTTTAAAGTTTTGAGTTTGGGGCTACAAGGGCAAACAAGGTTAGTAAAATGGGTTAATTGCCTTGAAAATAATGAACTTTGGACGTAGTTGTAAATTTAACACGAACTTTAAAATTAAGAAATTAAAACATTAATTTTTAACTTGGGTGTTATTCAACATCCCTAATTTTTTTAAAAAAAATTAATCTCTGATTCCGTTACCAACTTGCTCATCGATCTCTTCAATCTCATCATGATTCGACCATCAATTTTTAAAAAACTATGTTGATGTGGCCGAATTTAATAATTCCCAAATTTTTTTCCCATTGATGTGAGTATGAAATTCAATCACTTTAATGTCATTTTTCAAAAATTGATGGTCAAATCACGGCGGGCTTGATGAGACGAGCATGTTGTCGGTTGAATTGATGGTCAATTTATTTTACAAAAAATTGGGGATGTTGAATAACACCTAAGTTTAAAATTAAAGTTATAATTGTCTACTTTTAAAGTTCATGTTAAATTTGCAACAATGATCAAAGTACATGATTTTTAAGGCAATTAACCCTTAGTAAAATAATATTTTTATAGAATTTCATTAATTTAGAGTCTGAAAGATTATAAGCTGATTATTAATTCGGGACTTGAAAAATGAAAACTATGTGTTGTAAATCAAATTCCAAAATCATACTCACGATGTAAATATATGAAAGTAGAAGAACACAAAATATAGGGAAAGATGATTTTATTGATCGATGAATATTCCGTGTCATGATCTACAGAACAATGCAAGATATATATATGGCTAGAGACCAAAACCCTAGAGTAGGGAATAAGTAATGTCCATATATAATAAATATATTTATAACACTCTCCCTTGGACATTAAGTCGTGATGTTTCATGCCTCGTTAAAAACTCACTAAAAACCCTATGGGAAAAAATCAGTCAAGGAAAAGAGTACATGATATACATTTATATGTGTTGCATTAATTGCCTCATTAAAAACATTTACCAAGAAAACGGAAAAAACTTAGTAAGGGAAAAACAGTACAACCATGCATTTAGCCATCAGGGCATAATGTAGACCTACAGGGTCTGGCCTTCAGGGCATAATCTTTTAGATTAATGTGAAATATCATTCTCCCTCAAAACTACAAATTTAAATTTCACAACTCTTCAGGAGTTCATGTGAATCAGTTAATCTTTAATAAACCTTATTTGTGCAACATAAATAAATTATCTTTTAATAGATTTTACGTGGATTTACGGATTTAGATAGAGACATTTTCTCAATTTGTTGAACTTCCATTGAAAATATGCCGACCCGATATTGACTATGATTGGACTTGGACTTATTTCTTCCAAAAAATTTAAACTCAAAATTTCGCGGACATGTAAAGTCGCATGGTTTATTTAATCTATGTAGTGTATAAATTATTAAAAACATATATCCTCGGTTAGTAATTGTAAATTTTATTTGTTACTAAAACTACCAATATCAGCAACTACTTCAATTACTCAACCACTCAACCACTTCAATATTTAATTAATTTTTCTCTCTTTCATATAATCAATATTTATCCAACACAACCACATCTATTTTACATGTTTTATCCATGACCAACCAACCACCTAACCACACCATTATATATAACTATTTTATTTTATTTTATTTTAAATTAAAATATTACTTGTAATAGAAATAATATAAAAATTTATAATCATAACAAGAAAATGAAAATATTCTAAACTAAATTAATAACATAAATTACAACATACTTGGATCCATTGAAAGATTGAGAAAGATGGATTTTAGTAATGAAAATGGATGAAATAAGAAATAAAAAGGAGATGATTTTTCTGTGTGCAAAATATAGCAAATGAGATCTCTATTTATAAAGGAAAAAAATGGACCGTGCTTTTTATGAATGGCTAGGATACATTGGTTTATGATGAATGGTGGAAATCAAATAGACATGGATTGTGTTTTTTATGAATGACTGAGATTTATTGCTTTATGATGAATGGTGGAGATCAAATTGACACGGATTGTGCTTTTTATGAATGGCTGAGATTTATTACTTTATGATGAACGGTGGAGATCAAATTGACATGGATTGTGCATTTTATGAATGGTTGAGATTTATTGCTTTATGATGAACGGTGGAGATCAAATTGACATGGATTGTGCTTTTTATGAATGACTGTGATTTATTGTTTGGATAAAATAGTCAATTCCAAAAATATTACAAACTAATTAAACGACATTTCATAAAATTAAAAAAAAAATCGCACTCATTAAACGGTATTTCCTAAAATTACATGAAAAAAATTATTATTTGGATATATAGAAAACTAGAGAAAAAAATAGATAATTTTAAAATGTCTTGAAATATAGCAAAATTGATGTCTATTTATAAAGAATAAAAAAATATGAATTTTGATATATTTTTTATTTATTTTTATTATATTTTATATAAAAAATATATTAATTTTATATATATTTCAAAATAAATTAATTGGTCAATAGGATGGAAACAAGTATCTCCATTCTATTGGCCAAAGCAATGGTTGAGATGAGATCCAATGTGGTTGAAATTGGGGAGTGGTCGACCAATTTTGGGGATTTTCAGTTTTTTTTTTCCTTTTTCGCACATGTGGAGGGCGACCACAGCCGATGTGGTCGCCGTTATGGTTAGTGTAATATGTAAATCATTTTGAAACATGAATTTTGTGCATTCGAGTCATATGTAACTTCTTTTAAGCTATCTCCCAACTCCTAATTAGTAATTATCTCCTACTTATGACTTCTCCACCAACTTACTAGTACAAGGTAAAAGCGAATGTTTAGTAGTTGGTTTGTCCACCTTTTACTTTCAATAGATTATAATTTTTTTTAAGAAGGGTCTTTCGGATCAGATTATTTTATTTTCAATTTTTATATTAATCAATCACATTAAATTGAATATTTAAAATAGCTATTGTCATTAATATCATAAATTATATATTGATTCAAAATATCTAAATTTTATATTTTTTAAGGTTTTAAGTTTGGGGCTACAAGGGCAAACGAGGTGAGTAAAATGATTAATTACCTTAAAAATAATGAAATTTGGACGTACTTTTAAATTTAACACGAACTTTAAAAATAAGAAATTAAAACATTAATTTTTAACTTAGGTGTTATTTAACCCCATTTTTTTTAAAAATAAATTAACCTCTGATTCCATTACCAACTTGCTCATCGATCTCTTCAATCTCATCATGATTCGACCATCAATTTTTGAAAAACTATGTTGATGTGGTCGAATTTAATAATCCCCAATTTTTTTCCCATTGATGTGAGTATGAAATTCGATCACTTTAATGTAATTTTTCAAAAATTGATGGTCGAACCACGGCGGGTTTGATGAGACGAGCATGTTGTCGGTTGAATTGATGGTCAATTTATTTTATAAAAAATTGAGGATGTTGAATAACACCTAAGTTTTAAATTAAAGTTATAATTGTCTACTTTTAAAGTTCATGTTAAATTTGCAACAATGATCAAAGTCCATGATTTTTAAGGCAATTAACCCTTAGTAAAATAATATTTTTATAGAATTTCATCAATTTAAAGTCTGAAAGATAAGCTGATTATTAATTCGGGACTTGAAAAATGAAAATTATTTGCTGTAAATCGAATTCCAGAATCATACTCACGATGTAAATATATGAAAGTAGAAGAACACAAAATATAGGAAAATATGATTTTATTGATTGGTGTATATTCCGTGTCATTATCTACAGAACAGTGCAAGATATATATAGGGCTAGAGACCAAAATCCTAGAGTAGAGAACAAGTAATGTCCATGTATAATAAATATAAATACCCCCTGGACATTACGCCGTGATGTTTCATGCCTCGTTAAAAACCTCACTGAAAAACCATGTGGGAAAAATTAGTCGAGAAAAAGAGTACATGACATACATTTATATGTGTTGCATTAGTTGTCTCATTAAAAACATTCACCAAGAAAACTCTATGGGAAAAAAACTTAGTAAGGGAAAAAGAGTACAACCATACATTTAGCCATCAGGGCATAATGTAGACCTACAGGGTCTGACCTTCAGGGCATAATCTTCTAGATTAATTTGAAATATCGTTCCCCCTCAAAACTACAATCATTGGAGCAAAATTTAAATTTCACAACTCTTCAGGAGTTCATGTGGATCAATTAATCTTTAACGAACCTACTATTTATTTGTGCAACATAAATACATTGTCTTTTAATAGATAATAGGGGATCGGATATAATATCACTCGTCGCACTACCACACAAATCATGAATATAAAGTATGTAGTATCTTTAATAGTAAACATTCTTTTGAGGTATTTATATAACACGATAATCTTTCAATTGTCTAAAATTGATAGTTAAAAATAAAATCAGTTTCAAATATGGCAATATGGGTGATATATACATTTGAATAGTCCACCAATGTCATGCCATTGTTTATTTCAATAAATAATATTTTTAATTTGAAAATAATGGAGGATATAGTAATTGACATGCTAGTATCTCATTGTAGAAAAACATTAAATCTTGCTAGCAAGTTATTTATAAATACGGTACCTGATCAGGTAATCTTGCAAAATAAAATATTGTAAGAAGCTTCTGGTTCCAAAATATCCTCTTATTAACATTGAGTTTAAATAAATACTCATTCATTTCAAGTGATCTGATAAAAATATTGGTGTGCTAAATAAAATTATTTATAAATAAAATATCAAAAGCATTTCTCAAGTAAGTTGACTGGTGTATAAAATCACATCGGGTGATTCTTGATCTGTAGGTCGAGACAATACTTGGTATTATCCAAGTTTTGTATTTCAAATACTCATCTTTAGGCATGAATTAATTTTTCTTACAATAAATGTTGCGATGTTATACAAGAAATTTTAAATCCTTCAGGATTTTCATATAAATATTATCGTTCAATGACCCATATAAATATGTGGTCACAACGTCCATTAATTGCATATCCAATGCTGAAATTACTGTCATTTATTTTATGTAGCAGAACATAATGTCATTGTTAATAGGAGAATATAATTTATGGAATATGGGTCTCTGCATAAACCCATAAGCCACAACCTCTTTGTATGTCTCACCACTTTATTAATTTTGTTATTTCTCATTCATAGAAATGCTCATTAGTGTCCTACTGGGACAAGAATTGTTTCGCGGGTTGAGCTTTACCTCAATTGCTATTTTTCATTTTACATAATCAGAATGCTTCTGGCAATATGCTTTCATCTTAAGTTTTGGATCCAAATTATCATTATACAAGCAATTGTAAAGACAAATATGTTGTCGACAACTATGACATATATGCTATAAATTTCTCTCATATTAATAAAATATACGGTACCTTCAATATTAATATTAACCTAATCATTGTCATTTCCTATAATATTTCAATCTGGTTGTTCCGCAATCTCAATATTAAGATTATTTGGTGCACGTGCAAATGTACTGAGTCTTTTCAGAAAAAATTTCCAGAGTCTCCCGCACGGACCGTGCGTGAGCAAGCCCTTGGCGCACGGCCTGTGCAAGGTTAAGTCAATTTTTTGGCGGATTTTTTCTCTTTCCTTATCTGATTCTGATATTGATCTAAACTCGGTCCAACTATTTAAGGCTCTATTTTGCACGAAAATTCCACCACTTTTTCACCCTATTGAAGAGCAGAGAAAGCAGAGAAAAGACGAAGAAGCGTAGAGATCAACTGGAATCAACAATTCAACCCGACATAAGTTGTTTTTAATTTCTAGTTTACTTTAATTATGCTAGACTTGATTGTTCTTTTATTTTCTTTGGATTGTAATATGAACATGAGGGGCTAAACATTTAGTGATTCTAGGGTTTTTTACAATTATGGATATTCAAGATTTTGATTTATAATATTGTTTCGCTTCTTTATCTGTTTATGTTTCCTGGATTTAATTTACTTGTGGGTTTGTTTGGCCATCAAATGCACATGTGTAGTTGATTATTTATCGCTCGAGAGAGGTTAATTAATTAACGGATTAGGAATACATAACACATACTTGCTAAATCAATAGATTAGTAGGATTATGTGAGAAGAATAAATCATAGGATCATTTTGGAGTTAAATGAAAGATTGAGATCGAGAGATAAAATTTGGCATTTATTCTACATCTAGAACTTACTCGAGAGAGAGGGGCTAGATAAATTTGTGATTCTTCTACAGATTTAAGAATTAAAAATTGGTTCAGTGTGTTAACTAAAATCGAGAATTCTATATGCGTGCATTCCCTAGGATCCAGTTTATTCTTATATTTTTCCGTCAAATTATTTGCATCTTTGTCTTCTGTTGATTTATTTAATTTGTTTTTATCTATTTAATTAAAACATACAACTTGATTTGGTCATCTAGATAAAGTAGGATAATTTAAATTGGGTACTTAATTAGGTTGCATAGCTAGTCTCCGTGGATACGATATATGTTCTCACCGTATTTTGCTACAATTTACCTCGTTTACTTGCGAGTCGTGTTTTGTGTGAAATAAAATAGCGAACAACTTCAAACTTAATTTCATAATCTTGATTTAAAAGTTACCTCAGAAGATTGACACGATTCTTTCCTATGGCATACTCAAAACTCAATTGGCTAGAGACTCGTGCTGATAATGTGTTGTAAATCGAATTCCAAAATCATACTCACGATGTAAATATATGAAAATAGAAGGACATAAATTATTGGGAAATATGATTTTATTGATCGGTGTATATTCCGTGTAATGATCTACAGAACAATGCAAAATATATATAGGATTAGAGACCAAAATCCTATAGTAGGGAACAAGTAATGTCCATATATAATAAATATATTTATAACACTATCAATTTAGATTCTAAAATGTGAGATCTATCAATCTAAGGTCTAACAAGTAATTTATTTTTATTCTTGTTTTATTTTTAATTGGTTTTTATATAAAATTAATAGATAATTCATGATTAAATTTTCATTAAAAATTAACTAAATATAAATAAGAATCAAAGTACGTGATTGAAGAGGCTTTAAATTTATAATTTGAATCATTGAGGATTTAAATTAATAATTTCAACTTTTTAATTCCAAATTGGTGGTTAATCAATTTTTCGTACTCTCAATTGATACGTAATTATTATCAACGGATTAAGATGTTTTACCTAATAGTTTTTTTAATCTTATCCCACAAGTTCATTTGGTGAATAATGATTCTCAAATTAGTTTATAGTGATGAGGTTATGACCTAGGCCATCTCCAGTGGAGGCGGCATCCCCTACACTAGCGCCATTTTACCGTTAATTTATCCTCCAACAAACAAGATAATTGTGACAGTAAAATGAGGGAGAGGAGAAAGGGATGCCAAATATGGCGTCCTTCTCTCTTGGATGGGATAATTTTTTTGCTATTTTTTTCTTCTTCTTTTCGTGTCAATTTTGTGTTTCTTTTTTGTAGGTCTTCTTTTGGCTGCTTCTTTCTATTTTGGTAAAATTGTGGGTTCGAAGAAATTTGTATGGGAAATAAATAGAGGTTGTTAGGAGAGCAAAGAGAAAGTTCAAAGTGAGGGTGGGGGTGGGGAACAATTGAACAAAGGGTGGATAGGGTTATTTCGTTTGTATATATTTTAATTGATTTTTAAATTTTTAAATTAAAAACATTTTTAAATTGAAAATGATATTAAAGAAAATTAGTAATTATTTTATTTTGCATTAATTCAAATAAATTTTAATATATTATAATGAACTATTAATTTAATATTACATTGATAAATATCATCTTAAATAAAATTGCAAATATTATTTTGAATAATATATTGTGACTTAATATTAAAATTTATTATATATGATAAATATAATTAATTGCAAATGTTGAATTATAAAGGAAATATTATGAAATATTCTATTTTTATGTAGAATTATAGTGCAGAGTGCTCGAGATCTAAGCGGCACTGTTTTAGAAATGATCTTGGATGTCTTTCGATTTTGCATTTGCCAATTTTAATTATTATATCTTTATTAATTCTACTTTTTGGAGTATAAATTCCAATCAAGAGTGCGTTTTCAATTTACGGTGAAATATTTTATTCTTTATTTTCTACACTTCTTAATAATCATTACTGACATTTTTGAGACAACAATTAATCATTAGTTGCAAAAAAATATATAAAAAATCTTTTTTGCCCTTTTTTGAGGGAAATCTTTTTTTCCTTCTTCATTACTGCGGCACTGGCTTTTTTTTTTCTTCCTTTTTCATTATCGCTGCCTTTTTTTCTTTATAAATACTCATATACAGAGACGGAGTTAGGGGGCTGGTGGTAATTGTCCCCCCATCCAAATTTTTCAATAATATTATATATATATATATATACACACATACACACAGTGTAAATTATTTAATATTTATAATATTATCTCCTCCAAAGTTTTCTTATAAAAATTACATTTAAGATGGTGAAGATTTTGGGCCAAAGCCCAAATTGAAAAAAATAAATAAATTGGCCTCCAAAGATTACTTAACTTAAGAAAATGAATTGAATAAAAAAAATACCTTACTTTATCTCACTAAACAATCACCTAACCCTAATTGCCTTGAAAGTTGAAATTTGGAATTAAAGTTTAAAAAACAAGATCCTGTTTTTCCCTCTTTTCTTCCCAGTGACTCATCCATAGTTGATAGTTCTCAAAGTCAGCGATGAAAGAAGTAGATTTTATATTCTCAAATTCCAATGACATATTTGAAATTTGTAATATTTGGAGTTGAAGGTAAACATACAAACATTATTCTTTTTATGTAATTAAATTAATAATGCTTAGGTTTAAGTTATAAATCTTTTATTTTTATATGTATAGGTCACGAATCACAATGTCAATGAAGTATAAAACACTTCATTCATTTTTCAACAACGAAAAATGGGTATTGAAGAGACCTCGAGTTTTCATGTCTTAGAAACTTAAGGGTTAATGTGGATAATGTTGTTTCTGAAATGGTCAATCCACCATTAAATATTGTTGAGGAGGTTTTTCCAAAAGAGTTACAAAATCTTAACCAATATTCTAATAGTTTCATATTGAACGAGATCTTGGATTGCATATGTCCATATGGAGTTATGCAATAGATAAGAGAGATGAGATTAGATGTGCTTATCTAATTGCAGGTCCTTATCAAGGAATTTCAAATATATTTTAGAATATGTGAATAAGAATGGTAGAAAGCTTTTACCGGCTTGGTATAAAAAATTTCCTTATTGGTTGGAATATTCACCTACGAAAAATATTGCATATCGTCTATCATGTTTTCTTTTTTATTAAGTCATCTGCACATCTGTGGACTAATGTATTTAATGTGGATAGATTTCAAAATTGGAAAAAAAGTAAATAATGGAAACAAATGCTCTTTTTTATTCATGAAAGAAAATGCTCAAATTCTTCACACAAGATAGCTACGAAACAGTCTCATGATTTAATGAACTCATTGCAACATATTGAAAGACTCATAGGCAAGCAATCATCTGATATGGTTGAGAAGAATCGTTTGAGACTTAAAGTTTCCATTGATGTTGCAAAATTTTGTGCATTTTAAGGTATAACTTTTAGAGCTCGTGATGAATGTCCAGATTAAAGTAATCATGGGAATTTCTTAGAAATTATAAGGCATACAACATGTTATAGTGAAGAGGTGAGCTCAGTTGTTTTGGGTAAAGCTCGTCAAAATGCTTCGTATACTTCTCATCAGATTCAAATGAATATTTTATTTCTTTATGCTAGTAGAATTCAAAGATTCATTAGAGAAGAAATTGGTGATGCCAAGTTTTGTATTATTGTGGATGAATCTCGAGATGAGTCAAAATGATAACAAATGGCTGTTTTTTGCGATTTGTGGATAAATATGGCTTTATTCGTGAAAGATTTTTTGGCATAGTTCATGTGGAAGATACCAAGTCTGTTACTTTAAAAAGATAAATTGCTACAATCTTTCTCGTAACAATCTTATCATGCAGAATATTCGTGGACAAGGTTATGATGGTGCTAGTACTACAAGAGAAGAGTGGAATGGTTTACAAGCTCTTTTTTTGCAGGAGAGTCCATATGTCTATTATGTGCATTGTTTTGCTCATCGACTACAGTTGGTATTAGTAGCAGTAGCTAAAAGTGTTATACCAGTTGAGCATTTCTTTTTTTACATTTGAATGTTATTGTGAATTTGGTGGATTCTTCTTCTAAGAATCACGATCAACTACAAAGTGCCCAGACCATCCAAATTGAAGAATTGCATTCTTAGAAAATTGGATATCGTTTGTATTTATGGTAATCAATGATGAATTGCGTAGTTTATCTTTGATATTGTTTTTATATATAGACAATCCTGAATGAATCTATGTTTGTTTGTACATATATGATCACAACAATGTATTGTGTTTTTGATGAATTTGATAGAATGCCGGAGGCAAGAAAATATGCTTTTGATCTTTCAAATTATGTATCAAAATAGCATACTCAAATTAGTGTAAATAGATTCGTCTATTCAAATTTGATATAATAAATTCTTTTCTAGCCCACTTCTATAACTCATTCTTTTTTATTGAAATTTTATCACAATGAAGTTATATAAACTGTGCGATCATGTTCATTATCATGTACACGTACATTGTAGTGAACATTTAAGGTCAGAATATATAAATTGAAAGCAAGTAAAAGACACGATATTGGTAACCCTGTTCGATCAACTGATCTACGTCAGGGGGACTTCAAAAGCCCGTGAGAAATAGTTCGCTACTCCGTTGAATGGTTACAAAGGCTATTACACGAAGACTCCCGTCACTCGACCCCTTTTCCTACCCACTACAACCTCTTTCATTGAACTGAATTGCGAGCTCCTCTCACAACCTAGAATCCTTCTAGTTCCCACAGAAAATCTCTCCCGAGACTCCTCTAAGTGTGTATGAATTTAAGTTTCAAACACAGACTAGAAACACAATGATCACAAGGATCAAACCTAGTCTACCTGAATACTATATGCTTCAAAGATGAAGTCTTTTAGACTCTCTATCCTTTGTGTATTCGTAAAACTCTCATTTCATAAACTAGTCTGATTTCCAGGCTATTTATAATCAAAAGATATAGCATTAACAAGGTAATCAGAAGTCCTAATTTGACTAGAATTCAACAAGGAAACTTTTTCCTTAATTAAATCGGACTTTCCTAGTTTAGGTATCTTCCTTGAATAGAACTTCTTCTTTCCTTCTTTGATCGTCATCACGAACAAGGCAACTTCTATTCTGAAATGTCCATCTTGAATCTGAAGCTCCAGCTCTTTGATTCTAGCATGATACGTCTCTTGTAAACTCTCTGGACAACCATGTACATGATCATGTTTCTGAACATGATTAAGTATATGTCTTGATCTTCAATCAGATTGGCAGCGAAATGTTCACAATAATGTCCAGAATATGTTATTCGAACATGAATAATCAAAATCTTTTGTGTTCTTTTGATATTGCTATACAGATCATGACAATCTCGAACACTTGAGTGCAGATGGAACTAAAAATCTCCTCCTTTGTCTTTATCTGGTGGCAAATAAGCTCCATGTTTTAAAAGAACACAACCCTTGAACTGTAGGATCATGTACCTTAAAACGAACTTGAATGTTCCTGTGAACATCATATGATTCAGCTATTTTTCACTTTCTTATCAGCTTAAATCTGTTCTGCTATATTGTATTTTTATCATCTTTTTATCTTTTGATAGCAGTTTTAGTTTTTAGCAGATTTGAATCATATAGGAAGTTAGAAAATCTGTTCAATATCAAAATAGCTATTACAAGATAATCAGAGCAAAAACAAAAATATCTTGCAAAACATAGATGCAAGATAATTAGAACAGAATAAAAAAATTATATTGCATTATTCCCCCTATTTGCCACCAAGAAAGGCAAGGGAGTAATCTCAGAAACTACTCGGAGTTGTTAGAAGCTTGCTCATCTCCTTCTTCTTCAGATCTTTCTTCAGCGTCATCATACTCTGTCTCTTCACCCTCATCAGTCTCTTCTTCTGCTTCAGTTTCTTTCTGTTCATCAGCCTCCTAATCCTCTTCTGTAGACTCTTCTTTTTCAGCTTCTGCTTCCTTTTCCTGTTCTGCAGACTGTGCTTCATCTTGCTTTTGAGCCGGTGTAGATTCCTTCTGAGTAGCAGCTTCGGCAGTACTTGCAAGCTTGTGCAAGTTACGAACATTGTCAGGTACATCTGCTGCTGGAGAGGCAAGTCCTTCTCCTGATGAAAGATCAGCAATCATAGCTTGAATCTTCATCTTCTCAGAAGTATGCTCAGAAGTTAATCGAGCATGAAACTCTAGATTTCTCTCTAGAAATTTCAGTACAATACTTTTTGGTGAGGATTCTTCAACAGTAGCATCACTTCCTTTCTTGGATGATATGAACTGCTTAAACTGGAGACGCATGTGATGATCTCCAATTTCAGGAGCAGCCTTGATCACAAGAGGCTTTTTGGGTGGAATAACTCTGTCATTCTTGGTAGAGACATTCTTTTTTTGTTGTTTTATGATGCTGTAGATAAGAGATGGATGCACAGAGGTCCCTTCACAATTGTAGACTCTGAGCTATTGACAATCTTTCCAAAAAAAAATTCACCATAATTGAAATGTTTTCCAGTTCCAAGGTGATATAAAAACCTTCCCTGAGCTTGAGTCACTACAGCTCTATGCTTTGTTGGCAACCAGTTATAAATCAATATTCTGAACAGAGCTCCATACTTGTGAGTCATCTTGGAAGTAGGAATTGTCTGTGGATGAGATGGCCATTTGGTGCAGATGTCATGGGTCAGTTCTTCAGAAACCACCCCCCGTCATCAATCTTCTCGAACTCTCCCTCAACTTGGCATCCCAGAAACTCATTGATGAGTTCTGGTGAGAAATTCAGCATCTCCCCTCTGACAAAGACTTTATGAAAGTATTCAGATTCTGGATCATCAATCTCCTTGATCATATTGCAGTAAAACTCTAAAACAACCATTGGAACAAACTCGTGCACCATCTGTACTGTTCCAAACAACCCAGCATCCTCCAGCAGTGAATACACTCTAGTAGCTAGCAATGTATCCTTGTTTACCTTCTTTTCAGAGATCATAGACCTCTGCTTCACTTTCTCTCACAACTCAACATGCTTGGAAGATCGAAAAAGAGCATGTTTAGAGATACCTGGCACATGGATGATCTGTTTGTGAATATTAGACTCATGTTCACTAGAATGTGAGTGAACATCTTCAGGTACATCTCTAGGCTAAGCAACTTTCTTGGCATTCTTGGAAGGGCGTGTGGGTTCAACAGCTTTTCTTTTCTTTGTTGATGCAGCAGTGGATGGTGGAGTGGCAGATGCTCGGCTTCTTATTATAGGTGTTCTTTGAACTAACTGCCCCATAGCAGTAGATGCCTTCTTCCTTGGAGTTTTCTTCTTAACTGGTGATCTGACAAATGGATCATAATGTGCAGATGCAAGCAACTTCTCCTGTTGCGGAACAGGAGTCTTCTCAGCACATTCAGAGGATTAACTCTGAAGATCTTTCTTCTCAGTAGGTTCTGCAACTAAAGGTCTCTTTATGACCTTTTTTTTCCCTTGGCAATGGCAGCAGTGATTGCTTTCATCTTTAGGCTTAAGGGAATATCATCTTTCTTGTCTTCATCATCACCTTCAGTGGGAGAAGGTTGATTTGGTGGCTTCCGCATAACACTTGCAGGAGTTGAAGTCTCTTTAGCACTTTTCTTAGCAACATGTTCCTTGACATGATCACAAACATCTTTAGGCATAACATGATCATCAACAGCAGATCTCTTCTCATTCTGAAGGGCTTGAGCAACAGATGTTGTGATGACTTTCTTCGCAGTAGGAGCTGTAGTCTTCTTTGATTTCTTGACTGTAGTTCCTTTTGTTCTTGCCTTCTTTGCAGTAAACTTCTTGTTGACGTCATAAGATCGTGCTGTTTCCTTTAACAGATCTTGGATTGTAAGACTTTGAGTCTTTGATTTCTTTGCAGAAGAGGCAACTTCTTATTTTTCTATCTCCAAGTCGTCTTCTTCTTCTTCTTCTTCTTCTCCGTGAAATGTTTCAATTATTTCATCAGTATCCTTGCTAGATGATTCATCACAGAGCATTATCTGAACAGGCTTCTTATATGATGATTCTCCTCGAACTTGTCTATCGAACTCATCTTTCTCATAAAACTGATCTTGAGCTTTGGAATATGTCACTTTTCCATACCTCATTCTAGGTTTCACGACTTTCTTAGGATGGACAAGGTTACATTTTGGTGCCATTGAAAACAAAAGGAAATTTTTTCAAGAAAGATCAGCAGAAAAATAATAGCAAAATTAGAAAATTATCTTCAGAGAACTCAGAAGATAGAAAGATATAAGGGTTTATAATTTCAAAAATTTGAAATGAATAAGCAATCTCTCTAAATGGCTACACATATATAAAGGAGGAAACTCCGTTCAATGCATAGGTTTAGGTTTTCCTTTAGACTAAGAAACCGGAAGGAAATCCCAAAAAATCAGAGATGATGATTGCAAGTCAGAACTAGCCATCAACAAATACGTACATTGGATTTTGAAAATTGTACATGTACATCCTTTAGAACATCTTTGGGAATGTTCAGGCCCTTTGTGCAGGAATGGTTCTTTCCTACTGAGTGTGAAATAAACACACTCATACCCCTCTTCTTGATGTTACTGAACTAAGCACACCTCAAGGGATGCTCTAAGTTTCTCAAATCAAGCAGCATCCAATCCCTTGGTGAAAAGATCAGCTAGTTGATCTTCTGTCTTCATATGTTCAATCCTCAGAACTTCTTCTTCAACTAGCTCTTTGATGAAGTGATGTCTGATGTCTATGTGCTTTGTCCTTGAATGCTAAACTGGATTCTTGGAAATATTAATAGCACTCATATTGTCACAATACAAAATAAGTGTATCATGAGCAACTTCATAGTCCTTCATCATCTGCATCATCTAAATAATTTGACTAGAGCTGCTTCCTGCTACAATATATTCAGTTTCTATTGTAGATAAGGATATGCAGTTCTGTTTCTTACTGAACCAGGAAATAACATTGTTACCTAAAAGAAAACAAGCACCTGATGTGCTTTTTTTGTCATCTGGAGATCCTGCCCAATCAACATCATAGTATGCAGTATTACTTGAATTTGTATCAGATATATACCACAATCTGTAGTATGTAGTTCCATTGATGTACTTGATGATGTTCTTAACAGCTTTCATATGACTCTCCTTAGAACAAGACTGATATCTGGCACACACTCCCACACCGTATGATATATCCGGTCTGCTTGCTGTGAGATAAAGGAAACTTCCAATCATGTTTATATATAAAGTCTGATCAACTTCAGCTCCTGCATCAACTTTTCCAATCTTGACTATAGTGCTTATATGAATCCTTTTATGCTTAGGATTCTCCAGCTCAAACTTTTTGACCAAGTTTTTGGCATACTTGGACTGTGAGATGAATATACCTTTTTCTGACTGCTTAATCTGAAGTCCAACAAAGTATTTCAGATCTCCAACTAAGCTCATTTCAAACTCAGTTTCTATGTCCCTGATAAAGTCCTTGACCATCTTATCAGACACTGAGTCAAACACTATATCATCCACATATACTTGAACCACAATTACTTATGACTTCTCATTTCTAATGAATAGTGTTTTGTCTTCTCCTTTTCTATTGTATTCTTTGCTAATCAGATATGTAGCCAGTCTTTCATACCATGCCTGAGGAGCCTGCTTTAAGCCATAAAGGGCTTTCTTCAGTTTGAAGACATATTCTAGATGATGTGGATCTTCAAATCCTTTAGGCTGAGCTCAAACACATCCTTCTTCAAAAATCCATTCAGAAAAGCACTCTTGACATCCATCTGGTACAGTTTGAACTTCATGATGCAGGTCATGGCTAGAAGAAGTCTGACTGATTCTATCCTTGTGACTGGAGCAAATGTTTCATCAAAACCAATGCCTTCAATCTGAGAATATCCTTGAGCAACCAGTCTGGCTTTATTTCTTGTAATGTTCCCAGCTTTATCAGTCTTATTCTTGAATATCCACTTAGTTTCTACTATGTTGACTCATTCAGGATTCTGTATCAGATCTCAAGCATCATTCTTTCTGAACTGTAGAAGCTCTTCCTGCATAGCCTCAATCCAGTATTCATCTTTGAGAGCTTCTTGGATGTTCTTGGGTTCAATCTTGGATATGAAACAGACATTGGATATTTCATCATGCATCATCTATCTTAGTCTACTTCTGGTCATTCTTCCTTCATGAATGTCTTCTATTACTTCTGAAGTAGGATGATCCTTGATGATCTATTTTGAAGGCTTCCTTTGCTTCACTATCTGTTCTTCAGATTCTCTGTCTATATCATCATGTACATTCAGATGTTCAAATATATATGTGTGAACATCTTCTTCAGAGATATTGACAGCATTATTCTGATCATCAAATCTGACATTAATTATCTCAATGATAGTCTTTGTCTCTTTGTTGTAAATTCTGTATGATTTACTATTTCTAGAGTATCCAACAAATATCTCTTCAACTCCTATGTTGTTCATATTGCTGAGATACTCTCTATCATTGAGTATATAGTATGTGGTGCCAAACACATAAAAGTACTTCACTATAGGTTTCTTTTCATTCCAAATCTCATATGGTGTAGTGAAAGTACCTGGTCTGAGATGAACTCTATTGCTGATATGACATGCAGTGTTGATGGCTTCTGCCCAGAACATAATAGCAACTCCTTTAGCAGCAATCATGGTTCTTGCCATCTCTTGAAAAGTTATGTTCTTCCTTTCAACAACTCCATTCTATTGAGGAGTCTTGGGTGCTGAATACTCATGACTAATTCCATTCTCACTGCAGAAATTGTCAAAGTATTGATTCTTAAATTCCTTACCATGATCACTTCTGATTCTGATAATGTGTTGATTTTTTTCAACTGTGATCTTGCAGGCTAATCTCCTGAATGCTGTGAAAGCTTCACTCTTATCTCTGAGAAAATCTATCCATGTGAACCTTGAGAAATCATTAATGCAGACAAGAACATACTTCTTTTCTCCGTAGCTTTCCACAACCATAAGCCCCATTAGATCCATATGAATAAGATCTAAAACTCTTTTAGAAATTCTGTCATGTACTTCTTTATGTTGAGATTTGGACTGTTTCCCAATCTGACATGGACCACAAACTTTATCTCTGTCAATTCTGATCTGAGGTAATCCTCTGACAACCCCTTTGCTGATGATCTTATGGAGATTTCTGATGTTGATGTCTCTACGTTTCTGATGCCAGATCTCTGACTCTTCAATAGATATTCTTTGACATGTTAAAGAACATTGTGCAGGAACATGTAGTTGATAGCAGTTGTCAGCTGATCTTTTTTCTTCCATGAATAAATCATTGTTCTTATTCATTACCCTACAACTTTCTTTAGTGAAGACAACAGTTATGTCATCATCACACAATTGACTGATGCTAATCAGATTCACTTTGAGTCCATCAACTAGCATAGCATTCTTCAGTTTAGGCATTCTTTCAACAATCAGTTCACCTTTACCCATTACTTTACCCCTTTTTCCATCTCCAAAGGTGACAAAGTCTGATGAGCAGCCTATTAGATTCTATACCACAGAGCAATCTCCAGTCATGTGCCTTAAGCAGCCACTATCAAAATACCAGTTGCCCTTATCTTCAACTCTTAGAGAAGTATGGGCAATCATACTGGTCTGCTTGACAATCCATTGTTTCTTCTATGCAGGCTTCTTCTTTTTCTGAGCAGCTGATCTCTTTTGGGTGTTGCCGGAATGCCGAGCCACAAATCTCCTTCTTACTCTTTTAAGATCAAAGAGATACTTCTCACAATGTGGACGAATGTGGCCTTTTTCTTCATAATAATGGCAGATAATTCATTTTCTGTTGCCATTATAAGCAGTCATCTTCTTGTTAATGTTCTTCTAGGTGTTTAGAACATTATTTTGTACATGCACTGGCTAGCTTGTACTTTCTTTGACAAACACTATCTTGGACTGTCCACCATTGTATCCAAGACCTGGATGACTCTTTCCTGAATGTCCTAGAGTAGTAAGAATCTTATCAAGATTTTTAGATTCATTGCACAGCATGTTGACATTTCTTTTGATGTTTTTGAGTTCTGCAGACAACTCTTCAATCTCCTTCTTTTGCTGTTGAATTATGACTTTCTGTCCAGCATCAGACCTAATTCATTCCTCCTTTTTCTTTTGAGAAGATCCTTGTTGTGAGATTGTAGAGTCTTGTTGATCTCATCAACTTCTCATACATCTCCTTATAGGTCTTGACAAATTTCTCATGACTGAAGTCTTCATTATCTGAGTCCTCATCTTCTACAAGTTTCAAAGGATCGTGGAACTCTGAGACTTTTGCTGTAAAAGCATAGGTCTCTTCTTCTGATTCACTGCTACTTTCTTTAGAATTATTATCACTGAGAGAGGCATTGTAATTCTTTTTATTTTTCTTCAGAGTATTAGCACATTCAGCTTGAATGTGTCCAAAATCATCACATTCTCTGCACTGGATTTCTCTCTTTGAATTTGAAGGTTGAAACTCTTTCTGTTCATTGCTAGAGTTTCTGTCTTGCTGAGAATTACCAAATGGTTGCCTTCTACTGTTGAACCTTCTGAAAGACTTCTTGTTTACTCTTTTTAACATTCGACTGAAGTTCTTGGTGATTAAAACCATATTGTTCATTGTATCTGAATCAAGTACAGATTTTTGTTTCTGTACATGCTCAGGTACATCCTCAGAAACTTCAGTTTTAAGAGCAATACCTTTCTTCCTTGAGATGTTGTCTTCATCTTCCAGGTTCATCTCAAACGTCCCCAACGACCCCATCAGTTCATCAAGCCTCATAATCTTCATGTCCTTGGCTTCTTCAATTGCAGCAACTTTGTAAGCAAACTTTCTTGGAAGAGATCTGAGAACCTTTCTCACAAGCTTCTTATTGCTAATAGGCTCTCCAAGAGCAAAACTCTCATTTGATATGCTTTTCAGTCTGGCATAAACTCACCAATGGATTCAGTATCTTTCATTTTGAGACTTTCAAATTTTGAAGTAAGATTTTGAAGTCTTGGTAGCCTCACTGAACTAGTCCCTTCAAAGGTGGTTTCCAGAATATCTTATGCAACTTTTGCAGTCTCACAAGTTGAGATCAGACTGAATGTCTCAAGATCCTCTGTAGAGAATATTACATTGAGAGTTTTAGAGTTGACATTGTACCAGTTCTTCTGCGGTACAGTCCACTCTCCTTCTTCAATCTCCACATGTTTTCCTTCCTTGGCAACAGTTGGCTTTTCCCATCCTTCAGTGACACTTTTCCATGCAAGTTCATCAATCAATCTCAGAAACGTCATCATTCTTGCTTTCCAGTAAGGATAATTGTTGCCTTCAAGCAATGGTGGTCTGACCGTAGATCTTCCTTCTTTGATTGAACTCATGACTGAATTTCAACCAAAACCTTCACGCAGATATGTACTTTTCAGGACTCTTTTCACACTAAAACCAAAGGTGACCCGCTCTGGTACCAGTTGAAGTTACATAAATTGTGTGATCATGTTCATTATCATGTACGCGTACATTGTAGTGAACATTCAAGGTCAGAATATATAAATTGAAAGGAAGTAAAAGACACGAGGTTGGTAACCCTGTTCGATCAACTGATCTACTTCAGGGGAACTTCACAAGTCCGTGAGAAAACAGTTCACTACTCCGTTGAATGGTTATAAAGGCTATTACACGAAGACTCCCGTCACTCGACCCATTTCCTACCCACTACAACCTCTTTCGTTGAACTGAATTGTGAGCTCCCCTCACAACCTAGAATCCCTCTAGTTCCCACAAAAAATCTCTCTAGAGACTTCTCTGTGTATGAATTTAAGTTTTAAACACAGACTAGAAACACAATGATCACAATGATCAAACCTAGTCAATCCGAATACTATATGCTTCAAAGATGAAGTCTTTTAGACTCTCTATCCTTTGTGTATTCATAAAACTCTCGTTTCATAAACTAGTCTGATTCTCATACTATTTATAAACAAAAGATATAGCCTTAACAAGGTAATCAGAAGTCCTACTTTGACTAGAATTTAACAAGGAAACTTTTTCCTTAATTAAATTGGACTTTCCTAGTTTAGATATCTTCCTTGAATAGAACTCCTTCTTTCCTTCTATGATCTTCATCACGAACAAGGCAACTTCTATTCTGAAACGTCCATCTTGAATCTGCAGCTCCAGATCTTTGATTCTAGCATGATATGTCTCTTGTAAACTCTCTGGACAATCATGTACATGATCATGTTTCTGAACATGATTAAGTACATGTCTTGATCTTTAATCAGATTGGCAGTGGAATGTTCACAATAATGTCCAGAACATGTTATTCGAACATGAATAACCAAAACCTTTTGTGTTCTTTTGATATTGCTATACAGATCATCAGATCATGACAATCTCGAACACTTGAGTGCAGATGGCACTAACAATCTCTCAAATACCCTTACTAAATCGTGGACCCAGTCAATATATTCCTTTAACTCTTTAATTTCAAAATTTAATCTATACTTCCATACTATATATAAAAATAAAATAAATCTAATTTTGTCTCCAATTTTATGATAATTTGGTAAATTTAGTTTTCATTGTGGTCATTTAAATTTTGGATTCAAAATGCAGATTTTATTAAAAATTTAAAATAATATAGTAATTCATGTTAGTGGGTGCAATATTCTGCAGTTATTATTAACTGTAACTAACATTCATTCATTCAAAAATGCAATTTACAGGAATTTATGCTTCAAAACTAATTGAATGAATTGTTAAAATTAGTGGGAGTATTGGGCTATATTGTTTTTTTTCAATATTTAACTGTAATAAAAATTCCTTAATTGTAAAAAACATTTTACGTGAGGGAAACAAAATTAGTAAATTTGACATTCAGGTATCTTAATAATTTACAATAAAATAACAGTAAAGTTAGGAGTCATGCAATTCTAGTTTTAAAATTTAGAATTTTAAAATGTTAGTGGGAGTAACGTGCTTCATTTATCATCAACCATAAAAAAATTCCTCAATTTAAAAACACAATGTTCATGGAATCAAACTTAATATTTCACATTAAGATTTTTAATTTAAAATAAGATAACAATTAAACAAAATGAATAAACTGGACAGTTAACATTAAGTAATAGCAAAATATACAAATTGATATCAACGTGCGCATTAACCGTCACTACCCACTAGATGGAAGATAAAATTAAACAACAAATGATCAAATATTGATCGTTATTACATTAACTCATTCACTTTCTCTCCATTCATTCAGCATTTCCTCTCGATTCATTCACCATTTTCAAAATTTCACATAAAAAATGGCACCGATTTTCGGAAATATCGAGATGTTGAGAACTGGAGCACTGGATTAGACTTCGACTCATTAGATCTCTGATGCATTCAGTATGGAATATATATTCCAAGATCGAAAGGTACAATTATCTAAATAAATTTTAATATTTACCTTACTATATTAATCTATATAATTTTTTTATGTTTTTGAAATCAAGCATTCTACATAATAAGTGTTTTTGATATTTTGCAGAATTCATGTTACTATTTCCAAATCTAATATGAGAAATTTCATTTTAACCAAAAATTTAAAGTAACACAAAAGAAGAAGAATGCGAATAATCATGGTTTTGATGAAGCGGAACAAAGAAAAAGAATGTGCTTCTCAGAATCAACTCGAGGTATGAGTATGAATATGATAATTTAGATATATATATATATGTATATTTCAAATTTTAATTTTTAATAAAACATCTATATCACTATATGTATATATATGTTCTATTGATATAAATAGTGGAAGAAGAAGATATACCCTAGTGTTTGTATTTGTATTGTTATCGATTCTTTTACTTTCCAAATCTCTGCAAAAAAATTTTAATGCTTAACAAATGAAAATGTGTATACTGAGAATAGTTCAATTATAAACTGATTGAACAATGGTGTTGTCTTCACGGCTTCAAACATTTATAAAATAAGATAATGTTTGGTTAATAATCAATTAGATCTAAAAGTGTTTCTATAATAAAAAAAATGGATACAAACTCAAATGTGTAAATTCATCTCACCTCATGTGTAGTTGTAGAGGTATAATCTGTACCGCATATCTGCGTAGATCCATATCTAGATCTGTATAGACCCAATGCCTAAATCTTATATATAGTAGTAGAAACATAAGCTGAAGCATATCTCTGCTTAGATCTGTTTTCGTGGAAGTGGGGAAGTCTAGAAAGAGTTTGGGAATTTGGGCTATACCGGTTTGACCCGAAGCTTGCCGTATTAGGCATCTGCAACTAATGCTGCTCAAATTTAAAAAAAATAGCTAAAAACATAATAGCTTACTGCAAAACATAGCAATGAAGGAAAAATTATGTGAACAAAATTAACCATTACAAGGGACATTATCCCAAGCATAAACTATGTTGCTCGATGGATAAACTAGATCCTTCTTCTGATATACCACTCTTTCCAATGATTGCAGATGTGAATGAGGTGAATAATTTGAAAATGGAGGGTTTGAATGAGGAAATTTGTGTTTACAAGGCTCAGGATTCTGGTGAGGTGCAATGGATGAAGCAACTTCAGAGTGGGATAGCACACGATCAACTTCAGATGTGTGGTTGTGCTAGGGTGATGCAAATAAAAATCTAAGGTGTAAAATTTGTGAGTTGTTGTTTGTGTGTGAAAGAAAGTGAGTGGGAACAGAAAGATAGATGGCAAAGGTGAAGTTGGTGGTGACAGCTCGTCTGTGTGAGACACTTGAGAGTACATCGGAGCTCTTTTTGTGCAGTTGTGAGAGTCGGAGTGAAGGAGAGAGTTGAGGGAGACAGTGAGTGGCGGAACAAACCTAATAGATATTACTATATATATAGTGATATCATACAATTTTTTTAAAAATAATAATATAACCGGCCGAAATTTGACATACAATATTCAACTAATAGATGCATTTTTTTATCTTTTCGAATTTTCAGATATAACCGGTCAAAATATTTTAACATAACATTATCAATTTAAGCCCAAATTTGAAATGATGCCTTTTATAATTTTGTGATACTTATAATAATTAAGTGGAACTCATTCAAACAACTTCATACTATGTGATCTCAAAATTTATGTTCGTTATTTTCTCGAATAGCATATAGAATATCATAAATAACAAGTAGATTAACACATATATAAAAAAAATTACACACACACACACATAAATATATATATATATATATATATGTGTGTGTGTGAGAGAGAGAGAGAGAGAGAGAGAGAGAGAGAGAGATTAATAATAGTACCAATAAATCATACTCGAAAGTTGGAGACTTATAATACCGTAAATATTACATTAATTAGAATTTAAATTATAATCTTCATCATTAAATTTAATGATATATAAGTATTTTTCATTTTTAATGAATATTTTTATTTAAATTATTGAATATTTAGTGTGTATATTATTGTATAAATTTAAATTTTACTACATTACCTGATTACAGATTATTCATTGGTAAGTTTAGAAAAAGGAAATTGTTCAACCACATATGATGGAAACAATGATCTTTCCAAAATTGTTAATTTAATAACTGAGGGACTATTGCAAAATACAAGCCTAATTGACATACATGTTGAATAAATTTCTAATATAGGTATTGTTTATAACCTGTAGAAAATCATGTTTTCTTTCTAGATATATGCCTCCATCATTTTAATAAAATAATTGTTTTAGCATGTAGTCACAATACATATTGTCTACAAAGAGTGCCTTAAGAAATGGTATATGTTTCTTGATCACAATCATCCGTGAACAAATATTAAAACTTAAAGACAAAGTAATGAAGGTGTTCTCTGTGCATCGCACGGGCGATACAATAGTTTAACATAAAACCTAAATTTGAAACAAGAAACTCACGAACGCCACTTTCCTTTACAATTTTTTTCACAAAAACAAGCAGCAAACTCCCAAAAGCCCTTAATTATTGTTTCGACTAAGTAAACTCACGAGAAAGATCTCATTGACGATAGTCTCCATCTCAAAAAATCTCATTGACATCGAAGCCTCCCTCACAAGGATGAAGATATTGAGCTATGGAAAATCTCGAGTCATGGGTTGTTGATTATCAACAGGTTAGAACCCTAAATTTGAATATTTTAGATGATTTTATTATAATATATGTCAATCAATTTAGAGCATTTGTATTGTGGAGTTTTGTGAATTAAAATCTAAGAATATGTTTAATGTTGGAAAGTTGTGAAATATGTGGAATTTTGTGATTTTAGATTCATGGGTTGTTGTGTAGATTGTGAATTTTATAGCATAAATTGAAAAAATATATTCACGAGTTGTTACATTTCATGATAATATATTCTAACGAAAAATGTTTTCGTGACTATGTATGCTCGTGAAAAATATTTTCGTGTCTATATATGCTCACGAAATAGATTTTTGTGACTAAAAATGTTCACGAAATATATGTTATGTGGTCAATATTTTTTTCACGAAACATATATTTTCCTGTCAATATATTATCATGAAATTGGATATCGTGAGTATTTATTGTCATGAAATGGGATACCGTGAGTATATATTGTCATGAAATGGGATACCGTGAGTATATATTGTCATGAAATGGGATATTGTGAGTATATATTGTCATAAAATAAGTTGTTGTGTGTATAATATTCTCACGAAAGTTTTGTTTGATATTTGTCCTGATTGCGTTTTTATGTGATAATTAATTCTTATCCTCAATCTTTGATGAATTTCCAGCATATATGTATCTATTGCATGACTAGTTAGTTTTAATTTAATTATATTTCTACACTCGATCATCGGGATTCGCTTGATGGGTGGTTTGGTGTCGGTGAAAATTGTTGAGAAGCTAGTGAAATGAATTGACTTCCCATTGCTGCAAAATAATCTTGTGGTTTGAATTGGCTCCTCTTGGTGGCATAAATTAACTCCCCCATAGATGACATAAACTGACTCCCCATTGGTGGCATATAAGGAAATTGAAAATATTGAAGATTTTGATTAGTAAGATAAGGAAATTGAGAAAGGTAGGGATTTTGATTAGTAAGATAAGGAAATTGAGAATATTGGAGATTGAGACTAGAATGAGTTTGAGAATTTTCAGAACTTGAATTTCTTTGCGCATTTGATGAATCAAAAAAAAATTATCACTCACTTTGAAGATTATGATATAACCACACAAGAAGAGAAGAGAAATGAAAGAGTGATGAATTATTGAAATAAAATGATTTATTTATAGAGATTCTTTTTACCGTTGAAATGTAAAATAAAATAAAATTATTAATGTAAATATATAATCGTTGATGCAACGGTTATAATTTGAAATATATATATATATATATATCAACAACAATTAAATTTGAGATTGGGGGAAGAGAGAAAGGGGAGGGAGGAGAGAGGATGGAGAAGAGAGAAGGAGATTATGAGAGGAGAGATGAAGGAGAAAGTCATGCAAAAAAAAGTGGTGGACCCCAATTTTTCTTACACTTTTGCTGAATAAAGCCGTTTTGATTGCTCATAGTTGGTTTAAAAAATTGTCATGTCATCTTGATTGCAAGGCTAAGTAAATGTGGTTTGATTTTCAAACCAAA
This sequence comes from Perilla frutescens, assembly GCA_026008535.1. Classification (NCBI taxonomy): domain Eukaryota; kingdom Viridiplantae; phylum Streptophyta; class Magnoliopsida; order Lamiales; family Lamiaceae; genus Perilla; species Perilla frutescens. The sequence continues at coordinate 51,963,401 of BRKX01000002.1, forward strand.
TTTTTGTAGTACCATTGTGGGTACCCTTAATAAGAGGACAAAAACTTATATGAAACCGTCTAACGGGTCGCTTACGTTAGACGGATCTCCCCTGACCCGACTCGGTTCCGACCCAACCCGCCATATATATTAAAAAACAATTCAACTTTGAATGTTTCAGCTCACCCTCTCTCGCTCCCCACTCTCATGCGATTCTCTCCAGCCCTAACCACCGGCGACTCTCCAACCATCACGACCATCGTCAGCAACTTTCTAACCACCAGCGTTCCATTCACAACCTAAATCGGTTCTGCGAGGTCAACCTCTCCGGCGTCGACTCGAAGTTGATAGTGTAAGTTTATTTAGGGCTTTTTCTAATTTAGGGATTTGATTTTTTTCCTTGAATTAGAAGTTGGTTGAAGTTTAAATAATGGGTAAAGATATGTTGCGAGTTTAGATTTGTAATTTATGGATTTGATTTTAGTCGTTTGTAATAGTTTGAAAAAAAAATTGTTCCATTAGTGTAGTAGTTTGGAGAATGTTCTGTTTCATTAGTTGTTTTAGGGATTTGATGCAAATCTACAATAGATACTGGACTTTAGTAGAGCTTATTTCGATTATGTTATAAATGTTAAGTTGCATCCATATACTTCACATTGTTTATTGAAATGTGAATTTTTTTGGAGGCATGATTCATGATTGTTTATTTGTTAATGTTTTTCTGATTGATGATTGTTGAATCATCCATAGGAGTATTGGATGCATTTATGTTGCACAGTCTGAAACTAGTGTAATATTATACAATATGTGCATGCTTAGATTTATTTTCATATCGTTTATGTTACATTTGAAGTCTCATTTATAATTGTATTGCTCTAAGTCTTTACTTGTTGTTGCCAAACATTGCATTAATTGATTGGCCTTTCGACTTGAGCTTTTTGTATTCCTTTCCAGGTTTATGATGATCAATGGCTGATTTCCAGTTTCATTTGTGTTGTTTTGTTTGAGACATTATTAGTAATTGGTTTTGTTTGGATCATAGTGATGATATCTTCTTGGTTTTTTCTCATTTTCTGGCCGGAGTAGTGATTTATTTCTTTAGTCCACAAATAAATGTTCGTTTTACCTGCATTGTAGTCTATATAGATGGATTATTGTTGGAATGTGTTGAGATGCAGTGCATTATTCTATGATAGTGTTTGATTTTAGTTGCTGACAGTGATGCTTTTATTTTATGCTTTGCAATTGGATTTTTTAACAAATATTTTACTGATGGAAAGAATTAAAAAGAGGTTGTTGCGACCTAATAAGTCAGTATCTGAGGAGAAGAAATATGATGCTACCAGGTATGAATTTTGGTGTTTCAAATTATCATGTTATTAGTTTTTTAATGAGTCTGTTGTATCTTTTATGTTACAAATTATTTATGTCAGTAGTGTTAATTTTTCTAAATCATGTCATTTTTTATTGCAGTGAGCATACAAAAATAGATGTTGACGTTGTACGGACATATAAGAGGCGTAAACCATCTGTTAAGGAACAGAAGGATAAAGATGTTGTAGTCGGGTAGTATATATATGCAGATACTGTATTTTTTAAATAGTGATACCTGGCAGGTTTTTAGTGATACTTTTATGTTAGTTAGTGATACTTGCATCAGTTTGTTATAGATACTTGCATCAGTTTGTTATACTTATTTTTACCTAGTGATACTTTATGTTTATTTAGTGATACTTTTACTTTCTTCAGATTCATCTTTACTTATGACTTAGTGATTCCTGACTTTTATAAGTAGGGATGCTTATTTTTTAAATAGTGATACTTTTATGTTAATTAGTAATATTTTTTTGTTACTTAGTGATACTATTTTACTTATTGTTACTTATTTTTACATTCATTGGATAGTGACACTTATTTTTACTTAGGGATACTTTTACATTTACTTGGTCATCCTTTAATTTTGACTTAGTGATTCTTGAGTTTAATAAGTAGTGATACTTTATTTTTTAAATAATGATACTATTTTGTTTACTTAGTGATGCTTAACTGTATAATTCAGTGAGTTTTTTTTAATTATGTTATACTTTATCTTTTCTTAGTGGCTGTTTTACTTAGTGATCCCTTGTTCGTGATTAATGATACTTACTGTATAGATAATGATGCTCAGATGGATTATTAGTAATATTTTAAGGTTTTAATTTACTTTTCATATTGCAGTGAACATGATGATCAGGAATCTGATGAGAGTGATGATAAGAATGCTGAAGATTCTTGCTCTGAACATGAAGTTAAACATGAAGCTAAGAGAGCAGAGAGGAAAGATAATATAAAGAATTAAGCCCAGGAGCTTCATATAGACAAATTAATTTACAAAAAATGTCACTAAACATACTAGCTTGGGCTTCATATGATGTTTTTTTAACTTATAGATCCTCTATTCTGCATTATTGCAGTTTTTTTTAATATTCCATTTGAAATCAATATTTGCTCATGAGTTAAGCCCAAAAGCTTCATATAGACGAATTAATTTACAAAAAAAGTCACTAAACATACTAGCTTAGGCTTCGTTGATTTTGTGTAATATTCGGAGAAGGTATTTGTTGTACTTATAAATTTCAGCATATGCAAGTGTGTGTAGTGAAGTAACACTATTTATTTCGTGTATTACTAGTGATAAAAAATATAAAGACACACACACACACACACACACTAATCATAAAAAAAATCAGCAATAGTAATGATGTTCTCAATATATCAAATAATTTCATGTATTATTAGTAATCGTTTAGTATCATAATTTTAAACTATAGTATCAATACTAATATAACAAAGTATCACTATTTGTATCATGAAGTAACATTATTTATTTTGTGAATAATTTCATAGCATAAAAGATCAATATGTATCATTATTTATGCATAAAAGTATCGCCATGTGTGTTGTGAAGTAACACTATTTAATTAGTGTAATACAAGTAATAAAAAATAGAGTGACACACACAAATCATAAAAAAAGCATCAACAACAGTAATATCACTAATTAAAAAGAAAAATATCACTAATTGCATAAGAAAGTATCACTAAATAGAAGAAAAGTATCACTAATTGTAGAAGTATCACTAATTAGAAGAAAAGTATCACTAATGAGAAGAAAAATATCCCTAATTGCAGAAGAAAGTATCACTAAGTTTAAAGTAAAGTATTTGATATTTTCTTATTGAAAGTTCAAAGTTTATTTATTCGAATATTTTAAGTAATGTTTTGACTACATCTATATGAAGTTTACTGAAAGTTACAAAGTTAAAGTTGAAGTTTATGCAAAGTATATGTTGATGCAGTTATTCATTATAAATTATATTCTATTAAAGTTCAAAAGTTATTTTACTTACAGTATATGTATTGATGTTATTATTCGAAAAATGTCAATTTTTTTTATATAAAAAAAAATCAGTCCTCGAAATTAGAGTTCTTATTTAGAACCCATTTACTAAGTAGAAGGAATAGTTTGTTGCCTTAGAATAAATGATACGTTGACGCTGACATCGTGGAAGACCTGCAAGGAATACTAATCAAAGAGCTAACCTAAAGACTAAAGTTGATGATAGCATAGGTTGGAATGTGTTCACTAACGACAATGCTGAGCATAATATCAATGCAAACGTAACTCTAGAACAACATAATGGATCTGTAGAAATTAGTATTCCCTAAAGAAAGACACTTAGAACTAATCGTATGGCTAAGAATGTAAAGCTGAACAATATTAGTGGAAAGAACATAGATGTTAATTTGTATCTCCTAGAGATGAAAGACTTTGAAGTAATTCTAGGAATGGACTGGCTTATTAAGAATTATGCTACGATTAAGTGTTGAGAAAGAGAAGTGACCTTCCAAAGACCTGGAGATGAACCATTTTCATTTTACGGAGCAAGGATAAGATCAATGCCTCGAGTTGTATCTGCTATGAAGGCATTGAGAATGTTGAAGAAAGAAAATTGCCAAGGCTATTTGGTTAGCTTGATAAGCACTCCACCAGCTGAGTCGAAAATTGATGATGTGTCAATTGTACGAGAGTTCCCTGATGTATTTCCAGATGATTTGCCTGGAATTGCTCCGGATCGACAAGTGGAATTCACGATAGATTTGTTACCTGGATCAGCTCCGATGTCCAAGGCACCATATAGAATGGCACCAAAAGAACTTCAAGAATTGAAGGTGCAATTGCAAGAACTTTTGGATAAAGGTTTCATTCAACCAAGTGTCTCACCTTGGGGAGCACTAGTTCTTTTTGTGAAAAAGAAAGATGGGACCATGAGAATGTGCATAGATTATCGGGAGTTGAACCGATTGATGATCAAGAACAAGTATCCACTTCCAAGAATAGAAGACTTGTTTGATCAATTGAAAGGCGCAACTGTGTTCTCAAAGATTGATTTAAGGTCGGGCTATCATCAATTGAAGGTTAAGGAAGGGGATAGATCGAAAACTACATTCAGAACTCGTTATAAACATTATGAGTTCATAGTAATGCCTTTTGGGTTATCAAATGCACCAGCAGTTTTCATGGATTTGATGAATCGTGTGTTTCATCCATACATAGATTAATTTGTGATTGTCTTCATTGATGATATTTTGATCTATTCAAAAGACAAGAAGCAACATGAAGAACATTTGAGAATTGTCTTGGAAACACTTAGAAAAGAGAAACTCTATGCAAAGTTCAAGAAGTGTGAGTTTTGGATGGATCGTGTTGTTTTTCTTGGGACACGTAGTTACTGCACAAGGGATAGAAGTGGACCCTGCTAAAGTTGAAGCAGTAACAAACTGGAGTAGACCGGTGAATGTGAGTGAAGTAAGAAGTTTTTTGGGTTTAGCCGGTTACTATCGAAGGTTTATTGAAGGATTCTCAAAGATTTCTGGACCAATGACACAATTGACTAGAAAAGGAGTAAAGTTTGAATGGTTTGATAAGTGTGAAAACAGCTTTCAAGAGTTGAAGCATCGATTAATTTCAGCACCAGTTTTAGCTGTTCTTGATGGTTCAGAAGATTTTGTTGTCTACAGTGATGCATCAAAACTCGGACTTGGTTGTGTTTTGATGCAACGTGGTAAGGTAATCGCCTATGTCACTCGGCAATTGAAGATACATGAGTTGAACTACCCTACACATGACTTGGAGTTAGCTGCTATAGTTCATGCTCTGAAGATATGGAGACACTACATTTATGGTGGTAAGTGTGATATCTATACTGACCATAAGAGCTTAAAGTACTTCTTCACCCAGAAGGAGCTGAATATGAGGCAAAGAAGATGGTTGGAATTGGTAAAAGACTATGATTGTACCATTCATTACCATCCGAAAAAGGCAAATGTTGTTGCAGACGCTTTGAGTCGAAAGAATAATGGTCAATTAGCAGCCTTACCCACAAGTCAAGAGCAATTAATTGAATATTTGGCTAAACTAAGGATTGAAATAGTAGTTCCACCAAGTAGCACAACAACAGTGTTGGCAACATTAGTGGTCAAACCTACTTTGAGAGAAAGAATAAAGCAAACTTAAATGAGTGATAAATTCTTGGAAAAGATGAGGAGTAGAGTTCATGTTGGAGATATCAAAGGGTTTGCTTTAACTGATGATGGTACCTTAGTGTTTGAAGGAAGATTATGCGTGCCAAAAGATGAAAATTTGAGACGAGAAATTCTTGATGAAGCTCATTGTACACCTTACACGGTACATTCGGGAAGTACAAAGATGTACCAAGATCTGCCAAAAATATACTGGTGGAGAAATATGAAAGGATTTGTTATAAGTTTCGTTGAAAGGTGTATAACTTGTCAACAAATTAAGGCGGAACACCAACACCTATCTGGATTACTTAACCCATTAGAAATACTGGAATGGAAGTGGGAAAAGATAACAATGGATTTTGTATATGGACTTCCAAGATCACGTAGAGGAAATGATGGAATCTGAGTTATAATTGATCGTTTGACAAAGAGTGCTCATTTCCTACATGTTAAGAGAACTACTACACTGGAGCAACACGCACAACTTTATATTAAAGAGATAGTACGGTTGCATGAAGTTCCTGTGTCAATTGTATCTGACAGAGATTCTAAGTTCATATCGAACTTTTGGAGAAGCTTACAATCAGCTATGGGTACAAGATTAAACTTCAACACTGCCTATCATCCTCAGTCTGATGGTCAGTCAGAGAGAACGATCCAAACACTAGAAGACATGTTGAGATCTTGTGTTTTGGATTTTGAAGGAAATTGGGAAAGATACCTACCTTTGGTTGAATTCGCTTATAATAACAGTTTCCACTCTACCATTAGTATGGCGTCATATGAAGCTCTCTATGGACGAAAGTGTAGGTCCCCTGTGTATTGGGATGAAGTTGGTAAAAGAAAAATATTGGGACCGGAACTTGTTGAGCAAATTGTTGGAGTCATAGAGAAGATCAGAGAAGGAATGAAGATAGCACAAAACCGTCAAAAGTCTTATGCTGACAAAAGAAGGAAAGAATTGCTGATAAAGTTTTTTTGAAAATTGCACCTATGAAAGGTGTAGTTAGATTTGGAAAGAGAGGAAAATTGAGGCTAAGATTTATTGGACCTTTTGAGATACTTGAGAAGATTGGAAATGTGGCCTACAGATTGGCTTTACCATCAGAATTGGCAAACGTGCATAATGTATTCCATATATCAATGATGAGGAAATACATTCATGATCCAAGTCATGTAGTCAACTATAAGACTATGGACGTTAATCAAAATCTCTCATACGAGGAAGTTCATGTAGCTGTGCTTGAAAGAAAGATCCATACTCTAAGAAATCGAATGATTCCTCTCATCAAATTTCAATGGAGTAGACATGGAAGAGACGAAGCAACATGGGAAAGAGAGGAAGAAGTGCTTGCAAAGTACCCTGACTTTTCTAGTCAAGTAAGTTAATTTCGAGGACGAAATTTATTTAAGTGGGGGAGTTTTGTAACGACCCATTTTTTTTTAAATTATTATTTATAAATATAGTATTTTTAGTCTAGTCGTTATGATAATATCAGTTATATAATTTATATTTTTAGTCGAGTCGCCAGCAGAGAAAATTTAAATTTTAATATTGAATGACTGATAATGAAATAAAATATTGAATAAGATATTAAATTCATAAATCCTTATGGGATTAAATAAGTTATAATCCAATAGTAATTATTCTAAAATCTAGATGTTGAAATAATAATAATAATAATAATAATAATAATAATAATAATAATAATAATAATAATAATAATAAAACTTTATCCACAAAAATAGTTAATTTCTCCATCAGATTTCCCTAATCCCACGATTAAAATCAACTGAAGAATCGCTGCAGTTTCTTTCCTCCAAATCGCAAATCAAAACCTACTCTTCTGTCAATCATCGTCCAAAGAAAACCCTTCAACCATGAACAATCCAAAATTATATTATGCATAGAATAGGAGTTCTTTGTCTGCACAAATCGAATATGTTATGGTCGAGTTTATTTGAAGTATGCTCATAATTCACAGTCAGAAATTCCGGCAACCGATCTGCAGCGATAAATATTGCGATCATCAATACTAGGAGTATAATTCGAAGTTTAGTCAGGTAATTTCGTTTCTAATAAAAAAATAAATCTTAATTCATGTATAGCAATAGTCTAAATCATTGGCTATTTTCGTAGATTCTTCATTGATAGCCTTATGTAAATGATTAATTTATAAGAAAAATAAACATTTTAAAATGGGGTTAGTCAAGAAATGATAAAATCTGGAACTATAGTTATTATCTTGAATTAATCCAGTGCCTTTGTTGAAATTCGCTGCTCTTAAAAGCTTTGTCGAACCTTTCTTCTGATATTTCCTCTTTTAATAGACAGTATATATTTTTCCAGTCTTTATTATTTCTTTTATCTAATCTAGTTCCCTTCCCAAATTGCTAAGTTATAATTAAGTGAATGATATGGTTTGTTTAAGTGTTTGACGGAGAGTAGTTCTTGGAACTATAAATGAATTAAGAATGAACTTGAGTCAACAAAGTTAGGAAGTAATATATTATGTTATTTAATAATTATAATGCTAATTGGTATAATCTTTGCAAATATACTTGTCTGTATAATAAATATAACCATACAAACACACTAATTCAATGCAAAATATTCATAAAACTTGTTAAGTATTAATCTAACCGATAATATTTAAAATTAAAGAAAAGTACAATTCAAATTAATGTTGATTTCGAAAGCATTAATATATAAGTTTTATAATTTATAAATCTTATAAACTATTAAGTTACTAAAATACTTTAATGTTATCTTTGCTAGGCGAAGGCGACTTAGTTCCTGCAAGTCTTTAGCATTTTACAATAAAAAGTCGAGTCAAAGGTCTTCAAAATAAGGTGGGGAATTTTATACGCACGTGGTTATTTATTATCCATTATATATTATGTTTGTGATTTATTGTTCGACTGAGTGTTTATGTGAAAGTGAAAGTTAAAGCATGTCAGGGACCGTTCATAGGTCCGGAACCGTAAAAGTTGTCCTTAGGTCGCCCACTGTGCATGTGTATATGCATATACTTGTTCAGAGACCGTTTATAGGTGTGAGGCCGTGATAAGTTGCCTTTAGGCTGACTCCCCACTGTTCAAACAATTATTATTATGTGACATGACATGAATGTCTGAATATGAGTTACTTGTTTAATATGTTTTGGATAATGCGTATTCTCCACTGAGTATATTCGTTATACTCATTCCCTATATTACAACATTTCAGGTTGAGGAGTTCGGAGATGGCAAGGAGGAGATGGATGTTAACTAAGTCTCTATTTAAATATTTAAGTTATTAAACTTTGACTACTAAAATTTTAGTTCATGATATGTTGTTTGTGTGTTTCTAACTTTAGAAGAACTATTTAAATCGCTTCTGCTCTATGTTATTTGAATTATTATGGTATTATGGTATTTTCTTAAATAGAAGTTTATTTATGCATTTTTTTTCTATTTTTCTAGTATACATATTTGAGAAAATATTTTAAATTCTCTTTCATGTATTATTTTACATGTTAGTTTTTATAAAATAAATAGTGTTTAGTTTATATTTGTCCTATTTTATCATAGGCATTTTGTATCTTTTGTAGGTGTTTCTCCATTGTTTTTGTGTGATTTTTATGTTATTTCCTTCACTTTTGCTCTTTTGGTGAGTCGTGTAGATTTGCACAATGTCTTGAGAAAATGGAGGATAAATTACTGCAAAATTTGAGGGATTCAAGACAATGGAAATATAGAGAATCGAATAAGGAGCGCGTAGCAAGTTGAATCGGGTCAATCGGCCAAGAAACAAGGGAGAACGAAGCAAAACCGTGGAAGCTACCGAAGACGGAATTGTCACAGTGCCGCGCGACCGCGCGGCACCCCTCTCGGCCAAGAGGCCCCCGCGAGTGCGCGGTCCCCGCGGGCGCGTGCACCTTTGCACCCCACGGCGCGCAGAGTCCCGCTGGCGTGCGAGACGCTCTGTTTCGCCCGATTTGCCCTGTCTTGTACTCGACTCTCGCCTTTTCTTCACCATTTTGCACAAGGAGGCATTTCCTTCAACCTCCATCATTTTGGCATGTTGGATAGGAGACTTTTGGCCAACCTAATCTTGCAATAGAATCATAGGGATTTATTTCCCTAAATCTAATCTTGGACTTTTGCTCTCAATCTCCCACCATATCTCCCAAATTCCTCTCAATTAATGCACCCATCTCATCACCTTTCCTCTCTCCTCAACCCATGCCTCTCACTATTCCCCCCCCCCCCTCTCTCTCTCTCTCTCTCTCTCTCTCTCTCTCTCATATCCCATTTGATATTTGGAGATATCACTCATAAAAGGGGATCCATCATTTATTCACTTCTTATCTACCACTTATCATCCATTCACCCATCTCTCTCTCACTTCATTTTCCTACTCTCCATCTTCCACCACTCCTCTTCACCTTCACCACCACCACCACCGATCCAAAGAAAGAGAAAGGAGGAGGAGAAGAGGCAAGAGGGCTAGAGCTCAAGGAGGAAGGCCCGAGAAGAGGAGCCCGACATCAAGCCATCCGCAGAATCTAAGCTTGGTGGAGGGACTCCGCTTTGATGATGGCCCGAGAAGAGGGATCCGACTTCAAGCCATCCGCGGTAGCTAAGCTTGGACGAGGAGGATCCGATTTGGTATTTTCTTTCCTTTTAGCTTTAGCCCATTTGTGGGGATTTGTCCCAAGACTCTCGAGACAACAAATAATATTGTATAAGTTGTATGGATTTTATCTTTTGGTTGTTGAATAAATGACTTTTATGATGTTTATGTTGTTTTGAGCATGGTGTTGGGCGAATTTCTACATTAGGGGATGGATAATCGGTTTGATTTTGATCTATGTTTGTTATTGTTGGTTGTGGTTGATGGAATTTGTACTTGTTTATGTTGGGTGCTTGATCACCACTTTAACATTGCTAGGATTTAGAGGAAACTTAAATGTGACTCCAAATCCCGAAATTAGTTCTTTCAACGTCTTGCTCGTATGATATAGCTAAAAGAGGTTTAACGGATAGACGGTAACAGTAATTGAAGTTAAGCCTTTTGAGAGGGTCTATTGTACGTGTGAGATAATATGTTAATCTTGCTCATTTGATATAGCTAAAAGGGGCTTAATTGATAGACGGTGACAGTAATTGACATTAAGCCTTTTGAGAGGGTTCATTGAATGTGTAATTTTAGCATTACCAACTTGAACTAAGCATAGAGATAAGCCATTGAGAGAATCACACCCTAATGCTCTTCTCATAATCCTATCCTCTATCTTTGTGTTTGGTGGTGCAATTAGTTAATTTTACTTGCTTTAATTAGGTAGATTAGTATAACTTTCCTTCCCCTTGTTTAGAATGTTTATGATGTATTTCATTTTATTGTACTTGACAACAATTATGGCATAGAAAGATAATCGCCCACATGAAGCTTTCCTCGAGAGACACGACCCGAGTTAGCTCACTGCCCTACAATCGATCCCGTCCTATTGCGGGAGTCCGGATCAAAGTAGTCTTGCGTGTGGAGTAAAATTCGGACACAACAAATAGTATTCTAGGTTTATAAAATTAGGGTGTAAACTCAACCCAAAATATATCTAAGGATTACTATCATGAGAGAAAGTATAACTAAATACCATATCAGTACCACTACTGTATGTAATATAATATAACGTGTGATATGCACTTTTTTTGATTTACTGAGGCAGAAAAAAATATTGGATGATGCTGCCCCTCTCGAAAATCCTCTGAAAAAAAAAAGTGTAAAACTAGTATCATGCTAAATTCAGCCTAATGAGATATGAGTGAGCTCTAAGAAATAAAGTTTTGTTTGCATCAATCAAATTTATCCAGAGACTCATCAGCTGCTCATCTACCTTCAAATCGTGCATCACTCAAAATTTCAATGAATTAGTTTTAGGAACATATTGTCGAACAGTTGGAGTGCATAATTTGATATACCTAATTATTGTCGCACAACTGGAACAAAATTACAATCTCCTAAACTAAGAACACATACCTGTTGTTGCTATGTTTCTCCGCCGGAATTGACCGAAATTCCATCGGAGAGAACATTACTTGCTTTCCCAAATTATCAATTAAATCGTACACAAATCGCGAGATTGAGTCGCTGAATGTTGAATCACCGATGGTTGAATCACGAGCAGCTAAGGTTCAACTCTGGATCGTGAGGTTGAATCGCGCATCGTGTGTGAGGCAAAAATCACGAGATTGAATCACAGTCGAGATGGAAGAAATCGCGTCGTGTGTTGGAGCTGGAAAATAAAACCCTACGCTAAGTTGGAAGAAATCAGATTCTTTTTATTATATATATTATTGGGTCGGGTCGGATCCGGGTCGGGTCGGGTGGAGATCCATCTAACATAAGAGACCCGTTAGACGGTCTCACACAAGTCTGCCCCTAATAAGAGTATATAAGATTTTTACATCACTTTTTGAATTGAAAAGAATGAGTTATGAAACTTGGATAGAAAAGAATTTGTTATTCCAACTTTGAATAGTTTAAAATTTCTCCCTTCAAATTATGTAAAAAAAAAGGGATAAGGTCTAATTTGATCCTACAACTATACCTGAAATTTCAGTTTAATCTCGAAATAAAAAAAAAATTAGCCCAAATCGATCCCTCAACATTTTAAAAGGTATCACGTTAATCCCTTTGTTAGTCCCTAAACTAATTTATGTTAATGTCCATTACTAACAGCGTTAATTTAAGGGAATATGTCCAAATTGATCCTACAACTTTACTCAAAATCTCAGTTTGATCCCGAAATAAAATTTTGACCCAAATTGGACCTAATTTTTTTTTTGTTTTATTAAAAGCCTAATTAGATTAATTTTAGGCTTACACCAAGCCACATGTACAATTTATGGATCTGAAAGTTTTGATCGTCTTTTTCAATAGTCCCAGTCATAATTTAATATTTTTAGAAACCAATACTAAGTTGTCGAGCTATCTAGTCTACATAATGAAATTTTGATGATATATAATTATGAACCAAGGTAAAAAAAAAAATATAATATTATTATTTCATGATTATTACAAGAAGAAAACTAGTTAGTTTATATCGCTTCGATCATATATCAAGTCCAGATAAGTTTATTGATAATTATTATATTCATTATAATGTCATTAATTATTAATTGTACACGTAATTATATTGACATTAGAGAGAAACACATACATTTACTAATTATATCATCCACAATCATTTTACTATCTTGAGACTTTCTTTAAATTAATCATAAACTTTATTAATTAATAAAAAATGAAAAAGAGTAGTTAGATAATAAAATTATTGATAAAGGGAAGACGAGATTAAAATATTCCACACTGAACAATTAAAATTTGGGTTAATATTTTATTTCGGGATCAAATTGAGATTTCGAGTATAGTTGTATGACCAATTTGGACATATTTTCTTAAATTAACGCGGTTAGTAACGGACGTTAACGGAAATTAGTTTAAGAACTAACGGAAGGATTAACGTGATACCTTTTAAAAAGTTGAGGGATCGATTTGCGCCAAAATTTTATTTCGGGACCAAACTAAGATTTCATATATAGTTGTAGGACCAAATTGGACCTTATCCAAAAAACAAAAAAACACTAGCATTCATGCTCCAATACGTGTGAGAAAAAAACATGCTAGAAACCAAAATTGAAGACAATTTTCTAGGTACAATTTTTGGTCTCTCCCAATTTGTAGCACTTTCTACAGTTCTCTCGATACATGCAGAGAATTGGCTACGTACGGACATGGTACAAAAATACCTGCAGCATGCAGAAAATGGGAAATCATATTCTCACTAAAAAAAAATTCACCTTCTTTATATATATAAATGAAGAGGAAGAGTTCGCAAGGGATTATATTGAGGTGATTAATTAAGTAGTCATGGCAGCAATTCAGCATCCGGTGATAGTGGTGCTCGACAGCGATTCCGACAACGACGCCACCGCAGTAACTGGCAGCGGTGACCCTAGAGAGAGTGAGAATGACGGCGTCATTACTGAAATTGGCTCTTCTTCTTCGTCGTTGGTTGCTGAGATGAAAATAGTTCCTTTTGTGAAGAAACTTTACGAAATGGTCGAGGTGAAAGATGAGGCCAAAACTAAATCTCTTGTGCGTTGGAGTTCGACTGGGACTAGTTTTATCGTAACAAATCCCCACTTGTTTGCCGCTCATGTTCTTCCCATCTACTTCAAACACAAACACTTACACAACTTCGTCTGCCAACTCAACCGCTATGTAAGTATAAAACTCACACACACTCTCTCTCTCTCCATTTATATGCAAGTAACAAATTGGGTTTGGTATTTATGCATTCAAGGGTTTCAAAAGGATCAAATCAGAGCAATGGGAGTACTGCCACGAGTATTTCCAGAAGGGGAAGTTGCATCTGATGAAATACATCAAGAACAAAAGGCAACCTACAAGAATGGCCAAAATGAAGAAAAACCCAACAACCTCAACCGGGGACTACCGTTGGATGAAGGTCAAAATCATGACACTTAAAAAGAAGCTACAAGGTTTGGAAAAAGAACTTGCCTCCCTCAATGGTGATACGAGCCCGAAGGAAGAGGTTCACCATGTTCAAGCTAGCCCAGGTTTTGATGTTCATGTCCATGGGCTTCGACATTCCAAGAGGTCACTCCATGAACCTCCATGGCATGGAGATTACGTGAAGCACTACTAAAGTTATATAATTAGTTGTCTTTGTTGCATTTGTATTCCGAACTCACTAGTTTAATGCTTTGGATATTAGTTGCATTACATTGCATAAATGATTGTTACACTTCGAATTGCTATGATTAGAATTTTTTCTGTCTAAAACTAAAAAAGAGATCTATCAATTTAGGACATGAAAGAAAAAAAAAATTGATTATTACTTGTGTCTTACAATAACATATTGGATGACAAATTCAGAAGTCTAATCAAATAGTGTGACAAACTTCACATTTAAAACAGTAGTCTAGAATTAACTTCTGGATATACCTAATGGCATTGCTTTTTTAGAACAATAACATAACAACACAAAACAACAAAGAAAGCAAATCTTAGTTCAATCATCGAACATAAAATAGAAATAATTCAGTAGGGAACGAAGGATTCTTGATTTTTCACACTGAAGCTGCCTCCATAACAGAACAATCAAAGATTGCACAAAATTATTATAGGGAAAAAAGCAGCACGTTCCGTAAATCATGATAGTCATAAAAAAATAAAACAGCCAAGAAACTACATAAAAGGTAATTCTACCTTTGATGCAGCTCATCACAGATCAGAAACTCGGCCATCCTCATCTCATAGATTAACCTGCATAACACCATTAGATTTTCCAAGAGACTGCAATAGTATGTCGTTTGATCATGTATGTCGAGGTCCACAGGTGCTAGAGGTTCAAATTCCAAATGATGGATGCCTGATGAGGAATGATGGTGATGGTTTACTAAGTTGAATGGAGCTATGTAACTATGTGTGAGGTTGCTCGGAGCTTGAATGATGAAATAAAATGATCATGTAATGATATTCTTGTCGAAAAATGATCAGTGATGAAAGGACATGTTAAGCCTGCTCATATATGAACACAACTTATCTTCAATGGATTAAAAATGCATCAAATGTCAGACAAAAGCACATAAATTTTACACAAGCACGTAGATTCTACACAACTGCAAAACCATGCAATCCAGGATACCATGTAACAGGTGGAAACAGGTCAACATATAATTTAGAAATGGCACTGCCTCGAATGCATGTTCCTGTGCATCTAAATTATAAATGGACCAACAAAATGTTTTCCACGGAGTGCATTCACATATATATATGAGAGGATGCTGATGTTGATGACTAGATGATGAATGGGATGCATGCAACAGCTGCATGATGCATCCTATCGTGTAGTGCTTGGGCGTAAGGAACGAGATACATCCCCTTTGAGCTACTAGTGTGTAATTGCAGGAGGAACTCCGTTCACACTTGGAGGAGGAGCTTGGTAGATTGAGTCCTTCCTTTTCCCAAACGGGTTTTTCGAATATGTATATCAAGGTCAAGAGAAAAACATCAAAACATAATATAGACAGGTACTCTCAGAATAGCTTTCATTATATCAATATGTTAAGTTTGCTCAAGTGGGTGGGAGTGCATCCAGGTGTGAGAAATTGTGGAGATGTAGAGTGGGAAAAGGGAATAACATAAAATTCAATTGCCATGGCTAGATATACTATCAAGTTATGAAAACCCATGAAAATATAAGGATATTGAATACGCATGCCAACAGAACCGGAACTGGGTATAACAGCACCCTGCAAGCTGTGGTGCACATTAGTGGCACTGTTCATATCCTGCATGATGCAGCATTATTCTATAAATACCATAAAGCAGAAAATGCAGGTTGATTTCACAAAATAATGAGCATGAGAATCATCAAACCAAATGGCAAAGCAAAGATCTTACTTCAAATTCAATGAAGCAAACAGTATGTCTTTCTTGTCGTAATACTTTCATCTGCTTATAACCAGGTTGGCTGTAAGGAAAATGAATACAATGATGTGATGATACTGAAAATATCTGTAGCAATCAATCCATATATGTGATAATCCGAAACAGCAACATATTCATAACGTACATGCTAAAGAGGCTCCGGAGCTCCTCTTCATTAATGTTCTCACCAAGATTGCCAATGAAAAGGGTATTGCAAGGAGGGTTGTCTTTGTTATTCTACAAGAAAGTAATATAGGCTGTCTGCTGTCAAAGGTGTGACTACGTATTTGGGAAAGAAATGACAGATTTCACAGAATAAAATAATAAAATCAAATAAAAAAAAACTAAACTGCAAAGCAACAGTAGAGTAGGAAACCACAGTGAATAATCAGAGGATAGCATATCACCAACGAAAGTGGACACTGAATTACTTAATGACTTCATTACCTAAAGTCCTGCCTAACAAGATGCAGTCAAGGAAAGCAGTAAAAATACCATGAGATGCAATAGTCACGCTTCAAAACAAGAAAAGTAATCTGAGTAGTTGTTTATCTGAACTCTAATACAACCTTCACCTAGACTTCCTCAAAGCAACAAAATTAATTCTAATAAATAAAAGATCACGTGACATGGAATATTGTTTCACCTGGACAGGTACATAACTGCTAGGTGCAGGTACAGGCGGTGGAGCAGGCATTGGCACAGGAGGAACAGCATAACCTGCATATGGGTCATAATGGGGTGGAGCTGGGGACATATACCTGAGATCAATGATCATATGATATTAGTAAAAGTTACTAAAGGAACAATGATCTGAATCATCATCTTATGATGGGTTTTTAAGATAATGGCCTATCTCTTCAATTATACACACAGCCTCTTTGCGAGGGTAAGGATTGATGCCAAACATACCCATGTGGACCCCAAACAGCTGCTGGGGGAGGATGAAAAGGAGATGTTGAATAACCAGTGTGTGTATAATCACCACCTATTCGCATGCGTTTACTCTGGTCATAAGCATTGGAATCAGCAACTATCCCTGCATATCAATAAAAATAACAGAAACAGAAGAGAATGAGAAAAGGAGAGCAACACAACTAATCTACAGACAGCAACCCGCTCAAAGCTAACCACCAAACCCAATAAGTTGTTAAGAGTAAAAAATCTAAGCCATTCCCACCACTACTGGACTCCTAGTCTTAAGAAAATGTTAGTGCCATGTGCGTGCATGTGAAAAAAAAAATCTTTCCAGAGAACCATGTATACAGAACAAAAAACAACATGTCCTACAAAATAGAAGGTTGAAGCACACCTCAGGGATTACAATCACATCAGAAGTTGTTTGACCAATTACCAAATATAGAGGTGGGTTCCAACAAAACTTCATAAGAGAACTTTCTGTATCACATCAAGGGGGTTTAACAAGCACCACACTAAGCATGGTCAAATTAAGTGGTCTTGGCTTGTGAAACTAGAACTCAAACAACATACTGAGGGGGAGAAAAAGAAATCAGAAATAGATTCCTAAAGTTAACAATTTGCCTGTCCTTACAATTTTTTCTACAAAACCATATTGCATTGTATTGATTCCAAAGTTCATTTCACAAATCAGAAAATGAAACAAACCAAAGCTGATACAATTTTTAAAAAAAAAAGACACTTTAGAAAGTACAAGTGTACAACGTACTCGATCCAGAGGCCCATCACAAAAACTAAGGCATATGTATCATCTTCCAGATAATTCACTGTAACACACTGAACTTTTAATGAATATATATAAAAAAGCTCACCCCTTTTCACAAAAAGATTCTTCTTTGCCATCTCAGTGTGCAAAATGGACTTCGACTCCGCATCAAACACCATATCCTAAATCCCCAAAACCAATCAAATTATTGACAATCATAAAAACAAATGAGCTGAAATCACTTAAAAACACTGCAATGACCTGAAGCGCTTCCTTGGCAGCCATAGCGTGCTGCCCGGTGGCAAAAAGCGCGAACCCCATCGGATGCTCGCCTTTGAAGTTCACCTGCGACGCTTCGTACCCCGGCAGCCACCGCAGCAAATTCTGCAGCTCCCTCTCCTTCACATCCTCCGGCAAACCCGAGATAAATACCGTACGCACCTATGAGAATTTTGGAGAGAGAGTGAAAGAGTCGCCCATCACCACTACAGTTGCAAATCACGGCAATCGCTAATCGCCAATTAAAAGGGAATAAATTTGTGGAAAGATAAAATTGTTCGCGTTTACCTCGTCGGAGAGAGCGCGGGAGGCTGGGTTGTCAATAGGAACTTGCGCAGAGTGGGGGTGGGGGTGGGGGTGTGGAGGAGGTGGCGGCGGCGCTGCGGCGGAGGCTGGAGGAGGGGCGGGAACGGGCGGCCATTGCTGGTGGTAGGGGTGGATTCCGGTGCCCGCCATATCGGCAAACCGATTGGGTTGTGGAATTGTGTTTGTTGTTCTTATTTCTTACTGGGTATTGCACAAATTTGAAGAATTTGAGCTGCAATAACTGCGATTAGGGAGGAAAGCAATTGAATTGGGGAAGAAGGGTTCTCAATTGGAATAGGGCAAAGCTTTCTTTTTCTAAATATTTAATTTAAATAGGTATATAGTAAAATACGGTTACTACTTACTACCATATTTAGATCTAATTATTCAGAGCTTGTACGTAAATAAGTGCTGTGGATAATTAAAGAGTGATCAACGAAAGTTAAGACTAGCTAATCACTAGTTTATTATGATTTGTAATACTATAATAAAATTTATTTTTTAATAAACATTTTTAAAATATTAAATTTTATAGTAGGACACCACAGTGAACATGAAAAGTGGACTAGAAAAATTTATACTAAGCTCTAGAAAATTTTATCCCTCAGCTTAGGAGAGGAAATTAATTGAATTCGTTGTAGTAAAGAGTATTTGTAAATAATGCTACGGATAACTTTTTTAAAATATTGTTGACATTAATTTGTTTTTTTAATTTAGCAATAATTTTAGTAATTTGGGGGCAGATTTGAGCAATTTGTAAATTTGGTCAAAATTAAGTTACGTATTGGATGAAAGTCAAAGTTTCGTTGAATTTAGTAAATTTTGATTAATTAATAGGGTTTTCATGTGTTACTGAAACTTGATTGACAAATTACAACCTATAGCAAAAATCTAGATAATTTGACAAAAAAATAAATAAATAAATAAATTGAAGGAATAATTTGACAATTTTCAGATCCCGTATATATTTTTTTAATATTTGCTATTAAGTCAGTGATAAAATAGTTTGATTTAGCTTCGAGTGTGGGGCATTTATTTATAAGGGTTTTTTCTTTTGTTCCTTCTTATAGGAGAAATATTTAAAGGACGTTGAAATTTCAAATTTGTAGTCTGTGCCATGGTGCTTCGGCGCAAGCACATGGTACCAACTAGCAAGTTTCAGAGTAAAGAATCATCACATAAAAATGCAATAATAGTGGAGCATTTTAAATAAAACATTAGCAAACTCAAAAATAATTCCTTCAGCCAAAAAAAGAAATCACATTCGTTCAATAATGTATCATTACACACAAGAGACAACAATATATTCTCCATATGCATCAGCTAGTAGCACTATTTCTAACCTGAGACATCATCAACTGTAGAAATGAAAGCATAAAAAATTGTTTCCAACACGACTATTGCAGTAATTCATGCCAATCCCTTCCCTTTTCTAGTATAACAGGGATGATTTCAATCTTACCAAAACTAATCTTAAATTTAAAAAAAAAAAAAAAAAACAACAACAACAACAGAGAAATCGAGCTGTAGAGGCGCCGTAGTAGCTGTAGATTTCAGCATCGGCTGCATGTGCCTTTTTATTATATGAATTGAATGGACTGAAAAACACAAGTTTTTCTCCCAGTAAAATTCCATAAACCACAGCAATAATAAGTTCAAAGATCAAGGAAGACAAACTCTTCGACTGCAGAGACCTCACCAATCTTCTTGAGGGTTTCCTTGTTAGGTGCTTCATCCACCCCGATGGCCATAATGGCCGTCATCCTCTTAACAGTCCGGCCAACACTCATGAAGCTCACATTCACGTTACTCTCTCCGAGAATGTTCCCGACTTGCCCGATCATGCCTGGTTGGTCAACTTGACGGCATAGAATGAGATTTCCCTCCAAGCTAACATCCACACTGAATGATCCCACACGTGTGAGGTGAGGTATGCCATCCTTCACTTTCCCCTCGATGCTTATGTTTCCATTCTCCAACAATGCACTTTCAAATTTTGACCCTACGTTGCTTATCTGAACCTGAATCGAGTCAATAGGGTTCTCAGGAGAAGAGTCGACAATTACTTTTTCCTCACTGATTCTAAGACCTTTCTGCTTGGCTGTGAAGTCTGCATTGACAAGGTTGATATGGGCATCTGAGATAGGCTCAATAATGCCCTTTGTTATCATGGCTCGGAGAAGTCTTGTGTCCAGGTTGTCTGAGTCCCGGGTTGAACCATAAACCACCTTCACGGATTGTATGCCGCTTCCTCCAGCAACCAACTGGACAGCTAGTCGACCAAGCTTCTCAGCCAGAATAACATAAGGAGCCAACTCAGACAAAACCTGATAGCAAAAATCGAATCATAGCCATCATTGATGAGAATATGCAAGGAAATGCTTTATGCAAGCGTTGAGTACATAAAGGATTCATACCTCTGGAGGAACCATTGGAGCATTCACTGCCGTAGCAGATAGTTCTCCTCTCAGGGCACCAACAACGGCCTCTGCTATTTCAACTGCAACTCCTTCCTGAAATGCAGATAAAGAGCACATGTTAATGTGACTGAGACTTTCCAAGCTAACAGCCCATAAATGAAAAGATGCCAATATTTTTGGCAAATTCATACCTGTGCTTCCTTTGTGCTGGCACCAAGATGTGGTGTAACAGTGACATTCTCATGCTGCACCAATTTGCTATCTTTTGATGGGGGCTCCTCAGTGAAGACATCGAGGGCTGCCTATAATACCAGAATGGACAAACTACTCAGTTTCCATATTAAAATAACAGTAATAAATCATGCTATAACAGAAGATTGGAATGTAAAAAATGAGTTTCATTGTGGCAAAGAAATCAATGTAAGACACCATTTTCATTGTACAACATATGGAATCCATATATGACAACAGAGGGGAAAGGAACATAAAGATCAGAAGTTCATTGACTTTCTCTTTAGAATATTTTCCAGCAATATTATCAACAGAATGCAAAAACATCTAACCTGGGCAACTATTCCTTCATCCAGGGCTCTCACTAAAGCATCTTCGTCTATTACACCGCCACGGGCAACATTTATTATGCGCACTCCCTTCTTCATCTTTGCAAATGTAGCATCGTTGAATATCTTGTTAGTGGTAGGTGTGAGTGGCATGTGGAGAGAAACGAAGTCTGCCGTGGAGATGGCTTGATCAAATGATACCAACTCCACGCCAAGGGCGCGTGCTCTATCAGCTGGAGCATAAGGATCATGTGCAATAACATGCATCCCAAGTCCCTTTGCACGTCTTGCAACCTCAGAACCAACTTTACCAAATCCCATGATAGCCAATGTCTTCCCAACCAGAGAAACACCAACATACTTAGTACGCAGCCATTTTCCTGTCAAAAGCATCACAACGCATAAGTCTTGGAACAATGGAATTTGTGATATTTTAAACTATCGAGCTAGCAAAATCAAATTGAAGTAATTGAGTAAGTTGTGATTATAGAGCATCGATGTACACAATACCATTCACTTTAGTGTTTAGAATACACCACTCCAAGTTTGATTTCAAACAGTTCTTCTCTCAATTGGCAAATCTTAACACAATGTCACGTGCTCTCATATTTTTTCCTCGCAAGATATATTTGTTATTTTCTTCAATAACATAAACTTACGTGTGAATGTGTGATTTAAAGTAACTCATATATTTAAATTGGTATTTCACTCTGAAGGTAAGCATATGAAAGAGGAGAAATTCAAGAAGCTCGTCTTCTCAAAATCTACCACACCACTGCACTGACTCTGTAGTTTTCCATAAAATGTTAAACCATAAATGCTTCCAACCACCAACATGCGGCGCGTTTCCTGGTCTTGCACATTTACTATGGAATAAAGTAGTGCAATATGAGCGAAATATTTTATTCATCTACCACATAATAAACTACACTTTCAAATTTTCCCTAAAAAAATTACATATTTCAAATGTCCTGTAATACAAATAAGCTTTTGTTAGGTGACAATAAACATTAAAAAAACCAGGCCCATCACAGATCTCTGTTATAAATAAATAGTAAGCGATCTATGTGCAGATTATTATTCGTGGAATAAATTTTATTATAGAAGAGGAAAAAAATGACTAGATTTTATATTTGTTCAACGTTGGTATTCAGATCTGTATCAAGCATCAATTCATTCAAATATTTTACCGCAGTTTTTTGCTACGTGGAAAACAAATTATGCGCACGCTTAATTCTGCCATAACCCGAAAACGACAGATTCAGCACTGAATTATGAATCCACTGTAAAAAACAACATTTTATTTTGTGATAGAAAACAAGGTAAACCGCATCATACCAGCCTTAATGGAAGCATCAGCCTGAGCAACATTCCTCGCCATGGAAGCGAGCAGAGCAATCCCATGCTCCGCCGCCGCGATGGTATTCGCCGTCGGCGCATTCACCACCAAACAGCCGAGCTCCGTCGCCGCCTGCAGATCCACATTATCAATTCCAACGCCAGCGCGGCCGACCACCTTCAGCTTCCCCTTCGCTGCTTCAAACACCTGGCGCGTCACCTTCGTACCGCTCCGCACAATCAGCGCATCAAACTCCGAGATCTTCGCCAACAATTCCTCCTGCGACAGATTGTACAAACACTCAACATCTCCATAGCTCCTCAGCAAGTCGAGCCCCGCCTCTCCGAGTTTCTCGGAGACCAGGATCGTCGGCTTCGGCGGTTTGATCACCGGATCTGAACTCCGCGACTTCGACGCCAACTCAGACCCCTCCACAGTCTTCAGAACGCTGACGGCCGCGACTGCGGAGCCGCCCGACTTCAGATTCCTGGAGGTGGAGGAGATGGAGAGTTTTTGGAGGGAAACGGATGAATTGGAGAAGGAGAGGTGGGTGGCGGATGGACGAGCGGCTGTGTTGTGGAGCAGAAGCGGCGATTGGTCTGTAAGCTTGTTGGTCGCGGAGGAAATGGAGGTGGCAGCCATGTTTGTCGTGTGTGTTTTTCTCTCTCTCTCTCTCTCTCTCTCGGGAGTGTGTGTAATTTGGTGCGTCAAAAGTTGTTGTAGAGGGGAGACTTTGGGAGAAGGGAGGTTAGAGAGCGAATAGAAGAGGAGGCAGAGATTTTTGCGGAAAATAGGAAGGGAAAGTGTGAATATTTATAGAATTTTTTTTATTTAGTGGTCAAATTTCTTAGATATGTATGTTAGAAGAGTATGAGTCATATTTCAATTTCAAGATGGTTACTAATTTTTTGCCCAAAAAAATTATCTATATCATCAATGATTTTAGTTTAATTTTTTGGATGACAGTAGAACTTCAGAGCATAAGTGGAATGATTTGTAAATTACATAAAAAATTTGGTTGATTGTCTTTATAATAATACTTCATACTACCCGTCTCATAAATGTAGTCTTATATTTATATATTGTCCGTTTTAAAATTAAACTCACTTTTCTTAATAGATGTGTATTAAATTATGATTTTTGATAGACTCAAATTTAATGTTCTTTAAAATTCATAATCTTCTTCTTTTGAATGAACAGATAATGGTATAGTATAAGTTTTTAATGAAATTTTATTTTTTAAATAACATTAAATACATTTTCTTAATACATGTGGAAAAGGAAATAAAACTGCATTTGTGGGATAGAAGGAATAATATTTATGTTATTTTGAAATTACATGGATTGTTATAAATAAACCACCAATTTTAACTACGTTTCCAATTATAATACAATCATTTTTTATATAATAATTCCAACTATAAATGAAATCGTGCTGGAAAACAATTAAAATAATAACCTTCAATACAATTAACCCATAAAAATTTGGTAGGTTTTAGCTCGTACACTCCATTAAAAAAAAAATTGAGTACAACAAAATTGATTTACAAAGGGTTGGTGGAATCTGTATGCATGAACAATGTTCACAAGCTTACCCACTAAAATTATCCTCATGGTACTATTTTTATTTATTATTGATTAATATGTATTGATTATTTAAGTTGAATTTAAACATGATGATATTATCATAAGTACTTATATATCCATTTATAATTTATTGTCTAATGTACTAGTAGGGTCCGCCTAATTCCATCTCGAAAGGCTAAGAAATGTAACATTTTCTTACCCTAAGTAAAATGATATTTTTATTCATCGCTTGATTTATCCTTATTACAACATACTTCTTCAGTTTTGATTAAAAAAATCAATTAGATTGTGCAACTTAAAATTTTATTGCATCCCCTAATAATCGATTTTGTGCACTTCACCTAATCATAAAATATATAGAAATAAATTACTACTCGTGAAGCGATGAAAAATAACCTTAAGAACTGAGGTAGGGGCAAATTTTATCGATAAAAATGTTCATTTAGCAATATATATATATATATATATATATATATTATCAAATCTCTTATGTATGTAATTATTGTCGACTTTGACTTCAAATCCAACAAGCTTGGACCCTTTTATTAATTTTGAAGTGACAATTTTGACCCTCAGCCGAGAGGTAGGTGGGGATTGTGACAATTGCAATTGCATATTAATATGATTAAGCAAATTGAAATTTTAAGTAGACTATCTGGCATGCGTGGTGGGTAGAATTTGGACATTTTGGCTATGTTGCTCTATGAGATGTTTGGCTAAATATGTTTTAATGGTATATAATTTTTAGGCTTGCATAAAAGAGTTTCTATATGATTTTATATTCTGCACTCACTCCTATGATATTTATGTCCAATGATTTCCAAATTATTAAAGCTTAATAGACATATAAGTATTTATTTGTAGGAGTTTTATTGATATACTATTTTTTAGAGTTTTATGGATTTGTAGTTTAAAGGATAAGTTATTACTAGTATCAAACCTAATGAATAAATACTTGATTTCAATTTGGAACCTAGTTGATTTAAATTATTAACCTAAGTCATAGGGGTAAAAATCGCATATTTTTTTATACGCCCATTTTGCTCAAATAATTACTGCAAATATTCTTATGAAAAATACAAGTTATAGATTAAAATAAATACTGTGTTTACATAAACTTTATCTTTTTTCAATACATATTACTTGAGTAATGCCAAAATATAGAAGAGTTAATCATTAACACTCCATTCGTCACATAAAAATAGTATCTCTCCTTTTTATTTGCAAAATTTCACAAATATATTCAGAAGAGTAAAACGGGCACTCAAATTTTATACTTGCTATTTATTTACTCATTTAATATGAAAAATTAATAATCATGACAATTGTTAAGTGAGGGTGGTATTAAAAATAAAAATAAAAAACTCCCTCCGTAATTTTGTTTCAAAAAAATGTCATTTTATAATTTTGAGACATAAAATTGATATTTTTCTCACATTTACCTCATTTAAACCATTCAAATATCTATATTTAATTCATTTAATGTATTCACACAATAATATATTAGGTAATTCAATTAATTTTTTAATTTGTATCCATTCATCCAAAATGACATAGCAACTCCAATGCTAACACCAAATCACCAATTTGGTGCTGAAACACACACCAATGCTGTACCAAATCCTGTACCAAATTGGTGCAGCACCAATTTGGTGCTGATGGGTCCCACAGCATTTAATGCATTATTTTATTATTTAAAATCATTATTAAATAGATTATTTAATAAATTTAATTTAATTTATAAATTATATAGTCATTATTAAATAGATTATTTAATAAATTTAATTTATAAATTATATATTCATTTAATTTAAATTATAAATCATTTAAATAAATAAATAATTTCAATAAAAACATAATTAATTAAATATAATGGATAGAATGAAGTCCCACATATTACAAATTACTAAAAATTAACTTAAAAACACGCTACAATTAACTAAAACTACTAATTCTGAGTATTGAGGCCGAAGTATATGTATTTTCATAAGTGTTATAATCTTGTAATATTTTCACTAATTGTAAACTTTGATGATCATTTAAAGTACTTTTATTATTCCAAGCACATTATATGTTATAATTTTTTTAATATTACATAATTTTTTAATAGCTTTTTTTTTTGAAAGTATATAATTAAAAGTTATTAGTTTTGGACAATCAATCATTTTAAAAAAAATAATAAATCATTAAGCATGTTCATATTTCAATTATAAAATAAAATGAAATCTTTAAGAGAATATTCTTATTTGGTGTAAGATTTGGTGCTGGGCATTGGAGCTGCAAAAAAAATCGGTGCTGAAAGTGCACCTATTTGGTGCAAAATCTGCACCCAATAGGTGCTTAGCTTTAGAGTTGCTCTTAAATGAAAATGGAGGGAGTATATTTTTAGGGCAAATTATACATTAGTATCTGACCTTTCAACTTTTTAACAAAAAATGTCATGACCTTCTAATATTAACAATTTAGTGTATGTCTTTACAATTTTTTTTATCAAATATATCATAAAGTCAAATTTATGGTATCCTATTGCCTACGTGGATTACCGAAAATTTGACTGGATTTTTATAATGCCACATCAGATAAAAATAAAATAAAAATGTAAATTTAAACTTTAAAACAATGTGTTCACAAATGACCCATTATCTGGAATTTGTGAGTAGAATTTAGTTATGATCATGACCATTATTGATTGAAAATTAAATAAAAAATATTTTTTACTTTTTTTTAAATAATAATATTGATAAGAATATGAAAATATACGATAAATAAATATGTTGAAATATTTGTCATCATAATACACCAAAATAAAACGTGAATGTCATATTTCCCAAACACGTGGTAGTAGCCAGAGTTCATCGGTGATTGCCACTGCCATACCGAATCTGACATGCTGAGCTATTACTCACATATTTTAGATATTTTTCATGATTTTTGGTAGCATTAGTGGCCATTTTTTTACCTGA
The DNA here is from genome assembly GCA_026008535.1 of Perilla frutescens. Classification (NCBI taxonomy): domain Eukaryota; kingdom Viridiplantae; phylum Streptophyta; class Magnoliopsida; order Lamiales; family Lamiaceae; genus Perilla; species Perilla frutescens. The sequence continues at coordinate 51,990,586 of BRKX01000002.1, forward strand.
GTAATATAATATTCTAGTTTACTTGAAGACTGAAGTATATGATATTAGTGGTCATTTTTTGTGTTTGGAAAATATGACATTCAAGTTTTTATTTTAGTTGAACAAAAATTATTTTGGTGTATGATGATGTCGAATATTTCAACATATTTATTTATTGTATATTTTCATATTTGTGTCAATACTATTATTTTTAAAAAATTAAATAGGAAATATTTTTATTTTATTTTTTTTCAATCAATAATGGTCATGATCACAACTAAATTCTACTTACAAATTCCAAATAATGGATTCTAATGTTTAGGAGACGATTTTAATCTTTAAAGATAGGATAACTAGGTAGAATTAAACTTGGGAATGTTCCTATTTTTATCTCTATCTGTGAACACGTTGTTTTTATGGTTTAAATTTACATTTTTAATTTTTTTTATTTGATGTGGCATTATAAAAATCCACCTAAGATTTCCGGTGATCCACGTAAGTAATAGGATACCGAAAAGCTGATTTTAGGATAGATTTGATAAAAATTTACGAAATCGGACATTAAACTGTTAATATACAAAGGTCGGAATTTTTTTGTTAAAATGTTGAAATGTCAGATATTAATCTGTAATTTATCATTTTTTAAAGGACAATTATAAATTTGAAATAGTGAAGTAATTTTTATCGTATAACGTTGTGTGCGGACAAAAATTGCACAATGTTAAAACTCAAGTGGTCGAACTGATGTGTAAGTTTGATAGTCGAGGAAAATGGTATATTTCATTATATTTGCCCCCATTTATTACTTTTAAAAGCAAAATGTGATTTGTTCAACGATGTCAAATTGGTTCCAATTTATCGTGTGTGTGTGTATATATATATATATTCGAAAGTAAAAGATAAAATAAAATAATACTACCTCCGTTTTAAAATGTTTGTTGTTTTAGGTTTTTTTTTTTTTTATTTCAAAATGTTTGTTGTTTTATATAATTTGACATCCTCTCTCCCAATTTTAACCCTCTCAAATCCTATAAGATTTATTGATTCTAACTTACCTATAATATACAAAGAGAGAAAAATATATGGAGAGATAAAATATTATTATTTTTTAGGAAAATATAGATGAATTAGATTTTATGGCATATATATGAGACTGCCCACAAAATTAATTCATAATTCCAGATAAAAAAACAAAACAACAAACATTTTGAAACGGATGTAATAAATAATAATTTTATTGGGGTCAAATTGTAAGTTTACCACGAAACTTCGATTATACTAGTTTATTTTGTTTTAAGATTTAAAGAATTTAATTTATTGATTAGGGTCTACCAAAAACAAAAAGCAATCTCAAAAGTTTATGAAGGCTTTGATGTCGGGCAGCTTTATGTATCAAGTCATATAACGATCCACGTTCATCCAAAATTTTACTCTTTGTGGGCTTCGAAAGTGTTAATGAAGTTCATTCGTTTTAACATTTTATATCTTTAATTATTTGTACTTCCATGTAAATTTACGTTTTGCATTTATTTCACAACATTTGAATTTCACCAACCCTTTTTATATCTGCTCGCAAGGTGTTAGTATTTCAAATAATAAATTAAATATTAAAAAATTATAATAAAAGTTAAAACATAAAAAATTAAAATCGAATAAAAATAAAGAAAAAAAACTAAGAAAATTCATTAAAAAATGCAATAGACCATTTCAATCACCTTTTCGACCACCTTTTGTTTTTAATTTTACCATGCATTTTTAATTCCTGGGACATAACAATAATTTTAATAATAACAACAACAACATTACAATAATAATGAAATAGATTAATTAATATTAGTATATAGTAATAAATAAATAAATAAATAAAATATAATTAATGATCTATGTACTTTTACTTTTTTTTCAATTTGTCATTATACTTTTATTTGTAAATATTGATTTCCTATATTTCATTTTGTTTGTATTGAGTCATTATATTTTCATTTTTGTAAAAATAACTCAATATATTTTAATTTCGCATTAAAATTATGTTTATGCTTTTGCGTTCAACTTCACATAACACAATAGCTCAATTCAGCAAGAATCGAAATAATAAATACCCAGAATAAAAATAAATAATTATAAAACATAAAAAATATAAATTCCTAAAATAAAATATGTGAATATTCTTGGCCAATCCCACACTCTTTTTCTCAAAATAAATGATTTAGGGCCCACTTTATTGAGATTAATTCACGTGCTGCAATAAATGCAAGCGCGCTATTCATACTTTTATACTCCAGTCTACTACAAAGCCTGTCGCAAAATATGATTCGCTGATTATACATGATCAACGGAGATAATATTTTATTTTGAGGGCTAATTTTTTTATTTTTCTTTAAATCTTTTGAGGGGCCAAGTTGTGATGGAAAGATACTGCAAATTCATCACTCGAATCTCGTTATTAATTTTTATTTTATAAACAAAAAAGAAATACAATAGATACATATGAAAATGAGTGTTCATCACATCGTATTACGTATATAATATTGCGTGTCAATGTTGTATTAGAAATTACACTCATTGTTCATAATATTGGTCTTTTTCAGTTTTGATAATCTTATCATTTCTCAATAATTTACGGATTTATATTTTAATATTTATCCATTTTTTAATTTATGACTGTTAGAATTTGTTGCCTGAAACAATGTAAATTACGGATGTAAATTGCAAAGTTAAAAGTAATGTTGAAGCTAGTGTTACCACATTGCCTTCAACATGCAGCGGAAACGTAAATAGAACTTTGCACAAAACAAGTTTTAAATCACACTCCTTACGGTGTGTGATTGCCTCAAGGCGAAATTTACTATCATAAGTGAAACACAAAAACAAAGCTGATGTTGTCTCGGTTCACTCCCTTTACAACACTGCATAAAACATACAGAGGACTATCCTAGCTTCACTCACTCGAATAATCATTCAAAAACAAACCTATCTAAACACATAGATAGATTACAACAAGTCACTCTAAATCCTAGAATTCTCAAAGTTGACTATCTAACCTACACACACAACTGGAATGAAAGTCTCCAGCTGATTGGGACACTAGGCAGATGTCGAGAAAGATGACTTGGATTTCAGAAATGACACTAGATGCAAGATTCAGAGCTTCTCACAAACCACGGTGATAACCTGCTTGCATAAATGATTCTAAGGTCTAAGGAGACCTTAAATACTTCATCCATCTCGGCTGGGTAGTTTCTACATGATCCTTGATGAGTTGGATGCAAAACTACCGCCTTCCACTACTCTTGCTGAACTGGACTCGAGATAACCGGCCTCTGCACTGCGTGGCACACGTTCTTCAACATCGTGTAACAATGGCGGTTACTCCAGCGACCCACGTTCTCTGCAACGGTTAGTATCAAAGATGAAGTGAGGAACATCACGTTCCTAAATACTCGGAACAGATTCTAACCTAGTCAAAATCAAGCATAATCCACGTTTTAATTCACAATAAAATATCTAATAAATTCCTTAAATCGTGGAAAATGATATGTGATAAAAATCACAAATTATTCAGATTAATTTAAAATAAATTAATCCAAAATATTAGGAAAGGATAAGGTTAGAGATTCGAGTGTTATACTCGGTGTGACGAGAATGACGGACAACATTAGATACGACATTGATCGCGATGTTATCAGCGAAGTGATAACATCATCTGGAACACGTCATACTCAACAATGACTAATATTTATTTTATCCCCACGATTTGAATGGATATGGTTAGTGGGATAAAAGATATGCTTCGCTTCTTGGGGCTTTGACTTAGTCGATAACCAATCCCTATTTATAGGGTAACTTCCTTCTCTACCAGTTTTGTTTCTGAACGTGTTTTGCAGGTTAGAGAAGAACATGGAGCATAGAGCAGTTTCTAGATGTGGAGTTCGATGGACGTGAAGCAAGGGCTATATGTATTCATTATGAGTCATACAGATACTTACTCAGCTTGAAAGACTATCACGGAGCAACAGAAGAATACTCAATCAGCCTGAAAGACTATCACAGAGCAACAGAAGAACACTCAGGCTGAGAGACTATCATGGAGCATATCACGGAGCAACAGAAGAATATTCAGCCTGAGAGACTATCATTGAGCAGCAGGAGAAGCTTGAAAGCCGAGTCAATTTTCTACCAGATTCTTCAACAATGAATTCAAATATCTTTACTATTATCTTGATCAACTAAAATCTGAATATCTTAGTTATGTTAGTTATGTTTGTAGGGGAGATATTTCTTGTGTGCTGCAAGGTCTGTGCAGTATTGCTGACCTAGCCGGAGAGACCATCATTTTTCTACCAGATATTGGCAATGTTGAAATCAACATCTTCTCCATTGTTTTGATCAACTAAGATCCATATATATATATATATATATATATATATTAATTGTGTTTGTAGAGAGTTTTTTTTTTCAATTATTGTAAGATCTGTGAGTATTGTACTCAAACAGAGAATATATCACGAGTCACGTGAAAAAATCCAGAGCTTGAGTCAAGTATATACGAGAGCATACTCAACACTCGCATCGACATCAGATCTATTGTTTGGATCAACTATAGATAGATTTTCTGTGTAGGTACTAATTAGATTGAATATTGGTAGAGCTTCAAGTAGATATATTATTTAGGAGGATTATTCAAGTGAGTGAATCTAGGATAGTTTTCTTGTATTATTTATATAGTGTTGTCGAGGGAGTGAATTGAAACCGTCTTTGTGTATTTTTATTTTTTTTTATCACTTTTGACAGTGAATTTCGCCATGAGACAATCACATACCATAATGTGTGTGATTTAAAATTAATTTTCGTACAAGTTGTTCCTTAAACTTTTGCTGCTTGTTGAAGGCATAATGATTAACACTAGCTTTAACATCAACTCTATTATCTGCACGTTGACGTTTTTCACAAGCTATTTTCTACTTGTGTTTTAAAGATATTTACGTGCAAATTGTTCTTTAAATTCTCGTGACAATGTTATTAGTAAAGTGAGTAACATTGATCACAACATTATTCATAACTTTACACGTGTTTCTATTTTTCGCATTATTTGAGGCAACGAATTCTAACATATACTTGAAGAATCTGAAGCAACAAGATGCATGCACCAAATAGGTGATCACCAAAATAAATTTATCCGTTTAATTATTTATTATATTTCGCTTATATGAACTTTAGTTCATTGCAGAATGTCATGAATTAATGTAGTATATATAGTAATCAATAAATAAGGTCCCAAACAGTCTTTCACACCTTTTATTTTATTATTTTTTGTCCAATCTTAATTTAGTCTTTCATAGTGCCAATTGTATGACACGTAGTATAGCTAAGACCTAGGGCTGTTTGTGATTTTCCAAACCCTTTTTGTTGGGTTGAGCCTCCGTCTTTTATGGTAGGCTTTCTCGATAGTTCTTATTCTTGTGGTTCTTAATTAAATATCATTTTCATTGTCAAAAAAAAATTGTATACATTATTTCTTTAGTGAAATATATAATTAATTTCATTTCATTCACATATAAATATATAAAATGGAATACAACATAGGTTGTCCTTGTACAACAAGAAAACATCACGGGTTTAAGATCAAGCGCTTCATTTAATTACACCGACTTAGAAGAAAAAATGCTCTAAAATTTGGTGTTTTTACCCCTACTCTATGTGAGGTTGACAATGTTTTCTATTTATTGATCATTATTTTGAAAAAAAGAAAAATCGATAATCATTATATATCGGTGGTTTGCTAATAAGTTTAACTTTTATATAATAACCAGATACAAGACATAAATTGTACTAGAGAAGTCCTTGGCATGGACTCAAAGTCTCTTTTATTTTATTAAATTATAAATTATAAATTATACAATACCTTCTGTTCACCTACATTGCTAACTTCACTGAATCATTAACAAGAAATATCGAAAATACAAAATCCATCAAAAATATAAATTTATTACTCAATAGAAGAAGAAGCCCAAAGTCGTAAATTTGGGCCTTGGCCCATTATAATAAGATTCATATCATTGATGCGGCAAAAAATCAGAGAAGAAAACAAAAAATAAAAGATCCAAATTAAAAATGTTAAATTTGAATTATTTCTTAGTTGCTTGTCTAATAAGAAAAACCTTAACGGCCACATGTTTTTACTATTTGATTACAGCATAGTTGATTATTTCTAGACAATTTATCTAAGAGCAGGGCGAAATTTGTTATCTTCATTCGTAATTTCCAGGTATTTTTCCTGTTGTGAAGCTTCTATTTTTATTCAGTTATATGTTCTGATTATATGTAGAGATTTTGTATTGCATTATTTGCTTGTGTTTTGAACTAGAATCTAGAATCTCAAAGAATTGCTTCTGTTTTTTTTATATGATTCCCGATAGAAATTTATGATTTTTTGTTTATTTGGAAAAAAACAAAAAAGAATGGAAGCTTGAGCTGATTTAGTGATAATACTGTTTTTTTGCTGGAAAGTCGAAAATGTTGAAATTGATGTACTGTTCGAAGTGGTGTGGATTTGGGAATGGTCATATCCAAACATAAAGATGATGAATTTGCTTCAAAATGATGAACTTGGACCCAAAAACTCAAATTGCTATGAGTTTCTCGAAATTTTGTGTGGGTGGATTTGTGAATAGTGTGCTTCAGCTTCATATTGTTACTAAAACTAGGTCAATTGAGTGTTTATCGTGAATTTCATGCTTGGCAAATACTTGCTCTAAGGCCATCTAATGCTTTTCAGGTTTCTTATGAAGAGTCGTTTGAAGTATATAGTTAGCAACAAATCATTGTAATTTAACTTTGTGGAACTTACCATTGATCACTTCAGTTGTGAATTCGTGCTATCCACATGGACCTGAATGATCTTAACAAAGTATGGGAAATCAAACCTCTAAAGAAGGTTCGTGAAGATGAAGCGAAGGAAATTCTTGAAAGAGTGGCAAAGCAAGTGCAACCTATCATGAGGAAGAGAAAATGGAAAGTGAGGGTTCTCTCTGAGTTTTGGTGGGACGAAGTTTTCTTTATTGATTTGGATATTACTCATCTTTCTTGTTAAATATCCCACATTGGTTGGGGGAAGTGGCATGTGCCACTTATTAAGGTGAGGGTTGCCCTCACCTTAATAAGTGGCACATGCCACTTCCCCCAACCAATGTGGGATATTTAACATTTCTCATGTTTCGCCTGCTGGCTAATCTGTATTCTTAATTTGCAGTCCGCCTAATCCATCTCTCATGGGGCTAAATATAGGAGGAGGAGATGAGGTCAAGTTGAGACTTCGCAGACCAAACAATGAGTGGGATTTTTTCCCTTATAATCAGATTCTCGACACAATGCTTCACGAGCTTTGTCACAACGAACACGGCCCTCACAATGCAGATTTCTACAATCTTTTGGATGAAATACGAAAGGTTATTAATCCGTTTCTCTCATTTTTGGGGGAATTATTATGGCTTGATATAACCAATGTATGTTCTTAAGAATCAAATATTCTTTTCTTTTTTTGTATGTTCTCTTGGAGGCAGTAAGTTTTCCTTCGTGTTGCTTATAATTGTCAGATTATACTTCTCAGCTGATCTGACTTGAGCAAACCCATTTCCTTATTCTTTATGTATGCTCTCATCTGATTAAAATTCATCCCTTTTTTAGGAATGTGAAGGACTTATGTCCAAAGGAATTACTGGAACTGGGCAAGGATTTGATCTCCCTGGGAAAAGATTGGGTGGATATTCTTGTCAACCTCCTCTGTCGTCCCTACGTCAACAAGCTCTGGCCGCTGCTGAAAATAGGGCTCAACGTGGAGCTCTGTTGCCCCATGGGCCTATGCGTCTTGGTGGTGATAGTAGCATTAAGGCTGTACTAAGTCCAGTTCAAGCAGCAGCGATGGCTGCAGAAAGGAGACTACATGATGATTTATGGTGTGGATCCAAATTATTAGAGCATGAGGGGCCTTCTGAAAGCTCAACTAGTTCGTTGGATGTTAGAACTACTCAAAAATCAGTTGCTGATTCGATTTCTACACAGGGACGGATAGATGATACATCATGGCAGTGTGATGCCTGCACCTTGTTAAATAAGGTAAACCTCGCTACCATTTCAACTTTACTTCCAATTTTCTTTCTTCATGGTTTTGATCTATATAATAAAATCAATGCAAACCTCTCAAGTTCCTAATGTGTGAAAACGAACATCATATTTTGTTATTATAGAATTGCTAGGTAACTTCGATGAAAATTTTGTACTTTTGTATAGAAATCCATATGCTATCTATCACCAACCTTATTTCTTTCGTTATTAATGTATTTAAGAATCCTCATGATCTATACGGGTTGTGTGTATGTTATAATATTGCCAAAGTGGTATATTTTCTTGGTTGATTTTTTAATGGTGTGTATATCTATTGCAGCAACTAGCTCTTATATGTGCAGCCTGTGGAACACCAAAGAGTAAAGGCAATGGAGATAAGAAGTTAAAAGTCTGGTCTTGCAAATTCTGCACCCTAAATAACACCACTGAGGTCGAGAGATGCATGGCTTGTGGAGAGTGGAGATACTCGTATGGCCCTCCGACATCGACTCCCGGGCCGTATCAAGGTACTTGAAGCTGGGAATCATCGTATAGAGCATTGAGAAAAAACAATCTTTATATGCGAATTGTTCGCGTTCATATATACATATATAGTCAAACTGGAAATTATGCAAATTGTATAAATTCCTACTCTCGTATATGATATAACCATGAAAAAAGCCTAGTTATACATCATTGACTCTGTGAATAGTTGGAGGTGTCTGCTGAATTTAAATAAGCCAACTATAAGATTAAGCGAAGTTGATGATGACTTACTTACACATGCTTGCGAAAGCTCGGATCTTCCTGTGAATCTCGTCTATACTAGTTTAATTCTCTCAAGTATCTTATTCTATAAGATCTTGTCTGGATTTTGTTATCTTAAAGTGATGAAAAACCTTGGTGTCTTAGGTATTATCTATTTCGATTAGTTTAATATTGTTGGGTTAACTGACGCCAGATTGTCTCCTCTTATATCTGCCCCAGTTCCTAACTCACTTCTCCTCTTTATTCGTCAGCTAATCTGTCTTTAGATCCTTAATTGTTATGTAATTTCACCAATTTGGTAATTAACCTAACTTCTTTACATGTATATTATCATTATTGTAAACGTACGTAGTTGCAAGATGTAATTTCTCGATTTAGAAAGTGAGTTCATAGCTCGCTACTCTGCCAACCCAACGACGTTGACTTGAAGTTAGGAGACAAAATGTGGTGAGTCAACTGCCTTTTGTTTTTCTTTGGCATTGATGTGGGTTATTTCTTCCTCTTCATCAATTTCAGCTTTAAAGAAGATTGAAATGAATGAATGATCTCTCCCCTCCCCTACCTACTGAAATGACTTGGGACAAATGTACGATAATAGAGTATTTTGTAATAATGAGAGTGCAACATTTTCTTGTACGACTTTATTTGGGGGTCTCAACTCTCAAGACATATAAGTCAACTGGTGTATGTCTTTGCCCTTTATTTTGGTTTTAGTTGTTTTATTGAAAAGTAATTAACTACAATTATAGAAACTACTATTTCGGGATTGACTTATTTGCCAAATATCTCTTTCAAATTATTAAATAAAAATGTCCATTTTTTTTAATTTTTATATTGCAAATTACATCTTCATAGACGTCGTCACTATGATTAAATAAATTGTGAAGTAACTTTATAATTTTAAATTTGGCTACTGGCTTGCTATGACTCATTAGTGCAGTTATTTATAATTACCTAAAGCGAAAATATGAAGTTTCTCCTTGAGAGAGAGAGAGAGAGAGAGAGAGAGAGAGAGAGAGGTAACATGTGAAGGGAAAATGGTTCAGAATCTTTGTCGAAATTTGTCGGCTCGAATGTAAAAGTTGTATAAACCATTTCTAAACTTCACTTCAGCAGTAGATAATTGAGTCTCGCTAATCAATATGCGACATTTTCATTTATTTTCGCCTAAGTAACATTGTGTTTATTTACGAAGTGAAACATAAAAAATCAAACTGATGTGGATGCTTCTTTGAACTATAGTTCTGAACATACATTTATTTCAAAATATAATTGCAAAAAAAAAAAAAAAAAAAAAAAGGAAACACGCTTTTGAAACCCAAGGTCTGAATATTACCACTCATGAGTTAAAAAAAGGAAAAAAAAAGTTTGGCAAGGCTGCTTGCAGCTGATGGCTTTTGATCACGACTGCAAACTATTTTTAACTAAGCGGTAAATCTACAAGTTTTTCTATGTCGTAAAAATATTTGTTTCCCATCGTTATCTCAATATTGTTTACGATGACGGTATAGACGAGTTACCCGGGGGGTGGGGGTGGGGGTGGGGGAGAGAGAGAGAGAGAGAGAGAGAGAGAGAGAGAGAGAGAGAGAGAGAGTTCTCATATATGTTGAATATGTGTATGTTAATACTTGTAGATTGTGAAACCAAAGTTGTGCCTTGTGTTAAAATGTTGATGATTTTGGTTAGAAGTGATAAGGATTAAGGGTGTATTAATGGTTATAGATTTAAAGATTCTAATACAATGATTACTTGAGGAAATTCAGAAGCAAAACTATGAGGTATATTGTGTGAATAATAAAATCAAATATTGTTAATACTGTATGGGCTTGTTTGCTAGGTAGTATAAGGGTGGGATAAATACCTATAACATCCTAATACTTTGTTTGCTAACAATATTAAAGCCCATGATTATGCAAGAGCCCGGTATGTGTTAACCATTTATATGGTATAACATATCACACCCTGCTGGTGGGATATTTAATACCATACAGAATTATTAAAAATTATAGACTAAAATAACCTTACAGATATTAATTAAAAATGTTATTATAGAATATTCACACAATATATGGTAACTAATTAAATGATATTTTAGGAATTGAAATTTTATAGAGAATCTAACATGATATTAATATCTTATACAGTGAAATACATCTCATGTCAAACACATCCAACCTTATATCATACAACCTAGCAAACGAGCCCTATATATATATATATATGATTCTAAAAACATAGAATTTTATGCCTAAAAATGTACAGAAAACAAATAATTATATTTTGAGAATATTATCCCATTTAATTACGCCTCAGCTACATATACCTTATAATAAGTATATATATACAACAAAATTTAAACTAAATAAACATACAATTATATTAAAAAAAAAACTGAGGACTTTTATACTGTATTTATTGATGCAAGTAGAAAATTGATACAATACGTGCAAAACCTATGACTTATATATCTTTTTTTAATTGAGGTGGGATCGGAAAGGAGAAGAAGTACTAGACAAGAATGGCGAAAGTCCCCAGCAAAGATCAAACTCCGGTTGAAAATACAATGGTTGACGATTAGAAAAAAACCATTTAATTATTATAATATTTGGCGTTTCATTCCTTTTAATAAGACTAGAAAACTAATTAATTTAAGAAGCACTTATGTGCACTAGGTGCACCATTAGGCGTATTGACCGGATCAACACGTTAACCAGTCAACGCCGGAAAACGCTCGTTGACCCGGTCAACTAAAAAAAATACTTTAAAATCAGTATCAATTGTAACGCTAAAAAGTATCATTCAAAAGCCCAAAAATATCACCTATATCCTTAAAAAGTATCGGCAAAAAAAAAAAAAAAAAAACTCCTCAAAATCAGTATCAACCTTAATACTAAAAAGTATCACTCAAAATTCAAAAAGTATCATCTGAGTCTTAAAAAGCATCACCTATTTTATCATTTTTCTTTTTTGCGGGTTGACCGGGTCAACGCGCATTGATCCGCGTTTGACCTGGCCAAATACATTGACCGTCTGATATAAACTTATATGCATCTAGTGCATGCAAGTTTTTACCAATTAATTTACATTTTCTCATTATAACATACCATATAAAACGGAAGTGAGAATATATGGAACTAGCCGGTCAAACTTTTAAAAGATTTATTTTAGCCAGTAACTTTTAAACATATTTTATTTGGTCAGAATTACTATATTACCCCTATATTTATTTTTAACCTATTTCATTTCCCCCCACCATTTCAACCGCGCCGATTCACATTTCAAAATGTGAAATGTGATTTTGGAAAAATTTCTCTCTCTCTCTCTCTCTCTCTCTCTCTCTCTCTCTCTCTCTCTCTCTCTCCTACATCTCATCTTCTTCAACACTAATGGAATCTGCAACACTGAAAATTCAAGTGAAGATTTCTCCAAATTCAAGCCATCGACCTCCGAAAATTCGTGTGAAGATCTATCTCTCCATATTTCTCCACCAACGAGCCGTCGACTTTGAAAATTCAAGCGAAGAAATAGAAAATCATTCCCCAACATGTATATGTTTCAGATCTAATTATTAATAATATTGTTAGATTGTTAGGTGTTTTTTTTAAAGTTTGATTTGGGGAAAAATTTGATTCGAAGAATATTGTTAGATTGTTAAATGTTGTTTTTTTTTAAGTTTGAAGTTTATTTTCTACGCATAATAGACATGCTTTGACAATAAAAGTACCACTAATATAGTTGATGTTTGAAAATCTGGAAAAAATGAAGTATTTCTGCAACTTTCGAAAAATCTGAAAAAATTATGTTCTTAACTGCGTGCGAGCCCAGCGCGCATGCTTGTGAGCGCAGTTAAGAAGAAAATCGCGCGCACCTGAGGCCAAATTATCAACAGTTGTTCTGCTGATGCACATAAATTATCAATCGGTGTCATGCCGATAGTCTGCTGATATGTTCTGCCGATATCTGCGCGCGCGTGGTTACGTTGTGCGTGCGCGCGCTTACTTTATGCGCACATGCCTTATGCACGCATGCTTGTGGGTGCCCACAAGAAGAAATCACGCGCACCTGAGGCCAAATTATCAACAGTTGTTCTGCCGATGCACGAAAATTATCAACCGATGTCATGCCGATAGTCCGTCGATGTCTGCGCTCTCACTTACTTTGTGCGCGCATGCCTTGTGCGCATGCTTGTGGACGCAGTTAAGAAGAAAATCACGCACACTTGAGGCCAAATTATCAACAGTTGTTCTACCGATGTATAAAAATTATCAACCGATGTCATGCTGATAGTTTGCCGATGTGTTCTGCCGATGTCTGCGTGCGCGCATGCCTTGTACACGTTGGATTTTGCGCGCACTTAAGAACAATCCAGCGCGCGCTTAAGAACAAAATTATTTTTTTTTTGTAAAAGTCGAACTTAAGTGCTCACTGCACTAGCTCGACATGGACAAAGTATAACGAAAACTATGGTCCAAGAAATGAAGATCAACAATGAAGATGAAGATTGACAATGAAGATGAAGATGAAAAACAGATCTGAAGATAAAGATCGACGATGAAGATGAAGATCGACGATATTTTAATTCTCTTTCTGAAATGAAAAACAGATCTAAAAATGAAGATGAAGATAAAAGCATATTTGATATTTTTTTATTTTTTTTATGTCTAAAGGGCATTTTGGTTCAAAGTGGCTAAAAAAATATGTTTAAAACTTACTGGCTAAAATAATTTTTTTAAAAGTTAAAATGGCTGAAATAGTTTTTACCTCTAAATAATGAAATAGGAGATATATAACACTCGATGTATTTGCACATGTTTATAAACAAGCACTATGCATTGAGCTTTATATCGGTGAAGTATACATGCGTGTGTGACTTACAATATCCTGCAAAATATATATAAGAGACAAATTTTATTGGTCAAACTCAACCTAAGATATATAAGTAGAATTCGAATTCATGAGTTTTCAGTTGTGAACTCACATGAAATAATGAATTTTGATCAACACATACTGTATATTATATCTAGATCGAGATTAAATATTTTATCGCATTCATTGTTAGGAACTTTGAATATCTCTTATAAAATTATGGGCAAATATCACTTTAAATTTGAGATTGCATTTTGGGCTCTTTTTAAAAAATAATTCAAAACAAAACTATTAACAAACACAATACCCAAATTTTCAAAATTTTTATAATATATCCCACGATTTCCCGACATAGGAGAAATCTCACGCTGCACGCAGGATGCATATGCATGGAATTTTCAGTATATTAAATGAAATTATATGGTGATGATGGTCCACTGGAAAATTAAAAAAAAAATGAAAATTGAATCAAATTAATGATAGCGTTTTGGTCCGATGTAATTATTTATTTCCACGTAATTTCATCTATATCCAAGATTTCCAGGACCAAAAAATATATTTGAGGTTAGATTTGCAAATAAAAAAAGAAAAAAAGAAAAAAAGAAAAGGTGCTATTTTGATAATTATATTGTTTTAATTTTTTTTTAAATAGCTCAAAATGTAATTGCAATTTGCCCAAAAATTATTGCAAATTATCTAATATTTGAAAAGATTGATTCTTTTTTATCAGTTAAAATAGCCGCCTGTCTTTTTCAGAAGAGACATTCAAGTCATACGTGTGCTTTGCTACCATTTTTGTATCCTTTGAAATTTATTTGTAAGCCTTTTTCAAATAATTTATACCGTCATGCTTCAATTTAAAATGAAAGTAAAGTATTATGGTTAAACAAATTAAAACGCATTTTATAATTTTCTTTTTAAAAATAAAATATATTCAATACCTCTAAAAACATTAACGGGTTATTTTGTGTAGCACACTCTCAATAATTTATGAATGCATTAATCTTTTTTTTTTAATATATATCATCTGAGATATAAAAAAAGAAAAAAGTGATGTTTAGTTTATTTGCGAGCTGAACTTTTTTTCAATTAACACAAAAGGCCGTTTTCTTTTACTCATTCGACAAGAAAACAAATAATTTTAGATTCCAACAAACTGGCTTCCACAAACATTCCAAAGAAGATGCAATTGTTGAATATTCCATTTTTTTTATATACATAAGATATTCGGCGGGTTCTTCAGATTTTCTTCATTGTGAATATAAACACATATTTTTTTTGATAAAAAAAAGTCATACTGAAAGCATAGTTCACATTATATTTGCACATAATATTAAATATATTATTTCAATGATAAAAAGGCATATTCGGGAATATGTAAAATTTCTCTCTGATTAGTCAAGCTTGACTTTGCTAAGGTAAATTAATGTGGCAAGTCATTTTCATTTTTTTTACACTGAAAAAAAAAAGAGAAAAAGAAAAACTAGTTGTTATGGACATAACCGTTGAAATTTTGGTGTCAATTTTCATGTCAAAATTAAATGACTGAGACTAATCATCAATATATAGAAGATCGAATAACAGAGCTATTATTTGGCTGCTAACAACTGCCTAGCTTATTTTTCTTCAATAAATAATGAATACATTATAAAATAAAATAAAATCATAATACCCATTCCATATATATATATATATATCATTAATATTGTTATTCATATATTTTGATGATATATTTAATTTCTCTAATACTGCCTACATAACATACAAACATGATACCTCATCATGCATGTATGACACATTGATACTGGTGATATGCAAAAAATGCAATTTGAAATAAACAATAATAAATGTAATTGGAGAGTTATATAAATATATAGCCAGAAAAGATGATGGCATTGCGGCACTGGGCAATGGGTCCATTAATTAATAGCAATAATGGCCTCTAATTTCAGTATTTTAAAATTTCAACTGCATATATATATACTATTGCAACATAAAATTAACTAAACCTATTAATCACACGTGAGATCAATAAATACGTCGTTTATTGGAGTAACGTGATTGAAAACTGTGATAAAATATTATTAGAAATAGTCATTGTAACCTAAGTGCTTCATGAAATTTTTATTAATAGTAACTCTATTTTGTATCTAGGTTCAACAATTGCATGTGAAAATGATTCATAGTTGATGATACTTAATACTTCGATACATAATTAGTAATACTTTACTTCATACATATTGATACATGATCAACAAAACATTCTAGAAAAAATAAGATAGATGAATCAACTAAATTAAAACCCCATATTATAATTTTTTTGAATTAATTCAAAGGTTCACATTATGATTTATGTAGAAAATAATTCATTTATTTTTTAATTAATTTAAAAGTCCGCATTATGATTTGTAGAAAATAATTCATTTTTTTCTTAGCACGTGAAAACACTTCATAGTTGATGATACTTCAATTCATATTAAGTAATACTTCGATACATAATTAGTAATCCGCTACTTCATACATAGTGATACATGATGTCCGGATAATCAACAAACAATAAAAAAATAAATGAATCAACTAAATTAAAACCCTACATTATGGTTTTTGTATAAAATAGTTCATTTATTTTATTCTAAGCATGTGAAAATGCTTCATGGTTGATGATACTTCAATTCATATTAAATGATATTTTGACATATAATTAGTGATACTTTCCTTCATACATAGTGATATTTTACTTTATATGTAATAATACGCACGCGGGCGAGCGCATGGGCTGACCTTTTTGCGGGTTTGGATAAATTTTTTGGACAGATTTGGGACCTATTTGACCCGTCTAACATAAGAGACGCGTTAGACGGTCTCATACAAATTTTTGTCCAAATTAAAATTCGTTAAGAAATAAATGATCCAAATTACAAAATATTTTTTTTAAGCTGCATAGGCAACCCACAAAGAATTGGCTAAATTAATATACAAAATATTGAATTCGATCAAATTTCAAATAAGCATTCACTGTACGTATCATTCAATTAACTAATTAACTACTTCATTTTTAATGTAATTGTTTATTTAGTCTTTTTTTTTATCAATATTGTAATGATATAAATGAGTAATCTTTCATTTTAATTAATTTGACTGTGATGATTGCATTACATTAGTTTTACTATATATTGACATATAATGGTACAATTATTGTTTATTCAAATTAACTAATCATAACCCTAAGGATTATGGGGTCCAGTTTATTTTTTATTTTGTTTTTTCAATTTAGGGGTTAAATTCCAATAAAGCGCAAGACAATCATCATGAGAAAATCTTTTTAGTTTGTTGTCCTTGTAAGGTTCTTTTTAAGACTTTTTTTGGAAACTTTAATTTGAAGTAATTAAATAATTATTTTTCTGAAACTAATAATACTAATAAGTTGATAACTTTTTACCGTCAGGTATCCAAACTTCTAAAACGTACTAGTTCGAATTAGTGGAATGTTTTTTTATAACAACAACAACAATAACTATTATTATTATTATTATTATTATTATTATTATTATTATTATTATTGCCAAACAAGGAATAACATTTTTTTAGACTATGATCATTTTTTCACTTTCTAGGTTTGGGATGAATTAGAGTTAATGAGTGGATTAGGCACTTACATTTTTTTTTTCCTTTGTTTTTTTGAGGTGGGTGAGTAGAACCACTAGGCAACATGTATGCCTACTGTCTTTTATTTCATACTTCCACAGTAATTATATTAATAAATGCATAAAAAAATTCAAAAGACATAGCAAAGTTTGAAATACAAAATTTACAATAGTTTCACTCATTATATAACACATTACTAGGTAAGAAGAGCTGTTTTTGTAATAATAGTCGAGCCGAGATGACTAACCAAACTCGACTTTAATTTTTTATGGGAGGAATTCACTGTTAAATATCTCGAGTCGTTAAACTCAAGATCAGCTAGATTAACTAATTTCAATTATGCTCACAATTCTATTAATTTAGTTGAGTATGGATCAACTTCAGATATTTCTCATGAAGCTCGAATCTAAACTAGGCTAGAATCAGTTCTTAATGACCCTCTAATCAACTCAACTTACTTCTAATTTAGAATAAATTTTACGTATCAAACTCAATGGCTCTCCGCCTCAATTTTTTTTTTAAAGAAAGACATTATAAACATAGATAATTGAAATAAAAAATTAAAGGGTTCTCACCGCCTTAAAAATCATAAATTTTAATATAGTTGCAAATTTAACGCAAACTTTAAAGTAAGTAATTAAAATACTAACTTTTATTTTGGGTGTTATTATGCAAGTGTCATCAAATTCGACGACTTTGACATCCTTTTATAAAAATTGGTGATTTGGCCAGGACGAGGTTGAAAAGACGAGTAAATTATTGGTTGAATTTATTTTACAAATAAAAATGAGAATGTTAAATAACACCTAAATTCAAAATCAATATTTTAATTGTCTACTTTTAAAATCAATGCTAAATTTACAACTGTAAAGTATTAAAGTTCATGATTTTTTCATACAGTTAACCCAAAATTAAATGATATCTCTCATTAGTGGTGTGCAAAACCGAACCAAGATAAAAACCTAATCAAATTGAGGTATTTTTATTCGGTTGGTTTGGTTATTTTTTCTTTAATTTTGGTTTGGTTTGAATATTAAAACCAAAATATAGTTTGACTCGGTTTCGATTTAAGTAAAAAATATTTTGGTTAAAACCGAACCAACCAATATATATATATATATATATATATATAATTTGTGATTTATAATTCTAATATTAATTACACCTAAGTTAATAAATTTAAAATGTATTATATGCCTAAATAATATTAGTAATTCTAATATTTAGTTTCAATTTTCAAGTTTTAGAATTTTTAAAATATTTACTTATTTAATATATCGTTTGTTATCTATTGAGTGCATGTTATTTCCTTCAGATATAATTGTTTCGGAAAAAAATAAAAATAATTATTAAAAATTCGATTAAACCGAAAACCAAACCAAACCAATCAAAGAATTATGATTTGGTTTGATTCGGTTATATATATTATTTTTAGTTGGTTCAGTTTGAATTTTAAAAATAAAAAATAAAATTTATTTGGTTTTATTAATTTGATTTAATTTTGTACCGAACCAACCATCTACACACCCGTGTCTCTCACTACTCGGCCACAAGACAGCGCCCGAAAATGTGGGGCCCAGAAAAATGAAAAGCGAATTTTGCAAATAAATTCTATGCGAGATACCCAATCTCTATAAATACGCTCACGCCGCTCATTTATCGCTGTCACGCACTATTCGGGACTGTCGTCTCAGACTGACACTGCCATCTCACCCTTTCCTATTGGTCCGTGCTTCCCACGCTCCCTCTTTGAGAGTGGCGGTCTCTGATTCCCCCCCCCCCCCCACCCCATTTTGTTGTTACCAATTTTGCTATTGCCACGCCATCTTGGAAAAACAAAGAGAGATACTAACCAATTATATTTTAAATGCAAGTCCCGTGTTTTATTAATTTTCTTTATTTTATTTAATTAAAATGAGGTCTACCAAATATAAATTTGATAAAAATCAAGACATCAATCTTTCAACACTTAATTTTATCCAAATTGATAGTATAAAGACTTGATTTTAATCAAATTAATAATATAAGGACCCGATTCAAAAATAAAAATAATTTTTTTAAAATAAACAAATAAAAATTGAAAAATAATTAAATAAAAAAATACAAATTTTTATTTAAAAAAATAAAATAAAAATAAATTTATTTAAAATGTTTAAAACCTATGTAACTTTATTTTCTATTTTGATTTATTAAGTTTTGAAAAAATTCAATGAATAATTTTTAAAAAATGGTTTTTGTTTAATCGATTTTTTTATTTTATCTAACTATTGTTTTAATTTTAATTTACTTTTTTCAAAATAAAATAAAACTACAGCCTTTTATAAAAAATTATTTATTTATTTTGAAAATTTAAAAAAAAGGAATAATTTTTTAACTATTTTTCAAAGAACAATAAATAAAAAATAAAATTGCAGTGGTTTTAAATATTTTAATTAATTTTTTTTTAATAAATTTTTTGTTTAAAAAATTTAAATGTATTTTATTTCTATTTTATTATTTTGTCAATTTTAATCTGTATATTTTTAAAAAAATAATTTTTTATATAGGTACACGTAGTAATAATTTAATTAAAATCAAGTCCATGTACTATCAATTTGAATAAAATCAAGCTCCACATGATTCTTACTTTAACCAAATTAACCAAATTGATTGTACATAGACATCATATTAACTAAATAAAATAGAGGGACTCAATTCGAAAAAAGTTAAACAGTGTTTTGCCTATTTTAAATAAATTTTGAAAAGGGACAAAGAAAATTGGAGATAAATGCAACTAGGAAAAACTAAAAATAAAACTATAATTTTTTTTTAAACTCAAAATGAAATATATAAATTAAAAAGAACTATCGAGAAGGCCATCCACGAATAAAGGAGGCTTGACCCAATAATGATAGCTTGAAAAATCACGAGAAATCCTAGCAAATCGGTGTGCCAAAACATTGGTAGAACGACAAACTAAACTCAAAGAACAAGAAAACATTCCAGCAAGGAGAGCCCATAATTTTGTTTATTTATTGAATAATCGGAAATGCGTGATTGAATAAATATAGATATATCTCATTTATGATTCGAATTATTCACTGTTTTTTTTAATGAAGATTGATTCCACTTACTATTAATTTTCAATTTTATTAGAAACCTCATCGTATAAATCAAACGAATTTCGTTTTATATATGTTACGTATATTGCTACGGGCTGATGCACTAAATATGATTATTCGTTTCCTTATGATGTTGTATTGACTTTTTTCGATCATATTTTGACTGCATTTATTATGATTCGTAAATTTATACAAAGTTAATTGATATTTTCTAATCCACTTATACATATACATGTTTGTGTATGTATATATTATTACTACATTAGTGATATACCTTGTATTTACTTACTGCTATATAAATATGTATACGTAGATATTTATTTTCTCTATTTAAACTCATAAATCAGTTACGTTTGTCGGAATAACATATAAAGATGCATGATTTTTTTTTATTATGTGTTTGTATACTTGTTATACGTTAACTCAAAAAAATATATACCAACTTATAAATTCTTATAGATTTTAAAATGTCATGGCGAAATCTTGAATTCAAATACTTATTCGAAATTAACATGTCATGGACTGTCACTATTCAATACTAAGAAGACATGATCAATCAAACTAGTATTATTTAAAAAAAAAATCCTAAACTAAAAATAAAATCTAATATAGTGAATTTTTTCAAACAAATTTGAAAAAAAGGAAGCTGGTGTATGTCAAATATAGGAAAAAACGTAATTAAGAAAATCGATTGTCAAATTGCACCAATAGATTGCCAATAGACTTTATCCACTTATTGTGTTAAGAGCATTCAAACGAATCACTTATATGTAAATAATAAATAAATAAATACATCAATATTAGCATGTACATTGAGGAATATTATCATATTATTCTAGTACTTAAGATTTATTGTATAAATAATGCGAGTCCTTCAAATTTAAACGTTAAATGAACTCGGACTACACGTGTTGAACTCGAAAATAAAAGAGGCACTAAACATTCATGATAACATTAGTTCAAATAAATAACACGTGTTGAATATAAAATGAAAGAGATACTAAACATTCATGATAATACTAGATCGAACAGTACTCTCTATGAACTATATGGCTAATAAATCATAATTCGATAATAAAAGCGTTAAGTTGATCAATACTACAACATCCTCTATACAACATAATTGCATAAATCTCAGATCAATCTAAAATACACCTACCTAATCTGTACATTAGATATTTATATAAAAAACAAAAAAATGGAAAATGAAAAATGAAAAACCAATATAAATGTATCTCACATTTCTCTTTCACAAATCACCTCTCCCTCTCCAACCATATTATTTTATCTAAAATTCCCCACCCCCACCCCCACCCACCCCCTCCCCCTCCCCCTCCCCCTCCATTTCTATTTCTTCCTCTCTTTTCCCTCTTCCAAGAACCTTCTCCTCTTTTCCATGGATTCATTCATCTCTCTCCTCAACAAGCTTCCAATACCCCTTTCTCTCTCCTCCCATCAAAAACATCTCTAATTCCTCAAACCCCCGATTCCTCATTGATCAATCCATTCCCACCTCACACAAAAAAAAGAATAAAAATATCCGCTTTTTTTCTCCTCCTTCCATATTCCCACCAAACATGAGGCCTCAGCAACCTCCGCCCGCCGACGCCGGAAAATCTAACCGCCGCCGCCGCTCCGACCTCACCCTCCCTCTTCCCCACCGCGACCCCGCCCTTGCCGTCCCACTCCCCCTCCCCCCCAGCTCCGCCCCCTCCTCCACCTCCTCCTCCCAGCTCGACTACTCCGAGCTAGACCGCGCCAGCCGCATCGGAAGCGGCGCTGGAGGCACCGTGTACAAGGTCGTTCACCGCCCCACCGGCAATATCTACGCTCTCAAGGTCATCTACGGCAACCACGAAGACGCCGTCCGCAACCAGATGTGCCGCGAAATCCAGATCCTCCGCGACGTCGACCACCCCAACGTCGTGAAATGCCACAACCTCTTCGATCACAGCGGTGAGATTCAGGTGCTGCTCGAGTTCATGGACAAAGGCTCGCTCGAGGGGACCCACATCACTGACGAGCGCACCCTCTCCGATCTCGCCCGCCAGGTGCTCGCCGGATTGTCTTACCTCCACCGCCGCAAAATCGTCCACCGCGACATCAAGCCCTCGAATTTGCTCATCAATTCGCGGCGGATGGTGAAAATTGCCGATTTTGGGGTCTCCCGCGTTCTCGCGCAGACGATGGACCCGTGCAATTCCTCCGTCGGCACCATAGCCTACATGAGCCCGGAGCGAATCAACACTGATTTGAATCACGGCCAATACGACGGCTACGCCGGCGATATCTGGAGTTTGGGCGTCAGCATTCTTGAATTCTACTTAGGAAAGTTCCCTTTTTCCGTCGGAAGGCAGGGAGATTGGGCTAGCTTGATGTGCGCTATTTGTATGTCGCAGCCGCCGGAGGCACCCGCCTCCGCCGGCCGTGAGTTCAGGGATTTCATCGCGTGCTGTCTGCAGAGAGAGCCGGCGAGGCGGTGGACGGCGGCGCAGCTGCTGAAGCATCCGTTCATTGTGCAGTATGGTTCGCCGGGGAGTGGCGGGGGTAATATGGTCCATCATCAAGCTCATCAGCTGTTGCCGCCGCCACGCCAGCATTACTCCTCAGCTTGAAGGTTGCTTAGTATTG
This sequence comes from Perilla frutescens, assembly GCA_026008535.1. Lineage (NCBI taxonomy): Eukaryota > Viridiplantae > Streptophyta > Magnoliopsida > Lamiales > Lamiaceae > Perilla > Perilla frutescens. Next base: position 52,013,676 of record BRKX01000002.1, read on the forward strand.
GGAATTATTTTTGTTTTTCGTTTTCTTTTTTTTTTTCTCCCAAAGCTGAAATTTTTATGGGGTTGAATGAATTGTGCATCTTGTTTAGCCGTTACTACATGTTAGTTTGTGGAAGGAATGGATGTTTAGGAGGGAGGAATTAGTGAGGGGAAATCGTTTGTTTGAGTTTCTTGAACGATCAATGGAGTTTATGATCATGTACAACAGTGCGAAAATGAATGAATTCTATTATCAAAATCAGTTCTTCCAAGTTTTTGCTGTTGCATTTTCTTTGCTTTTTAGAAAAAAGAAGCCAATTTTCTGTTGTGGTAAATCTTTTCTTGTTTTGGACTAATCTGACTTGTATTGGTTTATATCTCTTTGTATGTTATCAAAATAATTTCTAGGCTCTTGCTGTTGCATTTTGGAAAAGAAGCTAATTTTCCATTGTGGTAAATCTTTTCTTGACTTAGTGAGTTATTGCATTAGATCTCTAATCTTTGTATGGATAGATACTATGCAAAAGGGAGAAATTTGTTGCACATATTCCTTTTCTTCTCTTGGAATCCTTATCTTTTGAGTAGTAAATGGAACTTTATCCACGGTCGGATTCATATATTCCGTGTTGTTTTGCTATATATGCTTGATGGCAAATCTTATACAGTCTCTCCTTAGTTGCTAATTTGCTCATTTTAAGGTAAAGTTTGATGGGCTTATGATGAGTTTGGGAAATTTTCTTGGTTTGAGCAAGATTTGGTTAGTTCTTTTAGAAGCTTTACCTTTCACATTCTTGCTTTATCTCAAGGACATACCAATACAATAATGAAAGCAAAAACCCAAAATACATGTTTTTATGCAGACATGTGATCATTTGGTTTCTTCCTTTTTCTTTCTTTCTCAGTTATCATAAGTGGCTGTCTCTTGCTTTTCCCATGTTACCTTATCTAGGACATGTATCATACATTATACATCTTTCCTATATGAAAGCTTTGCTATCATTGATTGTGTTGTTTTAGGGGCTGGTTTCTCCCTTTTTGGCAGATTTTCTATGTTAAAACCTGCTTGTTGAATGTGCTATTAAGATATTGGGAGATGCTAAACTGATTATTTCCTCGGCCTGGTTTTTCTTGTTCTTATTGATCGATTCTTGCCTAGTGAATGCATTGTCTTGTGATATACTTACGGGACATTTGGATGGTCTTTTTAGCAACTTGGGTGTTCGGGTTTTTATCATGGTAGTCGTTTTTTCCTTTTGGTGCGTCTTCTGAATAAATCTGGATACTAGAATTTGGTATGCATAATTCTGTGTATTTTGTGAGATTTGGATGAATGCAGATTTAGTTTGATTCTGTTGTGATAATAATTTTTGAATCAGTGTACTGTGATTGCACAGAATATGTACGGCTCACTACATTTTAACAATCATAGAATCGGCAGATTGTGTCTGGTGATCAACTGTGCAGTAAAAAATACTCTCTCTCTCTCTCTCTCTCTCTCTCTCTCTCTCTCTCTCTCTCTCTCTCTCTCTCTCATCGCAGCAGTTAAATTTTGAACAGTTGAACTTTTGGGGGTTTGGCTGATTCAAAGAGAAGAAGAATCCAAACCAGAGTCAACACCAAAACATAAGTCTTGAACAATATATTTAAGCAAGAATTACTAGGAAACTACGTTGCCCATACAAGACTGCAGAAGATGATTGTAATAATTCCTAAATCTATATTTCTCCTTAAATTTGACCTGGTGAAATGTATTTGCATCACCCCAATTTTTGAGTCAAATATTGAACCGAGTGGAGAAGTGGAAATGGTCTTATAAGTTACAATTTCTTACCTTGAGAAGAAATTCATAGTTGGTAATTATCTCCTTACTAGGAATAATTCATGTTCTAAATCATTGAATTCAGTCGCAATTTATCTATATTAATATAAAAAGTATAAAAGGGTAGAAGTAGAAACGATTACATAAGCACGTGAAAACTTTGTTCTTTCCGAGAGATTTCAACTTAATTTTATTTGTTATTTATAATCAAAATTCTTTATGCATTCAGCCTAAAAGTTAGAAATAAATTAGTTAGAGTTGTAATAATATTATACTAATAGTATATTATTAATTAATTAATCAATTGAAGCATAAAATTAAATTTATTCAAATTATAGTTTAATAAGTAATTTGGTCTAACAATTGTGGAGGTAATTATAAACCTACTTAGTTAGGTATAATAAATTAATCAAGTATTCCCGTAAGTATCATACAGTTTTATTATAAATCTACAATCATTCTCCAAGCTAACAATCTTTTTATTCTATTATTTTGTCCCTTCACGTAGATTTTAACTTAATTATATTTTTTATTTATAATAATAATAATTATTATGTATGCATTTAGCGTCGAAAATTTAATATAAATACTTAGAATTATAATAATATATTTTTATCATAGATTAGTTAGACATGTAATATTAATTTCATAATATATTAGATTATATAGATTAATTAGAATTGTAGAATATTATAATAATATATTAGATGATTACATTGTTACCCTTAAATAAAATATAAATAAAGTTATAATAAGTAAACTCAAAATTGTAAGATAAACCACCTTTTATATTAAAATAAAAATATAGATATAGATATATATTTTATTAGTGGGAAGAAAAGGAGTTGTACACACATTTAATTTTAAATAATAATAATAATAATAATAATATTGAACATCTATAACTCTCCCGTACAAGTGTTGGGGCTACGTTCTAATGGGGATGGTCTGTTGGTAGAGCGAGCTTGTTTGGATATCAAAAGTCACAAATTCAAATATTCTGAATACCACGGGTCGGATGTACTAGAAAAAAAAAAAAAAAATGCTGAGGCAGCTGCTTTGTGGCCGTCAACTTGAAGTCAGCCTCATCTACTGTGGCTGCTCTTCAATCTTCAATCTTCGTCACTTTTAATTTTTTCCAAACAATTCAGATTCATTTGACATTGCACAAAACTTCTTCATCAACTGTGGCTGCTCTTCCTACCGCTTCGTCTACCAGCGTAACTTCACCGCCGACGGTAGCTCTGCTCAAGACCCAACTTTATCAAACCGTAACAATTTTCTCAAAACCTTTCTCTTACGAGCTTAATTTGGACCAAGACTGCACTTAATTTCAGTATAGGCATTCTCTCCGATCGACGCTCGTTTCCGTGTTTCCGCTTTTACCCAATTTTCAGTATGGGAAACGGTAGTCGTTATAGTTTTCTACTCGTTGAAGAGTTCTTGCTCAAAGTATCTGCAGAGAAGTTCAAGATTGAATTCAAACCTGATAAAAAGCCATCTTTCTCTTTCGTCAATGCAATCCAATTGTTTCTCGGATAGTGATACGATGTTGAGGTATTGGATTCCTGAATCCTGATGAAATAATGTCCGGTTGCATTTCTGTGACATTGTTAGTCCAACCACGAACCAGTTCTTAGAATTAATCTCTCTATATCTATATTAAGGAGGTGTCCTTGATGAATGATTTCTCAGTTGGCAATGGCAGCTCCATTTTACATGGATTGTGTGGTCTTGTCGTATGATTCTGGTTTTATGAATATATTGTTGGTCCGAATGGAGAATCACGGGTTCAGACAGCTATTCTGAACGGGGTAGAGATTATGGAGCTGCTTGGAGGCAGATCTATAGTTTCAGTTTTTGGCGGTGAGGATTCAACTAGAAAATGTTTGTTTATTGTTGTTATTATTTATACTGTGTTGTTTTCATGTAGGAAGTTGGGATCATAGTAGGACGACTACTGTTCGAAAATCAGTCACAGAGATAAATGATTAGCCTCTACCATCTTGTTTCTTTGATTGGATACTGTGATGAAAGGAAATAAATGATTCTGGTGTATGAGTTCATGGAGAAGGGAACTTTGAGAGAACATCTGTACAACTTGGATGGAGAGACAAAAACACCGGCTCCAATCTGCCCAGTTTTCATGGGCCCATAGGGATATCAAATCCACAAATATCTTGCTGGATGAGAATTATGCGGCCAAAGTTTTTTTTTTATCAAACTTGTGTAAGTACTCAAGTTTAAGGCAGCTTCGGGTATTTGGATTTTGGACCCTGAGTATTTCAGATGCTTGCAGGCAGCTAACTCAAAAATCGAATGTGTACTCGTTCCCTCTTTGCAAGGCCAGCTATTGATCCTTCCCTTTCTAGAGAGCAAGTGAACTTAGCTGACTGGGGATTGTCATTGCAAAGAAGGGGAGATGGAGGGAAAAGTTGATCCTTTTCTTGCGGGGAAGTTCAATTCTAACTATTTAAGGAAGTCAGGTGAAACACAGTGGAGCAATGTTTGCAAGAATGTGGAGCTGATAGGCCTAATATGGTTGATGTGTTGTTTACCGATGCCTGTTGTTTTTCCAGTTGCCTACTCACAGCCACACCATTGATGAAGATGAATCGCATCATGAGTCCAGCATTACAAACTCGACTCAACTTACAGCCAGCGACGTATTTTCCCAACTGAACATGGGTAGTGGCAGATGATCCAAATCAATAATGGTTCTTGTTTTTGTGTTTTTAGACTATTAAACATTCAAGTGTCTAGTTATATATTTTCTTGAAATAATGAGTTCGAGATTCTGAAATCGAATTTATGTAAATGTTTGGCTTATGTTCTTGCTAAACACACTTTTTTTCTCTACTTCTCTCTGCAATCAGAGTAGCATGCATATTCTGTACATCTAAAATCTTCGATGTTTATATAGACGGTGCCAGATGATCCAAATCAATAATGATCAAGTTGATGCTCGATGAATTGCATTGTATATATATAGTAGATATATGCTAGTGTGTGTGTGTGTGTATATGAGTGGAAAGTGTCTAGGAATATTATAAAATCATGATCATAAGAATACATACTTGAATATATACCAAAATACCTAAAGAAAATACTCTCTCTGGGTTTGTTTCTATTGATACAGACTAGCACTAGGACATTCCTGCAACGCTCTTGCCATCAATACATCAGCTTCGTTGTTGTGACCATGTCGAGATTCGGCTCGTATTGCGGCCAGCCAGAGTTGAGGAGTCCGAGGAATTTTCATTCGAGCGATGGTCAAAACTGCACGGGCTCTACTAAGCCCATCTAGTTTCTCCACTAACTCAGCGAGCGAAATCCACAGACGAATACAACTCGGACACTGCTTCAACCCCAACTCGTATGCTTTCTTGGCTCGCTCCAACTTCCCGAGTCGTTCCTCCAATTGCCCCAGCATCAGCCACAACTCGGAATATGAAGGGAATAAATTCAAACCTTGATCCAACAACCTCCTCTCCTCTGCTGTGTTTCCTAACACTCTCTCGACTGTCACCGACTCCATCCACACTCTTTCCCTTCCTACCATTTCTCGAGCCTTTGCGAGTACCATCCTCGCCCTCTCTGCCCCATCATTCTCGAATTCAAGCTTGAATGCAGCGAGCCAGATCTCCTCAGAATCAGGAATTGCAGCGTGTGCTTCTTCAAGAATTGCTCGAGCAGCAGAAACATCCCCAGCGAGCCGCTTCTCCTCCACACCCATTAGCCATAAAACTTGCGCATGGGGTACGTGAGTGACCGCCTTTCGGAGCAGATCATCAAGAGATTCCCGGGTGCCATGACTCTTTTCGAGGTCAGCAGCTTTAAGCCATAAACTCTTTTCTTTCAAAAAGATAGTGAGTGCATGGGCATAGATGGCCCTTGCAGTCTCAATGGAGCCTCTCATCTTGCACTCCTCTGCGTCATCAACCCAAGTTCGCTCTCTATCTTGTTCGTCCACCCCAACCCCGATAGTGTGGTGAATTATAGCACGACAAGTAGCAGTAGCACCGGCTCTTTCAGCTGCTTCGGCCTCTTTCATCCAGAAATCTCTATCAATTTGAAGGCCTTCCCTCCGTAAAGCACGAATACCCCTGTCTACGACCTTCCCAACCATGAGAGCATCGGCAGTAGCTAATTCTTCCAACTTGGCTGCAGTTATCCATATAGCTGGCTCCTTACAAAGCTTCTCCCTAGCTCTATTCAGCACCTTCTTCGCATTATAATAAGTTTCTAGCCTAGCAAGAGCCAGCCACAAATCCACATGCAAGGGGCAGCACTCCACCGCTCTCTGCAGCAAAAGCCTCGCATCATCCTCATTAGCAAGCTCGACAACCGCCTTCCAAAGCCTCACAGAGTCGGGAATATGCTCGAGCCCTTTCCTCAACACTCTACTCTTATTCACACCATCCAGCTCAAGCTCAGCCGCTTGCATCCACAACTTGACCGAATTCGGGATTGCCTTTACACCTCTGGCAATGACAGCCTTAGCATCAGCATGGGACACCAAACGGCATGCCTCCACCCAGACATCCTCACTTTTGGGGCATTCTTCACATCCTTTCCTAATAAAGTGCCGGGCAGCCGGAAGGTTCCCCGCGGGCCCCTCCTCAAACCTAGCTGCTGCTATCCAACCATAAGGGTGCTTTGGATTGGTCCGCGTGAATGATTTGAAGAGCAGCCTAGCCTTATTCATATCAGATACCTCTGCATAACTAATAGTCTTGACACTCATCAACTCTGTCAAATACCCCTTCGGATCCACTACTGTCGACCCACAAACAGAGTCGGACAGCCTATCCAGCTTCAACGACAACACAGTTCCCCTCCCTTCACCAAGAGCAGTCAAATCCGTTACTCTCAAATGCTCCTTCTCCTCTATTGCCTTCTCCAGAAGCGTATCCGGGACTGGAACAAAACTCTCAAATCTCTTCTTCTTCTTTCTCAACGAATAATTCCCTATTTCCGGTATCCTATCCCACTCCTCCGTCGATAATGTGTGCAATTTCCTCTTCAAATCTGTAAACTGCTCCGTAATCTTCGGATTCGAAGCGCTATACTTGTCGATGTCCTCTTTCACCCTCGCCTCCCTTCTATCCTTCCTCCGCGAATCCATCCTCTTATCAATGGCTTCACACACTGCATCAGCTTCCTTATCTTCATCGTCGTACTCCCCCTCCGCCGCAGAAGCAAAGAATCCCTCGTCATTCCCCTCGAACTCATCATATCCCTTCTCTTCCGCCGCCGCCGCAGCAGCACCGATGACAATGGCGGGACCAATATCGGAACGGGTGGTGAAGCCGGTGGCACCACGGCCCAGTCCGGCGACATAATTTGAAGGCGGCTTCGAGTTGAAGAAGTCGGTCCTCATCTTCGAACCCTGCATAACGATCGAATAACAAGAATCCGAATATATTATACATATATATATCCACAAAAACACAATTGATTGAATCTCTAAGGAAACTCAAATTGCATGTGTATTTAAAGAGAATGAGAATTTCCTACTAGGAAACTCTCTCTTTTGTGCATGTCCATATCCCATTAGGAAACTAGAATAAAATAAACAACTTTAAAATTAATAAAACAAATAACTAAAATTAATCAAATATAATTAATAATTAATAATTTAATTTAATTAATAGGTCGGTTAGCTAGTCATCAAAAATACTTATATTTTCTATTACAATTGGAGGGTTTTAGATCTGTTTTTAACATGTGATTTTCTTTAATTGGGACAGTAGCCTATTCTTTCACTAAGTTATAATTTTTACTAGATTTCAGCAAAAAGCTTTTTTTTTTCATGGGACAAAACGCAGAAAACGGAAATATTCGACAATGAATCAATCTTGCTGAATTGCTTTTTTAGTCCATCTTAAAAGAAAGAAGATTAACGTCTCAATTGGGCCTTTCTCCAACCTTGTTGAGCCCATTAAGCCTGAGAGTGAGAGGTGACTCAAAACTACTATCTCATAAACTAGACAAAAAAAACCTAGAAACACATGATCACTACAACTAACGTGCGTTGGATATGATACATGTAAAAAACTAGACAACAAGATCAGTATTGTATGTTTTGTGTCTATGGATTATAATGGAGTAAGGCTACAGTTTTGACAGTTGCAATAACAGTTTTGCAATAGAAGATGAAATCTCAATCAGATGCTTGGTTTGAGATCCTTGAAGTACCAAATTTCTAAAAGAAAGGCTGTAACTTACTGAGAGAAGCTAGTCCTGCTGCCAGGGCCGGCCCTGAGGGCGGGCGGGCCTGGGCGACGGCCCAGGGCCTCAAAAATTGAAGGGCCCAAAATTTTTAATATAATCCATTAGTTATAGGCATTATGTATACTAAAAAAATAATATTAGACTTATTGATTTTGGGCTCAGCAGATGCGATCCATGATGTCAAAATTTATTGTCTAATAGCATTAAATCATTCATTAATCAGTGACACAATTAATTCTCACCCCTTCCAACGTTATTTCTATGAAAAAAAAAACTATTCATCTTTTTCAAGTCATTGGCTAGTTTTCTAAGAATAAGAACTAAGAACTCTTCAACTTACTTTTCTTACCGTTGAATCATATTCATGAATATAGTTATATAAATAGAAGGAACCACATGAATTCTCTATTTCTCTTATACCAATTTTTATTTCTTGACTATCGAGTATCGACCTAATTGTCCGAGCAAAAAAAATTCTCATTGCAAACTCTGAAATTCAGATTCCGATTTCAGAAGGCGGAACTAGAGTTAATTTCGATTTTGATCCCATAGGACATCAGCTATTTCAATTTTGGTCCGGACACTATCATTTTTGGTCCTTTTTCAAAAAAAAAATCGCCCAGTTTTAGTCCCATAGGTTTAAGAATATCATTTTTGGTCCCATGATTTCAAGGCAAAAAACGGGACCAAAATCGATACTAACTCTGTTTGGGACCAAAATCGGAATACCCGATGTCCTATGGGACCAAAATCAATATTTTCTCCGGAACCATTGAAGCATCTTGTTGATTTTGTTTTACGGGTAAGTAAATTCATATATTTTATTGATTTTGTGATTTTTTTACAGGCAAGAGCAATTGAATTAAATATTTTAGTTTATTTTATGCAGATTATCATTTGAGATCGTCAAATAAAAAATTAAGTATAATATATTTAATTTATTGTAGCGTCAACTGAGAGGAGTTTCTCAAAGTTAAAATTGCTGAAAACGTATTTGAGATCGTCAATGTCCCAAGAGAGATTGAATGGTTTAGCAATATTATGTATAGAAAAAGAGATTTTAGATAATATAGATTTGAATGATATTGTAGATGATTTTGCAAGTAAAAATGCTAGACGAAGTCATTTTTTTATAAGTAATGGACATTTTTTACTTTTCGATGTATTGCGTACGATAATATATTGGGGGCCCATTTTTATAATTTCGCCCAGGGCCTCATTTTTATCAGGACCGGCCCTGCCTGCTGGTTCAAGGCCATGTACCACGTCTGCAACTTCTGGTAAGGGATCGGAGGGTAGCTGTTTGTCACATGAATAAGAACTAGATATACCCACGCGCGTTGCGCGATTGGATATGAGATACTGTTATTTAGACATATTTTATTTCCCGTGTGATCTAATAGGTCATTAATAACTTATTGTGAGCAGTTTCATACTCCGTTAGATGTTTATGCTAATACATTATTTCAAACTAATAATTATCCAAAATTTAAAACTATTAAATCACTTACTTCAATTAGTTATTTCAAAATAAGATACGAAAAAAAAACTTAATTATATTGAAGAAAATATAATAATATATAAATACATACACGCTATATATAGAAAAATATAGACTACATATAAATGTTTGAAAAAATCTATTTTTTATATATACAAAAAAAAATCTAAGAAAAATAGTATGTATATTTTTATACAAATAAAATTAGGAATTTTGATTTTAGTATGTTTTTTTTATAGATTTTTAAAGGGTTCACATCCCGATTTGTATAGTTAAATAGTTCAGATGTACACCTACATAAAAATATTTATTTAATATATAATAGGTTACAAACAAAATTCGTTCTCTTATTTATATTGGAATATATATATATATATATATATATATTCCAAAATAAAATACATTAAATAAAACTATTTCGTACAATTAACTTATTTCCTAAAAATCTGCTAAAAAAAAACCGCACGAGAATGAATATGAGAAGTTAAAGTAATCAGGCTCCTATATATTCGTTAATATTATAATACATATATAATATATAATCTATATAAATATAGAATAGATTATGGAACTTGGACGGAATAAAAGCATTTTGGGCGGAAATTTTCCATGCAAAAGATTTTACTTTAATATAGTATAGATATGTAAGCAGCTAAAGAAGTAGTAAGAGAGAACAAACTTGATATTAAATTACAAGTCTTGAAGATTTGTTGTTATTTGACAAACTTTCTATTCCCGTCTCTACTTCACAAACTCTGAGACAATCTGATCTTACTCCGGGCCAGTCCAGCTCATTTGGCACGCCAAGCATCCTTCAAAATGGAAAAGGCCAAAAATCAACAAATCTTTTTGTTGGGTATCCGTGCCGTCAAGGGTTCACCGCAACTCTACTTTCACCGAGCGGCCGTCACCGGACGTTGCTCGGGCAACTCTCCTGCAAGTAGCTGCAAGAAGGAGGAAGGGGGAGGCACAATTGACTCAAGTAACCCTAGTTACCGGAGCTCTTTAAGCTGACTGAGACACACGAGACCAAGAGGTGAACCATAGAGGTAAACCAGAGACCAACCCACTACCGGCAACCCACTCAACCTTCCGGCAAGCGCGGTTGCTAAGCTTGAACGAGGAAGCTCCACTTCGGTATTTTCTTTCCTTTAGCTTTATCCCATTTGTGAGGATTTGTCCCAAAACTCTCGAGACAACAAACAATATTGTAAAAGTTGTATATATTTATCTTTTGATTTGTAAAATAAATAACTTTTATGATTATTGTGTGGTCTTGAGCATGGTGTTGGGCTAATTCCCACATTAGGGGTAGATAATCAATTTGGGGTTCAATCTATGCTTGTGATAGTTGTTTTTGTTGTTGGAATTGTGCTTGATTATGTTGGGTAATTGGTCACTACTTAGCATTGCTAGGCTTTGGATGAGACCGAAAGGAGATTCTAGAGCCCTAACTGGGTTTCTTCAACGTTAGGTGGATTGGGTTTCATAAGTCTAATCGTTAATCTTTAGGTGGACTGGGATACATAAGTCTATTGGATCGTATGATATAGCTGATAGAGGTTTAATGGATAGACGGTGATAGCAATTGAAGTTAAACCAATTGAAGGGTCTATTGTACACTCGAGATTAACATAATCAACTTGAATCAAGTTAAGAGAGAAACCAATGAAAAAATTAACACCCTAATGCTCTTCTCATAATCCTATCCTCTATCTTTGTGTTTGGTGGTGTTGTTAGTTAGTTTTGTTTGTTTAAATTCATTAGCTTAGTAAACGCCTTTTAATTTATGATTAGAATGTTTAGAATTGTGTAATTCATGTACTTGTTAACAATTATATCATAGAAAGATTATTGTCATACGAAGCTTTCCTCGAGAGGCACGACCCGAGTTAGCTCACCACCCTACAATCGACCCTGTCCTCTTACGGGGTTGTAGCCGACCGGAAAGAACTACACTGTTCAAACAACGTTAAAAATTAAGGGACCAAAATTGATAATGTCAAACCTATGGGACTAAAAGTGAGTGATTTTTTTTTTTTAAAAAGACCAAAATCAACATCGATGGGACCAAAATAGATGAGTGGCGTGTCCTATGGGACCAAAAGTGAAATTTTTCTAGTTATAGGTTAGGTCAGCAAGGACCAGTTGCATACAAAAGCAACTCTTAATATAAAACTAGCATTTCTCCTGTGCGATGCACACATAATTATTGTTTTTAAAAAATTTGTAATATTATGATTTTTTTGAATTTTACATGTTGTGCTTTATTTTTAAAATTAATAAAACAATATGCACATGTGTTAATTAAGTAGATAAGAAGATCAGTTTTGTGTAGTTACGACAAACAAAAATTAAATTAAAATTTAGGATGACATTGAAATAGAAAAATAATAAATTATTATTATTATTATTATAGTGCAACATAAATGATTTTTTTTTATGCGACAAATGCAGAGTACTATACAAATCATTCACCTATGCATAAAAAAATAAAATAAAAAGTGTTATAAATCTCAAAATTCTAAGTAAAAAAAATAATAAATAAGATTGCAAAAATTTGTTAAAATACAATCGTTGTAATCTAAACCTTCATGAAAAAAGCAAAAAAAAAAAAAGAAGAAGAAAAATGTACAACAATAAATGTTACTACTGTTGTCTATTACTTCGAAACCGTCGTCTGTTATATAAGAAGTGTTGTCTAAAATATAATTATTAAATTGTGTGATGGATAATGATTTATAGCAGAAATGTTGTCTATCACACGATTTTACCTTAGTATATGTACAAATTGATACATTACCTTCATCTATATGTTATTATAGAAACAATTATTGATTCGTTAGGGTTTAGTGCAAGGACGGTTAAAAATTGAAAATAAAGGGAATCAAATGTTCCACATTGGTAAATATTTGGGTAAATTACACATTTGTTATGAAATGTTTTAGTCCCACAATGTTCTCTTTTGCAATTTAATCCCCCAAATATAATAAAAAAAATGTTTAGATTTCTCAGCCTTTCATCAACTTTTTCTATATATCATCTGTCAAGAAATATTTAAAAATACCAGAAAATCAATCAACCAATATCCACTTCTTGTTTGTTTTCAAGTAATGAAAAATGCAGGAAATGATATTGTAGCAAAAAATGTCGGCAGTCAACCTTAATCAACAAAATCCCTGAATTTCCTTTTTCATATTTTTAGTTGTCCTTTTTTCAAAATTGAAGCTGAATAATTATTTACACATCTCCAACTATGATACTAGACATTAATGACAGTCATTTTTTTAGAAGTAGATATAAATATCATTAAAATAATATTTATATGGAAAATAGATTTAACAGTAATTTGGGTTTACACAATATTGGGCCTCGATCTGGACATCCAATTAATTATGTTGAACTAGTTAATAATTCAGCTCATACGTTTATGGAGAATTCAGTGAGATTATGAGAAATCTGATCTAATCTGCACTGCCACAATTATATTAATTTAGTATTCATATAACCTAATGATTGATATTTATTATTTATTATTTTTTTTTGCACGCAACTATAGCATGGTTGGCCAGTCCCTATTTATGATATTTCACATTTCCACTACTACGACAGACCCCCGGCCATAATATATATATAAAATATAAATATAATATATAGAGGAAAATACATAATTAATTCCACACACACACTCATTAATTAAAAAAAATTGAACCCCACATTCTCATTAGGTATAATTAGTTCCGTATACTATCATGTATATTAAAATTTAAAATATTCACTTCCCTTTATATCAAAATTGTCATTGTATGTGTTTTTTTTTTAAATAAATAAATATGAAATCGTCTTGTTCACATCACATGCATCAAAATATGATTCTTCCTTTTCAGTCAATATTTTCTTATTTAAAGACTGAATTTTAAAGTAAGTAAAAGTGAAAAAGGCCTAATATTTACAAATAAGAGTTGAATGACCGAATTTTGATGCAAGTAAAAGTGCGATGCCTTTAAAAATTTTGAAAATGTGATTTTTTTGGGACTTGATATTAATATGTACATCTTCATCATCTAAAAAAGGAAAAAATATCAGAGAAGAGATTCAACCTTGAAAGCATTGAGTTATCACATAATTAATATGAAGCGCGGCATATTAAAACAATTAAATTATAAAATAGAGTATTATAATAAGTTAGATCGAAATCCAAATCATATTGAAAATTGCAGATTAGGCGCTATTTCTTGGAAACTTCCTGCCGGCCCCTTACAAAGACACTATCTCTCACTATCTTTCTTCAAGACTGGAAAAAAAAAAAATCCAACATAATTCCATTATTTTCACCAGGACTTTTCCTATTCGTTTTTTTAATGGTAGAATTATAGTTTCCTTTTTGTGTTTGAAGAAAATAATCGGATGTTTTGGTTAAACTGAAACAATTTCTGGGTTCAAATCTTTTGCACAGTACAATATCATTAAATCAGGAATCTTGTCCACTCAATAATAAAGGTACAAAAACTTCAACTTTTATCATCTGCTTCTCTTTTTTGTTTTTGTTTTTCAAGTGGGCTGCTTTAAGGGATCTTGATCTGGGTACAATAATAAATGTTCCTACTTTTGTTGTTTTTTGTGTTATTTATATAATTTTGAGTTCTCAAGTTTAGTTTTGGTGCTTTTATTTTTACTTCGTTATCATGTTTTGATCTGGGCTGTTTATTTGTTATTTTTGTTCTGTTGACTAGGTCTGACTTGATGTAGAATCTGCAGATTCTTGCATTTTTCAATACCAGATGTTGTCGATTTAGGTTAATCTATTGTCTGAAGATCATGTCTTTAGTTATTGGAATCTTGTTTATTGTTCTAATTGATGCATTGAGCATTCTTGCAATCACATTCCTTGTTTTTCCCCTAATTCTTGGTTCTATTCTTTCGAAGGATTTTTGCATCTTTTAAAATCATGAAATTAGCTAGAGATTGATGCTTTACTGCCTACTGGTAATTGAAGTTACATTCTATCATTACATGTTAATTTTTTAGGTAGGTAATTTGTCTCGTGACTTAGATTTGAGGCCTTACTTTCAGAGTTAATTGGTTTATTAGTTTCTGCAGTTATTGCTGTATCTGGAGATGGGATCCGTTGAAGAAAAGATAGACCTTGATTCTGATGAGGAGATCCCATTTAGTGTGTCTCAGCCAACAATTAAAATGCATTCATTGAATTTCGAACCTTCTCGTCATATCTTGGCGCACCCAAAATTTTCTGCTTCTTGGGTACTGAGAGAGGTGAATCGAGTTAGCATCTTAAGAAGTATATACATTGTCTTGATCAAAGCGAAGATCAACGTATTGCTTCCGTTTGGGCCCCTGGCAATAATGCTACACTATCTTACCAAAAAGCATGTAAGAGAACTGAAATTGTCTTTATGGGAAGGGATAATATTGGAAATCCCATGATGAGCATATTTTGTGTTTTTGATATGTAACTGTAACATTTTGTAGGGATTGGTCTTCTTCTTCAGCTTACTTGGCATTACTCCTTTGGCTGAGCGCCTCGGTTATGCTACTGAGTAAGTAACTGCTCCGCAAATGGATTTAAATTTATCTGATGGTTTTGTTTGCGGATTCATGGATGAAAAACTGATGTCCTTCTCCATTTAACTGTATTGTAGGCAACTTGCATGTTTTACAGGTCCCACTGGTACGATTCCTTTTCTATTTCCATTTCATTTGTCATTTGAAATTAATGATCGCTACAAATTTCATCTCGTAAAATTTTCAAAGGTGCTTCATCTGCTTGCCAATCATCTTAGGCAAATTGATGAGCAGGCTTATTGTATCAATTGAGCTAGTTTGTTTTCAACTGTATATTTACTCAAAGTGATTGCTGATTAGAGGTGTTGGGTGGTACTTGTGTTTGTGGAAGAGTCTTGGATTCTTCATGGAAAGTCTGACATAACATAAAAACAACGGTACATATCACTGCTTCCTTAGGAATGAAAGGAAACCCCAAAATTTTTCCTAGAAAACCTTATTAAATAGATTAACAAACTTGTAATATTTCCATGAACTTGGTGATATATCTGGGTTGATTATATAGAATCTTCCACCCAAGTTTTCATGAAGGATCACCTATTATTGCTTCATTATGTTCACTATTGAGTTAAGATAGCTAAATCAAGTTTTAATTTTAAGTTTGGCATGTCTAACAATTATGGGATACTACTTTGATTTATGTGAAAAGGGTATGGAGAAGTTGTTCCATGATAAGTCTCTTTGGCCCGATGTCTATAATCGATATATATACTACATTCTACATACGCTGTATAGTGATTTTTGTAACCTTTTGCATTGGACCTTGCCCTAAGCGACTCCTAGTGTGGATGATTCTACTTTCTTCTTTATGGAAATATTCTGACCTTTATGTTCTTAGATCTCATATCTTCCATTTATTTATTTGTAGTTGCCAATATACATAGACCATCAAAATTTATACGCATTCTTTTTCTGTTTAATCTGCAGTTGGCGGCCTTCTGAATGCTACATTTGGCAATGCTACTGAGATGATAATTTCAATTTATGCATTGAAAAATGGAATGATAAGGGTCGTTCAGCAATCTTTACTGGGTTCCATCTTGTCAAATATGCTTTTGGTGCTTGGTTGTGCCTTCTTCTGTGGTGGGGTGGTTCATAATGACAGAGTCCAGCATTTCAATAAGGTGGTGGATCATCTTTAATGACTAAAAGCATTTTGGATGTCAAATTGGGTGAACTTTTATTTTGGTTTCACGTTTGACAACGAAAGCTGTATTCTACTGGGGCTTGGAATTTAATGCCCCTAGGCCCGAGTAAAGAAAAACTAATGCATGTCAAGATTTTTCAGGCCACTGCAGTCGTGAGTTCAGGGCTGTTGTTAATGGCAGTTATGTGCATATTGTTCCCAGCCGTGCTGCTATTCACTCATACAGAAGTGCACAAGGGCAAGTCAGAGATGGCTCTTTCTCGAGTCACTAGCTGCATAATGCTGATCGCTTATGCAAGCTACCTTTTCTTTCAGCTCAAGAGTCAGAGTAGTCTGTATAGTTCTCTTGATGAGGTTTGTATTCTGTTTCAATGTTATTGAGAAGATTAGGACATATAGTGTGCGTAACTTATGCAGTGCATAAATATTCAGATACATAATATTTCATGACATAGTACAAGAATGTTCTATGCTGATTACAAGATGCGCATGCAATTACTGTAAATTCACCTGCAACTTCATGTATTCTTTAATTGATAATTCCTGGCCTTTTATGCAGGGTAGGGATAACAACGATGAAAATCCTGATGATGAGGAAGTCCCTGAGATTACCTATTGGGAATCAATTGTGTGGCTTGCTGTTTTGACTCTGTGGATATCTGTTCTATCAGGATATCTTGTTGATGCAATACAGGTAAAAATCTCATAACACTTTCTAAAAGAGAGAAAATACAAAAAAGAACTGGGAACATGTGGAAGCTTATAATAGTAGCTGATTAAAAATATGGCTGCTTGATGCCAACAAACAAATTTTCCTCGTTAAAAAATATGCTGCATATTTTTTCCTTTTATCTTTCTGCCATACTGCCACTTTTAGAAATCCTACAGCTAAGTTAATATTGTTAAGCAACACGATGTATTATCCTTATCAGTTTGTGATCATTAAAGAATAAAGAAATATCCAAATAGACTTTCCAACCTTTCAGCAATCAGTACTCTTCGAGGAAATAAAAATATGACTATGGCTTTGCCATTTCTTCAGGGAGCATCTGATTCGTTGAACATGCCCATCGCTTTTATTAGTGTTATTTTGCTACCGATCGTTGGGAATGCTGCAGAACATGCTAGTGCTATTATGTTCGCGATGAAGGACAAGCTTGTGAGTGTTGATATTATAGCAATCTGCTGTAATTAGATATTGTACTTTTGTTTAATTGGCTGTTCTGTTTCCAGGACATAACTCTTGGAGTTGCAATTGGATCTTCTACTCAGATATCGATGTTTGTGGTAAAGCCTTTATGAACTTCCTCATCATCATTCCTCTTTATTTTATAAAAGGTTTATTGTAGTACTGCTGCAGCTAACTTCTACTCGAGTATGAAAGCACTTGGTTCTTTCATTTGTTATTGCCAAATTTTGTTTTAGCTGTACCCTCATTATTTGGTTTGGGAGATGCAAGTTTAGATTTTTAAACTCTACATGGCTTATATCTGATAAACAAATTTATGATTCTTGAGCTTCTTGTATTTGCAGATTCCATTTTGTGTAATTGTAGGTTGGATTATGGGAAAGCCTATGGATTTGAATTTTCAACTCTTCGAGACTGCTACACTATTTATCACAGTGTTAGTGGTGGCATTTATGCTTCAGGTTTGTTTCTCTACAGTCATGTGCTCCAGCACATAAACCTATTCTCACTTTTATGGTGCTTATATCAAACCCTTCCTTATGCTACGTAGATTCCTTGCTAACTTCTGTAGCTTTTCCCAGTTGCAGCTATTCTAGATACCTCAAATTGGGAAAAATGATTGGAATTCTCATCTTTCTTTGAACGAAGAAATGCATCCTAGAACTCATCTATTGATGACATGCTTTAATGTTCTTAAAATTCTTAAAATCCTAGAACTCATCTAAATGACTCATCCTCATGTTATCCATTTATTAATGTTTTAGAAAATCGATTTATGATTTACGGTTTCCGAATAATCTATATTTGACATGCTACTGTATATATAATTGTGAAGTTCTTAACTATTGCTGCTTCTGTTGATGCAGGAAGGTCAATCAAATTATTTTAAAGGGTTGATGCTTATTCTGTGCTATCTCATTGTCGCGGCTAGTTTCTTTGTACACATTGATCCAACAAAGGGTTAGTCCTGATTAACTGCTTATGATTTACTGGTATGCCTAATTTTTTTTATCATTCGACAAAGAGTAAAGACCTTGCTAACCCACTGGCTCCTATGTACTAAGCATATAGTTTTAGTTATCTGTTCATGGTGTGGCTAGACCTAGATCCGACTATATTGACGGGATAAGTCTCATGTGGTTGTGAAGCTGGCAAAAGCATATAATAGCCAAATGCAGCAACTATTGAACTATTAGGAAACTGGCAATCCCTGATTAGATATACATTACTGAATATACCATGGAGTTAGTATTACTTTCTGGCCTGGGGCTGTTTGAAGGCACTAAATCGTGAAATCGTAAATCGATGGGGAGAAATTATATAGCTTAGATTTGTATTCACTTTCAAGTTTGGGATGTTAAAAGTTGAAAATTGATAATTTTGATAAATTGAAATTATATAGCTTAGACTTGTATTCACTAAATCTAATGACAGTCAATGTAGCCATTATTTATAGGCCAGTAAGGATTCTGTGCTGTTGTGGATGACTTGTCAGCACTCGTTGTTTTCATTGTGTGCACTAATGCAGATGATGATTGAGTTCACGGAGGGATGCAGCTTGTAATGCTTACGAAGGTTTGAACTCCATTGCTAAGAATGTAGCAGTTCATCTTCTATAACTTTTTGTTCGTTGGTGAGGAGTGGTGCTGCTGGCTGCCGACGTGGAGGGCAGCACATGATTTCCTCTTGTGAAGGAGCAGTCCGGCAGGTAAACCAATACAGCCAGTACATTGCCTCTCCTCCACCACTCATTTGTTGTACTTGTTCTACCTTGCTCGTGCGAAAATCGGGGCCCATCGAATTTTTGGCCCTTGTGGTAGCTATACAGATTGTAATTTTAGAGATTTAGATTGAATGCAAAGAATCGGAAATCACTTGGCTCAAAGTGTATCTTCATTTTGGTGAAATTGAAAATCGTCTCTATTCCTTTGTTGATTTCTTCACTAGTTCTCCCTATCGCTCTTTTTATTTTTTATTTTGTTTAAGCGCTTGTATTGTGACCAGCTCAAGACTGGCAGAATTTGCACGAGATTAATGAAGCGCAGAGTTGAAACGTGGTATGTCCAAATATTATAATTTTTAAATAATATAAAAATATATTTATATTTAATAAAGAAGTTTAAATTATCTTTTTGTATAACAAAAATGGTATGAAAAAAGAAAAGATAAATCTTACTCTCTTTCATGGGAGTGTGATTCACTCTTCTAAAAAGACATTTTTAATAACAGATGTGATTTTAAACTATTTATTAAACATGTATTCTAATTTATTTATTTTTGGAAAAATACAATGGCTTTACATGATTTTATGAATAATCAACTTAAGTATCAGTGTAGACAGATAAATATACGATTCTATTTGTATTTATGTCATTGGACAAATATTACACAATTCCCATCACATTGTTTCAATTTTCCAACATATTCTAGTTCTAGATTATCAACTAAATCCTAGAGAAATAAATTCCAGTGAGGGATGAAAAAACTTCAACTTAAACAGAGGAATATAATTAATAATCAAACAAGGTTAAACCTGAAGAACAAACATTGTAATTAAGTTATATCGAAATCCAAATCATATTGAAAATTGCACATTAGCCGCTATTTCTTGGAAACATCCTGCAGCTGCCGTCCCCTTGAAGACAATCTTTGTTCCTATCATTTCTACCATGGAATTTTCCGGTTAAATTTATTTTTTTTATATACATTCATGAGGTCTATTAGTATGTGAAATTATAGTTTCTTTTTTCTTTTTGTGAGTGTGAAGGTGCGTGCTTTTAAATTTGAGTTCTCAAGTTCAGTTTGGGTGCTGTACATGTTTTTACTTTTGTCATATATATTTTGATCTGGGCAGTTTGTTTGTTATTTTTCTGCTGCTAACATGTCTGACTTGATGTTGAATCTGCAGATTTTTGCGTGTTTGCAACACCACATGTTGATTTAGGTTAATTTAGAGTTAAGATCATCTAGTCCACAGTTGGTCGTGTTTCATTCTGTATTTGAAATAACAGAAAAATAAAGCTCATTTCATAATTGCATAATCAATTTCCAAAGTTTTCAAATACGGCCGGGATGGGATGATACACGATTTAAGACACCATATTGGAGCGATTTAGAGTGTTGTCTCAATCTCAATGCGATGTTGTTTTGCATGGAAATGTACGTTGCAATTAGATGTTGATGTTTGAGGCATGTAATTTGTCTTCTGATTAATTAGATTACTTTCAGAGCTTAATCGTCTTATTAGTTTATGCAGTTATTGTTGTTTCTGGAGATGGCTCCTGTTGGTGTTGCACATATGGTAGACCTTGATTCTGATGAAGAGGTCCTATTTAGTGAGTCTCAGACTACAAATGAAAGGCATTCATTGAATTTCGAACGTTTTCGTCATATCTCGTTGCCCCCAAAATATTCTTCTCCTTGGGTACAAAGTGGGCTGAATCGAGTTTGTATCCTAAAAAGTATATACAGTGTCATGATCAAACCGAAGATCAACGTATTGCTGCCATTTGGGCAACTAGCAATTGTGCTACACTATTATACAGAAAAGCATGTAAGAAAACTGAAATTGTCCTTATGGAAAAGGGATAATGCTGAGTGCATTTTGTTTTTTTATTCATTCATAACTCTTAATTAACATGTTGTAGGGATGGGTCTTCTTCTTCAGCTTTCTTGGCATTACTCCTTTGGCTGAGCGCCTCGGTTATGTTACTAAGTAACTGCTCCACTAATGGATTCATAATTGTATGCTAGTTAGAGTTCCTGATACATGGATGAAAAACTGATGTTCTTCTCACCTTATAATTGTATTGTAGGCAACTTACATTTTATACAAGTCCCACAGGTACAATTCCTTTTCCATCTTTCTTGTTACTTGAAATTATTGATTGCTACAAATTTCATATCATAAAATTTCCAAAGGTGCTCCTACTAAAAGATCAAGTAAGACCACAGATGGAATGTAGTTTTCATGCTTAGTCTTTGAAAAAAAACAGCTACCCTGATAACAATAAATGGCTCCTCATCTGTGGATGCCAATCATCTTGGGCAATTGAAGAGCAGGCTTAATGTATTGATTGAACTGCTAGTTTGTTTCAACTGTTTATTTACAGATAAGTGATTTTGGCGATTAGTGGTGGTATATGGTGGTACTTGTGTTTGTGGATGAGTGCTGGATTCTTTGAGGAAAGTCGGCATATGTAACATAAAATATGCTAGATATTGCTGCTTCCTTAGAAATGAAAGGAAGTCCCACAGGTTAGGAACTGATTGAGTCTATGGCATGTTCATCACTCATGTTTCCATGAAGGATCACTTAGTTTAGCTCAATTAAGTTCACTGTTGAGTTAAGATGGTTAAAATTAAGTTTCAATTGTAAGTCAGAATGCCTTTTTAACTTTGATTTTTTTGAAAAAGGTATGAAGTTGTTCCCTGATAAGTCTCTTTGTAACAATATGTCTATGCTACATACACAGATAGTATGTGGTAATTTACTGTAAATAAGTATGAATATTTTGTAATCTTCTGCATCTGACCTTGCTCTAGGTGACTCCTGGCGCGGATGATTCTACTTTCTTCTTTAATTTATGGAAATAGTCTGACCTCTATATATGTTCTTAGACTTTATGTCTTGCAATTTAATACACATTCTTTTATTGTTTAATCTGCAGTTGACAGCCTTGTAAGTGCTACAATTTGCAACACAGCTGCATTGGCAGTTTCAATTTATGGATTGAAAAATGGAATGATAAGGGTTGTTCAGCAATCTTTACTGGGTTTAATCTTGTCAAATATTCTTTTGGTGCTTGGTTGCGCCTTCTTTTGTGGTGGGTTGGTTCATCGTCACAAAGTTCAATACTTCAATAAGGTGGTTGATCATCTTTAATGACCTTTTTTTTTGGTTTCCAGTTTGACAGTGAATTCTACAGGGGCTTGGAATTTTATTCTTCTAACCGAGTAAAGAAAAAACTAATGCATGTCATGCAAGATTTTCAGGCCCCTCTGGTGATGAGTTCAGGGCTTTTGTGAATGGCAGTCATGTGCATGTTGTTCCCAGCTGTGCTGAAATTCACTCATGGCAAGTCAGAGATTGCTCTTTCACGAGTCAATAGCTGCATAATGCTGTTCACTTATGCAAGCTATGTTTTCTTTCAGCTCAAGTGTCGTAATAAACTGTATAGTTCTCTTGATGAGGTTCATATTCTGTTTCTAGCTTCAGTAACATATGAACATTCACATGTTTATCTGTCATGATATGGTACAAGAATGTTCTATGCTGATTAATGATTAATGATTCACTTGGCGTTTAATGCAGGCTAGCAATAATGAGGAAGGTCTTGATGATGATGATGATGATGAAGCCCCCGAGATTACCCACTGGGAAGCAATTGGGTGGCTTGCTGTTTTAACTCTGTACATAACTGTTCTATTCGAATATCTTGTTGATGCAATGCAGGTAATTAATAAGTCTTGTAGCACTTTCTACAAGATATATAATTGCAATATTAGCTATATATTTTCTGAGGCCACCAAACAAGTTCCTTTAATTTTCCTGATTAGAAATATATATGCTGCCTTTGCCTTTGTTTTTCCTATTATCTTTCTGCTATACCATTTCTTTTCGTAAATCATTGGGAGGAGTTAATATTGTCAAGCAACTTGATATATCATCTTATCAGCTGTGTGTGATCACTAAATGCATATTGAGTAGTAATCTTTTCTGTGATCAGAACTTTTTGGGAAAATAACAGCATTGAAATTTCTTCAGGGAGTATCTAACTCAATGAATGTCCCCGTTGCTTTTATTGATGTTATTTTGCTACCTCTCGTTGAGAATGCTAGTGCTATCATGTTCATGATGAAGGACAAGCACAAGCTTGTAAGTGTTGAAACATCATAGCAACCTGCTACATGTATATACATATTGTTCATTTGTTCAGCTGACTGTTTTGGTTCCTGCAGGACGTAACTGTTGGAGTTGCAATTGAATCTTCTGTTCAGATAACAATGTTTGTGGTAAGGCCTTTATGAACGTCCTTGTTTTTCTTGGCAGTTGGGATTTTGAGATTCAACGTTTAGGTGCTTATGATCTGTCAAACAAACATATGATTCTTGATCTTCTGGTTGTAGTATTTGCAGATTCCGTTTTGTGTAATTCTTGGCTGGATCATGGGTAAGCAAATGGTTTTAAACTTTCCACCATTCGAGATTGCTACACTGTTTATCACGGTGCTGGCAGTGGCATTTACACTTCGGGTTTGTCTCTCAACTCAGTGGTGTTTTTGATAATTTATGTATATCAGCTTTGCTATAAATTGTTCTTTTCTGTTGATGCAGGATGGTCAATCAAACTATTTTAAAGGTTTGATGTTTATTTTGTGCTATCTCGTCGTTGCGGCTACTTTCTTTGTGTACGGCGATCCAACAAATTGTTAGTCCTAATTAACTCTCCCTGGGTTTTTTTGTGAAAAAATTGCTATTAGACAACTTATAACCATGAAGAGTGAAGACCTTCTTTCCCATTGGTAGTAAGTCTAAGCATGTATGTAGTCGATATTGCTTTCGTTAATGCAGACGATCATGGTTGAGTTAATGGATTGATGCAGCTATTAATGCTTATGAAGATTTCATCTTCCATCTATTTTGTTCGTTGCTGATGTGGTATGAAATAGAAGATCTCGTGTGAAATATTTAAGTTTGATATTTTCTTAATTTCAGACTACATGTAAAGAAATGAGATGTGGGCATTTAGCTTAGCTTACTGCAAACTGCAAACCAGTGAAACCGAAATAAGGTTTCCCACAAGCAATACTAAACTACTACTGTACATTTGTTCACCAAAATACATCGCCAAATTGATCCAAAAACATAAAAGTAATCCACTCTACACTTACATTAGTAAGTTTGTTTTTCTGTTTGATTTGTGGGCTATCATTCGTTTATGAGTAAATTTTACTCCGAACGCACCGTGTTTTTAATAATAATAATAGCCATCTTGTTAAATCTAGGCAAGTTGCAGACACAACCAAAAATGTAAACACAACATTCTTGAAAAAAGGATGAAAAATGTCGACACAATATTCTCTAAAAAGGGTGATAATTGGAATACCAAATGTGATGAGATAATATTTGTGGATGGTGTCAAATTCCTGTTTACTTTTAAAGGTTTATTGGAATCCATTGTTGTAATCCTGCCAGCAGTGATTCCTAAGTTGAAAATGGAAGATATGAATCATAATTCATATTTTGACTAAAATAAATAAATAAATGGATTTTGTGCAATATTGGCCGACCATTTGTTGGTAATGACTGGTGAAGTGATTGAGGGAGTGAGGAATGGCACTTATTCATCATAATTGATAATGCTCTCAAATGGCTAACCAACATCCAAAGTGGGTTGGGTTTTAGACACACACACACACACATATATATATATATATATTTATATATTTATTATTGTGTTTTGATAAGATATTATTCTTTGATAGAAAGATACATTACATATATGAACTATAACTGATTATAACATCTTATCAAGAAGAGCAGGACTTGCCTGCGGCCGCTGCACCCAAGCAATTGGTGCGGCACCCTTTTTTTTTACTTTTTTTTTCACGCCATTTTTTTTTATTTTTTTTTCTAGCAAAAATATGAATTTTAAAATTAAATTATTGAATCCTAAAAAATTGAATCAATTTAATTATTTTTATCCTAAACAAGTGAATTATTTTAACTAATTATGTATATATATATATATATATATATATATTTATCCGCAAACTTAAATTGAAAAAATAACCGAACAAACAAATATCTTAAATTTCCAAACCTATCTATAACTCTAATTATTAAATAATTCATCACAACAAAATTATTATATTTTTACAAAAACCAATACACCCCGTAAATTAAATTAGAAATACTGAAAATTGAAAATTTAAGTTGGAAATAAACAATAGGCATCCCCTTAATTATTCGAAATGCCTCTACCATTAAACTAAAAAAATAATGTATTTTTGTTCCTTTTTAATTGTTTTCATATTATTTTTTCAAAAAATTTCTTTAAATTTAATAAAAAAAATTACAAAAATAAAAAAGAATCGGAATACATTATTTAGATCTTAGATTGGTAGTTATAATCTTTTAGGTGCTAAACTAATAGTTAATCTATCTTTTTTGGATTTAAATTGATAAAACATTTTATTTTATTTTTAACCTTCCAAGTTAAAAAAATTTAAAAGGAATTGAAAGATGGCATGGCACATCGCACATATAGGAGTTGCAACAAGTATCATCCTATTTTTTTATAAGGCCAATATGTTATAGTACCTACTCCTCATACTTAAATTTTATATGAAATTTGGATATATATGGTTCCCGGTTTTGACCGTGTGCTGTAATGTTATTTTAAAGCCCAAATTGGGTTTGAAAAATATTTAATTTCGGTGGTATCTGCAACCCACATGAGCTGACAAATAATTTTCCAACCTGCTGCTGCTTGAAAATAAATATCATGTGAAATTTGATATGAATATTAGTTGACATACGAGATTAGAGAGAGTGACAAAAGGGATTTTACATGGAAAATGACTTATTGCAAACTCGGAATTTGATGAAAGACTTTTCTAAGAAATAGACGTACATACCAATTACCATACCTATATAGGCTATAAATATAATTATTGGTCAACATGATGTATTCAAATTCATAATCCTCGATTACAAAAAACTCACTCAACAATCCAACTTTTGCAAATTCTTCTTGGTATTCTGTATCCACAAATTAGCCCTTCTTCATAGAATTCATATCTACCCTGCAGATTTTTATTTTTTGCCGAATAAGCAACTTGGAAATTACAAGAAAAATGTCTTTTTCTGGGACTTGGTAAAAATAATTTCTTTGGTTAGTCAACGAAGCAAATAAATGTCTTATTGTACGTGTGACACCCAATTGGATATACATATATAATTGTTATTGGTAACAAGACATGACATGTGCATCTACCCATTTTCTAACACTGTTTGTCAGCTCACTCAACCCAATAATAATAACAAAAAAGAATCTAATTATACATTGGGAAATTTTGTTTTATAAATAATGAAATTTCATTCCAAGTTGACAGCAAACTGGAGTCTATCAACGAGATACATGATAATAGTATTTATTTTCTTCTATATAACAAGAATACGAAAAAGTTGCAAAAGTCATACCCACTTAAATAAACCCTTGTATTGCAAAATAGCAAGTGGCAGCTGCAATAGTTTTATCCACTGATATTATTATAAATAAAAAAAATTGTTCAAGAAGAGAGTGATTCTTATTCTTACTTTCTTACAAATTCCAATATCTTCTACGGTACACTTAATCAATTCTACTTAATATAATATTTATCATCCATTTTACACACATCAATTCAAAATGTCCACGCCAAAAGTAGCATCAACAAAGTTGAAGAATAGTTAAATATTACCCACACTCTTTCGGTTTTCATCAATCTTATACTCCAATCAAACAAATCTAATACCATAATTAATTAATTACCATCACTTTACATATATATATATAACATTTAAATCTGCAACCAATATATTTTATTTTACTAGATGAAGCATCAACGAATCATACTTTCACCTCAACCACGTAAAATACACGCTTTCTTCTATTCAAGATGATGCCCAATAGCTAAAACATACATGTACTATGTATATATAGATAAATATATAATACTATAAAGAAAGTCCACCAGCCAGCCGTCCCAAAAGTAAACGCTTTTTGATAATTTAGACCTCAACTTTTTAATATTGGTCCATGTCAACATCACCCCACTCTCTCTCTCTCTCTCTCTCTCCCTCTATCTCTTCCCCTCTTTGGTGGTGGACTAAAGTCTCCACGAACTTGGATCAAAAAAATTGGACTATCCCACATGATTGATTGCAGCATCACCACCACCACCTTCAACTGTCTTCTTCTCTTCTTCTTATGTTGTTCCTCTTCATCTTCTGACAATGATCAAACATCCCAACATTAAACTCACCTGTCCGAAATCCAATCCGCCACTTGTTAGAGCAGCCATGCTCTTTGCCACTCCCTCCTCATCTTCATCTTCATCTTCATCACCTAAGCTCAATCACAACCATTTTGATCAATTCTTGAATTCATTGCTGGCAGTTGTATTGCTAGCTCTATCTTGCTTTGTGACTACCTGCCACGGCACCTGCAGCCAGCTCGATCGCGCTTCTTTATCCTCGTTCAATCTGAGCATCACGGCCACTCCTCCATTGAACTGGTCTCTCTCAGATGATTGCTGCAGCTGGGAAGGTGTTGGCTGCGATGGCTCGGGCCGAGTTACCAATCTGCGGCTGCCATCGAGGCGCCTTGTGGGAAGCATCTCCCCTGCTATTGTGAACCTCACCGGCCTTTCTCAACTTAGCCTTTCCCACAATTGGCTATCCGGCCCTCTCCCGGACGGATTCTTCGCCTCCTTGAATCGCCTTCGTGTCGTTGATCTGAGCTGGAATCGGATATCGGGAGAGCTCACCCCACCGGATAGGCTGCCAGCTACAGTCCAGATATTCAACCTGTCCAGCAACCACTTCCATGGGGCAATTCAGTCATCATTCTTCCAGCCTGCAGCAAATTTGAAAAGTTTTGATGTCAGCAACAACAGCTTCACCGGGCCAATCCCGTCGTTTATATGCAGCTACTCCCCTTCAATCCAGCGCCTTGATTTCACCAACAATGATTTGACGGGCCCGATTGCTCAAGGCTTTGGTCAGTGTACAAATTTGCAGAGCCTGAGAGCAGGCTTCACTTATCTGTCAGGAGAGGTCCCGGAGGATATTTATGGGCTGATGTCACTGCAAGAAATGTACTTACCTGGCAACCAGCTGTCTGGACCAATTGATGGAAGGATTGTCAATCTCAGCAACCTTAAAATCCTGGCGTTGTATGGCAATAATTTCACAGGCATGATTCCCCAAGATATTGGGAAGCTGTCTGAATTGGAAGAGCTGCAGCTTCATATAAACGGGCTCAGTGGCACTATACCACCCTCCCTCACAAACTGCACAAGGCTCACAACATTGAATCTAAGGGTGAACAACCTCGAAGGTCAGCTTTCAGATTTCGATTTCTCCAAGTTTGTCCAACTTAGGTCAGTTGATCTAGGCAACAATTATTTCAATGGCACCTTGCCAGCAACCCTTTTTTCTTGCAAGATGCTTACAGCAATTCGTTTGGCAACTAACAATCTAAGCGGAGTGGTTTTGCCAGATATAGCATCTTTGCAGTTTTTGTCCTTCCTCTCTCTTTCTAATAACAGTCTAACCAACATGACAACTGCATTAAGGATTCTCACTGGGTGCAAGAATCTCAGCACCCTGATTCTTTCGAAGAATTTCTATGATGAAGCATTGCCTGGAGATGAGAACTTGATTGACCCCGGGGTGTTTCAAAATCTCCAAATTCTGGCTTTGGGTGGCTGCAGATTCACCGGTGAAGTTCCTTTGTGGCTCGGGGAGCTAGTTAAGCTCGAGGTTCTGGACCTATCTTTCAATAACCTCACAGGCCCCGTTCCAGGTTGGTTTGGGAGTTTTCCAAATCTTTTCTACTTAGATTTGTCGCATAACCTGCTTACAGGAGACTTCCCAATGGAACTAACTGGAATGCAAAGACTAGCAATCAAGCAGAACCCTGATCAAGTTGACAGCAGCAGTTTGGAGCTGCCTGTATTCGTTAGGCCTGATAATGCCTCCAATCTGCAATACAGTCAGCTCTCGAACCTACCAACAGCTTTGTACCTTGATTATAATAACATCAGTGGTACTATCCCAGTGGAGATTGGTCAATTGAAGTTTATCATTGCCCTGGATCTTAGTTACAACAATTTCTCTGGGAACATTCCTGATACAATATCTAATCTGACTAACTTGGAAAAATTGGACCTATCTGGAAATGATCTTTCTGGTGAAATTCCAGTATCACTCCAGAATCTCCACTTCTTGTCTTTTTTCAGTGTTGCACACAATAATCTTGAAGGGCCAATACCTTCAGGAGGCCAGTTCGATACATTCCCAAATTCAAGCTTTGAAGGAAATCCAAGGCTGTGTGGTCGGGTTCTGCAGCGCTCTTGTACTAGCAATCAATCAGGCAGTGCAAGTCCTTCAGAAACCAGAAAAGGGAATAGGAAGAAAACCATCATACTAACCCTTGTAATCTCTTCAAGCATTTTCACCATGACTCTGCTTCTATATTGTATCTTTTCAAAGAGGAGAATCCTATCAAAAGATGTTGAAGAGAAGGATCTGGACACAATATCCTTCAACTCTTCAGGGGTATTTCCCGAGGTAGCAATGGACACCAGCCTCGTCATATTTCCGAGCAATAAGAATAAAATAGAGGATCTCACGATACTTGATATATTGAAAGCCACAGATAATTTCAACCAGTCAAATATTATTGGTTGTGGGGGTTTCGGCTTGGTATATAAAGCAAATTTGGCCAATGGCACCAAGCTTGCAATTAAGAAACTTTCAGGAGACATGGGCTTGATGGACAAGGAATTCAAAGCAGAGGTCGAGGCTTTATCCACTGCCCAACACAAGAACCTGGTTACTCTGCAAGGTTACTGTGTGCATGATGGCTTCAGGTTGTTGATATATACTTACATGGAGAATGGGAGCCTAGACTACTGGTTGCACGAGAAACCTGACGGAGCCTCGCAACTTAGTTGGCCAGTTCGTCTGAGGATTTCTCAGGGGGCAAGTTGTGGGGTGGCTTACATGCACCAAATCTGTGAACCACACATCGTGCACCGTGATCTGAAGTCCAGCAACATCCTTCTTGATCACAACTTTGAAGCACATGTAGCTGATTTTGGGTTAGCAAGATTGATTCTTCCTTATCGTACTCATGTCACCACAGAATTGGTTGGCACTCTTGGCTACATTCCACCAGAATACAGCCAATCATGGGTAGCCACTTTAAGAGGAGATGTCTACAGTTTTGGAGTTGTCATGCTTGAACTATTAACTGGAAAGAGACCTGTTGAGTTATTCAAGCCAAAGATGTCAAGAGAATTGGTTGTGTGGGTACATCAAATGAGGAGCGAGGGAAAGCAAGAAGAAATCTTCGATCCTATCCTCAGAGGTAAAGGCTTTGAAGAAGAGATGCTGCAAGTGCTCGATGTTGCCTGCATGTGTGTCAACCAGAATCCTTTCAAGAGGCCAACTATAAAAGAAGTAGTTGATTGGCTGAAAGATGTAGGATCCAACCGACAAACAACATAAGGTGAACAACTCATACATATAGAACTCTGAGTTTGTTGTTCAATCAATGTCAATGGAGCATACATAGAACTAGTCTTCTTCATAGGCATTTTTCTCCTTTCAGAAGCAGAGATTTATGTAATATGAGTATTTTATGTTGTACAGGGATAAATTTTGCATCCAAAGAAAGTCGAGCATGGAATCATACTACATGTATAGAACAGATAATTGATAGGCAGAGCTAATGTAGTTACTAGTTTCTATACAGGAACGAAGGAAAGTACTAATTCTCGTGTCAAACAAGACCTTCAATTAAATTAACTTAAGCTTTCACCAGAAAATGAAATCACAGGTTAGTTATGAAGATGGAAAGTTTTTGTGGTCATCAAGGAAATGCAGAGTATACTTAAATTACAAAGATATGAAACATTTGCACTCCATATTCTAGATCTTGTAGAACCTTATAAAAACAAAATGAGTGGCTGTTCTTCATCCTTAGCGTTCAAAATAACCTAAATCACAAATGCATTTGGCAAACAATTTCTAGAGAATTATAAAGTTCAAACTAATAAATGGGAAGAGGTCCAGGAGGTTTCCTCAGTTAATTATTGTTTTATATCTCAAATTATCAACTTTTTTTAAGTCTATCCCAGATCAAATCAATTCAACCGAATCAAACCCCACTAAGGATAGTGTCCATAAGTCGCTAGTGGCTGATTATGTTTTATGATAGATAAAGACTTCATACCACTACTTAGTTTTTGCTAACTCAATAAAGAACAAACTTCTCACCACTTTTAGTGAAGAAAGTCACAATTAATGAACAAATATAAAGCAAAAATAATGCAACAAAGTTACATGACGCCCTGGTTAGAGATAATCCATTCAAAAAGCAAGGATCGGTGAAGATACATTATGGTCCAGCATGGATAGTCATCATTTCTCAATAATAATAAAACCCATGATTTTGACAACAGGAAGAACAATGAACTACCTAACTATGTTAAACGTCCATGCTTTCTGCAAACATGTAAACACTAAAAAAAAAGCACCCTTTTTTCATAAGATTGCACCATTTCTTCTTGCATAACTTTAAGCTAAGCTGAAAATGCATAAGAAAGAAACATCAAAATATTTTCCATTTCCGTGAATCTTATGAGAGCTGAATCACTTTCCAGTCAAAAAACATTAGCCCCAATTTCTCGTTTAGGCATTTTCACGAGCGGGTGGGGGTGGTGTCAAAATCACATATAACACCAAAAAAGGTGGAACGAGAAGGGAAGGGAAGGGAAGCAATAACCTCAAATCTTCGAGCTAAATCCATCTCTTCCAAAAGAAGTTCGAGGATAAAGCAATTTCAAATTTAGGGCACGAAATTCGAGGGCTTTCAATTGTAATTAGGTATTTATTGGGTTGATTTTGATAGAGAATTTCAATTGGAAACATGGAGGGAAAATGGCAAGAACAAGAGAGTGGCAGTTGCAGTGGAAGATACTATAAAAGCGTGGATTATTATTATTATTGTGGTTGTTGTTGTTATTTTCTTTTAATTTTACACGGTTTCAATGTTAATAAAACTGGACCAAAATCCACTTAGAGAAAGATTTATATTTCAGTTTTGATCAATTCCGTAATATTGACAAAAAAAAAATCCATATTATTGGATGGGGTTTGTTCATCCACATTTATTTTTAAATAATTTATATTTTTACTTAAATATTTAAATTTCCTGTATCATTTCTTTAATTTTTAATATATTTTTTGAGTTTTGAAGAAAATCGAATTAAGCTATGATTCGGTTTGGGCCGATTTGACAGTTTTAGGCCAATAAAAATAAATTTTGTCATGGCTACAAACTCTTTAGCTGAAATTTGGCCGTTGTAGTTGATTATAATTTTATTTTCCTACAACAAATAATAATAAGATAGTATGGAATTTCATTTAAATTGTTAAACAGATTAAATTTGCTTCTTTTTCTCATTTTTCTTTAGATTTAACTTTTTTTCTTGACTACTTATATTCATCGACCCACATTTTATTTATTCTATCTCCTTGTTGAATTAATAAAATTATGCCATTTAATTTCTTAATTATCATGACACTATATATATGACAGAGAAATTAATATATAAAACCATTTAGAAACAACGAGCATTTCATTAAATTAAGAGGGTTACGATGGCTATTATTCTTACATCAAGTTCGGTACACATAATACATCGCCATCAAATACAGCTTCTTAAGTAGCAAACTATATGTAAAAAAAAAAACATAAAACCAGAAATTTATTGAAATATAATACATTACTTGCTACGCCTTTCCATTTATTTCATAACCAAATATTGATCATATGATATCTAGAGCCATTATTAATGATATTAAATTCTCCTGTTCCCAGCCTGCAGAATCGATCACTTGAGATTTTTCTTCACTTTTTTTGTCGAAATTTCTTTCAATTTTTGCATCATTAGCTCTTCAAGAAGCCCGTATTGTTGTAAAAAGCAGCTAATTTTCTCTCCTTTTCCCCAAAAAAACCTAATGGGATTCCACCATTCAGGTTAAAAAAATTATGGGATTTTGCTAAGGAGAGGAAATTAATTTGAAAAGAGAGTGGTAGAAAATGAAGGGTAAAAAAAAAAAGAAACAATCCGGGCATCTAATATATCTTGCTAATGAGCTATTTTCTTGAGGCTAAATTCGGGTTCGAGGCCCTCCGCTTGGTGGATCCGACCCGATGCAGTACATACTGTCAATATGCCGTGAGACGCTGCACCTGATGAAATCCACCCAACGTAAAAATTTACAGTACCGTTGGAGAAGTTATGAGAGAGAGAGAGAGAGGGGGGGAGTTTTGGAGATGACAAAATATATATATGTAGGTAGGATTTAATCGTATTTTTGGAGAGAGAAAAAAGGGTTTTTTGAGCTCATTCATCTCCTTGAATGTACCAACATAGAAGCATGGTGGCGCAACGGCGGAGAATGTAAATTCGAGCCCTTTGCTCCTTCACTAAAGAGGCACATTTTCTTGTGAACCCATTGCTCTTTGATGATGATCTCTTTGAGAAGGAAATTTTCTTGAATTGCAATTCAGCCATTTTTCTTGTGAGTTTTTGCAGGATTTAGATGAAGAAATGAAGGTGAAAAAATGAGCAAGATTTTGGGGAAAAAAAGCTCACAAGTTAATGGAGCTGGACCCTTGAGGAAAAATGGCAAAAGGGTTTGTAATATTTATATGGGAATGAAGTTGACTTGGCTTTGGAGGGTAGGGATGTACGTGGACAGGTTCGAAATTTGATGGATCTGCATGGGAATTTGTGGTTACTTTTTTATTCTTTTTTATTTTTCTAACGTGGGGGGCGAATTTTTGTTGTGACATGGAAGTGAAGTAGGGGTCATTATCGTCAACATTTGTGGACTCCATAAGCCAAAGCTCTCTTATATCAACATTGTTAAATTTGAAATTTTAAATAGATCGAGAGTCTAATTAGCCTACATACTCTTGAGCACAATGATCGTCAGCTCACCAATTTTTATTATATAAATCAAATTTATTAACATAACTGATTATAATTAACATTTAGTTTTATAAATTGAATTTTTAAAAATTATATACCCTAATTATGAAATAATTAATCATAAAAATGAATTATTAATTAAAAATTAAATTATAAAAAATAGTTATAAACCCTAATTAATAATGATTGTCAAATTAAAGTGGACAAAGAAAAATAATAAAAATTAGTGATGTGACTTCCGCAGACACAATGGCCACAAAAGAGTGTGAGATTGTAGGATTGATAGACTATTATTGATGGAGGGATGCGTTCGGTTTTGGTTTAGGGTTTTCAATCTTGTAGGCTTTTAATATATATATTAATTAATAAAAAATAGGAGATTGAAATGGAATTGGGAGTGAATTGGGAATAATGAGGTGTGAAGGATTAGAAAAGTGGTAAAGGTTTGAAAGAAGACGAGGCAAGAAGCGTGATTATGGGAAATACTGTGTCGCCCAGCAGGCAACTTTAATTGGTTTTATGGTGGCACAGATTTTCATCACTTTTATTATTAAAATATTCAAGATTTCTGGTTTTTCTATTTTCTCATTTATTTTTTCATTTACTCTTTTTTTTTATATTAATTCAAATTATCAATCGTCGTATACTCTAGGCTCTAGCTACTATATATTATTCCATCTCTTATTTCAGCTCGATCATTTGTCACACATTATTTTTTGTTAGTCATTTTTAGTGAACGACTATAAAATGTTAAAATATTCATTACGATCCCAAAATTGAAATAGCAAATTAAATGTTATCCGCAAATGTTCAAGTTATATATATATATACTAATATCTTATAAATTCATGAAATATTAGTTTTTGCTACTTTTATATTTTGGGTTCCCAAAAATAACTCAGATTCTTCATAGTATCCGAAAATTTAAATAATATTTATGAGTAGTGATTTTCAGCTAGCCAGAATCTTTTATTATTTTTAATAATTAATTAATAAAACACTAATTATTCAATAAATTTACATTGATGCCCTCCATAATAATTAGGACAACTCTATATGCGCTTCAATTCAGAAGAAATCGAAGATTTAAAAAAAATAAAAAAGTGAAGAAAAGAAAGAAGATGAAGTTGCGCCCCTTTCTTCCGATCCGCTTCTGGAATGATTTTAATAATTAATTACAAATCACTAATTTCATGACAGAAGGATAATATAGTAAAAACATAACATTTAATAATTAACATAATTAATTTATTAATAATACAGTTTTATTAATCATCAAAAAATTAGATTCTGGCTAGCCAGAATCTGATTGGCTAGCATTATTCAATATTTAAAGCGATATTCGAAGATATAAAGACAAACAAATTCCAATGCCATGTTTAATTACTCGGATTTGCTTCCTACAAATTAAATCGGAGTTTTCAATGAACAATTTATCCAAATATTTTGTGGCAAACTTCGAAGATCTCGACCAATATTAGATAATTAATGCAATAAATTACAAGATATATTAATCTACTTTAATTATTAGTTACAATTTCTTTCTTTCTTTCTTTCTTTCTTTCTTTCTTTTTGGTGTGTGTGGCTGGGAGGTAGTATTGAGTTAGAAAATTCGAATGTTTAACATATCTCTTATTCCAACTTTACTTTTATGATTAATAATTTTATATAAATGACATATATTTTGATATAAATGTAAAAAAAAAAAAAGAGAGAGAGAGAGTTTGGAGTCCCTTATAAGCATGTGTAGAACATGTAAGAGTAAGAATTTATTTAACAATATAAGATATGATCTTCAACAACCTTGATCAATGCCATGTCAAGAATCTAAATCTTAGGAAAAATTAAAGAATTTAATGTTGAATGTTCAGATACAGATGCAAAATCTGAATGTAACAAAGAAAAGATTGAAATTCTGATTTACACAATCGCTTGAACTGATATTCTTGCATGTGGCTGTGGGCTGTAAGATTTTACAGTCTTTGTTATACTTATCTTGACCAATTCTAAACTGATTTCATCTTCAGACAACCTAAATCTCTTTAGATTCACATGCTCATCAATATCTCTTTCAAACTCTGAGAATCTGCTAATTGTTTTTCTTTTAGTTTTTGTTTTATTGTGTCGTCGTCTGTGTTTATGTATGTGAGACCATTATCTTAACTTAGTACGTACAGCTGTAGTTATGCTAATCATGAACATGTGGTTTCTTTAAATTAGGTTTTGTGTCTATTTTATTTCAATCTAACAAGTTTTGTTGATTATTTTTTATTTTTAACTTAAGATTGTTGTGTGGCTGGTGCCTTGAGATTTGTAAACCCCACAAAAAATCCTCCATTGTAAATTGTGGTCAGTATTCTATTCTTGGATTGTCTATCTATGTCGTGTGTATTTAATTTGATGATATCGTATAAACACACTTGACGTATATATGATATATAGTGATATGAAAAAATTAAGATTTAAGGGTTGGAGCTTAATTTATTGATTATTAATCCACCATTACAAACTAGTTTCCACAAAATTAAATGGAATATAAATTAATTGAAATCTA
This sequence comes from Perilla frutescens, assembly GCA_026008535.1. Classification (NCBI taxonomy): domain Eukaryota; kingdom Viridiplantae; phylum Streptophyta; class Magnoliopsida; order Lamiales; family Lamiaceae; genus Perilla; species Perilla frutescens. The sequence continues at coordinate 52,050,465 of BRKX01000002.1, forward strand.
TGAAATGAAGCATGAAATAAATCAAAGGTACAAAAACCGAGGAGGAAGTAGGTGAGTTGTACCTAGCCGTTGATCAAATTGTATTAACAAAGTTTAATTTGTTGGAAATTGAAGTATTATTTACACAATCAATCTAAACAGATTACACTTCATGAATTGTTATCCCGTATCTCTAATAACTAAAATACTCAATTAAGTAATTTTGAGTGGACACCTTAATATTCTCAATCACGACGTAGCACTACCAAATAAGTTGTTATGCAGCTTGGGTTAACGAATCCATTTACAAGTAACGTAACGGCCACATCAATTAGTACAATATAACATTTATGCAAATCTTAATTGAATTTTTACAACTGAAACTAGCAATTTTCATATTAAAACACAAAAAATATTAGAGTAAAAGGCTTGCTCATTAATTTCCAGGAACATTCCTTATACTATGAAATTATTTAGCGGTGAGTTTACATTTGCTTGTAATGCAATGTACCCTCTAGAGATTTGAGAAGTTTGTGTTGGAAAAAAGCATCTTAATCTTTTCCTTAAATAAATATTTAGCTTATTACTTTTTTTTATCACATCAGTTGACTTTCTATTATAATATAGATATATAAGAAACGAGATTTACCAGTAACGTATGAACATGCAAACACAACATGCGACACGTAGTTTTTGTGACTTACGTACAAAAAGAGGCGGATCGAAAATATATACGGAGCCCATCAAAATTGCAAAATTAATTAGTGATATTAGATGCTAATTTCCACCTTAATCAATCATTAAAACTCAAATTATGAAGCTGAAGAAATGCATTATCCTCTTAGCTATGTATACACTTTCTAAATGTATCTTACAATATATATTGAAGTTTTCATAAAGCAACTAGAGCTGAGCAAAGCTTGCCTCTGTCACCTTTTTCTGCTCTCTCGCAGACAGCAATTCATAGTCCTAAAAAAGAAACAAAAAAAATTGATGCAAGAAATTAACATGTTGAAATTCTTTTAGTTCAGAAATGTTAAAATTCTTGCTCAAAAACATGAACTAAAACTGAAAAGTCACCTGTACAATTGACTGAGCACAAAGCTTTCCTGATAGAACAGCACCTTCCATTGAAGCCAAGTATTTTTGTTTCGTGTAGTCACCTGCTAGATAGAATCCTTCGACGGGAGATTTTTGCAGGGGACGACAAGGCTCCGTGCCAGGTACAGTTTTGTATACGGACCTAAGAAATAGAGCTCCGGTTAGGGTTTTTGGACCCGATCAGAGAGATATGCAAGTATTTCTGTTTGTTAAGATTCAGTTCTTACCTTGGAGTTTTGACAATATGGTACTTCAAGATTTTCGCTTTGCTCTGATCAGAAGAGATTTCATCGGGGAAGAGTTTTGCGAGTTCCTTCATTGTGGCATCAATGATTTCTTCATTGGTACGGGAGATCCATTCTTCTGCTGGCGCGAAAACCAGCTCCAACATGGATTTATTGGGGTCGTAATATTCCTAAAGAAAAATGATACATAACATGATGGAGCAGAAAAATTGGTAAAAAGCAGCAGAATATGTGAAAATGTAGATTCTAAATAACATGTAACTATCAGGTATTCAGGAATCCCGTTGCTCTAAATCCTGCATCCAATATGTTGTGAGGTTTACCAAACAGAGACGAACAAATCATACCAGTAGCTTATCATAGACGAAATTCCAATTAGTTTGTGGCTTCTAGAACTACAAAAGCTTCCCTCGTTTAACAGTGAAATCACAAGTGAATTGAGAATGACTATAGATTTTGGTATCGACAGAAAAGTAGTATGATATGATTTACCTTACAAGTTACGGACATGTCAGCGTAGACACTGAGAAGCGGACTCCTGCAGGGAAATGTGAACACTTCTCAATAGAGATTTCGTGAAGAACTATACAAAGATTACATCATAGTTTTACTATGTAAATATGTGAATTCGTTATCACATGTTTGGTCCAGAAAGAATTCATAAAATACGATAATTAAATTACGGACATGACCGAACCTGCTGAAAAGTAGATGATCGTATGTGTTCTTCAGTTTTCTGTCAAACCTGCAGTTGAAAACAACTCATGTAAATATCACTAGTGCTCACATATTGTGCCACAAAACATAAGCTCACAAAATAAAAGTACTGTTATCATTTGTCTGAATCGACATCATAATTCTCGGAATTCTAATGCTTACTAGAAAATACATGTGAAGAATGACGATTTCAAGCAATTCAGATAAAATAATTGCCAAGTGGTCTGGGAAAAAAGATATCCAATACTCACCATATGTGCACGTTTATAACTGGAACTCCGACTAATTTATCCAACTTTTTGAAATATGCAATCTCTTTCCATTCCTCAGGCAGAAGAATCTTTAGGATATCAACTGACAGGACAACGGTACATAAAAAGAATATTAGAAAGAGAGCTGACTAAGTGACAGGGATATGCACACAGGGTTAGAATCATGATGGCTCTACCTGGAGTTGCAAAGACATATGCATCTCCTTTAATCACATTTCCATTATTTAGTATGAAGCTATTGACACTTCCATCTTCATTTAACTCAATCTTTTGTATTCGTGAGTTCAGGCGGACTTCGCCACCCCGCGATTGAATATGATCGACAACCGGCATGCAAAGTCTTTCCGGTGGATTACCATCCAGAAAAGCCATCTTCGAACCGTGCTTCTCCTGTTGTTTTGATCAAAAGTATAAAAGCTTGTTTCCCATACTCGAGGCAGAAATTATCATAAACAGATTTAGCCATAAGCCAACCATACAGGCAGAAATTAATGAGATGGACTCTTTGAAACTTTTTTACTACACCATATTCCTATATCAAAGTCAAAAACTACAACTGTGTCACATATCAAGTGAGAAGATAAAAGGATAATGAATAAAGAACGAAGTGATTGTAGGAGGTGTTTAGAACTTGATGATGTCCACTAGCGATCAATCTAGAAGAAAATCTGGTTTTGCTCAGCATTCTGTGATGATGAACCTCAATCGTAGCTCATTCATTCTTAACCATAAAGTTCTATGATTATGGGATAGTGACTGCTTTCAGTAATCTCTTAAGTGCTATTACTTTCAACAAGCACACAGACACTGTGTGTGTGTGTGTGAGAGAGAGAGAGAGAGAAGGTTTTGAAATTCCTACCTGTAGAAATCTGTTCAAGGCAATCAAAATACACTGCATTGAAAGCTCATCAGGGTTTATGAAGTTCAGTGCCTTTGACATGGCAATGAACACTTCCTCAGTTATCCTCTCTGGTACACCCTGAAAAAGGATTGTAATGATGAGTAACAAACATTAATAGTGACCATTTATATTCCTGAGCTAATTAATCGCACATAGATAGTAGAAGTAAGGTAAATAATGTGAAGAAAAGAAGCACCTACTTGCTTTTTCATCCAGTCTTTAACAGTTATTCCATCTTGAGCCTCAACATAAGACTGACCCCCAACTATGGCTGGCAAGAGCCCGATGGCAAACTTAACTTTCTCTGGCCAAGTAAGCATTTCGTTGTTCTTCAAGATAGCCAAAATACCTGCCAATAATGCAAAGTAATGATTTTCATGCTGAAATATTACACTCAAGTTATTGAAAAATTATTCAGAGTTCTTCATGTCGGAGTAGATAGTAAATAAGTATTGATAACAGCCCTCCATATTCAGACAATAATTAACAAACATTATAGTTCTTGTTGTCTAAAAAATGATGTTTTAAGCTGTAAAACAGGTCTTGAAGTCAAGTTTGATACGGATTTTATGGAGAAAATGAAAACAGCTCACCATTGAATGGTGCAGGTAAGATTTCAGGAAAATCAAATCTGCTGAACTCTCCTGGCTTGTTTGGCATGGCAAATATCATAGAATGTTCTTTCCATTGCAACCGATCATTAATTCCAAGCTCTCCAAACAGGTTCTGAATATTTGGGTAAGCCCCAACTTAAATCAAGCATCAATAGGTAAGTCATATCACATATGTAGGAAGATTTAAAAGACAGTACAGAGAGTTTAATTGGCAGACAATTTAAAAAATTATATTGACAGTAAATAGAGAGAAGAAATCTTGCAAGATATTTTGGAACAAAAGCATGGATTAAGAGACTCCAGAAGAGCTCCACTCAATCACAGTCACCATCACTGAATTTCAGAATCCAAAATAGAGAGATCGAACTTACAGAATATGTGTAAACCAGTCTCGTACCAATCTCCATCCTCATCTTTCCATGCAGCCACCTGGACAAAGATCAGCAAATCATTAGACAATAATTGACGCAGAAGAATTTTTTGAGCAAAAATCAAATGCGGACCTTGCCACCGAGAACATCCCTTGCTTCCAACAATATTGGTTTATGACCTGCATCTGCCAAATACTTCGCAGTAGACAAACCAGCCAAACCTATACAAAGCCAACAGTTCAGAAAAAATAGCTTTACCAGATAAAATTTATTCAACAAGATTGCCAGCATATTTAAATCATTCTCATGATTAAACAGTCGAAATAAGAATGAGAACTAGTTCTGATATGCGATATCCGAATGCTGAGGGAGAGGGCTCAAGCATTCAGGCTAAAAACATAAAACTACAATCAACATACAATGGTCAATATTCTTACTCAGAAATTGTGAAATCAACAACCGGCTGACTGAGAAAAATAAGAACGGAAAACAATCTTAAAGACAATATCTTCCTACCAGCACCGGCAATTACAACTTCCAATGGCTTGTTTGGACGGGGAGAATTGCGAAATGTTGAGGATAAGTAAGCAGCTTCCAAATAGTTAACTGTATTATCAAGCTCTGGTCTCGGATAATCAATGCAAACAACCTAGTTAACAAACATAGCATCAGTGCAATTCCTCGTCTAATCAAAGATGTAAACATTTCCCAACCATTCAGCATACTTTCAAAGGGAGAGCATTCCTGTTAGATCTCGTAAAAGCGTGTGTAGCGGGAATCCTCATCTTATTACTCATGGCATCACTAACAGCAAAGGATAGGCCATTGCCAACAGAACATCCATGCTGCCGAGCAGACTGTGAGCTCAAAACATTGCTTATGTTACACTGCCTGCTCAAGTTGACTGCAGAAACATGTCCAAATTGAGACATCTTCCAATTTAAAGATTCTCAACAAACTTCAGTCACAATTCAACGGCACCCTGCAATTGCAATTTGTCACTACAATCGGCATTGCGCAGTATTAAGTAAGCATCCATATCCACTTTTCAGATTTTGAAATATGAAAAACACACACCAAAAAAAAAAGTAAATACATATCTGTATCAAAATGCTGCTGAAGTTCTTACCTAAACTGGAATGCTCACTCTAATTTTTCATTCATCGTATCATACAAAAATTTTGAGCAAGCAAAGAAATTCAAACAAATTCAGCAAATTCGAATAAACGAAGAGATATTTAACAGCATAACAATTTCTGCCACCCTCCCTATTCGGAAGACACGAAGCTGCAGTCACCCTTAACAAGTTAAAATTAGCAAGCACACTCCATTCCACTTTTTTTAAAAAAAAAAAACACTTGAATTTGCATTAGTAAACAGAATTCAAAGAAGGTGCATCACGAACAATACATGCGATGAAAATGATTCAAGAAAAGAAGCAAAATACAACAATCAAAATAATGGGCAATCCAGAAAACTAGTAATTCCACCTCTATGTTTGGTGAAATCGAAAAGGGGCAGTTTCAAGAACGAAATCAAGTAAACTAATGGAGTTTGGCAGTAAAATTAATGACAACTCATCAACAGAGCTACCTCATAAAAAATGGTCATCCAGAAACACAACCAAAATCAAGACGGAAAAGAACAAAAAGAAAAAGATGCTACCTTTTGCCAACTAAGAATTGGAAATCCAAGAATCTTGCTGAATTCAGCTATGCTGTTTTTCTTTGAAAATGGAAAATTGGGTTTATTTCAAGGAACAGGGCTGACTAGAAATTGAGAGCAGCACAGTTACAGCGTTCAGATGTGGCATCTTTAGAGCCAAGCTGAATAGGAACTTTGGCACTATTGAATGTGAAAATTAAATCAAATTAATGGTGGTGACAATGGAGTTTTGACAGTTGCACAATGGTGGAAATTTTGTTGGCTTCTTTTGCTATTGGGACATTGTTTGTTATGGCTACGAATATGCTATCCATCCGCCACCACCCGCCCACGCCATCTTTGTTTAATTTGTTTGGTCAAATAAACAACTCTCTCTCTCTCTCTCTCTCTCTCTCGCCCCCCCCCCCCCTCCCTCTTTAATATTTAATATCAGTAAAATTTATCTCACCTTTTAGAGACTTGGTTTTAATATTATTTCTTGTTCCGGGCTGCTTGCTATGTAATTCAATATTTTTAGGGTGTTTCTATATATACCATTTTACTTTATATATTACACATAATTTTAATTTTAATCACATATTTTCTTGATGCACCACACGATTTTTCAATTTTACCCTTCAATTTAAAGAAATCATTTAAATCTATATATTATATAAAAATAGAATAGTGGGGGTATTTTAGTCAATTTATAAATAAGACAATTTTCTGAAAAAAATAAACCACTATTATGTTTAATCTCTGCGTATTAATGCGGTGACTGAAGCGGTGCATTTGAAAAACCATTTCTTCGAAACGTTGAGCTAATTATTATGATGAGTCAAGTGGTGCTTCAATTTTTTCAAACCAAAAACTGAAAGAACCATCACCATTTTTCGCCCGAAAACTGATTTGAACCACTGCTATTTTTTGCGAATTGTCGTCACCTACAAATTCTCCATTGCATCCAAATAAAATCAGTTTTCAATTTCAAATTCGTAAAAAGAGGCCAATTATTTCATAATGAAGTTGATGGATAGGAATGCACGTTTTGTCTCCCCTTTCACTCCGCGGGATTTGGAGAGATTAAAAAGCTCTCTTAATTGCATCTGCAAATCTGTCTTTCTCTAGGCCTACAAAGTTCTGATGCGCTTTCTGTCATATCCTTCCAAAGTAATTTGACTAAACACATTTCTAGCTCCTTACTTGCTCTGGAAAATTCTCCCGGAAGAAATTTGATTGTATGTTTAATGGAGATGAGTATGGTTGGAGATCTTGATCCTTCGTTTGTGGTTAGATGATGATGTGTAGTGTTGTAATCGGGATACGTTCAACAACTTCAACTCTTGAGGATTTTGTAAGAATAAGAATTCTTCATTCAATATGGAAGTCATTTTTTTCTTCTAGACTCAATTCTGTCTTACTTTCTCGCTCTCTATGTCTGTCTTCCTCTTTGCTACTTCAACCACACATATATCCAGAGCAACATAGCATATGTCTTCTGATGTTTGTAAGTGATATTCTTATTATTATATTCTCATATTGTGGGTGATGAGGATAAAGACTTCGTTGCAATTGATATGTTATTGCCTTCATCTAGAGTTGTGTGGTTTCGTTCAAGGAAGAGGAGGGAAGCATAATGTAGACATTAGTTTGAAGGAGCTGAGGAGTATATTCGTCTTACTCTTACATATTTGAAGTAGCATAATGCAGGTGCCATTGCCGGTCACCTTTTCCCACATCCGTTGTAGCCAAATGCTGACAATCTCATAAAACCATTAAAACCAAAAGCGGTTTATACATGTCAATATAACTATATGTACAATTACTTGATAATTTGAGTGCTCTTTCAGAGATGAGTGTCACACCAAGGATCTGTAGACAATTTTTTTTAAACCGCAAAACATATTGTTGAGAGAAGATAAAATTTTGAAAGCGGGTAGAAGAAGGAGAGACATCAACTATTTTTGAGATTCTGAAATTTACCTCTTTCAATAATAATGCACCTATACTACATATATATACATGTTTCAATGATGAAATGTTGATGATTCTGGTATATTCACTACATGAATCAAACAATGTTTGGAGCGAGATGGCATCAATTATATGCTTATGTGTAGTTTTTTGTTCTCAATTGTATATGTCTTATCTTCTTGGGCAAAGATTTATCAACGATGAACATGAGGTTACCACATAATCACCCTCGAGTTTGAGTCTCGCGATTTGACCAATGTACATTGCACGCATTGGTGCCGTTGGAGGTGATATGGCGCTATTTAGGCTTCTGATGCTCGGTGCACGGGCGATCGAGGAGGAAAGATAATTTCTCAAATAAAAAAAAAGCAAAAAACATATTGAAGTTTAAAAAGTTACAATAATAAGGTAACTGATAAGTCATTCTTCATCTTCTTTCTGAAGGAATAATCTCAAATCAAATGATTTTTGCTGAAGTTGCATCAATTTTGCAGAATTATTATTTTATGGGATGGATGACATATTTGGATTGTTGAAAGATAGAGTCTTTAGTTGTGGGGAGGTGACCGCGGCCTTTATTGACATTTATTTTATTTGAGAGTATATAACAGTGGTAATCCTTATTTTTTTGCCGGGGTGGGGCATCTATATCTACATATATAGAAAGTGGAAATATATAAAACTAGCCGGTCAAACTTTAAAAAAAATTAATTTAGCCACTAACTTTTAAACATATTTATGTTAGCCACAATGACTATTTTACCCATGCGTGTTGCGCGCATTGCTAGCGCACAACCCTTGCGCGCACAAGGGTATTTTCGTCCAAAATGGCTAAAATAAGTATGTTTAAAAGTTACTGGCTAAAATAAGTATGTTTTAAAGTTAAAGTGACTAAAATAATTTTTGCCTCTATATAGAAATATTGGACATTTTTGTTATCAGTATGATAGAAGATCGAATTTGTTGACAAAGCAAAAAATTGTATGTTGCTTGAACGAAAAAATGGTTTAAACCAAAAGAAGCTAATTTTTTTTTAAGGCAGTGTTTTCATTTTAGGGTTTCAGATGGGGTGATATAAGTCGAAAAGGTGGCATTTGCATATTTAATAATATTTTAGTTGTCTTTAATTTTTCAGTTTGATAGAATTTGAATTTTTATGTTATATATTTTTATTATTTAATCAAATTCTTAAAAAATATTTACATTTATTTATGGATATGTTTTTGAAGTCGTTATTATCATTTATGGATATTTTAAATATACTTAACACACACATATTAAATTTATATATAACACATACAGAAAAAATAAAGCATTATCACAAAAGTCATGTTATTTTAGAAATTGAATCGAAAACGAAGATTATATATGATGATATGCAACAATATAAATATGGACAGACAATAAAACAATATATACTACATATCATTTATGCATGATATAATGATGATGTACAACACTAGAATTATGATTAATTATCAAGCATACTAGCTAACTGCATCAACATATTTTAAGCATTTAATTTCATTTTGTATGATTAATAAGATTTCTACTTAAGAACAAATGATTTATATGTGATATTTGTTATTATTTTATGAATGAATAATTATGATAAATGGTGTCAAATCAAGCAATATAGATATATACGTACATACGTACATATATATATATGTGTGTGAGTATAATATTTACGAAAAATATTTAGTTGTAATTTAATGAAGATGCACGGGTAATGCACTAGTTAACTAAAAAGAGAGAGAGAAAGAAGGCTAGCGTATACAATTCTGAATATGTTCTTCTTCTCCGTCGATTGGCGTAAGACTTGTCGCCGCCGCTAGAATTAGTTCTCTTTCTCTCTCTAAACCTAAACCCATCAAGCCCTCTCATCTTTATTCATAACTAGGTCCAACATAGAAGAAGAAGAAGAAGAAGAAGAAGAAGAAGAAGAGGAGGAGGAGGAGGAGGAGGAGCAGGTCGTTGCTTGTCGTCAAATTTCTCACATTTCTCCACTGAAATCTGTTGCCATTGCCTTCTCGAATCGAACTGAATTGATGGGTGCTTGTCGTTGATTATTGTCAAATTGGAGAACATGCTCAATCCTTCTTTTCCAGCCGCACTGGTGAGGGAAGATAATGACTGATAGATTACCAAAGAAGAAGAAGAAGAATTGAGAAGATGTCGGATTAGTGAAGAAGATGGTTGGATTGCTGAAGAAGAAGAAGATTCTTCTGCTTCTTCTTGCACCTGTTTTTTTAATTGTTTTTTTGTTTTGTTTTATTTTGTTTTTATTTAATAAGGATATTTAAGTAATTATTTAAATAATTATTCTTGAATTATTTTATTTGATGGTGTATATAGAAAAATAAGTGGTGTATTTAGAAACACCCTATTTTTATTCTTTTCTATATTTTTCCAGGCACGTTTAATTTGAATTGATTGACGTTCATTACATACCAATTGAAGCATGTATTCTTTTATTCACAAGATTATCAATTTTAAAATAGTAATATAATTTAATTTTTACAGTAAATATTTATAATTATCAACTAAAATTGACTAGAATACCCATCAAGAAGAAGAAAAAATAAATTGCGAGTAGAACCGAGTTGTTTAAGCTTAGGTCCACATATCTTGATATAATAGTCCAATACGGAAATTAAATGAGGGGTTAAATGGAGATTTGTAGCTAGAATAATGTTGCACCTATACAATCATAAATAGGCATCAAACTTCTTCCAATTCGAAAGGACTTTTATTATTATCACAATTCAACCTCGTCCAATAACATTGTTTTATATACTTATATGATTCGAATCCAAATATTTACTCGATCCATAAATTCATATAATTGTGAAATAAATGTTCAATGAATCTAGATATGAGTATCTTTAGATAAATTATGACCCGTTAAATGAGTCAACACAAGTTTTATGTATGAATTATTTGCATTAAAAATCACAATATTAAATCAATTTTCAATTACAACATAACTTTATAATTGTTGCCTATAAAACACAACCATTAGTTGTCCAATTTTTTCCAATCATTTCAATCCAACATTTCTAATCAAATTTACACGTATACACCCCACGTGTGCATCAACAACGTTTCAGACTAAAAAAAACATGATTACGAGTTTGAATTTGGGTATTGAATTGACAAAAAATAAATAAAAAGTGAACATGTTGTAATTGTAAAAACTATTGAAAGTGATGTTTTATTTATAATAATTTAAAATCGTGTTATTAGGTTAAAGGTATATTACCACCTCTTTTTTTCATTTCAAACAAATTAATAAAAAGAAAGAATTTTGGATTTTTATCAATCTAAAATTTGAAATATAGATTGTCTATAAATTCAACGTAAAAGAAAAATACAAGCTATTTAGAGTGGGAACATTTAAATCTATCACTTTTAAGGTTGAAAATTTAAATTTCAATTCTTTTTATTTTAGTTATTTTTTAATGGAATTGCTGCATGTTGTTCCGTACCAATTTAACAAATAATTCGTTAAAAATATGTGACATTTGAGCCATAAATTAATAGTTTTAATAATTCAAAATTTAAATTTATAGTATTCATTTATTGCAAAACTTAGATTATAGATAACTTGATAAACTGAGATTTTACACTTGTAATTGTGTTGTGAGGCCATGATTTTCATTTGATTTACATGTGTTTTCATCTCAGTTTATTCGGATTTGTTTTGGGAGTTTAGCGTGCTGAATTGTTTTTGTAGGATTTTGTCCCAGTTTTGTTGTATTTTCAAAAGAAAAATAGTTGATGATGTCTTGAGGTCGTGCGTTGAAGAAATCAAGTCGGGAAAGGGACGGAAACGATGCAGAAGAAAACTTGCGAATGGATTCGCGAGTCCGATCGTGAATTCTAATGACATGTCGGAGCCATGTGGACTCGCGACTTGAGTCGCGAGCGAAGTCACAAATGGTATGGGCTTGTCTGATTTTGAGCTGGGTTTAGGCTTTTTCTAAGTATAAAAAAAGGACTTTGGGCGAAAATTAGACAAAAATCATCTTACCCTAAAGTTGCCGGCAGAGGAAAATAGTAGAGAAAAACAACGTGAAGAACAAGACCAAAGCATTCAAGAGTTTTCAAGATTAGAGACATATTCAATCATCCAGACTTTATTTACTTTGTTCTTAGAATTATCATATTTTCTTTGTGGATTATTTTAGTTGTGTATTTTGTTATGAATAAATAAATCCTAGTATGCTATGGTTGTTTATGATTCGAATATGAAGTTCTTTTAATCTATTTTATTTTTATGTTTATGTTTTATGACTTGGTTGTGTTTTGATTATTCTTGTGTTTATCTGTATTGTTTACCTGATCACTAATTTAACACGTGATTTGTATTAAATAACTGGTTAATCAATATCACTCGACATAATTGCGATTAATTTAGAAAGCAAAGAACCTTAAGAGCTATTAAGAATTGCATGCTAGATAATTAATGAAAACATTATTATTTAATTTGTGATCTACAACCTTGGCACTAGAATACGTCTTCTCCCCATTATTTGATTCACCGTGTTTCTTTATGTGGTAGCATTTATTTTAGAATACATCTTTTTCCAATTATTCGATTCATTGTGTTTCTTTTTGTGGTAGCATTTATTTTATTTATTACTTTCATTATTTAGATATTTAGAACTTTAATCAATTTTAGTAGTCTAAATAACTGTAGAAAGTTAAATTTAGATAATTAGTAGTTTAAATATTAAATCCCCTTGAATATGACTTTGTTCACCACTACACTATAAACATCACTATGCATTTGCATTTAGATTAAAATAAATACCGAACATAACTAATATTTCGATTTCTGCCTAGATTAATATAGTGCAAGATATAGTACTTAGAAATAATGATTGGGTAATTCTAAACACAACCTCCAATTTTCTAATTGTAGCCCCCTAAAAAAAATAAGACTATTAAAATTCTCAACTTTACCTTTATAGCCCCATTATTTTTCAGTTGTAGATTCCATTATCATAAGACCCATTCTTAAAAAGTGTTTAATTTTGTTTATAATTCCACTATTCAAATTTTGTCTACCATGCCTATACCGAATTTTTCTGTATATACCGATAGTTCGGTATATATCGATATATCAGTATATCGGTATAAACGGTATATATGTATACCATGCCATACTAATTTTTTTTTTTTTTTTATGACTTATGATTATTGTAGTACACTAATTTCATTTAAGTACATATGACTACAAAATATAATAAGTGACAAATAAATATCAATAAAAGAAAAAAATAATCAAATGATTACATTTAAATTATGTCGATCTACAACATATATTACAACATATATTTACAATTTGAATATATCATTTAAATCAAGTATAATTTAAACTATTACATAATAAAGTGAACAATTAAAAGTTATATATAATAACTAAAAAATAGTAATTTTATTCCTTTTATTATTAAAAATCTAATACTCCTCTCCAATATTAAACACTAAAAGTTAAAAAAAAAAAGTTATAAGAGAAATAAAAGAAATTTATTAAATAAGAAGATAAAAAATATTTAGAGTTCGTTAAATTCTAAAAAAATATAATATTTAGTAAGTTTAACATAAAATCTTATAAAATATATATAATAAAAAATACATAAGTTGCGAATTGAAAATGAACAATTTAAAAGTATGCATAATAAATAGCAACATTATACTCTTCTCCGATATTAAGCACTAAAAGTTAAAAAAATAACAAAATAATAATAAGAAACTAGAATATAGGTAAATTATGAGAATAACACTTTGATGTTTAGATATTGAAGTTGAATGTGACTAATAAAATATAATAAACTAACATTATTACAATTACTACTTATGAGTAAAGTAAGTTATAAGAAAAATAAAAAAAAATACTAAATAAGAAGGTACATAAAAAATATGTTAGAGTTCATTAAATTATACAAAAAACACAATATTTAATAAGTTTAACATAGAAGCTTAGCAAATATATACAATCAAAGATACATAAGTTATGAATTGAAAACGAACTATTTAAAAGAATATGTAATAAATAGTAAGAGGGAAATACTATTTTAGCCACTTAAAGTTTTAAAAGATTTAATTTAGCCAATAAGTTTTAAACATATTTAATTTAGCCACTTTGGACCATTATGCCCCTTTGACCTGAAAATATATATACGAATATGAATTTATTTTTTGAAAATAAAAGTCCCCAAATCTCGAAATTTCCCCCCCTCCCCCCTCCCAATTTATCTCCCCAAAAAATTGAACGTGAGTTTCGATCGGGGCAAGACGTAGCAAAAGACGAAGACGAATTCGATCAGAGGTGGGAGAGCTTCTCTGCCCGGCGGCGCATGCGGGCACGAACTGGAGTGGAGTCGATTTTGATTTTGCTGACACAGGGTCCGCGGAAAGCAAAAGACGGCGCTCAACAGCAAAGTGTGAAACGTGAACTACATTCTTCTGGAGTCTAATTTGAAAGGTATTTGTTTCACCTCATTCACATTTTCGTATTGAATCGAATCCCTGGGAAAAATATATAATGTTCTTAATTGCGCGCTGGGATGTTCTTAATTGCGCGCTAATTTTCGCGCGCAGATGAGTTTACGCGCGAGGACTTACACCTGACAATATTGCGCGCTTGTGGATGCGCGCGCTTGATGTTACGCGCACGACGCCACGCGCAGAGTGGACGCAATGGTCCGTGCATGGCGGCCGTTCACCGGGTGCGCGCGCGTGGGAGGGCGGTCATGCGCGCAGGGCCTCCGCCATGATGCGCGCATATATTACGCACAGTATATTTTTGTTCGGCACAAGATTAACTGCCGATATACGTACAACATCGCAATTGTGTCCGTCTGTGTAGATGTGTATCGGCTTCTATGCAATGGCTATTAAAATCCTTAAATAGATCGTTAGGCAAATTCTAACCAATAACTTATGCTCGCATGCTTGCATCTTCCGTTCTTTAATTGATACCGGCAACATTATCGGCATATGGGTGTACAACATTGCCATTGTTTCTGTTTCAATATTTTGTGTATCGACATCAATATGACACCATTAAAACTGTGAAACATACAATTGAAAACCTATTCCCCTACTGTTGAATTGTCATTCGACACAGGGAGTCCACGGTTTTACGCTAAATTGATTGAGGTACTCTTATATATGCATTTGTATCTCTCCTCGTGCAGATGGCCGACAGAAACATTGTTTTGCATCACGGTGGGTTTTGGCGAGGCAACACTTACATAAATGGGATTGAAGAGTATGTCCATGTTCCATCGGGCGGCATGACGTGCCCTCGCTTATTCGACGAAGCTGTTGGGATTGTTGGTGATGATCCAAACCTTTATAAGTATGCTATTCCTACTCTGATGTTATCCGCCGATGGTAAAATGATTCATTTTAGGATTAAAAATGATTGAGACTTGGATCATGCTAACAGTGTTCTTTCATTTTTTAGATTATATGTTAAAACCTTTGATAAGGCAGCACCTACACAAGCGCAACACCGATTTACTATACCAGCCCATAATAGCTTTGTGGGATTATTGCATTCCCAAAATGTTTGTCCACAATCACACGCACATGATAATACAATTAATAGACGGACCGAGGCTGAAATAGTGCACCGTGTGGAAATTTTTTTCTATGCCGATGATACTGTGGGTGTTGGAGAGGATAATGTGACACTTGATGATGACGAGGAGCGTGTGAATGATGAGACCAGTGTCCGCAGCAACGATGACAATTTCAGCGCTGACGAGCGGTGCAGAAGGTATGATCAGGGGAATGATGACACATATTATGATGATGACGGGGAAGAAGTACATGCCGATGAAGAGACTGATGACCTCGACGGCTGCTATGGAATGCACCGTACGCCCGGCCCGCCAAGTGTCTCCAGGTGTGAAACAGACGATGTGCAGGATGATGCTTTCGAGGTATCGTGCGGACATGGGCGGCAGTGGATCATCCTAGGGGCATTGTATCAAGCGGCGCTCCCTTTGAATGATTTGGGTATCGATTTGAGTGTTAATACCCGTGATATACTTTGTTTGGGCGCTACCTTCGCTAGTAAAGATTCAATGATAACTTCTTTAGGATTGTATCATCTTCTGAATCGGGTGGAGTACAGGATCGAGCGTTCCTCAAAGACTCGGTTTTCTGTTCTCTGCAGGCACAAAGAGCGTTGTACGTTCTCAATACGCGCTTCAGCTGAAGGTGAACAGTGGAGGGTTTTCCAATGGGACGTGCTCCATTCATGTCAGGAAGATTTCTGCGACAATGGACAGCGAACGATTCCATCCAAAATTATTGGCGCATACTTTGCTCCGGATTTACTGGACGAGGGGAAAGTCCTAAAGCCGAAGAAAATGCAGATGAAATTGCAGAGGGAGTTTGGAGTTGATTATACTCGGGCGCTAGCAGAGAGAAATCATGCAATACGAATGATATACGGTGATAGCGACAAGTCTTTCCAGCTATTGTCGTCGTACTTGTATATGTTGGAGCAGTCCAACCCCGGTTCAGTTGTAGAGCTGCAAACAGATGCAGTGGGCCAATTTGAGTACGTGTACATGGCCCTTGCTGCTTCAATAAATGGCTTCGCATCCTATGGCCGCCCTGTGATTGTTGTGGATGGTACTCATTTGAAAGGGAAGTGCAAAGGGATTATGTTTGTCGCTGCGATAAAGGATGGAAATGAACAGATTTACCCTTCGCAGTTGGCATTGGAGACAAAGAGAACGATGCAGCATGGATTTGGTTTCCGCGACAGTTTAGAAAGACATACGGCTGCCGTGACGACATGATGTTTGTTTCAGACCAGCATAAGAGCATAAAGAATGCTGTTACAGCGGTGTATCCAGGAATCGCCCATGGAATTTGTGTCTACCACTTACAGAACAACATAAAGAGGTGGAGCGCCAATGTGGTGGCCATGTTCCAAAAAGCGGCCAATTGTTATCGTACTCAAGAATTTGAAAAACACATGAGGAATATTTCGATTGCCTCTGAGAACGGTGCATACAAGAGGTTACTGGATGCAGATCCGATCCGATGGGCACGGTGTAAGTCACCGGTCCGTCGCTACAAATTTATGACCTCTAATTGTGCTGAGTGTTTGAATGGACGACTTCGTTGGGCGAGAAGGTTGCCGGTATGCGCTCTATTAGAGTGTGTACGAACAGTGATTGGTTGCTGGTTTTACGAGCGACGTAAAAATGCTCTAGGGAGGTCACATCCGTTGATGCAGTACGCCGTTGGTGAGGTTGCGAAATCGATTGAGCAGGGTAAGACAATGACTGTTCAGCCCATTAGCGCCATGAAGTTCAAGGTTACAAGCGGAATGAAGTACTACACCGTTGACCTTTCGGTGAGAAAATGCTCGTGTCTCGAGTTCGATCTTAATCTCATCCCCTGCCCCCACGCAGTTGCAGCCATCAGGTCAGTTCTTAAACTCTGAAGTCTCATCTTACTTGGTAGGCACATAATTTCATACAAAATGATTTATCATTGCATTCCCTATTCATTTGTTCGATGATGATGGCCTAATCGAGTTACGTCTGTCTTACAGTAAAGCAAACCAGCATCCATATGCATATGTGAACAGCTATTACAGTACCGAGCCTTCTAATCCGCGACAGGCCGGCCGCCCACGTATGAGTAGAATCTGATCAGCAAGTCAGTCATCATCGGGAGGGCGTCGGGTTAGAGCTAGATGTGCTAGATGCGGACAAAGTAGTCACAACCGAGCTACGTGCACATAGTTCATTCCCATTTCAGAAGGTTCGCAGGTTGGTAGCAATGAATTTCCTGCATCAAATACCATCCGTGCATGAAGGCCGCACCGATGTGGCATATGCCGTGGATCCGGGCATACTCGGACAAACTGTCCGAACAGAGGCCCGTAATTGTTGAGTTGTAAGATCTGTATGTATTTGTATCATTGGTTATCTGGATTAAAATGTATATTAGTTAAGAGCAACATGAATGGTTTTGGTTGGAATATATGTGGGGACTGTATCGGTATATGGAGCTTTCATGCTCGCCGAGAAAACTTTTTATGAGACTAGTGGATCGGCAGTCATGATATACACTAGACCATGTATGCGTGTTCACCTAAACTGGTGTGAGAGAGTATGTAATGTACGGCTCAGAGAAATGCGGTCGCTGCACCTTTCCGAGCTGTTTCTAGATGCGCGTAGAGAACAACGCGCGTTGTAATCGAGCGCAAATGCGGAGCAATATGCGTAGCTTATCGGTGAGGTCGGTTTTCGCAATTGCCACATAATCGAGTTCCGAAAAGGTTTATCGAAATTCCAGACATGTAGCGTCTCCCCAAATCGAACAGTTCCACGTGGTCACGGGTGTTGTACGAACTGGAGGGGGCTGCATGATGGGGTCTTATAGAAGTTATTTGTCCGATTGGACGGAACGCATGGTCGTTGCATGGCAGGTGCGCTACAGGCCTATGCAGCAGGCCTAGGGTGACCCCAAATTCAGCATTTAAAATCGAGACTCATGTTGCCGAACCAAACAATGTATCGCCAAATTCAATATTTATAATCGAGCATTAATCGCCTTAGGTATATTTATATCGCCCGATAAGTTATGCATTAGAATAGATGTTCATATTTCCATAAATATGGGAGAAATGATTGAGATGGACTTGGTTGAGCATATTGGCCATGCACTTATCCGGATTGATTCGCAATGCGCGGACAAGCCAACGCGCTAGCAGCGTGCGCGCATATCTCGCACGCATGTCCACTTCAGCATGCATGTACTGTTGCTTTTCTGAACCCACATGCATGCCTTTGTCCATTGAACTGTCAACTCGCGCACCCCACGTTTTCCTCCTATACAAAATTCGAAAAATCGTGTTATGATTGATCCTAATCGCTGTACACATTGAACTGTCGCTTTCCCAACTTACTTGCATGTGCGACAACATCAAAAGCCGAGCTCAACAGTGTTGTATAGTGCTGCCAACAACTGTATGCATTATGTTGTAGTGTGTTTTTCTAGGTGGTTTACCAGTTGTTGTCTGTGATATGTGTTGTCCTCGCATGTGTTCCACTTGCATTATATTACTTCCCAACCCGCCTAAAAATGAGTCCTCATATTGTTTGAAACCATGTCACGATCTTCGTAAACATCTTCATCCGTTTTCTTTATCCCGGCGTCTAGGCCGGTTCTTGAAGGATTATTGGTTTTGTCGAGATTTTGGGGTAAAGAAAGCGGGGAAGAGGTTTACGAGAATGGAGTTCGTAAATGAACATTGCCAATCCCACTAATGTAATACCCGATTGCTATAGTCTCCCCCCTCTTTACCCATATTTGTGACCTTCTACCGACTTACGTTAACATCTTAGCCGTCCTTCTTAAAACCGTAATTGGGTTGTACACATCTTCTCCGGCTCCTTCGGAGTCGAAAGTATGTCGATGTCGATGTTTCTTGAATGTTCGAAGCTTTCGGCTCCGTGGGAACGGATAAGGTGTTTACGAAACCCGCTTCCAGTGCAGGTGTTGCTAGTGCAAGATCTAATATGTCAAGTCCCCTCCTAACTCTCTTCTCCAATTTTACGTTCGTTCCGTGGGTGGATATCAAGCATAAGGTACGTGATAGTTGGAGAAGAAACTGAGGAGGAGAAGCGACCACTTTGGATGTTGTCGATTCAGCTGATGTGTTGCTTCATTCTTGTGAATTAGTTAAAGTTGTTTATGGGCTTCTGTAGCCTTCTTCTTTAACATGAAGCGGCATTCTAGAGCGAATGTTGGTCCCGCGCGCAGGAGCCGCGGGCATGGTGCGTTACGAACCTGCGCGCAGTATACGCACGCAAGGCCGGTTTTTGCTTGTTTCGTAATAAGGAGTAACATAGTAAACATTAAACGGTATAGTCTAAAACCTGTATCAACTTCGCCGATGACAGATACATTTACTCCGATCGTCGGCCGATCCCAAATTCATGCGCCTTTCAACATTCAACGTCCTACTTGCGGGTCTTCTCTTTCATCTTCTCATAAATTTACGCCATCAGTATTCAAAGTGACTTTACGCCCCTTCTATGTGGGCTCCGATAATCGTGTGTGGAAGCAAGACCTTGGCCAACAATGGGTGAGGTTCATGCTGATACCAATGCATGAGTATGGCCCCATGCATTACAGTTTGCATCAAAAGGGTCATCCATATTAAATTATTACAGAGTTTTAAATACTTAAGTGCAAGTCGGACCAGATCCCAGGTGTGGCCGATGCACCTTTTCCGGTGTCGATCATTTGCCGATTACTGTAAGTTAGTTGGCCTATGCGGATATGACAAAGTAAGCTATCGGGCTTTGTCAAAATCGCCTACAGGTGTAGACCACGTATTCACACCACATGTTGCATCGACGCATATGCGCAAAATGTGTTTTGTTTGTGATCCGTTTAGCCGTCCGACGTAGAGCACGTTCGGCAAATGTCTTATACAAGCAAAGAGTGTATAATTACACAACATTCAGATTGAATTTATATTATATCATTCGGACGGCAACAACGTGCTCTCATCCGTGCTAAATCTCCACATGGTTTGTGCAACATGCTTCCGGCACTTCTTCATATCCTCCTCTGTTTCCATATTGCTTTGCTCATCCGACAACAAAATTTCCACGTACCGCAGTGCAAACAAACCACAGCTGACACTGTCTTTCTGTTTGTACGGATTTGTTTTGAGAGGCCTCCAATACCACTGGGCATACCTCGGTTGGAGCACTTGTCTTTCATCCCAGAATCCACAGTATTTCAGCAATTGCGGCAAGATGCGCAGCAGTGGAATGAAATACTCTTTCCGGCATCGTTCGAGGTCCTCTGTCCACACGTGTTGTTTGGGGTCGAGCACCGTTAAGGCATACCTCTTGAAATCCACCAAGCATGCTACCTAATGCCTCAGTAAATGGACGACGAATCCAGGCTGCATAAACACGTACGTAGTAACCCTTACAGTTCAACAGCCTTTGGGATTACCCATTCAAGTGAATACACTGCAGAATTTATTACCTTGTCATAGTTGTACCAAGGTTTCAAAGGACCCCAACCAGGAAGCTCTCCAGACACATGAGTGATAGTTTTTAAAAGCCGAACGAATGAAGGAACGTTAAATGGAACGGTCTGTATGATCCACACCTGCCCTCTTTCAAATCACAGTTCTTGAATTTATACAAATACCGTTACACTCTCGGCGTAGCATCGGATGATGCAACACCACCACAAGTCTCACCCAACAGTGGGACATCACAATATATCCATGCCTGCGTCAAGATAGTGTATACAAAGTTCTGAGTTCACGTGAATTTAACCTATTGCAAAATATCATATAATTACAGTGAAATCATAACTACTCAAGGAATTAATCTCAGCATACCGTGAACGCTAGTGAGAACCCATATATGTGGTAGGAATCTCTTACGGCATCTTCCTTCCGCGCCGTCGGGATATTGTTCAGGTAATGCAGCAGTCTTTGGTATGAGTAGCTGCCCTAAGGAAATGATTCCCATTTTACTTCGTCCTCAAACGACACTCACAACTAATCAGGAATGTAATTTCCGGAGTCCAGTCCAAACAACATACCACTGACAAACAACACTTTGGCAGCCTTCAAATAGTCCTTCGAGTCATCCCCAAGTCCACTTTTCTCATTGAACTTCTTTCTCAGAGCACCCGACGTTATCGGCTTCTTCCGTAGGACCCGACTGTAGAAGTGGGATTATCTAACCTTGTGCGCTTTATGTGGATCAAAATTTGAAGGGCCGAAATTCAACCCGCATATCAGAGCATATTCAAACCGACTGAATCTAAGCCTTTTCTTCTCTATCTGAAACTACATCTCAGTCTGATCACCTCTATCCTTCACTATCTCGCGTGTGAGGAAATGGTGGACTGCTTTATTGCATCGATCAACCTTGCTTGGAATCTGGAGCAGCTTACCAAAACACGAATCTCGGAATCTGGCAATTAAATCATCACCATAACCAGTCAGTACATCTTTGATCTCAGCAATATATGTCGTGCGAACGTGGTTGCTGATTGTGTAGTTGCTATTTCTCATTTCCGGCCTTTTCCATTGCCACCCATCCTACGTATATGATAAAAAAAACACTGCATTAATGGAACATAGATCAAACGATTGTTGTGTTAGTGCGCGCGTAAGATTTAAGCACACTTATATCCGATGCAATGGAATGCCGGCTAAGTGTCTGCCGATGATCACAAGTCGCATGGCGATGCTTGCCCTCACTGCACGCATATTATGCGCGCAATGGTCCTGCGCGCAACACGACAATGCACCAACAATATAACATGCGAATGCTTAGATGGCTGACGGATATGTAATAAATTCCTGACTAATATTGCATTTGTGTGTGTGCGAATACGGATAACTTTGTGGCGTTGTAATGGAATGCTGGGCAAGTATCTGCCGACAATCAAAAGCAAGAGCCAATGCTAGCCATTACTGCGCGATAATCTTTATGCGCACCAATGCCGCGGTGCTTGGCCCTGAGCGGATTGCCCGGCACTGATGCGCGCATGATCCTAGTGCGCACAACTCGTGCCACAGTTGTGCCTCGAGCCCTGCGCGCATAAGTGCTACGCGCCATGTCCCTGCGTGTCTGCAACCACAACTTCTGCGCGCAAGAGCCATGCGCCTACAAGGGTTGCGGGACGCAATACCTATGTCCGCACAGCCGCTGCTGCTCTGCAACCAAAGTGCGCGCAAACCAACTGCACGCATAAATTGGTCGCGCAGCTAAGAACATCAAAATTTGCAGATTACTGTCTACATAAAAAATAACGCAAAATAGTCCCTTTTTTGAAAGAGCCACTTCAATTAGTATATGAAGATACCTCTAACGCAGGCGCACGTCTTCTCTTGCGCGAAGGAGCCTCTTCATGTCGTTTTTCTGTGTTTGACATTTTCCGAGAATTTGATCTTCAAGACAGAAAAATTACACGGATATGTATCTATTAGAAATCCCCGATTTAAAGCAATAAGAAGGCCTACCCAGAAACCTAAAAACCTTGCAGTGCGCAATTGCCCAGTCCGTTCAAACACACAAACCTTACGATACTGAGTTTCCGATACAATTCTCACCTTGGGTCGACACTAATGTACCAGTCGCCGGAAATAATGGGAGCCGGAGATCACTGTGGAGTGTAGTAGCAACGGGAAGAATCCAAGGGAAGTGCACCAATTTTGGGAGGGAAGATTCCGGCCGAAATTGCTTTCTGAAATTTAGGAGGGAGGGAGAGGTGATTCAATTTTTTCTTTTTGGCTTTTTTTTAATTCATGGTTAATAGATGAAAGGGGTAATCTGGTAAATCTAGCCAAATAAAATATGTTTAAAAGTTACTGGCTAGAATAAATCATTTTAAAGTTTGACTGGCTACTTCCATGCATTCCCACTAAATAGTAATCTTATATATTATTCTCCAATATTAAGCACTAAAAGTAAAAAAAAAAAAAATCTAAAAAATAATATGAAACTAAAATATACGTAAATTAAGAGAATAATGCTTTGATGTTAGATATTGAAGATGGGCATAACTAATATTAAAGTTAATAAACTAACATTATTACAATTATAACTTATGAGTAAAGTATATTATATAAGAAATGAAAGAAAAATACTACATAAGAATAGAAAAAAAAAAGTTATAGTTCATTAAACTCCTAAAAATATAATATTTAGGAGGTTTAACATAAGAGCTTAATAAATATATATAATCTAGTTTAATATAAGTTATGAATTGATAGTGAACAATTTAAAAAAATATACATAATAAATAGTAACCTTATATTCTTTTCCAATATTAAGCACTAAAAGTTAAAAAAAATTATATTCGGATCAATACGACATATAAATTCGGTATTTTCGGTATACCTTAAAATTTCGGTATTTTCGATATGCCTTGAAAGTTCAATATACCGTAAAATATTGATACGATACGGTATACCAAAATATCAGTATGATATCGATATTGATATCTGTTACGGCTCCGGCATGAGAATGATATGAAATTTTTCGATATCGATATTTCGGCATGGTATACGGTACGACGTGAATTTTTCAATATACCGTACTGACCCATCCATAATCCACCATTACTAAGACTTTTTTCCCAATTTTTTTCCTAGGAATTTTGAACAAACTACGATATAATCTGTATGATATTTTTCTAAGAACTAAAGAAAGTTAGTTTGTAAATATATTAATTTCTCAACCTTTTTTTATGAATCAACAAAATGTGCATTAATTCGATTTTTTTCCCTCCTAAAAATTCAGATTTGGTGTTGTAAATTTGGGCAATAAATTAGGTTGGACAGCTCTCCTACGATGTTCTTTTTTTTTTTCTTTTTTTTTTCAAACCGATTTGAAGAAAATAGTGAGGGCATTAGTAGGCAATTCACAAAACAAATCAAAGCACGATATTTGGTGCTGTTTTTTAAACATTATAGAGGATCTGAACTCTAGGGAAAATGGAGCTAGAAGGGCACAATAGAGAATTTCAATATTTTTTTTATTTTATTTATATATTTAAGGCATCTTTACTTTAAGGGCTTGTTTACTTCAAAGATTTACTATTGGGTGGATAGATAGTTTAGAGGATGAGGAAATGGATAAATTATATCCCACCTCTTTAGGTGGGATACATATCCCACAAATAGGCACACAAACCTCATTTATCACGGTCCTTGGGTTATCCACCATTTTAATATCATGCAAAGTAAACATAGGATAACTTATTACTCCACCATTATCCATCAAAGTAAACAAAGTCTAAGGATATACAATTTGAAAGATAGATAGATTGGTGTATATAAT
Organism: Perilla frutescens; assembly: GCA_026008535.1. Classification (NCBI taxonomy): domain Eukaryota; kingdom Viridiplantae; phylum Streptophyta; class Magnoliopsida; order Lamiales; family Lamiaceae; genus Perilla; species Perilla frutescens. The sequence goes on from BRKX01000002.1 coordinate 52,075,169, forward strand.
GGAGGATAAATCATATCCCGCTTCTTTAGGGGATACTCATACATATCCCCAAATAAGCACTCAAATCTCATTTTATCACGGGCTTTAAGTTATCATCATTTTAATATCATACAAAGTAAACATAGGATAATTTATTAATCCACCCTTATCCATCAAAGATAAATTTGGATTTAGAATTAACTATGCGGATTTACAGTGATTAAATTTTAGGGTGATTCTAAATACAACCCCCATTTTTCTTATCACAGCCCCCAAAATTAAATTAAATATAAATAAAAAGTAAATGTTCTATTCTATCCTTACTAATTCTTTGTTTTTTTTCTTTTTTATATTTCTTCTTCGCAAAGCCCCCATGTTTTTCTATTATTCAAATCTATAAACCCCTCTGCATAGCCACTAAATAACCATTGACATCAAAGAATCATTTTAACTTTAAAACCATTTTTCTTCAATCATTCAGGATATTTTTTTTTTCTTTTTCAAAATACTGTCTTTGTTTTCTTTTTTGATAATAAATATCATTGATTCATTTATGCTAACCAAGAAAACCATTATTTTATACAAATGGAACCCATTTTTGTTTTATATTTTCATTTTATTGGAGCATATGAATTAATGGCTATGAACCATCTTGGTAGAGCCTCATATCATGTACGAATAAACAGTTTTTTTTTTTATCTTTTCTATTCTTTTTAATTAATTTGATTCCACCATTCCAAGCAAACCAAACAAGATGAAATTAGCAATTCAGAAAAGAGAGAGAGAGAGAGAGAGAGAGAGAGAGAGAGAGAATTGAGTAATTCACATGGAAAGTTGTCCAAGAATATAGTCGTAATTCATGGCTATGCTCTTGTGTTAAATGTTTGAGGATTTGTGGTGGCGAAGATAACATAAGATTGATGAATTGGGAAGGGGGGTTATAATTTATAAGGGTAAAATAGAATTTTTTAAAAATATTTTTATTTAAATTAATATTGGGGGCTACAAAGAGTAAAATGGGGGTTGTGTATAGAATTACCCAAATTTTTATTGTGTTGAAGCCCAATATAAATGATCCAGCCCAATCAATGCTTCAAAATTCAGTGTTTTTCAGGTAGATAATATTGGATGCGGTCCGAACAAATAATATTTTTTCAATAAACACATCCTTAGTCCATGGCCAATTATTTCTGGGCTTACAATGGACTATTCTTAACGGGCTTTAGGTTGGGCCCGCAAAAAAGGGCCTTAAATTATTTTTATTTCCCTTTCCCTGTAAGAGGTCTACTAGCGGCAAGTGATCAAATTCATCACCTCTTATTTCATTATTTTTTTAGGAGCTTATTTTATGAATTTATTCCTTCATCAACTTAGGAAAAGTAGTATTGCCTCACTACGACGCAAAATTAGTCCATTTAATTGGTGGATTGAACCATCTCGTAATTAAAGAATTGTGAGATTAATTTGTGCTAATATCTTTTAGAGTTATTCAAAATACACGAGGTGAGCAGCAATCAACTTAAACTAATGTGGTATTCAATCCACATGTATTGATTCACTTTATGAGGATATGTGTTTCTGTATTGATTTATGAAAAAAAAATAACATTAATGAAATTACTAAAATAAAAAAAAATGGATCAAATTGCAAAAACTGTCATGTATTTTTGCAGAAAATAAAAATAAAGGAAAAAGAAACAATAAATCTCAAAGTTTTCAATTAAAAGATCGGCTTTTCGTCTAAAAGATTGCCCTTTTTTCTTTTTTTTTTTCAAAACATAAATAATTAAGCCCTCAACCGTGGGCAAGTGTCGTGAGCGCGTGACGCGTGTACATAAGAGAGAGAAAGAGAAAGGTAGAGACCCACCAACAGAAGCAACCGACTCGTTCGTTAGTCAGCAATAGCGAAATAGATCCATCAAAAAACTTATTCACAAAACCGCCACTCCATTTTATCTTAATTACAATATCATCCATCTGAATCCAAATATTTTAAGGGTTAATTGGTTTAAATATCACGAATTATTCATGATTTTTGGTTTTTAACACGAACTTTAAAATGTTGCCTCTACAATATGAACTTTCATCTTTTTGTAATTACAACATCAGTTCAAAATTGAGTGCAATTACAAGCACAAAAATTATATGAAATATTTAATCTATTTTAAAATGTTATACATATAACATAAACTTACATTTTTTTTTTCCAATTATAACATCTTTTTTTTTTTTCAATTATAATATCATGAAATACTTACATATATATTTCATGATGCATTTTATATTTTATTTACATGTATTCGTAATATTATTTAGTATTGTCGTTCTATAAATAAATATGACAGATTCATGTTGTCATATCCAAAAAATTGATTATATTACATGTCGAATATTAATTTAAACTCTGTTTTCATATAATTTTTTATGTTTTTATTTTTCGTAATAATTCACTCAATCTCAAAAGTTTTGTAATTATTTATTTGTGTTTATAAATAATTTATACTCGTACCTCACATAGATAAAATACTAATTAATTTACATCAAATTTTCAATGTTAATAAAATAAAACATACATGAGAAATAAAATTGTATCAATGTATTACGGAAAAAAATAAGGAAAAAAAATTAAGTATTTTGTTTAATATTTGTGCTTGTAATTGCACTTAATTTTGAACTGATGTTGTACTTACAAAAAAATGTAAGTTCGTGTTATGGAGGCAACATTTTAAAGTTCGTGTTAAAAATCAGAAATCATGAATAGTTTGTGATATTTAAACCAATTAACCCATATTTTAATTAACCCTTAATTTGACTTCTATCTTTTTTTTAGAAACAAAGTACGCACACTGAGACATAAATACCACACAATCTTGTAATAAAATCATCTTAATTTATTAAAGGTAGAATGAAACTTTTATGAGATTAAAAAATAATTAATTATAGATTTGAAGATTGATGGGTTTTTTTTATGTATATTCGATTCATTAAATAAGACAAATAAATCCAGCATTTCAAAGTAATCAAGCTACTCTAGATTGAGCCCAACGTCCCTTAAGTTGTAATTCTAAGTTTATTATTATTACAATAAATCCCAAATTATAAGCAATTTTGACTGCACACCAGCTATCCAATACCTAAATGCCTCGTTGGAATACATGGCCATCTCTCTCACACACACTATATATTTATGTGTGTTTATGGATATATTCATAATCCCTTAAAATGTATATTTAAATAATGATGCGTATATATTATATCTATATGTACGAGTGCCTAAGTCGTACATCTGTAATCATATAAAATGTGCTTAATTAGCTGGCCTCTACAATCTGGAAAATGTCAAGAATTGAAATAAAATGCTTAACTATCTATAACTTCACCATAAGTCATAACCGTATTTGTTAGACTTGTTCCCACCGTCTTCCAAAATTATGAAATGTTTTGATAACTTAAAAACCTGTTATGATGGAGATATGATTGCGCAATTTTGTCCTACACAATCTTTATATTTGATCATGTTCTTGATAAATTGATCAAAAAAGTTCTTAATTAAGAAGGTATTAGTTGAAATCAAACTTGTAACTTTTGACCACAAGCTCTCTACTTGTCGTTATGACTCATCGTATATTGTATTTACTTTGTGAATTCTGATTTTGTGTTATACATGAAAATTAACTATTTTGTAGGTACATAATGATATGTAGTTTAAAATCATCAAATCGCCCAAAAAAAGAAAAATAATATGTAGTTCAAAGATGGGTAGTGGACATGAACAAATATGCTATACCAAAGCACACAATATGGAGTATATATTTTCTTAATGATCAAGATTAGGCTGGCAAAGATAAATGAATATTATTTGTCACAAAAAATATAAAATAATCATATGACAATAGTGGCTTCCCAATCAACAAGATCCACCTCCCCACTTCATTTTTCCCCTCCCAAGTAAATCAATAATATTTTTAAAATATATTATACATCTACCATTAAAAAATGTACTTGTATTTGGTTGTGATTGACATCACAATTATATAATATAATTTCATTTGTTCTATATATTTTATTTGATTGTATAGTTTAATTGTCACTTTCAAACTCACCAAGAACCATCCCAATCAATTTCATTCATTTTGCCATTTTCTTTAGGGCAATCAATCATTCCAATTCATTAATTTTCAATCAAATTCTTAATATGAAAGAGAACGACAAATGTAATGTGTTCAACTTAGAAATGTTTTCAAGGTTTAGCTGATAATAGATGACAACTAATGAATGTAATCTTTTTTTCCCTTTTATTAATGTTGAAAAAATTATTTGTATTATCGTTCTATGTTCCATCAGAACACATAATTACCATTAAAACCCAAATTCAAATTGTTAGAACTATAAGCACCATTTTAAATTAAGTTAAAATTTATAAGATATGTGGAGATAACATAAATGAGGGAAGGGAAAATACAAAATCGAATTTAATAACAGTGTTTGATATTTTCCCCCATCATTATGAAGGTATACGTTAATATTTTTTCAGCTTCTCTTAGAGTAACATTTTCAGCCTTTTTACCAACCAATTTGTGTCTAATTAACAAATTTTGCCTTAACTTCTTCAACAAATAAAACACTTTCAGATGGTTTGATTTCTCGATTATATTTTATTTCATCTACTAACTAGTCACTACACATTATGTACATAATATTATTTAACATACCGATGTTCAATATACGTAGCAAATTTGGAAAAGTAATAAATAAAATATAACACAAAAAATACCCAGACTCTTCAAAAGTTAAAAAAACACATGATGTTTTCAAGGAAAAAGAATATTGTGATAACCAAGATTGCTCATAGAACTATCAAACATTTAGAAAAAAATAAAAAAATAATGCATTATATTTTTGTCTTGTTTTCAAAGAAAAACAATAGAAAGAGAGACTATTTCTTAAAGAAATAACATATACCTACTACCCATGTCCCGTTTCTTAACAAATTTATTTGTGATGATGACATAGGTGGGCTCATTTCATTATTTTTTGAGAAAAAAATAATAATAAAAATTTAGTTGAATCACTATTTTTTAGTGGCGAAACTTGTTTGGCTCCATGCCCATTTCCAACAACCAAATATGCTTAATAATGAAGAAGATTTTTGAGTAAATTCATATAACCTTTTTCCACCTTTTAAATCGGTTTCTCTAATTTTGACATTTTTTTTGTTATGTTCTCAACATTTAATGTGTGGGCATGGGGTCTACACAGCTAACGTTCATACCAAACTCCGTCTAGTATATAAAACAGTGGTTCACCACAATAATTAAATTTATATTATTTAATTATTCATTTGTTGGCACAAATTAAATTTATATTATTTTGTTATAAATTTTAATTATTTCTTTGACCGCCCAACCCCTACTCTCATCCAAATTTCCTTTTTGTTGAATAAAAGTTCATATAATTGAATCCAACAACGGTAAATTTGGCTCAATTTTCTGTTCTATTTTTAAACAGTAATTCAAATCACGTTATATTTTTGTGTTTATGTTAATTTGACCACGACCCGAACATCATCGGTACAATTGAGCTTGTAGGGTTAAATTTGTTGGTCTCAAAATGTAATAATATTTTTGAAATACAGTATAAATAGTTATTGATCATCAAGAAAATTATACTTAGAAGCAACGGATAATTGATTGATACATTGTTTTAAATGTTATAAAACAGCGCTACTTTATGCACACACTACACATATACCGACATGACTACTAGCTAGGTAGGTGCCTATAATTAGGGTAAAATAGTCATTTTACCTTTAATGATGATGGGAGCCTAGCAAAGTAGTCAATGAATTTAAATAAGTAGAACGTTGTGATTTCATTGTACATTAATTAATTAAACTGGGTAATTAATTTGGAGCTTATCTTTTTTGCATATGGTCCCAACAATGCCTAAAGGTCATTACTCATTACCATCTTTTAACGTCACTTAATACTTCCTAAAATAATAGGCTAAAATTACCCACTTTATACAACATTTTTAATCATAATTAATTTTTTAATAATATCAAAATTTAGTTGAGTTTCCCCTAAAATATTATTGGTGGAATTCAAACAATAAACTCACTCACTATGCCAATATATTTAATTGAATTTATTTTATGTTTCTTATGATTATTCAAGCCTTCATAAACTATAAATTATAAATACGTACCCCCTAATTCTCAACTCTTTGAAAATGGTGTATTTATTTTTTATCAATTATAAAATGAAAAACCGCGTATAAAATTGATCAATTTGGCTGATGAATTAACATAATATTTTGTTGATAGACAGAAAAAACATTGACTCTTTAAATGCAGATTTTATAACCTATAAAATATAAACTCAAACAAATAAATAAATTTACAAATTCTTGGAATAATAAATATTGGCAATAAAATGTACACTATACATCATAAATATATTGCACACGTCCACACATTATATATAAAAAAAAAATCTTGAAAAAGAGAACCATATGGTCCATATTGCTATTTTATTTGACATAAAAATATTATTGCAATCTTTTGAATAAACTAAGTTCATACGGTGGATAGTGGAAATCCATTTGGTGACGCTGTTTTTTCATCGAAGGAAAATTGTAACATAAGGGCATGAGTAGTCACAAAGATATTAGATAGAAAAAAGAAGTGCATTAAAAGGTGGAAAAGGAAATACAACTGGTTTTGGATGTGACTCCACTTAACAGAAATTGTTTTTATTCAAATATTTAGATGCCTCTTGCTTAACAATCCTGTAATGTTTCCGTAACGTTATATAGGAACATATTTTGAGCTTTGAATGATTATTTTTAAATAATACTTGAATGAATAACCTTTTAGTTACGAAGTTTTCAATCTCCCACCATTTCCGCTATTCTAAAAGGACATAGTATTCATTTTCTTTCAAATTATTTTTTGCAATATTGTATATATAATTGTCCCAAACTCATTCTTGTTTGTGGATGTATAAAACTGGTTAAAATTTTGTTAGTCACTTGGTCATAATTAAGGATGATATAAACTAGGAAATAATTCAAATGTTGAAAATGATCTTTTCCATATATATAGAATCTGTAAAACATAATGAAAGACTCTGTATAAGGCAATTTGACTCCTTCGTTATAAAATAGTAGTATTTTATTTAATAGAGTATATATTTTGAGATGTAAGATGCTATTATTATACACGATATTTGGTATTTTTTATTTTTTTTAAATTGATTGTAACTGTATAAATTTAAAGAAGGCATAAAAAGTGAAACTTTCCCAAGTCAAAAAAGGGGCGTCTTTTAAAAAATTGATTGTAACTATATATGATTCTCGTGACTCGCTCTTCTACAACGGGAAATTTTTATTGGAAAAAAACAAAACAAAATTCAATCTATCTATCTATCAAGAAATCTCAACAAAAAATGACAATTTAGCATGTGGCAATTATGCCATGATGAAAGCTACACCACATTCACTCAAAATCTTTGCAGCAAAATATTATCTCTAGCATTATTGTCAGGGCACAATTTCAATAATCTGCAATAAAATTCGTCATAAAAACGCGTTCTTTATAATTTGGATAATTTATTATTAATTCAGGTTTTTCTATTTCAAGAAAAGATTCACAGTATTCAGTTTACCACTGTGAGTGTGACTCTCTACAAATACAATAAATAAAATGGGGTGCTAGTTTCTTTTGTGTGCATTTATAAGACATGTAGGAATGGTAGAGAGAGAGAAGAGAGAGAGAGAGAGAGAGAGAGAAGAAGAATTCTGTGGCTTTGGATTCTTCTAGCAGATCGTGCCTGCCAGCTTTTTGTGAGAATGGCTACGCAGAAAGTGTGTAAAATATATAATTCTTGAAATTCTTGTTCCCATTATTTGACTGAAAAAAAAGAAATTATAAAAAGAATTTGAGAAAAGTGCTGTCTGTCTGAGCTTCAATAAAGATAAGAGTTTTTTCTTTTCTGGGATTTTTTTAGGTTTTTTTTTGTTTTCTTTTTTTCTTGGAGAGCTGAGTTGAGTACTGAAGCTGGAAAAGATAGATACAGAGAGATGAGGAAGGCGAAGGATATGGCGGCGGTGGTAGCGGCGGCGCTGCTCATTGGCATTCTGAGCTTTACCAATGCAGACACAGATCCAAATGATGGTCAGCACTTCACTAATTTACCTCTTCATCTTCATTCTTGAGATTATGTATGCATGTGTGTATCTGTATATGGATCATTGTGTGTGTGTGTGGGTGGCTAATGATGGGTTGAGGGTTCTGGGATTGAGAGTTGTTAAATTGATGTAATGATATTTGCTTGTTGGGGGTGGATTTCTTTTTGCTAATTTTTGTTGGAAATCAAGAAATGAGCACTTGATTAGCATGGATAGCTCTATTGTCGATGACTATAAGAAAACAAGAAAATTAAAACTAGATGAGCATAATTAGTTTGGTATAGATGACTATTTCTCTGCTTTTTTTTTTCGTTCTGAGTTAAATATTTGATGCAAGTGATTTTCAAATTATTGACCCTTTGCTGCTATTTTGGTCTGTCACAATTCGATTTCCGAAATTTGAGTCTTGAAAATAAGATCTTCTGCACATTACAGAAAGAGTTGTGATCTCAGGATGTGGTTTCTTATGCTTTTTTGTTCTTGTAGATCATGGATGCCTACGTTTAAGTTTATAATGGAAGGAGATGCCATTTGATTAGCCTTTAAATGGTTATAGTTATAAAATGTTTACAGGTATAGGTTAATCATTCACAGCTCGTTTAGCCTTTCGGTGATTTGACTCTTTCTTAGAAAATAGTCCTGGGAGCTTGGCATAAAAATATCTCGAAGAAAAGCAACAGCAAAATACTAACTTTGAGGATTTTCACGATATTGATCAGCAAAATTATGGCCTCTTACCTAATTCTAATCCAGGCTGATTTCAAAGCATGTAAATCTCATGTTGCATTCATTGAGTTACTTCAGCTCCTTACTATTCTAACATTGACTCGTTAGTCAAGGAAAAAAGAGAAGAATACCATTTATGCTCAAAATGATGCATCTTGAATCTTTGAGAATTTGTGTTGTATAAATAAATGTATTTCTTACTTATTGCGCTGGCATGCTTAAAGATCTGTAAGTGCAAAGTTAATATGCTTGTTAATTCGAATAAGCTAATCTATATTTCGACTATTGCTACCTGGATATGCAGTGTCAAATCTCAATCTCTTGTATACCAGCTTGAATTCGGCACAGCAACTTACTAATTGGAAGGCAAGTGGGGGTGACCCTTGTGGAGAAAACTGGAAGGGAATTACTTGCTCAGGCTCAAAAGTTACAGAAATGTGAATTAAGACAACCCTTAATTTTGTTGATGTCATTCTCTATAATTAAATGTTTGTTGGATCTGATGTTCCTCTTTTCTGTGTACATCTGCCAGAAAGATACCATCACTAGCTCTCTCTGGAAATATGGGATACCAGCTAGATAAATTCGCTTCTTTGACTACATTGTAAGACAAAACAAAATCCCAAGATTGTCAAATCCTATTATTCTACTACCAATTCTAGTTTTCTGAAAAAAGTTTCATCTTGAGTTTCTGGATGATATCTGCTGATGGGTATTTGCAGTGATATAAGTAACAACATTCTTGGAAACCAGATTCCATATCAACTACCTCCAAATTTGCAAAGACTGTAAGCTTCCTTTCTTTATCTTGTGTTTCCTCAATTTTTGAATTTCCTCATGGCCATCATCTCACTTGTTATCTAACCAATGCAGGAACCTTGCCGGTTGTGGCTTCAGTGGTGGACTTCCATACTCTATCTCGCTGATGAGTTCTCTGAAATACCTGTAAGTTATACCTTGAAAATCTCCCCCGCTCCAACCACAGAAAAAAAAAAAACTAGTATGAAGTATCTCGAAGGTTCTTTATTCTGAAAATTATATGACACTTTTTATTTGGCAGCAATCTAAGTCACAATCAAATCCAGGGCCAAGTGACTGTTCAGTTCAACTCGCTTACTTCTCTCACTACATTGTAAGGCCAAACTCTTTATCTGGCAGTTCCTATTCTAACAAATTATGAGGTTGCAAAATCATCCGTGTTTTGTGCGAATGAGGTCATCTTCAATAATGTATTTCTCTTGGTTCAACATCAACTATATGATATGTACTTACGCCTCAGGGATTTTTCTTTCAATACCATGTCCGACAATCTTCCACAGAGTTTCCAGTCATTGACAAGTATAAATGACATGTAAGTGGAGTATATTTTATCTTAGCATTTTACGTTCTCCTCGGATGCTTGGTAACCTGCTTCCTTATGCAGGTATTTGCAAAACAATCAGTTTACGGGAACCCTTGATGTTCTTGCAACTCTTCCACTTCAGAATCTGTTAGTTCCCTTTAAATTTCCTGTCTTTACACACAAACACATACTATTTGCGTACTAGTTGAATGTTTCTACGAGAACAATTATGAGAAAAGAGGCTTTTGGTGGTTGACTGATTTATGTTTTAATTTGTAGGAATGTTGAAAACAACCGTTTTACTGGGTGGATACCCACGCAGTTGAAAGGCATAAACCTGCGGTAAGTATATTGATCTGTATATATCTATCTATATACTTTCTTGCCCGTGTAAAGAGATTCTTAGATTGTAATAACTTTCCTGTCCTACAGAACGAGTGGTAATCAACTCAACTCAGGGCCTGCACCGCCACCTCCACCAGGTACTCCTCCGGCCACCAGGCCTAACCGAAGTCACAATTCTGGAGGCGGTGGTTCTTCCAATTCCGGAAATGGAAGTGGAGGAAGTTCTGGTATAGGTGCTGGTGCTATAGCTGGAATTGTTATTTCAGTTTTGGTAGTTGGAGCTATAATAGCATTCTTTATTGTAAAAAGACGATCCCGAAAGTCATCCACAGACATTGAGAAGCTTGACAATCAGCCTTTTGCTCCTCAAGCTCCAGAGCAAGTGCAAGGTGATTTTCGATTTTACACTTGTACACACATTTGGCAAATATACAGAATATACAAACTAATTCGACATCTTATTTTTTGACTGCAGAGATTAAGCCTGTTCAGGTCTCATCTGCTACCAGCACAAAAGCTTTCGAGACTCCTGCCATGATAAATTTGAGACCACCTCCAGTTGATCGTCATAAGTCATTTGATGATGAAGATGTCACTGCAAAGCCCATTGTTCCACCCAAGAAAATCAACACAGCTCCGATAGATGCGAAATTATTTTCAGTTGCAGACTTGCAGATAGCAACTGATAGTTTCAATGTTGAAAACCTCATTGGTGAAGGATCCATTGGACGTGTTTTCCGGGCTCAATTGGATGATGGAAAGGTATGCCGTGAAAAACTACTGATGTTTTGCATCTGCGGAAAAGATCAGTTTCTTCATGATGTGGAAGTTGATAAGAAATGTTTCGTGCTTCTACTGCATCGATTTAAACTCTCTAGCTGAATTTGTTGCATTTTTGTCACAGGTTGTTGCTGTAAAGAAAATAAATGCATCTGTTCTATCCAATTCAGAAGATTTTCTTGAAATCGTCTCAGAAATTTCCCGGTTGCATCATCCGAACATAGTTGAACTGATAGGGTATTGTTGTGAGCACGGACAACACCTGCTTGTGTATGAGTTCCATAAAAACGGATGTCTGCACGAATTTCTGCATCTCTCTGATGAATTTACCAAGCCTCTTACATGGAACAACCGTGTGAAGATTGCATTGGGAACTGCAAGAGCACTAGAGTAAGTCTCGTGGGTGGTTTCTTACAAATTCACTCTAATAATTTGGGTGGTATTAGTATGCGTGTTCGAGAAGCATTGCTATCAGTTTGTCCCAAGCATCCTTGAACGTTGGTCGTTGAAGCCACTACCTTGTTACTCATCTAGTTATGCTCTGCAGGTACCTCCATGAAGTTTGCTCCCCCTCTGTTGTTCATAAAAACTTCAAATCAGCAAATATTTTACTTGACGGCGAGCTCAATCCTCACCTTTCAGATTGTGCATTAGCAAGTCTTGTCCGCGAACCAGATCAGGTATATATTCCTACGTGTTTTCTCATCTCTTCTCCTTTTCCTCTCAATCGCTTAAAGATTACAAGTGGTCATTTGGTGCATTCGCAGGCGTCTGGATACAGTGCACCGGAGGTTGCTATGTCCGGTCAATATACTATTAAGAGCGATGTTTACAGCTTTGGTGTTGTGATGTTGGAACTGCTCAGCGGGCGCACTCCGTTTGACAGGTATGATGTCAACAACCCCTTCACGAAATGACAAAGGGAAGGTTAGGTCGGAACCCCCATAAATCATCTCTACTGACTCGAGTATTTCCTAACGCAGCTCAAGGCCAAGAGCCGAGCAATCTTTAGTCCGATGGGCAACGCCCCAGCTCCACGACATTGACGCCTTATCAAAGATGGTCGATCCAGCTCTCAAAGGCCTCTATCCTGTTAAATCACTGTCACGTTTTGCAGATGTTATCGCTCTCTGTGTCCAGGTATACTCTCTCTCTCTCTCTCTCTCTCTCTCTCTCTGGAATTCGTCAAGGTCTCTGAATGTATATATACTTTCCTTGTTGATGATCAGCCGGAGCCAGAGTTCAGGCCACCAATGTCAGAAGTGGTTCAAGCATTGGTTCGATTGGTGCAACGAGCGAACATGAGCAAGAGAACTTTCGGAAACGACGGCGCGGCTCGTGCTGGATCTGGAGATGCTGATGACTATACCCCATAAGTGAAGATTAACGATCAACCTGTGATCACCATTGTGTCAATGTTTCTGAAATTCCTAGTTTAATCTGTATCATAGTCAAGAATAGCTGACCAAAATTTGTTCATTCTTGGGAATTTATGGATTTATTTTTACTGGGTTTTTTTTTTATGCAGTTTGAGTAAACAAAAATCAAATACAAGCCTTGGTGGGTTATTTATATTTACAGTTGAGCTACAATCTTAGAATTTTATAAACTTGACGCCACTCTTTTAAGTATGTTAATGTTATTGTTATTTGTAATATTTCAAAATTTGTGTCAAAATTACAAATTGTGTTAAAATTCACATATATTTTTCCGTAATTAATCCTTAAAAAATTATAAAAACGTGAAAATAAATTACCAGTTTGTTGCTTATTTACTGAGAAGCTTCCCAATTATATATGAAAAAACTCATAATTAAAACAATTGTCTACGCAGAGAAGCTTCCTAAATATAGCAAAATCTAATATATAGAAAAGTTATTTACAGAGAGAAGATCAGAAGCTTCCTGAATGTATATCTATATCCATATCTATCTATACCTATATAAAAAGTGTGGATGATTTCTTACAAAATATAATTTGCCTACTATATCCATAATCCACTCTTAATTTAATCTATCTATATTTATACCTAAATAAAAAGTGTGGATGATTTCTTATAAAATATGATTTGCCTATTATATCCATAATCTTCCCTTAATTTAAGGGTAAAAAATTAATATAATATATTGCATTTTTTTTTTTTGTAAATATAATATATAAAATTATCCGTAATATAAAATATTATAAATAATTATTTGTATACAAATATATTATATTTACTTAATTTCTTACAAAATATGATTTATCTATTATATCCATAATATGAACTTACTGTAAGAATAAAATAGTAATATACTATATTATATAATTAATTATTCACATATAATATATATTTATTTCAATAGTATCGTACTATTACAATTCTTGATCCACATCATATTAATTTTCCAACAATTATTTATCTATTATATCAACCATAGAAAACAAGAATTTTTTTTTTTAAAATATAATCCCACAACAATATAATATAGTATATAATTAATTCAACACATATAATATATTATATTTAATTTTATAATTTAAATATTAATTCAATAGAATTATACTATAATAATTTTTCATTCATCCATATGAATTAATTCTTCATCAATTACATCGTCTATATAAGTTACATCTGAATGAAGAGATTGAAAAATAAAACTTTGAATTTATAGAGAGATTATAAACTAATTTGACGATACTTAATTAAGAAGTTCTCTATCAAAAATCAAGAATTTCTTCTCCATCAATCATTATATAATTAACTATTCACGTATAATATGTTATATTTATTTCAATAGTATTGTACTATTCCAATTCTTCATTCACATCGATTAATTCTCCACTAATTATATCTCCATCATATCAATCACAACAAACAAGAAAAAAAAAACATAGTCCCATAATAATATAATATAATATATTATATAATTAATTCTCCATGTATAATATTTATTATATTTTATAATTTGAATATTATTTCAATATAATTTTATTTTTACATAGTTTATACAAATTACATCTCAACAAAGATATTGCAAAATAAAAACTTAAATTTATGGAAAGATTATAAACTAACACCATTGTACTTAAGAAGTTATCTGTCAACAATGAAGAATTACATCTTCATCAATCATTAATGAGGGGAAAAAAGATAAGAGGAATGACATTCAATCAATGATTTGACTCATTTAATATAAGTTATTTAAGTAATTTTTAATAGATTACGTGTAATTTAGTTAAGATGAATGACATTCAATCAATGATTTGATTTATTTAATATAAGTTATTTAAGTAGTTCTTGATAGAAAACATGTAATTTAATTGTAGTAACTACAATGTGTGTGTGTGTGTGTGTGTGTGTGTGTGTCCTGAATCATGTTATATGGGATGCAAGAAAATTGAAAAAAAAGTTGGTTCCATAATATACATCCAAAATGCCAAGTTTTAATTTATTCATTAAAATTGATATGTTCATTCTCATTTTATATGATTAAAAGTAGTCCCAATTAAATTTATTGAAACTAAATTTCAATTTCTTTATTTATGGTCGGGCTCGGATAATGTTGACTCCACCAAGAAGACATGTCAGATGGTATATGTTGAACTATTAGAATATACATATAGTAAAGTGAATGAAGAACACCTAAAAAAAATTCAACGTTGAAGATAAATATAATAAATGATTAATATAGAAAATTTTGGGAGCTCTATTTTCAAAGTTGCCAAATAAAGTTTTAAAAATATAGTTAATTGTAAAAAAAAAAATCACAAACTTTAAACGAATTTACAATTTAGACATGACTTTTTTAAACATTACAGTAATAAATGGTTGATTGGAAAAATAAAATTTAAATCATGGTTCAAATCTTAGATTTTCCTACAATATTGGTTGGTTTAATAATTATATATAAAATATTTTATATTAGATTATTTAGTTAATTTAGAATAGTTAATTAAATTCATGGGAGGTAGAGGGAATGAATATTGCACAATTTTTTAGAATATGAATTATGTTGTTGACTATCTATAATCATATGATTGAGAATGAAGATAGTCCAATTACTTATAAAAGAGTTAAAATCGAAGAATTGAATATTTTCCCCTTAAATTGAACTCTAACTATTTAACATAATTTTCAAATTATTTAGCTAAATATAATATAGAACAATATGTATAGAATGATATATATTACGTGTTTTGATTGAATGAGAATGGTTAAACTCCTAGGATGGAAGGAATATATATTTTACATTTTTTGGAATATAAATTTCTACGAAAATGGTGATGATCAATTTTTAAAGCATATCAATCATAGGAATGAGAATGAACATTCTCTGTTAAGGAAATAATTGAAATTGGGGAATTAAATATATATTTCCCTTAGATTGTACTACTAATTAAATTAGTTTTTCATTGAATGCAAAATTACAACTGACAACCATATATTAAAAATGAAACCTTGAACACAATTTATCATAACAACATATTAACCAAACTTTGAGATTTTATCATTTATTTCTCATTGAGCAACACATGATATATATACATTCAACACCATTTTAAGTTAGTTAAGTTATTTTTATTTCATTTCTCCAAGGTAGTCATTTATATTACAATAAAAAAATATTGTATTAAATGTTCGGATAAAATATACAAAAATAAAATAATTAGTTAATATTTTGCGACATGAGTAATAATTAAAATAGTTTAATCAATTCAGTGTACCGTGATATTATATGTCAATTCATTGATAAAATATAGTGGTTAAAAATATAATTTACTTATGAGATAAACTATATCAATTGATGTGCGATATGATAGTAAAAGATTATATAATTAATAATATTTATATCTCATTAACTATCTATATTATTTTAGTAAGTTTAATTAATTTTATACTAAATCTTTCTTAAATGGATGAGAGCAGGAGTAGCTAATAAATCGGTCGCCCTGTTACCCTCTCGATAAATATGAGAAATACAAAAGTGAATACTATCTATAAAATCTAACACCCGACGCCAACGAGCCTTGAGAATCCATGTAACCTGCATACTCCAGGAAGAAAGAAGAGAAACCATGCAAACCGATTCAGCCTCTAGCCAAATAAAGGCCAGAGCCATACGTTGTGTCTGTTCCAAAGCAAAAATGACGGCAAGGAGTTCCGCCAAAAACGCAAATCCTACGCCCTCGTCCGTGTGAAAACAACACACAACATTCCCGTCAACCGTCCGGAAAATACCGCTAGTCGCCATACATCTCGGAGCTCCATTAGCCGAGCCATCACTACTTATCTCTGCTTTCTATTTCTATTTGTATTGGAATTTGCAGCCCTATTCGAGACCTGTTCTTCTCTCACTTGTGCTTTCAATTCTCATCGTCTTTCTAATTTAATCAACTATTAATTTTTCTCTTCACATTGCTACTAAATTCAAAAGTTATTTTGTCTCCAAATTGAAGTGTTTAGGATTGAGAAATGATAAAGCTAAGTTAAATTCAGAAAGACAAGCTATTTTTGTAGCAAAGTGCAATCCATATATGAAATTAAACGAAATCCAGTGAAAAAAAATGTAATCAAGATTCAAGGTTAATAACAATGCAGTGCTGAATCTTAATTAAATACTCAATATACTTAAAAGAAGAAAATTTATTTGAAAACTCTACAACGATGTAGGCATGTATATCTTTATCTTAAAGTCGCATAATAATCTCAGAAAAATAAATCAGTACAAAATGAATCTAACAAACGCCAGAGACACGGTCTACGAAGCTGATTTCAGTACATAAACACAAGAAATTCTTTTTCATTCTGATCAAATTACATGTAATCATGAAGAGTTCAGTCCAGAACGAAGCACAAACCAAATATTGCCAACCACATTTTTCAACTGAAATAAAGGTAGAATACAGCCAGAGTATCCTTTCAAATTGGCAGCCAAGATAGTTCCATCTGAGTCAGAATGACTCCCAAATGAAAACGTCCATGATTCGAGCTGTATCTCGCACCATACAGAAAATCGAATGCAATGCAGTGATCAGTTGTAAACCATATATTTTGGTGTTGCACTGAATTTCTGATATCCTTTGATGACTTTGTTAACAGCATCCAGAAAATCTTTCTCAGTGACAGTCTTTCTTCTTGCTCGGATAGCATACATTCCAGCTTCCGTGCACACACTTCTTATGTCAGCTCCTGAAGTTAGAGAGAAAACAAATAGAATAAGCAAACAATGACAAGTACAGAGCATCACTTCATATCCATGCCAAAAACATCAACTTCGGCAGGATGTTAATACAATTGATACAGGTAAGGAGATGCACTTAAATTGTGTAGCACTGCACAATATGCATGTATAGTTAACATTTACCAGTAGAATTCGGGCAAAGCCGAGCAAGAAGCTCAAATCGAATGTCCCTCTCACAGTTCATTGTGCGCGTATGAATCTTGAAAATCTGGGTCCTGCTTTCTAGATCTGGCAGTCCAAACTCCACTTTACGATCAAGTCTTCCGGGACGTAAAAGCGCTGGATCAAGGGTATCAGGTCTGTGTAGAAAGAACTGGTCAATTAAGAAAGTGCAATTCTCACCAGCTAGAGGTAGCCATAAGATTTAATTAGGAAAGGGATGTACACTCCTCATACAAATGATTCTAAATTGATAACTACCTACGAGCAGGTAGTTGTGATGGGGGTGGGAGGCACAAGGCCCCAGAGTGAGCGAATCATACAGCAAAATAAATGTCAACCGGGGGGTATATGGCATATATTATGAATCACATAATGATCAAACACAAATGCTTTATCAAAGATTCAGTCATTAATGCATTCAACTGTAGCTCCTATCATTTTTTAAGAAAAAAAATGATCAGCTTCAAAAAACCTAAAACTTGTTCTCCATTCATCAAATGGAGACGGCGTGCAAGTATGATGTTGAGAAATTCCTAAGAATTTAGAAGCTGTGAGTGCCACCTCACATGCCAAAAGTAATACCCACTGTAAAAGCAACACATGGAAGGCAAAATGGACCAACCTGTTGGTTGCCATTAGAACTTTAATGTTTCCACGAGCATCAAATCCATCAAGCTGATTCACAATTTCAAGCATGGTGCGCTGAACCTCATTGTCTCCGCCCACCCCATCATCAAACCGTGCACCTCCAATGGCATCTACTTCATCAAAAAATACGATACAAGCTTTTTTGGAGCGAGCCATCTGCAGAGGAAAAGAAAGAAAAGATACATTAAGCAGATTCCAAGTTGAGTTGATAATTTGTAAGAAAAATAGTAAAAAAGTGGAGGTGGCACCTGAAATAGTTCACGAACCATCCGAGCTCCCTCACCAACATATTTCTGAACAAGCTCACTACCAATAACACGGATAAAGCAAGCATCAGTTCGATTAGCCACAGCTCTCGCTAACAGAGTTTTGCCAGTTCCAGGAGGACCATAACATAGAACCCCCTTTGGAGGATCAATCCCCAGCTTTACGAATTTTTCAGGGTGAAGCATAGGCAGCTCAACCACCTGAGAATATCGGTTATCATGTGCCGATTGAGTTAAGTTTCCAGTTGAGGTAAGTTTAATCTATAATCATAGGCAAATAGACAAAAAAATCCAGCATCATTATATAACAAACCTCTCTCATCTTTTCAATCTGTTCCTTACATCCTCCAACATCATTATAAGTAACATCAGGCTTTTCCTCCACTGTCATCATTGTAACACTTGGATCAATTTTTGGAGGCAAAGGAATCTGAATTTGATATTTATTCCTGTCCACACTGAAAATAAAAGAGGTATTAAACTTCACATTATGAAATAAAATAAAAAACACGGCCAACGATGAGAATCTCAGACCTACAATTTTGATCTCCAAAAAAAACTAATTTATTAGAAAGTTCATCTTCAAAATGAACCTATCAATAAAAAGTACCAACAGTAATTTGGTGAACCAAATAAAGAGGAAGTGGGCCAAAGCCACTGTCGCAGCTTTAACAATGCAACATGTCACTGGTATAATGAACGAGATGACAAGAGAAGATGAATCTATCTAGTTCCTAAATGATAGGACTTCGTGGACCTTGGAATGTTCAGACAACCCGGAACAGAGAAGAATAAACCATCCAACTATATAAAACAAATTAAAATAAGGCATGTACCCTGTGCTACAGGAAAAATTCTTGCTTGGATAAATGTAAATAAAGATGGAAAAGCTCACCCAACACGCATGCCTTCTTCTATATCAGTAGGTGAAACTTTATCACCCAATCCCACAACAAACTGCAACAAAGAAATTCACATGATAAACAAAAAAAGATCACACAAAACTACCAACATGAGAAAAAACATAAAGGCCCATCAAATACTGGAGCAAGACATGAATCGTGATACAGGAGTGGGCCCATATCTGGAAAGATATGGTGGTGCAAAAGTAAGATTAGAACTGATTTATCTTTTATTTTTCCTGGGATGAACAATAAAAACTATAAGATTGGGCAAAGCTTCAAAACAGGTAACGTACCTTGGCAATTTGCTTGACATTTATAACATACTTGGCATCCTCTGTGTTTGGATTGATTATTTTTGTGCATCGCGCAACCTTTTCATAGAAGAAAATTATAAAATAAGATATGAGTAAAGAGGGATGGATAGTAGATCCAGAAATCTAGAGAGTAATACCTGAAGTGGTTGTTCCTCCTGCATCATTTGCTTATCAGATACAAGATCCCACTGACTGGGTGCAGCTAAACCAGTGTCCGATTCCTTGATACCTATTATGAAGTGACACAATGCAGATTAGCATCAGAATGATATGTGAACCAGGCAATAGAAGTAGTTATATGAAATTAACATACAAAAAGTTAGATCAATTAACCAATTAATCACAACACGCATTATAGCCTAGCAGTGCCATTCACCTTCACCCATGTATGGGTTAGGCCTGAGGTTCGCTAACCCATTCCCCACCTCCAACTCCCCAGGCCCAAAAAGGGGAGAAGGGGGCCGAGAGGGGAAATAAGAAAAAAGATTAGAAACAGAAGAAAAACTATAAATGGTCTGATAAAAACAAGTTCTGAAAATATAAAAGGACAATGTTGGGATAAATTTGCATACCGCATAAATCATTAATCTTCTTTGCCATCTCCTTGATTTCCTTCTCGGCTTTCTTTATGCTGTTCGAGTAAGGTCCCAAACCCTGGGTACACAACATACAAAAATCTTCAGCAGCCAGGACACAAACATGCCATATGCGTATTATATAAATTTTGACCATATATCTCAACTCTTCCTTACACAATCCAAAACAATCTTCCATCAATGCAGCAGAAAACCTCATGAAAGTAACCAATTTTAAAGAACATTAGCAGGAAAATAAGAAATTACGGCTGCGTAGACTAATAAAACCTACCTAAACTTATTTTCTATTTGAACTAAAAAAACTGCAAACAGAAAGTTTTCAATTTCACGCATACCAGCACCTCCAAATTCAGAACCCAAATCATCTATAACCACAATCCTCAACCCCCCCCCCCCCCCCCCAAAGAAAAGTACAAATGAAATCTAAACTACTCTCAACCCAACTAAATTTAAGTTTAACCCTCAGTTTATCAAATTTAAGAAAAACTAAATGAACCTAATTTCCAAAAAACGTTCATCAGCTAGATCTCAATTGCCTCTTAAACTGCAGAAAACAAAGCATAAGCTACAACGTTAAGCATCCTCGTCACAACACAAAATAACCCCGAGATTAAGCTCCTCAATTTCCCCAAATGTAAATATGCAAGCAAGAAATTGCTGAAAATTAGGGTTTATGAACAACTTGAAGAAAGAAATAAAAAAAAAAGAAGAAGAAGAAGAAGAAGAAGAAGATGAAATTTACATAGGTTTTGAGTAAGGCGATATCGTCTTCATCGAGAGGCTTAGGATTCTTCTCGTCCTTGATCTCATCCTCTGGATCGTGCGACATTTTCACAAAATCTAATTAACTTTCCCTTTTCTTGAAATTGGTGTGATTTTGGGGGAAAACTTTTCTTGGAGAAGAAGCAGAAGTGATAAAACGCAGGAGGAAGTGGAAAACAAGTTAATTATATTCTAAATTTTGTCTGGGGCTCAGTGTGCTACCGAGTACGGACCCATTATTCGTTAATGGGCCATATTTAAACTTAACCGCCCCGACCCGATATGGTTTTGTGTCGAGAGAACAAGGATGAAAATACCGTGATATGTTGCGGATATACCATAAATTTTAATATTACGGTACACATGTGGAAGAAAATGTATTTTTTTTCAGAGTATCAGTGAAATATCATCATAGATCGCAATATATCATGATATTTATTTATATTTCTATAATATATTGGGTATGCAAATTTGTAATTTTTTTATTTATAAATTGATACGTATGTTATATGAGTTAATGTATAATTATATCTTATGAAATATTTTACTGGTCGTTATAAACTAGTAATTTAGTTACAAGTTCATTTTTTTCTGATAATTTTAAATTAATTTGATTAATGATATTCATGGTTGGACTTTAATAATAATAATAATAATAATAATAATAATAATAATAATAATAATAATAATACAAAGCACATGAGAATTCTTAATGTGTATATTTATTCAAGAACAAATTAAAAATCTAAAAGGCATGGGAAAATTCTTAACATGTATATTTTTTAATCAAGAACAAATTAAAATTCTAAAAGGATGGAAAGGAGAAATATAATAGCATATGATAATCCTAATATTTTTACTAATTAATTAGTGTTTGGTAACAATCATTTATTCCAATGTAAAATACTGTTGAAGAACTTACTACTTTCTTCTTTGAGATCTTTGTCCTTCTCTAGATTAATTACACATGTGAGAATTCACAACTTGATTGAACTACTCAAAATGTGTATGAAGGTTAAAATATGCATCAACAAAATAATTGGGTCGGTGGACATTATCCAAGTCATCATGGATCATTTGGAAGAAATAAAAAAACATATCATGCGCGTTTGGAAAAAATCAAAAAATATATCCATAAAATTGAAGTTGTGATATTTGGTGCGATAGCAATATTTTCATCCGTAGTCTAGAATGTGTCCGTCCAAACCTGCTCCTTTTATTTTCTCTCCGATAGCTAGAGTCGTAAATAAACCGAGCTTAGCCGAACGTACATATGTTTAAATTTGTTTAAAATTGTATAGAATTTTAAAATTTATGTTTGAACTTGTTTGATTAACTATCTAGTCGAGTTCAAACGAGTTTTGATCGAGTTGAACACAAATTCAGCTCGAATAGTTTGATATTTTTAAATCTTATCAAGTTCGAGTTTGAGTCGAGTTTAAATCTTATCAAACAAAAAATTACATTAAAGCTTATTTAATATGCTTATCGAATCGAGCTCAAATCAACTTTTAATAAATGCACACAAATCAAATATTGAGTTATTTAATTTGATTTTCAGCCATATTCGTAGCCGATATTCAAATGCGCCATGAATAGTTCAACTTAAAAAGTATAAAGTATTGTCGGAGACGACAAGCACAAACATAATCGCTTGATTATGAAATAATATACTCTTATCTTCATTTGACAAATGTGATATGTAACATAATACTAAACTCAAAAAAGTAAAATCGATATGTGAACCTCTAGTTAAAAAATTGTCCTCCAAAACTCCTTAAATAATAAACTTATTTGGTGCATTCCTTCTCTATATTATCGCAAATTCTCCTATGCAATTGGTGCATGGCCCGACCCATCAGACGTCCGATCCGATCTGGCACCCACGACCTAGAGTTTAAATACATGTCTTGACCAATCTCTCTCATTTTTCCTATTTGCACTCAACCCTAGCTGCCCTTTTTCTCCCCTTTCTCTCATGCTCTCTCTCACTCTCTTTTCTTTTTCAATTCAATCCGTGCTGACCTCGCCGATTTAGCACTTCATCACCGACTGACACTTTCCTTCATGCTCTGTTAAGACCATTATGATTTTTGTAAATCCTAACATCCTTCCACCTGCCTCTCTCCTGCCTCTCTCTCGATCTATTTTTGGGTTGTTCAATTTCATCGTCCGTTACAGCTGATTCATCGCTTCGTCGCTAGAGATTCAACCTTCCCTCACTCCGTCTCTCTTCATCTCTTGATCTGTCTGGTTCCGACCTATTCAGTCAAGTAATACATGATAGACAATTATCAGTAGATTATGATATGTACCTATCTCATTTGGTCTTAGTTTGTTTCGTAGAGCAGAGATATTTTCATATTTTTATTGACGAGTTATTTGCAGAAGAAAACCGTGCTGGTTAGAGACTTGGAGTTTATGTGTTATGTTTAGTAAATTAATAATTTTACTATTGGATGATTTTAGCTACTGATATAAATTGTATTCTATTATTTTCGTTTAAACATCCTCATCTGTAAGATAAAAAAAATTAGTATATATATTATCAAAGATTGGACAGAGTGTTTTGAGATGAGTAAAGATTGAGAATCGTGTTTGGACTATGTAAAAAATTAGTTCACAGGGTTTTGTCATTTTTTTCCATTTTATTTGTGTTTTTTTCCTGTATTTGGTGATCTTCCTTCGACATCCATGGCTAACCGTCGATTGTCTAATTTGTTGTAATCATTAGTTATGGTAGAGGTCTCTTTGCTAAAAGATCTCAGTCTGAGTTCATCACTCGGGTGCGCGAAGATTAGCAGTCAAATGTTCTCATTATGGATTGTTAATCTTTACGCATTATAGATTGTTGAATATGAATATATTTTTATGTGTACCAGTAGAATTGAAAATAAGTATCAAATTGCAGTTTATTTTGTATCTGATGTGGTCTTTATGTGATTTTTTGTGTTTTATGTTTTATTTCACTATTCAAAGATGTAAAATTTCTGTTAAATATGAGTAATGTGAATTATTATTTGTTTTGATTTCAGTTTATATGAATAATATGAATTATTATGTTAAGTATCAGTTAATATGCTTATGAGTACCACTTGAAGTAGAAACATGTATCATATTTTTAAGTCATATATTTATGTCTTTAGGGTTCAACCATTTTTCATATTTTGTTTTTTTATTTTTATTTTTTGTATTCATAGAATGTCCAGATATGTTCATTTAAATGTTTGATTGAAAATTATATAAGTAATGTTGAGTATTTTATTCAGAATGATTTTTTATTTTGACTTTTGAAATCATAAATGATGTTTCTATCTGTGTTTTAGTCATATATATGCTAGAAAATATATTGAATAGCAATATCTCTTTATGTGTATCTATCAGTGAAAATGAAAATAAGTATCAAATTGTAGTTCACTTTGCATTTGATTTGTTTTTTTTATTTCGTTTATTGTGTTTTTTTGTTTTCAATAACTGTTCAGAGATGTTCATTTGATTACTTGATTTAAAAGTTTATACAATTAATATGAATTATTATGTTAAGTACCAGTTATCATGCATATGATTAGCAATTGAAGTAGAAATATGCGTCACATTGTTCATAATTTTTGTATCTTATATTTTTTCATGTAGTATATCTATGTCTTTAAGATTTAATCATTTTTCATATTTTGTTTGGTTTTTTTTTTCTTGGCTTTTTTTTTTTGTTTTATATATGATGAGTCACATGTAGAGATTTGATGTCAAAACTTATTTGTGATCTGATTTAGGCAATGTTTGAATTATTTTTATATATATTTTTTCCTTTTAGTTATTTTTTCTTATTTTTCCTAACTGATTTGTAACTTTATTTCTCAGTTTAGCAGTCTTATGGTCGAAAGAAGCTACGAGCACTATATTATGCTTGTATTGCTCTTGCAGGCACAAATGAGTACATCCTTACATTCAGGAATAGAAGAAAGAAATGACTGAGATTATGGATTAATATTTAGATATTTTGAATGTTGTTGGATATTGGATAGAGTTTAAGAACTGTTGATGTGTTTTGTTTTGGTGTATGGTGAATTATATATTGAATTTTGGATATGTCATTATTTTGCTCAAACATTAACTTTTTGCCTTGGAGATGATTTTGTGGGCCAAATACTTTGGTTTATATGTGGTTTTGTAATAATGAATCAGTTGGGGTTATTGATTGGAATAAATGAAATGGTGGTTTGTATCATTGAATTTTAAATTTTGTATCATTTTAGATGTGATTTTGTGGAATAAATTTCTTATAAAATAATAATTGTCTTTATTACTAAACAACACTCATTGCTTCATAATTAGTTGTAATTATGTTCATTCAAGAACATCCATAACCTGTACTTGAAGAAAAACTGATTTCTTTTCAAAAATAATGCTAGTAACATTTGTTAAACTATAAAATATCACATGTTAAAAAAAAAGTAGCACTTGTGTCTGGAAAAGTATAATTTATTCGGCCTAAAAGTATCAAATGACATGTAAAAACATATCATATAAGAAATAAATGTATTTTTCAGTCCAAGAATCATAAGAACGTATCATATTCTCCCAAATGAGATGTTTATTTTCACATTGAAAAAACTAAAAAAAATCATAAATGAATGTCTAAGAAATGAAATTACACCATAATAGTATTCCAAAATCATAAAATTCCAACATCACAAATTCCCATCAATATTTTGTTCCAATACAACTCTTAGAGTATCCCAACATATATTAAAAATGAAGAATCTTCAATCCAAGAATCTGCAAAGGAAATTAAAGATATAGTCAGATAAATAGAAAATGTATCACATATTAAGCATAAGAGTATCACTTATATTGAATACAGGTTAACGAGGGTTGGGAATTTTGGAGCTAAACTCATTCAATTGAGTTGAGTTTGTTGCACTATTGCTCTTCTTCTTCTTTATGCATTTTAGTATTTTACTTATTTGGCAACAACTTCTTTGTGTGCTTTACATGAGAGAGCTACATTCCTGCAAGAAACCACAAAAATGAGAAGCAGCATAAAGGGAAACGAAAAAACAGTCAGCATGCACACTTATGAATTGAAGGCACTCAAATATTTTCTCCTTAGTAAAAATATATATACAACCATCAAGTCAAGATTAATTCTGATCTCAATGAACCACACTTGGAATGATACACTAAAGACCAAATGACTTCGACTACAAACTATTTTATAAACATGAAAACATTATAAATGATGCACTTGTATAACTCCATTTTCTCATTACAACACAACTATATTCTGAAAATGTAATTTTCTATGATTGACAATGAAAAAAAAAAGATCAAGAATATTGTTTCAAGCCTTCGGAAATTTATCCATCTAAACATAAAACATCAATTTTTTCAAGAAGACAATCTAATTGTAATAGCAACATTACTTGTAGACAATTTAATTGTGATAGCAACATTACCCGTAGATCTCGGCAGTGACAATAACTCAAAAAACATAATAGAGATGTTGATAATCTCACTTCTCAGTTGGGTTATAGATACAAACTATTGTTAATTATTAATATCGAAAATCTTAAGTAGTTTCATTTCCCATTCTATCATCTTCTACAAATAGATTAAACTGATTGAGCGTCATATCTTCATGTATTTCCCCACTCTTCGCAGTAAAATTGCAAAAAATCATCTTCTACAAGTATAGGAATACGCAAAATAAATTGAAGAACACAAAATACAACAAACAAAAAAATATAGATAAAAAATAACTAACTCGCATTTGATTTTTGTATGTGGAATTTATTTCAATCGAAATTCAATAAGAGAGATATTCCAACAAAGATTCATTTGTTTCATTTCTGCTAAAAAGATCTTCAACTAGGAAACCTTTAACTTCAACTCCCTATTTTGAAAATAAAATTACAACAACAATCACAAACCACAAACCCGCAAACACTTCCACATCGCCTCAATTTCAATGGAAAAAGAAACAAAACAACATTAGCCAACATTTATACACATTAATTTATTAATTATTCCAAACCCGCATTCAAAAATTTGAAAGCGGTAGTGGCGATGCTTTGATCGTATTTCATCTGCGACAGTGGCAGCGATTTCACCTTGGACGGCGACGATGCGGATGAAATCACGAGCTTGCGGGAATCGGGAGCAAAGCGACAGTTCTTCCTTTTTCTTTATTTTCCCTTTTTTCTATTTTTTTTAATTGGGGTTGACTGTTATGTTTGAACTGGCTCTTGATGGATCTAATGGGTCGACCCCTCTGATGAGTCAAATCCATCAGTCTTGTGTACAAGAGATCAACCCCCAAACTAGATCAGAATTGAACTTTTTTCCGGATAAAATTATTTATCATGTTTTCAAAAAAAAAAATCTCATCAATTTGGAAATAAAGAAGAATGAATAAATATGAAAATAGCAAAAGGAAATGACAACGTGGAGTTACAAACAAATTAATAGTAGTTGAAATGGCAATTCAGAATGAGCAATTGTCCCAATTTGAGCATTCGTGGTCCTAGATTATGTTTTGTTGCACCATTGCCTAAATGGTCAATTTTTATTTCTTTCTATGAAAAACATATACAGATTTCGTTCAAATTCTAACCAGGAAAAACAAGAGCAGCTAGTAAATATTCTTGAAGAATGAATGGAATTTCCTAAACTGGAAAGCAACAAAAGAAACTAAGTAAACTTATGACTAAAGTGAATTTCTGAACTTCTTCACATCTGCAGAGTTCAGATAGAGTTTCTGGCAAATTTTGGATATAGCACACTCACTCAGACCACTGTCGCCATCCTTTTGTTTGATAAGCATTTCCAGTTCTTCCGAGGGCTGAAGAACCTAATCACGAAAAATTTAGGAGGCAATTAGTTTCTTACAAACCTAATAAGACTCGGTATAAACTTTCACATCTTACAAGAGAAACTAAAGGGTAAATGTGAACAGATCAAGAATGAACTAAATAAATTCACTTCGCATAATTTATTGTTACAAAATGTCGAAACAAGTTAAAACTCCATACCAATCGTGAAGTCGTTGAATTTTCACTGCTTCTATCAGAATGTGAGGAACTATCTTCACCTTTGGCCATCTGATCAGAAGGATGGGGATTACAAGAGGCATCACTCACTAAGTGCAGAAGCTTTTCACTTCCCTGAAAGGAAATCAAAGGTATAGGGAAATAAGAATAATGCTTTTAAAGCACATTAGGAAGTTGCGATTTTGAATCCCCCACCCCCCCCAAAAAAAACCCATCTGCCATTGAAATAATAATCTTAAGGTTTTCCGGACCTGCGATGCTCTCCAGTGAGAATAGGCGCGGAACAAGAGCCAAAAGAATGGGATGTTAGGCAAAGGAAGAACCTACATTTGATATCCAAAGATTTCATGCAGATATTAAATGAAAAGGTTTAGACATGTATACTGAATAAGGGAAATGGACCGAAATAAAAAAAACCTATTCTGTTTAGGTGCGGGTATGTACCATGAAAACTGATGTAAAAGGCACCAGCATGGCTGAGACGTAGAAGTATTTCCTGTGAATAACTGATCCCCTGATAATCATGTAGGATATCAAATTTAATTTAACATGAGAATCCCCAATGGAATTCATGAATATTGACAGCAAGATCACTACCTAATCAAATAACAGTAAAATATTTGGGAAGATGGAACCCATGGACAATGAAACCTATATTTTTTTCTAGCGGCACAATTGACATGTTGAGTTCATAATATTCATGCCTTGGAACAATATCCAGCCAGAGCACAAAAGATAGAGTGCAACACCGCCTACTCTTCAATTAAAAATAAGACACATTCAAGATTGCAAAATATCACAGAAGATATCAATAAAGTTACCTGAATGCTATATGCCGGACTCTTCGACGAACAAGACGTGGATTCAAACTGTCACATGTAGAAGCAAAGCTGAATCAAGAGGAAATAAATCTCTTGGAATAAATCATGTAACAAGTGCATACCATTTTAATTTTCTAATATACCAAATTTGGTTGCCCGAATTTCTTATAGCTGCTTGAAAATTAAACACAAAAATTTGCTAGATACCATTCTTTTCTCATAAGTGAGCTGAACAGCAGTACCACAGTACACTATACCGTAGACCAATGAATAGTATCTATTGTGGTTTAATTCATTCATTCACACAAATATTGAATTTGAGTGAGAAGAAGAACGAGGAGATTTCCTCCTTATATTTGGTCATGAAGGCAAACATTTACGTAAAGCTTGACAGATTATAAGAAATACTTACTAGTATGCATATCCAGTTCATAAGGTATAACACAGAACATTCTCAATAAAGTGAAAATTTGAGGGAAGGGTTCCAAACAGTTTTCCACCATTTGGATTTAATCCAAAAAGACCTTAGTTCCAAAATGAGCTTCTAATCAAACAGAAAGTAAACGGAATGGAGTGAGGATATCAAGATTTGTCATATAGACTTTCCACACCTAGTCCAGAAATCCAGAAATATGAATTCAAGATCAACAAGAGTCAGCTCCTTGGGCAGAGGGAGATGGTACAACCGTACAAGAAATAAAATGGATTTTGGAGCATGCAGCAAAATAATGTTCTTTCCCAGATCTTTTCTTTGGTAAAGTGTGGATAACAAATTGTTAGGCATATAAGATAGGGAGCCCTAACTTAACCCAAAACCACGGTCAAAGGTAAACGGTTGGCCCCCCCATTTATATGCCCTTCCACACTTTCATGTGGAATCGATGTGGGATATCGTAACAATCTATCCCCCTTTCGAACCGGACATCCGCGGATGGCACACTCCGCATGGCCATCATGCCAAGGCCCACCATCGGGTAGCTCCTTTCCGCAACCGCAGCCGCAGCCCGCCCGAATCCGGCAGGTCAGACCAAATTGTTAGGCATATAAGATAAGGAGTCCTGACTTAACCCAAAACCATGGTCAAAGGTAAAGGGTTGGCCTCCCACTTATATGCCCTTCCACACTTTCATGTGGAATCGACGTGGGACACCGTAACACAAAAGGTTTAGTTTTAACATTCCCCTGCAAGAAATACAGCTCAAACTGTGCAAATTTTATTCTTCCTCTTAGTTTTGGGCTGGCATCAAAATATGTTAAGTATAGGGAAACAAAATAGAGAGGTCCACGATCATGCATGGGATGAAATTAGATTACCTTGATGGGTACACAATATCCACACTATTTATCTCCTTTGGAATAGATTTGAAGAAGATTTCAGATGGCTTAACACGTGACAACAACTTCAACCCCAACCTGCATGTAAGAAAGATCAGCTAACATAGAAAATGTAATGAAAACATATTTTTTCCCTATTCCTTGAATTATAGATTAAAGAACTAGTGAATTATACAAATGATTCACAAGAACAAATCAAAACTCAAATAAAAAGACAACAAATAATATCATGTCTAAATTTACCCGTGAATTTTATTCTTGATAGTTCCTTGGGGAGCCTTTTCCAGCTTACTCCAAGCTCCATTCATCTACACATGCACCATGCTAACAATTAGATGAATACACTGGAGACCTGGTAACCCACTAGTCACTAATCTGCCATGGGAACATAGCACTTAAATTGATCACTCACATGTCATGCAAACGCTTCATAAAATACACTAATCCACAATAAGCAAGAACAAATATATAATTTCAGGTTACTCATACTCATACACATTAATCCATTACTTACAGCTCTGAAAAATAAATCATTTCTGAATTGATCATTCACAACCTGTGTACATACACAATCCATCTTAACTCACTAAACAGAGATGTAGTGTCATTGCCTTCAAGTATTAGTATTAAATTGTGATGTGTCAATGTCTATTCTGTAGCTAGTAATGCAAAAGAAGAATCTATCCTTCGTACATTACTCAAAAAGCCAAAGGGATCAACAGTCGGTTCGAGGTTTCATGTGAATTGGACTCAGGAGCTGATCACAGAGAAACTGAATAATCCGTACCAAAAAAAACACTTCTAAAATAAACATATGTGTTGATCAGAAATAAAAACAGGACATTTTTCAAAAAAAAAAAGAAAAAAAAAATAAGAAACTAACTAAACAAAGTAAATCAATCACAAGTCTCTTAGTCACAACCATTATGCATAATATCGCAATATGGTGTGGTTTCATGTGAATAAGATAGTTACGTATTACCCACCAATGAGCAAAATAACCAAAACCACATCATGTGAATCAATCACAAGCCAAACGAACCATATCTTTGTACATTTCCAGCAATAAGCAACAAAGAGTGCACTTTTTATAGCGAAATATGGACATATTATGCAACAACAATAGAAAACTGATTTTTGTAATGCCTGAACAGAAGCCATATAACCATTGCCATCTACACATCAATCACAAATTACTCTCTAATAATCCACACATTTTCACATTAATCACCAACAAGCCCTATAAACGATACACCACACAACACGAAGCAATAGAGTGTGTATCCACGTATATAAAAGCATCCCAAACAAGACAAAATCAAAAAGTTTGCGCGAAATATAAACATATTGAGCTAGCTACACATTTACCACTAATCACCAACACAAAGAAAACCCATTCTGCAAAAATCATATTGAAGCAAAAACATTCAAGCATTCCTCAGTTTTAATGAAAAGCTGATTAAGAAACCTTGTTTGCAACGAAATCGACGGCGAGCTCAACTTTCGAGTCCTCCGATGACCTTTTGCTGGAGATTTTATTCCAGAACTCCTTCACCGTGGACGGAGTGGTGGAGGATTGAGCGGCGGGGGCCGAAGGGTCAATCGATCGGCTGAAACACCAATTTCTTCCTCTGATCGGAAAAACCACAACTTTAGCCCTCATTTTCCGATTCTACAAGGAAAAAATAGAATGAGTCTTGGCTATAATTGCTGGAGAAGAAATTTGCGGGTGGGAAAACGTTGATATTTTGAAAATTTCGACGCCAAATCGTTCGAGAGCGTGTTAGTGTGATTAATTAATGAGATTATGAGAGACGCGAAATCAAATCTGAAATTGTATGCAAATTACAATTTGAGCGGCGGTGTGATTAGAAATTAAAATGAGTGCTATATCCACTCTCTCAAGGCTGACTGTAAAAATTAAAATGAGTGCTATATCCACTTAAGACTCCAAGTAACCTTTCCTTTTCATACTTTTTTATATGAGATACTAATACTATGTCGTGTAGGGTTAAATTCAAAATCCATCAATAATCAAATAGCCACAAACTAACTAAATTTGTATAAATACATCATCTAATGAAAATATGAAATTCATCATATATATACATAGCATATAGAAGAAATGTGTCGTGAAAGTGATGAAGGCAATAATAATAGTATAATAAGGGAACTTCAAAAATTGGCTCTCGCAACTCAACAGTATCTGTAATGTACATAAGCTGAACTAGGCTAGACTAAAAGGCACTGCATACAACAAACAGACACCTCTAAACCTAAGTTTCTCAAGGAATTATAGAACAGCAAAAAAATTACAAACACGAGTAACATTTCTGGCTGAAGCTCTTATTACATATGGATCAAGATAAATCAGGTAAGATCAAATTTACAGCAGTGATTCACATGTCCAAACAAATATGCGTGGCAAAATCCAGGGCCGTTACCCGTCTCCTTCACTTTTCCATGACAGCATATTCGAAGGATTCCACCAAAAATAAAAATAAAAATGGTTTAAAGAGGTAGAATGTGATTCAACAACTTCTTAGAGGAATTGCTATGTCAACAGCAAAAAAGAAGCAGAATCTTCACAAGGAGAGATGATTGTACATGATTCTGGTTCACTCATCTTCTGAGATGAAGTTTGGAAGTTCGCCCTGGCACAAGTACTCGTCACATTCAGATGCTGATCCCCAGTCCTTACGGAGGCGTAGAATATCATCAGTGAAAGTGGATCCGGAAGATCCAATGAATACTGAGGACAGAGCACAAATAGTCTTATCCAACATTGCTTCAACCTTCAAACAAAAAGAATCAGCTTTAGATATTATTCAGTTCTAGCCTGCTCCAAATTTTCATAAGCAAGGTTAAAGAGCAGCATTCGGTGAAGACCAAATTACCAAATAGGTTATTCCACAAAAACTATCCTGTATTGAAGCTCTCTGATAATAGATATCTAATGTGTACTAATACGGGATGCCAGGTATAACCAAGTTCTAAGTACCTAAGAAGTGTTCTTGTTATTTATAGGTGTTGTCATCTCAAGATCAAGTGTCTAGTTCATTGATTGTCATGAAACCTTTCACGGACTGTGAGATGAGTGACAATTTGTTTGAAACCAGACCAAACAGTGATAGAAGTTACTAAAGGAACGAAATAAGATTAAACGAACCAACATGAAAAGTAAGCCCACCTGAGTATCTCCCTCAAGTCCATGTCTGTATAATAAAGCATCCCACTTTTCAGCTGAATTACGGGCTGGCCTCCGAACAAGTGGTACAGTCTTTCCATTCAAAAAAGTAAGTGACTGAAGTAAACCAGTTTCACTTTCTGCAGCATCTGTAGAGAGATATATCACTGGAGCACTAGCCCTTTCAACAACTCGATTGATGCATTCTGCAGCTTGTGGAACAGGATAAAAGCAGCTCGGTTGTTTGGCATTGCTGAGAAACCATTAAGAAAGTTATGTTACATGTTGCATAGAATCACAAAATAACATGAAGCGAGGCCTGAAAAGATAAGACAAAAATACCAGAATTTCAAGAAGCCATGGCGCCGGAAATGAAGAGCTACAAAGTCTTTCCCCAAGAATGTCTGTATAAAACGCTGAGCAGTGAGCAAAATAAGCCTACTTGGCTCAATCAAAGTCTTACATTTATGTGCAATCGGACCTCCCGGCTGCATCACCCAATCTCTCTCCACATCAGCAAAGAACACATCTCCAATTGCAATTACATCATTGTCTGAAGAAAACTTATCCAAAACTTCCTGGACTGTCCTTTGTTTTGGCTTCTTAACATCCTCCTTCCAGACGGTCTCAATCTTATTCAATGAGACCCCTGTCCCCTTCAACTTCTTCACACGCTCATCATCCATAAAACACGGCTGTGGCAATGAGAAATAACACATAAACTTGTCTATATGCACATGGCTCTTCTTACTCTCTGCAAACTCCTCAAATGTCACCACAACTTTCCTCCCCAGGCACTTATTAATATGATCAATATCCAACACCCGACGAAACTCATAATCGACCTTTGAACTAGGGATCACCAAAACCCGATTCAGTAAAGCTGCAAAAAACATATGCTTCTCCAGACAAATCAAATGATTTGACATTTGGCCCGAAACACAAATAGCAAACAAATACTTGTTCGATTTAGGATTCCAATCTATTGTTCTCCTCTCTGACAACCTCTGATCCACCTTCCTGCACCTAGTCCAATCAGACAAACTCGGGTCCGTGTAATTTCCCGTCAAATCCACAGAACCCCCATTCTCATGAGATGACAACAGAATCCCTTGAATTTGCTTATTCATCGAAATTTGGCTAAAAACTCGCGATTTTAAGTCTTCCAACAGCCCATTATCATTATCAGAGTTTAAATTCACCGAATTATTATTATTTACCAAGCTAAAATTCGATTTATCCACCAATGTAGTATAATTCCACATTTTAACAAGCTCAATTTCCTGCTGCTTAAGCAAATACAAAGCACGTAACTCCGATTCACGCATTCGATTAGCGAAAGGGCCACTACCCCCAATATCTCTAATCGACGGAACACGCATCCGAAACACATTCTTCAAATCGGTGGTCAGATACAATATCAAAATCACCACGGGCAGAAAAATCGCGAAAATGTACCTCTTATTGAATCTGCGAGCGGCACCGGAAACTCGATTCCTGAAATCATCGTCGATTTGAAAAGCGGAGCGGTGGTTGCGGTGGTTGGGCGACTTGACGACGTCGTTCGGCCTGGCATTTTGGGAAAGCAGATTCTCGTGATCCTCCTCCTCGTCCGATAGCTCCCTTTCCATCATTTTCACACACTGCCTCACACAGTGGACGCGATATCGAGAAAATGCGCCAGGTTAAACGGCACGTACTTCGCACGCTTAGTGAGCTCAGCCTGCGTGGATCTCTTCACTAACGGTGGGGGGATTTAGCGTTGTGTGTGTGAGAGGGGCGATGGAGAGAGATAAAGGAGTGTTTGGTTCGGAGGGAAGAGTGAGAAAGAAGGAAAGTGCAGAAGCCACAACTAATTCTGCATCATTGATTGTTGATCGGAGAAGAAGATCGTCGGTGGAAAGTGACCTGCTACCGGATCTGCCAGCTGCAACATGGCGTTTCTTTTTATTTCGTAGCCCAATTATTTTGGGCCGGCCGGCCCGTATATTTGGGTTCGACGGGAGGAATTTACTAGCTTTATATATATATATATATATATATAGAGAGAGAGAGATGAGATCATATGAGAACTAGACATCCATGTGAGAACTGAGAACTGATCTCAACCATAGATCTCGTCTATTTGGACGGCCAAGATCTGCTTCAAAATTAAAAAATTCGCTGTGGCATTATTATAACATTATGAACTTTTTAATAAACTAGGGTTATTTCTGTAATTAGCTATTCCAACCTCTCTCTCTCTCTACAACTCAGTAGATTTTTAATTTCAATTCTCCGATTCGGAACAAAATCATTCAACAAAACGAAGAGGAGAAGAAGCCAACAGAGGCAGCGCCGCCACCGCAACTCGAATCGGAGGAGCTCCAGCTAGAATTCTCCCTCTCTCTCTCTAAAAGCTTAATTTGCTGGTGGGTGGTTGTTTCTCTCTCTGAATCTGAATGGGTACTGTGGGAGGAAGTCAGTTCTCAAAAATAGAGTGCATGGGCTAATGATCTTTTGTGAGAAAATTAAATTTGTTTGGGATTAAAGAATCGTAAGTATTGTAATAGAAGGGCAAACAAAAGCTTTCAATGAAGACTCTTAGTAGAGGTGAGTATGAAGTTTGGGTGGTCTTTTTGTATATTATTTGGCGGTTTTTTAGCAAATGATGGGCTAAAATGGAATTGAAGTTGGGGTGGAGGCACCAACCATGGCACTAGGTGTAGTAGAGATTGGATAGCGCGAGAGGAAGGGTGTTTTTAACTAGACGTGGACGCAACGGTTAATGATCGAGGAGGAAAACTTGTTTGATGTAGGGTGTACTTTAGCACCACTATGATCTATTTTAGCACTGTTGTAAGCTATTTTAGCACTACTGTGAACTGTTTTAGCACTGTCATGTACTTTAGCACTGATGTGATCTATTTTAGCATTGTTGTAACCTATTTTAGCACTACTGTGAACTATTTTAGCACTTAGGTTGACGAAGCTAATTAAGATGTTATTTTAAATTTTTCACTATCAGTACTTTAGCACTAATGGCAGCGGCTCATTTATTCTTAAATCATTTATATATTATCGTATTTGCTTTGCTTATTTGACTCTGGGATATGAGAGATTACGATATGAATATTCTGTATGTTTGTTGCTATGAGAAATAGAATGTTAACAAATTTAGTTTATGTGGTCGATGAATGCAGCATTTGCAATAACAAATGAGAATTATAAAAAATATTTTGTTAACATGTACTTTAGCACTGTTGTAACCTATTTTAGCACTATTGTGAACTGTTTTAGCACTGTTGTAACCTATTTTAGCACTATTGTGAACTGTTTTAGCACTGTTATGTACTTTAGCACTACTATGATCTATTTTAGCACTGTTGTAACCTATTTTAGCACTACTGTGAACTATTTTAGCACTTAGGTTATTATTTTGAATTTTTCAAAATAGATTTTTGGAAATGATATCTAATGTTATTTAATTTGATTTGTATGTTTTCTCCTTTTTAACGTAGTTATCATCCAAAAAATGAAGGTATTTTATCCTTTTTCGGGTATTAATTTTTCTGTATTTGTGTTGGGAATTTGATACCAGCTAGTATGTTGTTCTATTCACGCTTCTGATTTCTCCTGCCATTTCTCATTATTTCAATTGCATTACAAGGCGTTTTGTGTGGAGTGAGCCATGCGATTTAGTTATAATACGCATGAGAAATGAAAAAATTACAGCACCTCTGAGTTTTGAAGTTTTGATTAATATATTCTCCGTTGATTCATTTCATAGTAGTAGAGATTTAGCACGCTGTTTAATTGACTTAGTGTATGAGCACTGCTTAATTTTTGTGTTGTGATATGAAATAAAAGGGAGAAACTTTTATCTATGATTTTAAGTAAACCGATCAAATTCTGGAAGGCATCCCTCATTTTAGCTGATGAGTTCTGGTACTTCTGTTGAAGGTTAAATTGACCAATTTATGTTTTTCTTTCCTTGTTCATATTCTATTCATCATGCATTGCATGAGTATGTTCATTTAATGATAGCTCTTAGGTATATTCCAGTTTTAGCAAATGATGGGCTAAAATGGAATTGAAGTTGGGGTGGAGGCACCAACCATGGCACTAGGTGTAGTAGAGATTGGATAGCGCGAGATGAAGGGTGTTTTTGACTAGACGTGGACGCAACGGTTAATGATCGAGGAGGAAAACTTGTTTGGTGTAGGGTGTACTTTAGCACTACTATGATCTATTTTAGCACTGTTGTAAGCTATTTTAGCACTACTGTGAACTGTTTTAGCACTGCCATGTACTTTAGCACTGATGTGATCTATTTTAGCATTGTTGTAACCTATTTTAGCACTACTGTGAACTATTTTAGCACTTAGGTTGACGAAGCTAATTAAGATGTTATTTTAAATTTTTCACTATCAGTACTTTAGCACTAATGACAGCGGCTCATTTATTCTTAAATCATTTATATATTATCGTATTTGTTTTGCTTATTTGACTCTGGGATATGGGAGATTACGATATGAATATTGTGTGTGTTTGTTGCCATGAGAAATAGAATGTCAACAAATTTAGTTTATGTGGTTGATGAATGCAGCATTTGCAATAACAAATGATGATTATAAAAAATATTTTGTTAACATATACTTTAGCACTCGTATGATCTATTTTAGCACTGTTGTAACCTATTTTTGCACTATTGTGAACTGTTTTAGCACTGTCATGTACTTTAGCACTACTATGATCTATTTTAGCACTATTGTAACCTATTTTAGCACTACTGTGAACTATTTTAGCACTTAGGTTATTATTTTGAATTTTTCAAAATAGATTTTTGGAAATGATATCTAATGTTATTTAATTTGATTTGTATGTTTTCTCCTTTTTAACATAGTTTGTTAGTTCTTAGATGTAATCTGTATAAAATTAGCTTGAATCTTTCTCTCAACTAAAGACGAAAGTCGATACTTGTTTTGAAGATAATGTATAAGCTGCATCAAGAATCTGAAAAGTTTGCACGAATTGCCTCATGCATCAAGACGTCGAATTTATTTGATGCCATTGAGATTTTTGCCTTTTTGTATAGCAATGGTAGTATAAGATTTCTGTAATCATCATTGAGAAATGAATACCCAATTGCTTGATTAGTAACATATATACATATTTTGGTTTGGATCATTTCTCAAGGAACAATATTCATCTCCAACCAAGTCATGAGTTATGCCTTCACTTATTCCCGCAGATTAGTCGAGAAATGGTAATGCAACACAGTACAAAATCTGATGAGAGCCCAAAAACACGGAATTGCAGTAAACAAGTCTATTTGGGTAAGAACACGGAACTATTTTTTTGATTAGGTGTAGAATTTTGATTTAAATTATGGAATCTGAACTTGTTCTTCGCAAAAAGAAACTGGTTTGAGAGTTTCTTGTCATGCTAAACAATGGTCATGTTAGTGCTAAAATAAGTCATGACAGTGCTAAAATAAGTCATGACAGTGCTAAAATAGGAAATGACAATGCTAAAACCCTAAATTGAAAAATATACGCGTAAATCACATATATATTGAAATTTTCGATTTTACCCTCGCCGAGTTTCAGGGGCAGCGAAGTTCAGAGTTATTACAATTATGCCACCGCGTTTTTTTAATTTTTGAACAGATCTTGGCCGTCCAAATAGGCGAGATCTACGATTGAGATTGGTTCTCGGTTCTCACATGGGGTATGGTTCCTTCTGGAACCCAACCCTATATATATATATATATATATAGATCACAACTAAATACATGAAATTTGACATAATTTGTAATTTACATACGAACTAAGAAGCTTTACAATTAAAACACAATCTTACAATTTTTTTATAAAATAGACACCCTCAAATTTTCCAACGAACACAGATATTAAACATGAAATATTGCAAAATTGTATCGACATATCATATATAACATAATCATAATTTAAATTTCATTAATACAATAAAAATCGGTATGAAATATGGTGTTTAATTTCCATATTATTGCAAATTATTGTGTTTGTTTGCAAAAAAAAAATGCAAGTTTGTGTTTTAATTGCAATATTTCAAAGTTGGTGTCTAAATTGTAAATTGTGCCGAAATTATGTGTTTAATTGTAATTAACTCAAAAAATATAGAAAATAATTTTAGAATTTATACAAAAAGATGAATCTTGAACCCGAAACAACTCTTTTTTATAGTAATTTCCATCGTGGATGTCACATGTGACCTAGTCTAGAACACCCTGAAGACTTTAGGCCGATCAGCCTCTATAATGTTGTGTTTTAATTATTTCCAAGGCTATTGTTAATAGGCTTAAGAGTGTTATTCCTCACATTATTAGTGAAACCCAGTCTGGTTTTATCCCTGGATGCCTAATCACTGATAACATCTTTGTCATGTTCAAAATTTTTCATTATATGAAATCTAGCAAGGCTAAAAAGGGTTGTTTTGTTTTTAAATTGGGTATGTCTAAAGCTTATGATGGAATTGAGTGATATTTTCTTCGGAGTGTCATGATTAAGCTCGGTTTTGAGGATATTTTTGTAAATTTGATCATGAGATGTGTGAGTAGTAATTTCACTCCAGGGCAAGGGCTTCGCTAAGGAGGCTGTTGGGTACCAGGCCTGGCTGGGGTTCACCACTTGCTTCCCTGACCTCAGCGGTCTGCCTCACTAGCTGCTCAAGCATCCGTGAGCTTAGTACTTAGGGTTTTTCTTCAAGGTGCAGCCTCAGACGCTAGATCAAAGGATCTAGGGCTATTTCTTCACAGGCCGGCTAAGCCAAGTGTAGATCTGCAGAGACAGAGGTAAAGGCAGGAGTTAGATCGAGCCAAAACCAGAGATAAACACACACAGAGACAAGAAATATATATATAGGTAAAATAGAGAGAGATTTGTGTAGAAAAGGTGCCCAAAGGCACTGGTGGGCTCAGATTCTCCCAGGGACGGCGGCAAAGGCAACTCCGATGACAGATCGGACCCAGACCAGGAGGGGAGGGTGAGAAGGAAGGCTACGATGCTCTCACAGGCTCCCTCAACCCCAAAACTAACCCGCAACCTCAACTCACAGGCCACACAGAAACCCGCAGACAGGATTCCGGTCAGAGAAACAGAGGATCGAGGCAGATTATCTCGGAGCAGAAGGAT
The DNA here is from genome assembly GCA_026008535.1 of Perilla frutescens. NCBI lineage: Eukaryota > Viridiplantae > Streptophyta > Magnoliopsida > Lamiales > Lamiaceae > Perilla > Perilla frutescens. The sequence goes on from BRKX01000002.1 coordinate 52,115,952, forward strand.
TAGGGTTAGGGTTTCTTGTGTAAGGCATGAGAGAAAAGAAGGGGGCGCCGCATTTTGTAGGTGAGAGTGAGAGATAAAAAAGGAAAATTAGGGTTGAGCGGTTTATATATGGGAGGGATACGTGTGTCGGGTCATGGGCTAGGGTTGCGGGGAATTGGGCTTGCAGCTGGGTCAGAGAAAATAAAATAGAGGATATGAGAGAATTGGGCCAGAGAATAGGTAAGAGCAAATTGGGCCAACCACCCACATATCCACCTTTGACCCTATTTGGTCTATCACAGTCACCAAGGAAATTGCTTGCCAAGAACTATGGAATCTTCATCACTGTCCTTATTTTTACTCATTACTTATCTTTGACAAGATAAGATCAGAGAGGGAGAGATATAATGCTATGCGCATTATTCTCAGTCTCACACAACTTGAGACCAACCCCAAGTACACTGACTCCAGTCAGATTTTGACCTTCCCAGTCCAGAGTACTTATCTAGCCAGATACCAAAGAAGAAGGGGAGGGAGAGAAGAGAGAGAGAGAGAGAGAGAGAGAGAGAGAGAGAGAGAGAGGGAGAGAGAGAGAGAGAGAGCCCTTTTAGGCTGATCAGGATCCCACAGAAGTGGTCAGGGGATCCACCCTTTTCAGATCTTCAAGTCTCCATGTTTAGAGCCTTTTTACAGGCTTCTAATTTTACCATAGGTAGAACTTTGGTCCCCATGTCTGCAGGATTGTACTCAGATGGGATTTTATCCAAGAGAATTTCTCCTTTTTCCACAACATCACGGATAAAATGAAACCTCACATCAATATGTTTTGTCCTATCATGAAAAATAGGATTTTTGCACAACTGAATAGCAGATTGGCTGTCAGAATACAAACAGGGTATATCATTAATATATTTAATCTCAGATAGGACATCCTTTAGCCAAATGGCTTCTTTCACAGCCTCAGTTGCAGCAATATATTCAGACTCAGTAGAAGACAAGGCAACAATGCTCTGTAATTGAGATTTCCAGCTAATGCATGCATCACATAAAGTAAAAGCATAGGAGGTTGTAGATTTTCTTTGATCCCTATCATTAGCATAGTTAGAATCAACATATCCCACACATTTAACACCATCAGAAGATTTAGAGAACAATAAGCCATGGGACACAGTGTATTTCAAATATCTTAGAAGCCATTTCAAAGCTTCCCAATGGGGCATTCCAGGATTAGCCATGAATCTACTCAAACAAAACACATCATAAGCAATATCAGGCCTTGTGCTAATCATCAAATACATCACAGATCCCATAGCATTGGCATAAGGGACAAATTGCATCTCTTTCATTTCAGAATCAAATTTAGGGCATTGGTCTTTACTTAAAATAAAATGAGAGGCAAGAGGCACAGAGACAGCTTTACTGCTTTACATATTAAATTTTTTCAAAACTTGTTCAGTGTAAGCAGTTTGATGCAATTTAAGAGTGTGATTTGCTCTATCTCTGTCTATGTTCATGCCAAGGATTTTCTTTACATCACCAAGGTCCTTCATATCAAAATTAGCACACAAGCAAGATTGAATATGCTTCACAGTATTCAGGCAAGGGCTAATCAACAGCATGTCATCAACATAAAGGAGAAGGAACATAGGCACTCCAGATTTCATATAGTATAAACAATGATCAAATTTACTTCTAGAGTGAAGTTCAAACTTTGCATGCACTTGTCAAATTTGATATTCCATTGTCTTGGGGATTGTTTTAAACCATACAAGGATTTTTTCAATAAGCATACATGGTTTGGATGTTCTTTATCAATGTAGCCTTCAGGTTGATGCATGTATATATTGTTTTCCAGCTCACCATGCAAAAAAGCAGTTGTAACATCCATTTGTTTCAATTCCCAATCAAAATGAGCAGTTAATGCAAGCATTATTCTCACAGTTGTAAATTTAACCACATGAGCAAAGATCTCATTGTAATCAATCCCTTCCTTTTGTGTGAATCCTTTAGGAACAAGCCTTGCTTTGTATCTAACATTATTGATTTCTTGTTTGATTTCAAAGAGCCACTTGCATTCGACAACAGAACATGATTCAGGTCTTTCAACTAATATCCAAGTGTTGTTATCATGCAAAGATTTCATTTCAGAATTCATAGCAGTGGTCCATTTATCAGAATCCACAGAATTAACAGCTTCCTTGTAAGATTTGGGCTCAGATTGATCCACATTACTGAACACATTAAAGGCATAAATAGACAAGTTATAATCATCATACTTGGCAGACACTTTAACATTTCTTCTAGGTCTATCCCTAGCAATTTGATAATTACTCAAATCATCCACATTAGGCACAGGTTCAGGTGTTTTTTCAGATTCATTAGAGCTAGTTTCAGACTCAGATACAGCCATATTATCAGGAGAATCAGTTTCATCATTTGAGGCAGAATCATCAGGATTAATATAATCAATTAAAGCATCATTAACAGCAGGTTCAGGCAGAGAGGGGGTGGGATCATCCACCTTATTATCATCAGAAGAAGAAAACAAGTAGTTATAGAATTTTTGATTCAAGTCATGCAATTTTTCCACCTGTTTTGGTGTAGCAGAGGGTAAAATTTCAGGTAGGCAACACTACAAGAAATTCGGATATACACAACGGTTAATATGCAACAGTTTTAACTCAAAACCGTTGTGTATTAGATAAAGACAACGGTTTTTAACAAAACCGTTGTTTATGTGCGTGCAGCATAGGGTATTTGCAACGGTTGGTGCGGAACTGTTATGTATGTGTTCACCTAACATAACGGCTTTAGGAAAACCGTTGTAAATGACCATTTTGTGAATTGTCTATATGCAACGGTGAATTTATTACAGTTGTTTATTTGCGCATATTTTAAATATAGCAGATTTTTGAACTGTTGAATATGTGCATTTTTTATCAAACAGTTTTTTTGTTGCATATATAGGATATACAACAGGTATTATACTTTTATTATTATTATGCATTATATATAATATTTTTTAATTAAAATTAATTAATTTGACGAAAATCAAAACCTTTAATTACTAACATTTTTTTTCTAGAATGTCCTCATTAATAATTATTAGTTTAATAAAATTGTTCATATCAAATCAGATTTTTACAAATAAAATATTAACGGCATTACTAATTACTGCAAAAAAGAGATCGATCATTTGATACCGAAACTAACATAAAATAATGTTATATAATACTTTATTCATATAAAATTAAATTGATATTTTTTTAGTTGGAATTAAATTTGATATATACTATTATATTAATTTGATTAAATAATAATTCATGATGGAGGACTTTCCGACAATAATAATTAGATTATATATATATATATATATATATATATCAAATTGTAGATTATAGGATTATACAAAAATATTTTTCTATATATATTAATTAAATTCCTATTATAGAACACACAAAATATATGGTAACTAATTAAATAATATATAATAATTTTCTAAGAATTTTTAATACATATAACCAAATAATAAATTATGTTTTTAAAGCAAAAAACCTATTAAATGATGGGTTATTAAGATTGAGAGACCGTGATTCAAACACTAAATTCTTTTCTACCCCAACTAAAAAAATAAAAACAAACAAACAACTTATTCTGTTAAATAATTAATAGAATATATTACGTTTCAAATTTGTTTAGATTATATATATCTGGAAAGTAGATTGTAGCTAATTGATCCAAATCATCTAATATATAATATTCATCCCATCAAATTAATCCGCCTAATAATATGGAGATGAAAACAACTAAATTAGGCACACTAAGATATATTAGGATATAATATATTATCAACCATTCCAATAAATCATATCAAATCCGCCTAAAAATATGAGAGAAATTTCTAGTCAGAGTATTAAAAAGAATATATATTAATTATTTTTATTAATATTTTTAATTATCATAAATACAATTTGAGACAAATTTTTTAAACTCTGCACGTAATTTTTTTTTTCTCTAAAACCCTATACCCCATCTTCTCTCTCAAGACTCAAACAGACGCCCACTTTCCCTGATTCTCTCATGCACACGTCCTCTCTCTCAAACACACGTCCTATATCTCTCTCTCAAACACACGTATTCACCAAAGTTCATCTGAAATTTTTGGAAGAAATTCTCCCGCCGCTGCAGAGCTCGTTGTTCCCCTTGCTTGATTCAGAAGAACATATAATCTACCAACTTTGAAGCCTTAAATTGAAGATTGATATGAAGCCATAATCAGGTAATTTGTGAGTTTTATGTTGTTATATCTTTGTTTTTGTCATGCTTGTAGGTGCGTGATTGTTTCTAGCTAGGTGTTGTTTAAATAGACATTTTGTTTGGGTGGATATTATTTATTTTAAGCATTTAAATGGATAATTAGTGGATGTTCGACTAATTTATTTCTTGTTTCAGCATTGCAGGATTTAAGAGTTGAGCATCTTCCCACGATTTAATTTGGAGATTGATAATTTCAGAAGATGAATTATTGTGTTTTTTCTCCATATATACTTGTTTAATTTGTTTTAGGTTATCTCAACTAATTTGCAAAGGTTAGCAATAGAATTCAATATCTTTTGAATAATATTTTGTAAATACTGATACGAGTTTTAGATGATGTTTTGTTTTTTTTATTAATTTTGAGTTTCTATAATTATGGCGTTCTTCGTGTACTTTTAATTTGGATGATAAAAATCATTGTATAAGCTCATTTTATCAATACAATTATTAAAATAAAAATGTGTTGCAATTTGATAATGAATACAACTGGGTCTCAATAAAAACCCTTGTATATGCTTAATGTATCAATACAGTAACAATAAAAATTGTTGCAATTTGATTATAAATACAACATTTAAATTAAAAACCGTTGTATATGTCAATTATATACAACAAATCTACTAAATAATGGTTGTCTCTGAATGTGAATAAATAACGATTAAAGAAAAAAATTTGGTCTAATTTAATAAATTAACACTCAACAACGGTAAGGAAATTAAACTGTTGTCAAAGTAAAGTATATACCACAGTTTCACTAAAATATGTTGTGAAATCTTGATATATACAATGTTAAATTTTTATTACCGTTGTCTATGGGTTGAATACTCAACGGTTAGCATCATCATTACAACGGTGATTATCATTGTATAAAGCAACTATACGCAACGGGCATTTACAATGGTGATCGTTGTATAAAGTGACTATACGCAACGGGTATTAACCGTTGTGTATGAGTGGACTATAGACAACCCCACTATCTACAACGGTTGGATGAGGGCAATACACAACGGCTATTAGCCGTTGTGTATTTGCAAATTTCTTGTAGTGCAAGGAAAATCAAGCTCATTAAACAACAAATCTCTGCTTATACAAGTTTTAAAGCCATGAACACTCTTATCCCATAATCTGTAACCTTTAACACCTTCAGGATAACCAAGAAAGACACATTTTCTTGTTCTAGGTTCAAGTTTGCTCAATTTTTGATGCACATAAGCGGCACAATCAAATATTCTCAAATTATTCAAGCAAACAGACTTATTATAGAACACAGATTCTGGGAGTTTGCCATGCAGAGGAACAGAGGGAGATCTATTAATCAAATAACATGCAGTCATTAAAGCTTCACCCCAAAAAGGTTTTCCAAGTCCAGAGGCAATTAACAAGCTTCTCACTTTATCAAGCAATGTCCTAGTCATTCTTTCAGCCACACCATTTTGCTGTGGAGTATAAGGAATAGTCTTATGCCTTTTTATTCCTCTAATAGAACACCAATGATCCATGGCTTGATTACAAAATTCCAGTCCATTATCAGTTCTAAGACATTTTATTTTCTTATTGGTTTGAGTTTGAATTTCAATGGCCCCTTTAGAAAACTTAGTAAACACATCAGATTTGTTTTTCATTAAGAACACCCAAGTTTTCCTGGAAAATTCATCAATTATTGACAAGAAAAACACATTTCCACCATGGGTTGGATCCATTGTAGGACCCCATACATCAGCATGCAGATATTCAAGTATTTCAGAACTAACATGCTTTCTTGGATAAGGAATAGTAGCAGGCAGAGACACTTTATGATGTTTTCCAATCACACAGGGTTCATAGAAAGGCACATTAGTTATTCTATCATTTCCAAAAGCACCAGCTTTACTCAAGATCTCCAAACCTTTATTACTCATGTGACCTAACCTAGCATGCCAAAGAGCAGTTTTATCATGTTGAACAACATTAGCAACAGGCAAAGGAACAGATTCAGCAGTTACATCATATAAATCACCCTTTCTTGGAGCATTGAAGTATAGCATAGAATCCTTTTCAAATTTGAACCTCAGATTGTTCATAGAACCATTAATCATGTGATCAGCAATTTTAGACACAGAGAGCAGGCTGAATTTTAGTTTTGGGACATATCTGACTTCATTTAAAGTTAACATAGATCCATTTTCAAATTTTAGGCATACATCTCCCTTTCCAAGAATTTCACAGTTTTGACCATCAGCTAATGCAACATGCCCAGAGTTCATGAAGTTCAAATTATAAAACATGTCCTTAAAAGGAGTAACATGAAATGTATAGCTAGAATCAATCAACCACTCATTATTATGCACATTTTTGGAGATAGCATTGGTATAATTGATAAACTGAAAGTCATAAACATTATGCACCATATAGATACCACTACTATCATAGCTTTCATGCACATTATGGGGTTCAGAATCATGAGAAATCATGCCACAGTTATGAGGATTCAAATCAGACATATGAGAATCATAGTGCATCACATTATGGGCATGATTATGCATATAACCCTTATTCTTTTTAGGCTGCTTGCATCTATTTGAAAAATGACCAGGTTTACCACAATTCCAGCATGTTTTTCTTGGTTTTTGATCAGAATTGGGGTTGTATGCATGATTTGGAGCAGCATTAGGAACATGACCATGATTATGAGCATAGTTATGAAAATGAGCATGATCAGGAGCATGATTGGATGCACGAGCAGGATAATTATACATAGAATCAGAAGAATGAGAAGAATGAGCATAATTTTGATTCATATACTGGTTTTGCCTCATATTCATTTCTCTCCTATGTCTTTCAGCAACAAGCACACTTGGATTCTCAGGATTAACAACAAGCTTTTTAAACTCATGATTTTTGTTATTCACATACATAATGTCATTCTGCAGAGGCTTAGATTTAAGTTTTTTAGTCTCACTTTCCTTGGTTTTCAGGCAGCTAACAATCATATCACAAGTAACTTTAGAGCCACCATATTTCAAAGCAGTTTTCACATCAGAAAAAGTTTCAGGAATTGATCCGAGCAAAATTTGAGCAGAGTACTTTTCCAAAGTGTCATCACCAGCTAATTTCAGATCCTTTAACAGTTTTAAAAATTCCTCAACATTAGTATCAACATCTTTTGAAGGATCCATTTGAAAATTCATAATTTGATTTTGCAATGAATAAGCAACTTCTTCAGAGGTAGCAGCATATAAGGAAGTCAAATTTTCCCATAAATCTTTAGCACATTTGTGATGGGACACTTTTCTCACGACAGAACTGTTCAAATTCAACAAGATAGTGGCTCTGGCACTAGCATTCAATTTAATGAGGTTTTTATCAGTTTCTTTTTCACCAATTCTTTCATAAATTGCATCTTGCAGATTTTCTTTTGTTAAAATGCATTCAACTCGAGTCTGCCAATCACCAAAATCATCTTTGCCATTAAAAGGCACAACATTCAAGTTATTCATCATGCCAGAAATCACAAAAACACCAAGAATGCAAGAATCCACCTTAAAACACATAGGGAACACAGAAACATCCCAAAAAAAGTCAAACCAACTCAAACAACAGGCAGGCAGAGACACAGAGATACTCAAAACCAGCTCAAAACCACCACAAACACTGAATCAAGTGCACCCGGAGGATAGAGCGCTGAGGAGAGCCCAAATCTCAGCACAGATTGATCTGTGGAGCAAGGTTTCACTCAGGGCAACCTCAAAACTTGAATTCAGACAATAATCAACTGATTGAAACGCAGTCAGTCCACTGAAACTCACAATCACAGAGTTTCAGCCCCAGAAAACCGCAAAACTCACAAACCAGAGGCCAACAGTAGCGATAATCACCACAAGACACAGAGAAACAGCAGGAAACACACAAAACCAACTCGGAGAATCCTTCCCGAAGCCTCAACCCCCAGACAACTAGCACGAGGAGACCTCAAATAGAATCCAAACTAACCAGGGGAGGAGACCTTAGGGTTTTTGGCATTTGAATGCCAAGGATAACAGAGAGTTAAGCGGAAGCAAAGAAGGATCGCAAGGTACCACAGAAGAGCTTAGGGTTAGAGAGTTATACCAGAGCCGGTCTTCTCAGGCAGGAGAAGACCGGACTTACCAAAACAATTCAAGCCCAGGGGGCGACTCGGCGCGGCCCTTACCGGCGGCGGGGTGAGGCAGATGTAGGCAGGAGGGTGCCCCCGCCAGGCCAACCTGTCTCTGATACCACTGTTGGGTACCAGGCCTGGCTGGGGTTCACCACTTGCTTCCCTGACCTCAGCGGTCTGCCTCACTAGCTGCTCAAGCAGCCGTGAGCTTAGTACTTAGGGTTTTTCTTCAAGGTGCAGCCTCAGACGCTAGATCAAAGGATCTAGGGCTATTTCTTCACAGGCCGGCTAAGCCAAGTGTAGATCTGCAGAGACAGAGGTAAAGGCAGGAGTTAGATCGAGCCAAAACCAGAGATAAACACACACAGAGACAAGAAATATATATATATATATATGTAGGTAAAATAGAGAGAGATTTGTGTAGAAAAGGTGCCCAAAGGCACTGGTGGGCTCAGATTATCCCAGGGACGGCGGCAAAGGCAACTCCGACGACAGATCGGACCCAGACCAGGAGGGGAGGGTGAGAAGGAAGGCTACGACGCTCTCACGGGCTCCCTCAACCCCAAAACTAACCCGCAACCTCAACTCACAGGCCACACAGGAACCCGCAGACAGGATTCCGGCCAGAGAAACAGAGGATCGAGGCGGATTATCTCGGAGCAGAAGGATTAGGGTTAGGGTTTCTTGCGTAAGCATGAGAGAAAAGAAGGGGGGCGCCGCATTTTGTAGGCGAGAGTGAGAGATAAAAAAGGAAAATTAGGGTTGAGCGGTTTATATATGGGAGGGATACGTGTGTCGGGTCATGGGCTAGGGTTGCGGGGAATTGGGCTTGCAGCTGGGTCAGAGAAAATAAAATAGAGGATAGGAGAGAATTGGGCCAGAGATTAGGTAAGAGCAAATTGGGCCAACCACCCACAAGGCCCTCTTTCTTTTTTTGTGCAGAGGGTTTCACAGCCCTAATCAGGAAGGCAGCTATCTCTGAACTCTTCCTTGCATATGACAATATAGTTTTTGGTCGAGAAAATGAGGCAGAACTGCTGGAGGTGTATGAGAGGGTATCTGGGCAAATGGTTAACATGGAGAAATTAGAAAGAACTTTCAGTGCCGGAGTGAATAATGAATCTACTACCTCTCATGCTTCTAAGTTGGGGGACAGACAAGTGCAAAAACATGGAATTTATTTGGAAACACCATGCACTGTGGCCCGATGGAAAAAGCTGAAAGATTGGAAGAAACGTTGTTTATCCAGCGCTAACAGAACAATCCTCATCAAATCAGTGGCCCAACCAATACCAACATATCTCATCAGTGTTTTTTATCGCTCTTGTCCCCATTTCCATTTTATTCAATCTTCTGTCTCATGAACGGCTTTTACTTTAATAAAAATTGCATTTTACCATTAAAAAAAAAAACTTACATATAAGAATTTTAAATTACTCAAATTCAATTCGATCTTAACTTATATATGGCTTGTCCGATACTTTACAGACAAGCTCAAACTCACTGTTTAAATGTATCAGGAAAAAAAAATCACTCTAATCTAGATGATGTAATATTCAGCTTAATTGAATCAATCGGTTTTTACCCCGTGTGAAATTTAATTCATTTATAAACATTATCCAAATATAAATTATAACTTAGTTTAATAAAGTGAAAACACTGTTTTTGGTCCCTATACTTTTAAATTTTTTCGAATTTGATCCCTCCATTTTATTTAGTTAAAATAAAGTATTTCTACTATCAATCTATTTAAAATGAGGTCTTTGTACTATCAATTTAGATAAAATCAAATTCTTGGAGGACTTAATTTTATCCAAATTGATAGTAGAGGAACTTGATTTTAACCAAATTGATAGTAAAGGGACCCAATTCGAAAATAAAAAATCATTTTTTATAAAATAAACAAATAAAAATTGAAAAAATAAATAAATAAAAATAAATACAAATTGAAAATTTTAAGTAAAATATAAATTTAATTAAATTTTTTGAAATCATTGTAATTTTATTTTTATTTATTATTTTTATGAAAAAATAGTTTAATTTTTTTATTCATTTTTTAATTTTAAAAAGAAATAAAAAATTGAAAAAAAATAAATTAATTATTTTTTATAAAATATTGTTATTTTATTTTATTTTCAAAAAATTAAATTAAAAAAAAACAAACAATAGTTAAATAAAAAAATCAATTAAATAAAAATCAAAATTTTAAAACTATTGTTTGATTTTTTTCAAAAAATAATAAATCAAAAAAAATAAAAAATTATAGTGGTTTAAAAAAAATTAATTTTATTTTTTTATGTTTTGAATAAATTTTTTACATAAAAAATTCAATATATATTTTTTTATTTAATTATTTTTTTAATTTTTATTTTTGAATTAGATCCATGTATTATCAATTTGATTAAATGAAGTCCCTGTAGTATCAATTTAGATAAAATCAAGTCCTGGTAGTATCACTTTAGATAAAATCAAGTCCTCCAATGATTTGATTTTATCCAAATTGATACTACAAAAACTTCAGTTTTACTAAACTGATAGTACAAGAAATTCATTTTAACCAAATAAAATAGAAAGATCCAATTCAGAAAAACTTAAAAGTACACGAACCCAAAAATGTGTTTTGCCTGTAATAAATATCTAAAAAATATTACTAGCCCTTAAAAACAATGCAGAAAAATCCACGTCAGCATGAAGGCCACGTAGCAGCTTCGCATGGATTCCAGATGTCTCTAGCGTCTGCAAGTGAGATCTCATGCAGTATTTATCTCTCACTAATTTATTACTACTCTTCAAGGAGAATTGGAAGGCGAAAAAATGTTGGGAACACAGGGAATTATAACTAAATTGTTGTGCACAAAGTACGGCGGAGCAGCCGTGCTCCGCTGCCACGGCCGGCGGTGGATGGTTGGCAAAGCGGCCAACCGTGCCGCTGTGCATGGCGCTAAGCTTCTGGTGCCTAATGTCATCCTGGTTAGTTGTTTTGTTTTTTCTGTAATTTACTTGAGAATCAGAGAGCTTAGTTTCAATGTAGAGAAATAGTCAAATGAGTTTTTAATTAAGATAGATGCATTCTGTAAAATGAGTTTTTAAGCTTATATTTTCAAACCTAAAATTTCTAGCTTCGTCCAATGCTACTGCACTTGCTACACTTCCATTTAAATACTGTAGTGTGTTTCATGCTATTTATAGTAAGTTTTTGCAGGTTGAGGAAGTTGAAATGGAGATCCACAAATCTATAGAAGATAGAGAAAAAAAGAGGAGGGAGATAGAAAATACACTTGATTCCAAGCTCAAGAACTGGCCAATGCTCTACATTGAACAAATAGTGTGCTCCAAGTGAAATATATATACATACATATATATATATGTATGTATCCGAGTTGATGTGACATTTCTATTCCACAAATAATCTTCATGACTTGTATAATTAATTGCACCGATGTAATGAAATTCTTGATTTTGCAACTATATATTTTGAAGAACTTATTAACTCGGCCAAAAAAAAACACTCTTTTTTTTTTGCAATTGCATTCAACAAATCATCTTTCATAACTCGCACAGCAGATTCAATTCTTCAATGTGATGAAGGTGTCAAAATATGAAGTGAATTCATGGCTTCTTTACTGAGATTAAGTAAAATCCGGATGATTCTTGGACATCAAAACCTGGATATAAGCTAGTATTGAACACTCTATACTTCCTAGCAATGTGAATATAGAAACTATGCATGAAATCTAGAAATGCTAGAACTAACCTAGACTTCTTCCTCTGTAACTTCGACGAGCCTCCCGCGAACCCATTTCTTGATCTTGTTCGCTCGTTTCTTCGGTGCTCCTGATCCGCGTTCCAGCACGTTGACGGATGAATTTGGTGTGTGAACTGAGATCCCATTAGGGTTTGGTTTATGATCGGCAAATGAAGCAAAGCCATTAGGACTTGCTCGGTGAAGCTGTGGACCAGTTTCCTGTGTTTCAAGAGAGTAAGGACTTGAACCGTTCCCATTGATGAAATCTGCAAAAACAAACTCGTCGAAACTGAAGGTATCGGTCTCTTCAAGACTAGCAGAGATGCTGTGAACTCCATTTACTTTCGCGGGCTTTTTTATGAATTCCAGATTTGGATCGTCTGAATACATCTCTTCTTCAAGATTTGGAACTAGCTCGGTTGGATCCTCTGAAAGATCATTTTCATTTTCATCTTCAGAGGATATTACTGCATCCTCGATTTCTATGGATTCAATGAGCCGGTGTGCTTCGGCAATCAGCATCCTGCTTTCCATTAGAGATGCATGGGCGAGAGGGCTCGTCTTAGCAGCTACTTCGAGTGCCTTTGCCGCCTTCTCAGCTTCTACAATCAACAACCTGCAGATATTTTATCAAACAATGAACAATCTGTCGATTTCTTCGATAAATGCATTGGAAATACTCATCTATCTAGGAAAGGATCAACCAAATTGAAGAACTTCAACTATGAAATAAGTACTTACTTGGCCTTAGTGATGGCCTCAATTTTTCGGTCGATAACAGCAGATCTCTGGGCTCTAATGTTCTTCAACATCTCCAACTTGGTGCTTGCTAACGGGTCCTTGAATGATGGTGCACCACTTCTCTTTGATCTAACATGTTGACTTTGGCTCTTTGTTTTGCGTTTTACAAGATTATCACCCTCATCCTTCGTTTTAGGACTTCTCTTTCGAGACTGTCCATCACCAGCAGGCTTTCTCTTAGGCTTCCATTCAGCACCATCCGCCATGCCATGATATTTAGCTAGACCGGAGTAAACCCGGTTCCGATATTCCTTATTGTACAAGAAAGGAAAAGGTAAGGCTTAAACACATCTGAAAGTAGATGAGAAAAGTTTTATAAATGGATCGGATATCTTACAGGATCCTCCCATTTGGCAGCTATGGCCTCTGAGATCTTCCTCTTCTGCTCTGCTGATTTAGGTGCTCTCTTGCTCCCCTTTGATCTCGGCATACTTTTCCTTTCTTCAACACTCTGCAGCCATTCCTGCTCGAGCTGTTCATCCAAGATCTTGTATGAGTCCCACTCCAATTTTTCCTCTCCTAGAAGACCCTTTCGGGCAGTCTCTGCAATTAGATTTTGCCAGTCGTAGTAGCAAGTATCCTGCAGCTTCAATTTCTCACGACGCTTCTCCCATCCAAGTCGAACACCAGTTGCAATTTTCAACCTTGTTTCCTCACTGCACAGGTGCAAAAAACAGAGAGGCCAGCATACTGTAATATTGTTTGCTCATTTACAAAGCATTTCCTTAAATCTATCAAAATCAATGGTAATATTTTGACACAAGAAAACATGGTCTTGCCGAAACTCAAATCATCAAACTGCATGTGCACTTGACATAAGCACTTCAAGCATACATTTCCATCACCCAAAGTAAAATGAATAATAGCAATGGTCAAGATGCCAGAACCAAAGAAAACCAAAACATAAAGGAAAATTAACATACGTTTGAGCATGCCCCAGGTTAACCAGCTTGGCCTTGACCTGCATCATCGTAAATCATTAGAATGTTTACATGATCCCAAAGATAAAAACATTGCAAATTCATACTTCATACTGACAAGCTGGAATTGCTTTGACCTTATAAAAAAAAATATGCAACAGAAAACAATTATGCACAGTGATCAAGAAACAGATAGTCTCGGTATACAGTGCCAGAAGATTGATATGCCGCACGTGGACAACAATTGAACAAGAATACTGCTATCATCATTAGGGCTTCAGGTTTATATTTGTTTCAAGACTATCTCTGAGTCAATTTAGAAAGGACTTACAGGAGTACACTAAATAGATAAAATTTAAGCAGCAATTTTTTATTTTAACTCTGAACCATGAGGAAACAAATACATTGCACTCAAGAAGCAACTTGGTTATCCTATTTTCTTGTTCTCATTTTGGTGTTATCATCTAACTATCTCAGTCTCTTACATGACATCACCTTAGGATTTTGCATTGCCAGCCTTGTTCTTTCTTTAATCCTCCTTAAGGTCTCTGCACATAAACGAGACATTTAAAACGTTGCTAGATTCAACAAAAATCATAAAAATAGGATGTGCAATCAACATTTCAGACACTTAATAATATTGAGCATCACATCACCTGGGCTGTGCTTCCTGCCTTTGTTCCAGGGAGTATTCCCTTTATTTGCTTTGGAAATCCTCATCCGTCTCAACCTCTCCCTCTCGTCCACATCCGTTGAGTCTTCACTTGAAGATTGTGGTGGTTCAAAATCAGTGGAATTCGATCTTACAGAATCAACATCCATCATCAACACATTTTGAAGCCTTTTCACCCCTCCACTTTTGCAAGGCACACTAGCAAGTTCGAGTGTACCAACCGCCTTAATCATCAGCCTACTCCGCCATGCCACGGCTCTCCCCAAGGTAAAATCTTCACCCACTCTCCCTCCAATACCAAAATTCTTCCGGGAAAATGTGGATGCCAACACCAATTTCCTATCATTTCCAACTACAATTTTCTTACGGAGATTGATTTCGGACCTAAATGCTAATATATTGTTGCGGAAACAAGAGCAAGGTTGTGAAATAGCAATATCTGCAACACAAGCACAACATTTTCACAGCTTCAGACCATTTTCACATTCCCAGTTCCACAATCTCTCAAATTCATTCAAGCATTTACACACAGTTGAGTGAACAACATAAATCCATACAAAGTGAGCATAAATCCACCCAGAATTCATACATACTGCATAAGCACATTGACTTCACCAAATAAACACATTCAAATGAAAATGTACAGAACCCATAAAAATGAAAGGTAGAAAATTGGGATTTTATTGGTTAAATTCACCTAATAAAGGCATGGAGAGCTCATTAAGTCGGAAATCCAAAGCACACTGTTCAGATACGATTACAAATAGCCTCCGTTTGGGGGAATTCCATGCAATACTTAAAAATCGATTCAAACAAAGTGAGATCAGATTGAATAAGGCTAAAGGGTTTGTGAATTGATAAAGAAGGAATTGAATTGCGATAAAACGGAGCGAATCGAGAGCCACACACAGTGTGTTTTTGTGTGCGAGACCGGCGGTGGATAATGATAATATCTTTTTTACTTATTTTTCTTTTATCCCTTTTTCGGTTGCTTTTAATTTATTTTACTTCACCCCACCCCTGACCCCACCGTCAAAAATAACTTTAAAACTTTTATTTTTTTATTTTACATACAAATTCGCATTATTCTAAGTCAAATTGCACTATATATTTATGAGAAATACCCAAGTACACTCGTAGCACCGATGAAATTATATGATACACTTCGTGCAACACTTCGAACTACACAATTAAATTTATTATTATTATTATTATTATTATTATTATTATTATTTTGTATTTAATTTTAATTTATTATATTTTAGTTCAATTTTACACTTGTTAATTAGGGTTAACGCGGCTCAATTAGGATATATTATTTTCTTATAAAATAATTAATTATTAATTAAAAAAAATTAAAATATTGAAAATAATTATATCCTTGTATTTTCTTATAATTTTCTTCATTGTTTCAAGTATGTAGTGGCCTGGTGGAGTTCAATTATCGATCTCACTATTCAGGTAAAAAAAATTGGAATATTTGATTACGATTTCAATTCTTCAACATAATTATTTGAAAGTAAACGAAGTTCTTTTTTGGGGCATCATTCACTTGATTCATCAAAAATTATGTTCGGTGACTTGAATTCAAAAAATTATAAATTATTTAAAATTGCAGTTTTAAAAAAAATATATATATATATATATATATATATATAATTAGAATTATAGTTTTTGTTAAAAAACATATTTTTGTTTTTTTCACTATGCCTATTTTTAATTCAAGCTGAAAGGTTACCTCATAAAAAAAAAAGTTATAGTCAATTGATTGTGTGTCAATTCATGACTACTCAAATTGTTCCCTAAATAAATAAATAAAAAGAAATTGACTATGGTCGTTGAATTATAATAAAAAATAAAATAAAAAATTGAAGAACCAAAAATCAATTTGTTATAACTTGAAAGTTACAATTGGCCTTGAACACGAGCACTAAGAAAAAACGTGTTTCCACGTCCAACCCTCACTTACTCCAACTACGGGAATGAGCAAAATAATAATTAAAGCATTCTAGAAACACGACTTTATCTCTTCCATTTCACCTAGTCAAAAGTTATAGTCTCCCACTACCCAGTGTGACAACCAATATAGGCATATGCAAGTGGTAGATATTTTGGTTTTATATTAAACGACTTTCCATATAAGCACATTTAGCGTAGTGCGTGAGGAATGTAATTTTTTATTTTTTTTTGGACCAAAAGAGATCCAAAAATTTATTCCACCAACTCCCTCAACCAGTGAGGATAATTCGAGTTCCAAATAATCATGTCATCACAGCTTGTCCCATATCGAGCAAGAGTATGAGCAATAATATTTGCCTCTCTATACATATGGCAAAAATCACGAATAAAACCATTATTAATAACATCAATCAAAATTGGCAGATCTTGTGCAATATAAGAATCATCAGCCGCTCCATCTGATAACAGTCAGATAGCCAGTAGCGAATCTGAGTAAATGACAAATGGTACCAGTCCTTCCTGCAGACATAAACCAACCCCGTAAAGCACCGCATTAATCTCCGCATTCAAGACAGAATCAGGACAAAGAATTTTTTTCGCCATTGCCGCTCGAATTTTTCCTTTATAGTCTCGCACCACCGCACCAACACCAAAGGCCTAAACTTGCTCATTAACTGAAGCATCAACATCAAGACGGAACACCCCTTGCACCGGAGGAATCCACTTCCTCTCCCCAACCTTAACTCCAATGGAATTAGCAACTCTAATGGCCAACCTGGCCTCCTTAACTGATTCCAAATACCCCTTGGAAGTTTCAATACTAAACTGAATCTGTGGCCCTTCCTTGCCGTGCTTCAACCAACACAAATGCAACCAGAGGGAATAAATGGTCACCCCAATGTACCTCTTATTGATTACTTGGTAAATTTATTAATTTGTTAATGTTTACAAATCTATTTCAACATAATCGTATGAATCATATCTTTTTCTCGGTTAAAGTATATTAAATTTTTATCAGTATATATAGAAGCATTTTAGCCTTACATCACTTCAAAATTATCAGTCTAGCTGCGAGGATGTGTGGGCGGAGTTGCATTAGGACTTTTCTTCTGTGCAGGAGTCGTGTTGCTCCTCACACGACAACCACAATCATTTACTATTGCAATTCACGTTTCACAAACATTACATTTTCAATGTTAAACCATAATTTTTAAAACTATACGCAGACTATTATTTTTAGCTTTTTTTTACAACTAGCTGCAATTTTGACTAATTCCTAAATTCTATTGAAGGTGGGTTGAGTCCACAATCGCATGCATGACATGTACTTAATCCATTTCAAATTAATTGCACTTTTATAATTTTTACTTTGTTCCAAAATATTTGTCCTTTACTATATTTTTTAATACACTATCTCAATTTTAATCCTTCTATCAAGGAGAAAGAAAAATATGTATTTATTAGGAAAATATATTTGAATATGGTGTGATATGAGATATAGAAAGGGGGTATATTTGTAAAAGTTATCACATCTTAATTTTGTGAAAATTTCTAAAACTACAATTAATTTAAAATGGACAAGAGTTAGTTTTTGTTAGATAAAAGTTATTATATAGGGGTTGGTTATAATAGGGACTAACCCCTATGTAAGAAATAGGGATAAATCAATGATACAAATATTGATGATGGATGTGTGAGATTAAATGTTGGAAAATATGATAAATTTAATATAATCTAATTAATATTTTTAAAAAGGGGTAAAACATCTTTCAATGAATAATTTCATATGGACACATGAAATAAAATTGGCACTAGATACGTATTTGTATAAATATTAATTGATGCTATCCATATTTGAAGTCCACACCAATCTCTAATATCAATCTAAAGCCTAAAACCAACAATTATCTCTTCCCAAAAAACAACGATGACTGCGATTGTAGAAGAAGAGGAACAACGATTGGGTTATGATTTTCGGCAAGTTTGACAGAATTTTTTTGAAGTTTTACAACAACACTATTCAAAATCGAAATAAGATTGATGATTTTTTTACTCCTAAATGAAAGACTGATGCTATTGCAGAACCAGTCGATTGTAGATTTTCTCACTTTCCTGAGATTGTGAAGGGAGGCTCCCGAGTAAGCGGTGATAGTGATTGAGAGAAAAAGACAACTTGAATACAAACAAAAGATGTCGAGAGTGAAACACGGTAATGCTACCCATCTGATTTGAACATCGTCAACTTATTTGATAAGGTTGAATTGGTGCTTATTATGAATTTGTATCTACTTCACTTACTATTTTGTGATGTTGTGGATTTTGTTCCGATTTTGAGTCTCGATTTTATATTTATATGATGATATGTAGAAATAGTGAATGGATGCTAGAATGGGATTTTTATATTGATGTGACATTGATTTTCCGATATTATGCACAAATTATTTTACATTTTTTGGTGTGTTTTAATTAATTTAATTTTATTGGTGTTATACAACAATACAAAAAATGGCAGCAAGTGAATCGGAGATGTAAATGCAAAGAACAGAAGAATAAATTAAGCATGGTAAAGCTAAAGGTAGAAATATATGAACTTAACTGTATGATCTAGAAATTTTGTTATATAAAATTTTGATGCTTTGCATGGATTGATGTAATGCTTCTATATAATAGATATAACCCAACGATCGAGCATGATAGAAGCAGAATCTGATTTTGAGGATAAAATGCCCTTCCAGAAGAAGAAGAAACAAGTGGAGATATAAGTGGATGAATTAAAGACCAAATTCAAACATGATAAATGTGTAGGTTGATACATGTATATATGACTCCATTATTTCGTAATTTGTTATTAAACATTATGATGCTTGGTATGAATATATATATATTGTTGTGATGTTATATAAAATTATTATGCTTTTTTTTTGGTGTAGTTTGAATTAATTGAATTTTATTGGTCTTATACAGTAGCATAGAAAGGGGGCAACGAGTGAATCGGAGATGCAAAGGCAACAACGGATGAGTAAAATAATATGGTAAGAACAGTAATGAGCAATTATATTAAGGGGGTATTATCAGATTTTAGCCCGACCTTTCAAGTAATTTCACAAAAATGTCCTGAACTTTTATAAATAACAATTTAATATCTGACCTTTTGAATTTATAACAAATCTAATCTGGAATTAATTTTTGGGCTTTTAATCCCCAATGTATATCTTTTTACATACGGTCTGGAGTGAAATATAATTTTATTTGATCAATTGATGTGGCACAAGTATTTTCCACGCCAGTAAAAAAATTCGGAAAAAAGATATACGATGGTAACTAAAAGCTCAAAAATTAATTCCAGGCTAGATTTGTTGTATATTCAAAAGGTGAGGTATTAAATTGTTATTTATAAAAGTTCAGGACATTTTTGTGAATTAGTTGAAAGGTCGGGCT
Organism: Perilla frutescens; assembly: GCA_026008535.1. Taxonomy (NCBI): domain Eukaryota; kingdom Viridiplantae; phylum Streptophyta; class Magnoliopsida; order Lamiales; family Lamiaceae; genus Perilla; species Perilla frutescens. The sequence continues at coordinate 52,135,898 of BRKX01000002.1, forward strand.
AAAATCTGATAATACCTCTTATATTAATTAATGCAACACAAATGTAATGTTGTCTGATTATGTTGTAGTTCTTTTTCCCTATCCTCAACCGAGAACATTACTATGTTCTCTATTTTGACATGAGAATGAATGATGATATTATCATAGACAACTCTAATGAATGTGAAGGTATGATTAAGACCCAAGTATGGAGCAACACCTTTTATACTGATAATAAATTTATACAAGTATAAATATTTTTATACATGTACTTTGGCGCCTGGTAATGGTGCACCAACATAGAATAAAGGCACAACATATTAATTTTCGATCACCATTATACCACTAACTTACTTAGCACCAATAATGAATAAGGAAATCATCTTTATTGTTGATGACAAGCCGACAAATTCTAGCAACGTACAATAAGAAAAATGATAAATAAAATTAAATATAAGCATTAAAACACATGCTTACTTAGAACTAATTTGGTACAAAGAAAGTTCCAAAAATTTTAAAACTCTGTTATACTGAATCCCCTATCCCCCAATCACCCACTCTAATGTAAAGCAAACACATAATAAGTTGTGTTTGCAATGCAATGATTGCACTGCTTTCAACAAAATACATTAGTGCTTAATGAATTCGAATTCATTGTTTTAAATGTATCTCACATATGCTAAACCTAAGTTTTCTTTATAGTTTGAGACGTGTTAAATGTATTAACTCGAATATATTGCAGCAAAGAGTGTTCTCCAATTACCTAGATGTGGAGAGGTTAAATGTGAAGTCAACGGCTATCAGACGAGCATGCATTGAGAGGCTACAAATGCCATGGAGGGATAAGGAGAACAATAATGATTGACATATTGTGAAATCTCGACCTTGAGAAGGTAAATATTGCGAAAATGAACGTCTCCGAGTGAAATTTTTTGTAGCCATGCATACTAACATCCAAATTGAACATTCATGTAGAGTCGATATTTATTCATATTTCTCACACCAATATACACACACACACATATGTATACATATATGTATATATGTATAGTAAAAGTGAGATTTAATTAACGAGTGACCTAAAATATGTACATAGATAACTAATTGCTCACTCTTTTTACTATTGGGATTTTGATCTATCATTTTATTTGCCTTGTAATTTGTCAATTTCACATGTTTTCTAAACCCAAATTGGCCCGGATTTTGAAAATTATTACCATTTTTTAGTGGAGACAAGATTATCTATGTTAGCTTTGATTTGAATGGAGGAAATTCATAATATATAATCGTATTGTTACAAAGAAGAAGAAGAACTTTGCAACACATCAATCATTTTTTTGCTTTTTTTGTATCACTAGTTATTACATTTATATTAATTGAGGAACACTTCGTTGCATAAGGTGGTAGAGCAACTCCAATGCTAACACCAAATCACCAATTTGGTGCTGATGGGTCCCACAGCATTTAATGTATTATTTTATTATTTAAAATCATTATTAAATAGATAATTTAATAAATTTAATTTAATTTATAAATTATATATTCACTTAAATAGATTATTTAATATTCATTATTAAATAGATTGTTTAATAAATTTAATTTATAAATTATATATTCATTTAATTTAAATTATAAATCATCTAAATAAATAAATAATTTTAATCAAAACATAATTAATTAAACATAATGGATAGAATGAAGTCTCATATTAAAAATTACTAAAAATTAACTTAAAAACACACTACAATTAACTAAAACTACTTGAAAAAACACATTACAAATCATTTCTAGATCCTCTAAGATAATTATAATATTGACTGAAATCGTTTGAAGAATCTTCAAATCCATGTCCTTCACCTCCGGATTGATTGAATTGTGAAAATTCTCCTTGATGAGGAGACGATTGAGATTCACGAGCTTGGTTTCTTTTTTGTATGATTCTAAGTTTTTCACCACGGATGAATTCACATGTAGTGGGATCGGAGATAGAATCCAAATTTTTGAATAAAATTCTATTTTCTTCTCTCAAGTTTGCAACAACATTTCCTTCCCTCAATGTTGTCATTAATCATGACAACTATTTTGTGCAGAAAAGTGATGCGGTTGGAAGACTCGGGTTGTCGGGGTTACAAAAAGTTACAGCTACATTTCGAATGTTAGCATATGGTGTTCCAGCAAATTGTACTGATGAGTACATTAAAATAGGTGAATCAACTGTGATTGAAAGTGTGAAAAGATTTTGTCGTGCAATTGTTGAGGTGTTTGAAAGTCAATATCTACGATCACCTAATGCTAATGACATCTCTAGACTTCTCCAAATCGGTGAGCATCAGGGATTTCCTGGTATGCTTGGCAGTTTAGATTGCATGCATTGGAAGTGGAAAAATTGTCCAACGGCATGGGCTGGACAATACGCTGGTCGTAGTGGAACTCCAACAATTATTTTGGAAGCTGTAGCTGATTATGACCTTTGGATATGGCATGCATATTTTGGTCTATCGGGATCCAACAATGATATTAATGTATTGGAATCTTCCCATCTTTTTAGTGATGTTGCTAAAGGCATTGCTCATGCCGCTCATTATGTGATTCAAGGAAAAGAATATAACATGGGCTATTATTTAGCTGATGGTATATACCCGAAATGGTCCACATTAGTTCAAACTATTCATGATCCACGTGGTCCAAAGAAGAAATATTTTGCAATGAGACAAGAAGCATGTAGAAAGGATGTTGAGCGAGCATTTGGAGTGCTCAAATCACGATTTGCAATTGTTGCTGGACCTTCACGCTTTTGGCATAAAGAGATATTACATGATATAAAGTCAGCATGCATTATTATGCACAACATGATCATTGAAGATGAGCGCGATATAAGTGCTCCATTTGAGGAATGAGATGAAATATCGACTCCAATTGTTGAGGAGCCAGCAAATGATAATATTCGGTTCAACGAATTTTTGGCTCGATGTAGAGAAAACAAGAACAAAGATGCTCATATTGTGCTTCAAAATGCATTAGTGTAACATATGTGGGAAAAATATACTAATTCTGAGTATTGAGGCCAAAATATATGTATTTTCATAAGTGTTGTAGTCTTGTAATATTTTTACTAATTGTAAGCGTTTGATGATCATTTAAAGTACTTTTATTATTTCAAGCACATTTTATGTTATAATTTTTTTAATAACATATTTTCTTAAAGTATATAATTATAACTTATTAGTTTTGGATAATCAATCATTTAAAAAAAATCATTAAGCATATTCATATTTCAATTATAAAATAAAATGAAATCTTTAAGAGAATATTCTTATTTGGTGTAAAATTTGGTGCTGAGCATTGGAGTTGCAAAAAAATTTGGTGCTGAAACTGCACCTATTTGGTGCAGAATCTGCACCAAATAGGTGCTTAAGAGCAACTCCAATGCTAACACCAAATCACCAATTTGGTGCTGAAACTCACTCCAATGCTGCACCAAATCCTGCACCAAATTGGTGCAGCACCAAATTGGTGCTGATGGGTCCCACAACATTTAATGCATTGTTTTATTATTTAAAACCATTATTAAATAGATTATTTTATAAATTTAATTTAATTTATAAATTATATATTCATTTAATTTAAATTATAAATCATCTAAATAAATAAATAATTTCAATAAAAACACAATTAATTAAACATAATGGATAGAATGAAGTCCCACATATTACAAATTACTAAAAATTAATTTAGAAACATATTACAATTAACTAAAACTACTTGAAAAAATACATTACAAATCATTTCTAGATCCTCTAAGATAATTTTAATATTGACTGAAATCGTTTGAAGAATCGTTTGATGAAGAGACAATTGAGATTCACGAGCTTGGTTTTTTTTGTATGATTCTAAGTTGTTCACCATGGATGAATTCACGTGTGGTGGGATCAGAGATAGAATCCAATTTTTTGAATAAAATTCTATTTTCTTCTCTCAAGTTTGCAACAACATTTCGTTCCCTCAATGTTGCAATCAATTCGTCATTCAACCAAATAAGTTTCGACATTTGCTCATCATTATATTTTTGGCCCGATATAGAGAAATTAAGAACAAAGATGCTCATATTGCACTTCGAAATGCATTAGTGGAACATATGTGGAAAAAAATATACTAATTCTGAATATTGAGGCCAAAATATATGTATTTTCATAAGTGATGTAGTCTTGTAATATTTTTACTAATTATTTGCGTTTGATGATCATTTAAAGTACTTTTATTATTCCAAGCACATTATATGTTATAATTTTTTTAATAGTACATAATTTTTTAATAGCATATTTTTTGTTTGAAAGTATATAATTTAAAATTTATTAGTTTTGGATAATCGATCATTTAAAAAAAATAATAAATCATTAAGCATATTCATATTTCAATTATAAAATAAAAATGGAATTTTTAAAAGAATATTCTTATTTGGTGTAAGATTTGGTGCTGAGCATTGGAGCTGTAAAAAAATTTGGTGCTGAAACTGCACCTATTTGGTGCAGAATCTGCACCAAATAGGTGCTTAGCATTGGAGTTGCTTTAGCATTGGAGTTGCTCTTATTATATACACCTATATGCGTCGGGCGCGCAGCCCACGCCTGACTTTTCTTTTACTGGCCAGTTTTTTTCATTTTTTAAATTTTTTTAATTTTTTGATTTGTTTTTATTTTTCCTCAAAAATTTTATACCTTAAAATAAAATTAATGAATATAAAATTAAAAATAATTGATTTATTATTTTTGGAATAAATATAAATATAAATATATACCATAAAATTAAAGTAGTAAACCCTAAAATATAAATGTATTTTTTTTATAATTCGATGACTCGCGTAATGCACTCGCTCGACGATAACGCATGGGCTCGTGAATTACGATCGACAATTAATTAATTTTTTTTAATCAAATATAAGCGTAATTAAAAAATAAAAATAAAATTTTGAAATAAATATATATCATAAAATGGAATTAGTGAACCCTAAAATAAAAGTGAATAATATAATTTTTATGAAATCCGATGGTTCGCGCAATGCACTTGCCCAACACTAACGTGTGGGCTTGTACATTATGCTCGACAATTAATTAAATTTTTTCGAAAGAAATATAAACGGTAATTAAAAAATACAAATATAATTTTAAAATAAATATGTACCATAAAATGGAATTAGTAAACTCTAAAAATAAAAGTGAATTAATTTGATTTTTTTGAAATCTGGTACCTCGCACAATGCACTCGTCTGACGTTAACGCGTGGGGCTCGTACATTGCACTTGACAATTAATTTCTCCAACTTAAAGATGACCCATAATTGGGATTAATAAAACTCTAAAAAATACAAAATAAATCCTTGAAAAATAAATAATAATAATAATAATAATAATAATAATAATAATAATAATAATAATAATAAAAACCCTAAAAAACCATGAACCCTAAAAAGACTCTAAACTCATAAACTCTCAATATTAATTGGAATGGAAAAAAATCATAATTTAAATTAAATAAACTAGTATAAGATAACTAGCAGACTCTTACTTTTCAGAATACAAGTGATACTTTTAGAATTTTGAGTGATATTTTTTAGTATTACAACTGATACTGATTTTACCAGAATTTTTTTATGAGTTGACTTAGTCAACATGTGTCAAAGCGGGTTGATTCATCTAAAAAAATAAAATTATATACACTTTGTGCATGCAAGTGTATGATATTATTTATGTCTATTTTCATATCAAGGGGTACGATACGTAACTAGAACCAGCATATATACCATCATTTATTTTTGCTAGTATTATTTCAACTTTAAAAAAATTGGTGTCATTAATCTTCGCTATCAGTTCCTTTATTATTGTTTTTTTATATGTGACTTCAACTATAAATTAAATACAAATAACCCATGATGTAAAACCTAATGATCTTAAAAAAAAAAGGGCTTATTGCCGACAGTACTTACTATCCACAAAAATAAAAATAAAAAATAGAAAAGGGAAAATTGTACAGCCATACCAAATTCATGATAAAACCGTAGGATGAAACAATACCTAGGCGTAAAAAAAAGAAAGCTATAATTTTGTCCAAACTCCCACACACACTAGCTAATTTATGTCTTAATCCATCGCCTCAAAACCATACCTTAAGATTTAATCATTACATCTCATGGGCTTGTTATCACCCTGTCGACAATTTCGCTTTAATTTATGCAACTAAATTCACGTAACCTATATATTATTAAACTCCCATTTCTTTATTATATTTTATTATTCATTGTTTCATCAAATTACACACACACACACACACACATATATGTATGTATGATGTTAATCAATACATATGTATATCATGCTCAGCAAAAATTTCGTAGACGATGTTGAATGTGGTGGTGATGTTGCAAAAGTAGTTTAATTGTTAACAATGATGAATGATATATTTAGAGACAAGAAAATGAATGGCATCAACATGAATGTGGTAGAACTCGTGAGCAGCATCATATCATCAACTTGTACATTTTGTTTAGGTTAATGAGCTATGATGTTACGAGCCTTACATACGATAATTTATGCTTTTAATTAAGTGAAAGCTAAGAGCTTCCCTAATTAAAATATGTGATATAACGTGTCTTAACCAAATTAGTAGAGTGTATGATTTTATAACTTAAAAATTATATAAGTTTGAATCATATATCAACACATTTTAAGTTGAACTACTCAAGATATACCGATATTTAAATTTGAAAAAAAAAAAAACAACCCTTTAATTGGGATATATCAAGCCTGTCCCTATAGCCAAATTTTAAAATTTGAAAGCTTATTTAATTTTCTTCTATTATATTCCCAGCCACATGTATAGTCCCATAATTAATCATAGATCTTGTCGCATGCTCCATTTCAAATTTAAATTATTAGCTTATAGACCCGGATTGGGTTCTTAAACATATATTAAATTCCAAACTTAATCAAGTAAAGAGCACGAAATATGATTATATCTAATTAGGAGGGAAAATCATTTCAAATTCATCATTTTGTCCTAATATGGATTAATAATATCCAAGATTTCATAAATTTGCACCACTTTTGACTTTTTCGTCCCTTTTTTATGCTCTACCTAAATTTAGGGAACAATATTTCTTTCGGTGGGTGAAAATAAAATAAAACTTTTGGAAAGTTTGCTGACCTAAAATCCTAAATTATGGGGGAAAAAAGGACGTAAATGTTTGAAGAAATTGAAGACAAAGATTAAAAAAAAAAGGATTTGTGTCTTGTTTTTCCAGTTACAATAAGTAACATCAATAATTCGTTTTCTTAAATAAAGATTTTACGAAGGCGTTATTATGAAGCAAGAGGAGAAAGTTAGGTAAAAAAAAATTGTTTTCGAACTTCATATAGCTTTAAAAAAATATGTTTGAACGTAAATAATATAAATGTTATATTTTGAAACTTAGCTTGGCATCCTATTTACACGAAACGACATTTATGTCTTTTTTTATTAGGAATAATTTTGAGTAACGTTTGTGTAAAAGAGCCTCTAACCAAAACAAAAATGTGAATAATTTAATTTAAAATTCTGAATATTAATGACTTTTTATCTTTTATTTTTGTGTGCACACGACCGTCGTTAAATCAAGAATACGAAATTTCATATTCTATCGTCGTATGATATTTATCTGTATACTTAAATATTAATTAATTGCTATAGAGCCAAAAGTTTAAACTCCAGTTCCCCCTTTTTCCAAAAATAAAAATAAAAATTCAGTTGCATTTAACTCGCTAATCCTCCGAGTTATTTTTGGTAACAGCCTTAAATTTATTCACAATTAAATTTTATATATTATGGTGAAAATAACCCAGATATCAAAACAAAAGTTAAGAAAAAAATTAGTGAAATTTCAAAAGGAGAATAATGATATATGGGAATTGAATTATTGTGACTTTCTTCCACATGCCAAGTGCAAAAGAGCATTTATAGACTTGACTCCACACCTTTACAATAAATAACATTGGGTCCATTTTGCAGACTATTCATTTCTCCTAATTAACATAATGTAATGTTATGTAAAATCTAAGCAAAAATCTAAATAAAAAAGTCATCCCTTTTTAGGTCAAGTTATAAGTTATAACATTGCCGTCCTTCAATTTTATGAAAACTATGATTACGCCTCTCTCTCTCTCTCTCTCTCTCTCTCTCTCTCTCTCTCTCTCTCTCTCACACACACACACACACACACACAAACACGCGCTGGAGTTTCTTAATTTTGTGTGCCTACAAACTATTAACAAGTCTATTTAGTTTCTAATAAAGTAAATATATTGATATAATTAAGAATGTAAAGGTGTGATAAATTGCTTTTCCTTCATTTATTTCTGAATGTTTATTAAGAAAACGATTTTTCATTTCTTTTGTATGAATGAATTAAACCAAGGTTAAAATTGTTTTAAATTGTTTCAGCTGCAACATTTAATAAAATAAGTCAACATCTTGGCAAGTTCAAAATTGGGAAGTCGAGCAAATTAGGAGCCAAAAAAATTGCGTAGACTTGGATGGTTGTCAAGGTTGGCCAGATTAGATATCTATCATCTTCTTGATCTTGATAACAAAAATAATTAATAGTATTTATGTTTGATATTTATGCAAAATACATGATTCACTCTTTTGTAATAAATTTTGCTTTATTGAAAATAAAAAACACACTTTAATGAAAACATGCAAGAAGAAGAAGAAGAAGAAGAAGAAGAAAACTAACTAATTGACATTTACCTCCATAAATAGTTTCTCATTTACTACCACTCTCCATTTCAAACCAATCCTTTATTTTCTTAATTTTATATTGTATTCTAACGTTAGATTTATATACTATACGATCTTGTCCGTTAATCATATGACATAAATCAGATTTTCTAGATATTATACCATTTTTGAAATCTCTAAATATTTTGTACTCTCTCACTTTCAAAAGACTAACGTTTTAATTTTCACAACCAAAACTAAAAATAAAAAATTGTGGCAATATACCATCTCTCCCTGTCAAGTTAAAACATGATAATTGAAAGCAAAAAAAAAAAGAAAAAAGAAAAAGGCATCTTTTAATGGTCAAAGTAAAATCAAGAGAAGTCAAGGTAGTTGATGAAGTTGCCTCTTCCCCTAATCCCCTCCACGACCATCTATAAACTAAAAATCAAGAAATAATAGTCAATGGAAACCTTCCTTCAAATTGAAGTTGGTCTCTTCCCCCATTCAAAACGCCGCCGTGTTGGCCTCATTTTTCCCTTACATCTCTGCGCTGACTGATCTCTCTCTCTCTCTCTCTCTCTCTCTCTCTCTCTCCACGCACAAATTCGTCTTCCACCATTTTAATGTCACTTTCTGAGCTCGTAGACTCGGACCAATTTCTCGTCATCCACTTCTTCATGTCCTACAATGTTTCTTAAAGCTTCGTTTTTCTTACATAGAAACTAACCGCATTTGTCAAAAAGATCGCATTTGACATTGAAAATTCAACCTTCATCTTCATTTTCTCTTTCGCTTCCTCCCCTTTTCCTCTCGCGAGTTTCTTGGGTTTTGCTTAAAACCTCAGACTTTATCTGAATTTCAAGAACTCGTTGATTTTAACCACAAGCCCGAAAATCCCAAGTTTCACTACAAAATCTCATCTTCTTTATACTATAAATATTTTGCTCAGCTGTTCAAGATTGCATTTTTTTTGTGAATCTGATATAACCCATTTGAGTTCTGCTTCATAACTCCCAAATTCTTGGATTAGCTCATAAAAAAATTTAATCTTTTTCGCTGTAGTTCATTGGTCTGAAAATGGGAGACGCATCAGAAAAAAATGGGAAATTTGGAGATACAGGAGTGATAGAGCTAACAGGGAAGATAATGGTGGTGGCAATAGTTCTCCTCTTCTTCGTTGTGGTGTTTGTATTCTGCCTCCACCTCTACGCCAAGTGGTTCTGGTATCGCCGCCAAGAAAACAGCACAACCACCAACACGAGGCGGCGGCGCCGCCTCGATTTCGCGGCAGGCCACCAAGAGATACAGGTTATCTCAGCCCTGCGCCGCGGATTGGACCCTGCACTCCTTAAAACCATTCCTGTCATAGTGTTTGATCCCAAGGAATTCAAAGATGGATTGGAATGTGCTGTATGTCTGTGTGAAGTTTCTGAGAGTGAAAAGGCCAGACTTCTGCCTAAATGCAACCACGGATTCCATGTTGAATGCATTGATATGTGGTTTCAATCCCATTCCACCTGCCCTTTGTGCAGGAACCCTGTGGCAAATTCGGCTCAGTCGAATTCCGCCTCTGATTCCACATTGGAGACTGTACTTCAAGCTCCAATGGTGGAGAATTCAGGTGCAAATGTAGTTGCAATGGAGGTGCCAAATTTTCCAACCAATGTGTTGATTTGGGGGAATGAGACTCAAGTTAGCACCTTTGGCCACTGTGTGGAGGAGGGCCATCAAGGCAATGCTGCTGCAGAGACGTCGAGTTCATCATCTTCATCGATGGCCTCAACAAGTAGCAGGCCCGATGGGGTGGCCTTGATCGATATTCCAAGGCAGATCAGTGAGGAAGACGAGCAGAAATCCCTGGTGCCGACGAGGTTGAGGTCGTTGAAGAGGCTGTTGAGTGGAAATAGAAGGGTTAATCCTTCTAGTCCAAGAAATCTTGATCTTGAACAAGGAGTTAGAGGGCAGAGTTGATTGATGGATTTATGTGAATTGGTGCTATATTTAGCTATCTTGCAGCCATTGAAATTGATGGTTATCGTTCAATTTTCTGAGCTTAAAATTGGTTCTATTCAAATTGGGAGTAGAACTTCTACTATTTGGTAATCTTGGATATGATTGAAAAGTGGTGAGATCGATTATTGGTTCAATGTTCTTTGATTCTTGATGAAGATGAAAGAGTTATTTCTTGCAGCATAGAAATTGAATATGCTGATCATTGTATAAAATGTAGGTTGGCTTCTCTGTTTGAGGAAGGAATTGTTTCCTTATCCTCTCACAGAAGAGTGTTGGATAGAAATCTTGCATAATTTTGTCTATGTAATAGCTTTTATGTATTGAAGAACATATTTTTGTCTATCTGATTATTCCAGTTTGCTTCTTTGCCTATCTTATACATCCATATCTATTTCTTTTCCTCTCTTACTCGTGCTCGATGGCAGACCTAGAATATGTTGGTGAGGTTAGGATCTTTTAGTGTTTGTTGATGTGAATTAAGATGGTCAGAGAAGTATGGAACAATTCTGCATCTGTTGAAATAATGCAGCCTATTTTGGCTGTTTTTGTTGTTGTTTAAAACCATGATTTCTTACTCTACTCTCCGTTAAACATCAGAGCAAGACTTGTTCCCTCACGAATGAGGTTGTATATAAGTCAAATAGAGCCGAACACACAATTCTTCAAGTTTGTTCGAAATAATATCGAACGAGCTTCAAAATGAGTAAAACACGAGCCAAACTCGAGTAGTCTAATATTTTTATACCTATTTTATCCACTTTACTCAACGAGACCAAGATCAAGACGAGCCTTTGATTATTTCAAACACAAAAGTGTGTTCAAGTTTATTTGATATCCCTATTGAATCAAATTTTTAAATAATAATCACGAGTTGAGTTGAGTATCGAATCACTTGGCTTTATTTTCAGGCATGTTCCCGCCATTTCTTCAGTTATTCAAGCATTAGCTCCAAGAATTCATTCCCAACATTATACAATAGCATCAATATTTTGCTGGCTATTACACAACAACGAGCTTTAATCATATCGCACCCTCAAACAGTGGTTGCAAATTTCTATTGGTTACCAAAAAAATAGCATCAATGTTTCTGGGATGCCTATGTTGAGCAAACTGCAAGCACATTATGTGGTCTACAAAAAGATGGCACCAAACAATATTCCAGCTGCATCTTAACATCATCAAAAACTAAGATTTTACACTTGATCCAACCGACATTCATTAAATCATGTCTCTAAAATTAACCTAAAAATATGCAAACAAAACACCAGAAAATCTCTGTCTGATCTCTTGCTATGTCACCAAATAAACAGGCCCATAAGATTGAATCTTCTGCTTATTTAGCTGGCCAAGGCACATATATGGCACCTCACATTTCTCTGATCTACCAGTCGAACCAAAAAGCCCGGTCAGGGGCCCGGAGGCTGCCCGTTGGGCTCTGCCAGTCGAGGTGCCACCTATGGCTCCCTCGACTGGGCCCGAGACATGGCCCCGCCTCGCCTTTGAGGCGAGGGTGGTGCTGTTAGAAGGTTGCTTGAGAAAAAAACTCTTCTTGTCATTCTTCAACCAGGAAAAAAGAGTACTTTTCCATGATTTCCTGTTCTTTTTCTCCCAATTTAACTGTTTTTCTTCGATTGTGATTGCATCTGAATTTACTTTGTACGCGTTTTTTCTGGCTTCTTCCAAGAACTGGAACATGAAAGTAATGCAAAAAGTCCAACTCATGATTTGGAAATGCAATGCAGATTGATGCTGCTATATATGATTTCATTTTTCAACTGCAAGAACTTAAAAAATTAATGCAATATTTTGAACATTTTTACATGGGATGAGAGAAAACAAACCTGTGTGAAATCTGCTTGATAATCAAATTCATGGCTGAAAGAATCTGCAGATTCATTCATCTTTGGCTGAAAATGAAAATCAGTAGTAGAAACAAAAGCTTCATATATATTAATTATATCAAGTGATGGAAAACACACACAGAGCACACAGTGAAGCATTTCCTTACCTTAAAAGTGATCTTCACTTGGAAGAGAGACAGCGGATAGAATGATGAAATGGTCTCGATAATTATTTAATTTCTTTTCCCATTTTATTATGATTTCGTGTTTCAAATGTAAAATGTCTGAAAACTAAAGCCAGCTAATATGTATTTCTCCACATGATTTTTTGGAATTTAAGGAAAGATTTGGCGGTTGGATGGATAGTAAAACGTTTGTACATAGAAAAATGACTTTTTGGAGAAGATATTTATTAAAAAATTTAATCAAGGAAAAAGAGTAGATGTGAAGAAACACACATACTGAGGGAGGGAGAGAGAGCCAACAACATATCTTCAAGAATAGAAGTTTTCAGGCAAAATCAAATATGTGAATCAATGTTATCAAAGAAGATTATGGCCCAATTAAGACAAACCAAATATTGATATTTCATATCATTTTATTAAAAAAAAACTAGCAAAATTTAAGAAATATTTAAAATACATGTAACAACAATAGTTCCAATATTAGAATAAACTAAACAAGTAGTGTACAATTTTGAAATTGATGAGTTAAAGAAATCTTGCTAACAACATGTCCCCTCTTTCTTTCCAAATTTGCATCTTTTTGAGTACCTTTTTAATGTGCGATTTTCCTGGCTCAGCTGTTTAGAGTTTAGACATGAAATCATGGAGAAATCAAGCGAAGTAGCTGTTTGATGTGAAAGAAATACAAAATTGGAATAATATAAGTCAGAAGGTAATAGAAATTAAGTAATAAGTTTTCTTCAAAGTTTATTGGTGAATTGAAATGGTGTTTAGTAAAAGCAAGTTATGGACAACCAGAGTCCACAACCTAATAATATATGGCATCATTATGTTTGTCTACGTTATCATTTTCAAGTCTTTCACGCCGCATGTTTCGGAGGTTCCCATGATATATCATATAATATATATATATATATATGTATTATCCTTTTATTTTATTGACACATGAAATTTACCAAATCAAGATGTTTGATTGCATAACTCCAAATAAATTTTGATGCGGTTGAAGACTTTAAATCACATTTGACGTTAACATTTAGATTCTTGACTATTTCGTGAGTTAGAGGAAGAGGAGATCATGTCTACCAAATTCAATAAAGATTTTTTTTAAATAAAATTAAAAATAAAATACTCACAATTACAGACTCTTTGTTGATGCATTGAGACTTAATCACACGTGACATGCATTTAGGTATTCACTAAATTTTTTTAATTATTTTATGCCAGCATTTGCTACTGGTAGATGCCATGCGTACATGATATTACAACTTGAAAGACATTGCTAAAATTTGAATCGATTGTAAAATCAACAACTTCACTATTTAGACAACCTCGCACCAACATGGATATTGTCTTTTCAGATGAAACCTATATACATACATATATATTATTTTTTCTTCAAATCATGTTGGTAGGGGCAATATTCAACATAATTCATTTGTGGAGGGAAGTGGAAGCTTATGTAGGTGGCAGAATACCAGAAAAGCAGGAAAGACAAATAGAGGATTTCATGCATTGGAAATGAAAACTCAACTAATGCACTTCACTATGTTCAAAAGTAATGAATTACATATGTAATAGTTACATCCACTTTGGTTTGTGGCTATGGTCCTCTTAAAATAGTGAAAACACACTTCTTCACATAATTACAATAAGAGAGAGAGGGAGAGGGAGAGGGAGAGAATGGGTTATTAGCATTTATTAGACCATCTCCAAGAGAAAACACTAAACTCAAACTCAAAATGCAGTACCTGTCACATCAAACAATAATTTATCTTCAACCAACAAACTCATTCTTAAACTCAAAAGAATATTCTCAGTATATTCCTTCTTATACAACTTTTTAACTTTTTTCAATAACACCTTTATAGTTATCAAAATTTACAAAGTAGACCTCTTAACTTTTTATATCCACACAATATTTACTAAATATAATTATCAATTAATAATTAACATTAAAATAATATTAAATTAAATATTTATTATATTAAGAAAATTAAACAACTTAAAAAAAAATTACATAACTTGAAAATAGAAGTACATAACTTGAAAATAAAATTACATAACTTCAAAATGAAATTATACTAAAACTCATTCATACATATGAATTTAGCAAAATAAAAAGATGGTAACTAGGTCTCGGAATTAGTATACTCCTCCCACATATGATCAATTAAGTAATAGGTATAAAAATAAAATAAAAATCACTAAATATATAAACCACAAAAATAAAATAAAAATCACCAAATATATAAACCACAAATTGATAAGTAATTAAATACATAAAAGAAAGGAACTGAATAGCAATTAAATTTTTAACAAGGGCCAACATATAAATAAAAAAAGGACTGAATAGCAATTAAAGTATTTCAGAATTTATTTGCATTTGTTGAACAGTAAAACGCAAATTTTCAGTTGCAGGAGAGAGAAAAGATTGAAAAACGCAATTTGTGTTTGGATTTGGAGTTTCATTGGAGCCATTCTTCTACTGCAAAATAGATTTTGCAGTTCCCTTGAAGATGGTCTTAGCAAGTGAAAGAAATGAAATGGACGATAAACGACTACAAGCATAAAAGATGTGACACATAGTCGACATAGTTATCTAAAAAAAACCCGACATAGGCTTTGCCTTGGGTTCCACAAACACGTGCAATTTGTGGTTCCACAGAGATTGAAATCTGCTTGAGTTTATCTTAAGGTCCCATTCAAAAAAAAAAAAAGAACAATTTCTTTTGTTAGGACTAGATAAAACTCAGTACCATTAACCTTGAAGGTAGGCATTGCAATGAGTAAATTTTGGTTCTATTAAGAAGAAACAAATCGCACTCAGCAAGCATGCACAATGGATTAGACCTAGGCTAAAAGTTGAGGAGCTTTGAATTGACGGCGTTTCAATCACAAATGCAGCCACTCCAATAACGCAACAGAAACTAATAATACACAAACATGCACTCCACAAAGAGTAAAGCAAAATAGTGGCGGACGATATGAGATGGATACAAATCATATTTCCTTCATTTGCACGACCACTGTACAAGTCCTGTTTTGGTACATTATACTTATATAAGACACCAAGTAATGTAATAGATTGCGACACAGATTCATGATGCTAATTTGCCACCTAAGCACACTCAAAATGTCCCTTTTCTTCATGGTCATATATCAAAGTTGAAGCAGAGGCAGGGCCATTACGGCAGCAAAAATGAAAACAAGCAACAACGACAACCAGGTAGGGAAAGACGGCCGTCTCTGCTGGTTATTCATCTCTTTAGGAACTTCTACATTATTTGGCTCCACCCTGGCTCCACGTTTCTTTAATGTGGGACCCGAGTTTTCACCCTTGACGGGTTCTTGTGCTGCCTGATCTGCAGTTTGCTCGGATGCTAATTGCTGTTCGTATTTCTCTACGTACTCTGGAAATAGTTTCCTAAAGGTCGGGCTGTTTTGAACAAAGAGAACTTTGAGCTCATTCATAGTATGCAGAAGTTAAAACAAGTAATAAGTTTTTATCATTCAATAGCAAGCTATTGGAAACTGAACCATCGTTCCCTGAAAGGTATGCTTGTTCATTGGAAATTTAACTGATGATTTAACAACAATAAATGAAGAGAAAGGCACCTCAGGTGATCATCTATTCATCTTATACGGAGCAAGAATTGAAGAGAAAAGAGAAGCCATCTTGTTAGTAAGACTTACTTTTTACAATTAAAAGCCAGAGAAGCTTTTGCAAGCTTCTTTTTCTCTTCTTCTGTAGTTGAGACACTGCCTGTGGTAGGGCTATTGTCCATCTGAAACACAATAGACGACAAGTGTCACCAAGTTGTAAAAATTATAATGTTGGGAAATGTACTTACCTAAAAGGATGTAAAAGATAAAAAAGCCAAAACACAAAGTATAAACTCAACAAATTCTCTCTCTAAAATTAGCAAGGAACCCACCATGAACGAAAGGAGCCCAGTCAGTATGCTGCATTCAAATGGGAAAAATCAGCACAATATACTATAAAAAACTGGTAAAAAAAGTGAAGAGCAATATATATCTCAAGAACCCCCTTTACCTTGCGACGGACCACATGGGGTTCCAACTCTCGGGATGATCTGGAAAAGGAATCAAATAAGTAGTGATACGCAAGAAAATGATTTGAGATAATACAAGGAATTGATATGCCAATGCAACCCCAAGTAACTTACAATCACTCATAGAGAAGCATAACTTCTTTTGTGTCATAAAACGTCCATTTGGAGTAGTCATACTACAGAGAATGTAGACAAAATGTTACAAAAGAAATCTAAACTGTAAATTGCCATGTCATGCGAGTCTGATGAGATGAAAACTTACGTGATTCCTGGAGGTTTAAACGGGTACTCTGGTGGGAACTTTATTTTTCCATAGTAATATCCACCTTAAGTGACCAGAGATCATAAAAGAAAAGCAAAGAGAATAATTGTCATTATAAAATCACAAAACACTCTAGAGACAATAATAATTCATCTGCACATAAACACGCAACACGTGCAACCCAATTGTAACTTTTATCCTGACTCAGACATGTTGAAGATGAAATGAATAAGAACCAGAAACCTGCAAAGGGTGTTCCTTGACTTCCTTCCAAAACATAATCTGCACACAGAATTAGGAAAAAAATGCCACATTGTTAGTAGATGAAACAAACCATTAGAAATCATAAATTAAACAAAATAATTAACACCAGTGACTTCGTTTGATTCTTCAGAGACAGTATCAAAGCCACTAGACTTTAAAGAGCATGTGAGGTAGCTAACAGGGTTTGTGAAGAATCCCATCTCGAGGGATTTCAAAAGATTACACTGTCTATGTTATACATATATAGCCTTTTTCCTTATTGATCTGGTGGCCTTTTTCCTTATTGATCTGGTCGTCCCCAGGTATAGAAAGATGATATATTTGCATACCCAAATAGAGATGTAAATAGTAGTGATCTCTTAAGATTGACCCTAATCAATTATACGCTACTGTTGGATGTATGACAACAAAAATTTTGTCAAATGAAGGAGTGAGAACTAATAGTGCAGCAAATAAATTATACGCCCAAAAGAAAATGGAAGCAAACATTACTACCAAACATATCAGTATGACTAGAACTTGAAAACTTCGAAATATTTGGGGAACAACACACTATTATAAAATCATAAACACCCGATAAAACAAAAAATAAATGAATAGGCCAGGATAAACTCACGCCAATCAAGGATGTCATTTGGCAGAGGGCGTGCCACCATATTGGAGACAGGTTCCTGAATGTGAAAGAAGCTCTCAGAATACAGATCAAGTAAGTTGTCAACTAATTCTCATCTACCAAATCAGAAAGTTTATGCATGAGATTTTGAACATTTCCAGAAGCAAAAGACAACTTACTTTACACAGGGATCTATATTCCTTTTGGAGGCGCTTTACACATGCTTTGCCTGCCATTTTAAAGTAGACTGCAGGGGATACTAGTCTTGTCCACTGTCTCTAATAGGATGTTCCCTGCTGAAAGAAGTTTGTCTTAAATTGAAGAACAAATTGTCCTTCTTTTCTTTAAATTACCAATAAGACTAACATGCTGAAATTTCTACGAGAGGACTTCCAAAGAGAAGACAAATGTAGCAAATCAAATATGAAAATATACAGAGCCATAAAGAAGATAGTAATCAGGCATAATGTTTTCCCATATTCTGAGGACGGCAAAAAAAGAAGAGATCATTCATACATGTAATTGTTAATGTCTAAAATTTGTAACGCACAGGCTTAAATACACGCACGTACAATACAAATAACAGCAACCAAAAAGGAAGAATATCAAACTCGGATACTTGTCATACATATATAAATACAAACTAAGCACATTGTAGAGTGTAGATCAAACTCTTTAGTGTGCTGGAGCATTTGACTATATCTGTAATATCACTAAGCACCTAATTAATATGTCGCCCATTTATTGCTAACCAGCTTGCTCTTATATTCTAAACCTCAAATTTTAGGCTTAATTTGGATTGAACCCTCACTAAAGACAACCATTGTTCAAATGTTAATTAGGCACAAACCTTCCTGATGGCTACATTGTTATTAAAGAGAGAGAGAGAGAGAGAGAGAGAGAGAGAGAGGCTAAAATGTTACCCTTACACTGGTAACATGTCTTTGAAAGCATCCAACCTTATACTAAGCAATTATTCGGATAACTTCCTACTAAGAATTGACAAATCTAATAGAAACTAAGTTCTCTGCCATCATGATCAGTATTTAGCAGAACTAATCCTATCACTTGACAGCATTGCTACATACGAGTAACCACAAGAGATTAATCGATAGATACACGAAATGGTGCTTGCCAGGTCGTCGACGATATGGATGAGGGAACATCCCCAACATCTTCATCTCAACAATTACAATATTATGATCCAAATAAATAATTACCTAATAGTGGTAGTGAATACAACAAATACATTCTTAAAATCATCAAACTCACAGTTCTTTCTGTCCCTAACTTCCCCAATCGCATATGCAGGCACTTCTACTTTTCAAGATATGAGATAATTTAATTTCCCAATTTGATCTAACCTCAATTGCACATATACAAACGGAATCGATTATCAATCAAAATCAGCAAATTAAACAAATCGGTAATCTATGAATCAACACATTCTAAAATACCCAACCCTATTAAAAAATTTAACAAAAAAACTGAAAATCAAAACAGCATAAACAAGCAGTATTGTACGGTGTCCCTACCAGAGTTCGAAAAACCCAAATCAAGCAAACTGTTGAACGATAAATCTTCAGCGGAGCACAACTTCCAGCAATTTTCTCATCGTATAATTTATTAATTTATACAATTTTATCAAATCTTTCAAAGATTCAACAAATTCGGACGCGTTGAATTTGGGTAGAAGAGACATTGTTGAGCTTAAATTATGAATTTCTTTTTGGGAAGTAAAAGACGGTTTTATCCCTAGACGATTTCTGGAGGTTTATATAGTTTCATTATTATGAACATACCCCTTAAGTTTACCTAAATTCTTTTAAGGCTCCCCTGAACTTTTGTTCCGGATTAATTTACCCTCCTTTTGTTGTAAGAAGTTGTAACTTTACTTTTACAATCTTTATTTATTTGTAATTTAGCAAAGAATATTATAAACCCCAACGCCATAACCTCACGACTCACGACAATAGTTTTAGAAATCTACTTTTGACTTTATTGTCATAAACTGTGTTTAAAATTCTTATATAAAGAAAATCTTTTCAATTTTTTTTGAGGAAATTTATATTCGATTTCTCGTTATATTTGATTAGTTTTGTTTTAACATTTAATTTCTCGTTTCATTTTATTCCTATAAATCTACCGGACACGCATGATATTAACATGGACTAATAACATTCATGCAATATATAATAATAAAATCGTGGCCTAAATTAGATTTATGCATTTTTCTTGCCTAAATCACATTTCCGGATATATAAATATTTAATATAAAATTATAATAAATAATTATTAAATTAATTTTTAATAATATCTACCATAATATTCATAAATAACATGCAATCATTATTAATTATTTTCCTACCTCCATAAAAAAAATCAATTTATCATAGAACATTAAACATAGCAAATATGTTATTTCCATATATGAATCTCAATCTTTTTAGTTTAATTAATAAAACAATAAACTTAGCAAACCAATTATCTTCTATTTTTTATTTTTATATAGACTATATATTCTTTATATTATAATTGAATTTTATATCTTTTTAATATTTAATTGTATTGAAATAAAGAAAAAATGCTCTATTTATAAGTTTCTATAATTATACCTTTAGTTAAACTGAAAATCACCATCTTTAATTTGTATTATATAGGTTATAATTATATCGATTATATATATAAAAAAATCATTATATGAAAATCCACATGATATATTTGGAAGAAAAAAAACTCAAAAATAAGATCATTAATATATGTTGAATGATTAAAGCTGAATATATATATAGTTATGGTCCAAAATAGTGCGGGTAGAGATCGATGGACACTAATTATTGAAAAGAAAAATGCGAGATATGAAACACAACGGAATGCAATATTTTAGGATTGCTTTTTTTTTAAAAACTTATTAATGAAAAATATTTCTATTGGCCGTTCATTTTATTTATCAACAACATTATGTGTCACACATCATAAATTGGGCTTTTAATCCAATTCGAAATTGGTTGTTGTTGTTGTTGTTGTTACTACTATATATTTTTTTAACATTTCCATTCATATTTCAAAAATGTATTGATGGGAACGCGACAATATATTATTAATTATTTATTATATAATTATAAACTAGATAAATAGATTATAATAATCTTTTTTATTTTAACTATAACATAAGAGAGGAGACAACATTAAACGTAGCCATATTGGTACCACCGTTACATTTATATATTTCATAACTACATTAAAACCTCTATACAATAATATTATTAAGACTAGAGAAAAATATTATTATAGGGAGGTTATTCTTATATAGAGTTTACATATAAAAATTATTTTTTTAAAAAAATTAATATATATTATATAACACTTGAAAATGTCCCTTCATATTTTAAAACACACGAATGTAAAAGGTATATAAGATTCATTCATGTGTTTGAATCGAATAATACATCATTATAGGAATTAGACAAGAAGCGCAAAATGATAATTTAGAGGATGCTAGTATAGAAATAGAAAAAAAGTCTTGTATCAAGAAGCTTAAAGCAGGTTGGACAAGCTGAAAATATTTTGAATTCAACAAGAAGATGATTGTGAGCATTGGCGGAGCACACTGGGCCCCCTTGAAATTTTAGAAAATAGTAGGGGTATTATAGTAATTTCCTCTTTTAATATTGAAAAAAATAAAAATAAATATATGTTTTCTTCCTTTCAATTAGTTGCACGGAGGAGTAGGGACGGGAAGATCCACCATTTATCTTTTATCATTCTTCATCTTCTTTTTATTTTGTCAAATTTCTTCAATTATTTTTTCTTTTTCTTTTTTATCAAATTTAAATCTATTACCATTATTTGTTGAGTTTTTTTTCCTTTATAACTACATACCTCCACCCTTAAATAGAGTGTGTTTGCATTGCTCCATTGTTGAATTTATGGTTTATAGTAGTAGCTCTCATATTAAAAAAATCATTCTTTTTATTCCTTTTTAAGGTGAAATTATTTACATCCACTTTTACAATTTATGTTTTATGTTGATTTTTTTTTACTAATATGAATTGCTTCTTTTTTAATTGTATTTGTCAATCATACTTGATTTTTATTGTGTGAATCATTTTATGTTAGAATGTAATTAATATAGTATCATGACTTTAATAAAAATATTATCAACTTCTAATTTTATGTCCGTATATTATTATTTGGGCTATGTTCCGCCATTGATTGTGATGATGATCAAATTACTTCGAATGCGCAAGTTAAAAGATGTGGTATTAACCAAAAAAATTAAAGCATTGTCACAGGCGATTTTAAATAAGTATTTCATACAATCTTAAGTTTAACGTAACATATGTAGTTAAATAGTTCTAGACATTTTATATAGATATTTAAATGAATTTGAAATTTAATGTCATTTTATTACTATATGGATGTAAATTTTTTAAGGATGATCCTAAAAAAATACTGAAATATTACAATGTAGAGGTTATTCTTATTTATAACTGGTCCCGAGTTGGGACCATCATTTTTTATTACTATAAGTAGATTATTCTTATATATAGTATTTTTATATACAGGTTTTACTGTACTACTTATAAAATGAGTTGTTTAACATTTATACTTTATGATAAATATACACGATCAATGATAAATAAATAAAAATTTCGTAATGATTGCATTTAAAAAAATAATGAATATAATTCAATATGCATTATATATTTTTTATATATAAATAACTTTTGAGAAACGTATATAATAATAATTTAAGTATTATATTTTATACAATATTTTACCATTATATTGTATCAATACAAAAATAACAAATTTATATATAAAACATCGAAATTTATGCATTAAAAATGTTATTAAATTTACGTAAAATTTTAAGAAAAAACTTTAAAATCCAAACTAAAAATTCTCCACCCTTCTTGTCGCCCGCCTGTAATGATTCTTCTCCACCCCTTCATGACAAAAACACATAAAATAAAATAAGATCTCTCTTTTACCACGTTATATGATTTTTTTATTTTTTTTTCAAGAGGAACAAGCGATTTAGAATTAGCTTAATTTCTTATGGTGGATATTGAAACGTTTATAGAATATTTCAAAGTTCAACCTCCGTGTTTAATTTATTTATATATGCCCTTTTGATCCAGTTAAAAAAAAAAAGTTCTAAAGGTTCGAATTCGAGAAAAAATCTGACCTGGATTGAATTGATCAATAACTGAATAACTCAATGAGTTGACACGATTAACTTAACTCTAGGCAATAATTTGCATGTGTCCAAAATCTTAATTTTTTTAAAAAATAGAAAAACACTAAAAAAACAATAATAACTTATCTTTTTATTTTTAAATGGAGAGGTGGAGCAATAAGTTTTGAATCAAAAATGTCTCTCTTTTACAAAAGGGTGTTCCCGAGGGACCAATAAGAATTTATATTTATGATCTGCAGTATTTTTGTTTAAATATTTTTATTATATTTATTCTTACTTATAATTTCTAATAAAATAATAATGTTAAATATTTTTTTATGTCGAGAATTAACCGAAGCCGCTACCCGAGATTGTGCACTGGGTAAACTCAGTAAATTACATTTGATAAATCAGGTGTGGCAGATAGACCCAACAAACCTGAGGTCTTTGGTTTTGAGCCTGCACCATTTCACCATTAGATCATTCACAAGGGACAATAATTGAAAATATCTTATCTGTGTCTTCAAGAAATCTACTTCCTTATAAAATTTGGAAATAACAGAAAATATTCTTGATACTCATAGGAGACTGCCTACCAATATTGGGAATTGCTAATCAACATATACTATGTGATCAATGCTAAAACAGATTAGAATATAGGAAAATAAAGTTGTAGTTCCTTCGACCTAATATCGATACTTCAAATAGTAAAGTGATTTATTTATTTTAGTAAAATGAGAGATTGGGATAAACCTAGCATCAAGGTCGAGTCACGCTTTGTCGATACCAACGAAAATCGCAACAAGGCCACGTGCAACCTAACTAATGAGGGAAAAAAGTGAAAGTTCTCGAATATCAACATATGGCATTGTTGATGATTACAATTTGAGTATGATTTTCTAAATAGATCATTATTAGTGACTTGTTACATTAAAAAAGAAATGTTTGAGAATTTTCATCTATGAACTTGAAAGTAGTAAAACGAATAGCATTCAACCAATCTTTTTTGTTACACTCTGTAAACAAAAATAAAGTCAGACAATGAATCTTGAACACCATATAAATTTTCAAATAGAGAGAGAAGTGAAAAAACACTACAGTCAGCATATTCATCGAGCATCTCGAAACCCCTATATCACATACACATTGTCAAGACATTACTAGTTGCATATATTTTATTCATGTGCATCTCTGTCCATAGCCATAAGAGGGGGAAAAAATCGTCATCAGTTACATACACAACAGGAAAACTAGAGAGAGAACAAAAAGGCACGTTGCTCTTGGCTTAAAAGTAAAGATTTAAATGGGGACACATCGTGAAAAACACAAACAACTAGGAAAGATCTAGAGTTTTGATTACTTTAGATAGAATCAAACAGATTGGAGCAAATAGGAAGCTGTTTTTTCAATCAAATCATATAAAATTCTGACATGCAGCAAAAAGAAAAAAGATTAGAATATCAAGTTTGGCAGCTAAGACAGTATTAATATATGATCACGTGCCCAGTCACATGAGCACACCGAAACCGTAACAACTAATCTGGAAGTCAGACTTGTAACATGATAGTCAAAGAAACATCACATGATCCAACATGCATAGGATTCCAAAGATCTTGCAAGAATGAAATATAAATACATGGATGAATCTCAATCACTTCCAAATCTCATCACAAAAGTTGAACTCCATCGTTTTACAGTGTGTGTCGATATTCAAATCGTACCAACTCAAATAAACACAGCACATCATTCAATAATAGAGCATCAGTAGTTATGAAGTCCAACCTGAGTGTGATAGCCACTTTGCTTCTTGCATTGGTGCTGATCTTGCATTCCAATGTGCAAAGAGCTGAAGCAGCACGACCCCTTTTGGCGAAAACACGAACATTGTCTTCACAATCTTCACAGGGTTTGCATGTAAAAGAGAAGAATCCATACAAGAAGGAGAAATCGAGCTTCAGAAGAGTACCTCCAAGCAGATCGAATCCAACGCAGAATAAGTAACTTCTAACTCCCAAAAGTTACAGGCCTTTTCCTCCGTATCAAGTTTCACTCAGATATGTTGTTCTTGTACCAGGTCCAAGCCTCCATAGGATGACTGTAGAAAGCATCAGGTGGTGAGGATACCTGTCTTCATCAAATTAGAGTTCATCTTTTTTCTAGAACAGGATCACTTTCTAGCAACTTAGAATGCAACCAATTTTGCTGTAGTCGCAATTTGTTATTCTATGTAATTCCTAGCTTAGACATGTGAATACAAGAGCTTTCATCTTTAAAGAGGACAGTCTGATTCCATTTCTTCAATGCACCATCCATAGATAATACAGATAAGAGAAAAAAAAAAGAAGAGTACAAAAAACAAAAACAAAAAGATTGTGAGAACTATCCACATCAGTAAAGACTGTAGCTTTGAGTTAATCACTAATCCCAGACTTCAACTTCTTGTCCGAAGATTTTGACAATCCATCTTTCCTGCGCCGTTTCTTCTCATTCTTAGCAGTTGATGACTTCTCACCTGGGAGAGTTTCTCCATCGTTAGTATTCTTTATAGAGCTGCTATCTTTTGATAATTTATGCTTTTTGTTTTTGCCTTTGAAGACATCGTCATCATCTTTGGGGAAACCTCTGACTTTTGATTTCTGATACCCTGATGTTTTCAGTTTAGTTGAACCCTGGTGAGCCAGAAATGGAGTGCTAGGTTTGGAAGAAAAACCAGAAGAAAGACGATCGTCTATCTCTTTTCTTATGCCCTTGAACTTTTCTGCCTGAGTTTTTTTATGAGAATCTGCAAGAAAGCTATCACTCCGAGATGATTTTACGTCCTTTGGTCCAAATTCTTCATAGAATTCTTTGAAGGCTGATTGTTTAGAAGTTTGCCTAGATCTCCATACCTCTGGCCGTTTTGCAAATCTATAAACAATGCAACATAATAAGGTTAGCTAGTATTACCAAGTAAAAGATATGTAACTTGTTTATGAAGTTCAAAGGATGTAAAGTCATAAATAGCAAATAATAACACAAGCTGTTAAGGGATGGCGTGCAATTCACATCCAGTGAGTGGAGGAAGTGGGGGAAAAAATAAGGCAGACAGGACCACAATCAAGATGAAATATATCCAACCCAATTATAAGTTTCGGTTTTGTTGGCAGATGATGCATTACATGCTACAGCGGCTAGTGATTAAGATTATTCACATTCAAGTTAAGCAACGTTCAATTGTTAAGACAAATATTGGATGTTGTATATCAATCAAAATTCTAGAAGATATTGAGAAATGCATGTGGAGCACCAAACTCATTGCTGCAGTTCAAGGATATTTTCGGTCGACCTTGAAAACAGTAGGATTCAGCCAAGACTAAAAAAGATGCGTCTGGGGGTGGTGTGGGGCATGCAATCTAGAAAAGTAACAAATATATTTACCCCTCAACATCAAGGTTCTTCAGGAGATATGGGCCCTGTCTACTCTTAGACAGCTCTGTCTGGAAAGGTAATAGTTCTGACACAATCGTTTCCTTCATAGACATGTTGCTGGCACTGAAGCACTTTTCAATGGTAAATGCACCAGATGGAAGCACAGAGAGCTCTCCAAAATGTCCTCGAAGCCTTCAATTATCAAGTAAGAAATTATCATTAATATCAAATATGAAATAAACATATCTAAGCACTTTGGGATTGCTAAAGTTTCAAGAGACACTACAGAAACCCAGAAGTACCAAAAGCGCTGACAAGGTATGACTTAATGTGTAGGCAGCAAATTTGCAGATAAAAGCCCCACTTTGACACACTATTCTAACAGAGGCAAACTTACAGAAATTTAGTATTGATAGATTGAGATTTTTCTGTAACAATAAGGATATTTAATGACGCAAACATCTTAAACTCAAGTCTAAACAGCTTGCCTTCGTCAGCATGTTACTCGAAAATGCAGAAGTTATACTTATTTAGTGATTGACATAAATGAATATTCCCCAAGTTACATAATGATGCCGTGTTGAACTAAAACAGTATAAATAGGAAAGGTTAGAGTAAGAAAGAAAATAAGGCAACTTCTCATCATACTTGACAACTATCTTGTACTTTTGCTTAGCTGGGGTACTCGAAACAAGAAACGCCTCAATAACACGGGCACCAGCTGGATCTTTTGATGCTTGAAGAACATATTTATCCTCTAAAGATGTGATGCTGGTGATATATGCTTTTACGAATTCCTGTGATACAGAAAACAACCACAGGCGTTACCTTTTATAAAATCATAAAAAACTTAAGTTTCATATTTTGAAGAAGTTATAGAAGTCTGGGCAACTTTGTTTAAACAGTCAAAGATCATCACTATTATTTCAAAGAAGAGCACCGGGAATATAGTTCTTTAGAGAAAAGCCACTTACACTTGGGTATCTGAAAATTGACTGCAGAATCAAAGAGCCCAGAACATGCACTTTAACACCATTTGGCCAACTCCAGTTGGCTTTATCTTCAGAATAGAGGTAATTATCAAGAAATAACAGTCGTGGAACAATGCATGCGGAAGACTCATCTCTCAAACAAACAGCATCAGCAAGGGCTTGACAACACTGCCAGAAAATAATAGAATCCAAGTTAACGATACACAAAAAAAAAAAGAAAAAAGAGCAAGGCAGATCTGTCTATGACAAAAAAAAGATAGGAGTATAGAGATGGGGTGGGGAGGCAGATCTGTCTATGACAAAAAAAAAACTAAATAAGAAAATTCGCACTATGGTTCTGACAAACAGAAATATTAGCCCCAAGGGAGATAAACTTATAGTCTGCGGAAATTAAGTAAAAAATACCACGAAAGCAACATCCAGAGTGCCTCGTATACTCTGTTTGTATATGCGTATATGTATATAAAAGAATACCTCGTGCTGATTGGTCTGAAGTCTCTGACTGGTAGCAACAAGAGCTGCAACAACTCCAGCCCTTCCCAACTCGAGAAGATCTCTAAATTTAGGACCCAGTTCCTCAAATATCAACTTTATCTGGACCCAAAAGCATGCAATTAGATTATACTACTAACGAAAATGAAAATTTTCAATCAATGCTCTTATTGCAAAGCCCCATACTGAACTAAGATGAAACAAATTGTGTGCTTTGTGCAGTCACACAATATCTGCTAAGAATGTTGAGATTCAACATTCATGTAGTGATATTTGCAGTAATATTTTAGAATCAGAATATGATAAAATCGATGAAATATCAAGCGTAGAGATGGTTGATAATGTAGATTTTAATGTACCATCATTTCCTATGTTATGCTTCACACAGAACTCAAAATGCTGTTAAAAAATTCAACTGATCAAGATGAGATGATAACAAAGTTTATGATGAAATGAGTCACATAAATCAGATTAGGATGATATAGACTCTAAATTTGCTGATTTAGAACCATATATGGTATATAAAATTGCTATGCAAGCTTCAAAGCCACTCAACATACATGCTCTTGACTTCTTGCATGAGATACCAATGCTTGTATGACGAAGTTCCCGGAGGGATGTGATGACATCCTAAACAGAGAATCCTTGAATACTTTTGTGAATATCTCGTTATAAATGGTATCAGGGGCCACTGCCAAGATGACCTGCAAAAATGGGTAATAATTTTTTTAGGAGGAGAGGTCAGTAGTACAGAGCAGAAAACAGAAGAAATGCCCAAAAAGTAATGATTATCGTGTCAATGAGCTACAAATGGCTAACAGCCCATAGTCTAGTCCAGACAACCTTATCAAGATAAAGCAACAATTTAATACAAATTTTCCTTTTTGAGTCTTTGAATCTCAAAGAATGTTGCAACATTTTCAATTTTGTTTCATCCCTTGGTTCATTAGATTGTTGCAGTGACTTAATATATTACAGTAGACACGAACCCATTTCACAACATAACAAAGAAGGAAAATCTAGGAGGCAATAATATGTCAGATACCCTAAAAGTTAGTGCAACTATTCTGCAGCTGGTGTAAAGGGGGAATTCAAAATTTTGTTAAGTTCATACCTCCATCAAATGACTGTAGGCATTTTCTTCCACTAAACGTCGAACTTTTCTCACTGTCTTAACTTCTATGAAGTTCCCTTCTGATGCATTGTCAGTAGGGCAGCCAAGGAGAATAGGAATTAAATGGAACAGTTCCTCCTCTTGTCCAGCTAATAGTTTCAACGCAGTCTGCCATATATTTCGTCAGAGGTAAGAGAATTACCAGTGAGTTGATATCAAAACTAGTGGACTAAAAATCACACAAAAAAGCATGGGAAACAATGGCGGTGTACATTAAACAAAGTGATTGCATGAGAAAGATGAAATAAGATGAAAAGATAGTAAAACATGCCTGCAGAACCAAACTACTGTATTGGTTAGCTTGTAGGATTGCTATGTCTGCCCTCAAAGGATCTAACATCTCTGATATGAGAGCTTTTAATTGATCTGGGAATGGCTGGTTCTGTGGTGATTTAAGAGCATCCCCCTGAGATGATTTCAAATTGAAACGTTCTGCCAGCACAACGGATGGGTTTGTGCTATGAAACTCTAACAAGTCTATGGGAACTCCTTTACAAAGACAAAGAAGTCTCCGCAGGACATGAGATCCATAACAATTGCACATTATATCAATAGGATTTTCCAGAATTGCCTGGTATGAAAAGGCATAGACAAACAAACATCTTGTGTTAGTTGCAAGACAACTATTACTTTGTATTAAAAATAGTCCAAAAATACAAAAGTAAAGGGCCTCGGCTATTTCAAGCACAGATTCCGATATTGCCATCGGAATCATGTTTGGGATTCAATAGCAATACCTGGCACAATGCAGATAGTGTCTCTTCAATGAGAGAGTGATTCTCATCATCCTCAAGGTGCCTGGCCAAAGACTTGAGGGCTGTTTCTGCTACATGGGAACCGGACCTATCCGTACAAATGTGAGGAAAATCGTTCGCAGAGCTACGGAGAAAAGCACAAAGGTGGTCCACAGAGCATCCTTCAAGAAGAGTTTGCATAGTGTGGCTAATAATGTAATCAGTTGCAAGTTCTACTTCTTTGCCTCTGGCTTCTTCCAATGCATTACCACATATAGCAGCTCGCTCCTCCAAGTCTACCTCACTACCTTCTATTACATTTGAAATCTCTGAGAAGTATTTAGCTGTCTCTGGGTCAATCTGCTTTCTACAATCAAAACGTTTCAAATAATTCATTTAGATGGGGCACGCACACAATGAAGAAAAATAAATCACAAAACTGTAAAAAGAACCTGACAAATGACGCCTGAGATACCGAGCCTGTGTTATCCTGAGCATATTTCCCTCTGCCAGTTGCACCTGGTGCACCACCGGAGTGATTCTTGTTTGAATCATTTCGATGAAATCCACTATCTTTCTTGCTTCCTTTCCTGCTCATTTTCCTCCTTTTACTAACATCATCATAAGAAGTTTTACCTTCGTCAGACATCAAGCCCTCCTGAGATAAACTATGTGATTTATGCTTTCTCAATGGCAATGCTCCCAAACCAATAGACACCATACCAATCTCTTCCAACACACAGTCCTATATACCATCCATAAAACTGTGATTAGCTAAACTAAAACATTCAACAGCAACATTACTACTGAAAAAGGCAATGGCATCCTAAACAATAAATTTCATTCTTCTCTGGACTCTTTCATCACATTTTTCATAATGGTGACAATCGAATAAAACATCACCGAAAAATAACCAACCTTTTCCGCAAATTTAAACCATAACGGCGAAAATTAATCGAGCTGCTACTTAATCGAGCAAATGAACGAACTCAAACCCTCAGCACACGCTAAAGCAACAGCAATTCAAACCTTATAATAATGTTAACTTAATCAGCGCTAAATATTTTTCCCAGCTAAAAACACAAGAATGTAAACTAAAAACCCAGTATATTCGAAAAATATAGACAAAATTATATAGCTTAAATTCTAAAGTATAAAACTAACCAGAAAAGTGGAAAATTAAATTGCAGCACAAAACTTCTGTTTATAAACGTGATAATTTGTTAAAGACTTAGAGAGAGAGAAAGAGAGCGCGGCTCCTCTTTTATTCTGCCCTTACACTCTTTGCCATGATTTATTTGAGCGGGCTCAAAAATCAAGCCCCATAATTGGCAAAATATGAGCCCTAAAGGCCCATTCTATATAGAGGGGCATTTCTATTCACAACCCCTAATTTTCTCATCGTAACTACCTAAATTAATTAAAATTAAAATATTATTTTATCATCTGATTTTACCATTAGTCACTCATGATCCTCACAACTTAAATCCTAATAAAATTAAGGAGAAATATCAATTCAAAGCCTGAAAGATGATTTATCTCTCGATATAGAGCTTAAAAGATAGATTTCATCGATTCGATCTAAAACTATCGATTTAAGACTTGAAGAATTAACGGTGCTAAAACTCCATCCAATAGAAGGTGATGCGTCCGTTAAATATTCACATCATTTTTATTCTAAATTAAATTAAAAAAAAAATAACTTTACATTAATTAAATTAAATAGAGAGTTTTATTATATTCTGTAAATTCAATCTCTACTTAATTCATTCAGAGATCCTTATAAGTTTAAATTAAATTAAATGTTTAATTAAATTCAGTATGTAATTGTAATACATTCTTTTCGATTACAATAATAAGTTGATATAGTTATTTTTATTTTAATTTTTACTTTCACTTTTAATGGAGAAATTGTTATTTTAAAAAGAGATTCAGAGAGAGAATAAAATTAACATTAATTAAGTTATTAAATATTTCAATAACATTTTGTGATGTAATTAAAATCATAATCATTATTATAAATATAATAAAATTTAATTAATCAAACAGACAAAGATGAATTTCAAACTAAAAAATAATGAGATCCGAACGACAGAAAGTTGTAGTTGTTATTTGACAAAATTTAATAAAACCCCATGTTTAATTTAATTAAAACAATTAACGTAAATTTGTGTTTTTTTGTTTAATTTAATATATGAAAAATGATGTGAATATTTAACGATCATAACACCTTTTATTGGATGGAGTTTCAACACCGTTAAATTTACAAGCCGTAAATTGATAGTTTTAGATATTTCAAGTCTTGAATCGATAGAATCTATCTTTTGAGCTCTATATTGATAGATAAACCATCTTTCGGGTTTTGAATTGATAATTCTCCTAAAATTAAACACAACCCCTAGTACATATATACCGGATGAGATCTTCTATTCCAAATTTGATGTTCTACTCCGTGTTTCATGATCAAATTTATAAATTTTTCTTTCATTTTTTTCGTCAATTTAATTTATTATGTTTTAGTTTAATTTTATGATTATTTTTAGGATTTGCCCCATCCAATTAGGGTTTATAATTTTTTTTAGCATTTAATTTAAAAAAATGACTATTATGATTGATTATGTTTAAAATATGATTTATAATTTTTAAAATTCCAATCTTTTGTTGATAAATGTGACTAGATTGATTATGTTATAATTAATTTTTATTTTTATAATATCTATTATTAAACTTGTAAATTTAAACGTGAAATACAGATTGAAACACCAAATTTGGAATAGAGGATCTCATCCTCATATATACTCCCACTCTTCTTCTTCACTGAAATTATATAAAAAAAAAACTAAAAAGGGTTGTACAAAGAAAAAGGGCAACATTTTTTTCTTCATAAATTCCGGTGCAACGAGCTTGAAAACCTCCCCAATCTCCAACAGCATCTATATTCTATAATGCCCATGGAAAATTATAAATCAATATAATCTATATTTTCCTCAAACTACATATGCCGAAAATTTTTACTCTAAATTGCCATTGGAGTGGTTGTAACATAACCAAGAAATTGAAAATAGTTTCATGTTCCGAAGAATATCAATTGTCAAGAAAGTGAAAACAATGAGAAGGAAATTAAAAAATTTAAAACATTAAATTTTAATTTAGATATTCGTTAATTTATGCATTATTCCGTACTCTTTTTCATGAACAACAATCTCAATTAATTATCTTACGTAAATCAATTATATTGTTCGGAAGGAAGATATGGGGACCATTCATCTTCACAAATTTTGTGTTTATCCGTTTCTCATTCATTCAATCTTGACCCTCTTCCGGAATCTCAGAGAAGAATTGTAATGAAAGATATTATCTCCCTTTAATCAATCAATATTTCGTTACTCTTTAAAAAAAATTATCCTATCGAGCGAAAAAAATTCCAACATTAATTAAAGAATCAACAATTACACCAAGTTTTCCTCGAAAAAAATGCAATAAGAATAGTAATATCAAAAGTTATTAAAAAAATTAAAATTCCGAACAACTGCTCCTGTGACATCGATATTAAAAATATTAAAGATTAGATCATAAGTATTTTTAATGAGGGAGAGTGGGGCTATCCATTGGGGGCTTTATATTTTTCTAGGTTTAGAAGAAAATGGGATAAAGGCAAAAATGTCTAAAGAATATTTTTTATATTTTAATTAAATTTGAGAGTTATAATGAGAAAAACGGGAGTTATGAATAGAACCATCCTAATTAGAGGAGTAAGGAGTAATTTCTTCCGGCCCACATTAATGTGTAGGGGGGCGTTATCTTACTCGACAGCCTTTTCCTTTCAATTTTACTTTATCCTAAGGCCAATTCTAAACATAGTCATGATTTTTTTTGGGATAGCCCAATTGTTTTAAGGGCACATTTTCTAAACAGTATGGTATAAGATTGAATATGTTTGACATGAGATGTGTTATATCGTATAAGATATCAATATCATTTTTATTTTGGTGTATTAAAATACATATATTAATAATATATAGTTTGCTTAGATGTATCTAATTCTATATAAAATTTCAATTCCTAAAATATCTTTTAATTAGTTACCATACATTGTGTGAATATTCTATAATAAGATTTTTAATTAATATCTGGAAGGTTATTTTGGTCTACAAATTTTAATAATTTTGTATGGTATTATATATATTCCACTTACAAGGTGTGATATGTTATACCATATAAATGGTTAACGCATATCGGGCTCTTGCATAATCATGTGCTTTATTATTGCTAGTAAACATAATATTAGGATGTCATATGTATTTATCACACGCTTATACTATATGGCAAACAAGGCCTAAATAAAATAAAGACAAGAACTTGTATGAGACCGTCTAACGGGCCTATTGCGTTAGACGGGTCAAATAGGACCCAATTCCACCCAAATCCGGAAAAACAGTTAGGCGGGCGTGCGAACGTATCACTAGGTATAAGGTAAAGTATCACTATGTATGAAGTAAAGTACCACTAATTATATGTCAAAATATCACTTAATATAAATTGAAATATCATCAACTATGAAGTATTTTAACATCT
Organism: Perilla frutescens; assembly: GCA_026008535.1. Classification (NCBI taxonomy): domain Eukaryota; kingdom Viridiplantae; phylum Streptophyta; class Magnoliopsida; order Lamiales; family Lamiaceae; genus Perilla; species Perilla frutescens. The sequence continues at coordinate 52,170,441 of BRKX01000002.1, forward strand.
AAGAAGAAAATAAATGAATTATTATTTGCATAAATCATAATATGTGTTTTAATTTAGTTGATTCATTTATCTTTTTTTTTTATACGTTTGTTGATTCTCCAAACATCACGTATCACTACGTATGAAGTAAAGTATCACTGATTATGTGTCGAAGTATTACTTAATATGAATTTAATTATTATAACCAACTATGAAGTGTTTTCACATTCTAAGAAAAAAATATGAATTATTGTCTACATAAATCATAATGTTGACTTTTTTTAGTTGATACATTTTTTTTAAAATATGTTTGTTGATGCTCCAAACAACAAGTATAATTGTGTATGAAGTAAAGTATCACTAGCTATGAAGCAAAGTATCATTATCTATAAAGCATTTGACAGCCGCCATTTTTTTTTTTACTTTTTCAATTTTTTTTAAATCTTCATTTTATATCGAGCCCAGGCGTTAGCGTCGGGCAAATGGTTTGAGTGAGACGCCGAATATAAAAATTAAATTAATTCAATTCAATTTTAGGATTCACTAATTTCATTTTATGGTATATATTTATTTTAAAAATAAATTAATTAAAAAATTAAATATAATTTATAAAAAAAGAAAAAAAATTAAAAGTTAAAAAAACTAAAAAAGAAAATAAAAAGGGGATTGAGAGGGAAATAGAGACCACTAAAAAAGAAAAAAAAATGAGATGTTGACCACTTAATGGGTCAAATAGAGATCCGTTAGACGATCTCATACAAGTGTATCTCTAAAATTAAAATATTATGCAATTGTACTCTATTACCCTCATAGCCCCAAATTTTAAATTAAGATAAGAGAATAAATCTTTACTGCCCCAACCAACTTTTCCATAAAATTCGAGGATTTGAAATCTTAATTGGAAGAAGAATATTGTCTTGTTCATCCAGTTCATCGATTAATATCGAGAAATTAAAGTATGTAATAAATAAATTTGATAAAAATTGGGCAGAGAAGTTGTAGGCCTTAACTTTCTAAAAAATTTTAAATCCATGTTATAATATTATATGAGAACTTCTATATATCTTTTTTCTTCTTGAATAAGGTTCCATAAAAATGAAGTGCAAGCAAGGCGAAACAATCCAAATTTTTGGGGAAAAAATCACACCTAAAATATTGAATCTTTGACAAGAACTTGGCTTGGAGAAAGATTTTTTTATGATTTGATTTTATGTCTATTTTTGTTTGATTATATATTGATGAAGAATTGCCGATTTTTTCATTCAACAATGTTTTTTTTTTCGGAAGAGTTGGGGGCTATAGGTAAAACTTTATTTCTTTATTAGGGTTTTCAAATAGAAGGCTACACTATAAGGGTAAAGTAATACAAATAAATTATATTTTTATTTTAATTTAAATATGAGGACAACAATGAGAAAAATGTGGCTATGTTGCCCTTATCCTAAATGAAGCAACATAAGATTAGGAGGTCTCGTATAGCCGTATGAGATACGTTAGACGAGTTTTATTTGACCCAAAAAGTCCTCCTCCCTTTTTCCTTTTATTTTTATTTTTCAATTGTCTCTCTTCCTTTTTTTCCTTTTCTTTTCATTTTTTTCAATTTTAATATTTTCTTTTTATTTTTTACAAATAAATATATAATTTTTTGAATTAATTTATTTTTTTTATCACGTGTCTAGTGCAGTGCACCCACATGACGTTAACACATGAGAAAAGAATTTGATTGAGTTCAGTTCTTTCAGTTACATTTTTGTATTACACTCTAACATCCGGTTTGTATGTATTTAAATGTATAAAAACCAAAAGTATTCAAAATTAATAGTTTTTTAAGATGAAAATAAAAATTGCAGGTATAATATTTAAAATTATAAATATACGCACAAATTAACGTTGATGATTAGCCTCTCACCGACCAAGCCTTTTAAAAATTAATTTTAGTCTTTTCACACTATTGGCCACAACCCACAAGCATAGTCCAAATCAATGTAAATAAAATCCGCTGAAATTTGGAATATTCACAAAATTTAAACAACTTGGTGAAATATTAGCTAGAAATCATAAGTTGATCAGTGTTGCGATAAAACATTAGCCATCACAAATAAATTACGCTTTTTGAGCAAAGTAATGATGAACTCATCACAAATATATATATATATATATATATATTTTTAAATTATTTGGTGAAACTATGTGTCTTGAAAATAGTTTATTTTTGATATATTTTATGTTTGAAGTATATAGATAAGAGATCGAGAACCAATATATGTAGCATCCAATTGTGTATTGTGTTGAAACTCGATACTAATGATGATGGAATATGAACATTTTTTCAAGGAGGAGTTGGTCTGAGTTCACTATGATGATTTTATAATTTTCTTTTCTTTTTTACTTTTAGTAGTTACATTGTGCGTGCAATGGTTGATGGAGAAGTTTGAATTATGAGATTTCATGCAGATAATAAGTCCTTATTTAAACTAAATACTAAAAAAAAGAGATAAATATGAGAAAAGTAAAGGGCAAAAATAAAGAAAAAGAAAAGTTAGAAGATCCGTTGCTCGCATATGAAGGTATTCTATATATATATAATTAATTCCACTAAAAAAGAGATAAATATGAGAAAAGTAAAAGGCAAAAATAAAGAAAAAGAAAAGTTAAAAGATGCGTTGCTCACATATGAAGGTATTCTATATACATAATTAATTCCACTTTTTCCTTGTCGGCTACATATTTTAATTAATTCAAATTAAAGCTCCTAGATATACATATATATGTTTGGAAAATGTTAATAGATAGTTGAGAAGATGAATGTTATGGTTGTTGGCGTAAACATTTTAGTGGTGGAGAGCGAGGGTACGGATGCAAGAACAAATCATGCGGGGATGATCCAATATTATTACATGAAGAGTGTGCAGAAATGGCAAGAAACATTAGGCATCCTATGCACGCTCAACACGTATGGTCCTGATTGTGCAATCTGCGAGCAGAGAATATGGGGGTTGTGAACACTATTATTGCAAGTTTAATATTCACAAAATCATACAACATCCAAGCCACCCGGAACATGAACTCAGGTTGCTGAGGAGGTGTTCATTCAGGTGCGATGCTTGTGGCACCAACCAAATAGGGGATTCCTATTTATGCACCGTTTGTCAATATGCGCCCGATACTATCAGAAGGGAAGACCACCATCACTCACTCTCACTCTCATTTCTTGTCCCACCTCAATATATTAAATTTGACTATAAATGTGATGTGTGCCTCCAACATTTGAAGATCAAATATTGGATATATCACTGTCACCTTTGCAGGTACGTTGTCCATATCAAATGCGCCTTCAAGAACTCGCCTCATGCCATTGGGTACGCATATGTATAATTATATTCATTTCTAGCTACATATATGCCATTATTAATTACTTATATATATATATATATATATATATATTTGGTTTGTGTGAGAAGCATTTCTTCACATGAGATCGTGTATTGAACTAATGATGTGATATCTCCATGTTACACTATTAAATCTATAATTTTATAATATTTTTTGTAAAAATAAAAATAGTATAATGTTCACATTTTTAATTATCGATTATGGTATATAGTGTTTTTTAATATTTAATTATCTTTTTTAATTAATAATTCATTATTATGGTTGATTATTTCATAATTATAATTATAAATTTTTGATTCAATTTCTTTTTAATACATGTTGATTAGGGGTCATTACATAATAATTATATTTTATTTTTACAAAAGCTAATTTAAAATTATAAATTTAATAGTATAACACATAGATGTCATGCTACTAGTTCAATAAATGATTTGATTAAGTATTATATTTCTTTGTGTGAGAAATGATACATGAAATTTCTTATTGCAGTATTAAATTCCGTCTTACATTTTTAAATTACGAGTTTTTCTTGTATTTTTACTTCAATTTTTTTATGATATAGTTTAATTAATTAATAATCATTATTATAGTTGATTATTTCATAGTTATAATTTAAATTTTTAATTCATCTTTTTGTTGATAAATATTAACTATATGTGGTTATTTATGTTATACTTAATCATTATTTTATAATAAATGTTATTAAAATCATAAATTTGATAATGAAACAAGAAATTTGGACCGGTGAGAAATGAGAATATTGTTTATCTTATTATACTCTACTGCTTTATATGTTGCTATAATTTAATTACTTAATCACGTAATGAAGCAATTAAATTTTAATAATTAAACAATAAAGTACAATAAGATCAACAATATTGTTCTCATTTTCACATCAAAGTTGGTTCCCACCTAAACTCAACCACACACACTCACACACACACATATATATATATATATATTATATATGCATGCATGTAGTTTTTTTATTTCAATAAACGAGTATTTATATATATATATATATCTTGTTTCGTTCAGAACAAATATTGCAAATGCATCTTATGGAAAAGACATCATTCAGTTTCCAGTGAATAACTTGGTTGAGGTGCAAATTAGACCTTTTGTCATGAAACTGATGGAAGAAGGAATAATGCCACTTGTCCCTGATGATAATGATGGTGGGGTTGTCAATGTCAAATATGATAAAGTCTATTATCACAAGCATCAACTGAGTTTAATTTCGTCATCACCATCTAATGATGATGGTCAAACCAAAGAAGAAAACAGGAGTGATGATGATGATGATGAAGACGATGACTACATACAAAAATCAAAATTAATATGTGACGGGTGCATTACTCCTATATCTCAGAGAAAACACATGAGTTGTAGTGAATGCAAATACCATCTTCACTGGGAGTGTTTCCACTTACCACCTCAACTCCCCTCTCTTCCACTCATCCACGAACCTGATCACCAGCTACTCCTTCAATCTTTCAATAAACTCGAATACTGGCGGTATTGTGACGTTTGTCACCTCGCTACAAATGGACTGTTTTATGTTTGTACAAAATGTGACTTCAAAGCAGATATCAAATGTGCTTCTTTGCCCCTCAATATACATCACTCTGCTCACCCACATCCTCTCAAGCTGATCACCGATTTCAAGTTAATTCCACAATCATTGCTTCAATGTGCTGCTGGTTGTGATTATGAGCCATTTCAATCTTGGTACGTGTGTGAAATATGTGAGTTCATGTTGCATGTTGAATGTGCTATTTTGCCGGCATTAGCCAGGAATCGGACTTGGGACAACAAACACATGCTGCCGTTGACGTACGATGCCAATGTAAACCATCCGGATGAATTCTGCTGCGATCACTGTGAAGAACAAATGAATCCGAAGATGTGGATGTATCACTGCCGCCCGTGCGACCTCTCATTCTATCCAAAGTGCATTCCTGCTATATCTGGTGAGTATAGAAACTTTAAGTTCGGACAACGATATGAGAATGTCGCAGCTCACCCGCACCCTCTCACCTTTCAACTTCTCACTACTAAACGAGGTTGCAATGGTTGTCATTTATATATGGTTAACGAACCTGGATTTCATTGTGCGTTATGCAACTTCTTCATTTGTTTAAAATACTGCTGTCAAAAAATGTGTAAAGATGATGGAAGCATACCGGCTGTGGATTAGTTCAGATTCAGATCACATCATGTCTCTCCCTATTTCTGCATCTTGAGTTGTATAATTGTGTGTGTTACTTTAGTTAATTCAATAAAAAAAAATAAAGTCTATTGTATCGTTACTTTCGGGGTTTAAGTATACAAATCACTACTCTTTCTACGTGTTCATGACTTTGTGTAATATTTTTAATTTAGTAAAAAAAATCTCTATAACTCGAACTTTATAATTATTTTAACTCGAACAAGGTAAAATTTATTTCCAACTTTGTGGCTAAAAGTAAAAAAGAGCCTATTTTTTACCCACTTAACGGTGCAAAAAAATTATTTTACGTACCTACTAACCAGCAGTTGAAATCCTCTATTACACATTTGGAATTGCATTTCTTATTGCACACTGTTGAAAGCCTCATACAGCGGTTCTACACTACTCCAGCTTCAGCTTATTATCCCCATGCATGCAGCTATAGATCCACGTGGCATTTCCTGCTCAGCTTGGACCATAGTTGCAGCTGCTCTCACCATTGATCATGCAATCACGCGGATCGTGCATGATGGCCGTTAGATGATTCTATAGCTTAGATAGCAAGCTAGATAGTTTTATAAGCAAGTAATTGAGATCTGTATAAATAATAGAAACACAATATCTTTTGCTTAAACAATGATGAATAAAATCAGAACTATCTTTCTCAATTCTATGATAATCGATTTTATCATGATATCAAACTCGATGAATCAATATGGTATCTAGAGCCATAGATTGCTGATTTCGATCCGATTGTATGTTGTGTTTTTTTTTAATTCAATGACGAAGAAACATCAACACTTCTCATGGCAACAAGCGAGAGATGATGAATTAGGGTTCATGGCAAATGCTCCACCAACTGAGCGCGGAGAAAACATCGATATTGCTGATCCATGAAGGAATATAGCAATCTCTGATGCTGATTCAACTCATCCATTGTATATGAGCCACAACATTGATCGGAGAGAAGGCTATCAACTTGGTTATGCGAGGAATGAAGTTAACACCAATCGCATTTTGGCTAATGATGAACTGTACATCGCACCTAGCGAACACCTACTTTTGATTTATTCAATGGAAAGAACTTCCATAACTTGTGTAGGGCAGTGAAAAGAGGTCTGTTATCTAGGAACAAATTGAAAATAATTAATGGCAGCTTGAATGTACCTAGATCAGATTCTATTGATTATATGCAGTGGCTCAAAGTGGATTATTTAGTGTTTAATTGGATTAGCAATTCTATGATAAAAGAAATTGATGGGGATTCAAAACTTGGATACATCTAAACAGTTGTGAGAAGAATTAAAGAAACGGTTTGAGAAGAAAAATGGACCATGATTGTATAAGCTAAGAAGAGAAATAGCAACCTACACTCAGCATAATCAGACAATCATGGTCTATTTTAACAATTTGACAAGCCTCTGGGATGATTTGGCCTTACTTAAGAATTTAAGAACATGCACATGTGTTGCATCTAAGGATGTGAAGACAGATCTTGAAGAAGAGCACCTAATGCAATTCTTAATGGGATTAAGTGACTGCTATGAAACAATAAGGTATCCCTTAATGAATCCCTTGCCCACTGTAAGCCAACTTATGTCATGGTCCTTCAAGTGGATGATCAAATCAATGTGAGCAACCAGCTCACAGAAGGACTTGATCATAATGCTTTGTATAGTAACCAGAAAGGAGGATACTGAGGAGATCATAAGGTCTTGTCACCTGATTTCATTACTTTCTTGATGAATATACAGACCATTAAGGAGCCAACAAGCTATTCAGAAGCTTGTCAAACTCCTGCATAGGTAGAAGCCATGCACAAAGAGTTGATGGCTTTGGAGTAAAACAACACTTAGAAAGTTGTTCCTCTACCTGCTGGTAAGCATGTTATTGGGTGTATAAAGTGAAGTTACATTCAGATAGGATGGTAGAAAGGTACAAGGCACGCTTGGTAGCAAAATGATACAACCAGGAAATTTAGTATTGACTACCAAGAAGTGTTTTCTCCAGTTGCAAAGATGGCAACTGTGAGATTGTTCTTTGATTTTGCAGCCCAATTTTCTTAGCACCTGCACCAAATTAACATTAATAATGCATTCCTCCATGGACACTTATCTGATGATATCTATATACAACTCCCACATGGTTACACTGGTGGACAACCTGGTACAGTTTGCAAGCTGCTCAAGAGCCTCTATGGCTTGAAGCAGACTTTCAGAGAATGGAACCAAGAACTTAGTAAGCACCTTCTCACTCTTGGTTTTCATCAGTCAGCTAATGATCATTGTCTCTTCTTAAGATGCGGTGGTCCTACTTTCATTGCGCTTTTAGTATATGTGGATGATATTTTGGTGTTGGGACCTTCTCTGGACATCATTTCTGATGTTAAGCACTCATTTGGCAGTAAGTATGTTCATACTTAGTTCCACCTGGCTTAACTCTCCAGAAAGAGGGCACCTTGATGTCACATAGTGATTCATATAAAAGAGTTGTTGGGAAGCTACTTTATTTGAACCTTACTCGACGAGATATTTCACACTCAGTTCAGCAGCTCAACCAATTTGTTAACTCTCCTACTACTGCTCATTGGGATGCTGCAATGCATGTGTTGAAATATCTCAAAGCCACACCCTCCTTAGGTCTTCATTATGCAGCCTCTACCATATTTGATTTCACTGTCCACTGTGATGCAGATTGGAGATCCTATCATGATACTAGAAAGTCACTTATTGGTTACTGCATTTCTTTAGGCTCATGTTTGGTCTCTTGGAAATGTAAAAAGCAAGACATGGTTTCCTTATCCACGACAAATGTTGAATATAGAAGCCTCAGTGTCACCACTCGGGAACTTCTTTGGTTATCTTATATTCTTAATGATTTTGTTGTTCTCATCTCTCTTCCCATTCTTGTTCATTGTGATAATAAGGCCGCGATCTAGATCACTCAAAACCATGTGTTTCATGAGTGCACGAAACACTTGGATATTAACTGCCACTTTGCCCGCTATCACTATCAAGCTGGTTTTATTCAGCCCATGTTTGTGCCTTCTGTCACTCAGCTTGCGGATATTTTTACAAAATCACTTCATGTGCCTTGTTTCAGGTCATTGTTGTCTAGCCTTTACCTTTGTGACTTGCAACAGGCTCAGTCTGCGAGGGGCTGTTGAAAGCCTCATGCAGTGGTTCTACACTACTCCAGCTTGTATTATTCTCATGCATGTAGCTACATATCCATGTGGCATTTCCTGCTCAGCCTGATCCACAACTGCAACTACTCTCACCATTGATCATGCACTCACGCGGATCGTGCATGATGGTCGTTAGATGCTTCTATAGCTTAAATAGCAATCTAGCTAGTTTCATTAGCAAGTAATTGAGATTTGTATAAATAATAGAAACACAATATCTTTTGCTTGAACAATGATGAATAAAATCAAAACTCTCTTTCTCAATTCTATGATAACCGATTTTATCATGATATCAAACTCGATGAATCAACATACACTTGTTGGAATGAAGACACTATTTATTTTATTTATTTTAGAGGATGAATATATTTGAGTTTAATGAGTGAATGTGTATGGGATGAATATATTTGAGTTTAATGAGTGAATGTATGTGGACGTGAATGTGTATATGGTGGAGGAATTATGGAGGAAGACACACTTTTCTATTACTCAACTTACAAATCTCATTCTCATTCATTGATATACTACACCCATATATATATATATATATATATATATATATATAGCTAAATTATTAGTCTAGATTATTATAATTCTATACTATTTCATACATGCACATATCTAAATTTTTTCACATATCTAGATTTTTCCATTCTTTTTTTTTTCAAGCTAATTCTAGAATTTTCTCCTATGTTCTCAAATCAAGTTTATTCACCAACAACACTTGATTTTTTCGTTTCTTCTTTAATTTTAGTTTATTATGCTTTGGTTTCATTTTACACTTATTATTTATGATTCATCATACCCAATTAGAGTGCATTATAATTTTTTTGTATTTAATTTTTAAATTTTAGTTATTAATTGATTATTTAAAAAATTAAATACTAAAATTATATTAAACCCTAATTTGGTAGGATGAACTCTAAATAACAAGTGTAAAATTAAGCCAAAGAATAATAAATTGAAATCATAGAAAATTTTGAAAAATATTGAGTGTAAAATAGGGAATGCAAGACCAAATGTGCAATAAACGATTTTGTATGCCTACTAACTATTAAAATTATGTATTTTACACATTTTAGACCAGAATACCATTTTTTTTTGAATGGATAGACCAAAATACGTTAATAACACAATAAAAATATTGCTTAAAATCATAAAACTAAGTAGAAAAGCTGAAAATTAAATTGCAACACACATAAATTTCTTTCTGTATTTATAAAAGTGAGAATTTGTTTGAGGCCTTTTTTTTTAGGAAAAGAATTTGTTCACATTTGATTATGCTCTTTCATTCTGGGCCTTGATTTATTTGGGCGGATATGAAAATGCAAAATATGAGCCAGTAGGTCCATTTTCTCAGTTATTTTGCCTATATGAATGTGTAGGGGAGTTATAACATATAACATAGAAACTTAGATTTTGTCCTGATGGAGATGATCTAGTGGTGGAATGAGATTTGCTTGAAGACCAAATGTCACAGATTCAAATCTCCTCAATATCACAGGTCGGGTGTGTGAGTAAAAAAAAAAAAACTTAGATTTTCCCGCCAAAACCTCTTACTACATTAGTAAGTTTATTTTATATAATAATTTAATTTAATTGTATATTAATTAATTGATCATTAATCATATATTAAGATAATCTTATCTTAATTTTAATATATAAAAAAAATAGTTATGCATTAATTTATAATCCCTATGGAGGTGATTTGTATGGTACTGGAATAGAATATAATAAAATGATCATTCAAATGTCCATTCTCATTCCGACGATTGATATGTTTCAAAATAGGGAATCACTATTCTCGAATGAATCCTATTCCCAACAGAAGGGGAATAGCCATATTCCACCCACCTCCATGGGTTTAGCTATTCTTATTGATCAAAAAAATTAATATATGATATATTCATACATAATCATATCTTATAATATTATTTTATCATATTTAGTATAATGAATAAAAAAATCAGATTAAATGATTTATTATTATTATTATCATAATTTTTTATATTATTTATTTATTTTAAAAAATAATTAAAAAAATATGTTAAAATTAAATTTTGATAGCTTTTATAATTTTGTTGAAGAAAAATGAATGTGATGCCAAAATAAATATAACATAAAAATATATCATAATACAATATAAAATATTTATGTATTTGATATAATTTAATACATTCAAATAAAAAAATTTAAAATGTTAAACTATTTTTCTATGAAGTAAAAATATTTTTCAGTAACTTATAGAAATTATTATATATTGATTAATTAAATAATTTAGAATAAAGTTTTGCAAATAAATAAATAAAATTGTAATTTTCTATAAAAATTAGAAAAAAAAACCACATACTAAAAAAGAAAAATAACGTTTAAAAATATAAAAAAAATTAATGCATGTGTTGATATTTATTATCTATTACGTACAATTTATTCAATTATAAGAAAATTTGAAAGTACATGAAATATTCATTATATAATAATAAAAATGACATTTCATTCCATTTTTTATTCCGTAAACATACCAATCATAAGAATAATTATTTCTTTCACATTCACATTTCATTCCTAAGTTCATTTCATTAATACCTAATTACATTCTATCATACCAATTACCTCCTAAATGACATTACCAAAAACGGAAATTTGTATTAATTAGTTAATTAATTAATAGAAATATTTTAATTAATTAATTTAAAAGGCATTGTCTTTTAATTTTAATCTAAAAGCATTATAGAGTTGTATAGAATATATTGCATTTCAAATTAGTATTGGTGATTATATGGAGATATAATTTATATAGAATTATAAATGCATGTTATATAATTAATTTAGATATATATATATATATAAGGGTTGGTTATAATAAAAACTTATGTTGGTGTGAAAACGTGCGGACTGTGCTTGTTTAGTGTACTTTTAGTGCTTTTCTTACTGTATTTTGGTGCTAAAAACATCTAGCACCAAAACACAATAAGAAAAGCATTAAAAAAATAAAAAAAATTAGCACCAAAATACATAAAGAAAAGCACTAAAAATACACTAAAGAAGCACAGTCCGCAGTTTTCACACCAAGATAAGTTTTTATTTGAACCAATTCATATATATATATATATATATATATATATATATATATATATATATATAAAAGATTTGGTTCAAATGAGGACTCATCTTTGTTTGAGAACTAGGAACTATTTATATCCATTAGATCTAATAAATTTAAGGATTGTGATTGAAAATGAGATTTATGTTTTTTTTTTAAATCTAACGTTTTTCTCAATCAGTGGATAGGTAATATAGCTACTTTTCATATTCTATCCCATAAAAATAGAAACTGCCATACCAATTTTATTTTTGTATCCTTATTTTTCTCACCCACTTACACACATGATTATCTATATTATTTTCTATATATTTTCATTCTTTGTTAAAGATTATTCATTTTTTTTTATTATTTATTTTTGTAATGTCAATTTTATTTTTTATTTTTATTATATATTAAAGATTGTTGTATAGTCCATTTTCATCTTTTATTGTTTTTTTTTTATTTTCTGACATTGAAAGAATGTTTTAACAATTCGATCAAATCTACGAGCTTACGTGCCATAACACTGCTCCTCTAATGCAAATCAACTATTTCTCCATATATTTATATAGCTGTATGTGAAATTCATGAATTTATTTGTGTATTTTATTTGTTGATCATTACGAAATCATATGGGAATGACATGAGTTTATTTTTAAATTCAAATACAATGCAACAATATTGTACTATGTAAACACTATTTTTATTTTAAATAAGCAGTGCCGTATTTATAATTTAGCATTTTTTTTGGAGAAGCACAACTAATGATTGTATGATTAATAAGTATTGTATTGATGAATACAAAACAACAATTTGATTAGAATGTAGCGACATATCATGCATAAAAAATCAATTATTTGATGTAACACAACATAAACATTTTATTTGAACGGATAGCAACTATATTGCACTATGTAAGTATTATTTGTACTTTAAATAAGCAATGTTGTATTTTTATTTTAACAATTTTATTTGAACAGACAGTAATTATATTTCACTATGTAAGCATTGTTTTTATTTTAAATTAGCAATGATCTTTATAATATATACAGTGGTATATTGTTCGGTTATCAGTGAATAAATTATGAAACAACAATTCTTATTCATTTAAAAATTATTTATTATTTCCTTAGCAATGAATTGTTAATAATGTACCAAATTTTTTATTCAATTAATATTACTTTGCAGAGACAAACTTTTACTTATCGAGTAATGCTTTGTTTAATAAGTACAAGTAGCAAATAATGATGATGAGAACATATACTTTGTTAATTTAGCACCAATTAATCTGATATCAAACAACAATAACAAACATTTGAAGTAGAGAACTTCACTAATAACCACTGATTCGAAATATATGATTTTCAAATGAAACATTGATGTATCTCATACGAAGCAACAATATCAAACATGTTAAGCAATAAAATTCTTTAGTTATTATAAATTCGAAAATCACTTTAAAATACTAAAACAAAACACCAAAAAAAAAACCCCCAAAAGAATTTTCTTCCAAAAAATAATTAATTTTCTCATATTATTTTAACAAGAATCATCAATTCTACAAAATCCCCAACGAATGCAATTCATCAATCAACTAAAAAAAACTACAGATACTTGTCAATTATCATTACCATGCAAAAAACAGCACTCATTCTTCAATAGAAAAAAAAATACCTCAAAACACGAAATATAAACAATAATAGGGTTGAAATCGACGTTTTATTTTTGTTGGGTTTGTTATAGAAGCAACAATAACAATAAATCAATTTCTTTTTGGATTGAATTGAAGTCAATTTTTTGTTTATTTGATTTGGATTGAACGAATGCAATATTTTTTTTTTAGATTTTATTTATTAATTAGTATCTTTTTTGGTTTAGTGATGTGCAATTTTTAGTTAGTTAAAATAGTTTAAATCTCAAATTAGGGAAGGAATCGTGCATTCCTGATGAAGACTCAAATTCGTGCCTTTTCCTTTATCTTTTTACACCCTTTTTAAGTGTTTAGTATAGAGTCTAGTCTTGTTTTGGGGGTAAAGCTGATTGCAGGAGGCTGAGGGCACAAAACCACCACAATAGGCACAGACAGGTGCTATTTATGCTGAGGGCACAAATGACTGATTTGCCTGCCGAGGACCCAGTCAAAGTTGTTGCGAGAATTGCGCAACAAGATCGCGGGACAATTCCTATATGCACGTGGAGGTGATGTGGCAGTCAGTTCCGAGTTTTGGGGAGGTCTACACACGTTGGGAAGGAAGTGGGGACATTAGAAAGCCGTTGGAGATGCTAGGGTTTGTTGCTATCCCTCCTAAATTCAAGGAAGAACGTTGAGCATAAAATGAGGAAGCGGAGGAGTGCAAGAACCCCTGCGTGGGTGAGATATGGGCTGCGTGAAGCCTTAATTCATTTGCTATAAATACTTTTATCTGTTTTCATATCAGGAGGGGTGCGTACACTAACACACTCGTTTTGCACCTCAAGATACAATTTCCCGTTTTCATATTTAGTTTATTGTTTGGATAATCTGTCTGCCTGAAGCTGGCGATTTGCCCGCGGAGAGGTAGTTCAGTTGTTTTTGTTGGCAAAACTGGGGTTGGGCCCAGAAGTTAATCAAGTTATTTCCTTTCCGAGTAAGATGTCTTTTATTATTTCTTTTACTTTCGTTTCTATGTTTAGTGGCTAAGTATCCACTGTTCAAGTCAAAGTAATGGTCTAAGGGTAGAATATGTGCATAAGGTAATCGGACTTTAAAGCCTTAAGGGTTCATAATCTTAACTTGTTTTTTCACTTAGACATACGTAAAGGGTGGTTGGAGATGAAAGCGCGCATTTCTGATTAATTGGTGCTAGTGTTAGTTACGTGGGAGTGTATAGGTGACCCATGCCTCGATAGTCGATACCCGCATAGTAACAAGTCCGGGGGTGACAGCCTTGGTAGTTGAGATTGAGTAGTATATGCAGGCACAAGACCGTGTCAAACCTACTAGAATCGGGTCGCTTTTCCCTCAAAGTTGCTATGCTTGCAAAACCTTTATGTGATTCTCTCCTTAGGTTCCTGTATAGTTAGGTCCCTAGGTGCCGATCGTATCATCTAGACGATATAATGTAAGAAGTGATTGGGGAGTGGCCAATCGTATCCATTTCCTATAACCGGTTAACCCTCAAAGTGACAATTACCCATATTTGGCCATAGGGATTCGGTTTTTGACCTTTCTGCTAGTGTGGGCACAACGGATAGTAGTGGTAATTACATGTGTTTTGCCCGGGATTGCGCATACCTACCGAATGACTTGATGCTTTGACTTGAGCACTTTTATTACTGATATTTTTCTTTTGTGATTTCCTTTTCAGCATTTAGTTAGTTTAAATTTATTAGCAAGGCTTTTAGAGTGACACTAAAGATCCAAACTGAAACTAAGAAATGACAGAAGGTTAAAGTACTCATCGTGGGATCGACATCCGTCTTCATTAAGCTATACTAGCCGTTAAGGGCAGATTAAGCATTTGTGGATCATTTGCCCGCAAGTGTATTTTGCACACCTAAACGACGGGTGTGCCAAAATTGGCGCCGTTGCCGGGGAGTGTAAGCGCACTTTTCTGTCTATTTACTGTTTTACCTTAGTATATGCTTCGTTCTAAGGAGATAGAGAGGTCAGCGAGGGCAAGAAGAGCACAAGCTAGGGCATTTTTGAAAAGGCTGGAGGAAGAGAATCACACTGAAGGATCCAGTGATGATTTGACCTCAAGCGGAGAAAGTGAGAAAAGCAACATCAATTTACTCTATTTCGACGAAGAGATGGAGGACGATCAGATATCAAACCACGAAGAAGAAGAACAACAAAGACCACCACCGCACACCCTTACTTTGAGACAGTTGAGTTTCTCTTAAACTATGAACATACGTCCCACGGGCATCGTTTTGCCCACAACTACTGGTAACTGGGAGCTGAGGGCAAACTTCGTCTCGATTTTGCCCAAATTCCATGACCATCCAGGGAAGGATCCGCAACGACATCTACAAGATTTTGAGATGGCATGTGAGACGCAACGCACACGAGCTAATGGGATAGGTGAATACATTCGCCTGGTTTCTTTTCCTTTCACCTTGCAGGACGGAGCTCGAGAATGGTTATACACTATTCCTGCCAGGAGTGTAACCAACTGGAGTCAACTCCAGCAAAAGTTTCTGGAGAAGTACTTCCCCACATCAAGAGTGCAGAGTGTGAGAAAGAAGATCTCAACCACAAAGGCTGGTTCCCACGAGAGCTTTTACGACTACTGGGAGCGTTTCAAGCAATTGCTCTTGAAATGCCCACATCACCAGATTCCAGATCATGACCTGGTGAACTACTTTGTTTCGGGGTTGAGAAGTGAGGACCGAGCCCTACTAAATGCAGCATGTGGAGGATCTATCCTGAACAAGAGGGCAGCTGAGGCTCTGATACTTATTGGTGAAATGGCCGAGGAGAACAGAGACGATTCATATGAAAGAACAAGTGTTGCCGCTGCAAGCAAAACTATCTCTGTGCCTGCAACTGATGACCGAATCGAACAACTCTGCAACAAGATGGAGAAGATGATCACTATGTTTTCCGCCAATACCTTGCGAATTTGTGGGGTATGTGAACTAATGGGGCACCACTCTGACCAGTGTCCACAATTGAAGGAGAAGGAAGAAACGGTCAACGCTATGGATGAAGGGCACAGAAGGAGGCACAATCAATTTGCCCCCAACTACAGTCAGAGGCATACAACACCATACTATCCTGCGCCCGCAGCAGGACCGTCTTTATCAGACATGGTTCACAAGATTGTGAATGAAATGGTGGAGGTACAAAAGAAATCAGAAGCCTTCGAGCAGGAGACAAGGAATGGACTGAACTATTTGGGAGGACAAATATCCCAAATTAGTGATGCAATCGCAAGGATGGAGAAAGCTAAAGGAGTTCTGCCCTCACAGACAGAACCACCAAAGAAGGCTGGGGTAAATGCAATAACACTGAAGAGTGGAAGGCAACTGTCTGCACCGTATCCAGAGACTGCAGAGGATGATGCCCACAGTAACAATGAGCCCACAAGGGATGAACCAGAGTTGAGGGCAAATGACGAACCAGAAGCAGTTGTGCCCAAACCTATCCTGAAGAGTAATATTCCAAAAGAGATCGAGGTGCCTTTACCATTTCCAGGAAGGATAAAGCGAAACAAGAAAGAAGAAGAGGATAGGGAGCTAATGCACATCTTCAAAAAAGTGGAAATCAATGTTCCACTACTAGACGCAATCAGGCAGGTACCCCGATATGCCCGTTTCCTGAAGGACTTATGTACAAAGAAGGTGAGATTCACGGAGGAGGCACAAGTGGTTGTGAATGAAAATGTGTCAGCATTATTGCAGAAGAAGCTGCCTGAAAAGTGTGGAGACCTAGGGATGTTCTTTATTCCCTGTGAAATTGGAGGACTTCGAGTTGAGAGAGCTATGCTGGACTTAGGGGCATCGATCAATGTTATGCCCCTAAGCATTTTTGAAGAACTGATCTTAGGACCGCTCAAGAATACAAGAACAATTATTCAATTGGCTGATCGTTCCAGTGTCTACCCCGAGGGAGTGCTTGAAGATGTCTTAATCAAGGTGGAGAGTCTGATTTTCCCAGCAGACTTCTATGTGCTGGATATGGGCAAAACCAATCCAAAGGCTGCCTGTATACTTCTGGGCAGACCATTCATGAAGACGGCACATACGAAGATTGATGTCAATAAGGGCACATTGACGTGCGAGTTCGATGGAGACAGAGTTGCCTTCAACATCATGGAGGCAATGAAGTACCCCAATGACACTGAGGGTGTACATGTGATCGACGTCTTTGAGCCTATGATCCAAGAAGAATTACCAAGGTTACTGGCAAAGGATCCACTTGATTGGGTACTTCAATACAGTAAAATTGATTGGGATGCTGAAGAGGAACGAGATAAGCAAATCAAAGAGGCAATTCTGCAATTATATCACATCGAAGCCAGTTTTTCAAGGGATCAACGTCTGCCTTTGCCCACAACAAGGCAGGGTGATAAACTGGTGCGGTCTATCATCAAGCCACCAAAGTTGGAGTTGAAGGAGTTGCCCGATCACCTCAAATATGCCTATTTGGGTGAAGGAGAGAGTTTGCCAGTTATAATCAGTTCATCGTTGACCATGAAACAGAAAGTCAAGTTGATAGCACTATTGAAGATGCACAAGGAAGCAATTGGATGGACCTTGGCCGACATCAAAGGCATAAGTTCCACCATTTGCATGCATCGGATCCAGTTGGAAGAAGGGGCAAAACCAGTGCAAGATCCCCAAAGGAAGCTGAACCCCTTGATGAAGGAAGCTGTGTTAAAGGAGATTCTAAAGCTGCTCGATATGGGCATTATCTTCCCTGTGCCCGACAGTGAGTGGGTGAGTCCTATTCACGTTGTGCCCAAAAAGTCTGGAATCCAAGTTGTGGAGAATAAAAACAAGGAACTTATTCAGATGAAACTGCAAACATGATGGAGGGTTTGCATTGACTACCGCAAGTTGAATGCAGTCACAAAGAATGATCATTTTCCTTTGCCCTTCATCGACCAAATGTTGGAGAGGCTTGCAGGAAAATCATACTTCTGTTTTCTGGATGGGTATTCTAGATATATGCAGATTGTGGTGGCCCAAGTCGATCAAGGCAAAACGACATTCACTTGCCCCTTTGGCACATTTGCCTACAGAAGGATGCCGTTTGGCCTTTGCAACGCTCCAGGCACATTTCAACGGTGCATGATGAGTATATTTTCGGATATGTTTGAGACTTGTATCGAGATCTTCATGGACGACTTCACAGTTTATGGAGATAGCTTTGATCAATGCCTTGACCATTTGAGCAAGGTACTGAGCCGCTGTGTGGAAAAAGACTTGGTGTTGAATTATGAGAAGTGTCACTTCATGGTGAGAGAAGGAATCGTACTGGGACATGTAGTATCCGAGCGAGGAATCGAGGTGGACAGGGCAAAAGTGGAGATCATTGCCAAATTGCCCTATCCCATCAATGTTAAGCAGATTCGGGCATTTCTAGGCCATGCGGGTTTCTATCGTCGATTCATTAAGGACTTCGCAAAGATTGCTCAACCACTCACAAACCTGCTACAATTGGAAGTAAAATTTGACTTTGATGATGACTGCAAGAAGGCTTTTCACACATTGCAGAATATGTTGGTGTCTTCTCCAATTATCCAACCTTCGGATTGGGGAATGCCATTTGAGGTGATGTGTGATGCCAGCGGATTTGCCATGGGAGCAGTTTTAGGTCAGAAAAGAGGTAAAGAGAGCTATGTTATCTATTATGCCTCCAAGACAGTAAATGCCGCGCAACGCAACTATACCACCACGGAGAAGGAGCTGTTAGCAGTAGTGTTCGCTTTTGAGAAGTTTCGTTCCTATCTGCTGGGGGCACAAGTGATTGTTTACACGGATCACGCAGCTCTGAAGTACCTACTGTCTAAAAAGGAGTCAAAACCGAGACTCATAAGGTGGATATTGCTCTTGCAAGAGTTCGATGTGCAGATCAAAGACAAAACTGGGGCAGAAAATCTGGTTGCAGACCATCTCAGCCGTCTAATGGTTGAGAGCAAAGAGGAGATCACTGAGAATTTCCCAGATGAGCACTTATATGAGGTTGTGGGCAAAACGGCAAGGAAGCCATGGTTTGCCGACATAGTGAACTATCTGGTCGCAAAGCAGTTTCCAGTTGGTTTGAATAACTACCAAAGGAATAAGATGAAGCGGGAGTGCAGGTTCTATCTTTGGGAAGCACCAACTCTTTGGAAAATTGGAGCCGATCAAGTCATAAGGAGGTGCGTCAATGATGATGAGGTTCTTGACATCTTGAAGTCCTGCCATAACAATGCATGTGGAGGTCACTTCGGCCCACGAAGGACAGCAAGGAAAATACTAGATGGAGGATTTTATTGGCCTACATTATTCAGGGATGCTTATATATTTGTGAAGAAGTGCAAGAATTGCCAGATGACTGGGAATATTTCCATTCGGGAGGCCATGCCACAAACACCTATCATGCCCGTGGAAGTCTTCGACATATGGGGCATAGATTTCATGGGACCATTTCCCAATTCAGGTAATAATCTCTACATTATCCTGGCTGTAGATTATGTGTCCAAGTGGGTGGAGGAAAAAGCCACTCCAACGAATGATGCAAACACAGTGGTGAAGTTCCTAAGGGCAAATGTGTTCTGTCGTTTCGGAATGCCCAAAGTCCTGATCAGTGATCAAGGGACTCATTTCTGCAACTTAGTCATAAAGAAGATGATGGCAAAGTATGGGGTCACAAACAAGGTTACTACGGCATATCACCCCCAGACAAATGGACAAGCAGAAGTCTCAAACAGGGAGATCAAAAATATTCTAGAGAAAGTTGTTGGACCAAGGCGCAAAGACTGGAGCAATCACTTGGAAGATGCTCTGTGGGCATATCGCACAGCCTACAAGACACCTATTGGGATGTCTCCTTATAGGCTGGTTTTCGGAAAATATTGTAATTTGCCTGTGGGAATGGAGCATAAAGCATTTTGGGCAATCAAGAGGTTAAATTGCAATGCTGAATGCGCTGGAATTGAGAGGAAGCTGCAGATCCAAGAATTGGAAGAGTTGAGGTCCGAGGTCTATGATAATGCGGTGATGTATAAGGAAAGGACCAAGAGATACCACGATACACTCGCAAGAGGCAAACAGTTGCTCTGTGGGCAAAAGGTACTCGTGTATAACTCAAAGCTCAAATTGCATGCGGGCAAATTGAAGTCAAAATGGATGGGCCCCTATCTGGTGCAACATCAACACCCAAGTGGAGCAATTGATCTGGTGAATCCAAAAGATGGGTGTGAATTTCGAGTCAATGGCCAGAGGGTGAAACAATATTTCGAGCAAGAGAAGGAAACTTGGGCAGAAACCCAAGTTTTGAACACTCCTGAGTACTACTGAAGGCACAACAAGGTCGGGCCAAAGACCTTAAACAAAGGCGATGGATGAGAGGCAACCCGGTTTGTTTACTTGCTTTAATTTCAATTAAGTTTCTTATTTGTATTTTGTTTGTGAGTTAACGCTGCAGGAAGGCAAAGACTGGAAACACATCACTGTGGGCAAAGTAACATGCAAGACACAACAAGGTTTAAGTGTGTGGGTGGGTACTGTAGCTGATTTGACTGATTTGACACGAAAAAACAGCTACAGAAACGGTTGGTTTTCCCCATGCAATGTGATAATTATTGAGAATGGAGACCGAAAACAAGGGGAGTGAAGGGAATATGATATATACAGATAATCATTTTGAATTTCAAATATATCTTCTTCTCCAATTCAAAATTCCCCAATTTTCTCAAAATTAGGCACAACCGTTTCTCCTATATTCTCGGCCAGAATCTCGCCGCACAAACCCACCACCCTCACAACATCTCACGTCTCCTGAAGCATTCAAATACCCCCTCTCACTCTCTCGATTTCTCACAGATCAAGCAAAGAAAACCCTACCTCACAAATTTCCCAAACCCTTGTCAAGAAAAAAATGGTGACTACAAAGAAAACTGGAGAAACCGCCAAGCGAGGCACAAGGCGCAGTGCCCGCAACGCCGGCGACTCGTCACAGGAAACAACACAGACCACCCAGTCAACCCAGCCCGAGGCGCCGAGACAAGGCTCCGAACCAGTTCTAAACCCCTCACCTATCCAGACCATTCCACCACAACAACCACCGCTCCCGCCGCCGCAAGCAGAGAAAAAGAAGCGAGCACCGCCGAAGGCTAAGGGCGGTGCGTCGAAGAAGAAGAAAGTGGAAGCTGATAAGGGCAAACCCCAGAGCCCACCACAAGCTAGGCAAAGCCCTGACCCAACGCCAACACCTGAAAAACCACCAACTCCGGAGAAGCCACCGACACCCCAACCCAGTGAAGAATTAAACGAGTCGGAGCCGGAGAAAGAGCCAGAGAAGGACGGGGAAGGTGATGGTGGACCAGAAAAAGAAGAAGAGGTGGAGGAAGAAAAACAAATGGGTAGCGGTGACGAAGAAGAAATCGTTGATGAATCTGAAGGTGAGAGCATGGAAGAAGAAGACAAGGAGGAGGAGAAACTTGAGCAAGATCAGCAAGATGAGAAGGAGAAGGAACCAGAACCGGAGGAAGAGAAAGAAGAATCGTTGGAAGAAGATAAAGCGGCTTCAGAGGGATCTACATCTGAGAATGCCCACAGCCAGTCTGAGCAGTCGAAACAGGCACAACCAGATCCACCCACAAAGAAGAAGAAGTTGAAGAAGGCAAAACCACAGGAAGTCGCGAAAGAGGCACAAAGGGAACCAAGCCAAAGCAAGGGTCCCGATGTACCCGAGAAGGCTAAGAACAAGCAAAAGGGAACCAAGTCAACTGGCAAGGAAGCAAAGAAGCCAGTCAGCAAGGAGTCAAAAAAACAAGAGAAACCCCCCACTAAGAGAAAGCTAGATGTGGAGCAGTCCCACGAGGAAGAGGAAGAGAAGTCGGTGCACAACGAGGAAGTGGAACCGGAAATTCAAATTATCCCAGCTCCAGTTCAAACCTATGTGCCCGCAAAGGTGAAAAAGGGAACAAAAGGCAGGGTGCCAATCAGAACCCTCCCCCGCCGCTCGGCGAAGGAGGAGAAAGAGGATCCAAGCAGCTCGAGACAAGGAATTGTCGAGAGATTGAACAAGAAGAAGCATCTGCCCCTGTATGTTCTTCATGACAGCACGCTGAATACACTTGGAGTCATGGACCAAGTGTATGAATACTTTGCCAACATCGGTTGGGAGCAAGAACTTGGCTGGAGGAACACGGTACGCCCCTCTTTGACCATTGAATTTCTTTCCTCATATGAGTTTAAACCAGTGCAGGGCTTTGGTCTAGAAACGCCTGGAGTTGTGAACTTCTACATAGCTGGAGAGAGCTATAGCATGTCAATCTCAGGATTGAATCTGATGTTGGATTTCATCCAACCAAAAGATGTTCATTCGAAATGGTACAAAGAAGCAGTAACCAGTGTTGGCGATGACTGGAGTCGAAACATTCAGCAATGGTGGGAGGAAATTGGAGGCAAAGGCTTCTATCTTTCGGGCTCAAGCAAGGACAAGCACATCTCTGACCACACCCTCCAGATTTGCCATAGATGGATGGCATTCAACCTTTATGGGCGCAAAGATGGTACAGGCCAAGTCACGCAACAGGAGGTGTTCCTATTGTGGAACATGGTGCACAAGCGGAAGGTCAACCTCGGCTACATTCTGGCGATTCAATTGCAGGCGCAGACTAGCAACACCAGAGCAACTGTTGTAGCCTTGGGCATGTTCGTGGCTAGGCTGTTTGAAGGATTGAAAGAAGACGACCTCGACGACATCTTCGAAGGTTACCCAGAGCTTGACGAAGCAACAGAATATCTCGATGCCAAGAGGCTGGAGCGGATGCAGCTAGTTGGGATCACTGAAGAGAACACCCCATACTTCCTCCCTTTTGACGAACCAACATACTTTGACAAGAGAAAGGCCCCCCAAGGCACAAGAAGGATCACCCAGGGCACAAGAAGGACCGAGCAGGGCACAGAGCAATGCAGATTCAAAGAAGCTTTAAAGAGTTGAGAAAGCCCTGCAGAACATTTGTGTTCATCTCGGGTTAGACTACCCCTCCTCTCCTTAAATCATGCTTTATCCCCAGTAGTTTAGGATTTGTTTTTATTTTTGTTTGTGTGTTTATTTTTGTTTTTGTACATTTGCGTCTGTGTATATAGAGTCTGTTTTGGGCATATGTAACCCACATTACTGCTTGTGCCCGCAAGGGTACTTTGCACAACAAGTGTGTGGGAGGGATATGTCTAGGTCGTTGTGTTTGTATATCTTGTTTTTATTTTGTGTGTGCATGTTGAGTCTACAGCATATGACTCATAGATTGACATTGGGCATATATGGACATAAATTGTTAGGCAGATGGAATTAATCAATCGCATGTGAAAGCAATATATAACTACCCAGTGAGCTTTGAGCCCAAATTAACATTTGCGACTTCTTTCTGTGTGTTTAAATTCCACCACCTCATTTGATGCTTATTTGCTTGTGCCCTGTCAAACTTGATTTCATGCATGCTTAGATGATTAAGGCATGTTATTCCGTCATTATTTGGCCATATTATTCACTGATAAATGCTTCCCATTGCTGCCATTATTTGAGCCTGTTTATTTGTTCATGACCTGCATTCTGAAAATCTCTCTTTAAAGAGTATCTTATGACTGGGAATGAAATTTTTTATGCTCGTATTGGTGGTATGGTTTAAGCCAAATAATGACAGGGTGCTAGAAATGGGCACAAAGAAAGAAAACAAAGAAAGAAAAAAAAAAGAGAAAAAGAGGAAATGAAAAAATAAGTGTATGAATAAAAATGGTTTCCCAGGTTGTTATGTGGGCACAGAGCTGCCAGTGTTGATTTTGCCCAAATGATATGAAAGGTAGCCAGTTCCTAAATATTCCCAACCTTGATCCGCATGCCCCATTACAACCCTCACAAGACCTTTTGATATGCATGCATGTGAATATAGTAAATTGTTTATACAGGGTGTTTGCAAGTTTGTTGATGATGATTTGGTGGAATTTTTGAGAGTAAACACTTAACCTAAACACTCGAGAAAAAGGCGAGCTGAGTGTACACTTCAATAGTAGCCTGAGTTTGATTGATTCGATCAGCCTGCATCATTATGTTCAACTGTTATGCCCTTTATCAACTTATGATTCATATGCTGTGTTGTCTTGTTTTGAGTCATTTGAGTCTTCCGTTTTTGTTGTTTTGAGTTAAAGTTGCATTCATACTTGAGGACAAGTATAGTCCAAGTGTGTGGGTGTGATGAAGACTCAAATTCGTGCCTTTTCCTTTATCTTTTTACACCCTTTTTAAGTGTTTAGTATAGAGTCTAGTCTTGTTTTGGGGGTAAAGCTGATTGCAGGAGGCTGAGGGCACAAAACCACCACAATAGGCACAGACAGGTGCTATTTATGTTGAGGGCACAAAGGACTGATTTGCCTGCCGAGGACCCAGTCAAAGTTGTTGCGAGAATTGCGCAACAAGATCGCGAGACAGTTCCTATATGCACGTGGAGGTGATGTGGCAGTCAGTTCCGAGTCTTGGGGAGGTCTACACACGTTGGGAAGGAAGTGGGGACATCAGAAAGCCGTTGGAGATGCTAGGGTTTGTTGCTATCCCTCCTAAATTCAAGGAAGAACGTTGAGCATAAAATGAGGAAGTGGAGGAGTGCAAGAACCCCTGTGTGGGTGAGATATGGGCTGCGTGAAGCCTTAATTCATTTGCTATAAATATTTTTATCTGTTTTCATATCAGGAGGGGTGCGTACACTAACACACTCGTTTTGCACCTCAAGATACAATTTCCCGTTTTCATATTTAGTTTATTGTTTGGATAATCTGTCTGCCTGAAGCTGGCGATTTGCCCGCGGAGAGGTAGTTCAGTTGTTTTTGTTGGCAAAACTGGGGTTGGGCCCAGAAGTTAATCAAGTTATTTCCTTTCCAAGTAAGATGTCTTTTATCATTTCTTTTACTTTTGTTTCTATGTTTAGTAGCTAAGTATCCACTGTTCAAGTCAAAGTAATGGTCTAAGGGTAGAATATGTGCATGAGGTAATCGGACTTTAAAGCCTTAAGGGTTCACAATCTTAACTTGTTTTTTCACTTAGACATAGGTAAAGGGTGGTTGGAGATGAAAGCGCGCATTTCTGATTAACTGGTGCTAGTGTTAGTTACGTGGGAGTGTATAGGTGACCCATGCCTCGATACCCGCATAGTAACAAGTCCGGGGGTGACAGCCTTGGTAGTTGAGATTGAGTAGTATATGCAGGCACAAGACCGTGTCAAACCTACTAGAATCGGGTCGCTTTTGCCCTCAAAGCTGCTATGCTTGCAAAACCTTTGTGTGATTCTCTCCTTAGGTTCCTGTATAGTTAGGTCCCTAGGTGCCGATCGTATCATCTAGACGATATAATGTAAGAAGTGATTGGGGAGTGGCCGATCGTATCCATTTCCTATAACCGGTTAACCCTCAAAGTGACAATTACCCATATTTGGCCATAGGGATTCGGTTTTTGACCTTTCTGCTAGTGTGGGCACAACGGGTAGTAGTGGTAATTACATGTGTTTTGCCCGGGATTGCGCATACCTAACGAATGACTTGATGCTTTGACTTGAGCACTTTTATTACTGATATTTTTCTTTTGTGATTTCCTTTTCAGCATTTAGTTAGTTTAAGTTTATTAGCAAGGCTTTTAGAGTGACACTAAAGATCCAAACTGAAACTAAGAAAGGACAGAAGGTTAAAACACTCCTCGTGGGATCGACATCCGTCTTCACTGAGCTATACTAGCCGTTGAGGGCAGATTAAGCATTTGCCCGCAAGTGTATTTTGCACACCTAAACGACGGGTGTGCCAATTCCTAAAATAACGGAATTGAATTATATCTCAACAAATATTAAACTAAAATAATAATCTTATAGAGTATCTTTTTGTTAAATTAAATCCCAATCATTAATTTACACAAAATTAAAGGTTAGGATTTGTTCCTAGTTCTCACATAGAGAATGGTCCTCATTATAGTCTATCCATATATATATATATATATATATATATATATATATATATATATATATTCTCGTGTGTTATATTACATGATTACATTTCACTCAATTATTAATTAATAAAATCGACCTACATAATACCGTTTATATAATTCTTATAGAATAACTATATAGGGCTAATTACAATAAAATACACAAACTTTGACAAGATCTGCAAATTAGACACAAACTTTAAAAATTTGCAATTAAAACACAAACTTTCAATTTTTTGCAAAATAGACAAACTCATTATTTTCTAGTTAATGGAAAATGACGTGGCATAAAAACAATCCAAGTAGACAAAGTGTCTGATGTGGAAATAAAAAAAGCCACGTGGATTTGCCACATAAAAATTCTACCAAAAATATTTATATCAATTAAAAAAAGGAGGGTATTTCCGTAATTTCGCCGCCTTCATTTGGCATCGATGCGCAACCATTTCTCTAAAGCAACCAAAAATAAAAGAAGAATCGGAGAAGGAGAAGGAGAAGAAGAAGAAGAAGAAGAAGAAGAAGAAGAAGAAGAAGAAGAAGAAATTCACTACTCCCCATCACTCTTCTCTCCCTCTCCAAATTTCTTCAATTTCTTCTTCTATTTTTTCATTAATATCCCCAAATAACTACTCCGATCAACAAGTGGATTTTCCTTTTTTTTTTGGTAGAATTTTTTTAGAAATAAAAAAAGCCACATGAATTTTCCTTTTTTTAGTTGATATAAATATTTTTGGTAGAATTTTTATGTGGTAAATCCACGTGGTTTTTTTTATTTTCACATCAGATACTTTGTCCATTTTGATTTTTTTTATGTCACGTCATTTTCCATTAACCAGAAAATAATGAGTTTGTCTATTTTGCAAAAAATTGAAAGTTTATGTTTTAATTGCAAATTTTTAAAGTTTGTGTCTAATTTGTAAATCTTGTTAAAATTTGTATATTTTATAGTTATTAACCCTAACTATATATATAATGCATAAATTTACCTTAATTACATGCATGTTATCTTAATCTTTATATATATATATATCAAAGCAATGTTTTTATTTGGTGCGTAAGATGTGAATTCGATAGAAATACAATTCCTCGAACCATGCCATTGATTATATGCATCACGTAAATTAATAATTAAAAAAATATCTATATTAATTGTGTTACCAATCAAAAGATTGGATGTGTATATATGTACCATATATATGCATATGACACTATCAACTAATTTTTATGTAATTACTTGTCCCAGTGGAATGATCTAGTGGTGGAGTGAAATTATTTGGAGACAAAAAATTATGAGTTCGAATCTCATCAATATCACCAGGTCGGATGTGTGAGTAAAAAAAAAAAATCAATCTATAATTACGTGAATACCAATATAATGTAGATTCAAATCCATTAATTAGTCAAGTTAATAATCAATTTAAAATTTAATAAGAAGTCTAGAATGAACTTATAACTATTCCATAATTATCTTAATCAATCAGGCAACTTTTAATCAATCTCAACTATTCCATATTATTTGGATGTTTTAAAATAAATGATTTAATGTTTTTGACAAAAATGTTATTTTGATTGTTTTTCGACAAAAATGTCATTCCATTATATATGCTGTCCAATTTACTTTTTTTTTTTTTTTTAACTCACACACTGTACCTGATGGTATTGAATGTTGTCCAACTTACTTAAGAGTAAAATTGTTTGAAATCGCCTGGAAGAGTATTTTTACCAAAATTGTTGGGTCATTTATGTTAAAAAAAAAATCAAACGTTGAGAATTAAATTATAATATTAAAAAAATTAGATTATTTTTATTAAATATTCAAACATTGAAAATTAAATTGTAATTTAATTACCTAAAAAAATACAATTCTTTATCATAATAAACACAAAAATTGTACTAAAATAAAAACTGACCTAGTATATGAAAGGTCTAAATGCTTAATGACTACTGAGTAGGCTAAGCCAACAGATAAGTTGGCGCGTAGGTTTAAAAAGAAAACAATGTAATCCTAAAAATTAAAACCCAAAAATCAAGTGGCTAAGAACAATGTTTTCACTACACGCAAATTTACAAAAGCACAAAGAATCTGAACCCACCAAAATTCTGAGAAAATAATATTCTATTATTTTAGTTTGGTCAGCAAGAAAGCAGTCAACAATTTCTCTCGCGCTAAATTTTGCTTTTTCTCCATGTCCAAAATTGAGTTACTGGCCAACAGAGGAAAAACCCAAATATATATATATATATATATATATATATATATATATATATTTGTTTCTCACGTTCCACTCCTTATAAATCCACATTAATGCAGAAAGTTGCAGCTGAAAAATAAGAAATTTTATCATCCAACTTGATTTTTTTTGCTGCCGGTATTTCATCTCTATCTTTATTTCATTTGTAAGGCTTTCTGCCTCATTCATTGCATTTTCTTGAGCACTGCTGCTGCTAACCCATCTATTATCTATGGCTTCTGATTATTCTTGCAATGCTGTTAAGATTGATTCGATCAATCGTAAGGTGATTAATTTGGTTTACTGTTTAATCTTTTTTTGGGTTTTGTTTGTGTTTTTTGTTGTTGTATTAGTTATTTCTGTTTCTTTTTTTGGAATCATGATCTTGAATTTTGGCTTAGTACTGAAGTTTTTTAGTGTGTTTGAATTGTGATTTTGTGATTCATTATTGTTTTCCATTTTTCTGCTGCTTCTTGAATTAAAGGGGGGGGGGGGGGGGGGGGAGAAATGGTATTGTATTGATAATCTCCTTTAATTTACCAGGTTTTGGAGTGCGAGTATGCAGTTCGTGGTGAAATTGAGAATCTTGCTCAAGTAAATAAGTTTGCTTTATTTACTTGCTATTGTGTTTTTGTTTGTGAAGTTTGAGCCTAGTTTTGGTGTTGTTATCTTACAAATTTCGTTTCGACAGAAATTGCAAGAAGATTTGAATGTCAACCCAGATTCTCATCCTTTCAATGAGGTAACTATCCTGCGTACCTAGCAAATCATGATGTATTATAAGGTATGATAAAAATTTGATCCACATGTGGAATGCTTTACAATGTAAAGATAAAATATTCAAATTTGACAGAGCAAATTAAATATTAGCTCTAAATGTAAACGCGAAAGCATTTAGAGAGTATGGCCTCTTATTTTTTCGAGAATCACAAATACCAAAGTTATGCATGTGATCATTTTGCTCATTGTTTCTTCAGATTACATACTGCAATATTGGAAACCCTCAATCCCTTGGCCAGCAGCCAGTCACCTTTTTCAGAGAGGTGTGTATAATAAAATGGTGCAGCAAACTTTGAAACTGTTTCATTATCTATATTTTTAACATCTTAATTTCTACTTTTAGGTCCTTGCTTTATGTGACCATCCTGCTCTTTTGGATAAAGTTGAAACAAAGGGGCTATTTAGGTAAATTCATAAAATCTGTAACACTTACGTAGAAGCTGCATTGTCACATCACCACGGCCGTCAAAGTTTTTTACTGATACTTGTTTGTTACCTTGTTGGAATTTATGTTGCTACAAATGTTGGTGCCTAATTTTACTGGAAAATTTAACGTTTGCTATTATCGTCGTATGTTTCAGATCATTGTAGTATGGACAATATTTTTGTTGTTGACGATAAAAATTATATACATGCATGGATGTGCTTGAAGGGGAATATTGTCTCTTATAGAGGAATTTTTGTTTCAAATTTTCTTCTATTGTGATTGAGGCGAGTTATGTTTTTAGTTATTAAGATATGCATCCATCCTCTTACTTTACTTTTTCATTCTCTTGTTGATGGATAGTGAATTTATTGCTCCTCTGTAGCATGACTTATATATTCCAACCACATAATCCTGCATAATGTTGCATATCCATTAATTCAATATTTTTTAGTCATAATTATGTTGTGGATTTCTAGCGTCGATTCCATAAAACGGGCATTTACAATACTCGATCAACTTCCTGGAAGAACCACTGGAGCTTATAGTCACAGCCAGGTAATAAAGGGCACTTTTGAACTCTTATTCATGAGAGGAATTCGTGTATATATCAAAGTTTTTCATCTTACTCATTATATATAATCAGGGTATCAAAGGACTGCGTGACGCAATATGTGTCGGCATCGAAGCTCGTGATGGATGGCCAGCTGATCCAAATGATATCTTCTTGACTGATGGTGCAAGCCCTGCGGTATAGTATAGATAATGTCTTACTTAGAAGAGAGATGGAGCAATTCTAGAAATTTCATAACACCTCTGCTTTCTTATTTCAGGTTCATATGATGATGCAACTCTTGATACGATCGAAAAATGATGGCATCCTTTGTCCCATTCCACAGTACCCTCTCTATTCTGCCTCAATTACCCTACATGGAGGCACTCTTGTATGTTTTACACCTTTTATTTGTTAGTTTTAATCGAATGATGTAAAAAATAAAGTATTATAGTCATCACAGTTATTTTTTTGTTTTTTTTGTTTTCTAGGTTCCTTATTATCTTGATGAAGCAACGGGATGGGGTTTGGAGATCTCTGAACTTAACATTCGGCTGGAGACTGCCAGATCAAAGGGTATCCATGTCAAGGGTTTAGTCGTTATAAATCCTGGCAATCCCACTGGTCAGGTAACACCATAATAATTAATTTGTCTTTCAATTTACTCTACCTCTCGTGATTCCAATATTTAATGCATCATATCATCTAAATTAAAGGTGTTGGCTGAGCGTAACCA
This sequence comes from Perilla frutescens, assembly GCA_026008535.1. Lineage (NCBI taxonomy): Eukaryota > Viridiplantae > Streptophyta > Magnoliopsida > Lamiales > Lamiaceae > Perilla > Perilla frutescens. The sequence goes on from BRKX01000002.1 coordinate 52,201,686, forward strand.
ACAACAAATCGTGGACTTCTGCAAGAAGGAAAGCCTTGTCCTTTTGGCAGATGAGGTGACTTTATCCTTCAATTCCTTTTTTTTTTTTTACTTTGTTGAATGGTTCCGATAATAATAGGCTCGATCTGCTGATGCTCTGTGTGCCTCTACAGGTATACCAGGAAAATATTTATGTGCATAACAAGCCGTTTCACTCGTTTAAGAAAGTTGCACGGTCAATGGGTTATGGGGAGAAACACATTTCCTTAGTATCCTTTCATTCTGTGTCCAAAGGTATACTAATGTCCTAGTAATTTCAGGAGCTTTCAAAGCAGTCGTGTTTATGTTTCTTTGATACTTCCAGGCTACTACGGAGAATGTGGAAAAAGAGGAGGTTACATGGAAGTCACTGGTTTTGCTCCTGAGATAAGGAATCAATTATACAAATTAGCATCAGTCAACATATGTTCGAACATATCTGGTCAGATTCTTACCAGCCTTGTCATGAACTCGCCAAAGGTTAGTATTTTCATCTCCACATCATGAAAAAAATATAGCAATGGATAAGAAACTGAACTCCACATTCACTTTTGATCACAATTGACTAGGTGAAGTTGATTGAACAAAATTTAAAAGTGCATCTTTCTCTCTTTTAAGAGTTACATTTGGTGTTTACTTCATGTGCCTCATATTTATAATTTTTTATCCGTGCAGGTGGGAGATGAATCGTACGAGTTTTATGCTACAGAGAGAGATGCGATTCTATCCTCCCTAGCAAGACGTGCCAAGGTTACCTTTGACTTGTCTTAAAACTCTTTTCTTTGAGAATCTAAAATGAAACTTAAACAACAAATGAAAACTGAACAAAAATTCGTGTGATGGATTGAAATAGGCACAAGAAGTCAGTCATTTGATGTGGTTTTAAGTATATTAATTAGTGCATTTGTTCAACTTGCTGTTTTAACTCGAATTTTGTTGATCTTCAGACACTTGAAGATGCATTCAACAGTCTGGAAGGAGTAACATGCAATAGGGCAGAAGGAGCAATGTTTCTGTTTCCTCGCATTGACTTGCCAAACAAAGCAATCGAAGCTGCAGAAGCTGTAAACACTGCCCCGGATGCATTCTATGCTCGTTGTCTTCTCAATGCCACTGGCATCGTAGTTGTTCCCGGTTCTGGATTTGGACAGGTAATGACTAGTAACACAATTTCTCCCATTAATGTCCACTGCAGTTTTAGAAAAAAAAAATGATGAGGTCCAAACAAAATAATGTGACATGGATAGAATAACAATGGCTTCTGGCTAACCGGTATATCTGCATGGCCACTCTTGCCTTCTACTATTGTAGGTTCGTGGAACGTGGCATTTTAGGTGCACAATACTACCTCAAGAGGACCAGATACCAACCATTGTTTCTCATCTCAAGCAGTTTCACAACGCATTCATGAATGAATATTGCAACTAAGTATTCTACCACTCTTCTTCCCAAACACGGTAGATTTGATACTTTCGATTCCACAACTTACAATTCTTCTGATTTTTATCTGTTCAATATCAAGTTATCAACAGCTAAATATTGTGGAATCAAGAAGTTGTAATCAGTATTTTTTCTATTTAACATATCTATATTTATATTATATCTAAAAACAGGATAATCGTCATTAATAGTAATACTAGCTTTTCTCGCCCAAAACATCTTTCTTAATCCAGAAAATCTAATAAAAATATAATATCACATATTATTAGTTTATAATATATATATAATACAAGGAAATAAGACATGCAAATCACCGTCACGCAAACCAGTTAATTGTTGTTACATAAGATTAATTATGTAAATATAAAATGTTGAAACTATACATGCTAATGTATATGTGCGCGTATATGGGTGATTAGAATAGTGGAAATATAATTACTATATATACACATGATTTTAAAAAAAATAATAGGCGCACACATATATAGGGAATAGAATATTCATATATCTATGATATTTTCCTATAATTAAATTTAGCCTATATATATATATATATATATTTACAACCAAAATAATATTTTGTTAAGCACCACAAGAACAAGAATTATCGAGAAGGCCTACCACAAAAGGCGGAGGCTTAACCCAACAAAAAAGCTTGGAAAATCACGAGCAACCCTAGCTATACTATGTGCCACAAAATTGGCACTACGACGGACCAAATTAAGAGAAAAATCATGTTAATCATCATAAAGTTTGCGACAACTTGAAATAATCGAACCAAATTCATAAATGGTCGACGAATAAGAATTCACCGCATCGACCACCACTTTAGAATCAACTTCGAGAATAACACGTTGAATACCAAAAGACTTATGCAAGCCTAATGCTTCACCTTCATCGACCCGCAAACACCCTAGAAAACGGCTAGCCCTAACTGCAACAAAACTACCAATATCATCTCGAACTATAATCCCAAAACTCGTTTCATTGGTATCAGTAAAGAAACTAGCATCAATATTAACTTCGAAAAAATTACACGGCGGATTGTGCCAGCTCCCGCCTCCCACAACGAACATTTGAACCATCACTAACATTCTCAAAATATATGGAGGACCTAGCTAAGTACCATTCCATCAAATAATCAATCTATAAGATATAATCAATTCTATATTTATGTTACCTATAAGAATTTATTTATAGATGGCTACTCAATCTAACTATGATTATGCACGTTATAAATAGTGACTGGCATTGTTAAAGTTATCGGTATAATCATATATATAAATAATGATTGAGATTGAGATTTCAATAAAAAAAATTCTCTAATTCTTTTTTTGTTATTCAAATATTATCAATTATCTTGATTTTTTTCGATTGTCATTGAAATATTCCGAATTATCTTGATTGCTTGTGTGCATTTTTTTGTTTGTTTGTATTATTATCTTTTTAACTTTGTTTATATTTTTATTCCAAATATTCATGGGTCGTGAAAGTTTGAATAATTGAAGCTTATATATAGATATAAAGCAGATATGTTAAGCTTTGAATGGATGATACAAAATCAAGTCTTTGAATGGATGATACAAAATTAGGTTTTGTAAGGTCGTGGTGTACATTTCTTCTCGGGAACGGGACATAAACTTTTCTTCTCGGGACGGGACAAAAATTAAGCTTAGTTGAGTCGAGAATTGGATTCTCGTTGTCCTGTAATTGTACACACGGACTCCGACAATCATTTTCAAGATGAAACGACTAATAAAATTAAAATTATTGTACTATAAAACTAATTTTCGGCGAACAACTCGATATCTGGAACAAGAGATGTGAACAATTTGATATCCCGAACAAGAGAACAAGTGCAAATTAGAATTGTTGCACTCTAAAACTAATTGTTGGCGAACAACTCGATATCCGAAACAAGAGAGGCGAACAACTCGATATCCGAAACAAGAGAAGCGAACAACTCGATATCCGGAATAAAAGAACAAGGCAAACCAACTCGATATCCGAAATAAGAGAGGCGAACAACTCAATATCCGGAATAAGATAACAAGTGCAAAGTGCGGAACAAAAGAACAGGTGCATATTAGAATTGTTGCACTTTAAAACTAATTTCGGAATAAGAGAACAAGCGCAAAGTGCGGAACAAGAGAACAAGTGAAAATTAGAATTGTTGCACTTTAAAACTAATTTTCAGCGCAAATTAGAACTGTTGCACTTTAAAACTAATTTCGGAATAAGAGAACAAGTACAAAGTGCGGAACAAGAGAACAAGTGCAAATTAGAATTGTTGCAATTTAAAACTAATTTTCAGCGCGGGCTCGAATGCAAAGTTTGGAACAAGAGAACAAGTGCAAATTAGAGTTGTTGCACTTTAAAACTAATTTTCAGTGCAAATTAGAATTGTTGCACTTTAAAACTAATTTCAGAATAAGAGAACAAGTGCAAAGTGTGGAACAAGAGAACAAGTGCAAATTAGAATTGTTGCACTTGAAAACTAATTTCGGAATAATAGATTAAGTGCAAAGTGCGGAACTAGAGAACAAGTAGATTAAGTGCAAAATGTGGAACTAGAGAACAAGTGCAAATTAGAATTGTTGCACTTTAAAATTAATTTTCAGCGCGGGCTCGGATGGTGACCATCTTTGCTATATGTTTAGTACTTGATTGGCAATAAAAAGTCAATTAAGTCCACCACATGTACATCATAGAGAGGGGCACTTGATTGCTCTCTCTTTGTGCCTTTTTCCTTATTAAATGCTTCCAACTTCAATTTTTTTCTAATATGGGATGACATTTAATTCTATTTCCCCATTTCCATTTTATTCCAAGTTTCAAGTTCCAAGTAATCAAGCTTGAGCTATAATTACTTATTCATCTGACCTTGGAAAAAAAAATTATGGATCAACGTGTTGATCGTCTGATGTCCACCTTGTACACATGAGAATTGACTTTTTTTGGGTGAGAACTAGTAAGTATTTACAGTCGCCGGATCTATCAAATTTAAGGGTGAATATTTAGATTGAGATTTAATGTTTCTTTTTAATTATAATGTTTTTAAATTAGATATGAGTATAACATTATTTTTATAATTCAATCCCACAATAATAGGTATTGTCATATCTATATTTATTTTTATTTCCTTATTTCTCTCCCCATTATCTACATGATTTTATGTTTATTATGTATATTTTTTTTATCCTTCATCCTCCACTGTTTTTATCGAGAGTTCTTCATTATTTTTTTTATTTCATCCTTCCACAATTTAATTAACAAGAATATATTTTCTTGATTTTCCTGATTTCTGAAACATGTTTGTCAATATCCATTTAATACATGAAAATCTTATGTATGAATTATCTATTAATTTATGCAAACCAACAATGAATGATTTAGACTTACAAATTTTCAAATTCATAAGGTGATCGATATGATTTTAACAATGATTTAATATTTTGCAAGCAATGTTTTGATTCTAAATAAGCAATGCTTTGATGTTCAAGCATTATGTTTTTTTTTTTAAAAAAAATTATTGATAAATAATGATTTTCTCATAAATAAGTAGTAAACTACATTTAAAAAATATCAATTTTCATCATATATTATTTTTTAAAAAATCAAAGTGTTTCGCATTGTGAAAAGAAATGGTATTTAATAAGAAATATAATGTAACAATAAAATCAATGAATTATTTATGGTTTAAAAAAATCTTAATTCATAGGTTAATCGACATGAGTTTAGCAACGATTTAGTGTTTTGCAATCAATGTATTAATTCTACATTTCTACATAAGTAATGATTAATTTGATATCTGGTCATTATAAAAATTTTAAAATTTAATTGGTAAGCGATAATTTTCTCATAAATAAGTAACAAACAACGCTTAACAAAGCATCAATTGTCATCATACATATTATTATTATTTTTTAAATCGAAATGTTAGGCATCGTGCAATGAAATGGTATTTGAGAAGCAATAAAATATTACAATAGAAGTAATGAATTAATTTCGACTACAATTTAAAAAATTATAATATTAGAATCATTGAAATGATACATCTCGATCAATTTATACCGTGATTTTTCGAATGTTCTAACTAGTAATGAGGAGTTTGTTGTTTATATTGTTATATTATATTACTTAAAATGTTCGAATTCAATGCTATATTGGTTTGATTGTTTAGATATGGTGATTTATCGTGGTTCGACCATGGTCGACCAAGACAGAGAAGAGGCGGTGAGAGGTGTGTGTGTGTGTGAGAGAGAGAGATAGTTAAATATATGTATTTGAATGCATTAAATGAAGGTAAATGTGAGAAAAATATAAATTTTTCATCTCGAATTTATAGAATGATATTTTTTAAACAAAATTAAAATGTTAGAATAACATTTATATAGAAAAAAAATGTTAGAATAACATTTATATAGAAACGGAGGAAGTATTAGTTTAAATTGAAATTACGAACTTTTCATATTTAATTTGACATACACCAAACGAGCACATGCTGGTTTATTTATATTATGAATTGTGAAAAAAATAATTGTTGTGATCACTTCGATCAAATATCAAATAATTTTTAAGTGAAAATAAAGATTCTATGCATAGTTGGAGCTATCCACACGTCAAAACCTTCGGATTTATTTCACATCAAACGAGCCGTATGTCGATTAATTACGTAGCATAATTAAGAGATCCGTTTTTAATAATCCCCAACAAATTGTATATTAATTAATAGACTGGCCCTAGTTGAAAGGTGACAATAGTTTCATGTCACACATGGCGTGGACCATTCAGGTACTAGTTTGTGCTTTGGTCCTTTTAATTTGAACTTTTATAATTTTATTATTCCCCATTGATTTAATGAAAAAATAAATGTTAATTACATCGATCTTCTAGTATATATATATATATATATATATATCAAATAATGTGTATTATGTGAGTAAGAAAATGTAAATCATCAATGTACATAATATATATTCATAATATTTAAATGAATTCATGTTTCGTTAATTTAATCAATTTATATTGTGTGTACGTGCTATTATGAATAATGTAATGCCGATGATGTTTCTGCAAATTGAAACATGAAGAAAAACATTTTTAATTTTCCGGTAGAGTTCGAGCTGTTGCGTGATCGTGCAACTTGAAAAGTGAATTTGAGGTTTGAACTTTAAATTATTACTGATTGGTATTATTTAATATATTTTTTTATTTCTTAAATCCATGAGTCGAATAAATTCAATAAAGTCTATGGGCCGAATCAAGGAACTTTGCTTTAGCCAGCCAATTTTAATTAATACAGGACGATGTGCCGTGATTGATGCGACTACAAAATTATTGGAAAAAAAATAGAATCAATAAAAGATATGTTATGCCCCATTATGCTTTTTCTCCTAAAAAAATGTCACCAACTATTTTAATTGCAAAGCTTTTGTGCATATTAGAGTTATGCAACTGTCACGACAAGTTGTCGGTTAGTTAATTTTTTTTATATAAATTCTAAAATACTAGTGGTGGAGCGAGATTGTTTGGAGATTAAAGGTCACGAGTTCAGATCTCCTCAATACCACCAAATCGGATATCCGGGTTAAAAAAATACATATTTTCTATGTGCATCTTGAAGTTTCTTCCACTTTATTTTAATTATCCTAAATTTTGATAAAAGTGCAAGCAACATTTAGAAAGAAAAAATTAGTGAATTTTGTAAGTAACAAACACTTTCATTAATTAAATAATTATAAAAAAAAATATTGATGATATTAAAAATAAAATGGTAGCAACTCAATTTTTAATGCAATATTTTATATTTGAATTTTGGTAAATTGAAAATAGGAGAATAAAAGCCCTAAATATAACAACTCAGTTTTGATTTAAAAAAAAAAAAGAGTTATTAACGGTGTCCTTCTCATTCTTGATATTTGTTTAGAGCAATGATAGTTGTTTAATGATCCAATTATAAAATTGATATTAATACAATACAAAATCTCAATAAATTTGTACGTTAAACTTAAACATAGGGAAAAAAAAAAAATACAAGCAACACAACTAATCACTAAAATGAATTTTAGCTTGAGGTTGTTCGTATGAGAGTTTAAAGTCGAAAAAGTAGAGGGTAAGAAAGATGAACATTTCAACTTTATTTATATATATATATATATATATATATATATATATTAAGAATTACTTTATTTAGGGTTCCTCTGCGGTAGCTCACATGGTCTACCCATAAGGCACGCTCTGCTGTTACATTCTGTGACTCTTTGGACGTGATTGGTATGGTGGAATAGAATATGTTCATTCTCATTTCGGCTATTAATATCATTCAAAATCAATAATCACCATTCCCTATGGAATATTAATACATATTTCCAAAGGAAGAGGAATAGTCATTCCACCTACCCCATGGGTTTAACTATTCCCAATGATCAAAAAAATTAATATATAATATATTTATACATAATCATGTCTTATAATATTATTTTATCATATTTAGAAAAATAAATCAAAAATTAAATTAAATAATTCATTATTATTATTATTTCTTAATTATTTTTATATTATTTATTTATTTTCAAAATATAATTTAAAAATATCTCTCAAAATCAAATTTTGATAGCTTTTATAATTTTGTTGAAGAAAAATAAAAGTGATGTCGAAATAAATATAACATAAAAATATGTTATAATACAATATAAAATATTTATGTATTTAATATAATTTAATATATTCAAATGAAAATTGAAATGTTAAAGTATTTTTCTATGAAGTAAAAATATTTTTATTAACTTATACAAATTATTGTATATTGATTAATTAAATATTTTAGAATAAAAATTTTCAATAAAATAAATAAATTATAATTTGCTAAAAAAATAAGAAAAAGTTATATACTAAAAAAGGAAAATGACGTTTAGAAATATATAAAATAAATTAAGGCACGCGTTGATATTTATTAGCTACTACGTACACTTTATTCAATTATAAAAAGATTTGAAATTACATAAAAATATTCATTATATACGATAAAAAAATTAATATTGCATTTCATTCTTCATTCCATATATATATATATATATATATATATATATATATACCAATTCCGTACACATTTGCAAAGAGTCTGGACCTCACTGATTTCTTTTTATTTTTATTTTATTTTTATTTTTTTTAAAGCAAGAAATGATTTTAAACTCAACTAACCTTAATTTTTAAAAATGATAATAATTGAATAATAGCAGGCAATAGAGTTAATTGTGGTTTCATTTTCTTGTAAATCTCTTACAGAAAAATCTGCTTAACTCAAAACATATAAGAATTTAATTATTGATTATGACTAATTAAAAGAGAGACGGATGAAAAGTGGGAAAAAACATTAATCAATATTTTCATTAAAAACATGCTTGTCACTGATAATTATTAATTTACATAGCTCTACGCCTACCATGCATGTGAGGTCTGACTAAATGATCTATATATACATAGAGATATAGATATAAATATATATTATATTCAGCAGAGACCTTCGCTGTATACTAATCATACACATTTAATATTAATAATAATACTAATACTGCTGCTGCTGCTGCTGCTACTACTACTACTAATAATAATAATAATAATAATAATAATAATATCTCCAAACGTATATTGGAATAAATTACCACATAAATTAAAGCACCTTTTCTACGCCAATTTAACGATGCGAATAATACATGTTAGTTATAGCGCGAAAATTAAGCATCAATGAATGGTTAAACAAATGAAAGAAGAAAGCCTTTAAAATTGTCTGTATTTAACTAATTTGGATTCTATATTTTACATGGTGATTGATTTTATTTTGTTAAGATTCTTTTTTTTTCAGTTGTTTATCTGTAATACTATTTATGAGTGTATTCTGGATAATTCGACCTTTAAAGTGTCAACAAAATTCAAATTCGTGAGATTAAGATTAAGAGGCGATGACGTCCCAATGCAATTTATTTAGACGAATCAAACGGGTGTTTAGTAATTTTTGTTCTTGAAACATCAATGTTTTTTATATATGTTATATTGTATTTTTATTTTTATTTGCATATGTGTGATATAATATTATGGGTTGAAAATTAAAATACTCACATTTGCTGTCATTATTTATTTAATATATATAAATTTTGAAATATAATAGAAAATGAAAGCTGGCCGGTATTAACTATATATGTCCTGTAAAATTGTCTTTTTTTTTTGGTAAAGTAGCAAGCGTAGCAAAGAAAGTGTTCATGATTGCAGTCTCTTTTTTTCCATTCACACTTTTACCCTTTTTTGTTCACCTTTAATTTATCTAATTTTCTACAAAGATAAATTAAGAAAGCATCTACATGTTTGGATGATGAAGCCTTTTATAATTTCCTTCCACAATATATATATATATATATAATCAAAAAGAAAATTATAATCTAACACGCTAGCTTTTCCTTTTTAATCAAAGTTCAAATTAAAATATTAGTTAGGTATATAATCGCAATCATCTCCTCCAGTCTAAAAAGAAAGAAAAAAGGAAATCAATTTAATTCTAATCTCATAATGAATAATAGTTTTCCTGTTCCGATGGGGATGGTCTAGTGGTGGAGTGAGGTTGCTTAAAGACCAAAGATCACGGGTTCAAATTTCTTCAATATCACAGGTCACGTGTGTGAGTAAAAAAATAATAATAGTTTCCCTTAATTTTTGTAATATTTCAGGATAATGAATATCTAAGATATTGTTAAATAACAAATTAATAAATTATATATACATATATATAGGCCGTCAAATCCAGTGATGATAATGACATTGAATATGATAAAAATAGAGGATTCTAGCTGTACTACTACTATATATACCCTTTATATAAATACATTTTGGATTATAGTTCTTGAATTGGTGACTTTCTCAATCGATACATAATTATGTTTACCCATATGTAGTTGGGTATTATTTTAATACAATTTGCAGGGAAAAAGTTAGATAATGATTATTTATATTGAAGAGCTAGCCGGTCAAAAAGATATGAAAAAACTATCAAATCGAATATTTGCTTAATTAATCCATAATTCTTGAAATGTGGTCATTTCAAGACAACCAGTCAACCAAACATTCATGTAAAATTTATCAGGAATTGAATGTTTTGTAACACTTGTATAATAAACTTTTAATATTCTGTAGTAGTACTATACATTTATTCTACCAAGCGAAATATTCCTCAATTTGGGTTTATATACTACTTATAACAATTATTAAAATAAATTAGACATCAACGTTAATTTGAGGAAAATTATTATATAATATAATTGGATCAGTGCATGTCTCGCCACATTCATATTTAGTGTTAAAATCAAAGTTACAAAAGCAATATATACACGACCTAGCTGCTAGCTAGCTAATTAATTAATTATATCGGATTCTATCACTTCGGGGACATTTTAATTCCAGCATTCCTCTACTTTAATTAGCATGCATCATGCATGTTGCTCTAATCTATCTTAATAGCTCATAATTACTCTCTAAATAATTACTTCATCAATTGAAAATTTTCCACATTTTTTTAAAGGGATGGTATTCGGTGCACCGTCTCTAGGTGCTGCCCCCATCAGATATGGCTCGTGAGAGACATGCGCGGTCAATTTTTTCTTTCTTTCTGTTTTCTGTGTCAAATTTTGCGAGTTTTTTTTTTCATTTTTTTTAGTTTCTTACTTTAATTTTTTTTCTCAAAAACTATATCTTCTATATGAATATTTTTTAATTAATTTTATCTGATGACTCGCGCAATGGACTCACCTCGACACTAACACGTGGGAACGTGCACTGCGCCCAATAATTCATATTTTCAAATTAAATATAAACCCTATAAAAACTAAAAAAATATAAAAATCCTACCCCCTCCCCAAAAACCTAAAAATATATAAAAACCCTAAAATCCAACCCCCAAAAAAACATTATAAAATATAAATAGTTTTAGCGAGGGTTTTTTTTTTTTTTGGAATGGGACGGTTCAACTAGCGAATTGGGACGGGTTGGCCCATGAATTTGATCAAATATTGACTCGTCGAATATATTTCATTAATTAATTTACTGAATTCATGTTAACTAATCAAGTTGACGATTGCTTTCCAAAATGATTGAATATTTGAAAAGTGAGAAATTATTCAATGGAGAACATTGAAGACGATCATATATATATATATATAATACTGTTCCTTTCCTTGAACAAAAATCATGTTCTTTTTTTCTTTTTTTCATCGTCCTTAAGAAAAAGATTATACCAAATAATTGAACGGAATAAAGGTGCGTGCATGTAACGCTTTATAATTAGTATCCTATGTTGATTTTTCTTTTCTTTAATTTTATTTCATTTTTTCTTTTTAATTATTTCATCTATCAACAAACCTTATCATTTGTGTATGTATTGAAAACAATATAATTAATATATGTAATAATATACAAAGAATTGTGGATTTAATTAATTAAATATAATTCTCCCATACATTTAATCGAGACAAGGTATTAATTGCACGCAGGTTACTTTAAAAGGTACAAATGAAGACAAATTTTAATTAAATAATAATAATATCCATAATTGAAAGGCGAGTGGAAATAAAACAAATAAGCATGTTAATCTGGGGTGGTGTCCCAGTGAGGATGGCCTAATGGTGGAGTAAGATTGCTTGGAGATCAAATATCACGAGTTCGAATTTCCTCAATACCACAGGTCAGGTGTGTGAGTATAAAAAAAAAAAATCTGGGGTGGTTTGGTCTTATACATGCATAATATTGGTTATTAATGTCGAAATATTAAATATGAAGGTGTATGTATAAGTTGTGCGCCAGAGTATTAATTTATCTTCCAATACATCAATAGATGTTTATTATATATTTATAATGTTAGAAAATATATACGGTGAATTAATAATAATAAATAATACGAAAATAAAAATAAGATGAAATGTATCATTGAAAGGGCTAATAGTTTTGACGGGGTGTACCGTGTACCCGGAAAAGTAAATTTAACACGTGGCTTCCATAATTTCATGCAGATAAATTATTGCACGTCATTATTCATTTATATATATATATATATATATGATCCGGTTCAAATTTTTCGTTGCACCCATTCATATTTCAAAGTCAAACTTATGGAGTATAAATTTTCTAGTTCCAATTTGAGTGTGTCAACTATTTGTCAATATTAAAATTGTATATTGTTAATAATTTTTTTATAAAAATAAAATTTATTATATTATAACTAATTATAACTAATATTTATTACTAAAAATCTAAATTTTTAAATATTATATACCCTAAGTTTGGAATAATAAACCCCACAAATTAATTATATTAACTAAAAGATGAAAAATAAATATTAAAAAATAATTTTAAATCCTAATTGGGTGGAATAAACTCTGAATAACAATGTAAAATTATACTAAATCAAAAGAAATTAAAATTGAAGATTTTTTCTTGAAAAAATAATAATTTTGAAGTTTATTACACGTTTGGCGCACACACAAGTTGGGACTAGTGTTAAGTTGACTCTCCTATTTAACTTTCAAATTTTATATACATATACATGATTTTGTATAACACATTATAAATAATTATCGTAATTAGCGAAATTAAAGTTTCTATAATTAACATAATAAAATTTGTGAAAACTTTTGTAATTAAATGTGATTAATTGCCACTGATTAACGTAATTGTAATATAATACATACATACCCACTCTTTGTAATATTTATAATTAACATAATAATATATACAATACAGTAATTGTAATGATTAGTATAATGATATATTTTGTAGAAAGAATAGCAAATTCTCGAAATATATTATTATTATTATTACCATATAATATATAAGATTGTTTGATAGATTTATGAAAAAATAAGATTGTTTGATAGATTGATTATTATTGTATCATGACTAGCTTGACATATATCGGCCATACATGTTATTTACGGAACAAAATTAATGATTAGCAAATATATATAATTAATATTCTTATTATTTCACATGAATTAATTAAATAAATTAAGCAATATATATTATATAATTTCCAGATTAATTAGGATGGTGTTTTGGGCGGAAAAAATTAGTTTTTACTATTTTTACAGATGATTTTATTTTTAGATATAGTATAGCTTAGAAAATATATATGATAAATTAATAAATAGCACTCCAATTAATAAAGGGTGTGCTATTTTTGATGGCATGGGGTGTCCTTGGAAAAGGAAAAGAAAGAAAAGGAAATGCAGCCCCAATTAGTTAGAGAAATACGCACGTGGCTTCCATAATTTCATGCAGATAAATTATTGTCATTATTCACGTATATGTGTGACCTAGCTAATAGAGGTGGAGTTTGTGAACTTATCTTCAAATGTCACAAATTTAACTTCTGAAAAACAAATTGTACTCATACGATTAAAAAAAAAAAAACTCATACGATTTCTTTTTCTAATTCAATTCATATTCTCTTATCGAGAAGTGAAATTTACCCAAATTAAAGCACCCTTGAATACCAATTAATGTGTCTCTCTCTAAAATAAATAAATAATTTACCAGATAATAATATTAATGATAATGGATTTTTGTAACAAAAAAAATAGATAGCAAAATGAAGTTTTAGACAAAAAAAAAATAAAAAATCGTGTTTTTGGAGTCACGCAAATTTCTTAATCACCGACAGCATTTTTCTCGTAATATTTTTACATTATAAATGGAACTTCACTCATTCTATCAGCATCTATTTTCAACCAATCCCTCTTCTCTTTCCTAAATTCCCTTTTTTTTTAAAAAAAATGTCCCGCTTTCGAGAATTCTTTGCCGGAAAACCATTTTCCGGCGACAAAATCACCAGAAAGAAACTCCTTCTAGCTCTCCTCACGACAATCCTACTCGTCGCCGACATCGTCGGAGTAGTCGCCGGAGTTAAATCCGGAAAGCACAACTCCGCCGACAGTGGCAACATCAAAATATCCGCAGCTCACGCCATCGCTAGATCTTCATGCAGCATCACATTGCACCCTGAGCTCTGCTACTCCGCCATTGCCGAATCTCTCGACGGCAGCAAGAAGGTGAACTCCGTCAAAGACGTCATCATCTTATCGCTGAACGTGACGATTGGCGCCGTGCAGCGCAACTACGTCTCCATCGAGAAACTGCTGGCCGCCAGCAAGAGCAACCTGACGGAGCGGGAGAAGACGGCGTTGAACGACTGCCTCGAGACGTTCGATGAGACGCTGGATGAGCTCCACACCGCCGTTAAGGATTTGGACGAGTATCCGTTCAAGAAGTCGATCGAGGAACACGCCGACGACCTCAAAACCCTACTCTCCTCCACCATTACTAACCAGGTGAATTAAGTAAAAAAGTGAACATTCATTTCTATTGATTAATTAATTATAAACTCGTCGTTAAATATAACAGTTGATCGAGTTGGTACACAAATTTGTCACTAAAAACTACGTAGTTACCTTTTAGTCATGTTCCTTCTTTATTTGGTTTATTGTGGGAAAATAAAAATAGTGACATACTAAATGTAATGAACATTAAATGATACTCGTCTCTAACAACTCCTTTTCCGGCCACTAATTCAGGAGACCTGCCTCGACGGCTTCTCGTATAGCAAAACGGATAAGCATATACGAGAAGTCTTCGTCGGAGGTTCGGTCCTTCGCGTGGAGAAGCTATGCAGCAACTCACTCGCAATGCTCACGAACATGACCAAAAAAGACATTGAAGACCAGAAAAAATTAAACGGCGGAAGGAAGCTCGCGGCGGCGGAGGGCGGCTGGCCGGAGTGGTTGTCGGCGGGGGATAGGAGGCTGCTGCAGTCTTCCACCGTGACTCCGAACGTGGTGGTGGCGGCGGACGGCAGTGGAGACTACAAGACTGTGGCGGCGGCGGTGGCGGCGGCGCCGGAGAAGAGTAGCAAGCGATACGTGATTAGAATTAAGGCGGGAGTATACAGAGAGAATGTGGAAGTGTCCAAAAAGAAAACGAACATAATGTTCATCGGAGACGGCCGGACCACCACCATTATCACCGGAAGCAAAAACGTTCAAGATGGGAGCACCACCTTCAACTCTGCTACAGTTGGTGAGTTACAGTTCTTGCTTTTTCTTTCCATAGTCGCTCTTTCTTTTCCAAACTCACACATGCACTTTCGCTATTTTGTTTTCTTTTGATTTGTTTTGTTTGCAACTAGGTGTCGTAGATGCTTGCTTTGATGAAATATTTTATATGTCACGTGTATTTAGAATTTTCATTTTTCACCTATATATATATATATATATATGCATGTGTGAATATTGTGTGAAAATTAATGATTAATTCAACATTTGAGCATTTTGCTAAAAATCGTATGTATAGAACCAACCTTTGTCTTGAATTGTGGATATTTGATCATGCATGCATCATCATTTTTCCATTGCTCGAGCTATATAATCGACATTTCTGCATTTTCAACGGAAAAAAAAAATCCTGAGCTTCATTCATTTTATTATTATAGCTGGGAAACCATATTCAATTTTTTTTGTTGTTATTTATAATTAGAAATGAAAACAGTGGTAATTTTTTTATTGAACTATACAATATATACCATTATACGTTCAATTTGTGTAAATAATTTAATTTTTAAAAAATAAGAATAATAAATTTAACTAACTATATATATATATACACACACACACATGAGTTGGCTATAATAGAGACTGAGATTCATGTGTAAACGTGAAAATTAGTTTATTCAGTGTAGTTTTAGTGTTTTTCCTATTGTATTTCAGAGCTAGAACAATTATCATTAAATGCAATAAAAAACATTAAAAAAATAGCACCAAAATACAGTAAGAAAAACATTAACAATATAGTAATCAAGTCTATTTTCACATTTACACACCGAGGATTGATCCTTATTTGAACCAAATTCTCTATGGTCTCTTTATGTATATATGTATGTATGTGTGTGTATATATACATATATATATATATATATATAATTTGGTGGGGGAAAATGACATGTCTGGAATAAAGAAGATCGTGTGTTGGGGTGGGGTAGGGGGGAAGGGGGGGACATTTTATTTTATTCCAAATAAAATGAACTCTTATATATGCCTTTGATGTCTGGTCCCTATTTGAGATAAGGTAGCAGCTGATGATGCTTTACACTTCTTAGCCGCCTTCAATATTTCCAATGTTTAATTAGGGTCCCAATGAATTACTATAAGCGAGATATATAGGTACGTATATACTGGGTAGAACCCTATATAAAAAGTTTGTTTATGTGGAATTAATTAAAATATACAAATTATCTGAACAAAATCCCATTATTGGAGTTGGGGAAAATATTCTGTACAGCAGAGAAAGATCAGATATTGTTAATTAAATGAGTAACCATGGCCGCTCTTACAACTTTCACACAAATAATTTTAAAATGGGAACGTTGGAAAACATTTATTCATAATTTTATTAATGAATTGATTTTTATTATGAGATTCCTTTTTCACCCCCCAGTTGTAAAGTTCTCCCAACTAAAAACAAAGCCGCTTAGTCAACTTGTCATGCAACTGACTCCACAAATTTTTATAATTTATTCGCGTTGTTTTATGTTGGTGCTTTTAAATGCTATATTCAATAAAATATAATTAAACATGATACATTTTTCATGATATATTTCACATTATATTCTCTAGTTTTAAATTTTATATGTCAATCATATATCAAATATTAATATTATTGTATATATATTAGGCAAAACTGTCTGTGTGCATGCATAGTTGGATGGATAATTGGATATCATATAAATGGAGATGAGTTGTCACGATAAATAATATGGCTGTCCAGCACTATAGCAATTAGCAAGTATATATATCGTAGTATTGCAAAAAAAAAAAAAAAAAAAAAAAAAAAAAAAAAAAAAAACTCAAGTTGATCTTTTTTATTGTAAACAATATTTTACTTGTCTTTTTTATAATAGTACTCTAAATAGATGTTACGCATACATGTGCCCTGTCGTGTGTGTGATAATATCATCATTTAAGATATATATACGTGTTCACTTTTATTTTTGTCTCGATCTTTTAATTTCAAAGATCTTAATTGTTGACTAGCATGTTTCCTTTCTCGCTTCCCTCCTTTAATTACGCTTTAATTACGATTGGGGTGTTGAAATTGAAATCATGGCACCCACCTATCTAATTCACCGGCATTAATTCTTTGGTTTCTCTCTCTTTATTTCTTTGGCTAGAAATCTAGAATATGTCTTTTACCATGGGGCTCAACTTAAAATATATTATTGAAATTTAAAGAAAATTTAATAACATTTAGTACAAGCTCACCCAAAAAATTAATACTCTCCGCCACGTCTTATTCATATAGGCTTGTTTTTGTTTTTTTTGAATGCCCTAATATATATTGACGAATTTCTATATTTATTTAGTTTATTTACCAATTTATAAAAATTTAATATGTTCACATAAATATTCAATAATTTTGCTAGATGGTAAGTATTTTGAAAGGCTAATCTATATAGGTATACATCTTAATTACTAATCTTGAAAAAAAAAACGTAAGAATTATTAATTATCCATCACTACTAATTAAGTAGTAACTAAAAAATAGGATGTTGTTGTGGTTGCAGCTGTAGTAGGAGAGAAGTTCTTGGCCCGTGATATCACATTCCAAAACACAGCGGGGCCGGCGAAGCACCAGGCCGTGGCACTTCGGGTCGGGTCGGATCTATCAGCCTTCTATAGATGTGACATTTTGGCGTATCAAGACACCCTGTACGTCCACTCGAATCGGCACTTCTTCGTGCAATGCCTGATCGCCGGCACGGTGGACTTTATTTTTGGAAACGGAGCGACGGTCCTCCAAGACTGCGACATCCATGCCCGTCGCCCTGGTTCAGGGCAGAAGAACATGGTGACGGCCCAGGGCAGGACTGACCCCAACCAGAACACGGGCATCGTCATACAAAATTGTAGGATTGGAGCCACCTCCGACTTAAAGTCCGTTCAGAAGAGCTTTCCCACGTATCTGGGAAGGCCCTGGAAGGAGTATTCGAGGACGGTGATCATGCAGTCTTCCATAACGGACGTCATTCACCCGGTCGGTTGGCACGAGTGGAGTGGCAATTTTGCCCTCGATACTTTGTTCTACGGCGAGCACCAAAACACCGGGGCCGGGGCATCAACGTCAGGGAGGGTCAAGTGGAAAGGGCATAAAGTGATCACGAGCACCACAGAGGCGCAGAGTTACACCGCGGGGAGGTTCATCGCCGGTGGGAGTTGGTTGAGTTCAACGGGCTTCCCATTTTCACTAGGGTTGTGAAAATTCCTTCTACCATTATTAAGGCTTAATTATTTCGGTTGGACTACTAATATTAATTAATCCTTAAGCACGTGTGTCCATCTTTTTAAATTAATTAATTAGGAATAAGTCTTTTAAGATTGTGGCTTGTAATAATAATATATTCAATAAAATGCGAGGCTTTTTTGCTCGTTAATGTGTGGGCAGTATATAATTCAATCAAACAAAAGCAGGCCGAATGAAACCAAATTTGGTTGTTATTTTCTTTGTTGATGGTTTAGAGCTTGGTCAACTCGATCCCCCTCAAACATATTCGATATTGGTCTTTCAATTGAATTTCCTTAGCCTTTCAATATATAACAAATTAACAATACTCTTCATTTTTATAAATAAAATGATAATTATATCTCATCAAATTAAATACTCATAAGACAATTATAAATTATAGGATGAATCCTTTAAACAAAAGCATTTTGACCCTAAACTTTTTGGTTTTTTGCTTTTGGACATTATTCAGGAATTACTTAATTTGGAAGTTAACAAATTAAAGATTCAAAACAATAATTTAAATTACAGGCCATTCGGCCTAGATGTGATCGGCAGGGTCCATTTGGCGAATTAGTATTTTTCATATCTAATAATTATATATATGCTTCGTTTAATGTAATACAAGAAACAGTTCGTGGCCGAATACAAAAGCAAATGCCATTCCTGTTTTGTAATATTTTTTTACTTCTGTTTGGCTCTCTTTTTTAAAAAATTTAGAGGAAAGAAGCACAGAATTGAAATCTAAATCTCATCTTTTACGAAAAGCTCACTTTCTTAATTTCTTTATAAAAAAATAAATAAATTAATTTACTCATGTAAAATGTTACATTTAAACGAAAATACTAAGCTATAATAAATTTACGTGCTCGCTAATAATTTAACATCATCCCATGCCAAAAAATATACCATGAATTGCAACGTTGGACTTGGAAACTAAGGGGGGTGTATTGGATTGAGATTTTGATGGATTTTGTTGGATTTTAAAATGTCCAATACACCCCCCTAAGCCTGACCTGCTGAGGTTAGGTTACTCTCTCTCTCTCTCTCACACACACACACACACATTTGAGATGTTCGGGTACATCCGTTACTGCCTGGGGTACACTCAGTATCTATGTTGAGCACAAATATATTTAGTGGAAATGGATTTATCATGATATATTTGGAGTAGTAGTCAAAATAATATGATTGGAAGGGCCCTTTGCATTTATTTCATTCATTTTGGTCTCAACATACGGTTGTTGGGATTGCCACTCAACTCGCCACGATCAATGGCAATCTTAAAAGTGCAAAATTATAAATGCTTTTAAATATTGAATAAATAAAAGTGTACTAATTAAAGTATTCATAAAAGATTGAGGAATAACAAACCGTAAGTATTTTTATTTTTTTTCAGAATTTTTTGAATATACTCTAGTTGAGAAATAATAAATCATAAATAAATGTTTTAAATAACACTAAATCATACTAAATTAAAAAAAAAGAGGATAAGTTAGACACAAAATATCATGGAGAATTGCACAAGGGATCTTATGTGGTACAAGATGGACACGCATTTGTGTGGATGGAATTGGAAAAATGTAATATGAAATATGAGATAGAATTTCAACAACATTAATAATTGAAGATTTAAATGAATCATTATTAATCACATTTTTTATTGTTATCAAACAACTTTAAGGAGTGTATTTTAGGTCTTTATTATTTGATTATAAACCAATGGAATATCTAAACCGAGTTTTTATTGACTAATTAATTCGAGATAAGTTTCTGTAGTTTAATAGTTTTACCGATTATTGTATTTTCTTAAACTATCAATCTTGATTTTGAATCTAACTTTTACAATTTAAAAAAAAATGTCACAAATATAAACTAACATCTTAATGATGTAAGAGGTGTGAAATGGGACAAAAATATCACATGTAGCATGAAAATTAACCAAAAAATATAAAATTTAAAAAATATATAAGAAAAAGCGCGTTTTCGTCTGGAGAAATGTGAAAGCACATCAGCTCACACACGTTAATCCAAGCACGACATACTATATTTAAATATCTTAAACTAATGATTAATCATATGCACGTCAAAAACCAAAGAAGCGTCGAAGAAGAAGATCAAATTACAAAACTGAAATCGCTTTATCTTCCTATAAATACCCGCTCAAAAAACACAAAAACATCAAACACGCTTTCACACAAAAAACCAGACACCGAGTTAACTCAGCCATGGATACCGTCAAATCCTTCAAGGGCTACGGCAAAGTCGACGAGCGCGAAGACGCCGAGTTCCGACGCAAAACTCGCAAGCGTCTCATCATCCTCTCCATTTCAGCAGTTCTTTTGATCGCTCTGATCGTCGGAGTTGTCGCCGGAACTATAGCTCACAGCAAGAACAAGAATGGAAACTCCGGCCAAGCTCCGGCTGCCACTTCCGCGGCGATCAAATCCATCTGCAGCGTGACTGAGTACCCTGACTCGTGTGTGAGCAGCTTGAGTTCTTCCAACTCGGCCGATCCGCAGACAATCTTCCAGTTCTCGCTGTCCGTCGCGATGGATTCATTGGAGAAAATTTCGAATTTTCCGGCGGAGTATATAAGCAGGAACAACGACCTTGATGCGCCGACGAAGCAGGCGCTGCAGGTCTGCAGCGCCGTATTGAGCGACGCCGTGGAGTCGCTGAACGATACCATTGGCGTCGTGAGCGTTAGCGACAGAAAGCAGCTGCTCTCCGTCGCTAACGACTTGAAAACGTGGCTGAGCACGGTGATCACCGATCACGAAACGTGCTTCGACGCTCTCGACGAAGCGGGGACGAATGCCACGTTAGTTAACGAAATCAGATCGTTGACGAAGAACTCGACGGAGTTCGTCAGCAACAGTTTGGCCATTGCGTCAAAGGTGCTCGGATTGCTCGGAGACTTCAAGATTCCGGTGCACCGGCGACTTTTGGGGGAGCTTGAGGCTGGTTTTCCGGCGTGGGTCGGGGCGGCGGAGAGGCGGCTCCTCCAGGAGAGCAGGCCGAAGCCGGATTTGACGGTGGCGAAGGACGGCAGCGGAGATGTGACGACGCTGAAGGAGGCGGTGGGGAAGATTAAGAAGAAGAATAAGACGAGATTTGTGATATATGTGAAGGCGGGAGTGTACGTGGAAAATGTGTTGTTGGAGAAGGCGCATTGGAATGTGATGATTTACGGCGACGGCGCCGCCGCCACGGTTGTTTCCGGTAGCAAGAATTTCGTCGACGGAACTCCGACGTTCGATACGGCCACATTTGGTAAGTGTTTTAGTTATTATTTTTTAATAGCGCGTATATATTTGAAAGTTTTATGAATTATAATTGTCCAAAAAGAAATAATCAGTACCTAGCTAGCTAATTTCCTTACTTAGTGAGAGAATTTAATTTAATTTAATTTAATTAGAGAAGATTTAGGTGTTATAATGCAAGATGCCAATGGTAAAAATATACTAATTAAGTGATAGAAGAAAGTGTAAACGCACGCAAAGCCTACTACTTGTTAGTTGTTGCACAAAACAATTAGAGGGAAACACTGCACCAATTCTTGATCTGAAAATGTCAGATAACATGTGATTTGATACAATAATACTTCACCTATTATTTATACATGAATGTTTTGAGCCTCCAAAATTTAATAGGTTTGAGACCCTACCATGTGCATTTTTTAGTTCAACATCTTTATGTTTGTCGTTGCTCTCACTTTGGTAGTCAAAATCATCAAAATCCCACATTTCATATGATAAGATTTATTTTATGCAAGTCTACTTAGTGTGCAGGTCTATCACGCTCGTCTCATCATTTCACATAATAAAAGTGCGTTTTGACCTAGTATGTCATATATTTTTTGTTGTAATTTATGTTACATTAATCTTCCTCAAAACAACATGATTAGTAGATAGAAAAAAGTTAATTTGGAATGATTCTTTTTCATTTTCACTATGGGTGTCTTTCATATTGAAATTGACAAGTTTGTAATTGAAAGGTTATAAATTCGAATCATGCTATACTTGATAATCGGTCGAGTGACTATGGATAGCTAAAAGAATAAGTACAAGTATTCAATAGATCTTTTTAATAACAAAATAATGTGTAATATAAAGTGGACTTTTTTTTATATTAAATTAATCAATAATTTTACACTTGCAAGCATGTTTGACTTTGTGCCAATTGGACAATATGTGATTAATGATTATATTAATAACAAGTTGATGAAAATGAGACTATTTCCTAGTCTACAGCCTGCTGTTCCACTCTTCTACTAAATAGTATATACCCACATATTTTAAATATTTGGTTGATTTTCCATTCATTCTTATATATTCTAATTTATTTAGCAACCCACAAATGCTATATATTGTATCTTTGTTATTTAAACAATTGAATTCGTAATGTTATAGCTGTTGCCGGCAAGGGATTCATTGCTAGGGACATAGGGTTCAAGAACACGGCCGGGGCAGCCAAGCACCAAGCCGTAGCCCTCCGGTCGGGGTCGGACCAATCGGTCTTCCACCGGTGCTCTTTCGACGCGTTCCAAGACACCCTCTATGCCCACTCCAACCGTCAATTCTACCGTGACTGCAATGTCACGGGCACGATCGACTTCATCTTTGGGAACTCGGCCGTGGTCTTCCAAAATTGCAACATCATGCCTAGGCAACCCATGTCCAACCAATTTGTGACCATAACTGCACAAGGAAAGAAAGACCCTAATCAAAACACTGGCATTTCCATCCAAAGATGTGTGATGAGCCCCTTTGATAGGCTCACTGCACCAACTTATTTGGGCCGCCCATGGAAAGATTTTTCGACTACGGTAATCATGCAGTCTCAAATTGGTGGATTTTTGAGCCCATTGGGCTGGATTTCTTGGGTTTCTAAGGTCGACCCGCCCAGCACCATTTTTTATGCCGAATATCAGAATACCGGGCCGGGATCGAGCACTGCAAATCGGGTTAGATGGGCCGGGTATAAGCCCACCCTTACAGCGGGCCAGGCCTCTAAGTATACGGTGGACTCATTTATTCAGGGCCCGGCTTGGTTGCCTGCTTCAAATGTGGCATTTGATTCAACCTAGGATTGAGGGGGAGTTCAAATTTTATTGACACATACAATTATACTTTTTTTTTTGTTTTAATTTTGTTTCTTCTATCTAACAAATGTGAATTGTAAAATTAATTTGTTTGACATTTGTGAATTTGTTCTTTGATCAAAATTTTATATGGTTATGAATAATTGAAATTTTCATTTGATTAATATAATTTTGAGTTCGAAAGGAATTACATTTTTTAATCTAGTGTGTTGTAGACTTGTAGTCAGTATTATAAGATTTTTTTAGAAAACGTAAGAAGGTTAGTTTTGTGAGTTCCGCATGCTGATTATAATTTTTATAATTGTTTCTACGAAAAAAAGGTAGGGCCTACGATTTAGAATGAGCGATTATTTTGGTTTTTACACGAGATTCATCATTCATTGTATTACCCATCACAAACTTTTAAAATCGGTTTGCTATTTGCAATTTTGCACTTTAAATTTTACTCTCTATATTTTATTTACTTTGTAAACTTCACATTTTATTATTTACACCATACAATATGAATTATTTATCCTTCATCTTAAAAATAAAAAACATGCAAAATTAATTGTGTTCGAAAACCTAATACTCGTTCGGAAATTAATTTTCAAACCACCTTCAACATATTTGGAAACTAGTATTAGATGTTCAAAAACTTGAAGGGTTTCATTTCTATATTTTTTTTTTGTTTGGGGTAAATTGCACTTTGATACCTACATTTTTGGTACTTTTAAAAAATGACATACTTTTTTCAAAATTAACAAAATAGTACTCACTTTTTCAAAATATTTACAAATCTAACATTTAATCAATCATGCAGGTCGAAATCCATATATAATTGATTGTATTTTAATATTTTTTGATTAGATGATTTTTTTTACGTGGCTGGGGAATATTAAAATACAATCAATTACGTATGATTTTCGAGCGGTAAAATTGATTAAATCTTAGATTTGCCAAAAAAATTTAAAAAGTGATTACTGTTTTGTTAATCTTGAAAAAAATGATCATTTTTTTAAGTCTTAAAAGTGTAATTTATACTTTAATTTATGGTATAAAAAGTACTCCCTCCGTCCCATTTATATAGTCCCTTTTACTATTTTGAGGTGTCCCAATTATATAGTCTCATAACTATAAATAGTATTAATTTTCATAGTAATATACAAATATACCCTTGGTATGTATTGAAAATTAAAATTTAACCACTTAAATTCGTAAAAGTCATAAATTTTAAATAAGGATAATAATGGAAGTTAAGTTTTAATGTCTTGTTTTCATAAATATTTTTAATCTACGTGCGAGGATAAAGTGAAATATATAAATGGGATGGAGGGAGCAAATTTATCATTTGAACTTTAAATGTTAGTGGAACTGAAATAGTTTAGTGAAACGTTGTTAAAAAGGGTAAAAACTAAATTTGTAACCTAAGGCAATGTTTGCTATACTGGTACGGATATACCCACATTAATAAAATCTAGATTGCTTTGTAAGATAATTGCGTATTAGCTATTTTAATTGTGTGTTTGGTTATTAAGATAAATATACTAAAATTGTTTCACACATCTGTTTGGTATATTGTTTTATTTGGTAGACTAAGTTCTGGAATGAGTAAATTAGTTTAGGCAATGTTTGGTAGCCTAGATAAAGGCATATATACTAAGATTGCTACGCCAGAAACTGTATCCGAAGGGGTGTGTCGGATACATTATCCAGCCGAATCAGTAAATTACATCCCGGACCTCGTGTGAACGAATAATGACTATCAAACACACGGTTCTTACTGGATACCTATATTAATATACCTTTATCCAGACTACCAAACATTGCCTAAATAAAGTCCTAAAACCCTTGAACCACGAGGAGAGACAAGAACAAGGTTTTTACATTTTTACCAAAAACTGCAATGAATCTGACACAAAGTGGGCCCAAAACCAAGGCCAAACTTTGAGAGAGATTCATATTCTACTATAAAGTTTGGTCAGCACGAAATCATTCAACAATTTCTCGCCCTCGCCCTTGGCGTGTCAAGATTTCCATTTCTCTATGCAAAAAAATTAATTCTCTGTAAAAACCCAGAAAATCCCATCACGTTTCCCTCCGTATAAGTCCACAATGCGGAAATTTGCAGCCGAAAAATCCAAAAAATTATTAGCCAACAGGAAAATCTTCGCTGCCGTTTTGCAGAATCCCACCGTTTCATTTAATTCGTCTCTATCTTCAGCTCATTCACAAAACTATATGCCCCATTCGTCATTTCTCCCGCGTTTCCTGAGCACTACTGCTGCGAATCCGATTGCTCCTTCTGAATCTATGGCTTCTGATTATTCTTCCACCCCTGTTAAGATTGATTCGATCAATCCTAAGGTAATTTGTTTTTATTGTTTTAACTTTTTATGGTTTTTTTTTGTGGTGTTGTATTGGTTTTTTCTGTTTCGTTTTTTGAATTCGTGATCTGGGTTTTAGCTTGATTGTGTTCAGGGCTGACTCATTTGAATTTGTTTGATTTTGGGATTGATTATTTTCTGTTCTTGTAGATTTTGATCGTGTGTGGTTTTTTCATTTGTGCGACTTTTTTAGTTGAGTTGGAGGTGTAGTGGATTGATTACTAGTTCTCTCAATCTGTCACTGTTTTGTTGCTTTATTTTCCACCAGTTATGCTTTGTGGTTGACTGGTTGGTATATCCTTCGATTATCTTTTATGAAATGGAGCACTCTCGTAGATATTGCAGATTTTTTTATTATTTTAAAATCTTTAGATCGTCATTTGAGCTTTCCTGTCTGGCTAAAAAATAATATTTTTATCTGTAAATTAGGTGTGTTGATTGCTGAGTGTTTTCTTGCTGAATGGGTGATCTATATGTACTGTTTTAAGAATGTGATTTTTTTCTATCTGACACCGTAATGGTGGATTTGCTATTTTTTCGTTTTCTTTTTGGGGTTGCTTAGTTTCAGCATTTGGTTGCTCTTTCAAATATGCTTGCTGGAAAAAGAATGGAGAAAAAATTATTGTTTTAATTAATATTTGAACTTATTCACCAGGTTTTGGAGTGCGAGTATGCTGTTCGTGGTGAAATAGTGAACCTTGCTCAGGTAATTGCTTTTTTTTTTAATTGCTATTCATGATAGGTGTTTCGTTTGTGAAGTTTGAACCTGGTGTTTGTGTGTGATTGTTATTTCACATGTTTCCTTTCAACAGAAAATACAAGAAGAGTTGAAGGTCAACCCAGATTCTCATCCTTTCGATGAGGTAAATATCCTACCTTGAGAAGATAAACTTGTTTGCAAATCACAGTGTAATGTGTAAAGTATTCTACAAATTTGATGAAATGAATTAGAAATTGGAGACAAAAAGTCCAAATATGACAGAACATGCGATCACTAATGTATCTATAGCGTATGACCTGAATTTAGTGGATTTATAGAGTATGACCTATGAGGGTTTTTGCATCGTTACAATTTACAGAATATAAGTAAAACATGCCTGCACATCTTGGACTTTTAGGTATTACCCATTAAGTGAGTAAATCCATTTTAAATTACCTTTTTCCAAGAGTTTATAACACCCTCGAATGTGTTTCTTCTTATAAGGACGACTTGCTAAGAAACCCCCAGGGCTTGACTGTCATAATGTATTTCACATATCTTTTTATGAGTTCAGCTGCCCATTTGGTGTTGACAGGTCTAGATGGTTCTGCTTCTTATAGCTTATTTCCTTTGGATCACAACAACCAAAAATTATGCTTGTGCTCATTTTGCTCTTTATTTCTGCAGATAATATACTGCAATATTGGAAATCCTCAATCTCTGGGCCAGCAGCCAATCACCTTTTTCAGAGAGGTATGTAAAATGTAATGGTGCATCAATCCTCAATCCCGGGGCAACTGTTTCTTGACTTATTTTTTAACATCCTTATGTCTATTTTCAGGTCCTTGCTCTATGTGACCATCCTTCTATTTTGGATAGAGCTGAAACACAGGGGCTATTTAGGTAAAATCATCAAAATCATGTACCCCTAATATCTGGTGGAAGCTACATCGTCACAGCACCACAACCGTTATAGTTTCTTACTGATACTTGTTTACTACCTTGTTGGAGAAATTGTGCTGCTACGAATATTCAACCTTTATTTTACTGAAAGGATTTCGATGATAGCCTATGAAACCTTTTTGTAGCATGGATAACTTTTTTATTGTAGAAGATAAAAATTGGATCCCAGTTGAAACTGGGATTATTATATTGACACTTAAAACGGAGATTATAATAAACCTAGATGTGCTAGAGAAAAAAAAAGGTGGTAGAAATGCTTGTATATGAGAATGAGAGATTATATAGGTGAATATTTCCTCTCATGGATGAATTTTTGTTTCAATTTTCCTCCTCTCTGGCTCGACTTGTATGTTAAGAACTTAGCTTGCATATTCTTTGATCCTCTTCGTTTACTAAGAAACCATGTGGATCTCTCTAGTGCCGATTCCATAGAACGGGCATTTCAGATACTCGATCAAATTCCTGGAAGAGCCACTGGAGCTTATAGTCACAGTCAGGTAATAATGGGCACTTTTGAAATCTTATCCATGAGAAGAATTATTGTCCCATTCAATGATATATCAAAGTTTTTTTTTATTCATTAAAATAAAATCAGGGTATTAAAGGACTACGTGACACAATATGTGCTGGTATCGAAGCTCGTGATGGATTCCCTGCTGATCCAAATGATATCTTCTTGACTGACGGCGCAAGCCCTGCGGTATGGATAATGCCTTATTTAGTTATTACAATTCAGATGAAACTGTAGCTGAGGGAACAATTCTAGATATAGTCTAACACCACTGTGTTCTTCTTTCAGGTACATATGATGATGCAGCTATTGATAAGTTCGAAGAATGATGGCATCCTTTGTCCTATTCCACAGTACCCTCTTTATTCTGCTTCAATTGCCCTGCATGGAGGCTCTCTTGTATGTTTTGTCTCTTTTTTTTTTTTTGGTTATTTCTAATAATCGAAGGAGATAAGAAAAATGGTACTGGAGAGTCATTGCACCCCCCTTTTTTTCTCCCAGGTTCCTTATTATCTTGATGAAGCAATGGGATGGGGTATGGAAGTCTCGGAACTTAAGAATCAGTTGGAAACTGCCAGGTCAAAGGGTATCAATGTCAGGGCTTTAGTGGTTATAAATCCCGGCAATCCTACTGGGCAGGTAACAATTGGTTGATCCTCATGGCTTTAGATAGTAATTTCCTTTTTTTGTCAGCATGCCACTTTTATTGAAATCTGAATAGTTTTTCAATTTACTTAGCCCCCTCGTGTTTCCAATATTTATTGCATCCTCTATAGGTTTTGGCTGAGAGCAACCAACAGCAAATCGTGGACTTCTGCAAGAAGGAAGGCCTTGTTCTTTTGGCTGATGAGGTGACCTCACCCTTCAAGTCCCGTTTTATTTTGTCTTGTTAAATATTACAGCTTTGATTGGTTGAATATGAAGAGTTTTCTGATGTTGTCCGTGCCTATGCAGGTATACCAGGAAAATATATATGTGCCTGACAAGCAGTTTCACTCATTTAAGAAAGTCGCGCGGTCTATGGGTTATGGGGAGAAAGATATTTCCTTAGTGTCCTTCCAATCTGTGTCAAAAGGTATAGCGATCAGCACATATAGTGTCATAATAACATACGGAGCTTTCTCAAAAGTAATTGTGTTAATGTTTCTTCAATGCTCCCAGGTTACTATGGAGAATGTGGAAAAAGAGGAGGTTACATGGAAGTCACCGGTTTTGCTCCCGAGATAAGGGAGCAAATATACAAAGTAGCGTCAGTTAACCTCTGTTCTAACATATCTGGTCAGATTCTTGCGAGCCTTGTCATGAACCCGCCAAAGGTTAATATTTTTTGTCTCCTTGTTCAATTTCATACTCTTCTACTTCGTGTACCTACTAGTATTTAGAAGTTCTTATCTGATGCGCACAGGTGGGAGATGAGTCGTATGAGTCCTATACCGCAGAGAGAGATGCAATTCTATCCTCCCTAGCAAGACGGGCACAGGTTAGCCTTTGACTTGAGTCTTAACAATCTTTTCTTTAAGAACCCTATCCTCGAACAGCAGGGAAAAACTAAAAGAAACACAAATAACAAAAGAGAAGCGAATAAAACTTCCTCTAATTGATTGAAATAGGCGAAAAAATTCTTGCTACTTGTACTCGACTATTGCTTCTTTAGCTCTATTCAAAATATACTTGCTTTTTGTTGATCATCAGACTCTTGAAGATGCACTGAATGGTCTGGAAGGAGTGACTTGCAATAGGGCTGAAGGAGCAATGTATTTGTTTCCTCGCATTCAGTTGCCAAACAAAGCAATCGAGGCTGCAAAATCCGTAAACACAGCCCCAGATGCATTCTATGCTCGTCGTCTCCTCAATGCCACTGGAGTAGTAGTAGTTCCTGGTTCTGGATTTGGACAGGTAAGACCTATCTCCATCTCATATATGGCATCCTTTTCTATCTCGATAATGTCCAAACAGTGTAACGTAGATTAGCAATGCCTTCACGCTAGCTAGTATATTTGCACGGTCTCTTCTTGCCATTCTTTATCGACTGCTGACAATTCTCGTTGTAGGTTCCTGGAACGTGGCATTTCAGGTGCACGATACTACCTCAAGAGGACCGGATACCAGCCATTGTTACCCGTCTCACGGAGTTTCATCAAGCATTCATGGATGAATACCGTGACTGAGTATTCATTCTGCCATCTTTCTTCCTAAACGCTGCAAGTTTGATAGTGTCCCATCCAATTCGACTACTTTAAAGTTTGTTAGTGTATGCAATCTTTAATCCTGCTCTCTCTCTCTCTCTCTCTCTCTCCAAGTTTTATCTGTACAATTTTGGAATCTAATCAATGGTTTTGGTGAGCAAGATTGTCGTGGCTCAAGTGTTCAGGCCACGTGTTAGAGAAAACTTAGGTTTATAAATTAATAACGTCTCGAGTTGGGGCTGTTCAGTTATTACAGTAAGAAATAAATTCAACTCGGAATATTTGATGATACTTTTTTTTCTTTGGTTTCATTCCCATTATTTATTTATTTTTTCGTTCTTTAGAAAATGTGGTGTTATTCATATATTTTTTAGTAACTTATTTTTGTATTCCCAATATATTAACTAGCAATTACAATATTAAAACACTCTCAAAAAGCACCACCAATGTAGGATGTTAGCCGTCAAATATTTTTTTGAAATTTTATCACTTTATCTTTCTAAACTAGATAATTAAAATACTTCAATGTTGCAGAATGCAACTCAACTATTTTTAGGAGGCAATATTAACGATGGAATCAGAAATCTTGTGTCCATAAACAAAAGCAACAGAGAATGCACTGCCCATCAATTTCACTATTCGAATTACATTTTCAAGAAAAATTGATTCACTAATAAAATCAAATTAGGTATACTTGGATTTTCTTACAAATTGGTTCTTTTAAAATAAGAATTAAGCTTATGTTTACGTTTCTCTCATAATGCATCTTATAATTCATGATTTTTACTTATAAATTATACTAGTAAAATCATTTTACGGAATACACCTAGAAATTCCCCAGACTTTTTTTTGTTGAAAAAGAGAGTAAACTCTGGAAACCAAGCACAATGCCATTCTCGCCAGAGGAATTAGACATTAAGGTTTCTTCATTTAGAAGGTGATAAGTTTAACATGCTTAAGCAGCAGTTTTCCTAGTTGAATTTGATAATTGCGAAAGCAAAAAAGAGTAGCAGTACAAAATGTGTTCAAGCATGGGAATAACGAGAAAGCCGGTCACAGGAAATATAGAAACTGAAACAGACCGATCCTTCTCATAGGCGACTGATAACTTCTTCGACTTCAGAAGGGGAGTAAAGATGGTATTTTGGTGATACCTTAGCAATGTCGACATTGTTGGCTGTCACCTGATACCAAATGTGACATGAAAGATAAGCAGCGGAACGTTGAGAGAGAAACTTATAAATGAAATCTGTGTCCATGGAAGTACCTTCTCCTCCATAACTTGCTTCAGAATGGAAAGTGCAATGGTTTCAGCTTCTTTAAGGGTAAGCTCCTGCAAAAAAGAATCATATAAATGACGATCTAGAGCTGTGAATTTGGATGATGGTGAAGGATCAGTTACATTCACATGAATAAACCAATCCAACAAACAATCTTGAGTTTCTGAAATTAAACTCACTGCTCATACGTGAAAAAGAAAAACTGCATACCTTGTTAAACTGCTCCTGCAAAGAGCTGTCAGCACCTTCTGAACCTGACCCAATGGCTTTTGCATTGCATTGCCAGAAAGTTCCAGAGGGGTCAGTATAGTACCTGTGCATGATGCAATCAGTATAAGTTCTCATGGAACAAGTAGCACGAATTAGCTATTGTGGCGGCCAACCAGAAACATATGTATGCTAATAATCGCCGATTGAATTATATGACAGGCAAGTGATCTAAATTAGACTTCGATTTACAACTATATTCATCCCCTGTAGTGTCTTTTTATCACATACAAAAGTTGGTGAACCAGAAACTTCAGTAAACAGAATTTAGTAGATAGCTTTAACTTAAATAAATCTAAGGAAATACTTACAAGCTGGGGCCATTCTCATCATGACCAGCAATCAGAAGAGATACACCAAAAGGTCTTGACTGCACGAAACCAGGGAAAGAAACTTAAAAAAGCACAAGTGTATGGTTCATAACTTCATCAGGGGAAGAAGTGAAAGATTGACTGCATCATGATTTGAGAATGGAAACAGACAAATAAAATGAAAATATATATATAATGCATATATACATATGTAAATACGCATTGTCTAAGCAGCTAAGGCATAAAAAAGTAGGCCTCTCTACTGTCTAAAGGCATTCAAAGATGCATGTGATGTAATAGAAAATTGAAAGAAGATGCAGGAGAGGAAGAATGAATTTTGGATACTAAAGTTCCCAACCTTGATAAACAATCATATTCAAATATTCAATGAAACAAGATACAATTATGTCATGAAACATAACTGATAATCAACTAAAACAATAGAAATAAAGGAATGCATTCATGTAGTAACATATGGCAACAAAAATTTTAAACCTTCGAAGGAATGTGTGTAAAAGTCGAAAAAGGCTAACCATAGATTCTTCATCCCCTTCACCAAATCGCAATGCAAGATCACAGAGAGCTTGAGTGGTAGATTCAACTGTCATGGGCTCACCATATGAGAACCTGTGATTCTGAACAATGCAGAAGACTCACATTAACAATTAAGAAACCAAATCAGGACAGATCATATGACAATGACTGTTAACTTAAAGGTACCTGAGTTTCAACTCGTGCATGTTCAACCAGTGTGCGGGCATCAGCAATTAAGCCACTCATGGCACACCCTATATGTTCGTCGATTTCCATAATCTTCTCCACGCTGCTAGGCTCCTGTGTGTAGTTAAATGTGATACTTCATAAAATAACCAATACGGATCATCGAGCATCAATGAAAACCTCATATTGACAAAACAATAATTTAGTTTCGAGCAATAATGTGAATAAACATGTTGCAGCA
This sequence comes from Perilla frutescens, assembly GCA_026008535.1. Classification (NCBI taxonomy): domain Eukaryota; kingdom Viridiplantae; phylum Streptophyta; class Magnoliopsida; order Lamiales; family Lamiaceae; genus Perilla; species Perilla frutescens. Next base: position 52,235,163 of record BRKX01000002.1, read on the forward strand.
ATATAATACAATGGAGGCAATGTTGGCCAAAACCATGGCATTCCATTACACAACAAAACTAATAAGACATCACAGCTCTGATTGCATGAGGATTTCACCACTAAGCACTTTGCTAGACTTACCACAAAGCTAAAAGCTAGACAGTACAGATCTAATTCACATTTTTATTAAGACAGTACTTTAAGCATTCACTTAGTCATATGTACGTTAGTCGTAGAAAGATAGTATGAGAACAACAAAAGTGTAAAGCCAGGGTTCCGAAACAACATTCATCCATAAGCTATTAAGCTCAGTCCTTTACTACAGCACATTCTTAAAAACAGAATACTCCCCAAGAAAAATGATGATAAACATACCAAAAGTGGTGATGTAATGCGCTTCTCAACAGCAAGAACCACTCCTTCTTTAGTCTTTACACCAATTGCAGTTGAACCCAACTAAAAGAAAACACAAAAAACTACTTTATCAATTCAGCAAATACAAACGCAAACACACGCACAATCATGAACACAGACACAATTTCTGGCATTCAAATTAGCATAGTTATAACCTTAATAGCCTCAATGGCGTATTCGACTTGAAACAGCCGGCCTTCAGGGGAGAAAGTATTGACTCCTCTATCATACTCGGTCCTAAAAATTAAAAAAAATAAATAAAATTAATAGGAAAACACCACATCATTATTCCAATAGTTAAGCAACAAAAACCTTAGAGAAACCCTAACGTCTCAGTATCATTCACCTTGTGAGGAACATTTTCGATCTCGCAAAACCAGAACCTTAAATTTCCCTGCGCAGATATTAAATCAACAGCTAAATTTAAATGAATCGAGCAAAATTACGTTCTTAAAATAACAAACAATTCGTATATTTATTTCGCGATTTGAGCAGAAAAATCGAAACGGATCTGAATCCAACCTAAACTCACCAATGAAGAACTGCGAGAGCTGAGCAGATCAAAATTTGTTTGAATTTTTTGATAAATTCGGAGTGAATTTCACTTTTATATTTCAGCTACTGAGCTTTTTCCTTCTTGTCAAGCAAGAAAATGGGGGAAAGAAATCAAAACTCAAAATGGACGGGTATTCGGGTTACCGAAAGAGTTACCGGGTTCGGGCTTTATCGGATATTGGGCTAAAGGGCCATCGTATTTTGGAGCCTGATTCGAATATAAGTCCAAATATTTTCACAAAATAAAATAAGTACAAAACAATCATTGACAGATCTAAAATTTACTAGTATATAAATTTGAGAAAAAAAAATGGTGTGTCGGTTGAACTATACAGTATCTCAAAAATTCGTAATAATCTCGTTGGATGTTTTTTAGTCAACATATATGTTAATAATGATGTCTTGTGCTTATTTGAGAATTGGAATGATCTAATCGGTGACGTGGTTGAATTTGTAAATAAAATCATCTTATAAGTTTAAACCGTTCATGTAAGATTTGCTTGATATCGCTTTTCACTCTTGCGTAATTTATGAATTATTATACATGAATGGAATTTACTCGGAACAACTGTATAACTGTTGCGAGTTTCTTTCTCTTAAAAAACCTAACAATAATAATGGCGTTTCTTTTGAACTAAGCAAAACGTTTGAACTGCCAATAAATGACACTTTGATTGGAATCTCTTAGACGATCCGTGTAAATCTTGGTTGGAAAATTTCATTACCCCCTTAGATTTTTATAGGAAAATAATTTATATAATAAATAGACTAAAAACTCTATGTATGATAAAATTCATCACTTCCCTCGAATACCCGACATAAAGTTTCCCTCATGCCCTTTTCATATTTAAATAAATTAATATTAAAAAAAAAACTTACGAAATTCTCAAAATAGCAAAAAGGTAGTAGTTGATCAAATACTATAATTTTCGATTATTATAAAATATCTTTTTAGATAACAAAAATAATTAAAAAAATTATATACTCTCTTTCAGGGCAAATGTAATTCACACTTAATTTACCCTTTATCAGAAATAATTCTTTTTTTAGGGAAAATGGTTAAATATACCCTTAATGTGTCCCTATGATTGAATAAGTCATTCGAGTACTTTAGGTACAAATAAACCTTTAATGTTTGAGTATATTAACATGCATGCCCCTCCGTACTATATTCACTCCAAAACAAGTTTGTACCAAATTTTATTTTATATTTTAAACTTTTTTAAAACATTAACAATATTAATTAATTAGTTAAAATTTACAATCTTTTTTATTTATATTATTTTTTTCTCATTTGTCTATATTTTGTTTTATAAAAATGAATTTATTATTATAGATTTATGAAAAAAATGAATAATAGAATATTTGTGGACACTATTTTTTATTGTAATTTTATACATTTTATTTATCTTAAATTATTTATTAGCAAAACACTATTACAACATTTAATTTTTATATTTAAATTAATTTGTAGTTTAAACAACCCAAAATTCTATCTCGATTGTGTATAAAATTATGATTTAATTGAAATAAATTATTTTTTAGGAATACATTGCAGCTAAATTAGTATTCTTTCCGCAATATTACCGTGCTTTCATTTTATGCACATTTCAGTTAAACTAATTAATGTGTGTACTTTGTTTGCTAAAAAAAAAAGTGTACTTAATTACATTCACAAGGAACCTAATTAAGTGACTATCCACTTTTTATTAATTTCAATGGTATTTTAATTTCATTACTATAAAAATAGCATCTGAAATATTTTATTTCCCCCGTTTTTAAATAAATGACATTTTAATATTTTAAATTTATTTTTTTAAAAAGTGTCATTCTACAAATTCGAGATCGAAAATTTACATTTTTCTCACAATTACCCTAATTTAATGCATTCAAATATTTAAATTTAACTCGTTTAATGTATTCACACAAGGGTGTATTAAGTAAATTAATTATATTATTAATTTGTGTGCATTCATCTAATGACATTTAAATGGAAACATAGAGATAATTATTTATTTTTTTTCCATAAATCTAAAATATTAAATGTATTTTTATAAAACAAAATATAAATAAATGAAAATAAAGCTTTTTTTTTACTCACACACCCGACCTGTGGTATTAAACGAAAATAAAGCTTAAGTGTAAATAAATGAGATTATAATTTCTAACTAATTTTTTAATGTTTTAAAAGAATTTAAAATATAAAATAAAATTTGACACGAACTTGTTTTGGAGTGAAAATAGTAGAGAAGGACACATCCGTCAATTATATCCAACATTAAAAATATTTGAAGAGTTTATTTGAACCTGGAGGAAAATATCAATGGTGTATTTGAACTTTTTCTCTTTTTTTTTTTATTAATTTCACTATAACATATAGAATTTTTAGACTATTCATTATACATCATAGCATTTATTTTTAGACTACTCAATGTACACAAGTGTTTATTTTTTCGAAAAAAAAACAATTTAACCAATCTTGATTTTTACAATATCAAGAAAAGATAGCGCTGAAGAGTGTATAGACACAGGAGTAGAGATGAAATCCAATACAAGCAAAGCATGCAGAGAGAGAGAGAGAGAGAGAGAGAGAGAGAGAGAGAGGAATGCAGGGGAATGCAGCCTTTTCATTTATTAAAAGGTAGAAAAAAGATGAGAGAAAACAGTAAAGAGAAAACTATAGACCATAGTAGTATGATATGATAACTGCAGCTTTTATTTGTAAGCTTTACAATCTGCATACGGAAAGATTTCTCAGAATTCTATTATATATATCCAACTCATCCACCCATCTTCTTCTTGTCTCTTTCTCTATTTTTCACTGATTGGGCACTAAAAACATAATATGGGATTTTTTTTAAATTTGGAATCTTGGTTTAATTTATTTTTTCTTCCCAGGAATAATGATATATTAGGAACTCGTGATCATTTTCTTGTAGTCAAACTAAAATAATCCAATGAAATAGTTTAATTATAAGACACAAAAACTTGTGAGAAATCATTTTATGGGTCATAATTCTTGAAATGGACTAAAATTTCTATTAAAATCCATATCTAATAGCGCAATTCTAATTTGTTTGAATTTAAATTTAAATTTTAACTCGTTTTAATCAAGATAATAGCTATTAACTTTCACCTCTCTCTCTCTCTCTCTCTCTCTCTCTCTCTCTCTCTCTCTTTTGTATTTGTATTCTCTTTTTTGTACTTTGATTTCTACATTTTTGCTCTTTTCGTTAATATATTTTTATTCCTGATACTTCATTTTTTACATTTTGTACTTCTATTTTCATTAATTTTTGGGCAAATTATAGTTTGATACCTGACCTTTCAACTTTTTAATAAAAATGTCACGATCTTTATATATTTACAGTTTAATACCCAACCTTGTAAATTTTTATCAAATCTAACACATGGTCAACTATCTAGTATCCTATAATATATGTGGACAACAAAAAACCTTATGTGGATTTTTATAATGCCACGTTATACCTAAAAAAATAAATATTAAAAACTTTATTTATTTCCATGTAAGTTTAATAAATCAAAAAATGAGAAAATTATTCGGGGTTTGTTTAATTTGAAATATAATACATTCATTAAATATTTTAATGTTATTTTTTTATATAATTATTTTTAATGAATATTCATACATTATTTAACAATTAACTATTCACATAATATATAGAAGATTTAAATAATTTTTTTTTTAACCTTACGAGTTACAACCTTTGACAAATGGATAATTATATGTATTCTCATCGAATTTTATGTATGACTTCTTCAATAAGTGATGATAATAATATACAAAAATATTTTAATTGACGTTAGATCAATATAAAAAAATGAAATGATTTAACGCATTTTTATATAAACTATATACGTTCCCAAGATATAAATTGACATAACTTTATCTTCGAGTTACATAAACTACAGTTTAAAAGTGAGGGTAATTTATTTAAGTTATATGGAAATTTAAGTTTATAATATTTTTTTTAGGTATGATGTGGTATTATAAAAATCCACATAAGATTTCTAGTAGTCCATATATGCTATAAAGTACAAGATAGTTGACTATGGGATATATATTTGATAAACAATTACAAGGTTGAGTATCAAACTGTAAATATATAAAAGTCGGGACATTTTTGTTAAAAGATCGAAAAGTCAGTTATGAAACTGTAATTTGCCCTTAATTTTTTGTTTTCACCTTTTGCCTCTTACAGTCGAACACTTCCATTTTTCTTTTATGCTTCTGCATATACATAAAATATAAAGGGCAATTTTTTTAAAAGAAAAATTACAAGAATTAAACTTGCATTTTTTAATAATGAATTATATATAACTAATAAAAGACGAGTGTTTCTTTTACTTAGCGGTAAAGACTAAAGTGAAAAATCGGAACGATAAATGTATAACGAATAGATTTAACATTGAGTTTTTTGTCAGGGCATATTTAAATAATATCTTAACGTAAAACTGTAAAGATATAAAAACAGCAAATATAACCCCACCACAACCTGGAATTAAATGTGCTCAGTAATTATGTGAAGTCAGAGCAAATTTTCCTCCATTTATTTGGTCAGTGCAAAATAACTATAAACATAGTATTTAAGAAAATGATATAACCAATTTAATGTGTTTGACTCCATTAAAATTCATTTGAATATGAACAAAAACCAGTATAGTATTAGCATCTTCTTATTCCCTATTTATAAGAAGACTATTTTGCCCCTCCCGAAGCAGTATACAATCAAATTAGTTCATGTCGAAATTCATTCAAAATCAATAAGAAGATGGCTTGCTAGACTCTACTTGCTTATACCCCCGCCGTCATATTCGCTAAACTCGGCTCAACTCGACTCATTCATACCCTATTTATAAAAAGATTATTTTGCCCTTCACAAACATCAAGTGAGCTTGTGTCAAAAAGATCAACTGAACTTGAGTATATATTTTTTTATGAAGTGAAAGCTTTTTTTCTTAAAAATGAAGGGATATAGCCATTGACTAGAGATTTCTCAAAGTTAACATATTTCTCTTTTCATTCAACATCTATAGATGGTTATTACAAGGGAAGCAACCACAAGATTTGTGCCCTGAGAAATGTGAGTTGTTCCTCCTATTCATCACCTTCTGTGCTTGCTGTCCAACTTTCCTAACTTGTTCCGAATGCTGAAACTGCGCCGTCGCTCTCCATTCTTCGGCTTTCCTATGCACATCAGCCATTCTCTTCATCAGCTTCTCCTCCAGATTCGCCCTCATTTTCTGTATCTTCACCTGATACACAATCAATGCTGTTATGCATGCAGCTTTGCATTACAAGGTCTTCGATCTTGTAAGAAACCGACACTGTCTATGGTCTTGATCACAAGAACTACGTGAAGAGATAATAAAATATGGATCACGCAAAACCATGAGCATTGCCTCATCCATTAGGCACAAGACTTCAATCAAGAACAAAAGACAGCAATAGCTCATTAAAAAATTAGTGCTGAATATGCATATATGTGTGAAGTTGCACATTCTACTGTGTGAGGGACAGAGTTTGTGGGAAGTGGACACCACCAACTGCATAGAATTCTGTAGTAATGCACATGAGTTTCAAGTTTCCAATGTTAATGGTCATGCAAGAAATATTATGATAATACAGAACTGCTGACAGTTACTTGCTCTTTTCTTACTTCTTCTAAAGTATGACCATATTAATTTATGTGCAAAAGGGATTAGGCACGGGACTAAACGGTGTCGTTTTCCTGCGGGTGGCTCGATGTCGATGAAGACAAAAAATAAGCTTCCAAAAGTCTGCATTACATGGTCAATCCAGCCTTTCTTGAAATATTTAGATACATTAAAGGGGACTGAAGTGTAATGATGGTAAAATGACCATTTTATCCAACATGCTCAAAATGCCCTAACAGGTGTGGATCCCCGTAAGTTCGGCTCCGTAGGGAGCACATGATCTAAGACACTAATGTATAAACTACCTTCAAACAAACTATTAGTCTTAAGAGGGACTAAGCAAGGAAGGATCTTAGCTAGTGGCTACTTGTATTGGATAAACTAAGATAGACTGAAATATAGAGTTAAAGTGAGGAATTAAATTGCATGAATGCCTTTATTTCTACAAAACATGAAGTTTAAACACCATTATAAGTGATTAACTACCTCAAGTTTTCTTGATTCAGCTTCTGCTTTTGCACTTTGAAGGTTCACCCAAGCTTGGATTTTTGCTTCTTCTCTTTGATACCTGAAAATTTACCTAAAATTAATGCAACAATCTCCAACAATATATCTACATCTAAGGAAACAAGTGATTCCTCATTTTACCTGAGGCAGCTCTTAGTTTTCTCTTCTTCTTCCCAAGCGACACTCCTCGGCTCTGAAACACTTTTCCTGCATTCACTACTCATCTCGAAGTGCCTCAAACTCTTAGAGACATCCTCCTCTTCCTCTTCTCTCGAGCTCCAATTCGACGTGACAGAATCAAATTGTGTCCCTAGTTGCAGCTTTGCTAAATGGCAGACTTGCAGTTGAGTTATGTCCATGGTGTCTGAACTGGCCAGGGACAATGGGCCAGACCGGTTAGCAGGCGTGTTGTGGCGGGCAGGGGACGTGCTCTTGAACGGAGTCGGGCATCTTGAGGTGGTGGAGCTGCCAAGAGGAGTCATTTCTGTGCCAATATCTCTATGCTGCACTTCTTGTACCATTTCAGTAGCTTCACTCATTGATTTTTTGAAAGTGTTTCCGAATAGAAATCCTTCTTGCATTGGCTCAGAGCATCCAAATTTGGGAATTACTGGATTTGATTCATTTGGGAATTTATCTGCATTTGCTAAACAGATTAGCCAAGTGTTCACGGACAATGCACAATGTAATAAAACAGAATCTTGAAATATTGAAATATCAAATCAAAATCTTCAATCAATAAAGGTGGATTCCCCTTTTAAAGAATCCAAAGTTCATTTTCAACACAAACACATTTCATTTTCAAGAACCCCCTTTATTCAAGCAAAACTCCAAATACTTTTGAGACTGTGGAAATAAACCTGATAGAAACACATGGGCCATTATATCATACTGTAACTATCATGAGGCTTTTAGAGGTAAAAAAAACAAAATATGGAGAAATAGGTTTCAAACCTTTTAGAAGTACATCTTCTGTAGCTGAAAGTGCAACCCCATTTATTGCTCTAGCAGAGTTATGATGGTGATCAAGAACTAAAGGCCCTTGGAAAGTTGAAATCACTTTTGAAACTTTCTCCTCTGTGATTCGTGATTTTTCTGCATAGATTTCACCTAGCTGGGGCTTGTACCCACTGCATTGCCTGGAGTACATCTTTGAGGATTCCAATGACTTAAACAAGCCATGATTACTAGCAGGGGAATCATTGCAAGAACTCCCACCAACAAGCCATTTCTCTGCATCATCCCATTTCGAAGGAAAACTTTTCCTTGCAAAATTTGCATTGCTGAAACTGAAAACAGGCCTCCCAGGAGTGGGAGGGGCTTCCACATTCCTCCTTGCCACTGAAATCTCAGAAAAGCCCCCAGCTTCTGACCCATTCGCCACAGGAAATGACTTTACAAACTCTGAGGTTTCCTTGAGATTCAGCTTGCAAAGAGGGTCAGAAAAGGAATCCAAAAATGGATTCTTTACGCTCCCCTTGCACAACCCATTATTGCCCTCCAGTGTTGCTCCCTGTATCACAAACATCAAAAACCTACATTCTTAGACGAATTCAACTTAGCACGAGAGCGACCGTTGATTTGCACAACTAGTTGGAAAACCAAACATAGTACCACAAACACCAAAAAAACCACATTTCCAACACATGTTGGCATTTCCACAAATATCTTACAAACATAAAAATAGACAACAAGATTCTTGATGAATTCACTCACCCCTTGAGAAGAAAACAAGGCTGCAGGTTCTAAATACTTGTTGCTAGTGAGATCCATGGCAGCAAAAAATGAATCAAAACCAGGGGAAAATGAACTCTATTAAGCTGTATTTGAAGTGGAAAAACATATTTTTTTACACAAAATGCAAAGAATATGACTCTGGAGTATTTTGTACAACAGTTTTTGATGGACTGGGAAATAAAAGGGTGGTGACCACTGGCAAAAAACCCTGGTCTAAAATACTGTTCAACAATCACTAACATGCAAAAAAGGACGAGAACTGTTCAGACCAAAGCTCTCCCCCCTAAATCATACAACTCTATTGTTTAGTCTTACTATGTCTATAGACAGCGGTGTTTGGACTCTAGGTTGGAATAAAAGATTTTATCTACATTAGAGAAAGATATACCCTTTTTTTTTAGGCTAAATATATACTTATGTCCCGAACTTTAACCTCTTTTCTAAAAATGTCCCGAATTTCAAATAATACCAAAGTATGTCTTGAACTTTGACATTTTTTCTAAAAATGTCTTGAACTTCAAATAATAACAAAAATGTACTGAACTTTCCACTTTTTTGTAAAAATGTCATAGGATTTAATTTCCGACGTTGGATTAATGACGAGACATACCAGAGTCTAGCGTGTTTAAGTGAAATAGATTTTTTTAAAAAATCTCAATTTGAAGGGTTTATAATTTTTTTTCAACAAATTGGGTTGATTATGTTCGACTTGAGATTTTGAGAGGAATGAGAAGAAATCGTTTAATTTTACTTTTTCATTAGGATTGAGAATTTTGAAATGAATAAAAAAAAATCATTTTTTCTCTTCACATTAGATTGATATGAGACATTTGTTAGGATGAGAAGTTATGATTTTGGAGATGAAAACGGAAAACAATGTTTTCATTATTTATTTATTTATTAAAAAAATTACGAATTCCACGTCACTTTAACATGCTAGGTTTCGATATGCCTCGTCAATAATCTGCCGTCGAAAATTGAATCACATGACATTTTTGCAAAAAAAAAGGAAAGTTCAGGGCATTTTTTTGAATTTTTTTAAGTTCGAATTATTTTTAGACAAAAGTCAAAATTCATGATATTTTTAGAAAAAATTTCAAAATTCAGGATATAGTTTGATATTATTTAAACTTCGGGACATTATTAGAAAAAAAGTCAAAGTTCGGGACATAATTATACATTTGGCCTTTTTTTTACTTTTTGGCCTTTTTTTTACTTCATGCTATTTTATTATTATTGGAACTTATGTGTGTTGCAAGGAAATTTGTATTGTGTTTTTCGGGGTTGGCCTTGGGAGTTGAGAAAGTAAATCATGTGTGACAAAGAATTGTTGGGGCAGAGAGAGAGAGAGAGGCACATCATGAAATTATAGAGAGAGAAGAGAGGGGAAGCTTCTTTTTGTGTTTTCTGCTGTTTGAGGGCCTTTTTATTTTCTTGAATATTGATTTTGTTTATTCTACTTGTCACCATAGTGCCAAACATGGCTTTTGGTTGTTTTCTTGCTTTCATACTGGATTTTCAATTGGCAATTACAGTTTTGCCCACAGGTTTACCCTACATTGACATGATAGTTCAGGTCCTATTATGTAATATCTTCTCCGAATGCAATGCTTCCAATAGTGAAATTGAGTCTTTTCGTAGAAAAATGACATCCAATATTTGGATTGTTATGAACATTTGATGCTTCTTGGATTCAGTAATAGCAACTTCAATGCTAACACCAAATCACCAATTTAGTGCTGAAACCCACTTCAATGCTGCACCAAATCCTGCACTAAATTGGTGCAACATCAAATTCTGCCCATATTTGGGATAGAATTTGGTGCAGCACCAAATTAGTGCTGATGGACCCCACAACATTTAATGCATTATTTTATTATTTAAAATCATTATTAAATAGATTATTTAATAAATTTAATTTAATTTATAAATTATATATTCACTTAAATATATTATTTAATATTCATTATTAAATAGATTATTTAATAAATTTAATTTATAAATTATATATTCATTTAATTTAAATTATAAATCATCTAAATAAATAAATAATTTCAATAAAAACACAATTAATTAAACATAATGGATAGAATGAAGTCCCACATATTACAAATTACTAAAAATTAACTTAAAAACACACTACAATTAACTAAAACTACTTGAAGAAACACATTACAAATCATTTCTAGATCCCCTAAGATAATTATAATATTGACCGAAATCGTTTGAAGAATCTTCAAACCCATGTCCTTCATCTCCGTATTGATTGAATTGTGAAAATTCTCCTTGATGAGGAGACGATTGAGATTCACAAGCTTGGTTTCTTTTTTGTATGATTCTAAACCAAAATTGATCTCTTGATTGGTTATTTCCTTTGATTGGATTTTGAGAAATATCAAGATAAACATGACTTAAAGTACTTTTAATATTATAAGCACATTATATGTTATAATTTTTTTAATAGTACATAATTTTTTAATATCATTTTTTTTAAAGTATATAATTAAAAGTTATTAGTTTTGGATAATCAATCATTTATAAATAATAATAAATCACTAAGCATATTCATATTTCAATTATAAAATAAAATGTAATCTTTAAGAGAATATTCTTATTTGGTGTAAAATTTGGTGTTGAGCATTGGAGCTGTAAAAAAATTTGGTGCTGAAACTGCACCTATTTAGTGCAGATTCTGCACCAAATAGGTGCTTAGCATTAGAGTTGCTCTAAGTGCGATGATTTTGCCCTTCTACGTTTTAATTGATTGAGACGATGATCAATCTATTAGATGAATCATCACACTTGTGTTCAGAACAAATTGTGCGTAAAACATTAGTGAGAATGATGAGATTAGATCGTATTTTTTTCTTTTTCTTACTCACGCACCCGACCTGATGGTATTGAGGAGATTCGAATCCGTGAGAGATTAGATTGTATCTACCTTAATAATCTAAGTTAGGTTGGGCCCAAATAAGAAATACACATCACATATATTCTATTTTAATATTTTAGGACATTTTCATCACAAGCTTCATAGTTTAGTGGTGTTTCTTATTTTTTAAATCCTTACAAGCTTGAGTTGTTGGGGTTTGATCCCCCAATTATTTCTCTTCCAACTAAAAAAAAAAAGCATCATTTTAGGAAAAAAAATATTTTAAACATTGTTAGAGAGAAAAACCATGTTCGGTCACATACACCATCCCATATAAAGATTCATTTTATCATATCATTCATAAGTAGGAATTTTTTATGAAGAATTTTCCTGCAAATAGTGAGCACGTGGATGTGAGTGGAAAAAAATTAGAAATACAATATATCTATATATAAGCCCATTAGTGGCCTGCCAAATCTTTGGGAAGGGTAGGAAAATTCGATGCGGCCGATCGGATATTGTGCTCGGATTTTTTATTTTAATTAAAAAATATTTTTAAAAATATATCGGGGACATATATGATGACATTAGGGGAAGTTAATTATGATGGTCCTGATTGTTTTGGTCTTCTATTTTGTTAACGGCATTGGTGTGTTTTTGATGGAATCAAGTAAAGATAAAGGTTTTGTATAGCATATTTGGAAGAAAAATTGTATCTATTTTATTCAATCTGCTCAAATCAATATAACAGTAACAAAAGGGGAATTATATAGCTCGACTAAGTGAGATAGGAGCTCTAGAATGTTCTATTTCAGCTACGGTTAATAAGATGAACTTGATACACAGTTGTTGTAGTCCATGCACTCGCATGTAAGCGACTGCCACGTAAGACCAACCTTTTATTCGATGCATAGCTTTATTATGGTGCATGCATGCATTCCTTCAATAGTTTTCTTAGTGATATTGTGTGAAAAAAAAGCACAAATTATCGTTAACATAGTAGGAGATGAAAAAAATCAAAACCAATATCATTAGTATCTATGTAAGAAATACGATGTATCCCCAGAATATTTTGTCAGAATATTTTAAAAATGTGTATTTTAATTAAAATTCAAAACTTCGGGCACGGTGTTCGATCAGTCGGGTGGCGTCGAATTTTCCGGGAGGTGGATTCCACATTAAATTTTAATAATTTCTGGCTCCACATTAATCAAATTGGGCCCAATTATATCAGCACATAGCAGACTGGATATGGTCCATCTCATAACTTGGCCTGCTTCAGAAATCCTCTCTCTCTCTCTCTCTCTCTCTCTCTCTCTCTCTCTCTCTCTCTCTCTCTCTCTCTCTCTAATTGAATTGCCCAGCACACGTAACGTAACAGATCCTTGTTCGAGTTTTCATTGACTTTTAAATTTTGTTTTCGAGCTTGTGTAATTTTAACTAATTTAATAATGCCTGTAATTGAGTCTAAACGAGACAAGTTTGAGTAGTTTTATCTACTTAACACAATTTTATGGTGATTCACTCTTAATTTCATGATTTAAAACGTATCAAACAAAATATATAAAACATCACATCAAGCTTAACTGAATTTCGAGAACTAACACAAGTTGAATTTTTCACCTTAAATTTTCGCATATAATTCTCCAACAAGAGAAGGTTAGAAATTACAATCCCACAACTTTGTACCCTTTGATGTTTACCAGAAGCCAGTTTTGTAGCAAAGTCTTCATAGTTGAGTTTAATCCAAATTATTGATGTTACGTAGGATCTGTATTGTTACAATAAAATAAGTAGCTTACCATAACAGTGGCAACATAAATTAATGATTTACTTTTTCTCTATTTTTAAATTAATGTGTACCATGACTGAGTCATTTTAAAAGTGTTACTCATAAATATTAACGTGAATTAAAATCACGTTTTTTCAGTCAAGACCCTTCATTAAGCTATTAAAATTTCACCTCAAAAAATAAATAAAAGAAATTGGGTCATTACATCTGAAAAGGTCAAATCTTGAAAACAGAATTTTTTTTTAGGAGGTTTCGAAAACTCAAAACATTTCCGTTTTATACATAGATGGATCTCAACTGTTTGAGTGTCTCGGAGGACATAATAATAAATTAATAATACTTGATCCTTTATTTTACGGGGGTTGATTCCGATTATTTATTAATTGTATATGTCAATTTATCACTTGTCTGATTAGATGTTACACGATGACATAATATAATATTAATTATAAGTTGGATAATTAACACCGCATAATTATATGACCTCTTCCTGAGTATTACCTTATATAGTTGTTACAAGGAAAGGAAGGTTGAATTAATAATTTTCTTTTTCTATTTTGTAGCAATTTAATAAAGAGTATTAGAGATATCAATTATCATATCATCTAAATTACAGTTGGTCATTCATGTTGAACAAATAGGAGTAATTATTGATATGTGTGTATATATAATTCAATTGTAAAGATTTGTCCATATAATAAAAGTATGTAACTTTCGTTTAAATTTTATTTTTGTGAAAAAACCCCACAAGCAAGGTAAAAGAAGTAAACCGATATAACTGTATAAATTTAATCGTGAGACAGTCATGACTCATATAGATGCATGTATTAGACAATTAATACCGTGCTTAATGAAATTAAATGCGTTTTATTAATGTTGGCGCCAATAATGCAACCAAGAACAAATAATATTTAACCAAAGTAATTAATTGTTAGCTGTATTCAGTCATGTGGACATGAGTATACCACTTCTCATCTATAATTAGTTTTGAATCTTATTCATGTGCCAAGATATGGAAAAACAATTTATTGATTAAACTATAAAATAATTGTAATTGATACATATCTTATTAACAAACTGATTGTTTTTCAAAAAAATACGAAAATAAACATTTTCAGCTTCATTATTTTTGTCACCATACTAGCTAGATCATGACTTAAAAGAAATCTCTTAACACATTGTAGTTCAGTTCTATACAAGAGCATAACTCTCTCTCTCTCTCTCTCTCTCTCTCTCTCTCACACACACACACACTCTCACGTTCATGTCTTTTCAAGTTGATTAATTGGTTTTTCCTCAAAAAAAAAAAAGGTTGATTAATTGGTTTGCTAAGTTCTCACTCAAAGAAATTCTATGCCTACATGCAAGTCTATTAGGGCTCGTTTACTTCGGTGGATGGGATTGGGTGTGATATCCCATGAATTTAAAGTTAAATTTACAAAACATGAAATATATGGTGTGATAAAATATATAAACATATGAATAAAATGAAGGAGATGAAGGATAACTCATAACCCACTTGTTATGAAAGGATATGAATCCTTCAATTAGTCCTTATTCACAAGGAAAAATATGTAAATGTTTGTGTTATACACATTCATTTCAACAAAACTTTGTATAATTTTAGTCTTGCATTAGTGGGATATCCCTATCATCCAAAGTAAACAAGGCCTTAGTGGATAGCATTGACTATTGACATTTTACCTAATTCTGCATATTATTCCATGATTTGTCACCTAAACAAATTCTAAGCTTAATAAGCACAAATTCCTCCTGAATTCTAGTTCTTGCAATTTCTTCACTTGAAAGACTCAATTTAAAAATTAAAATGGAGGAGTTCCTAAGGAAGTCTATTGGAGTGAATTTCCCTTGTAGATCAGACCCATCTTGTGGAGTTGGTGAACTCATAACCTTACAAAAAAACTGGATTTAGGAATCCCCAGGTCATTGAACAGTGCAGCATGTCAATGGCCCTTTCAACCTACCAAGATGACTCAGGTTTCATTACCATCATGAAGTTGAAGATAAGTTAAATGGGCCCTCCAAACATGTAATATTTAATTTACACAAGATAATGCAAATTGATTAGACAACCCCTAAAGTCATTGTTTCTTTTCTTTGCAGATTTATTTAATACTTTGTAATAAACCTAAATGACAAGAATTACAACCTCAAATCAATCATTTCTTTATATATACAATGTAATGTTGCTCTATCATTCTCTCCATTAAGTCCCACAATCCTAGAAAGAAAAGAAAAGAAGAAGAAGAAGAAGAAGAAGAAACCAAACCTCTCTCATCATCCTTCTCCTTTTCTCCTCATCCCAACATCTAATGCTTCATGGCTATAAGGTCATCGACTGTTATTTCAACACCTGTTCCAACTCTAGGTCATCATTATTCGAACAAACGGGCACGAAATAGTATATTGGTCAAGATGTGTGCCAACGATCATGTCCCAGTTGGTATTCGGATCAAATCATATGATCACAACAAGATCAAGGTTGGCTACTTTGATCAATTTTTTCACATGAATATTTTTTTTTTGTTTCATTTGGTGACCATCATGTTAATATTTCTTCATTTTCTCTTTTATTTTACATGATTTATTACAGGTGTTTGAGGATAAATCAAATGGTATTGTTGGCTATAAAGATGAAAATGGGGAGATAATTTGCGAAGGATACGATGAGGGCCCTCGTTTTTCCCAACAAATTTCAAGATTTACTTGTAATTCAAGGTACCATGTTGATCATGCTGAAATATTATTTATCACACAACATTTTTATAGCACTTGTTTAAGATATAAAAGGGTTCGAATTTAGATCGAGTTCGATTTGTTCTTGAATAATGCGTGGACTATTAGTGAGTCGGGTGATTCAATTTATCAACAGTTCTTAATTGAGTTTGACCCAAGTACTTATGTCATTTTGTGGCAGCGGAGATGCTGAGATAATTGACCTGCTTCAGAGATGTTGGCTTCATGCGTCTGATGAGACAGAGTTCAAAACTGCAGAGGCAGAGTTAGCAGGGAACAAAGATTATTGACTGCAATAAATCAAGAAATCATGTTGAATTTGACTATATTCTGACATCAGAGTACAGTGTTTTTGAGGTTTTAGATGTCTGTATACTAAAAAGAAGAATTAATTCTCTTCAAAAACAAAATCCAATGTGAATGAAGTCCATAATTCTATGCAGCTATCTATGTTCCATGTGCTGCAATGGTTGTCGATTTGATGGGAATTCAATCATAGGTTTGTGAACATGCTCGGAAGTGTTTAGACAAGTTGAGCCGGTAATAGGCTCATAAAGAAGGCTTGAGCTTGACTCAATTGCAGTCATACCAGCCGAATGTAGAAATATGAAGCTGATCAAGAAAATGAGAATACTGAGAGAACCTGAAATATACAAAACTGCTGATATATTCCAACTGATTTACAACTTCAAATTCTTCCAATTCATGAGAGAAAACAAAGCAACACAAAAGAATGTGTACAAGGGAACTTCCATGGGCTGAGTTGCCATGTTTTGCAAATCATTTCCCTAAAAAATAATAATGAATTCTACCTCTAAATAAAATTCAAAAGGAACTGGCTTACAAAAGAATATAAGAATATTATAAAAAAAATTATACAAAAAAAGAAAAGAAAAAGAATGAGGACCTTAGATCAAACTCCCATATTGGAGCTGCAAAATATACAAGCAAACAAGGTTTCAATCAGCGAAGGGCATACTATTATGTGCACTCTGTGACTGTGAGTTCTCTTCGGACAGCTCCGTCTGCGACTGGCTGCGAATGATCATAGGAGGTGACCATTGATCCGGGACCATCAAGAAATACGTAGTCATGGCCTTCCGGAATCTTCTCTTGTACTGCTTTGGAGAGATCACAGTTGGTGAGGCGTTCTTGGGTCCCCCTAGAATACCTGATGCTTTCACCCAAGTCTCGAGATGCTTGTCCCACGTGTACTGTCTCATGAAGTCAATGATGCCAAGAACGAGCTCGTGCTTTTCTTCATCAACCCCGACTAGTAGTGAGTAATCCATCACGTCTATGGACTGCAATCGAAGTTCAGAAGAATGTAAACAAGGTGGTGTAACTTTATTAATGATAAGAAGAGAAGATTAGAACTTACAGCAAGAAAAGCAGTGTCATTCCATACAGCTCTTTCTAATACTCTTTTGGCTTTGTTTCCGACAAAAATGGGAGAAGTGGGCATTGCTTCTATCAAGTTCTGATCCAACAAGACCTTGTTACTTCCAGAAGAATCAGGATTGTATCGTGACCTTGATGATCCTTTAAGATCATACAGTCGTGTGATATTTCTTCCGAACAGAAGGTTCTCCATCACCAGCACGTCCATTTTCGTTTCCTTCCCTCCTTTGAGATGTTTTGAAGATACCTTTTCGACAGAAGTGCCAGAAAGGTCAAATATGGTGTTACAGAAGATAATGCTACAGCGTTGAAAGAAAAATTTCAAGACACAGTACCAAGTTATCCACCATCATCTACTTCCAGTTGCACACAAACAAAATTATTCCGAACCAAGAGATTGAATGAAATTTAAGAAGTTGAATATGTAGAACCTTAACGTAGAAGAAAAGATAGTTTACTTCAGCTATCAAGATTCAGTTCTCGGGATGGATATACCTGATAGATACCGAGGATCTTTGCCAGGCAGGTCGGGCTTCCTGTGCCGATTGATTCAGATATATACTTAAAATAACCCGGAGCAAACTTGATGAACGATTCCAGCTCTGTTTTCGTCACTTGCTTGATGATAAATCGATCATCCAAAGTTTTTGCAAAGAATACATTGCTCTTGCCACCTTGGGCTCCCCACTTCTTACAGCGGCTAAGGGATCTGACAAAATCCACCTCTGATGGACAAGATATCCTCCTCAATGCTTCAAAACGTTTTGCATAATAACAGATTACAGTGTATTTGACCTTCCCAAGGGGCCCATCATCCGTAAAAGACACTCTGGCATGCAAAGCTTTTGTATACGAGACTGGGTCTAAATTGAAGGAACTACGGAAACTTGTCAACATGCTCTCATCCCCGGATCCAAGACCTCTGTATGATTCCAACATCACTTCGTCCAAAGATGAGAATGATGGATAAGACACACTATCAAGGGAGTGCGTAGGTAAATCTGCAGTGTCCTTAGATCTGTCGGGTTCATCCGAGAGTTGGGCAAAGTAATCAGGAGAAACAAGTGAATAGGATATAAGACTTGTTGGCTCATCATCATACACTGGGATAACAGTGTCATTAAGTCCTGTGGGTAGAAGCAACCTGGCCCCACCTTGGAGTTCAGGATCCTGAAATGAGGAGATATATATTGGATTGTATCCACTCAATATATCCAACTTCAGGTCCGGCCCTGAGCAATTCTTGTTTGATGACCGGTAATAGTTGGAAAATGGCATAGTCAACCAGCTTTCAGTGTCTTCCATATCATCAGAACTTTTGGTAGACAACACGGAAGGTGAGTCCTCTCTGTCATCTTCCATGTCCAACTTGTCGAATACTCGGACAGTGGATGAAGTATCAGTTTCAGCTGATTCCAAAATATTGCACTTCTTGGGGACCCCTAAACTTGGATGACTCTCACCAGTCCAGGCAGCATCAAGAGTATCATACAGAGATATAGGAGTTTGCCCATCCAAGACAGCTCTATGAACATTAACATTGGATGCCAGAGGATCCAACTCAGTGGACCTTATTTCACGAGAAAGTTCAAGCGGTGTCTGATTTCCAAGATCCGAACTGAATGATAAATCAATTTTTTGAGGAACCACCTCAAGGTGATTGTCGAGCAGACTACTCTGGCCATGATCCGAATTTTCCTTTTGTTTTGAATCCGCAGCAGTAGCTTCGGAGCTGCTCAAGATCTTAGTTATCGAAACCGGGACATTTATATCAAGAACTCTCTCAGTCTCACCAAGAGGTTTCTGAATGGTCTCTGAAGAGGTAACCTCCATCCTATTTGGTTTGTTATTGGAATCTAGACTAGCTGCGTATATCAGGCGCCGGTCCCACACGTAAGACTGGAAGACTAGCTCTCTGCGCATTCGATTGAGCTCAAGAATATCAATGAGGGGGTGGCCTATTTTTGCCTCCTTTTTCAAGATGTTCCGGAGCCTTTCCTGCCAAATCACATGCATAAACATAATAAAAAGCAAAGTCATAAGAAATTGGTCCACTTTCAGACAACTATATCTGTTGCGTCTATTAGTTCTCAAAGAGAGAATTTTACTTCAGATTCCGCCCAAATTCCATGTAAGGAAAGACATATAAGCTACTCCCTCCAATTTTCATTAAGTATATTACTGTAGACATTAAACCCTTCAAAATGACTAATAAACCCTTCACAAAAGTTGGAAGATATTGTGAGTTAGAAGTAGGGGTATGGAAGTAAAGTAGGATTAAACTCTTAAACGACACTTATATTGCCCAAGATACAGGCTCTGCAACAACACTTCATAAAAATCAGAGGGGTTTCATGTAATAGCAATGAGATTTTAGATCATTTGAATTTCATAATAACATAAATTTTGTGAACCATACAGAATAGCATGGCGTAAACAAATGATAGAAAGTTATATTTGCAATATAAAGTATAATATTTCAAAGTAGCATAAGCATGTATCACTAAGCCACTGCAAAGTGCCACATTCAAGAGAATGCCTCCTTCAAGCTACACGTCTTAAAATCTTCACCAGCTATGACTGCCAACTGTATGAGATGGGAGTCAGGTGTCTCCTCGGCAAATGTTATTCTAGGTCGTAGGATCAGAACTTGGGGAATGCTGAAGGATCCACTGCTACGATATTATTATTCCGCAAAGTGGGACTCAGAGATTTCTGTTATCTATAAATATAGCACAATCTCTCTTAAACCAAAACTTAGTGCAGTAAAAAATCTTAGTTTAATGAATATTCCTCAAAGTTTCACTACTCTTAGTATCTAACATGATGTCTTTCAGCAACAACCTATGTATGGTTAGCTACATATTCTGCAGGATAAAAAACTTTATGAATTGATATTATTATGTTTTCCAGTCCACTGATGTATAGATATCAACAATGAACAATAATATAACATATAGATCCCAGGAAAATTGCTGTGAAAATGAATTTCAGGATTTGAAAATGATCCCAGACCTCAAATATTGACTTTTCCTTCTGCAAGAGCCCTTCTAGGTCAGTTATCAGGTGTCTTGATTCAGGAGCATTCATGCCGCTGTTCGTCACACCTAGGCCACATTTTCTTTCAGCCAGAAGACGAAGAGCATTGAGCACTTCAGAGAACAAAAGCTCGGCTCTCCCAACCACCTGTTAGATATATAGACAAAGTAAATAAAAGAGCATTTAACATATCAATATACAGAGATCCAGATGGAATAAATATAAGAAATAGTGTTCATTTTACCTCATTCATTTCTTTTTCTATCCACTCCTGATTTTTGTAGTTGAAATCAAGTTTTGCGGGAGGCAGGTACACTGAATGAACATCAATTGATGCATAACGAAAGCAAGCAACCATTTGTCCAAATCTGCATCAACCAAACATCATAAAGTACGGAATATTGATCACCAGCATTGACAAATTCATCCTCCCTAGTTCAAATCAAATGCAGCATGCATATCTTGATTGCTTAAAAGATCTAATATGCCAGAGAGAGTAATCTCAGTAAACACAAGCATGACATGCAAGAAAGTCTAGTTTTACATAACCAATGAGACTTGATTGTTAAAAAGATCTAATATGCACTCATGATGCTCGAGTTGTGGTTAAAATGTCAAGGAAAACAAGCAATGGATCATACCCATAAAACCGAAGACAGTCTCGATGCAAAGAATGGCCACAGCTTGCCACTCTACTTGCAGCTGCATGGTTCGAAAAGCTTAGCTCCAAAAACTTTCCAAACGACAATCCCCATGCAGCATCAGACATCAAAACTCTTCTAGTAGCAGGCGGATATCCATTAGCCCTAGGACATCTCAAGCAACGGTGCCACATCCAAATCTTCCCATCCCTTTCACCAGGTAAAATAATTTCAGGTAGCTTCTTCACTGAAATAGTCAGAGTGCCTTGTCGATGAGTATAACATTGAACATGAGCCTCAGCAGGCATCTCACATGAGCGGCATACAAAACTCTGTTGCAGACGTTAGAACCATCAGTACAATAGAAACCTAGGATATCCCTAACAGCAATAAGACTGAAAAGTATGCTGCAATTTGAGAGAGAGAGAGAGAGAGAGTGTGTGTGAGATACCTGATCAAATAAATGATCCCGTAGAAAACGACCCAATGGCTTGTCAAAGCTACCATAGTATTTAATCCGAAACAAATGGGATCTTTCGCAGACAGTACCCTTCCATACACATCTTGAAGACAAGGAGACTAAGATGCTTTGATGGTCTGAAGGAGAAGGAGGAAATTCTTCTTTCAAAGCAGGTTGTTCATCAAGAATTTTCAGACCATCCGTTTGCAAAGATGTTAGATCTGAAACATTTCTGTTAACATCTATATTACAGCCATCATTTTCCATAGTTTTGACTTTTGAATCTCCAAAATAACTAGAGGTGTCGATATCTCCTGTGGCATTAACTCCGTCTACTTCAATAGGTTTTGCCTGGATAGACAGGCCCAAGTCTAGAAGAGCTTGATCTTCTGATGCATGGTCAGGAGAGGATTGGTTCACGGAAGAATGCTGAAAACCCTTTGCAGAAGACGATATGAGAGGCTCAACATACTGAGAGCTCAAAGGAGGAGGAAGATTGTGTGTGTCCGGACATTGATACACGTGAATCGATGCAATTGTTTCCTTGATCAGATCTGAAGGGGGCATAATATTTGAACTCTGTGGATCACCAACAGATTGAGGCCCAGGAGTTTTATCACCAGATGGAACCAAAAAACCAGGTACAGTTGAGATGGACCTGTCAATTGCTGATTGCTTATCTGGAAGTGCCACCGCAATTGGAGAGTTCAAAGGAAGTGCTGGCAAAGAGGCACCTTCATCAGCAAGAAAAGATGTCTCCAGAGCCAAGTGATAAGCTGCAAAAATTCCATACTGTACGACATGCTTCACTTTCTTCAATTCATCCCCACTGGCACCTCGAAGTAATATCTGAAGAAATAAACAGCACAAGCAAGTTTGAGCAGACCCTATAAACTGTAATAGAGTGATGCGCCATAATATGTTGAATTTCAACTGATAAATATGGATAGAAGTACAAGACATTTGTTGGTAAACTATGAAAATCTTCTCATACAAATGCATAACTCTTGCAAGATTTGGAAATTGAGCATTTCTCACATTCATTATCATCTTGATATGATATTTTAAATTGTACATATAACTTTGAATATTTAGATTTTATAATGACAACTTTGTGGTTATTCAGGCCCATAGGTTGTCACACACTTACAGTGCATCCTTGTGGCTTCGGACAGCCTTCAAAATACATCAGAGTCTTCACCAGCTTTTTTCCAGCCTGACCAGCACTACCATGCTCTTCACTGAACTTCATTACATTGAAGTTGTCACAATATCCCACCTTCTCTGATGAAAGATGATCGATTGAAGGAACAATTTCGGCACCAGTGCAACGGGCTATGCGTTCCAACAGTGGTCTTTTAATATTTAGAACAAGTGATATTTCTTTTGCAAGAAGGTACTCCTGGGCATAGCGTGAAACAGATTTCTCAACCAAGAGAATATTAGGATTGTGCACACTTATCTTCGCAACAGCCATCTTCAGATGATCCATTTCCTGGGGACAATCAAATGCTAAGTGCAATGAACAAGGAAAATATGATCTTAGGTTTATATAAAAGTAGCATCAATAATCCCAACCTGTTGCAACAGCGTGTCAAAGCTTGAAAGAGCATTAGAAACCCGCTGGTACTCAAGAGCCCCTCCAAGGATCAGTAAGCGAGGCTTCTCTATTCTTGAAGTCATTCGCCGATGAGCTACATTTTTCTTGCAAACAACTCCTCTGACCACCATACTGTTAAGGTAAAGTTGTAATCATGAGAAGAGGAGGGAAAACATAATGATACGAGAGCAACATGCTTGTAGAAAAGATAATCAGCAACACAGCTGTAGAATTAAGCAATAGTAAATTGGATTAAGAATCGTCACCAATGTTAAGGCCTATTGTATCTCAAAAGAAAGTCCTAGTTATCCTTCTTACCGGAAATCTTAAGTAGACATGCATCTATATGAAGATGACAAGGTCCCAGAATCAAGATATTACCTCTCAGAAGTCAAAAGTATGAGCAAGTTATCCTTTACACCAGAGGTCTTATTAACCATTTGCAAGATACATGGAATCTAAGAATAGTTAAAGTAATTACCTCTGGCTTCGAAGCCCTGAAGCTAGACATTTTACTTTGACATACCCACCAGGGTCCATTTGCCCCCCCTTGCTCATGTCTGGTTTTAACAGTGTAGCAGCCTCCCATGACAAGGCATTAATTATTTCTAACCAACTCTCTTCATCATTATCCTCCTCTGAAAGAAGATTATCCACCTGCAAGAGTTGAGCTACTAAAGCCCGAAAATGACCTTCAACCACATTCTTCATGGCTTTCTTATGCTCCTCATTTGATTTTTCCCTACTACGGAACTCCCCACTCCCGGAACTGCTTGAATTGTTAAAATATCCCCATTCTCCAGCAGCATCCCCATCACCATCATCCTCGAATATAAGTGCTTCCCTTTCATCTTCTTCATCTTCAGGTTCAGGAGGGAGCCACAGAACTCCGTTGTTTTCGAAGTCCACAGGCTCAGTATTGACATTGACATCTTCTGCTACATACAAAGAAGAAGGTGCCTCACAGTCATCACCAATATCATGTTCAACATCTTTCCTGGCGATCTGCTGCGATTCTTCAGAATTTTGGGAATTAAGACTATTCTGCAATGGGGAGCTGCACATACTTTTTGAATCAACAGCATCTCCATCAGGATAAACTTTACGTGATTTATAATCACTGTTAATATCCTCAAATTGTACAGGACCATAGTAGCCATTGACCTGAGAAAAGTCACTAGCCCTGGGACCTAACTGGGATATTCCAAATTCATCATCATCATCATCACTCCTGTTACAAGAAAATGTGCTTCTAATAAATAGTGATTACAGCCCTTAATCTTCACAAAGAAGATGGAACACAAACCATCTAACTGGAAGATAGCTACTCGCAAAACAAGGACAAGCATCATTAAACATCTCAAAGCACTTTGCAGATACTTTGGCAGTGCAAATGCGAGAAAGAACAGCGCCCTGTCATAATTTAAGCATTCAAGGAATGACATTATTTGGATATCAATTCTTTCAGAAGGCAGTATCAATCAAATAAAGATTTCCATTCCTTATAATTAATTAAAAAAAAGTAAATAGATAAATAAGCATTACACCATGAGAATGGGCAGGCAAAATGATCCATTAGAGTCTAGAATTTTGGCTTATATATGCAAATTTTTCATATATTAGTATATTACACGGCCAGCACAGTGTCGGTGCTGGAAAGATATAGAGACAACACACAGGAGAAACAGTAGAATCATTATACCTAATTCTTTCAAGTTTCAAAATGTATGATTTATCAACATAATCATGCCATCACAAAACCGAATTCAAATTATACAATACTAATATCCTTTAACCATAAGGGGAAAAAAATCCTTTTATCATAAATAAAATTTCAGGTCTTGAGATGCTCCCACAGAAACTCGCTATCTAAAGCAAGTATATCCTGGTTCAAATATTCAAAAAGAGATATTTAAAATAACCTGTTTTGGAAATAACCAAATTCGCTTTGAGACATGTTTTGCTCCTCCATGTCCATAGAAATATCATTACTCTTTGGTGCTCCACCATTTTGGCTATCTAAATCTGCTTCTGTCAATGGCGATTGCATTGGGCTGAGTCCAGCAGACTGTGGTAGTGACACAAATGTGGTGCTACTGCTACCACAGGTACCACTAGACCTGGTGCTAAGGAAACTAGTTGCTGATGGGGAAGTACCGCTGACGTCCGGGATGTCCACTTGGAGCCCATTCTCAACTGCCACAGTCAACTCTTTTCCCCATTGCTTGAAACAGTAATTGCAGGCCCTAATCTTATCCCAGTCTTCTAGTGAAGTATTCGGTTGACTAGGTCCTATAGGAAGCCAATTTGAAGTACACTTGGCACAGAAAATCCGACCACAAAGACGACAATGATGCCTCCGGTTAAACAAAGTGAACTGTGAATCACACTCATAGCATACCCTGCAACTCTGGTCGGGCATCCAGAAATCCCTCGACACATGTGCAGGCTCGGACCGCCATGGCATCCAAGATTTTAGTAAACCTACCAGATCAGTAAATGTCCTATCAGAGTCGTCCATCGACTTAACAATCCTCCCTTCCCTCTCATTGTGATAGTCTCATTTCTTTCCAACTCAAACATCCATTCCCAATCCCTAAACCCAGAGAATAAGTACAGAGTAATGAAACTTTAACTTCAATACAAAAAATAACCCAGCAACTATATACGATCAAACAAACTAAATCAGCATCCAGCAAACCAAATCTCAACCTAGATTATAAGCAGATACTCAGAAAAAAAATTTCTGCATGTAAAATTATGACCTTTCATCCGTTCAACAACTTGATTCTCCACTCGAATTCAAGTGAAACCCACAAAATTTTAGGTCCCCCTCCAACAGTAGTCAATCAAGCACAAAACCCAAATCCCAAAATCAAACTTTTCTCCACCCCACTTCCTTGATCAAATCACAGAAAGTCCCACAAATCCAAAAACTAATAACCCTCAATCCCAAATTCCAACACCGACACCCACTACCCAAAACTCGCAACTCTACAGACACATATTCCACAGCCAAAAGAGCTTACAATAATCCAAGATCAATCCCTCAAAGTTAAAAAAGAGCAAGTGCAAGAAGAAGAAGAGAGCTGGAAAAAATCGAACCTTTATACATATAACCTCCAAGCGAAAATACGGAGAAACACGCAATCACTGGATTTAAAAAATCAGTCTGTATCCAATTCACACCTCTCTGTCACACAATCCACTCTGAAAAACGCGGGATTTCGGGGTTAAAATTTTTTCCCTTCTCATTCAAGAAAAACAGCGAATGTCTGCCCTAATTTCTTGATCCTCAAATAAATGGCAAGAGAAGTTGAATAACCAAGATTAATCATTGATATTGGGCGTGAATTAACTAATTCAATTAATTAATTCCCTAATGAATCTTGGTCATCATAGATTGCATGTTTATAATAATGGTATGAATTTTTGATTGGGAAGAAAGCGACTGAATGAAATTGTGTGTGCTGGGCTGTAACCTCTACGTAGAAAAATAAAATAATCAAGTGTTAGGACAAAATTATGAAAACGGTGGCCTATTGCAGACCGCCACGTGGCGCAATCATATTTTGGGAAACAGCCTTGATTTGTATAAATGATTTTCGGGTATGAGGTTTTTTCAAATAGTTTTTCGAGTAAGTTTCTAATATTTGGAAAAATTTTAAGTATAAGAAGATATCACAAATTGTGATTCTTCTTTTTATGGTCCAAGTATTAAATTCATGCCTCGTCTTATCCTTTTTAGTTAGGTAAAATGATATGAAATTCACGTAATTCTTTATATATCGATCTCATATTAATTATGTGATGTCAAATTAATAATAGTCTCAAAATTGTACATATGAGTTTTCTTTATAGTACCTTTTTTCTTGTTTAACTACAGGCAGACGTAGTCTATGTAACTGGAATGAGTTTGTAAAATATAAATACGTAACCTTTCATGTTTGTGTGTGTTAGTTTCTATTTTTATTATGGAAAGCGTGTTTTGAGAAAATCCCAACTCATGCTCAATAGATTTTCAGAATCTACATTTATACATCTGTTTTTTGACCTTTCATGAAACTCAATAACCAACATAATTTATGATATATTTTTAGTAATTAGAACTACTGTCAATTTGCCATGCAATAATTAGAAATAATAAAATGGATCATATGGACTGTTCTCAATAGGTTGCTGGTTCCTTCGTTGACAAAACAAATATACAATATATATATATATATATATTTGCTTCTTTTTCCAAAATAAGTTAATACGTAATTATGGCAAATTCAGTCAACTTTGGAAAAGAAAAAAGGAATAACTTTTAACATGGAAAGTCTTCTAAATTCTAATCTATCATGTGTAATTTATAGTATGCTCTTTATTTAGAAAAAGTAAATTAAAAAATAAATTGGAGTGAATTAATCATCTTCTTGGAAGTTTCCCAATTATAGTTGGCACTAGGTTAGCTATTTGATAGCTGTTCTGCAATTCTGTGGTGCATTTATTTAAATGCTTGAGTTTTTAATACATAGATTTATTATGTTAATTGAAATTGTGTTGATAATCATTACCTGTTCGATCTAATCTGACTAATAATTAAATAAAGTTTTCTTCAAAAAATAATTAAATAAAGTTCAAGGATTTTTTTTTTTAAAACCAGTTCAAGGATAATTTATAAATATCAATATATGATCAAATAAAACAAGATCATCATTGGACTCAGCTCGATTATTAAGTCAAATTATTGTGTCTCCAATCTTTAAATATACTCCTTTTTTTAGGAAATACGTACTTATTTGGTTTCCAACTTTTCCATTTGGTAATTTGATTATATTTTTCAGAACTTGATGATTTGAATTTTGACTATGTCTCTATGTGATTTAATCTGAACATATAATAAAATATATAGTCATATTAAAAAAAGTACGAATATACAAGACTGGTCCACTTTTAGATATGCTATCATCGAAGTTAATAATTTTAAAATAAATACGAATTGAAATGCAATGTAAAATACATATATACGCAATATAAGTTTGAGTAAGTAAAAAAAAAGTTCCTGACACAATACAAGAATGTAAATCTATTTTAATATCTCATCACAAAATAAAATTGTGAATTATTCCAACTGTATAGAAAATATAAAATAAAATTGTGAATTATTCCAACTGTATAGAAAATATGTGTTGTTTATAGGATCTTTTAAATTGTTATTGAAAATTCCAAGTACAGAGATTACGACTCCCAAAGTTGACTCGATTATATTCTTAAAATTATGTTGTCCTCTAAATCTTTCTCGATCACATATCTCGTTCTCGTGGTGAGACATTTCAATGAGTCTTTTCCATTCGTCATTTGGACCTTTATTGAATCTTGTGTGTCTTAATTATTGAAAAACCGTCTTTTCATTCCTAAAATAAAATTATACCGTTTTATTTCTAACTCCAAATTGGTTTCGTCTTTGACTATGATTCACAAATCTTTTCATTATCGTGTGGTCGCTAATTTCATTAAAAACGGAGTTCATTTGACCCTCTAATACAATCTGTTTTTTTCTCATGCATGCAGGTGCACCACGAGTGCATGAATCCTCTCACACATGATCCAACACTCCTAGCATAGAATGCCACATGGCGAAGATATATTTTTTTCCCTTTGCTTGCTTCTCACGCCGACTGAGAAGTTTGTGTATAAATAATGAACTCGCTTCTTTCTGTAAGCTTTGAGATAAAATAAAATAGAAAATATTCTCTTGTTCTAGCTGCTTTTCATGCATTTTTCTGCTCATAGTTTACCAAACTAACATGGTATCTAGAGCCATTTAAAAATCATTTCAGAATCAATATCG
Source organism: Perilla frutescens (assembly GCA_026008535.1). NCBI lineage: Eukaryota > Viridiplantae > Streptophyta > Magnoliopsida > Lamiales > Lamiaceae > Perilla > Perilla frutescens. The sequence goes on from BRKX01000002.1 coordinate 52,264,434, forward strand.
ACCGATTACACAATCAATTTCAATTACATTCACACTGTGTGACAGTGGCTAGCAATTGCAATGACAAAGGGAATGAAGTTCTCTTGGAAGAATGTTCGCGATGACGAACTCGGATTGAATCTGGAGCATGGTTCCAGCAGTAATCAATGGAGAGTACTCGTCCACAGATTCGAACCAATGGAGAGTACTCGTCCACAAATTCGAGCTGAGAATCAAGGTATAGAACTGCGCTCAATTGAAAAGAATGAGATTCACAACACTAGACTCTTAGCGAATGATACATTATATATTGCGCCGCATGATCATCCTGGATTAGCTTTAACCTCAGATCTGTTTGATGGACGTAATTTTCATAGTTGGTGCCGATCAATTAAACGTGCTCTTTTTGCTCGAAACAAACTAGGCTTCATTGATGGAAGTGTGGTAGAACCTAGGGTGAATTCTGTAGATCACATGTTGTGGGTTAAAGCTGACTATTTGGTGTTTAATTGGTTGAGTAATTCTATAGTGAAAGAGATATCTCGTGGTCTGCAAAATTATGATACATTCAAACATTTATGGGATGAAATGCATAAACGCTTTGGTAAGTGTAATGGTCCTAGAATCTACAAGCTTAGACGTGAGATAGCCACATACACACAAAATACACAATCTGTTATGCTCTATTTCAATAATATGAGTGTTCTTTGGGATGAGTTGGGGTTGTTAAAGACAGCACGCAGTTGTACATATGAGGCAACAGATGAAGCAAAGTCTGAATTGGAGGAAGAAAGAATGATGCAGTTTCTGATGGGTTTAAATGACGTTTATGAACCAATCAAGCAACAAATGTTGATCCTTAATCCTTTACCAAGTGTAAGCCAAGCTTACTCGATGGTGTTACAAGTAGAGGAACAGCTGCAAATATCATCCCAATTGTCAAATAATATGGAACAAAGTGCCTTGTTTTCTAGTCAGAATAAAGGCTTTCAGAAAGATGGTTTTAAAAGAAAATTGACTAAGGAAGAGAAAATGAAAATGAAGTGTGACCATTGTTAGAGATCAGGTCATTTGAAAAGGGATTGTTTTGAGATCATTGGTACTCTAGGCTGGTATAAGAAAATGAAAGAAGAAAAAGGATTGTTTTGAGATCATGCATACACTGGACATTATGCTTTTGGGCTGTCAACAGAGATAAGGACAGATGAGTGGATAATAGACTTTGGAGCTAGTAATCATATGTGTTGTGAAGCATCCTTACTCACTGATCTCAGACACTTGCAGAAACCAGTGAAAATCTTTATGCCAAATGGCAGCAGTATTCTGGCAAACATGGAAGGGGATGCTCAAGTAACACCTACCATCATGTTGTTAAATGTTTTGTATGCTCCTGAGTTTACACACAATCTTATCTCAGTGGGGCAGATGGCTAAAACTCTTAATACTAAGGTATATTCTTGGCCTCACACTGTATGGTACAGAAAAAAGGACAAGGACACTATACTATGAATAGCCAAGATGAAGGGAACACTGTATGTGTTTACACATGAGTATCAGTTTACAGTCAAGATTAATGTAGCTTTAACACCAAGTTTAAGGGAGCTTCACACTTTATTGGGACATCCCCCTGTCAATGCAATGAAGCATTTGGATGCTGGTGCTAAAAGGTACAGATCAGAAGAATATGCAGAACTAGAAGATTGTGATGTTTGTCACAAAGCTAAACAACAGATGAATCCATTTCCTACACTTGCCCGAAGGTGTGAAAGGATGTTTCACATGATTCATGTAGATGTTTGGGGCCTTTACAAAGAATTTGGGATCACACAGACCCCTTACTTCCTTACTGTTGTTGATGATTATTCTAGGGCCACCTGGACCTTTTTGTTTAAAAGTAAGACACAGATGTGGAGTCTTCTCAAGTAGTATATCCTGATGATCCAGAATTAGTTTCAAACTATCATTAAGATAATGAGATCAGACAATGGGAGTGAATTCACAAGCAAGCAGACAACATATCTCTTGTCAGGTTTTGGTATTTTGCACCAGAAATCTTGTGTATATTCTCCTCAACAAAATGGTATAGTGGAGAGAACATAGGCATTTGCTTCAGGTTGCAAAATCACTATGTTTCAGAGTAAACTCTCTGCTTTATTTTGGCCCTATTCTATCTTATATGCTACATACCTGATTAATAGATTGCCTTCTGCTAGAGTGGAAGACTCCTTATGAGCTATTGCATGGACATGATGCTTCTATATCTACACTCCAAAATTTTTGGTTGTTTAGCTTATCAAGTAAACACTCTTCCTTCTAAAACTAAATTTACTCCTAGGAGTCTCCAGTGCATATACTTAGGTCCAACACCTCATCACAAGGGTTCTGTGTTGTTTGATATTTCTGCACAGAGAGTGTTTGTATGGAGAGATGTACAATTCTATCCACACAATTTCCCTTTACAGTCAGCTACTCCTAATATTGAATCACCATTCCATTCATTTGACCTTCCACGGCTACATATTCCCATACCTCCTCCTGTTGTGAATAATTAGATTCTCACTACTTCAGTCTCTTTACATTCACTAATTTCTACTACTAATGCAGATCCAATATATCCTTCCTCTCACTCCAGCACAAATTTTTCATTGCCAAATATTACCTCTGATGTTCCAACCCCTCTTCCTAGAAGAAGCCAAAGAACTACCAGAGCTCTCACTTATCTAAATGACTATGTCTGCTTGGCTAATCAGCCTCCTGCTCATACCCTTAGCTTAGGCCTTTCTACTCCTCCCACATTTCTTTATTTTACCTCTCCTCTTCTCACACCTGACTATACAACCTTCTTCTTGGATATTGATTATGCACAAGAACCAGGATCCTACACTGAAGCTAGCAAATATCCTGGTTGGATTGCAGCAATGAACAAGAAACTGCAAGCTTTGGAAGCTAACCAAACCTGGAAAATTGTACCTTTGCCACCAGGAAAGGAAGCCATTGGGAGTAAATGGGTGTACAAGGTCAAGCTTAACTCAGATAAGAGTATAGAGAGGCTGAAGGCACGTTTGGTAGCCAAAGGTTGTCATTAGAAATTTGGTATTGATTATCATGAGGTCTTTGCACCTGTAGCCAAGATGGTAACAGTTAGATTATTTATAGCTATTGCCACCCAACATCAGTGGTTTTTACATCAAACTGATGTCAACAATGCATTCCTACATGGACATCTTTTTGATAAAATTTATATGGAATTACCACAGGGTTATAACAAGGGTCATCAGAGTGATGTTTGCAAGTTGGAGAAGAGCTTATATGGTTTAAAGCAAGCTTCCAGAGAGTGGAATATGGAATTTTGCAAGCTACTCTTTTCTTTAGACTTCCATCAATCTGAGGCTGATCATTGTATGTTCACCACTGGCCAAGGAGAGAATTTTGTTGCTCTACTTGTCTATGTTGATGACATTCTCCTTCTTGGGCCTTCTCTGTCAGCCATACAGTCAATCAAGCTTGCTTTGGATGAGGCTTTCACCATTAAAGATTTAAGTGATGCTAAGTACTTTTTGGGAATAAAGATAGCTCGTTCATCCTTTGGAACATATCTCTGCCAAAGGAAATACATCTTGGACCTCTTATCCTCCACCGGGTTTCTTGAGAGCAAGACAACAACCACACCATTTCCCCTAGGTCTCACACTTGTGAAGGAAGGAGCTTCTCTCTCTCGGGCTGAATCATACGGACAATTAGTTGGGAAGCTACTCTACCTCAATTTGACACGACCAGATATCTCTTATGTTGTTCAACAACTGAGTCAGTTCCTCAATTCCCCTAAAGTTCACCATTGGAAGGCAGCTGAACACGTGTTGCGCTACCTCAAGGGCAGTCTGTCTTTGGGCCTCCATTACACTATATGTCCTACATTCACCCCTCGTGCTTTCTGCGATGAGGATTGAGGCTCTTGCCCCGATACTCGCAAATCCTTGACTGGTTATTGTGTGTTCTTATGGGATAACTTGATCTCTTGGCGCTGCAAAAGTAGTCCATGGTGTCTCTCTCATCTGCCGAAGCCGAGTATCGAAGTTTAAGTGTTACTGTCCGCGAGCTTTTGTGGATCTCTTTTATGATGAAGGATTTTTCCTTACCATTTGACACGCCGGTGCTCGTCTACTGCGACAACAATACTGCGATCCAAATCACAAAGAATCAGGTTTTCCACGAGCGAACCAAACACATCGATTTGGATTGTCATTTTGTCCGTCTCCACTACAAGAATGACTTTATCCTGCCTCTTCATGTGTCTACCTCCACTCAGCCTGCGGATGTTTTTACTAAAGCTTTACCACGCCCTCACTTTCTTGAGTTAATTTCCAAGCTTCATCTCGGTGACCCTCACTGTGTTTCGCTTGCGGGGGGAATGCTATATGTTTTTTTTCTCATGCATACATGCATGCAGGCGCACCACGAGTGCATGGATCCTCTTACACATGATCCAGCACTTCTAGCATAGAATGTCACGCGGCGAAGATATTTTTTTTCCCTTTGCTTGCTTCTCACACCGACTGAGAAGTTTGTGTATAAATAATGAACTCGCTTCTTTTTGTAAGCTTTGAGATAAAATAAAACAAAAACATTCTCTTGTTCTAGCTGTTTTTCATGCATTTCTCTGCTCATAGTTTACCAAATTAACACCCTCCAACAGAATTTTATTCGTTCTTTATTTCAACACAATATCATATATTAAAATACATCACAAATTGATTGTCACAACTCAACCTTATCTTGCTCCATGTATCACCATGCATGTCAAGGATGGGGACAGCTGGACATCTTGAACCATGAAAATAATTAGCAAGCATAATGAAATCACTCATTTAACTTCTTTCACACCTCTTGTCTCTCTTTATCCTCTCGGCCCTCTCCTCCCCAAACAACAGTGACCCCTTTCCTTCAAGCTTTTAGCAATGAAATACTTTGAGAAAAAATTTGAAAATTTATACACACCTCCCTCGTTCATAATAGAACAAAAGTTGTGAAGTATTCATTCGCATCCGGTCCCTGTAAAGTAGTGATATTGGGCTTAGAACAGTAGCAGTGTTGCTGGTCCCCGAGCTGTGTCGCAACCCCTTTGCAACGTCTTTTCCCATGGATCCAGAGCCATTATCTTTCCGTGAGATGTATGTCATTATAAACTAAACTCTTCAATATTTTCAGAATAGGTTTCAGATCGTTGATACAAGATTGTTTGGTCTATCAAAGTTACATCGCAAGTCAACGCATCAAATCCACTGCAGAAGCCATTGTTCCGGGTCTGCAATTTCGGAGCCCGTTTCCCGTCAATTCCTCCATCCTTTTGAGTTGATTTTTAGATTCGAGAATCTTCTCATAGCAAGCTTCCCATCTATATTTACCAATCCAATATCCAATGTCGTTTGGTCCACCGAAATTGAGTTGTAAGTTTCGTGAAAACAACACTCTTTTTGGCAAATTTCAACTATGCTCACAATGTTATATTTGATGCCCATTTACAATTGTTGTAGCCATTATATTCCTGAACCATTTATTTCATTAAAATCTTTATTTTCTATACTATGAAAAATTGTACTTTGGATCGAAAATTCGTCGAGTATCGAGCTTGATCGAGCCACAAACTTTTTCTTGATCAATATGTTTGGTGAACAGTAATAGTTGCCTTCCAGGCCGATTTCAGACCAGGGTGATCGGAATTTGTCTCTGACTCATTCTGACTGATTGTAAGTCCCCTTGTGATGGACGTGTGGCCATTAATCGTGCCTCGATCAGATTTGAGTTGAATTTTCTATGATTTTCGAAGTTACTGCCCTGTTTTAAATCGTTCCATTTTTTTCATCGGATTTGTTTCAAGTTAATTGAAGATTATCGTAAGAACCTATTATCGAGTCATGTTGGGGTTAAAACCCAAGTATTGTGCATTCATAGTCGAAGTAAAATGAATAATGCTCCAATTAAACTAAAACAACTATTAGATTAATTCTGGAAGTTGTTTTATTAATCCTTGTAGGACTTGCGTGACTTACGAGAAATGTAAATGGTTGAATCTCGATGTGGTTAAAGCAGCTGAGCCTTAGGGGAACTTGAGAAAAAACTCCGGATCATTGCTCCATGCCCAGGATTGTGATTGAGTGTTGGACGTTGTTATTCTGTACCTATAAGGTGGGTTATTCTATCTTTGCAAATTGTATATTTCGAGCTATTAAGCTCTATTTTGTTAAAATTGCATATGTGATTATTTATGTTAAATATTTATGTGCTGTTGTATGTTGTCAGAGTTTCATAAACCAGTGTTGTGTCAATGTAAGTAGCTATAGTATTACATGCATTATTCGTCGTGCTCTATTCCTTGTCGAGAGACTAAAATGAACAGTTATACTTTTTGGTTATACTCATAAACTTTGCGCATTGGTGATGTAGTAGGGGTTGCGGGTAGTGACTGATTATACTCTTAACGCTTCACGTTAAAATATTATTGTGAACTTAGGATGATTCAAATTTTAAAATCTTACAAGTTTCACTGGGTGTAATAATACTCAGCCTAAATATTTCAAACATTTTAAGGTCAATAGGCTGGCGCGTGGAGGTGGTGATGCTAAGAAATGGGCTATTGTAATTTACGTATTTTTCCTTTTATCTCTTTTTGTTAGTATTATGAGCTTCTAAACTTATGATATTCATTAGTTAAATGCTAAGAACTCCGATCTTTGTATTATGGACAAGTATATGTAATTATAAAGCATGTTTGGTTATTCCGAGTTTTCTATTGAGATTTCGTTAGTTAAATTAATCAATTTCTTTTCCGCTTCTTAATTTCAACCCCCGTGGCTTCCATTTCCACGATCTTTCGGGACCGAGGTACTGCATCTATCTAATTATTTTTATATGGAAATAACATAAAATAATTACAAACTCTGTTTTTTTAGGGGTTGGATAAAAAAATCGAGCAAACTTATTATAGATTGATTTAAAAGTAATATATGTAAGGGTCAAATTGAACAAAAAATAATAATAATTAATGCCCCTTCCATGAAATAACGTAAAGTTTAATAATTCAAATGAACCAAATGAGAATTCATATTCATTCATTTATTTGTATTTTTAATGATATTTAATTGTGGGAAGATTCCACGTCGTCCAATCGGGCACCGAACCTGAATTTCATATTTTAAAAATATATATTTTTTAATTTTATTTTGGGGACATGTCCGATTTCTTAAGTAGATGTTAATGGTTCTGGATTTTTCGTCTTCTACTATGTAAACGATAATGTTGTGCTTTTTTCACATGATATCGTTAAAAAATGCAATAGTATAGTTAATATCGCAATAGGTGAAAAAAAAATCAAAACCAACATGATTAACATCTAATAATATCACTATCTATGTCCCCAAAATATACTTAAGAAGTATTATAAAGATAAGAATATTAATTAAAAATAAAAATCTCGGTACAATGCTTGATAAAGGTGCCAATTCCGAACTGGATCGACGGTTACAAATAGCAAGTTACAGTTTGGTCAAGGGTTTCGTAATCATTGACTATGGTTACGGTTTGTAACCGTAATCATAATTGTTCCGTCCACGTTCCGGTTACGGATTATTGAACGGTTGACCGTGTAAACATCGGTTTGTAAGCAACGGTTTACACGATTTAACCTTTTTTTTGTTTTTTTTTTTCGATTGTTGAGATCACGATACATGTGATCTTAATCAACAAATTTCTTATATTAGACGGATTTCTATTTGACTCATTAGGTGGTCCCTTTCTTTTTTATTTTCTTTTTCTTTTTTTTTCCACCTTTTGATTTCTTCCTTTTTTTGTTTTTTTTACAAATATATATTTAATTTTTTTGAGTTAATTTTTTTTTATCCAATGTCTCACGCAGTGCACTCGCCTGACGCTAACGTGTGGGCTCATGCTCTGCGATCAATAATTAGTTTTTTAAAAAATAAATATATATGCCAAAAAAGGAATTAGTAAACCTCAAATTAAATTGAATTAATTAAAATTTTTTATCCAACGTCTCGTGCAATATACTCGCTTGGCACTAACGGATAGGCTCGTACACTATGCTTAATAATTATTTTTTGAAATAAATATATACAATAAAATAAAATTAATGAACTGTAAAATTAAAATGAGTTAATTTAATTTAATTTAGTTATTAATTCATTTATTTTGAATTAATTTAATATTTTTATCTGACGTATCATGCACTGCACTCGGTATAAAATGTGTGGGCTCACGCACTGCATTCGATACAAAATGAAGATTAAAAAAATTAAAAAAATAAAGAAAAAAACAAGAAAACTGTAACAGGCAGGCGCGTGGGCTTCTGTTTGGGCCTTTTTATTGTTCTGGGCCGGTTTGTTGGGCACTTTTTATGCATTCCGGGCTGGATTTTGTTTATTTTGAGTGAGTTTTGAGTATTATTTGATTTTTCTATTGAAAGAGACCCTTAGACGGTCTTTTATCTTTTTTTTTTTATTATTAATAAAAAAAATAGATTTTCGAAACGAAACTATAATCCTAAAATCAAACACTGTAAATTTTGAGCCGTCGATCCCTGCTATCGGGTGACGTGGCGATCATCCAAAGCTGCATTGGAGCTCTCCACTTCACAAGGGAAACCGTAGAGAAGCCCTTTCCAAAACCGCTATCAACTCCTCCGTAATCTTTTCAAAAACCCCGCCGGCGACGTCGTTTTCTCGGCGGAATCGCACAATTCCTGATTCCCGATTTCCGTTAATTGCGAACCGACCCCTCAAAAAGGTATTAATTCACGAGAGGGACAGATGTGGTATAGATCAGCTTCTTTCATCCTCGACAAACAGGAGCAGCTGCGGAACGACGCCGTCACGGACGACGCCGAGAGCCGCCCACACTCCCCTGCTTCCACTGCCATGGAGACGGCGGAAAACCATAACGCTAATATCTCAATGTACTACCAGACGCGTTCGGCCCACCACGGTGTCGTGACGAGCGACTGGTTGGCTCAGGCGCAGGCTGCAGTTGCCGGAAATTCCGACGCCGCCGTTTTGGAGAATAACGTGTCCGGTGGTAAGGTGAAAGATAAGAAGTTTTCGGTGGTGGACGAGTTCAACAATTGGCGGAAACAGCCGGAACTGGCGGAGGCTGTGGCGGCGATTAGGGCTTTGGCGTGGGTCATTCGATCGAGCCAAGCTACGACGATGATGGAGCTCGAAATTGAGTTAAAAAAAGCCTCCGATTCCCTGAAGGTACGCAGATTGTTTCGATTTTGTTGAGCTAATTGTGTTTTTGCTTAGAATGTGTTTGTATTATTGCAACTGAGTTTGTAAACCTCATATCTTTGATCATTTATCTAATTGCTGCAATAGTGAGAAAATCATTAATTTGAATTCAACAGATAGACGATAGAACAATGAGTGATATCAAATTATCAATCAACCATTTAAGAGATGGATTGTTGGTGATCGGAATGATATAGATAGTTTTATGAATTATTGCAATTTTGATGCAGTCATGGGACACTACATCAATATCCTTAACAGCTGGTTGTGATCTTTTCATGCGTTATGTGACTAGAACTTCTGCTTTAGATCGTGAAGACTTCAGTTCAGCGAAGTCCCGACTTCTTGAGCGTGCTGAGAAGTTTGGCGAGATATCATATAAGGTGTGCATTTGGTAGATAGTGTTGGGTCAGCATTTCTTGAAACAATTCAAAGTTTTTAACAACTCTTTCTCATCTCAGGCTCGGAGAATAATAGCTATGCTCAGTCAAGATTTTATATTCGATGGTTGCACTATTTTGGTGCATGGCTTCTCCAGGGTTGTGCTGGAAGCTTTGAGAACAGCAGGGGAGAAAAAAAAAATGTTTCGAGTTTTATGTACAGGTGTGCGTTCTTGGCATCTACTTTGTGTCATCTGATTACTTGGCTGTTGTGAATGGGATTTGACTTAGTAACCTAGTAAATTATTTGACTTACTTGTCCACCTCACTTGTAACAGAGTTGATCCTTGTTTTTCTCTATCCAAGTGCTCAGTATTTCAAAAGTTTGTGTTAGGAATTTCTGTCATCTAAGGTGAAAATGAGAAGTAAAAGTTTAGAAAACATAGAAACATAGTTCTTGAAAACAATGCGGGATTCCCATGTTACTCTATCCATTTTCCTTGAAATGAACTAGACCGTTTCTAGAATTGGCTTCTCAAGCCATCCATAAAAGTTGTTTAAAATGCCTGGCATTCTTCTTGCTACTTATTAATCTTTGCATTTTTGCAAGCAGTATCTGGCTTGCATATCAATGATGAAAAGCATAGAAACAATCTGCATGCATAAAGATACTTGTTTATTTTGCATGGATAGACATTCTGTTTTCAGTTCAACCTAGAAGCAAGGTATTTAGTAAATCAGATGACTCTAAAATGCAGAGGGGAGGCCCGACAGGTCAGGGTTACGCTTATCCAATGAGCTTGCCAAACTGGATATTCCCGTTAAGCTCTTAATAGACTCTGCTGTAGCATATAGCATGGATGAAGTAGACATGGTGTTTGTTGGAGCAGATGGTGTGGTTGAAAGTGGAGGTATTATAAATATGATGGGAACCTATCAAATTGCATTGGTTGCTAAAAGCATGAACAAGCCGGTCTACGTTGCGGCTGAAAGTTACAAGGTAAATTGACTATCCTCGTTGATTAGAGGACAAATCACATACTTTGTTGGGGTTACTTTTGCATTCTTTAAATTTCCGACTATATTTCATTCAGAGGCAAAGATCAGCAGCAGCATGTACAGTTTACTACTTTTACTTGGATTTGTTTAAAACATTATGTATGCCTGTTTTTGCAGTTTGCTCGCCTTTATCCATTGGATCAAAAAGACATGGAGCCAGCCTTGCGCCCTATTGATTTTGGGGTACCTATTCCATCAAAGGTGGAGGTTGAAACATCTGCTCGGGACTACACACCTCCACAGTATCTTACTCTGCTTTTCACGGATCTGGGTGTTCTAACCCCGTCTGTAGTAAGCGATGAGCTCATCCAGCTATACCTATAGACTAAACTCAGTAACCTGACAGCGCTCGATTGTATCTCGGTATTACATCATTTTACTGTTAGTTTTCCAGGATTGTGGATACACATGGTGAAATTTTGTTTCAGGATTAACCTCTTATGAATTTCTTTGTGGGTGACATGATTCTGTTAAGATTTTTTTTGTCTGATTTGGTGTTTGATAGAATTAAAAAAATTCGTGGAATAAACACTGTGCATCTACCTGTCTCGAGCATATTCAGTTTCAATGAATCCAGAAATAGATATACATTCAGTCACAAAAATAGGATTTGCACCTTTTATTATATTGATGATTCATGATTCTAGGCAGAAATGAAATGTATCCATACATTAATATATCATATCGACGAATATTTAGTTGGATGGTGATCATGAACTGGGCTTCTTGGACAGGAGTTTCTCTCTGAGCTCTGCAACATTGACTTCTGCGAAGTGATTCTCAGGCATCCAGTTTCCTGTCTTGGGGTCTCTCATCCAGAATACTTCTTTTTTAGTTGTGTTGGTCTCAGTTGATTCAGCCACCACCTTGCTTATCATCGGCACCGTCGACCGGAGTTTTACCTTATCTGCCGTGGCCGCGTATGCCCTACTTCTGCATTTTGAAATTTGACGTTCATAAAATTTAGCTCATGTTAAGTAATTCAAAATCAAGGATAGAATAGCAATTGCTGGTATCTAAAATATTCACAAATATTAGCAAATTGTGGGCGTCTAATTTTAATTCAATCGGAAATAATACAGATATCTAATTTACCAATAAATTAATAAATAAATCAATTTATGTTAAAATTACAAAAAATAAAAGTAAAGTTTAAAACAAAAAAATCAGATAAAAATCATGATTTTAGAGGCTATTAACCCCGTTTATATACACAAACCGGAATATGAAAGCCACTATACATTCATGCATATCTTCTGTACGTACTTAAGAGTTGCGACTCTCTCTCTCTCTCTCTCTCTCTCTCTCTCTCTCTCTCTCTCTCATACACAAACTAAGCAAAGATGAACATTCAAATAAAGGACGAATCTATGCACACATATCTCATATGGGTTATATATATACACCAAGTTATATTCTGGAATACCTAACTTGTGAACCTCTCTCTCGTACACAAACAAAGCAAATAAAAAATAAGGAGAAATCTTAATTTGTACAAACACACACGCACACACATATAATATACATATATCAAACGGATTATATACACTAAAACGGATCTAACATATATTATATATACTTGTATATATTTATCTTCTGAATTTACTTATGAATCTCTCTTACACACGCGCACACAAAGAAAGCAAATATATTTAGACAATCACATAAGACATTGAAATTTATGTACATATAACTTATGAATCTCTCTCTCTCTCTCTCGAAAACAAAGCAAATAAGGGGGGAAAAGGGGAATTACATTGCATGCAGAGAAATTAGCTGTCCTAACCTCATCAAGAAAAGGCTTTTCAAAGTGTTCGCCATAGTTACGTACGTTGCAGAAAAAAAGTAGAGATATATTTGTGTCGAGCGGTGCGAAGGATGCGAAGCTAATAATGTGTAGATATAGGGTTTAAACTTGGAATTGTTGATGTATATATATACATATAATATAAGATATTCTGAGTTGTATATTTAATGTAAAAGTCTTATTATATTATATTTATATATATAAAATAATTAAGATATTCTGAGTTGTATATTTAATGTAAAAGTCTTATTATTCCATATGTAGATCATGTCTTCTATTTCAAGAATACATCAATCCGTTTCCTATAATGTCTCGAGACTAGAATTTAAATTTAATTATTCCCAGAATCCGTTTCCCAAATTCGAAATTTATTTCCTATTTAAATCACATGCCAACACTCATATTATTATATTCTCAAAAAAGAAAAAAATTAACTCATTATTATTACTTGGAATAAGCATCTTAGTTTCTTATGATATTTAATGTAATATGGTCTGACATGTTTTAAAGATATAAGATGCATAAATTGAATAAAATATAATTCTTTTCGTGACGCATGTTATGAATTGGGTTTGTTGGACGATGATATATAGTATATCGATGGAATTATTGAGGCAAGTCGATGGAGTTCTGCGCAGTCAGTAAGATATTTGTTTGCTAATTACTCAACGCAAACTCCATGACTAGACCAGAGGTTGTTTGGGATAATTGGTGGATTTATTTAACTGATGAATGAATAGACAAGAGGTTGTTTGGGATAATCGCTGAATTTATTTATGCGATGATGTTTATTACAAACAACGCAAAGTACTCCACATTCCAGGTACTATATTTATTGTTTTGCAAATTCTTCTGTACATCAAACAGTCGACGCGTTGATCGAGTCAACACGCGTTGACTCGGTCAATGTGTTGGCCAAACAAATCATCAAAATAGGTGATGCTTTTGAGGGGTACACATGATACTTTTTTTTTTTTTTAATTTTGAGTGATGCTATTTAGTATTATGATTGATACTGATTTTGACAACTTTTATTTTTATTTTTTTTCTGACCAATAATTTTTAATGATACAAGTAGTAGTTTTGGGCTTTTGAGTGATACTTTTTAATGTTACGAATGATATTGATGTTGACGGATTTTTTGATCAATGCGTTGATCGTATGATGTGCACCTAGTGCACACAAGACATGTCTTTATTATTTAAACATTAATTTTTACATAAAAGTAAGAATAAAATTATGTGACTCTTAATTTTAAACCTATATATTTAATTATTTTCAAATCTTATTATTTTTGGCAGATCTTAAGTTGACCGAATAACAAATCAAAAATCATGCACTGGCAGAATTGAAAAAAATATTACAATTGTGTGGTCGCAATCTTTGAGAATTCAATGAAATGCCATATCCTAGAGAAGAATTCTTATGTCAGGTTGGTAATAGTATGATAAATGATGAGCTGCATGACCAATCTCAGACAACATTAGAACATATCTCCTTATTAAGGAACCTAACAGATTAACAACACCATGTGTACGACACAATCGCAGAAAAAATTCAATCACATTCTGGTGGCGTGTTTTTTGTTTTATGGTTACGGGTGGACATGTAAAATTTTTATTTGGATGACATTATTTGCTGCAGTAAGATCGAAAGGAGACATAGTATTAATTGTTGCTTTAAGTGGAATAACATCTTTGTTGTTGCCTGGTGGAAGAACCGTGCATTCTCGCTTTGCTATTTCGATAGGTTCCAATGAAGATTTAACGTGCAATATCAAACAAGGAACTCCTATCGCCGAACTTCTTATGATGTGTAAACTTATAATATGGTATGAAATGCATATGGTCCACAAACATTGCTTTGAAGCTTTTGACATAACTTTGAGAGACATAATGCAGTTGAGCAATGCATGCAGTTATAATTTATCTTTCAGAGGCAAAACCATTGCATTTAGTGGAGACTTTAGACACATATTGTTAGTTATACCCAGAGGTAACAGACAAGACGTTGTCAATGCAAGTATCAATTCTTCATACATATCACGATATATGAAAATATTGAGGTCAACCAAGAACATGAGATTGTACTCTATGAATTCTGAGGTTGAAACAAATGAATTACAAAGATTTTCAGATTGAGTTGCTACACAGTCTTTTTGGTGGTACGGATGATGGACATGCTATCATTGAAATGCCAAATGACATTCGTCTCAAATTTTCAGGTGACCCTATTGCATCTATCGTTAACAGTACATATCTATCCTCATCGACTACTAGCATTGTTGTTGTTATTTGTTATTGATGATGCTAAAATAAATACATGCTAATGAAATAGGACTTCAGATATATGATTTGAATGTTTGATCATGAATAATATTTTGAAATTTATATTTTTCTTTAGTCACGTATCTCTTTTATATTTCATACTATTTTAAATTAATTAAACACTATTTTTCGTGTATCGCACGGGTGGTAGATTAGTAATTATTACTCAGAATAAGCATCTTAGTTTCTTATGATATTTAATGTAATATGGCTATTGCCCATTAGGAATAAATTTGGTGTTATGAGACGTGATGGAGAGAGAACGAATCAATTATTCTGATTTCTTGAAAAGAAAGAAGCCATTATTCAATATTTTGTGATGATCTAATTAGAGGATATGTGTGTGCATGTGTATTATTTGTTTACTTAAGATATATATTCCTTTCAACTTTCGGCGCCTTGCATTAATAGGCTAAATCATAGTTTATATTCTAAAATATTTTTATTTTCTTAAATTTATTATAAATTAATATTTTTATCAATTAAATACTTAAACTATTAAATATTTTAAATTACACATTAATTCCCTACCTTTCAATCTTTTAATAAAAATGTTCCGATCTTTAAAATTACAGTTTGATGTCTGGCCTTGTAAATTTCTATCGCTATCCTAAAGTCAACTATCCGGTATCTTATTGCCTACGTAGATTGCTTGAAATTTGAGGTGGATTTTTATAATGGCACATCAGATAAAAAATTAAAAATATAAATTTGAACCATAAAACAATGTGTTCACAAATAGAAATAAAAATGGGAACATTCCAAATTTCAACTCTACCTAGTCATCACATCTTTAAAGATTAAAACGGTCTCCTAAACATTAGGATCCATTCTCTGGAATTTGTACGTAGAATTTAGTTGTGATCATGATCATTATTGATTGAAAATTATAAAAAAAATATTTCCTACTTAATTTTTTTAAAACAATAATATTGACAAGAATATGCAAATATAAAATAAATAAATATGATGAAATATTCGACATCATAATACACCAAAATAAATTTTGTTCAAGTAAAATAATTTCTTGAATGTCATATTTCCCAAACACACAAAATGGCCGCTAATACAATATACTCCAATCTCCAGATAGGGGAATCCAATCTTGCCTATTCTCACAATAGACCTATTGTGACATATGAGTATTACCCCACCATGAAGAGTAAAATTCCCACTATAAGTAAACTAGAATATTATATTTCTGAGACAAAAAAATGATCACTAACGCCACCAAAAAAGTATGAAAAAATATCTAAAATATGTGAGTAATTCCTCAGCATGTCAGATTCGGTATGACAGTGGTAATTGATGATGAACTCTGGTTAGTACCATCTCCAATCTTAGTAAAAGTACAAGTATTTGGAATTTGTGATCCACTTTTTCTGAGTCGATAAACTGTTGTAGCTGGCATCATAAAAACCCATCTCAAATTTCCGGCGATCAACGTAGGCAATTGAATACCGGAAAGTTGACTTTAGGATAAATTGATAAAATTTTACAAGGTCAGTCATTAGCAGTAAATATTTAAAAGTTATGACATTTTTGTTAAAAGATAGAAAGGTCGGACATTAATGTGTAATTTGCCATATTAAATAAATAATCATATCTATCCCCATATACTTTTTCAGCCAAAATTAAATCTAAAAAG
This sequence comes from Perilla frutescens, assembly GCA_026008535.1. NCBI lineage: Eukaryota > Viridiplantae > Streptophyta > Magnoliopsida > Lamiales > Lamiaceae > Perilla > Perilla frutescens. The sequence continues at coordinate 52,280,930 of BRKX01000002.1, forward strand.
AAATTAAAATTAGAATAAATATATTATGTAATAGATATGATCGATTCACCTAAAATATAGACAGACGACTCAAGTATTCATAATTTCTTTATATATTGATAATTGATCGTCGAGAACTTTCTGTAATGAAATGCAAAAAATAAGGTTATTTTTTGGAAAATGAAATGTAATAAATAAGGTTGGCTAGTGCATTTTATATTTGATGAGAATATTTAGAGATGGACTGGTCTTCTGTGCACAAAACTGATGGACTAGCCTATCAAACGGGTCGGTGACAGTTGTGTATTTTACACAACTTTTGGATATGAATTTATAATGTTTATTATATAAAGTTATGTATTTTATATAACTTTTGTGCTTATATTGTATCATTTGGAGTTTTTGATGTGTTTGCTATTTTTGCAATAATAATTATGAATTCATTGCATATTCGAAACAAAACAGTTAAATACGAACTTGAGGAGTTGAAGAATGATTTAATTAGGCTATTTGCGTAATTAAATACTCAATTAAAGCATAATGGACTGGATTAAATGATCAAAATCCGAAAAAATCCGAAGCCAATGCAAAATACACTTGGGTCGACTTGGAAAGTGTCGGTCGACCCAAGCCAGTGCAATTTGTAAAGGCCTGGGTCGACCCGATCGAGCTCACTTGGGTCGACTCCGTGTAAAAATAGTTCTTTAGGCCGACCTAATCACGTCGGTCGACCCATGTGTACGGGTCCGCGGGTATATGATTTTTTATCTCCAATTCATAGTTTTAAATCTAGATACAAAAGCTCCCACTTTGATACACGCATCATATGTTGTAAGAGACGCCCTCAAAGGTTAAGAGTACACTTAGAATACACCAAGAGAGAGGATAAGAAGATGAATGCTTGTTATCTACTCGAGAGAAGGTGATAAGGTTGCTAGAGACGAAGTATTACTGCAGAAGAGACAAGACAACTTGATTTCTCCGTATTATTCGGTTATATTATTTATTTTGTCATGAACACTTATACTATAGTTGTTGAGTGCTGTTTGACATTGTTGTTCTATGTTGAACTTAATGTCATACAGACTTCATACGACATTGTCTGTGACATTCGTCGTGACTAATCTTATCCTTTCCTAGTTTTTAGGATTTATTATTTTTTAATAAATTAATTTTTTATATATATCTTTAATCATGTGTATATCCACGAAATTAATATTTCAAAATAATGGATATATATATGATTAATATATTATTTAAATAGAGTTTGAATAAGTCAAAACTCTATCTCCTATATTTTAGGTTTATTGTTATCTTCTATTTAATCATTTCTTTTCAGAGATTAACGTGCTGAAACTTTAGAGAAATTGTGTAGAACGTGGGATCTTCTCTCAGCCACAACAAGGAGCGGTTTTTCTCCAATCCATGAAAGTGGTGGTGGTTATTTCAACACACGTTCGAAGAGATGACATGGCCTTCAACCGATTCAAGTGAAGAGTGCATATAAAGAGTATGATCTGCACTTGAAGAGGCCATTCGAGCAGAAAATATCTTGCCGCTGTGTGTAAAGATTGAAGCTCTCGAATCACAAACTTAGCATAGATTTCGTTCTTCGTTCCTTCTTCTTTCTCTAATGTTTATTGTTGTTCAATCAATTCACGAGAATAGGTTGTACAAGTTAGGATAGATAGTAAGGTTATGAAATCATTGCTAGTTTGTCTATAAATTAACGGTAGGTTAATTTGTACTTTTGAATTCGTTTTGGTTGTAAACTAGAATATGATTCATGTATTTTTGCTTGATGTGTCGAGAGCCTCAGCGTCCGACATCATCAGCTTAACTACTGTGTTAGCTCATAGTAGCATAATTTCGTCATGTGGCAATCACATACATGTTGTGTGTGATTTAAAATTAATTTTCGTGCAAATTGTTCTTTAAATTTCCGCTGTGTGTTGAAGGCATAGTGTTTGCCACTAGCTTCAACATCAACTTTATTTATTGCACTTTGACACTTTTCACAAGCTACTTCTGCTTGTGTTTTAAAGATATTTTCGTGCAAACTGTTTTATAAATTTCTGTGACAATGTTGTCGGTAATGTGAGTAACATTGACTACAACATTGTGTATAACATTGCACGTGATTTTGTTTTCACAGTATTTGAGGCAACGAATTCTAACAAGTGGCATCAAGAGCCGGTACTTGACACACTGAGTACTCGATCCGGTGTTGCTTACATACTGTGATGGATGTTTCCATTTCTCAATGTCGTCCACCAGTTCTTAGTTTTCTTGGAACAAATTATGCCTTATGGAAGGTTCAAATGTGTATATACATCAAATCTATTAATAAATGTGCATGGATGATAGTTTTGAAGGAATGATCTATTCCAAAAGAGACAAATGAATCTGGAGAAGTCGTCAACAAGGTTAAAAGTCGATAGAGTATTGAAGAACAAACCATTTCAAACTTCCACTCTAAGGCTCTTAATGCTATTTTTGTTTGTATTGACGTTCCCTGTTTCAACATGATCTCAAAGTGTACTACAGCCAGGCATGCATGGGATATTCTTCAAGAACATTTTGAAGGATATATAGGCGTACGACATAAAGAAGCTACAATTCAAGGAGCAACATCGTCATCAACATTTGAACCAACACCACCTCCATCAACTGAAGGTGTAATGTTTTCTAGTCCGCTCAAAACTGCAATCTCCAGTGAAGCTTCTTGTCCAATTGATACTGATGTCGGTATCAATGTGGAGAAAGATGTGAACAAAAAGAAAAAGATGACCAAGTTATCTTACTTGTTGCTAGAGTCAATGAGACTGATTCAGATTTTGATGTTGGCCTGGATGATGTTTCAACATCCAGAACAACATTTGACATGTATGAAAGCTCTGAAAATTATCATACAAACTCTTTTAATTCTTTTATTTTATGTGAGACAGATTCACTACTACAACATGATGACTTTGGAGCTAAAAAGGTTGTAGAAGAAGTAAAAGTGTTATATGATGAGCTTCTTTTCAAGTGGATGAAACAAAACCAAGTTGTGGAGTCACTCAATAAGAAAAATGAAGAGATGAAAGAGTAAGTGACGAATTTGGAAGTGATCCTCACACGGAAAAATGGGGAGTTGATTTTTGTCAAGGAACAACTCAAAAATGCTTCTGAATCTCGAGATGTTGAAGAGAGGATCTTCCACACCCACCAAGGTATTGTCCATTGATAAGATCAATAGATCCGGGCTTGAGATGTTGAGGAGAGGATCTTCCACACCCACCAAGGTATTTTCTAATGATTTGAATGAAGATTTTAAGTGTACTTATTTTGTTAAAGGAAATGCTAGTGGTACATGTCACACAAATTTTCATAAATTTGATAAATCTAAGATTGGAAAGAGGAGTTTTGTGTGTCATTATTGTTTTTCTCCTGGTCACATTAAGCCTTTTTGTTATAAATTGCATGATGCTGCTGGAAAAATGTCGGCCAAAATGTCTTCCAATATTAGATCCAACATCCATAGAAATCATAAAAGTTTAAATCTCAAATGGGTGAGGAAATCTGATTTGGTATGTGTATCCACTGAAAAACAATCAGTTGGAATTTTGAGCAAAGCTCTTGATATTGAGAGAGTTTCATGATTTCGGAAATCTCTCAATGCATGTGTGATGTAGTGTTTGGTTTGTTGATGTTTGGGCAAATGTTACAAATGCTGAACCCAATATTTGTTTTATTTTTTTATTTTTTTGGCATTCATATGCATTCTATTATTTTTTATGTGTTGTCTCATGCATTCTCTTTGTTTAAATTCAATCCGAATTATGAGCACATATGATTGTTTTTTTTGTCACATGGTTGTCAAGGTATATTGGTTTCTAAGAGCATGAAAAAAAATATTTTCCATGTTGTAGTTGATGATTTTTCCTGATTTTCTAAGATTGATTTCTTGCATGAAAATTTAAAAGTGTTTAAAGTTTTTCAAGAAACTCTACTTGACTATACGTTCTCAATTTTGTGCTAGTGTTTCTTGTTTTTTTAACTAACCATGACATGAAATTCGAGAATGTTGATTGTGATGTTGTCTATACAAAGAAAGGAAAAATTTGACATTACAAGAGCTGTTGCAGTCCAAAAGGTTACTGAAAAAGCTGTGTTATTACTGATGTTGTCACACTGCATATCACATTGGAAACATGGTTTTTCTTTGTAGAAAAGAAATGAGAGTTTGAAACAGAGAAAGCAAAACTTCAAAAACTTTCATGTATTTGGATATGCTTGCTTTGTTGTGAATGATTATGAGATGTCAATCAGAGTGTTGACCTTGTTAGTGCTAACACAAATGCGATTGAAATGTGAAAGAACTTGGTCCAACACTTTTGCACCATACACATTGACATATGTTATCACTTTATCCGAGATTTGGTGAACAAAGGTATCATTCGCATTGGATATATATCATCTGAAAATTGAATGAAGATATCTTTATAAAGGCCTATGTTTTTTTAGAGATTCTATTCTTTATGGAAATCTCTTGGTTTGTGTGTTATGTAATGTTTGCATAGTCGATGTTGAACTCTGTGTCGTGTCTGTTCTATCCAACATCTGTATTTGTTTTTTTTATCTCATATGCATGTTGCATTTTGTTTAATCTTAGATATTCATTTCATTTTCACTTTGATCGTGTTTAATGTCTCAATGATCAGTCTTTCTTTAGAGAAATGTCCACAATATAAACGTATGATGATGAACAGTTTGCCTTGATATAAAACTACGAGCACAAGAGTGAGGCTTGGATGTTACAGATCATGTGCATTCTCCTGAAAATGTACGATTATCACTTAGTAACTCGGGGCACGGCATTCGCGGTGACGATGCACTCAAGTAAAGTGGTGGTAAGGTAATACATTTTTGATCGATTTATATCTAGACACATGGCGTTCAATACGATAGTGTGTTCTATTCAAAAAAAGGTAAGAAATTGATCTTTTCATTCATCATCGAAATTCAATGAAATTTGTGGACTGTGCTGCAACTGATGTTCATTGAGATGTTATTCCCAAAATTAGTGTTTCTGAAATTTATATCTATATTAAACTGCATGTTTGTCTTTTTAGTTTATAGTTTTGCATTTGTTTATTTTTCTTTTGTGTGTGTCTGGCCTTAAAAGATATAGTACTTTTTGAATTATTAATGATATATATATATATATATTCTAAAAAGGTGATACTTGAGTTTTACCTCTTGTTGGATAAAGAAGGAGTCAACTGATGTGAAGGGTGATGTGATGAGGTAATTTTTAAGAAAATTCTTCCCATAAACACTGTTTTGTGGCTCTTAATTTTTCTCATTTTCTTGATTGACCCTTATGTTTTCTCATCATTTTCTCTAGTGTTTTTTCTCTAAAAGCTTCATAGGGTTAGAACGGCTGATCTAAAGGAGTTATTTGCAATGTTCAATGACATGTATGAGAAGTCAGTTGGAACTCCATCATCAACTTCAACATCGACTGTCACTTCAAATCATACCATGACTGAACATGTTGGTGCTAAAATGGATGAACCTACTAGGTCTCATGCTCCAGATTTATCTATAGTGAAGTAAGATGATAAATGTCAGACTCAGTGATGTCTCCAACAACAATTCTTTTTGAATCCGAAGCCACTAAATGTTATCCATTTGAGAGATGCTGAAAACCCCACAGTTCCAGAACTGAATGTTACATATCCTGCTGAAGGAGAAATGATGTTGGGTATCATGCATTATATCAATATAAAAGAGGCTTCATGAGATCAATGTTGTTGTCGAGTTGGAAGAAGTTCAAAGAAGTTGATGTCCTGACTACTACTAGAGAGAAGAAATCAAAAGAGAAAAATATCATTTTTTTTAAAGAAAATATGCAGTGAAAGGAACAAAGCTGATATGAACATCCAGAATTTGAATGTTGTGGCAGATGTTATCTCTGTGCAGGACACACCAGTTTCAACATCAGCAGCTGCTCAGTTTTTCTTTTCAGCTCATTCTAACCATGATAGTGCAATGGATGTTTAATCATTCAATACAGACAATACCTATTCCTCAGATTTTCTCTATTTTTTTTTTTAAAAAAAGGCTTTTAGCAATTTTTTTTAATTCTCATGCAATCCATGATTTATCTCAAATTGTGTCTTAATGATCAATTAAATTTGAGAAATTTATTGAAGTGCTAAGCCTTAAGAAATATGATATGGATGTTTATTTATGGAGAAACCTCTTTGGAAGATGGTAACTAGGTTTTGTCCTTTTCATGCTAATGTTATATTGGATTTTTTTTAACTTAGTGCCTAATGATGAATTCTCATGCAAGAACATGTATAATACAGTGTTTGTTCATGATAAGAGAGATGTAACTGTGGATCTATCATATATTTGTCACTGCACTCTCTATTTTATCCCGTCAGAAGCCAATGTTCATGTTAATGTTGACAACGATGTTGTTGAGGGGATTGGTACCCCAAATTGATTCAGTTGTCTGCATCTATTCCTTCTATTAATAATGTTCTGATTAATGATAGAACAGATACTGAAGTCAATACTGCTAAGATGTTCTAATTCACCACAGCACATTCTCTGAACAATGATATGGTGGATGTGTTGGCAACCTTCAAAGTCTTTCTTTCTACACAAAAGGGGGAGTAGATTGCTGATGCTGGTTGATGTTTTAAAGAGTTTAACTCTTTATGGTTTGTAAGCATTGAACGATTTTATTTTGTTGATGTGCTAAACATCGCTGTTATTTTGCTTATGTGTTGAACATTATTTTACTTTGCTGATGTAATGAACATCATATTTGGGATGTGTATGTCAATTTACATCTTTGCTTTTGATATTCATGCGATATTTTTTTTAATCATGAGTTATGATTATTGATGTTTGATGATTTATAATTCATTTGACTTTGTGTTTAAGATGATGTGTGATTCATCTTAAAATGTATTTGATATATGCTCGCATATATCTGTTAAATTTTTTGCCCAAATATGTTTTTAAGGCAATATCTTTACTTATGAGTTTTGTGCAGAAAGAATAAAGGTTAACGGGGAGATTGTTGGAAATGATGTTAACATCATTTTCGTAACACTTAACGTGTGTTTTTCTAAGCTCTATTCTTTCCTAGTTTTTTGAATATGATTTATTCATATCCTTGGTTTTGATATCATGGGATATCTTGTTTGGATGTTGACCAGTTTTGATCATGTCCTATTTTGATGTTAATTCATCTTAATGTTTTGATATATGCTTGCATATATCTTATTTATATTTTGATTCAACGTTGATTTGTATATGGGAAAATTACCCATTGTATGATGATTAACATAAGAGGGAGTAACCCTTAAGGGGAAGATTTATGTCTCCATTTTCCACTGTGACTCTAATTATACATAATATATTGAGTTGTATGTTTTGTACAGAAAGACTAAGATTAAGGAGGAGATTGTTGAGTGCTGTCTGACATTGTTGTTCTATATTGAACTTAATGTCATACAGACTCCATACAACATTATCTGTGACATTCGTCGTGACTAATCTTACCCTTTCCTAGTTTTTAGGATTTATTAGTTTTTAATAAATTAATTTTTATATATATCTTTAATCATGTGTATATCCACGAAATTAATATTTCAAAATAATGGATATATATATGATTAATATATTATTTAAATAGAGTTTGAATAAGTCAAAACTCTATCTCCTATATTTTAGGTTTATTGTTATCTTCTATTTAACCGTTCCTTTTCAGAGATTAACATGCTGAAACTCTAGAGAAATGGTGTAGAACGTGGGATCTTCTCTCAGCCACAATAAGGAGCGGTTTTTCTCCAATCCATGAAAGTGGTTGCGGTTATTTCAACACACGTTCGAAGAGATGACATGGCCTTCAATCGATTTAAGTGAAGAGTGCATATAAAGAGTATGATCTGCACTTGAAGAGGCTATTCGAGCAGAAAATATCTTGCCGCTGTGTGTAAAGATTGAAGCTCTCGAATCACAAACTTAGCATAGATTTCATTCTTCGTTCCTTCTTCTTTCTCTAATGTTTATTGTTGTTCAATCAATTCACGAGAATAGGTTGTACAAGTTAGGATAGATAGTAAGGTTGTGAAATCATTGCTAGTTTGTCTACAAATTAACGGTAGGTTAATTTGTACTTTTGAATTCGTTTTGGTTGTAAACTAGAATATGATTCATGTATTTTTGCTTGATGTGTCGAGAGCCTCAGCGTCCGACATCATCAGCTTAACTACTGTGTTGGCTCATAGTAGCATAATTTCGTCCTGTGGCAATCACATACATGTTGTGTGTGATTTAAAATTAATTTTAGTGCAAATTGTTCTTTAAATTTCCGCTGCGTGTTAAAGGCATAGTGTTTGACACTAGCTTCAACATCAACTCTAATTATTGCACTTTGACACTTTTCACAAGCTGCTTCTGCTTGTGTTTTAAAGATATTTTCGTGCAAACTGTTTTACAAATTTCTGTGACAATGTCATCGGTAATGTGAGTAACATTGACTACAACATTGTGTATAACATTGCACGTGATTTTGTTTTCACAGTATTTGAGGCAACAAATTCTAACACTAGTTTTTATTGTTTATTTAATTATGTCTAGCTAATTTCATAGTTAGGTTTTAAGGATTGAATACTGTGGATTTTATAATATGATTTAATTGTTTTCTTCCAGCTATCTCTCGGAGCTTGATTTAATTTTATGAGTTTATGTATATCTTGTATGGATGCTTGATCACCATTTATGCATGTTATTCATTAATTTGAAATACTGACTGGAGAAGAATTAATGATAGAAAGATAGAAATCAGGTTATGTGTGTTTGGAAGGACCGACCAAGTGAACAAGTATTGCATAGAGTTGAATAAATCTTCATGTACTAGATTGAGAGTGATGACATGTGTGAAGAACCGACCGCAATGAAATACGTGCTCATTATATCTATGTTATGATTTATGCCTTTAAAAGTAGCCTTATAACAAACTAGTGATTCCCCATTATTGATAGATTAAAGACAAGAGTCGGGTTGCGAGTGTTAATGAATATTGATAAATGAAATAATAATCCAGTTTCCCTAAAGCCTAGGTTTCCCTTTAATTAATAAGTTCAATTATTTTATTTTCCGTATTTATTTGTGTTGTTTACTTATTTCCATTCTTCCTGCAATTTCAGTGTTTATATATAAGTAAGGTGCTTGTGTTTGAGAATATAGGAATATCAGTCTCTATGGGATATGATATTCTTGCTCACCCACATATTACAATAATGTCGTGCACTTGCGATTCACTTATTTGTTAATAAATAGCATGTCAGTTGGCCCATCAGGAGCCAGTCCATTGGAGTTGTCAATCTAATTAAAAAATAGAAAAACATGGGGAAAATAAAAAGGGCAGAAAACCCATAACTCACGATTGATTTCATCTCAATTCATCACCGTTGAAGGTGAATCCACCGCTACCACTGTCGGCGACCACCGTTGTCAGCAAAACACCAACAAAAACGTCCATATCGCGTAAAAAAATAGAAAAAAAAAGAATCGCAACTCCCGTTCCCACAACTCATGATTTCATCTCCGTTCGTCGTCGTCCAAGGTGAAGCTACCACCACCATCGTCGGCGATGACCATTCATCGGAGGAACACCATCAAAACACCAACACCATTGTTGACATCTTTTTGCTGCAACTCTCGAAATTTGAAGTGTGTTTTGAAAATTCAATCTAAGCTTTTTAGTTATGCAGATTTTAGTTATAAGATTAATTTTGTGTATTTCAACACATGCATGTTAAAAATTTAGGGGATTTTTGTGCGAAATTCAAAAATTAGAATATACGAAGCTATTGCTTATTATGGATGAAATTTAGAAGAATTTGCAAGATAATACATAAGCTCTTATCACAATCAATGATTCTAAGAATGAGCTAATACCTATACGAGCACAATTCGGAGGTAAAATTTTCACATAAACTGTTAAACAAATAATCAATCCGTGTTTGATACCGTACAATATTTTAATTGATACTTTAATGAACATTAGGTGATATTTTAAGCTTGTTTGGATCGGTAATTGGTATTCAAAGACACAACTTTGATGAGATGTACCAATTGTATTGCAAACATACTAGGGAGGTTGGATTTGATATTAGGAAAAATACACAAAGAACAAATAGTGTTGGCGAGGTGATCAAGAAATATTGTGTATGTTCGAATGAAGGTGTTAAAAGGGAGGTTGGAGTTGGTGTTAGGAAAGATACACAAAGACAAATAGTGTTGGCGATGTGATTGAGAAATATTGTATATGTTCGAATGAAGGCATAAAGAAAAATAACGAAGTTGGTAACTTTAGCAATATTCAAGATCATATTACTGTTCAGAAAAATAACATCACGCGTACAGATTGTAATGCATTCTTGAGGGTGAAGAAAAATCATGATAGAATCCTTGAAGTAATTGATCATAATGAAGAGTATAACCATGAGCTTTCAAGAAAACAATGGAGCCACATGCATAGATCTAAAAGAAAAATTACCAGTGACAAAGATGTTGCCATTAGAGACATGATTTCTTCTGGAATGAGACCGACCGATTCATATAGATACATATCGAAAGAAGTAGAGAACGATCACCTGGTTGGTCATACGTTGAAGGATTATATAAATTTTGTTAATAGAATGAGGATGAGTGCAATTGAAGCTGGTGATGCACAAACTCTTATAGACAGGTTGTGCCAAGAGGGATTGAAAGAAAAAGAGCAATAATGCAGGAAACTCTACCCAGTGGAATGAGTTTGGCTCCAAAACTTCCAACCCTCGTTAGTTTTAGGTGGACATTAAGTTGATACATGTATTCAATATAATTGATACTTTAATATCTTAATGAATGATACATTTTCTATTTATCTGACTCACATATTCGATTCTCTTTACAGATTCTTGGATTGAATATTCTTCATTTTTTAAATTTATTTTGGGATATTTTAAGAGTTATATTTGGACCAAAATGTTGATGTGAATTTATTTTGTTGAAATTTTATGATTTTGGAATGCTATTATGATGTAAATTTCATTTCTTCGACATTCATTTATGAAATTTATTATTTCCTTTAAGTTTTTTCAATATAGAAATAAACATTTACTCTTTGGGTGGAACATGATACGTTCTTATGATTCTTAACCTGAAATTACATTTGTTTCTTATATCATACGTTTTGTATGCCAATTGATACCTTTAGGCCCAATAAATGATATTTTTCCAGACACTAATGTTACTCTTTTTTCAAACATGTGATACTTTATAACTTAACAAATGATACTAACATTATTTCTGAAAACAAATATGTTATTCCTTTAATGCAGGTTATAGATGTTCTTGAATGTACATAATTCAAGCTAATTCGGAAGCAATCACTGTTGTTTAGTAATAAATACAATGATTACTTTATACGAAATTTATTCCACAAAATAACATATTAAATGATACAAAATTTAAAATATAATATTACAAGCCACCATTTCATTAATTTCAATCAATACTCCTAATCCATTCACTATTACAAAACCACATATAAATCAACCAAAGTATTTAGCCCATATAAACATCTCCAAAGATAAAAAGTTCATGTTTAAACAACATATTGACATATCCAAATCCCAACATATAACAAATCACCAGCCACCAAAGGAAAAAACGCCAATAATTTTTCAAGTCTATCAAATATCCAAAACAAATCGAGAAACAAAGTAGAAATCAGTTAGGAAAAATAAAGAAAATAAAACTGAAAGCAAAAAAATATAAAAAAAAATCAAGCATTGCCTAAGTCAGGGTACGAATACTCATCAAATCTTTGCATGTCACTCATCACATATACGTATCAAGAAGAGGTTCCTCTTCTTGCACTTTTTCTCTTCCAGATACCTCAAAGAAAAAACACAACAATAGTTACATGCATAGAAGAACATTAATTAAAATCGAAATAGAAAATAAAATGAAATCATAAAACGCATTTTCATATACCTGAAAATGTACACAAGTCAAACCATGACAGTAGCAAAACGAGCTAGACTGAATCCTAAACACATAAACATACCATGTAAAACAACATATAAGATGCAAATATTATGAACAATGTGATACATGTTTCTACTTCAATTGGTACTCATAAGTATGCTAAATGATACTTAACATAGCAATTCATATTATTTGTATAAATTTTCAAATTAAGTAGCTAGACAAATCAATATCTCTGAATAGTTGATAAAAAAAACAGAATACACATAAAACGACATAAAAAATAAATCAGATACAAAATCAACTATAATTTGATACTTATTTTCAATTCAACTGATATACATAAAGAGATACTCTATTCAATATATTTCATAGCATATAACTAAAACACACATATAAACATCATTTATGATTTCAAAAATCAAAATAAAAAACCATTCATAACAAAATACTTAACATGACTCATATAATTTTCAATCAAACACTAAAATGAGCATCTATGGACATTCAATTAATACAAAAATAAAAAACAATACTAAAACTAAATATGAAAAATAATTGAACCCTTAAGACATATAAACATAACACTTCAAAACATGATACATGTTTCTACTTCAAGTAGTACTCATAACCATGTTAACTGATATTTGACATAATAAATCGTATTACACATATGAACTGAAACCAAAACAATTAGAAATTCAGAATACTCATATTTAACATATCTAAACATTGAAATAATGCATAAAATAGAAAAAAACACATAAAAACAATTCAGATGCAATGTCAACTCCAATTTGATACTTCTTTTCAATTCCAGTGGTACCCGTGAATTGAAAGGATACATAAAATAGAAAAAACCACATAAAAAATAATTCAGATATAAAGTCAACTCCAATTCGATACTTCTTTTCAATTTCAGTGGTACTCGTGAAGAGATATTCATATCCAATAAATTTAGAAGCATATATCTAACAAACATATATACATATTAAATTTATACAAAATTCCAGTACTAGTTTTCTCAATTCTAACCACTTAAATGAACAAAACGACCAAATACAACAAAAAAGAAGGAAAAACCACAAAAAAAATGAAAAAAACAACAAAACCCTATCGATTAAATTCTTACATAAACTGCACACAATTTCAACATAAGAAATAAGAAAATAACGTATTAACTTACTGGATCAAAAGGTGAATAGAGAGGAATCGAGCACACGTCGAAGCTCCGGCAGCGAGCTGATGAATCATTGACGTTGGGGCTGAAAAAATTACAGAAACTGATGAGAGAGAGAAAGAGAAGTGATTGAATCGCCAGACTCGCCAGACGGCTAGGCTATCACGTATCGGATAAAAGATGGAAGGTTGAATTGACGGCGGCTAAGTGGACAATCGGTTATATCGAGCGGATGAATCAGAGAAGATAATAGATCGAGAGATAGATCGGGAGAGCGAGAGATCGGGGAGAGAGGTGGCGACTAGGGTTCCACTTCAAATCGAAATGGGGAAAAAATGGTTGGATGGGTCAAGATATGTATTTAAATGCCGGGTCGTAAGTTCCGAGTCGGGTCGGAATGTCTGATGGATTGGCCCATGCACTAATTGTATGGGAGAATTTGCGTTTAAAGATTAATCAAACTTTTTTTTTTGAAACCAAGCAACATGTCATTTCTATAGATATCGAAAAAATAAAATTGAACAGAATTGAAATTAATTAGCAAAATGATGATTTTGATATGCGCATAATAAAATGTCTTATTTTATGTCGGCGAGGCTGCACCATCGAATTTTTGTACGTAGTTGGAATTTGTCTTATGTTTCGTAAGTTCATGCGCAAAAAATCACAAATATTTAATTTCTGAAGCCCACCCTCATATATGTATATAGGCTATAGGTTTTTCTCGTTTTAAAAAAAACTAGTATACCACATGTGCGATGCACAGAAGATGTTATTAAAAAATATATATATGTACAATAATAAAATTATATTCAATCATAAATTTCGCATATAAATATATGAATTGTATAGCTTGAATTATAAATTACTTATGTATTTTTCATCATTGGAAAAGTCAGTCTTGACGGCTCTAACCGTGCTAGAGACACCCAAGTTGGTCATAAAGTCGAGAAGGCAGAGTCCTGGTTGCCCAGTTGGTCTCGACAACGATTAATCGGCCAATTAGGGGCGAATAATTCTTTTCAATTTTTTTAAATATTTTTGTTCAAAATATGATTAAATAAAATTTTAGAGGTTTTACACCCTTTTATATAACAACTTAATTACATCATAATGTTTTAATCTATAATTAATGTGGGATGTAGGAAAATTAGAAACAGTTGTGGAACTAATTTGAGGTTTCAATTTAAGATTAACCACTCTTTTATAAAACCTACATCCCAATATTTCAATCTACAACCGATGTGAGATGTAGAGTAAGTGAAATTTAATATGTAATCAGCAATATGTAATAATATATTATAAAAAAAAAATGTTTCGACGAACACAATCTAAATGGATTTTATATGTTATTATATATATATATATAGCTCATATATGTATATGGGTTATAGGTTTTTCTCGTTTTAAAAAAAATGAGAAATTGGTTTGCTACTAATAATAATTAGTTAATATGACATAATTAATGAGTTCGAACTCCTAAAATTTTCAAGTATGTACAATTATATGAATATTTAATTATGAGTTGCGATTAGTATACTGTGATTTTAATTCCACGCATGACGTATCTAAAGGGAAATTGGAATAAGGTTCCTACAATATATATTCCCAAGTTTTGACAATCAATTTATAAATTAGTGATATTTTTGATTTGGTGAATCATTCTAGCACCATATATCTCTTGTCTGCCTTGTATTTAAGAATACTATTCCAATAAACATTATACCTGAAAGAGAGATCAATATTGTGTTATCATTGAAATAGAGATATATAGAATTAAGTTTTGCAATATTAATCGAATCTTTGGAGCTTCAAGTCATGTAAGCAGTGAACCACATTGTTTGTATCAAGTTGAAGACCTGTAGCCGACTTAGCTAAATTGAAGGTAAATCAACGACAAGTGAAAATCAAGTAAGAAAGTGAGATGAAATACGAGGCCAAAATATAATAATAAAAAATTAAATGTGAATTTAAAACTGAAATTGATCAACATATGCAGTTTCATTTGCTTATGATATGCTCTACATCATCAAACTTGGTTCCTTTTCTGCCTCGGTCACTGACAATAAATATTATTTCATACTTAATTACTAGTCATTTGATGCAATTTTAGTCAACTAATTATCCTCGCGCGACTGCAATATGGTAAAATATATTGTCCCACCATCATAAATGATTAGTGTGTGTGTGTGTGTATATATATATATATATAAGGTTTGATTCAAATGTTAACACTCTTAGTCATTCATCTATTTGAATTTCATGGTCCAAATTAATCTAAAATTGATGGGGTCAAGGATTAAGAGATTTATAAATTGAGTATATAGAATATCAAATCCCATATTTTATGGTACAAATATATATCTCTATATTATATATTTAATTATTTACCTTCTTATAATATAAAAAATTTCCGTCTTTACATCTATAAAAAAAACGTAGATAATTAGCTAGTTGAATCAAATTAAATTAATTCATTTTGTAAGTAAATTAATTTAAATTTGTGACTTAATTCGGGTTTTCATAGTAGCAAAATTTATATGATTTGATAGCATCTGAATTATTTTATATTAGCAATATTTTATCTTCATATTAGCTTTGCAAAATTGACAACATGATGATCTGCTTGGTTCATATCGCGATTTTATGACTAGTTCATATCTAGTAAAAAATAATTAATTGCATGCTAATAACTAAATTTGATCAAATTATCAACTATTTCTTACATCATCATCATTATTAGTATCACCAAATGATTTTTTTAAAATCATATGGTTATTTGTTTCACATTCATAATAATAATGTGCTAATATAATATATAAATGCTGCTAATAACATGAAATTGTGTGTGGAAAATATTGGTCAAATAAAAATATGTAATAGTTAATATTGCAACTAATATTATAATAATAATATGCTAATAAGATATATAAATATTGCTAATAACATGAAATTGTGTGTGGAAAAGATTGGTCAAATTAAAAATGTGTTAATATTACAGCTAATATTATAATAATGATGTGCTAATATGTTACAGATACTAATATATAGAAACTCTTTCTTGTTGTTTATTAAAAAATCAAAAATAATTAAATTATTGGTAGAGAATAAAGTAAAAAAAATAAAACTAATGATTTTCTTGCAAAGATCGATGAAAATTTTAGTTAAGTAGAAAGATAAAATCATAATATATTACATTAAGAAATTCCATATAAAATATGAGATTTGATATTCTAGAGACTTTTACTCTAGTTATTTGAGATCAATCTTGAGCGTAAAATTACATGATTGAGTGGCTCGGATTAGTTCATATCAAGGATGAAAATATCGCTATCGCAACATATATCGCAACTTTAATTTTACGGATATATCGACGGATATATCGATATCGCAGAAAATTGAAAAAAATGATGGAAATCATATTAAAATCTTGGAAATTTAGCATGAAATTTTAGGAACTATTATGACATATTATTATGCACATATTCCACTAATTTTTTGATAGAATTGTATTTTGAAAGCAAATATATGAATAATACATTATATAAATACCGCCTGAGATAATACATTTGACAAAATAATACATAATACAACATAAAATGACTAAATAAACATTATAAAGTACAATTAATACCAAAATGAGGATCTATGAGGTTCAAATATAGTAGATGGAATGTCATCTTGTTCTAAACAATATTGGTACCAACTTATCACGTTCGAGTAATTATGGATATAATTATGCACATGCGCTTGATATGTTTCTTGATTTATTCCAACGACTTCACCATGAATTGGATAATGTCCATTGACCCAATTATTTTGTTGATACACATTTTGAGTAGTCCAATCAATTTGTGAACTCTCATATGTATAAGAAGCATATGAATCTTAGGACACATCACTATGATCAGTGTCACCCATATTCGTAGAATCAAGATTGGCAGAAAGTTTTTCAATATCAGTCCTTGGACTTTCTTCTTGAGTCCATGCATGTCTCCTTATGTATTCCTTTCCTATTGCATCTATTCCAGAACCTCTACCTCTACTTCCGTGGTCCATATCTTGTGTTGCATGAGTGAAATTGGCCTCACAACTAAATGGACTCAATAACGTATGACTTGAACCATAATCGTCTTGATTGTTCCCACCATTTCCACCACCATTATCATTTCTACCACTTCCATCATTTCCTCCATCACTATTTCCCCCATCCTCTGTTGAGCTATCTGTTTTTGAATCACGAAAAGTATTACCCACTTCTTTTTGTAATACTTGATTCACATTAATGGCATAATCACGAGTCATGGCAACTATTTTTGGATCAGGATTTCTCTCATTATCATCTAAGTGTGCAGGGCGAACCCATTGAAAAAGTGGATTTCCTTTTTCATCATTTTCATCATCTGTTATATCTACCAGATCTAGATATTCTTGCTCTGTAACCTTATAATTTGTTGCAAAACGTGTAGCTCCTGGGCGTACAATATCTCATTGACACATCTCCCTCATGAGTGCAAGTAGCCAACCATGGTTATAAATGTAATTGGTTAATTGTCTAGCTTTTGCAATTACCTCTGCAACAGTCTCTTTTTTTCCAATATCTTCAAATATTAAGTCGATACAGTGAGCAGCACATGGTGTCCAATACAGATCATACTTACTCATGAGTTTTTTTCATGCTTTCAAAAAAGCGGAACCATTATCAGTAACAATCTGTACAACATTCTTAGAACCAACCTCCAACACCACATCCTTTAGCAAACCATATATATACTTATGATCCTTGATTATATTGGATGAATCTCACTATTCTTTCTAAGACATCCGTTGATTTCCCGATCTTCTTTCTCTTATTTTTTTTGCAAAGTGAAATGTCTTTATAAAGCAAAGAATATTGTAACTCAAATAATTACATTGAAGACCTAAAAAAGATCACAAAAATATATAGTATTAAATAAAAATCAAAATATATTATAGAAATATTAAAAAAATCACGATATATTGCGATATATTGCGATTTCTCGTCGATACTCGGGAAAAAAGATATTCTCCCCAATATCCGTATTGCAATGTCAATATCCGCGATATTTCGCGATATTTTCATCCTTGGTTCATATATAGTTTCTATATGAGATGAATTTTCATTATAACCTCATATATACAGGGGCGGATCTAGGGGGTTAGAGGGGGCTCTAGCCCCCCTAAACCTGAAAACAGCAAAAATTTACTACAGAGGTTGGGAATTTTACCAACTTCAGCCCCGGTTACGGTTGCCGGAGAGAATACGAAGAGAGAAGTTGTGTGGTACAGATGGGGAAAGAAGAAGAGATGAAGGACTTGACTGGCAGTGGTACCTTGCTAATTTACCTCAGAATTGCAGAAGTAAGAGAAAATGAGGGGAGAGCGGGGAAGATGATTTGGAAAAAGATAATGGGCCCCTAAATACTTTTTCTATGATTTATTATATTATATATTTTCTTATTTTTTCTTTATTCTTTCATTTTTTTTTTACAGAACTTGAATTTTTAATTCTCGCATCAGTCTGTTGTTTACCTCATTCAATTTATTAGAGATTACCTTTTAAGTTTTAACATTTTATGGTTCAATTTTTGTTAAATATATGATCAGATTTATACATTATATATTAAATTAATTTTTTTCATTTTAGTTCAATTTATATTTTGTTAATTTGAACATGTATTAGCGTTTAAGTTTATAATTTGAATTAGTGTTGTTACGAAACTTCATAGATTAATAATATTTTAACTCAAAATTACTTCAACATGCATGTTCATTGGTTTGCTTTAACTAAATTATCTTATTTTAAAATATATTTCTCACTAATCCATTTATTATTCCAAAATGACGTAGAATAGTATAAAACGACATTGTTTTAGCAAAGTAAATAAAAAAAGATGAAAATGAAACGACGTCACTGTACTAATTCACGTATTATTAAATAAAAATTAACTATAAACTATACTCTATATATAAAATGCAAGTAATTAATTAAACATGAAATACGAACCAGTCATCGCTTCATGACAAAACAGTATATCCCCCCTAATAAAAATTTATGGTTCCGCCACTGCATATATATAGGGTTGGGTTCCAGAAGGAACCATACCCCATGTGAGAACCGAGAACCAATCTCAACCATAGATCTCGCCTATTTGGATGGCCAAGATCTGTTCAAAAATTAAAAAAACGCGGTGGCATAATTGTAATAACTCCGAACTTCACTGCCCCTGAAACTCGGCGAGGGTAAAATCGAAAATTTCAATGTATATGTGATTCACGCGTATATTTTTCAATTTAGGGTTTTAGCATTGTCATTTTCTATTTTAGCACTATCATGACTTATTTTAGCACTGTCATGACTTATTTTAGCACTAACATGACTCTTGTTTAGCATGACAAGAAACTCTCAAACCAGCGTTCTTTTTGCGAAAAACAAGTTCAGATCCCACAATCTAAATCAAAACTATACACCTAATCGAAAAAATAGTTTCATGTTCTTATCCAAATAGCTAGACTTGTTTACCGCAATCCTTGCAATATTATCTCCCTTTCTCTCTAGCTTGTTGCATAACATCTTTATGATTTTCAATTAGCTTGCAATATTCCAATTGTATGCATTGTTTTCTCTACTTTGTTTTCAATATTAATGCATTTCTGTGTTTATAATTTTCTATATGTATTGTGTATCTGCATGCACATATATGTTAATGCAAATATGAATGCATGCATATGCTATTTAAATGAAATAAAAAAAATAATGAAATGCACTTATACAAAAATATGCATATATACACACATATATAGCACACTAAGATGCAAAATTTTAATATTTATATATATATATATACATTCAATATTTTATAGCTTATATATATAGACAAAGTATATACATTAACCATAGACAATGTATAAACTAAGTGCTAAAATAGTTCACAGTAGTGCTAAAATAGATTACAACAGTGCTAAAATAGATCACAGTAGTGCTAAAGTACATGGCAATGCTAAAACAGTTCACAGTAGTGCTAAAATAGGTTACAACAGTGCTAAAATAGATCACAGTAGTGTTAAAGTACATGTTAACAAAATGTTTTTTTTTATAATACTCATTTGTTATTGCAAATGCTGCATTCATCATGCAAAATAATTCACGAATTTAATTATTATCTCCCTCTCTCTCTAGCTTCTTGCATAACATCTTTATGATTTCCAATTAGCTTGCAATATTCCAATTGTATGCATTTTTTTCTCTCCTTTATTTTCAATATTAATGCATTTATGTGTTTATAATTTTCTATATGTATTGTGTATCTACATGCACATATATGTTAATGCAAATATGAATGCATGCATATGCTATTTAAATAAAATAAAAAAAATAATGAAATGCACTTATACATAAATATGCATATATACACACATATATAGCAGACTAAGATGCAAAATTTTAATATTTATATATATATATATACATTCAATATTTTATAGCTTATATATATAGACAAAGTATATACATTAACCGTAGACAATGTATAAACTAAGTGCTAAAATAGTTCACAGTAGTGCTAAAATAGATTACAACAGTACTAAAATAGATCACAGTAGTGCTAAAGTACATGGCAGTGCTAAAACAGTTCACAGTAGTGCTAAAGTACATATTAACAAAATGTTTTTTATAATACTCATTTGTTATTGCAAATGTTGCATTCATCATGCAAAATAATTCATGAATTTAATTATTATCTCCCTCTCTCTATAGCTTTAATAGTCTCTTGACTTAATTAAATTAGCTCAATCATCAACTATCAAAGGATTTTCATTGAGTGGATTATAGTTAGATGACATCCAACTTAATTAATATGTTCCAAATTCTGTAGGTCATGTCGATTTCATTACTAAACTCGAATTTTCAATAGCTAAACAAAATAATATATCAACAACAATCAATGAAAAGAAAATAAAAAGTAACAGTATTAAGAGTAATAAAGTTGCAGTTTAAATTTATTTTCAAGGATTTGGATAGGAAAAATTAATTTTTTTATGTTTGTTATTTAATGCCATACACGAGAAAACGCAAGTGGAAAAATAAATGGAACTAATTTAAATATACACCATTTTTGCTCACTTTTATCGAATGTTCCTATCATTTTCCCTCTATTGTGCAATGCTCTCATCATCAATGTATCAACTTCCTTCTTATAGCCATGTCGAGATTCAGCTCTACCAACAACAGTCAAATCCTTAATCAATGCGTGCTCATTCTCTTGCACAATTTCCTCTTCAATTCATTTGATTTTTGTTCAAGTCCAGAAGTGCTAAAACAGTTCATAGTAGTGTTAAACTAGGTTACAACAGTGCTAAAATAGTTCACAGTAGTGCTAAAATACTGATAGTGAAAAATTTAAAATAACATCTTAATCAGCTTCATCAACCTAAGTGCTAAAATAGTTCACAGTAGTGCTAAAATAGGTTACAACAGTGCTAAAATAGATCACAGTAGTGCTAAAGTACATGGCAGTGCTAAAACAGCTCACAGTAGTGCTAAACTAGGTTACAACAGTGCTAAAATAGATCACAGTAGTGCTAAAGTACATGTTAACAAAATGTATTTTATAATACTCATTTGTTATTGCAAATATTGCATTCATCATGCAAAATACTCCATGCAAAACAGCTTTCTTTTATAAAATATTGAAAGAAAAAAGTTCATGTAGCATGACTAAATAATAAAAAGTTCGTAAACGACAATCGCTTTTAATCAAAACGGCATCTTCGCCAATTCTGCAACATCTTTACGGGTATATGTAAAGCTTTCGATCATCAACTATCAAAGGATTTTCATTGAGTGGATTATAGTTAAATGACATCCAACTTAATTAATATGTTCCAAATTATGTAGGTCATGTCAATTCATTACTAAACTTGAATTTTCAATGGCTAAACAAAGTAAAATATCAACAACAATCAATGAAAAGAAAATAAAAAGTAACAATATTAAGAGTAATAAAGTTGCAGTTTAAATTTATTTTCAAGGATTTGGATAGGAAAAATTAATTTTTTTATGTTTGCTATTTAATGCCATACACGAGAAAAGGCAAGTGGAAAATAAATGGAACTAATTTAAATATACACCATTTTTGCTCACTTCTATCGAATGTTCCTATCATTTTCCCTCTATTGTGCAATGCTCTCGCCATCAATGTATCAACTTCCTTCTTGTAGCCATGTCGAGATTCAACTCCACCAACAGCAATCAAATCCTTAATCAATGCGTGCTCCTTCTCTTACACAATTTCCTCTTCAATCCATTTGATTTCTAATAATCAAATGATAACATTTAAGTCAGTAGATGCACCGATATTCCAATAATCAAAAACCACAAAACTCACCAAACAAAATGGTCCTCAACATATGTAAAAACTCATTACACAATCTCCTCTAGTAAACAAGTATCAAAGAATATCCCAATCCAGATCCAAAAGGAGGGAAAGCCAAAAAAAAATATCATAAAAAATTACTTATTATCATCACATCTCTCCAACTAAAACAGTTAATAATTTTTCCTCTGATTTCCACAAATGAACTAACAATATCAACGAGGATAAACACATAACAAATAATGCAAGAAAATTCACACCAATTACATAAACACAACAAAATCGAAGAGAAATCAAAGAGATCTTTCAGCGAATGATGATAAATTCAAACTTACGGTGGAACGATAGTGCTTTAGCATGGCGTCCACATGATGGCTGCGAATGGGGTTGTGTGGCGGTGGGAAGGAGAGAGAGAGAGAGAGAGAGAGAGAGAGAGAGAGAGAGAGAGAGAGAGATGAGGGTTCAAGAGACGGGAAGAGATTTCATGCCAAAAATAATAGAATTCCTAAATTACAAAAATACCCTTACTTCATTAAAAAGTCAGTAATATTACAGTAATGCCACCGCGTTTTTTTTAAGTTTGGAACAGATCTTGGCCGTCCAAATAGACGAAATCTGTAGTTAAAATTGATTCTCAATTCTCACAAGGGGTGTGGTTCTCACATGATCCCATCTCTCTCTCTATATAATATTATAGACTGGGGCTGGTTATATATTATACGGGAGTAGATACTAATTAATTAACTTAACTGATACATTGTTGTTGGTAAATAACTATGATTTTGTTTTCAATTAAGAAGAAAAAGTAATGAATAGAAATTAAAAATATTTTAAACGTTAAACCCAAAAACTAGTCAAATAGTAATTAAATTATACTCACAAATTATTATCCAGTAGTAGTGTGCCTCCGATAATCTCAATCTCCAGTTGAGATTACCCAAATCGGTAAATATAGATATTATTATATTGTAACTATTTGTGTGTGTGTATTTTAATTAACCAAGTGAAAAAGAACTGCGTGGTAGGGGACGCGTAATAAAATGCCATGCACCATAACTTCAACTTCCACGTTTTTAGACAACCACACAGAAAGTAAAAAATAAAAGTAAAAAAAGACAAATTAAAATGTTGTCTTTATTTGCAATCGATTAATGTATTTAACTCGTTTTTATCACTTCCATAGAATGATACTACAATATCTCCATCCCTTTCACACAGTACACACGGAGCAGCATCTATAAATTAAATTCAACTTCTCATACCCTTTTAAATTGTCGAGGCAACAATACATTATATTAATCAAGAACTCACAAACCTCTCTCTCTCTCTCTCTCTCTCTCTCTCTCTCTCTCTCTCTCATACATAATTACATATATATATATATATATATATATATTAGAAGAAAATCATCAGGTTATCAATAATGTGGAGAAAGAAAAAGGATTCTTTGGAGAGGTCGAACAAAATTTTTGAAAATTTTGCCGACAAAAATTATCTAAATGAAATCTTCAAATCTGAAGCTGGATTTTCTTGCAACGACCGTCAATATTCTTACGATTTTCTAAACTCTTGCAATCTTTGCCACAAGCCATTGAGTCTTGGTAAAGAAATTTACATGTACAGGTAATAAATTATATGTGTGTGTATATATATATATATTCATCTCAAACCCTTCTTCATTCATATTTCATACTCGTACATATTCGTAAACGAGATTCTCTCTTCTATAATTGTGTTTCATCTCTAGTGAAATTATCGTAAATTTAAAATTAAATTCTTAAAATTTTATTTTATTTAAGGCAAATGTGCATTGTAACTAATTGATATATTTTGGATTATGTCTGCAGGGGAGAAATGGGATTCTGCAGCGAGGAGTGCAGAAACAGGCAAATGTATTTGGATGACATGAAGAAAATCGAAATCTCCACAAGAAGAATTTTGGCACTTTTCATGAGCGCCGCCGTCACGGCGGCGGCCGGTGTGAGACTAGAGGTGTTGGAGGAACAGTCCCCGCGGCGGCGCCACCGCCTATTTTTAGTTCAAAGTAGAGAGGTTTTAAGTTGGTCGTAGTTGAGAATTAAGCTGGTTGGTGATGGTTTAATTAGCACATGGGACTTTGGTAGTTTGATCCAAGACTCGTGGAATACTTACGTTGTTTTCTAGAAACGTCTGACACGCGTATGTTATGGGAAATTACACTTTATATTTACACTTTGAGGGACTTTTTTTAAAAAAAAATAACCATTTTCTTAAAATTAATAAAAAAAGTATCAACTTTTCAAAAAAAAATTATAAATCTCACATTGATCAATTTTACGATTCAAAAATCGTACTATATGTAATTGATTGTATTTTACAGTTTCTTAATTAGATGATTTTTTACGCGGTTGGGGTAATAGAAATAATAAAATACAATCAATTTCATATGATTTTCGAGCCAGACATTTGATAAAATGTTGGATTTGCAGTTTTCTTTGAAAAAGTGGATACCATTTTGTTAATTTTGAAAATATTATTATTTTTTTAAAATTACTCAAAATGCACACTACAAAAAAAAACTCGATCTAGCGACGGGATTTCCCGTTGCTAGTATTGTACGACCCCGTCGCTAAAGTCTCTAGCGATGGGCTAGCGACGGGAACAACCCGTCGCTAAATCGCTCGTAGCCAAACCACTCGCGACGGTGGCTCCCCCGTCGCCAATGCTGGCGACGGATCTAGCGATGGGCGCCCCGTCGCTATAATTATATAAATTTTAAATATAATTTTAAAATTTTGAAATTATTGATTGGCCCAGCCCGCCCGCGCATGAGCCCTTGACCCGGTCCGATGAAAGGCCTGTGCCCAATCCAGCCAAGAATAATTATGTATAATATGCACCTATATAATTATATAAATTTTAAGGAAGGTCAAGCACTTATCCATTGGAGTAAGTTCAATTGATGTTATATTGATAGCTTAAACAATACATATACTTATACGATTTTTTCATAATTTATTTTTCTTTATCTCTATAAATTAAAAGTGTTATATTATTAATATATTTATATCTATTTGTGCACAAATATATATATATATATAGGAATTGGTTCAAATAAAAACTTATCTTGGTGTGAAAACTACGGACTGTGCTTCTTTAGTGTATTTTTAGTATATATATATATATAATTGATATTATATTGTATTATATATATGTATATAAGAACCATAATTTAAGGCGATACTTATTAAGTATCCATGCATACAAAAATTATATCTCTAATATAAATTTAATATGGAGAAAGATTATAAAAGTATTTAATTAAATTATTTTAAAAATTATATATATATATATATATATATCATGGTGAAAATGTGGTTAAATAGTCTTACTTTGTTTTTCATACTAAATATCATGATGAATTAAATTATTTTTACTTACATAATAAATAGCTATAGTTTATAATTAAAAATTAAAACCCATTATATACTATATTATTTTGAATATTAATTAAAAATTATTATTTTCATCATACTGATAACTAATTTGTATGTTTAAGTTATTAAGTTTTAATAAATTATTATGTTATATTCTATATTAAGTGTAAAATAATATAAAATTATAATACAATAATTATTATTATTTAAAAGTACAATTAATTATTCAGTAGACAAAAATTAATTAATTAATTAATTAATTACGAATAATATTTTAAAATAATAAATATGAATTATTATTCATTAAATATAATGGATACTTAACTATTATATTAGTCACAAAAATTTATTATTACTAATGAGACAATATAAGATAAATTGAACACTTTTAAATAATTAACTAAAATTCATTAAACTTAAGAAGGTTTGGATTTTTTGACTATTAGGTATTTAGTGTATATTTATGTATATATATTTTCATAGTATATTTTAGTTTGTTAATATATAATTGATTTATCTTGTAGTAGTAACTATAATAAATGTTATGTTAAACTTACTACATTTTTTTAAATATGTAATAATATACTAATTAGTTTATTTATGAGAACAGTAATAAAGCTAATTTATATAGATTTGTATTTAATAAGGAAATAATACAAATTTAAAGATGTGATATTAATAAATGTGTATAGTTGCGATATTATTTTTTCAAAAATTAAAATAAATGAATAAAAATATAAAAATGGTTTTAATAGGGAGAATATTTGTACTAGAATAGATTGAAATCATGTTTAATTATTTTAAAACTAATTAAATAAAATTTAAAAAATAAATAAATTAATTAAAAAAATAAATCTAGCTACAGGGTTCACGTCGCTAAGTTGTAACTACGGGAACCCCCGTCGCTAGATTTATAAAAATAATGATATATTAAAATTTTTAAATCTAGCTACGGGATTTTCTGTCGCTAGAACTAGCTACGGGGAACCCCGTCGCAAGATTTTTCATCGCTATTCCCGTCGCTAGTGGCGACCCGTGTCGGCCCCGTCGCTAGATTAGCCTTTTTTTTGTAGTGGCATGTATCAAAGTGTAATTTTCACTCATTGTTAGAATTTAAGTTGTACGGTATATTTGACAACATCAACTAGATATAGACATAGTTTACTTTGGGGAATTGATTAGATAGACAACATATGAGATTGGGTATTTGAATGATTACATGATCTTACGAGTTCAAAATTGTTTAATCCATCAAAGTATGTGGTTGATTAGGTTATATTAATATTTTTTATCCATCTAGGATATCATCAAGGCTAACCTTGGGTATCCAGGTGGACCGTCGCTCAGAGCCCATTTTTCTAAAAAGAAAATTAATTAGGTAGCTTTTTAAGAAGGAAAAAAAACTTGCATACTGGCAACTTCAAGGTAAAATCCATTTTATTGATTAATTTCGATGTTCATAATTTTTTGTCTTTAAGTTTATGTGAAAAATTATTTAGATTTTATATTGTATTAATCTCAATTTTGCAATTTGTCTATTAATCAACTATAAATGCTCTAAACAAAGATTCAATGCCAGAAAGACACCATTAAAGACTCTAAGGTTTTCATTTTTTTTACCAAAATTATTTAAAGAAAAAAGAAAAAAAAATAGTTGTTGCATTTAGGGCTTGTGTCCCCCGTTTTGAGTTCACCAAAATCCCAACATAAAATATTATAATAAAAATTTTAATTGCTGCCATTTTGAATAATTATTTTTAATATTATCAATATCTTTCTTTCATGACCATTTATTTAATGAGATTGTTTGTTATTTACAAAATTCACAAATTAAATTTTCTAAACGTTGATTGCACATTTTTTCAAGATTTACGATGATTAAGATAAAGTGAGAGTAACTTCAAACTGCACATGAAAAAATATATCTTAAGAACCTTTTTTTAATTTCGCCACGAACCTCCAAAATATAAGGACCGACTCTAGCTATCGTTCAAAGCAAACACGTATATTCGCTTCTATATACACGTGAAATTACTTAATTATTTAATTCTTTTATTACATATCACTATCTGTATTCTTGTAATCTAATATTATATACACACTTAATATGTAATGAGATTGTTAAAATAAATTATGAAAGAAAGTATGAAATATCTTTAACAACAAAGAAATTCAATTAGCCATATGTGTGTATGCAAATGGAGTTTCTATTTGCACAATCAAATTTACTATTTGCACCATAAAAGAAATAAATGAAAAATAAAATAAATATGAAATGACTTATTTACCATTTTATTACTTATATATACTACTATTATTACTCAATGCACCACAAAATAAAAATAAAAATAAAATTAAAAGTAAAATAATAGAAAAATATATTATTAAACATATTAAAAATCAAAAGAGATACAAATTGAACAAAAAAAAAAGTTGGTTTATTGAATACAAAATTGAACTTACAAAACCTAGCTTGAACTTGTTCAATTGTAATGGCGAAAATCGAAAGAGATACAATGTGGAATGAAAATCAAGAAGAACCTAGCAATGTAAGTCATTTTGTTTAGTTTGTACCGATTAAATTATAAGTTTGCGCAGATTTTTTAGGGCTGATATCGCGTTTCATTCGAAATTTACAGTTTGAACACTCTTCACAATGTTCGAAAAATGAAGTTCGAACAAAATTAATCGGTTTGAACTTCTATGTTCAAATTTAATGAGATTGTTTGAGCTTCTAAGTTCGAACAAAATGCTTTCATTCAATTTATGATTTTCGAACATCACTTCTTCAAAAGACCAATCGATTGTTGTTCAAACTACACATTTCGAACATATTTAATATGTTCGAAAAGTATAGTTCGAACACATGTAACTTTGTCGAAGTTTTATTTTCGAACATATGTTATGCTGCAGTAACAATTTTTATTTATTTATTTGGAATATGATCAAACTGAAAGCAGTGTTGTTGGCCCAATCAATACAGAGTTGGTTCCTGATTTTATGGACATATTCCATACTGTGGAATTATTTGATTCTCATGAGAGTTTGATCATTTGGGTTCGTGAGAAAGCTATTCCAATTGGTATTGTTGTTATTGTGCGAAGTTCATGAAGTTACATAAACTGTGTAGATAGAATCATGTTCACAATCATGTACCCGCACATTATTGTTAACATATAAGGTCAGAATGATAAAACATAAAGCAATAAAAAAGCACGATGTTGGTAATCTTGTTCGATCAGTTGATCTACGTGAGGGGGACTTTATAAGTCCGTGAGAAATAATTCACTACTCCAATGTAACGTTTACTTGGGATTTTACACAAAGTTGACCTCCCGTCACTTGCTACCGTTTATACTCGTACACCCTCTTTCGATGGATTAAATTATGAGATCTCCTCACATCTAGACTTTCTCTAATTCCCACATGAAATCTCTCCCGAGACTCCTTTAAGTGCGAATGAAAAATATTCAAACACAGACTAGATATACAATGATCACAATGATCAAACCTAGTCTAACCGTATACTAAATGCTTCAAACTTGAAGCCTTTTTAGACTCCCTAATTCTTATTTATACGTAAAAACCTCAACACCTAACTAGTCTGATTATCAGGTTATTTATAACACAAAGCATAGCCTAAACAAGGTAATTAGAAAGTCCTAAATTAAATTAAACTCTAAAATGAAACATTCTTAGTTTGATCCGGACATCCTAGTTTAAAAGTCTTCATTGAATAGAACTCACCTTCTTCCATCTTGATTTTCTTCTTGAATGAGACATCTTCTATTTTGAAACATCCATATTCAAAAAGAAACTTCAACTCCTTGAATATAGCTTGGCACGTCTCTTGGAAACTCTATAGACAACCATGCAAATGATCATGTTCACAAACACGATCGAGTACATTTTTCGATCTTCAATCAGATTGACAATAGAATGTTAATATCATAATGTCCAGAACATGGTCTTAAAAACTTGAAAAATCAAAACCTTTGTGTCCTTTCAATTGTCATAAAGATCATGACAATCTAAAAAACACTTAGTGCGAAATGGTGACACTAAGAGTTTAGAAGCTGAAAGTGATACTATAATTCCTCAGTTGGTGTTGACATGTGAATGAAGTGGACATTCTCATGTGGTTAAGAAGAAGCCTCCAACAGAATGTGAGTACGTTCAACAAAGTTTGTGACGAATCGAGAACGAGCACTAATGAATGCAATTGAAGTGACGTTTCCCACTATCAGTCATTTTTTGTGTCGGTGGTATATAAATAAAAACATCACTGCCAATTGTAAGAAGAAGTTTCGTACTAAAGATCAGTGGGAATCATTCTTGAGTGCATGGAATTTGGTGGTGCTAGCTGATACTGAATCGCGATATGGTGAATTGCTTTGGAGGTTTCAAGATGACTATGCCACCAATCCAACTATTGTGAATTATGCTATCAATAATTGGATTATTCATTATAAAGAAAGATTTGTCAACTGTTAGACAAACCACGTGATGCACTTTGACAATACCACAACTTGCAGGTATATTTATATATTTCTTATTCAATACTTTTGTCTAATGATATGTAAACGATATAAGTATGTATTTTTAATGATATCGTGTGAAAAAACCACATCATTGTCATTTACACAATAGAAGGCAAAAAAAAATCATGATAAACATAATTAACATCTACTTAAGGAGTAATATATGTCCTCAAATAGTCCAGATGGGGATAACCTAGTGGTGGAGTGAGGTTGCTTGGGGACCAAATATCATGAGTACGAATCTCCTCAATACCACCAGGTCAGGTGTGTGAGTAAAAAAAATATCCCCAAGTACTTTTTTGCAAATATTTTTAAAACATTTTTGAAAAATAAAATATAAAATTTGAGTATGGTGCCGAAACGAACAACGTCGAATTTTCAAAAATAAATACTAGTTTGGATCCCACTTAATTAATTTATTATTCTAGTAAGATTACAATTATCGGCGACCAATGTGGGATCGCCCCACGTCAGCCAAAAACAAAAATACAAAAATTGGTGACATTTTTATGGGTTGTCGACCATGGTTGATCTCAATACAAATATCATTTTGGCCAATGGGATGGAGACAGTTGTCTTCATTCTATTGGTTAATTAATTTTATTTAGATATATAGATAAAATTTATATATCTTTTATATAATATAATAAAAAAATAAAAAATATACCAAAATTCATATTTTTCATTCTATATAAATAGAGATCAAATTTACTATATTTCAACACACTTTAAAATTATCTATTTTCCCTAGTTTTCTATATATATACAAACAATAAATCTCAGTCATTCATAAAAAGGATCATCCATATCAATTTGATCTCCACCATTCATCACAGAAGCAGTAAATCATAGTCATTCATAAAAAACACAATTCATATCAATTTAATCTCAACCATTCATCACAAAAGTAATAAATCTGAGTCATTCGTCAAAAACACAATCCATGTCAATTTGATCTTCACCATTCATTACAAAAGCAATAAATTCTTAGCCATTCATCAAAAAATAATTCCATGTCAATTTGATCTATACACATAGTCATGTTAATATATATATATATATATATCAAAATTCTTAATTTTTTCATCTACAAATAAAGATCTCATTTGCAATATTTTTGCACACAAAAAAATAATCTTCTTTTTATTTCTTATTTCATCAATTTTCATTAAAATTCCATCTTTCTCAAATTTTCAAACGATCCAAAAGGTTGAACTGAACAAGAAGACATGTCACTAATGTATGTTTGGGTTAACGTTAGTCAAAATCCAATTATTAGCACTAACCAAAATGGTCAGACTTTCTAGAAACGCATTTGGGAAATGTTTTAATAATCTCAACCCGCAACTTATGAGAGACGAATGAAGCATTAACTTACCGAAAAATCATTACAAGAGGTTGAATACAAATGTAACTAAGTGGGTGACTGTCTAAAAGGAAGCATATGATCGAAAAGGTAATGACATGTCGGATGCAGATGTTGAGAAGGAAGCTCAAAATTTTTATAGCAGCGGAAAATCATCTAAATGTACGCACCACGAGGTTTTTGAAAGGATCATGCGTCATTATCCCAAGTGGGAATTGAAGTTGGGCGTCGAGCATCATTGTACCCGTGTAGAGTATGCTGATGTTGAAGAAGATCATGGAAGTTCCAAAAATCAAGAACCACCAGAGAAGAAGATGATCCAAACAACTCAACCTCAGAAACTCATGCTAGTGAAGCTTTAACAATTCGTCGGCCTGTTGGTATAGACAAGGCGAAAGCAAAAAGAAAAGGAAAAGCCACTGTGTCACAACAGGTGACAAGGATCACACGTGAGAAAGAAGTGAAGACAATTAACAAGATGAGAGATATTAAATTGCAATCGACTATGATGGTCTTAAAAATGAACATGCTCAACACTTTCATGGTTAAAAACAACTTGTCTCCTCAAGAAGAATCGCTGAAAAATCGTCTTATGGCGGAATTATTCCCATGATGATGTATGCTGAGATGATTGTAATTTTAGATTATGTTGTTTAATTAGTGTGATTTTATTTTATGTAATTTTAGTTTGTAATATTTTTGGTATTGACTATTTATCTCTATTTATTGCTTGATTTTCCTTTTGGGAATATTTTTATTTTGTTGTTATAATTATAATTTTTTATATTATTTTTATTACTATAATATTTTAATCTTAAAAATAAAATAAAATAAAATAAAATAAAATAAAATAAATTATATATAATGTTATGGTTGGGTGGTCATGGGCAAACTATGCAAAATAAATGTGATTGAGTTGGATGAATATTTTGATAATGTGGAAAACAATAAATTAATTACATATTGAAGTAATTGGATGGTTGGGGTGGTTGCTGTTATTTATGAATTATGACCTATTTATATAAATGTTAATTTATTGTTCGATAAAATTTGTAATATTCGTATTTTTAAAAAAATCCAATTTTTAGTTGATGGACCGTACAGTTTTGAGTTTTGACTTTTGATTAGACCTGTCAAAACGGACTGGCGGGGCGGGACGGGCCGCGGACTTGAAAAGCCCGTCTCTTGGCGGGGCGGGTAAGCCCGCCTAGGATGGCGGGCTTGAATAGCATGGCCCTACCCGTCCCCGCCATAGCTCGCGGGTTGGCGGGCCAGCCCGCGGGCTTTTGAGTTTTTTTTTTTTAATAAACAACACATCAATGAACAAAAAGAATTCCATCTAGCTCATTGAAAAAAAAGGCAAACTAGTTAATTAACAATAATAAACTCCAAGAAAATCAAATCCCTCTTAATAGGTGAAACCT
The DNA here is from genome assembly GCA_026008535.1 of Perilla frutescens. Taxonomy (NCBI): domain Eukaryota; kingdom Viridiplantae; phylum Streptophyta; class Magnoliopsida; order Lamiales; family Lamiaceae; genus Perilla; species Perilla frutescens. The sequence continues at coordinate 52,314,285 of BRKX01000002.1, forward strand.
ACAAGCAGCTACATGCCTACACATTAAAATAGAGAAATGAATTTACCAAAAGCTGTAAAAGAAATTTCCACTTAAAAAAGCAAGAGAGATTTTCGGTTGAATCAATCCGCCATCATTGTTGAATTTATCATCTTTTTTCACCAGAGAGATTTTTATCCAATATCTTATTGTTGCTTGAATTTACAAACCTTGCTATTATCTGCATTGCTGGATTTGTTGCGAATTGGTGACGAGCTGTCTACCTTGCCACGAATCAGTAAGGGGAAGAAGGGTTGCTGCCTTGCTGCGAATCGGAATGGAAGAGGTGCCTTGCTGTGAAGAGGTAATAAGTTGGCAGCGATGGGCAAAGCTAGAGGTGAAGCGGCGAAAGGGACAAGAAGATTGATTAGATGAATGACGGCACTTGGAATGATTTAGTCATTTAGGTCATCGTATCCACCTTCTAATTAGATAGCGGCGCTTAGGAATCCTAACTCCTAAGTTAGGGTTAGATTAATTATTAAAAAAAAATTATATATGGACGGGTAAGCCCGCCAGCTAAACGAGCCTCAAATTGAAAACCCTACTCATCTAAAAAAGAGTAGGGGACGGGTCGGCCCGATGGGCTTAGCCCATTTTGACAGCTCTACTTTTGATCACTATCTCATTTTCTACCAAATATAAAATTTGTTTTCCCGTAAAAAGTTTATTGAACACTGTAATGACTGTATAACAATATTTTATTTATCTGACATTTTTTTTAAATACTTTTATTGGGATGCTGGATTTACCATCGTATCTAATTCAAATTGAACTAACGGTTTTTTGTTTTTACTTAAAATGGCAAAATAGTAGGGTGGGATCTTTACTATTTTCCCAATTATTGATGTGCATCTGCAAAAATATTTGGATGAGACTTTTGTGATATAAAAGATTACGTACAAGTACTTCATTTATCCAACTATTTAACTTTCTTATAAATAGCAATATATGAAAAGGAGTAATGATATATATATGGGTCGAGCCCAATTGAGAATTGAAATACACGCACACACCTATTGTGGACACATTCGTAATTTTGCTATGATTGTGATAAAGGCTTTCAAGTTTAATGTGTTGATTATAATTTGTGTAAGATTTTACAAATAAAAAGAATTTTTTTAAAACAAAATTGAGGTTTTTATTTTTTTAAAATAAACTTTCAACATCTTATTCCGGCATTATGTGAATTACTTAAAATATTTACAAAATAAAATTTAACAATTTATAAAACAATTGAATATCGTATAAACTATTTTAAAGAACTCATAATCTCCATCAAAACACCCTCTACGGATAATTATAAATAATCTTTAAGGGGGAGAGATAAGGCTCACTCGATCATCAACTATTCGATTTATTTATTGAAAATAATATTAAAATAACACATAATTTTATTATATAGTTTTTTAAGTTTTGAATTCTAGACTGAGAAATGAAAATGCATATGCATTCCTAAAATTCTCAATATGGAAAGTTTGGGAAATTTAAAATTATGTAGAATAAATTACTAAAATAATGTTTAAAATAAATAAATAAAGAACAACAAAACGAAAAAAAAAAAGGAAAAAAAAAAGAGAGGAAAGAACATGACAACAATACGACACTCATATCTTCCAAGCACCCAGAAAAACTCTTTCAATTCTCCTTTAATTTTTAATAAATAATAAACCAATCAAACCATTTCATCATTTCCTTAAATCTATACAAAATTGATTTAATAACAGTGTAAAAACACAAAACATACTTACAATTTGGTTGAATGACAAAATTGAAATGTAGTTTGACTTTGATAATTCAAAAATATTGCAAGTAAATGGTTACTGCATTAAAGCTGACACAACATCCTAATAATAATAGCACACAAATTCAAGTTAAGAAATACAGAATTGAAGTTAACAAATCGTTATGAGAAAATTTAGTTTATTGCCACATTATATTAAAGATTTCCTTTTTTTTTTTGGATGGTGATGATTTAGCGGTGGATAGAGATAGTCCATCACTCATTCCCAAGATCAATTGATAAAGATTCTTGAAACACACGATTTTTCTTTTCCTTTTCCTATTCTTTTTTGGTTTGATTTTTATTGGGTTGGGGTTGAATTAAAAAGGCAGTGGCATTAGGGTTTCTTTTTTTCTTACCTCTTTATACGATAGGAGATTTGGTTTGTTGTGAAGCGGCGATCTTTGTTGATTTCTCCATCTGGGTTGTTGAAGTTGCTCAATTTCTTCATCTGGGTCGGTGAGTTTTCTTGTCTTCTCATCTGCGTTTTCTCAATCTCGATTGTTTTTCTTCCTGATTTTGATATTGTGCGTAAGTTTGAGAATTCAAGTCCAAGTTTTTTGTTTTTGTTTTTTGTTTCTGGCGGTTTTTCTTAGTTCTGATTGCTGATGTTGCAGAAAGTTCTCTGCTTTTTGTTTGATTTTTGGTTGTAATGTTCAGTTGATTTTCTGCAGATCAGGCCTCATTTTTTCTTGGATTGGGATTTTTCTCCTCTGTTTTCGAAATAAGCGGTGAATTTGGTACTATAATTGAAGTGAAGTTTTACTCATCATGTTGCTGTCATGATATGCTTGAATGTGGTTTTGAAGTGGAGAAGTGGATTTTTCGAAAAATCTTCTCATTGTAAGTTTGCTTCTCTCTGAGAGTGAGACTCACTAAATTGGATATGTTCCACACCCAAGGAGCTCTGAAACACACTTGCAATCTCCTCGCCGTCTTGTGTACGGAGCCAGCAGAAAGTAAGCGGAATCAAGATGTTTCAGAGGAGAAGAGAATGTTTCCCTTCCCAGAAATTGTATCTTCAGGGCGCTTAGAGGTGCAAATTGATCCTTTTTAGTTCGTCTTAATCGAGAATGTCTATTGCCTGAAGTTTGTGGAGGATTTTCTCGTTGTTTGCTGCAATTTTACATCTTTTCTGTTGTATGCAATATTAGGTCCAAACATTGAAGAATCCAACACTAGATGAATTTCGCAAAGTTCTGGATTCGTGGCAGCCAAATCTTGTGTACTTACAAGGGAAACAATTGGCAAATGAAGAAGTTGGATCAGTCTCTTGGGGAGGGGTGGAGTTATCCTCTCCGGAAGCTGTTTCTGGACTATTTAGCTCCACAATGCCAACAACTGTATGTCATTGCTCTCTCCACCTAGTTGTCATTATCGTTCCTTTGTTTTCTTATGTTAGTATCGTTCCTGCTTGTGCTGGACCTTTAGTTATGCAATGCTAACTACCATATGTTATTTGTCTATTTTTATTGATTGGTTTTAGTTTATATTGATTCTTTTTATCATATTACACCCAAGTATCATGGGTCTCCTACTCGTGCCTTTTTCTAGGAGTTTAAGATACATATTAATTTGTTTATTATGTATTATGATGCTCATTTGATGTAACCAAAGCTACTGAATTTCAAGTTGTAGTATTCCTCTTGCCATATATTCACACAGAGAATCTATTATTGTGTACTGATACATAATGGAACTTAGTTGAACAGATGGTTTGAGTAGAATTTATGTGCCCCTTCATATTTCATTCAGGGTCATAATACTTTATGCACTAGGAGTTCCATGCTTCGTGCGACCTGAAGAAGAGTAGGAAACAATGTCAAATGTGGATTTAGAATGGTAATTTTGGAGTTTAAAAAGGTGACATGAAACGGCTGGTATTTTGGGATTAGGTCTTTTTTGTCTGTTGTAGTATCATCTTCCAAGAAGTGATACAGAGTCAGAGAGGCAAGTGAAACTTTTGAAAACTTAAAGTCATTTTATTTCATAATGTGCGCTTTTGCAGACAACTGACAAGATGTTCTGGTTGACTGGGAATGGAGCTCACGAGTTGTTAATTTACACCAAATAATTCGCAATTAATATTAGGGCAGAAAATTGAAATCTGCTAGTCTAGCTAGTCTCCATGAATCTTATATTAGTGCAGGAGGCGGAACTTTTCCTGAAGTGTTTGGCTTATCAGTTTCCTTAGATAATTTGTGAAGTATGAAAATTTATTGAAGAAAATATGACTTTGATGCTGAACGAGTTTGTTTTACTATAATTATTTTTTAATATATTGGTTTTAACTATGTAGATTTTTTTTTTGTGCACAATATAGACAATGCTAAAAGACCACGAGTCTCTTGTAGTTCTTATGAAGTTGAGGAGGAACTTATGTTGCATTCTTTCATCTTGAGAAAAGAGTATCGGTGGTTAAAATGTCAGTTTCTCCTCTGTAATGCTAGCATTAGCAGGGAAAAAACTCTGAAATCTATAGTTTGTCGCAAAGCATTTGTTGTTCTTCACTTATTTCTTTGTGTTTCTATATTAACTGCTTTGCAAAATCAGCTGTTAATTATAGTATCTCTACTCATGCTAAGTCTAATTTGAAATAAAATCTTATTGAAGGTTTATTTGGAGGTTCCAAATGGCGAAATGTTGGCCAAGTCTCTTCATTCTAAGGTAAGCAGTGGGGAGAAGATTTAAATGATTGTCAAAAATGTTTTCAATGTTCGATAAGAAAAGAAAAGGAAGCATTTCTGCCAATGCCTATGATACTATCCACAGATTATTTTGCTTCGTGCTCACCAGCTTCATCTGTACAGGGGGTTCCTTATGTAATATACTGGAAGGACTCATTTTCATGCTATGCTGCAAGCCATTTTCGTAATGCGTTATTCTCTGTAATACAGAGGTGATTATATTTATTTCCAATTAATTTGACCATTTACTGACTTGATTTAGTATTTTACTCCACCTTTTCTGGTCTGTTTACTTGAAATTTGTAAGCTGCCTTCACTGAAGGCTGTTGCCTTTGCTAACTCATGTGACTAATATATAAATGTCATAGCTGTTATTTATCTACAAACTCTTGAGCTTACATGAGTTGTTTATGATTTATATCTTCTTGTGTTACTACCTAATAGCAGAGTTCCATATGATTTGGATTATGGTATGACGGAGATGCTCCATGCTTTTTGTTTTGCTCCATCTCTTGTTGCATCCCTATATGGATCTAAAACCACTAAAATCTTGACCCAAGGCTTTTTTCTTTTGTCTACTGTAGCTCGTCGTGCCATACATGGGATGCATTTCAGCTAGCTGATGCCTCTTTTCGGCTTCATTGTCTTCGAAATAATTGTGTCCTTCCTGATGGCCAAAAAGTTAGTGATGAGTTGGGACCTAATCTTGTTGGGGATCCTCCTATTATTACCGTTGACATTCCTGAGATTGAGGATGCTGGGGAAGATGAAGAAAGCACTTCTGGCTCCCTTCCTGCAATAAAGATATATGATGATGATGTCAACATGAGGTTTCTTGTCTGTGGAGTGGCTAGTTCCTTGGTAATGGCATAAACTAAAACTTAAATGTATCATTTAATTCGTTGTTTTCAAACAAAAAGGAAAACTTGGATATTCTATTTCATGTGTTACTACTTTTTCAGGATACTTTCTTGTTGGGTTCTTTGGAGGATGGTTTGAATGCCCTCCTTAGTATTGAAGTAAGTATACTGAGCAGCTTCTCCAATGTCCTCCTGAAATATGATGAAAAAACTAATTTTCCATGATTACCAATTTTATTTTCTTAAATATGCCTGTTTGAGTACTCATTTGGTACTTTTTATTGTTTGTGCTAATTCAGATGCGAGGAAGCAAACTTCACAATCGAGTCAGGTAATTTCGGCTTGCAATTCATATGCAAAGACTTGTTGTGGTCGTTAGCTAGATGCTGAAATTCCTTCTACCCTTTTCATTATGTCTTGTTGCTCCAACATCCATGGTTACACATAAATCACTATAGATCTTTTTGAATGCTGATCCCGCTTCAAGGGAGCAAACCCTTAACCTTCTTTTCTTTCATGTATGGTTGAGTTGACCCTGTTGCCTTTGAATCAAGTACTTATTGATTACCTGCAGACCTACTTTAGTGGAGCCTCATATTCTTTCTTAACGAAGAATTTGGTCATTGATTTCGTACTAGTGTATGAGTTCTGAAAAAACTTAACTTTTATTCCAGTGCTCTTCCTCCACCCCTCCAAGCTGGCACATTTTCTCGGGGTGTCGTGACAATGCGGTGTGATTTGTCAACTAGTAGTTCAGCTCACATTTCTCTTTTGGTATCAGGGAGTGCTCAGACATGTTTCGATGATCAGGTAATGCATTATAATTTTTACAAATATTGCAGTTGGAACTATTTGTGTTAGCATCATGGGTTTTCCCTTAATTATTTATGTATTATTGCTGAACTCGGGCGCTACTCAACCTATTCTTGTAGCTGTTGGAAAATCACATAAAGAGTGAAATCATTGACAAGAGCGAGTTGATTCATGCACTGCCAAACTCTGATGAAAACAAACCACCTGCATCTGAACCTCGAAGATCAGTCTCAGTAGCATGTGGAGCAGAAGTATTTGAAGTCTCCGTGAAGGTCCCAACATGGGCTTCACAGGTACTAATTTTTTGTTCCTCTTAATGAACCATTTTATTTTTCTGTAGCACTTTTAGTTATTAATCTCTTCGCCACATTTTGTTGATATATCACCCTGCAAATTCAGTAGTACGCCTGAAAACACTTTGAGATTCAGTTAACCGAGTGGCAGATAATCTGTTGATGGTTCACAGAGTCTTAGTGAAATGCTTTATTAAGCACTATTCTTTTCTCTAATTGTTATTCAACTAGTTTGAAATGCTCAGATTGTGATTTCTTGTTCTTTTCGAAATTTTCTAACTTCTGTTCTGTTTCAATTTCAGGTTTTGAGGCAACTAGCACCAGATGTTTCATACCGTAATTTGGTTGCGCTTGGAATTGCCAGCATACAGGGATTAGCAGTAGCTTCATTTGAGAGAGAAGATGCAGAACGACTCCTGTTTTTTTGTTCAAGGCAGGGGAAGAATGGTTTCTTGAATAATCTAAAATTCAGCAGCCCTCCATCCTGGTTAAGGCCGCCGCCTCCTAGTCGAAAGAGATCCTCTATTTGCCAGGAAATAAGTTCGAGCTCTGTAAACGGTTTAGCCTCAGGAAACCAGACCTTCATTAAAAAAGAAGAGAACGACGACAAGGAACTTAGGTTATCGAATGGAGTCTGTATGCCAAGTAGAAATTCTAGACAGAGAATTAAAATAGCTGCCCTAAGGCCCATCCCTCATGTTCGTCACCAAAAGATGCTTCCATTTTCTAGAATTTTGGATGCAGATGTGCATGATGGAGGCCAGGTGAAGGCTAGCTTACCAGTTCCTCCAGCAAAACATAGTGCTGGAACGACTCCAGCCTCCCATCGGAAATCAACTTCCAGTTCGTATCAAGCCAAGCAGGTCATATCACTAAATCCTCTCCCTCTAAAGAAGCATGGTTGTGGGAGAAGCCCGCTACATGTGTGTTCTGAGGTAAATTTCTTTGATGTACCTGGTCATTCATTAGTGCTAGTCTTCCTCAGTTAGAGTTGTTAAGACACACGTCAGTTATTTTTTTCTCGTTGCATAATTTTCCATATCACTTGCTGAGTCGTATTTTGATTTTCAATTGAAGCTTTTTTCTCGTGTCGTTCTCATTCGTTATTGTTATCGTTCTGCTTGTGCGAAGGAGGAGTTTCTCAAGGATGTAATGCAATTCCTCATCCTTCGAGGGCATAACCGTCTTATCCCTCAAGGGGGCCTTGCTGAATTCCCAGATGCTATACTAAATGCTAAGCGTCTTGATCTTTTTAACCTGTATCGGGAGGTGAGACTTGTAATAATTCTTTATGAAGGATCGGAGTAACAATTAGCAGCATAATTTGATGTCTATTACTTGGATCACGATCAGGTTGTCACGAGGGGAGGTTTTCATGTTGGCAATGGCATTAACTGGAAAGGACAGGTTTTCTCGAAGATGCGCAATCACACAGTGACCAATAGAATGACAGTATGCCCTTAAACTCAAATTCTTGATTATTTTATACTTTTTACTCGATTTTTCCATCTGCAGTCGCAATAGTTGGCAACAACAAGAATAATCTAGAAGCTTATGTACATTTCTTGAATCAGGGTGTCGGAAATACACTCAAAAGGCACTATGAAACTTACCTCTTAGAATATGAATTGGCTCATGACGATGTTGATGGAGAGTGCTGCTTACTATGCCACAGGTTCTTCCAACAATCCCCAATTTCTCTTTTCTTGATTTTTATGCTCTGCTGCACACACGTGCGCACGCACGCACACATAAAACACTACTATGGGTTTTTAGGCTAAATGCATATTTATCTTCTTGTACTTTCAGATTTTTTGAATTGGGTCCTTGTACTTATGAGTATCTATACTTTTTTATTTATGTTAAATTTGAGTTCTTTTGCTATACCAAAAGTGGGGTCCTAGTTTTAACATATATGAAATATAAGGACTTAATTTATCACAAAAGGAAGTTTAGGAACCCTATGAAAAAAAAACGGGGACACAATGTTGACAAATAAAAGTACAGGGGCTTAATTAAAAAATCTAAAAAATATAGGGGACCTAAGCATGCTTTATTCCTTTTTTGTTTACCCCTTGAGTCGATCACTAATGCTCGATTTTTTTTGTTTTTTTTATAAAAAAAATTGATCAGTTAGTCACCACTTCCCCGATCTCTTCTATTGAATTTTATGCTTTAATGCTCGATGTTTTTTAACATTCACCAGTAGTGCTCCCGGAGATTGGGTTAACTGTGGCTTGTGTGGGGAGTGGGCGCATTTTGGCTGCGATCGACGACCCGGTTTGGGTGCCTTCAAAGTAAGATTTCAATTCCTATAACTCTAAATTGTGAGCTATTATTCGCTTCTTTCCATTGCTGGAAACCCATAATTTCTTGAACTTATTTGCAGGATTATGCCAAGACGGATGGACTGGAATACATATGCCCACAATGCAGTGTTTCAAATTATAAGAAAAAGATCAAATCAGGGAATGGATATTCTTAAGAGTATTCTTAATTCTTTATGACCCCATATCTTTTGGGTTGTTACGATTCGACTCTATTTTCTGTAGAGCAAAGGTATTTCCCCCCCTCATTATACTGCAGAAAGGGAGGGTTTTGTGTATTGAGTTTGCAGACAATTCCTGCAAAAGGGGCCAAAAGGTGAAATGTTGAATACATGTGGGGGCGAAAAATGTAACTGGGAAAGAATTGTAGGTGTAGGAATTGCTCCCAAAAAGAGTGTGTGGGGGCAAATTGGATATAATAGCCAAGTTAGTTAATGTGTAATTATATGGTTTCTGAGGCAAGACATTTTGTAGCTCTTGTAGTTTTATGATTATTTTTTTTTGGTCTATTATGTCCTGCATTTGATAAATACCTACGGTGCTAGATTGATATATGGCTTAATATACAACACAATGTCAAAACGAAATAGATATGTAACATTGTGGTATTTGAATCCACTAATGTTTTTTTAGGATACTAATTTTGGCGTACTTAATTTATCTATTTACATATAAATGAAGTATGCATGCTATATATAAATGAAATAATATAAATCTAGGTTTATTCTTCCTCAATATTTTTAGGGATGCTTAACCTCCTCAATTTGTGTGCGCGCGTATTAATTTTACCTCTTAAGTTGGAAAAACATAGAAATAATAAAACTCTTGCCTCATAATTTTTTGGAATACTTTTTTTTACATTATTTATACAATGCAATCAATATATTCACTCTCTTGTCACTCTATCTCTGTACATATATAACAAGCATTGATAAAATAATATATCTATATAATATATAACAATAAGACCACATCCGAAAATAGAAAATGATAATTTCCCGCCCATTTACACCTTTTGAGAATGGAATAATATTATTTTAGATTACAAAATTATTTATTTTATGTGTAAATGATTAAATATTAATATATTCCATAAATATAAAAAATTTATATGTTGCAAATCCATAATATAAAATATATATATATATATATATAATACGCATTTAATTGGGGTTAATTGCCTCTAAAATCACCAATTTTATCCGCTTTTTAGTTTATAACACCAATTTTTAATTTTTTGTAATTTAACATAAATTGAAACTTTTTTATAAATTAACATTGAAACCAACGTGGCACTGGATGAGCACACGTGTCCAGTTGACGTGTCATCAAATTATAATTATAATTTTAGGTGAAGATTATATTCTGAATTAAGTAATACAAGGAACATTTATATATGTAAAAAAGAAAAAAAAAAGTAACAAAATCCAGAATCAAGTCCAACTACTTCCTCAAAACTTCTCCTCCAAATGCAACTACAGGATGTGAAGGCGAACGACCTATATTTTATTTTGACGTCGCGAATTATAGGTCATTTTTAATTAAAAATATGTTACTTATTATCTATTGTATTGAAATATCCTTAATAATTAATAATGAATAGTATAAATGATAAATTAATTTTGTATGAAATTATGAATTTATTTGTTCGACATTACCATTGCACCAATAAGTAATCTTGTTTTATTTCTCATTATACATTAGTTCAGTTGAAGTTTATTTTTTATTTTCATTTCTGAAATTTATTTATTTTCACTAATTTAGATTATGGGTTGCCGCACTGAGAAGAGCAAACATAAGCGCGTTGAAAATGTGGTTGTATGGTGGACTTCAAAATGATATAGTAGTATAAGAATGTACATGGCTGGAAAATAACTTATATGAGGTAAAATTTGTAGTATTTTAATTTTGGCCCTTTTAAGGCACACTTCATTGCATGACTATTCCAACTCTTTTAATAATTTACGAAATAAATTATTCATTTGCATATTGACTAAATGTTGAAATTGTTTATTTAATTGATAAAAAATATTGAGCCATCTGTCAATATGTCGTAATTCTAAGGCTTGATTAGAAATTAAGGCTTATTATTGCAATTTCTCTGCAATTATTATTAGTACATCATTACATTATCTCAACTATGTATAAATATATTATTTTTCTTTTTTTAACTGAATTTTCAGATATTATTCTTATTCACTTAACTTTTAACAAATAAAAATATGCTTCTTAAAACAAATTAAAACGCAAAAATGATACATAAAAAATGTTCCTACGCATAAATTAAAAAGTTAACATTTCGTGGTGTACGCAATTTCAAGCGCAATTCTCAAAATTTATTATTTATGAATTTCATGCATTATAGCTTTAATTTTTAATATAATCTAATGTGATTATAATTACAATCAATGATAAATTAATAAATCATAAAATACATGGCCGAGGATTTAAAGGAAATACATAGTGCAAAAAATATAATACAGTCCAAATTACATTCATTTATAATTTGCTTAACAGTAAACTTAAAATGAAAAACAAACATACAAAGCATCCGCAAAAGAAATGCACATGGCAGCACACCTTGAGTTGCACATATACTTCACTCGTCCGTTCTTTCTGCATAGGTTGGTTGAATTTTTCACTATGGTTAAAAAAATTATTAGTAAAGACAATTAAATAAATAAATTTTTTAATATATTCGTATTTATTTATTTGACAATTAATTAATGCTCACTATAAGCATGTTAAATAAGGAGTGTATCATACCAGATACATAAATGGTAGAATGGAGAAAATCAAAGTGATTGGCCAAAATTTAGCACTACCCGCTAGAGGACGAGGCTATGTAGACAGTGATGACAAGTGTCTTATCCATAGAGACTAAATTAAATTTAATTGTGCGTACTATGACATCGAACATCGTAGTGCCATCATTTTGCACTAATAAGTTTGTTTTTGCGTGATATGTTTGACAATGTGTTCGAGGGTATGTTCCTGAAGACAAGTGTAGGTTCTGTTGTGCAAACATGAAGAACAGTTGGCGAACTGTTCTCTTTGATGTTCCAGACATACCCCCGGAACAGTTTAATTGTGGCACTTGCCATGTTTAGAAGATCTTGCACCGATCGTATTTGGAAAGTCAAGATCCGTTCGTTTAACTACCTTGTAGAGTAGATATCGTGCTGAAATTAACCCTCATACACAAGGAAAGCATCTATACCCATTTCAAAAGATCACAAACCCTAATTCACTTATCAATTACCATGTTGCCGAAGATTGATGATCGATGCCAATAAAGAAGTGAAGCTATAAGAAGACCGATTATTTGCAGCAATCAGGGGCGTTTTATTAGATTCTCTTAGCATATTATTTGAGAGTTATTTGGTTTGTGATTTATGTAATAGCTAGAAGTTGTTCCCTAAACTGTTCAACATGATAGTCTAGCATTTAGTATTTTTGAGTGAAACACGTGAGGGGTTTGTTTAATTCTTTTTGTACGCAATCTCGGGAAAGATTGTAAGTTAAAGTCGTGGGTAGCTAGAGGGAGTCTAGTGTCACGGTTGTGAGGGATCTCATATTTTTCGTTCAGTGAAAGAGTTTGTAAAGAAGAACGGGCGACATAAGGAGGGAGTCATGTATGTGTGAGTTCCTCAATACACTTCATGAAGGAGTAGTGAACGAATCTTCAAATTTGGGCGAAGTTCCCTAAGAGTAGGTTGATTAACCGAACTAGGTTACCAATCTCGTGCACCCTTTTACTGCTTTTTATTTATTGTTCTTGCGTCTGTTCCCAACATATCCAAGAACACATGCATGCAGTATATTTAAATACACTTAGCACAGATTGAAGTTTTTTCAATCTAGACGACATAAAAAAAAGAAAGCTAATTAATCTAGGCTAAGGAAAATGAGAAAAATAAAATAGAGAATGGACAAGAAGATAGAGCTATTCTCGGGTTGAGTTCTTTGAGTATTACCATCAATGATCCTTTCAAAAGTCTATTTGTGATGTCAAATTTTACTAGAGAAATCTCTTTTGCATCATAAGTCTTCTCTTGAGATACTTAAGTTGTGGGGGTTCATAATATGTTCACGTCTCCGATCAAATTCTACACATGTACTTACCAAAAGTTTATAAGATTTTTAGCCTTTACACTAAGCCTCAATTCTCTCGAATTTATTGACATAGGTGTCTCATGCCTAGGTTCGTCTATTGAGCTGATCTCTCAAATTATGAATCAATAGATAAAATTTTGTTAATTAGTGATCAATTAACTAATACCCATACATAGCATCAACATAAGAAATAAAATAGGGCCATAAACAATCAATAGAAAACGAAATGCATAAATACTCAAATAGTCTCAATCCAAAAATACAAAATAATCTAGCATTAACATAATACAATGCAAGGACTATATCACCTCAAAGAGAACAAAGGTAAAAACAAGAAAATGGAATTTAATACAACCCGAACGTTGGGCCTCGACTCCATCCTTGATTCCACTCTTCTCATCTTTGCTCTATTTTCAAGCTATTGCTCCTCATTCACCCTAGGGTTTGAAAGGTGTGGGATGAGAGAATTTTGTGTTGTGTGGAATTGGGTTCTTCTTCTAAAAGTGGCTAATGTATGGAGGTTTGCCCTGATTTTAAAATAAGGTGTGTTTATATTGTGGATGAATAAAAGAATTAAAAGAAAATAAAAAATGGGTGAAAAATGACTAAAAATAAGCAAATCAGTGCACGGGGTGCGAGCGGGCTTGCTCGCGCCTTTGGGTCGCGTTTTTGGGCTTAAAAGGCGCGACCAAGAGGAGGTCGCTGATGAAACTGAGGATCCTTTGAATGTGTGTTGATAAGTCCATTTATTTCGTATTTTCATGGGCATTTTATTCGATATAAATGTCCTTTTTAGTCTGTTTTGAGTCGAAAAGAACCAGGTTTGGGGTCAAGGGCACTTCAGGAGGTCGAGTCTGGCGAAAGAGGCATTTTGTCTAGCATTTCAAGCTTAATTCAAGCCATAAAAATCATTTAGAGGCACAGAGAACTTCTTTAGTATTCATTCTACATTCGGGAGGCAGAATGGGCATATCAGAGATAGATGAAGTTGACTTATGATGTCGTGCCTACATTGCTCGTGCAGACTCTACCACAGGCCTAAAATGGGCACATGCGGAAAACCCAGAATTCAGTTGGAGTGAAAGAGGCGTGAAGAATATATGCAGATCTGATGAGAGTTGGTGCTAAGCTGGACTTCTAGGAGGCGTGAGAATTAAGAGATAAACTCAATCCCTAAAAAAAGGGATTTGATCAACAAACTGGATAATGCTTATCCAGTCAGTTGCGATGGGCACGCCAATCTCGGAAGCCAGTTGAAGGCCCCCGTCTGTGGGGGAAATTCAAATTCAGAAATGTATCTGTTTAAACTTGTTTATTTTCTGGAAATGTAAGCTTTGGAAGCCGGAAACACTGCTACAATTTTACTTTAGTTTTTGTTTATTTTTGCACGCTGTCAAGGCAGCAAAACAATCCAATAGGCCTTATTCCATTGGAAAGTAGGATTTCTTTATGTTCTCAACGTTGGAGTTGAGTATTTTTGTTCATTTAATTCAGTAAGTTTTCATTTTAAATTATGTCTTTCATTTCTGTAATTTTAGTTTTATCTAGCATGCTCGACTAGATCCTTAATTTCAGTGTTTGAATAATAGAAGTGGGTTAAGTATGAAACTGGACTCTTGAGGCCAGAATTTCTATATTAATAAATGATAGGTTTCTGTCGATTCTTGAGCTTGTTCCATATGAGTTCCATATGAGTGTGTGTCTGATATGCTCAATGTGGCTGATCACTCGTTAGATATAGATGGCACACCACTATTAATTGAATTGACGAATCGTGATTGTGTGTTGATTTATATAGTAATAAGGGAATGGGTGGGTTATTGTGGGCACAAGAGAAATCGGTAAACACAATAAACTTGGGTTCGTCTAGGGCAAACTGATGTCTATTTATTTACATCTCTTTGGGGAACCGGGGGGTGGGTGATAGATTAGGGGTTTACTTGACGAGGAATCGCTTTTAAACCTATAATGAAATGATGAATAAGGAGATGCAGAGAGGAATCCGATCTCCATAACTAGGTGACTTAGCATGCATGAAAATCAATGTGCCCATGATTGAGTAGTTTTATACCTAAACCAAATTGTAGTTTAAATACCGAAACCTTTATTATTTGATATTTTCTTTAGTGTTCTTTTACAGATTTAATTTCTAGTAAAGTGACAATACAACCAACCCCTTTTTGTGATTAATTACTCGAAGGTGAAATCACAATAGCTCTCTGTTGGATCGACCCGTATACTCGAAGGTGAAATCACAACAGCTCTCTGTTGGATCGACCCGTACTCATGAGCTAGCTACGCTCGCTATGGGCACAAGTTCAATACAAATTTATTTTGAACGCGAAACGACCGTGCGTCAGTGTTGATTGAATAAAATATTTTGATCAAAATGATCACACATCCCATTGCATGTTAAACCGAATCTAAATCTCATGTGCAGCGGAAAAAAAGAGATTATTGATTATCTTAGAATCGAAGAGACACCATTGAGAAGATATAGATATAAAATCTACAACTACTTCATTATTCATGTTATCCACTCCATGATCTTCTGTTATATGACCCAACCTCGATCCAGACGTCTTGTGGGCGATGATCCTCTAGACCTTGTAGAAGCTTGGAGATGAAGAACCCACACATTAGAATTTACGATAATTTCTTTTTTTAGAGGAATTTCGAAAATCTATGGTGTCTAGGGGTTTTCTTCTTCCTTCATAGGGTATATATAAGGCTATAACATGAATCTAGAAGAAAATTAGGGTTAGGCCTCCAACAGGCTTTAAGATCCCATGTCTTGCCCAAACATAACTTAAACTCATTAATATTAATTCAATCCACTAAAGAATTAATATTTCACTACCACCCTAATCCATATTTATGGATATGACTTCTTCAACTCAATTAATTCTCCATGTTTAAGATATCGAATGTCTATTAATAAAATTGAGTAAACCGACAACTCAATTTAATTAATTGCTTATCCATGAGCTGTACCACTCAACCTTTATTATCATGTTGGATTAAAAATAATCCACTTACAAGATTTAACATGATAATCGTTTTTGAGCTCCTTAGGGGACACCATCAACTCGGCGCACCGAGACACGATTTTCTTCTATAATTAGTAATCCATCATATATAAAAATGTCACTATCCAATCTATCGGGCTTACTGATTCTTTAATTAGAATCTCACTCATTGATAGGTCAAAGTAATGTACATCAAAATATACATGTCTACTATTATATAAGGATTAAGAATTATGAGTATCTGAGATTTATATTCTCATGTGCTGTCAATCCATGAAAATTATCTCACTGCGATCTAGTTCAATACGCTACAAAAGTGCACTAGTATGATTCCATAGTCAAGATAGACTAATTTCAAATCATACTACAACTATACCGATGGTTCGTCTAACTCCATCTAGGTTGTGAACACTTCTCATACTTTATAAAGAACTAATAATATGATATTTTGTGTGCATTCCACACACCATATTATCTGCAATATTAAGTATATGACGATTTGTATTATTTATTATATAAAATAATGCAAAATATGTGAACATTATTCTCATTCATAATTAAGGGAAATATTTATATATATAAAAACATAATTTTAGTATACAATCCCAACAGTCGCACTTTGGGGTCACGTTTAGATGAGGAAAATCAAGATTCAAAAGTTCAAAAACGCAGGATGTGGCTCGTGTTTTAGGGTCGCGTCTGCAGTGCTCTGGGACACGACCCGTAGGAGGTCGCGCTTGGAAGAAGCGAAAAATTCAACTCCGATGAGGTTGCATTTAGGGGTCGCGCTTTTCGCGTGTCTCTGACTTCTTCCACGATTTTATTTCATTCTCTCTCATTTCTTGTTCAATTGACACAATCCAACTTGCAGCGCTCCTAATTCGATTTCCTATCATCTCATGGTCTTGATTCCTTAAATTTGCATTAATTAATCCTCCAATTTTGTAAAACTCAAACAAGAAACAGAACTTCCAAATCGGGAGGTTAAAAGCTCAAATTGTGTTAAAGCACATGCAAAACTCTTCAAATCATTTCATTCAAACCTCAAAATGTTGTGCAAAAAATACTACTTATCACAAAATTTCAAATAAGTGGGTTTCACAAGAGAGGAAAACACACTTCTAAGCCTCAATCTCACAATGAAATGAATATATGAGATAACTTATCAATTTGCTCTCTTCATAATTTTGAAGCCCGCAAGCAACAGCTCATTGAAATAACATTAACGAATAATTTTCATAAATAAGAATGAAAGATATAGGCTTTTTATTGAGTTGGAATATAGAAACGACAATTTGAAAAGCTGAAACCAAATGGGAAATTTAGCGTACCTTTGTCTCGAGCCATTTGAAACATAAGCAATCCCAACTCTAATGAAACTAACCCAATGGTAGTGATGATTTTTTATTTTTATAAAATAGGCAAATTAAAATTTTAACTCAATTAGAAAACAAAAAAAAAAACATTCCAAAACCAAATTAATTTAGATAAAACCCTATATGAAAACGTCATACGCATCGGAATTTACAAGACAAATCAATATCTAAAATCCAAATCCACATTTAATCAAATCAATCCTCAGCTCATATTCATGTATTTCTAAAACTTGCTTGTTAATTTGACATGTACTTCAGGTTAGCTTATATATAAACTAAAATAAGATCTCATAACGAGCTTAGAATCCAAGCCAACGACATTTTATTACATACTTTTTGGGATTTTTGTAAATTTGCACTTGGGCATCAATTTTAATTATTTTTTTAGACTTTTGATGGCTACATACTCTACCAAGTGTGATGTGAAGATAAAAACCTTAGCTTAGTGTTATAGTTCAAAATGTAAAACCTAATTACACGAATTGTTTGTTGTGCTGCAAGAAAGTTAAATTTTTGAATTGAAATTGTCCAACCATGTTTAAGCTAAATATCCCATTTCACAGGTTACACTTATTACAATACGAAGCATAAGAAATCACCTATAATAAATAATTAGAGTTATGCATCTTTCCTCTAAGACAAAATGCGTTTTGGTGTCCCGGTGGTGATGGCCTAGTGGTGGAGTGAGGTTGCTCGGAGGTCAAAAGTCATGGGTTCGAACCTCCTCAATACCACAGGTCGGGTGTGTGAGTAAAAAAAAATATAAAAAAAAATGCGTTTTGGTAAAAATATTTTTTATTAATTACGTGCAATTATGTTTAATTGGTTTAATTATCATCTTCTCTCTTTCAGATAAGTAAAAGCAATTAATCAATACAGATCTGTCCTGTAGGAAGGCCAACCTAATATATAACATGATTTAAACTAATAGAGATTACAATAGTAACAACATATTTACGGTATTTTATTATCTTTCTTACTGATAGTTCTATTCTATCCCCCACAAATTTAATTTTTTTCTGCAAAAACTTTTTTTTTAATCCCTAATTTAAAGAAGATAAAAAGGTAGATCATCAAGAAGCATTGATATGAAAGAACATGTAATTAATTAATTAGATCACAAAAAAGAGGATTCCAATTATTTCTTTTTTTCAGAAAAAAAGGCGAAAAAGCGGATAAAATTTCAAGATAAAGTTGCATTCAAAAAACTTAAGGGCCAAGTGTTGTAATGATGAAAGTTGTGGTTTGAGTTTCAAATCCTACTTTGGAGGGCCTTCAAAGCTTTATAGAGCAAATCAAACTTTGATGTTAACATTTTAAATCCTTTTTTAAAGACACCCAAACTTCTTAAAATTAATGGAATTGTACCCATTTTTTCAAAAATTTCGCAAAGCTAACATTTATTTATTTTTCTGCATGAAAAATGGTACCTAATTGATTGTAAATTTTTTGATTGGATAATTTTTTTTACTCAATTGAAGAATAATAAATATTAAAATACAATCAATTACATGGATTTTTCGGATCGAAAAATTAATCCAATGTTAGATTTGTAATTTTTTGAAAAAAAAAAAGAGTACTGTTTTATTAATTTAAAAAAATGAGCTATTTTTTAAAAAGGTATCGAAATGTGATTTTTCCTTTATATCATAAATAATGATTAATGCCCATTAATAATAATTAACTCAGGGGCTTTATTTAAGTCCCACCTCTTGCCTTTTTGAAGGAAAAATAAATAAAATAAAAATTATTTATGTTACCATATTCTTCAACACCTCTACAATTCAACTCGTCATACAATCAATATATGTTAAATACAATTTTTATTTTTATTTTTATTTTATATATAGCTCAGACTATTGCGTGGAAGCAATTTAGGATTTAGCAACACGAGTTTCTTCTCATCACATAAAAATATTAATAAATATTTTATTTCAAATGTATTTTATTTAGATGTAAATCGAAATTGCCTTGATTTATTATATCGTATTCAACGTCATAGTTTGTGCGATGATTTATTGTTTTAATGATGGTCAAATTTCGGTGAATCTTTTACTCAAGAACTAATTAGGAAAAGGTTTCATTCACTAATGCTAATTTGATTACATTTTGAATATATTTCGTCTCTTGTTCGCTAATAATATTAATTTGTTGCTTCTTCGTGCTTATGTGGGATGCTACCCCAAAAGTAGTTTTTCATTGCTGTAAAGTTAATAATCACGATAAATCGATTCTTTTAGTTATCTCCCGTCGCTACTGAGCGTGCATAAAATATCTTGTTTTAGACCATATTAATATTTAACACACACACACACACATATATATATATATTATTAATTCATTTGATAAAATAAAAATATATTAGGTTAATTAAATTTTACTCAAATTTAGTTGACTTTTTATGATCATTTTGACCAAATTTATTATATATATAACGAGAAAAATCCATAGTTGCTATTTAATTAAGCATGTTATAAATACCCCCTATTATTTAGAAAATTATCAACTTATGATTTAAATAATTGAAACTTAGACAAAAAGTAATCACTTGTTTCAATTATGTCTATTTTCTAATAGTTTTTTAAGGGTTAATTGGTTTAAATATCACGAACTATTCATAATTTCTTATTTTTAACACGAACTTTAAAATGTTGCCTCCACAACACGAATTTATATTTTTTTTTTGTAATTATAACACCAGTTCAAAATTGAGTGCAATTACAAGCACAAAAATTATACGAAATATTTAATCTATTTTAAAATTTTATATGTACAACATAAACTTACATTTTTTTTTTTGCTATTATAACATCACTTTAAATTTAACTCAATTAAAATTGACGTAGCACTAATATGTACAAATGTGATGTGCATGCATACACCCTCTTCAATTTCCATTTAAAAAAAATTTCAATAGATTAAGTATTCCGTATAAAAAATCCAAATACATACATTTTTTATTCTTAAATTGATAATTTCAGTTATTCAAATCTTAAATTGATATTTTTTTTAATTATGAATTAAGAGATCATATATTTTTTGGGTCTAAATATTAAGAATAAGCAAGGGTCAAAAAAGTAAAAGTACAAGTAAAAGGAAGGGCACGTGTGGGGTTCAGTTTCACTGTGTAGAAATTCAGCGTCAGAGACGACGACAAAATCTTCCCGACATACGAGAAACCAAACGTGTCCCAACACCCACTTCAGATTTTCTTCCTATTTTTAACAATTAACACCACATTTCATGCAAGAATACACTATTTTAATGGAGCTATCTCGTTAAATTATTATAATTATTTTATTGAAAATAAAAAAAAGATTGTACTTTAACATAACTATTGAGACGGTCACCAACAAATAAAGGAACCTCAATCCAATATTGATGGTTCAGAAAATCACAAGAAATCATAATAAAATAATATATCATAATATTAACAGAACGCCAAACGAAACTCAATAAAAAAGAAGGCATTCAATGAAAAAGACTCCCATAATTGAAAATTAAAGATCCAAATTCAGAGAGATCCACACAAAGTGACTGAACAACCTTATAAATCACCGTGGAATCATATTCAAAAATAGTCCGTCGCATTTCCATATTTTTTTAATCCAAAAAAAACTTCAAGAGACCTTTATTATCTTCATTCATCCGAATTTGACTATGGTTAAAAGTACACATATAGCATATCCATAAAATCAAGAATAATTGTAATTAAGTCGGATAATAATTGATCAAGATTAATCAACCCATATTCATACATTACAATCAATATTTCACCGCAATTTTGCTAAAAAAAGATGTCTTTATACTTTGTGTATATTAAATGTTATTTACTACTCCCTTCGTTTCCATATAAGTGTCATTTTAACACTTTTTTTTTTATTTTAAAAAATTTGTCATTCTACATAATCAAGGTAAAATTTTTACTTTTTTTCTCCAATTTACCCTTATTTAGTGTAGTCAAATATTCCCTCATCCCACTAATAATTGGAAGAAAATTATATTTCCAAAGCTCCATAGATTCAATATAGATGTATATATGCATGAATTGTCATTAAATGATTCAATGCAATTGATTTGATTTGATAAATTAAATTGGGGTATATTAGATAATTTGATTACTTTATTAATTTGTGTGCATTCATCCAAAACGATACTTATATAGAAACAAAGGGAGTATTACCTTCGTTCTTATTTAAATGTCATTTTGGATTAATACACACAAATTAATTAATTAATCAAATTACCTATTACACTCTTGTGTGAATACATTAAATAAGTTAAATATAGATGTTTGAATGCATTAAATGAGGGCAAATGAGAGAAAAATGTGATTTTTTTGTCTCGAATTTGTAGAATGACATTTTTTTAAAATAAAATTAAAATGATAGAATGACATTTATTCAGAAAAAAAGGGAGTAATAGTTTCGCATTAAATTACTTAGCTAGCAACTTAAAGTAAATATCTTATAGTCCCAACTTGTATGTACCAACCGTGTGCCAACATTAAAATTGTATATTGTTAATAATAGTTTTTATAAAAATAAAATTTATTATATTATAACTAATCATAATTAATATTTATTGCTAAAAAATGATTTTTTTTAAATTACATACCCTAGTATTGGAATAATCAACCCCAAAATTTAATTATAGTAACTAAAAGATGAAAAAATAATTATAAATCATAATTGGACGGAACAAACCTTAAATAATAATATACAATTATACTAACCCAAAAGAAAATTAAAATTAAAGAAAAAATGAAAAAAAAAATAATTTTGAGATTTGATACACGATTAATACATTAAAAATTGGGATTAGAAGATGTTAAGCGAGCAACTTAGGCTTATTGTGGTCTTACTTTTTCCGTTTTGAACATAAGTAACCTCCAAAATGTAGTTTTTTTTAATCTGTAATTATTTTCAAATATTCTCTTGTCACGGACCAAATATTTTCTATAAACAGAGCACCACCTGAAAATCATTCAAATGAGGGGTAGATTTGTCATTTCGATCTGAAAAAAAAATGTAGTCTTAGATGGGACTTGGGAGCCAAGTTTTCTGCTTTATATTACTTTTCTTTCAAAAACAATAATCAAAAACAATAATATACTGACAATTTTAATTTTAAGGCGTCGCAAACATGTTACAATATGATCTGTAGTCATTATTCTTTTTTTTTTAAGTAAAATAAAATTGTGGAATAGAGGGTTGTGTGCTTTAAATATAAATATGTTGTTATATGGGGGTTAGACGATACCACTATAAATTGCAAATTAGTTTGGTTTTGGTTCTTTTTTTTCAGTTAAAATGTTATATAATAAGTCACAATTAATCAAAAATCAAATAAAACTATTTTTCACTTTCAAAAAATTGGACAACTCCTACTTCATTTTTTATGTCCCCTCTCAAATTCAATTTTGACCTTTTCAAACAAATTCAAGAATTTTGACATTAAAAGAAATGTGTCCTTTGTACAAATCACTAAATCACTTTTTACCTCAATATTGTCAGTATAAAAACTCTGTAATAGATAACTTCAAAAACTATTATTATTTTGCCCTTTTTTTCTTTTCTTTTTTTGCTTTTGGTTAGTGGGGAAGAAGTTGATAGTTAATTTATTAAAGGACTATGCTTTAATTGATGGAATTAAACGACAAGGGGGTGTGTCTTGTTCCACTCAACAACTATAGCAGCACACGTGACATTCAATTAAACCTCATTTATGTGTTTTTTTTTTTTTTGGAAAATATACGTATTATATTATACACAAAAAATTTGCCACAATTTTGGAAGTGGAAAATGTGGATTGAAGGCGTTTAAATCAGTTTTTAGACAACTGGAATCTATTTTAACTATCTCTACTTGTAAATTAAAATAATTGGATAACATAATCACAGTAAATCACGTGAGAGTAGTATAATTTAAGGATAATTCTATTTAGCACAAATTGTGCTAGCACAATAGTAGAAAATTAATATTAAATGACTAAATTGTCCTTATTGAACTATTTAATTTTTTTAAAAAAATAAAATTTTATATTTCTCTCTCCATTAATTTATGTTGTATCTCTCTCCTACCATTATTAAATGAACTCTCCAATTCTTTAATTAATCATTTATTAGCTCGTTTTAATTATGATTGTTTGATCATCTTGATTTGTTATCACATCGTAA
Organism: Perilla frutescens; assembly: GCA_026008535.1. NCBI lineage: Eukaryota > Viridiplantae > Streptophyta > Magnoliopsida > Lamiales > Lamiaceae > Perilla > Perilla frutescens. The sequence continues at coordinate 52,337,765 of BRKX01000002.1, forward strand.
CTTAAGTTGCCGTAAATGAAATAAACTATAGCTAGATTGGTTTGCATTCCACGACTTCATTTTTAAACCAAAATGCTATATAAATTGCAATAAAAGCAATAAACCAATTCTGCTATTTTAACTAGTATTTGCAGACATAATATATACCATTCGGAATGCAAAAAACCAATCTTTCAAATTGTACTTTTATACGAACTCATTTCATTTGGTCTCAAAAATTCCACAGGTTAGCCCAATTTAATTATGATTGTTTGATTAATAAAAAAAGTGTCTTATAATATAATTAACTTTATGACTTTATTCAATTCATAGTATGACAATGAGTTCAATTTTATTATATATCAAAAAATATTTCTTAGAAGATAATTATACTTTGAACTCCAATTCTTCAATTAATCAAATGTTTATTCAATTTATATTACTTGATTAAAAAACATTTAAAAAATTATCAATTGTACATTATGAGAAAATTAAACGAATATAACATATAAGAAAATATGACATGTTTAATAATATATAATTCATTCATAGCATGTTTACATGATTAAGCCAAATTTTTCATTGGCATTTTCATCAAGCAAAAATAATAGCATAATTGCTATATCATACTTATATATTAGAAGTAGAATCATCGGTGGTGTCGGTAATATCAATCACCGGAATATTTTTATCTTCCGCATCCTTTATCTTTTGAATCACCTCAAGATATAGCTCATACAAGCTAGACAACGGAAGCTCATCCAGTAAAAGTTGGCGTGGCTCGTCAGCTCCAAAAATCTTGACTTCCCTTGTTAACAACTCTTTAATGTCATTCTTAAGATCCTCATATTGTTCCCTCAATGAGCTATATAGTGATTCTAATGAGGCTGGTGAGGGAGGCACTTTCCACTCACGTTTCTTGCGCTTGGATGATGAAGGTGGGGTTTGAGACATCTCTAAAATCTTGAATTGTTATTATTGAATTACTTTGCTTACATTTACTTATATAATACACAAATGACTTTTGATTATACAACTATTTAATTATCAATTAATATGTAGAGTTAAACATCTCCCTCTCTTGTCTCTTCCTTTCCCTTCTCTCACACGTCTCTTCATTTGTTATCACATCGTAAAAGTTGCCGTAAATGAAATAAATTATAGCTAGATTAGTTTGCATTCCACGACGTCATTTTTAAACCAAAATGCTATTTAAATTGCAATAAAAGCAATAAACCAATTCCGCTATTTTTACTATTATTTGCAGACATAATATATACCATTCGGATGGCAAACAGTACATGTACTTTTTTCAGGAAAAAACATTATAGGTACTTCTTTTAGGGAAAAACATTATAAGTACTTATAAACTTAACCAACTGGTGGTATTTTGGTCAGATTGGACACTTGCTCTCTGACTCATTTGAGTACCATTCACTTCCTCATTTAACTGTTACACACATAAAAATAAACAAATTAAATATTAATACAATGAATGTCGATACGTTAAAAGTATTAACAACACGAATGTCTTAAGCACGTACCTCATTTTCAGTTTGAGTCAGGCTTGTCACCCGCCCACCACGACGACTTCCACGCCCTCCACGATTAACTTCACTTCTTCCTCTAAATCTATTCTGGCATGGCCTTCCACGAGAATTAGCAGTAACTGGATCGCGAATGGAAGTGTTAATGATGTTCTCATTATCACCCATAGCTTATTCATTATTTTCTGTCGCTTGGGGTATTCATCATTTAAATTCATCAATTCATTCTTTAGAGGCTCTAAACGTTGCTTGATAAGCTCAATCTTCACCTCAGAACCCATTGCAAAGTCAGTACATTCTTGAAACACATATTCCACTTCTCTAAATTTCTTATATTCTTCAGTCATATGCGGATAACCTCCACGAAAGAAAATCTTTGTATGGCGGCGATGCACATCTTTTCTCCACCTTTTCAAAATGTACCTCTCATTGATATTTCTTATGTTTTTAAGAGACACCAACTTCAAGATATGACAACAAAGCATTCCTTTAGACTCAAATTTCATGCAACTACAACTAAAATAATGTCCATCTTCCCTAAACTCAACTGTGTACTCAAACTCTTTAAAAAAATCATTATGAGTCATGTATTTCTCCATTATTTTATGTTTCTCAACACCATTATGTTCTACTTCATCTGCATTTGGGGGAATAAGATCACAGTACATCAATCGCTTGATCTCTTCTTAAATCAATTTAAACATTGAATTTGTATATGAACAACGAAACTGACGTTCCCATGCATAAGCTGAGATGCAATTGATCACCTTATTTTTTGATTTAAATTCAGCTTGAAACTCCTTCTCATTTTTGTCACTCATTGCAATCTCGTATTGCTCAACAAATTGCTTCAGTGTGCTCTTAGAGTTTACATAACTATCAAAATAAGCATGCATACCTTCACTTCTTTGAGTAGAAACCATACCAGCCCAAAAGATGTGATTGAGATAGACAGGTACCCAGCTCCTCCTCTCACTATAAAGCTTCAACAACCATTGATTATTTTTCAGATTGTGCTTTTGTACGAACTCATTCCATTTGGTCTCAAAAATTTCATTGGTTAGACTATTATAGATCATGGACTTGAACTCATGATTTGCTTTTCCAAAATCCTGAAAATGCTTAAACTTTTCTGGCACTTTGCAAAGAATATGCCATAAGCAAAATCGATGTATAGTATTTGGCATGACATCCCTGATAGCATTCCTTATACTTTCACATTGATCAGTTAGAATTGCATTTGGGTGAACGTCTCTCATTGCTGAAATCCATGTTGAGAACACCCACTTGAATGAAGCAATATCCTCATGTGAAATCAATGCACAACCTAACAAAATGGATTGACCATGGTGATTGACGCCTACCATCGTCGCAAAGGGCATCCGATAGCGATTAACTAAATAAGTAGTGTCAAAACTCACCACATCATGAAATTCTTCATAAGCGGCTTTACTTCTTGAATGAATCCATAATACATTTATCAATCTGCCTTCACTATCTGTCTCAATTAAATGAAAAAAATCTCTGTCCTTTTGTTGCATACTTAAAAATAACCTATGAATAGCGTCAGCATCACCATCCCCAAGCCTCAACCTTTTTCTAGTTTCGATGAAATTTCTACAGTCTTTAGACAAACAACCTAAGTTCTCCAGCCCACCGCTTTGAACTTTAAGCAATCTAATGCTTTTGCAAGGTCGTACTCCTGCAATATCATTCGCTTCTAAGTGCCTCTTCATTTCAGTGGTTAGATTTCTATGCCCTTGCATCAATCTAGACATATCAGGATCCAACTCATGGTTGTGATTATCATTTCTTTTAGAAACCATCCACGCACCATCTTTAAAAATTGCACTTATTTTTGCCGGACAATTTATTCTTTTTGAGGACTTCTGAGCATTTGATTTCCTCGCTCGATCACAAGTGATCGTCTGATATTTGTAATGGTCATTGTTGCCTTTACTACATGATTTTTTACAAACACTAACCCCTTCAACATTGCATATTCTTTATATTCATAAAATAAATTATCGACGCTAGAAAAAATCATACCAGGCATTGGACCTTCTTCAATATTGAAATCACTATTTGTTTCTCCATCATTATCGGTTGCTTCTTCATCATTCATAAGGCTATCATTTTCACTCAAACTAAATAATTGCTCCATAATATCAACATCATCCATGTTCACTAAAATAACTAGTGTTCTAATGTGTTTTTTATGTATATATGTTTTCTAAATTATTTTCATATTCATGTTCAAGTAGAAATATTTATTTGAGTGGTTTAATTTTTGCTTTTTTTTTTAGACAAATTCATTGTATTTGGGAATGGATGTAGAAAATAAGGGATGAATCTAATGTAATGTTCCTCTCTCTCTCTCTCTCTCTCTCTCTCTCTCTCTCCAATTCAAGAATTTTTATTACAGTTGCATGCACTGCTCTTTCACCTTTCGATCAGGTTAGTCAAAGTTTGTTTCCATCGTGCTATTTTTGGTCGTCTAGATTCTTTATCGTTATGTTATATGGCGTTTTCTTCCTTTCAATTTACATTCGCAGTTCAGTATTTGATTGCCTCTGTGTTCAGTTGTTTCGGATTTGCTATTTCTGATTTGTTATTTTTGCTGCATTGTAGTTTATAAGTCAGAATTAGGTGAATCCTATAAAAGTTGAAATTCAATTTTTTTTTTGGTGTTCTTTGCCGAGCTAAAGATTTGTTAGTCTAAATTATTTTCATATTCATGTTCAAGTAGAAATATTTTATTTGAGTTGTTTAATTTTTGTTTTCATTTTTGTTAGACAAATTCATTGTATTTGAGAATGGGTGTAGAAAGTGAGGGATGAATCTCATGCAATATTGATCATTCATGCGTTCACATTAAATAGTTGGAAATTGTGTATAAAATAATAAATAAATTTTAATCAAAATTATATAAGGGTAATAGTGTCATTTTACATTAAAATTTTATTATATTTTACTTTTGTGCCGGCAAATTGTGCCATTTAACACTGTCCATAATTTAATATAAATAAAGAATGAATATCAAATACTACAAGATTGAACATCACCATGTTATTCCACAATACCAATTCGATTCCCTATCACCATCAATTTTCCAAATCAATACTTATGTTTTTTAGAGGAAGATATTTCGAACTTCATTTAGCAGAAATAATTGATTGTGAACCAGTTTACTAAACCGCCAAATTAATTTTTTCCATATATATCTATTCTTGAATGAAGCACAATTGACGAATTAAATGTATAAATTAATAACTTGAACTATCAGCTGTACTAATATCAATTTATCCACCTTACACTTTAATTTTATATCAACTTCCAAAGTTCTGCTTCTTTGAATCACAATGTAAGTTTAATTTAATAATCAATGATTAAATTAACTTCAAAGAATTTCATTTCGGATAAACTATGCCCCCACCCCGACTTAATTTATATTTTTAATTTAATAGTTATGTTACGCACTTGGGTTGCACTTATATTTGTTGGGAGTTTGCAAGAATCGAACTTGTAATCTTCTAAATAAAAGTGTGGGTGAATCGAGCTTACTCGTGAGTTATTTGGGATTGACTCGGTGAAAGTTTGAAATTGCCTCAAAGTTTGTCGAGTCAAGCTTGAGTTCGAGCTACTCAAGTAGTTTTCGAACTCGAGCTCCATAATAGTGAGCACGACAGGCTCGCGAGCTTCATCGAGCTTTAGTGCAATTACAAATTTACCCTTAATAATTTAATTATTTTCATATATATCATTAATAATTAAATTATATTTATTTAAAATTAAATAAATATATCTTTTTATTTAATATTTATACATAATAAAGTCGAGTGGAGCTTGGGCTCAAAAAATTAAAGCTCAACCGAGCTCGAGTCGAGCTTCGAGTTTTTCTTATCGAGCTTGAACTCGATAAGGCTATTACTCGACTCGGCTTGATTACACCCTCACTTCCAAACGTTTACACCACAATAGATGAGAAGAGATCCTCTATTTCACATTTTGTATTATACTTTTTATTCCACACTTGATATTTTTTTTCATTTTTTTCGATTTCAATTTGTTGTGCTCCAGTTTAATTTGCATTTATTATTTAAGGTTCATCACTATCAATTAAGGTACGTTATAATTTTTTAGCACTTATTTTTAGTTTTTAGTTACTAATTGATTGTTTAAAAATTTAAATACTAAAAAAATTATAATACAATCTGATTGGATAGGATGAACAGTAAATAACAAGGTAAAATTAAACTAATGTATAAAAAATTGAAATAAAAAAAAAATACAAATAATCGGGATACGTAATAGGGAATAAAAGACAAAATATGCATTGGATAATTTTGTGTGCCAATCAGTCATCCCAAGATATTCCAACAAAAGAAAATGTACGATCATTATATTTAACAATTTGAGTATAGATAGACTTTTAATTATTGAGTACAAGTAATTAAGTAAATGTTGATAATATATATATATATATATATATATATATATATATATATATATATTCATGTTTTTTTTTTTGTTGAGGAAATACATAGATATATATATTCATGATTAGATCACTGTTTGAAAGGAGTAGTCCAGCTCACTATGTGGCCACCCTTTAGAAAAATCCAACCCATAAATATTCACAAAACTGAAATTGCATGAATCTGGAGCTCAACCCCACCTCCTCCAATGGCGATTTCTCCGACTACGGCAGCCATTTTTTCTACCTTCTCTCTCATAATCTCGCTCTCACTCCTCCCATCTTCAGCGCTCCAAAAACCGGTATATCGAAAAACCTTCATAATTCGCGTCCAGCACGACGCCAAACCATCTGTCTTCCCCACTCATAATCATTGGTACGAATCGTCGTTGAGATCCATCGCCGCCGATACGGAGTCGACAGCTCCAGACCGCGTTATCCATTCGTACGACACCGTTTTCCATGGCTTCGCGGCGCAGCTATCTGCGGCTGAAGTTGAGAAGCTGAAGAGTTTGCCTGGGATAGTTGCGGTGCTGCCGGAGCAAGTTAGGCATGTGCACACCACTCGCTCGCCGGAGTTCCTTGGGTTGAAGACCGGCGACAATGCTGGATTGTTGAAGGAATCGGATTTTGGGTCGGATCTTGTAATCGCAGTCATCGATACGGGGATCTGGCCAGAGAGGGAAAGCTTCAATGATCGGGATTTAGGTCCTGCGCCGGTGAAATGGAAAGGCCAATGCGTTGCCGGTGAGAATTTCCCGGCCAGTTTGTGTAACCGGAAATTGATTGGAGCTAAATATTTCTGCAACGGATACGAAGCGAGTAATGGAAAAATGAACGAAACGACGGAGTTTCGATCTCCGAGAGATACCGATGGACACGGCACCCACACAGCTTCAATTGCCGCCGGGAGGTACGTGTTTCCGGCTTCGACTCTCGGCTACGCTCGCGGCGTTGCTGCTGGAATGGCGCCGAAGGCGCGCCTCGCTGCTTACAAAGTCTGCTGGAATGCCGGTTGCTACGACTCGGACATCCTCGCCGCGTTTGACGCCGCAGTAGCCGACGGCGTCGATGTCATCTCGCTGAGCGTCGGAGGAGTGGTGGTGCCGTACTATCTCGACGCTATAGCAATCGGAGCTTTCAGCGCTTCCAACGCCGGAATTTTCGTCTCTGCCTCCGCCGGTAACGGCGGTCCCGGCGGATTGACGGTCACAAACGTCGCGCCGTGGGTCACCACAGTCGGCGCAGGTACAATCGACCGCGATTTTCCTGCAGACGTGAAGCTCGGAAATGGAAGAGTGATTTCCGGTGTCAGTGTCTATGGCGGTCCGGCCCTGGCGCACGATAAGCTCTATCCGCTAATCTACGCCGGGAGCGAAGGCAGCGATGGTTACTCTTCTTCACTGTGTTTGGAGGGTTCATTAGATCCTAATGTAGTGAAAGGGAAAATCGTATTATGCGATAGAGGGATTAATTCAAGAGCAGCAAAAGGCGAAGTGGTGAAGAAAGCCGGCGGAGTTGGAATGATTTTAGCCAACGGAGTTTTCGACGGCGAAGGACTGGTGGCGGACTGCCACGTGCTTCCGGCGACTGCTGTCGGTGCGGCGGCGGGAGATGAAATCAGGAAATACATCCAATTAGCCGAAAAATCAAAGTCTCCAGCAAAGGCCACCATCCTATTCCGCGGAACGCGGCTGCACGTGGCGCCGGCGCCGGTTGTGGCGTCGTTCTCGGCCCGGGGCCCGAACCCAGAGACACCGGAGATACTAAAGCCCGATTTGATCGCCCCGGGCTTGAACATTCTCGCCGCTTGGCCCGACAACGTTGGGCCTAGCGGCATTCCATCGGATAAGCGAAGGACCGAGTTCAACATATTGTCAGGGACATCCATGGCTTGCCCTCATGTCTCCGGCCTAGCCGCCTTGCTGAAGGCGGCGCATCCGGAGTGGAGCCCCGCCGCCATCAAGTCCGCCTTGATGACGACGGCGTACAGCGATGACAGTCGTGGCGAGACAATGCTGGATGAATCCACCGGCAATTCATCATCCGTGATGGACTACGGCGCCGGCCATGTCCACCCCCAAAAGGCCATGGATCCCGGCCTAGTTTACGACATCAGCTCTTACGACTACGTCGATTTCCTGTGCAACTCGAATTACACGACGAAGAACATTCAAGTAGTGACAAGAAAGGCGGCGGATTGCCGCGGCGCGAAGAGGGCCGGCCATATAGGAAATTTGAATTATCCAACATTGACTGCAGTTTTCCAACAATATGGAAAGCATAAGCTGTCCACACATTTCATTAGAACCGTGACCAATGTGGGCGATCCGGATTCCGTCTACACTGTGAAAATCCGGGCGCCAGTTGGGGCGGTGGTGACGGTGGAGCCGGAGAGGCTGGCATTCCGGAGGGTGGGGCAGAAGTTGAATTTTCTGGTGAGGGTGCAAACAGAGGCGTTGAAGCTATCACCGGGTAGCTCGGTGGTGAAGAGCGGGTCGATCGTGTGGTCGGATGGGAAGCACTATGTAACGAGCTCAATAGTTGTGACATTGCAGCAGCCCCTGTGATCAAGATTCTTGAAATGAATCTGAATGAATGGAGGGAAGAAGATTGGAGTTTGATCATGATGATGATCATGTGACATGTTTAATGTATGATGGGAATGCAAAAAAAGCGGCATCTATCTACTTGAGAAGGTTGGGAAGTTTGGTTTCTAGTTCTTGATTATGGTGATGTGTAGCATGTTGTGGAATCAAGAATGTTTTTTGTAAAAATGGAATGTTTGTGCTGGTGTACAAGGTTATAAAAAAAATGTGATCATGATTCATGATCCCCTCTTGTTCTATGAATTTTTGTAGATCAAATTTCAGTAGATGAAATTGCAATTGAGTTTACAATTACGAAAATTACTTCAATTGACTAATGCGATATGGTCAAAGAAATATGTGCATGTAGCCTGTAGGAGATTTTCTCTTGTATATTGTGTAATAAAATAAAAATATTGTTTAAAGAGAGAAACAAATATTTAGGGTACAAGTGGGGCAGCAGCAAATAATTTGTACCCTTTTGGAATATAGGTGGAGTGAAATAGAGACAGTGGGGGGGGGGGGGGGGGGGGGTAGGCCCCCATAGCATTTCTGCATCATTTCAACAGTTTTAACGTTTTTCCACTTTTATTATTTCTTTTATTAACAGCTCATCTACTTTTGTTCCATCTGCCCTAGTAAAAAGTTACGGCCAAATTTTGAATTTTCACCTTAATATTTAACAGTTGATATTACTTTAAATGTCATAATAGGTCTATTGTCACGTTTGAAAATGTCATAATAGATCTATTTTCACCTTAATATTTACACAACACCCAAAAATATGGAAAATTCTATGCTACTTTCGGTATTACTTTAAATATCAGACCTATTGTGACACTTCGAGTAATGCCCGGGTAGCATAGAATTTTTCAAAAAATATGATGAATGCATTTTGAATATTTCAAAACAAGAATTTAATTAAAAATCCACTATATATGAAAATATAGAAAGTAGAGCCTTGACAAGTAAAAAAATCTATACAACTAATTAAACCGGTTCAAATTTATTCTTACGCTTGTCCGTATGTCATTCCGTGTTTCACTATTAAATTCCAATACAAAAAGGTACTCCCTCCGTTCCAATTATATAGTCTCTTTTATTATTTTGAGGTGTCCCAATTATATAGTCCAATTACTATAAATACTATTAATTTTCATAGTAATGTACAAATAAACCCATGTTGAATCTTGGAAATTAAAAAAACAACAACTTAAATGTTGAAAGTCATAAATATTCAACAACTTAAATGTTGAAAGTCATAAATATTTAATGGGGGTGTTATTGGAAGTTTAGCTTTAATATCTTGTTTTCATAAATATCTTTAATTTACGTGCGAGGAAAAATAAGACTATGTAATTAGGATGGAGGGAGTAGTTTTTTTTTCCCTTAATTTATATATTAAATAATAAAATTTAAGATAGATTAAAAGATTCCAGCATTTGTTTCCTATCAATGAAAGACAACTTCTCTTGGTAGCCCGTGCCAAATAATTTTCCGTTTGAATAGAACAAGGGGTAAATTATAATTTAATTACCAACGTTTGAAGATTTTAATAAAAATAATCTATTATTTTAATAACAATAATTTAATTCCCAATATTTAGATATTCTAATAAAAATAACCTAACGTTTGATATTAATAATTTAATTCCCAACATTTGAAAATTTTAACAGAAATGACTAAATATTTGAAGCTAAAAAACTATTTCGGTCGATTTCAATCACATTTACTCTTAAGTGAGCTAGAGACCCATATATATAATGGACTAACATTTTTTCCGAAAAAATGTCAAAAAAATGATTTTTTTTCTTCTAATTTATCAGGTCATTTTTATTAAAATGTTCAAACGTTGGGAATTAAATTATTAATAATAAACGTTGGGTTATTTTTGTTAGAATATCCAAATATTGGGAATTAAATTATAATTATTAAAATATTGGATTATTTTTATTAAAACTTTCAAACGTTGGGAATTAAATTGTAATTTGGCCTAGAACAAATAAATTAAAAAATAGAACCAAAGTTAAAAGACATGATTACCGGCCAAATTAGGTGAAAACATCGAATATGTCATTGATTCATGATTGGAGTTATTAGCAATTTTATTGTTTGTATTCGAGTAAATTATACTTTAATACTTACATTTTAAGTGTCTTATTTTTATATAGTCTTAGAATCCCTCATTTTCAGGTGAATTCGGTTCATTCATAAACTCATTCAATTGAAAGTCTAACACGAGTCGCTCTTTGTCCGTGTCTATACATCGACGATCACTCCATACTTCGACCCCGAGCGTCATAGCATCACAGAGTGTAACACAGAGCACAACAAAAAAATATCATGTGTTGGTCAAACAAGTATCAGTATCACATGTTTATGATCGCCGATATAAATTGAACCAAAAAAAATAAATCATAGATTCAATTTCGACTCTTTTTTCGAATTATTTCGAGAAAATTTCGTCACAGTACCAATAATACAACTTAACAAATTGAGTGTCTCTTTTTTTTGAATATTGACTGCTGACTATTTTGTTAGGGATGCTCGGTGATGGTAGCGGACGGGACCATGACCGTGGCTGATGATTGTTCACGAGGTAGTTTTTTGGATTTTTCTTTTAGAATTTTTACGTTGCTAACAATAAAAAAAAAATTCAATTTCAATAACAATTCTAAAAAATAAATAAATCAATAATAACATTGAGTTATGAATTCATACATCAATTAAACAACTCGATAGAGCTACAATGTTTCTCATTATTCCATATTTGTTTTTTATATAAGTCGAGGGCTTGCTTCAAAGGTTGAATTCAAGTGGTGTAAATTATAGTGTGTTGATAGAGGAAATCATAATTACAACAATAAATGTATCTAATTTTGTAGGCAGAATTCGTGCGCTGCTTTTATAATTCCACTACATAAACGTCCACTCCAACTCTGCCGACAGCCCAATCATGCTGTTCTAACTTCTAACGCCACTACATTGAATTTGACTTATATTTCTTTTCACTTTCTATTTCATCACACACACACACACACACACACACACACACATATATATATATATATATATATAAATATAATATTTATGCATGTAAAAGCATTCTACAGTAAAACCTCTATACAGTAATATCATTGAGACCAGGAAAATATATTACTATAAAGAGGTTATTCTTATATAGAGTTTACATATAAAAATCATTATTTTTAAAAAAAAAATTAATATATATTATACAACACTTGTTTAAAAACGTGAACTTAAAAGGTATATAAGATTCATTCATATGCTCTAACCGTTTATGATGTGACCCGGGGCTAATGACACGACGAGACACAAAAACACACGGAAGCTAAGGATTGAAACTACGTCGGTGAAGTAATGATTCTATAGTCGAATATCTAGACGACTACGACTCAACCAAAATACCTAGACAATATCACACAAAATAACACAAATCCAACAAAGTGAGGGCTGTTTTGGACGGCTATGATATGGTAAGGATGATGGAATTTCGATGATGATGATTAGGTTTAGAAGGGTTAGAGTAGATAGGGTATGATAGAGTTGTAACGGACTTACGGATTGAACGAGACGAACTCAAACTTGAACGCGCACGTGGCTGGACTTGAAACGGACGTGGATGGCTTATGGTTGTCGTTGAAGATGGTGGCTGGACGATGGAGGTGTTGTGATTTGCAACCCGATTAATCCCCGGCGTATCTTGTACGACGAAAACGAATCTCAAAGTTACTCCTCGGTAGCGAGTTCACCCTAATTCCTCGTGTGAATTAGAACGTTCCCTTGATGTAAGACTCAAAGTTGCTAGACTTCAAGAATGAGTATTTTCGACAGAAAATAATCAAAAGTTTTGAACGGTTGAGACACAAATTGAATGCAAAAGCAATTTTAATCAATAATGTCTAAAATAACAATATGACATGGTTCCCCTATTTATAAGTACCATAGGGCACGAAAATAATAAGCCTAAAAGGCCTAAAAATTGATCCAAAAAGAATCTCTAACTATACTAGGAAGATACCTAAACTAGAATTCTATTCAAGGTAGGAAATTGCCTTAAACACAATTCTAGTCAAACCTAATCTCAATATGGACGAAAATTACTCAAATAATTAAATAAAAATCTGATCTTCTATAGTCTAAATTAAATAAAAATAATACTATAGTCTAGATAATACTACTCGGTATGGGCATATCGACCGAAACTAGTCGGTTTGGGCATACCGACGGTTCACGCACAAATGCATTTCAACTCTTCAAGTGTAATTCTCCATGGTATGTTCTTGATCTTCAATGGTCAATAAATTAACCAACTTGGCATCGCCTCTTCCGGATTCTTCATCTCCAATCTCGAGCTTTCTTCGAATCATCACTTGCAAGTAAGCTTGCAACTTCTTAGCTCTTGATCTTGTGATTGGTCCTCGAAATTGCAACTCCGGATCTTGATCATCTTTGTTACTCATGGCTTCATCATTCCCCCTTGCTGAAAGGAATTCGTCCTCGAATTTGGATCATCATCTAGATCGAATTCATCTGCATTAAAGGGAGATAAATCAGCTACATTAAACGTTGAAGAACATTTATACTCACCAGGCAGATCAATGCGGTATGCATTGTCATTGACACGGCTTAAGACGGTGAAAGGACCATCTCCTCTTGGTGACAACTTCAATTTCCTTAGATTAGGAAACCTTCTGGGGCTCAAATGAATCCAAACATGATCACCGGGCTGAAATACAACACGTTTGCGACGTGTGTTTCGGGCGGCGGCGGTTTGAGTACCCTTGTGCTCGATCCGGGCTCTAACTTTCTCATGCATCTCCTTGATAAGATCAGCTCGCTTCAATCCTTTAACACTTGTTAGATGCTCAACAGGTAAATGAATCAAATCATTAGGCGTTAGTGAATTAAAACCATAAACAACCTCAAATGGAGACATGTTAGTAGAAGAATGAATAACACGATTGTAAGCAAACTCAGCATAAGGTAAACATTCTTCCCATGACTTCACATTATTCTTAATCAACGACCTAAGCAATGCTCCTAAAGTACGATTCACAACCTCAGTTTGACCATCGGTTTGTGGATGACATGCAGTAGAAAATAATAACTTAGTACCTAGCTTTCCCCAAAGAACACGCCAAAAATGTCCCAAAAATTTGGAATCCCTATCACTAACAATAGTACGAGGAATCCCATGCAATCTAACAACATGAATAAAGAACAAATTGGCTATATGAACATCATCATCAGTTTTCCTACATGCAATGAAATACGCCATTTTGGAAAACCTATCAACTACAACAAACACAGAATCTTTACCCGATCTAGATCTAGGCAATCCCAAAATAAAATCCATAGATAAATCAATCCAAGGACTAGATGGAGCAGGTAAAGGTGTGTACAAACCAAATGGATGCGAAGTAGATTTAGACTTATGACAAGTAACACATCTACTACACATGCGTTCAACATCACGTTTCATATGCGGCCAGAAGAAATGCTCATGCAGCAAGGATAATGTTTTATGCACACCAAAATGTCCCATTAATCCTCCCGCATGTGATTCTAAAACAAGTAGCTCACGCATAGAACAAGTAGGAATGCACAACTTAGATTCTCTAAACAGAAACCCATCATGCACATAAAAACCATCAAAAGATCTAGTAGAATTCGAACACTTAGCATAAATGGGGCTGAAATAATCGTCCACTTCATACAATGATTTAATGGACTCAAAACCAAGCATCTTAGCATGCATTAAGTTAAGTAACGTGTACCGTCTAGATAGTGCATCGGCTACAACATTGTCTTCTCCTTTCTTGTATTTGATGACGTACGGGAAGGACTCGATGAACTCGACCCATCTCGCATGCCTCTTGTTCAGATTTTGCTGCTCTTTCAAATGCTTTAAGCTCTCATGGTCCGTGTGAATCACAAACTCCTTTGGCCACAGATAATGCTGCCACGTCTCCAATGATCTCTTCAATGCATACAACTCTTTATCATAGGTAGAATAATGCAGAGCTGCACCATTCAATTTCTCACTGAAGTAGGCAACTAGACGCCGTTCCTGCATCAAAACAGCACCAATACCTATCCCGGAGGCATCACATTCAATCTCAAAAATCTTATCTGTAACATCCCAGAATAACTTAGTGAGTTTTCTAAATTTATTTAGAAGACTAAAGAAAATAATTGGAGCTAAAATAAAGTAAAACAGATGTAAGTCGCGACCTTTTCGTGTATTTTATGTGAAAATCGATTATGAGATTTTGCATTTGTCTACGGAAGATAGTCAATATTGGTATTTTTTGGAATGTAACGACCTAAAGGAAGTTGTTGGTACTTTCAGAATTTTATTCTGACTTCTACAAGAGTCCCGTGATTGAAAATCGTAAAGGGAAAACATGTGAATAGTAATTTATGCGAGCGTTCGTGATTTGAAAAATTTACGAAATCCTCCTCATTGATTCGAGACTTGTTCTAACAAGCCTATCTTATAGGAAATGACCCAAGGAATCCATTCGCGTTCACGGATTGTCAATCTGGGGTCAATCGAACGCTCGGGAGCAAAATCTGTCAGTCGAAATGAATAGTAAAAGTAATTTTTGAAAGGGAATCTTTTCTCGTTTCTCTTCAGACGACTTCTTCGTCATCCCGAATCGGGTTGGTTCAATAGTACTCAAGCCAACGAGTCTCCCGGTATTTTCGGATTTTGTGTCGGAGGTCATTTGGACCTCGCCATTGAATAAAGCAACTTTTATTGAATCCGCAAATCACTTTATTAGTATTTTATATCCGAAAAAGTTATACCCGCCCCAGAGCACTTTTTCCTATAAATAGGGGAGGGGGGAGCTCACTTTTCCTTGCTCATTCTCTCTTCTCTCTCTCTTTCTCTCTCGTTCGTGTTGACGAACGAGAGAAACCCGGGCCTGCGCCGAGTAAATCGCGCATGCGGGCCCAGGTTAAGTTTTATTTGGGGGGAGGGGTGCTGCTGCTGCGCGAGCAGCTATCGAGCGCTGGAAGGCTGCCGGAGAGCCGCCGCCGCCGCTGCCGTGGATGGCCGGAAACGCCGTCGTCGTGCCGCCGTGGCGCCGCCGCTTCGGATGTCTCGTTTCGGTCCATTTCTTATCCTCTATAGTTGAATTTTTAATATGTTATGTGTTTTGAATAGTGCTTCATTTCGTATGTTGAGTGCGTCGTCGTCCGGTGACCGGAAACCGGCGAAAACGCCGGAAAACGTCAAAAAATAAAGGGGCGCCGATCAGTTTCGGTTTTTACCCGTTTTCGCCCATTTCGGGTCGTCAAATCGAAAAAGTTTCTTCTATAAAGTTGCTCGAAAAATTATTTCCTATAGGACTGCCAAATTTCATAATTTTTCGATAAGTTTTGATTAAAGTCGATTATTTTAATCAGGTGGTTATTTTTATAACTAGAGCATGTGATTTGAGAAAATTCCGAAAATTGTATAGTTTAATAAAGATATATGTGGGGTCATGTCTGATTATTTTCATAATTTTTGGACAAGTAAAAAGTGCAATCGAGGTTTGCTGTGTAAAATTTAATTAAAATGGCAAGTTACGGAAAGTGACCTCTGTCAAATCTTTTAGTCCCATTAAATCGAAAATTATATTTTGGAATTTATTTCCTTCTGTGTTAAAGTTGTACGAGGTCTCTAGAGTCGCGCATTCTTAGTTGAAATGTAATTAAAGTAGATAAAAGCTCCAATTAAATTAAAGTCGAGTTCTGAAAATTAGAATAGCAGTCCTAAAATAAGGTTTGACCTTGTAGGACTTGTTGAGCTAGTCAGAGAAGCTGACAGATGAATATCGAGAAGTTTGATCACCCGAGTTGATGTAATCGAGGTGGGTTTATTTGCAAAACCTATCTATATTTGAGTTATTAACTCATAAATGTGATAGTCATAGTTAGAATATCCAAATAAAATATTTGATGATATATCTGCTCAAGTCTCTGCTAGAGTAATAGTATTATACTGCTGTATAATTATTGAGAACATAGATTATGATTTCCCATAATTACTGAGAACATAGATTATGCTTTATCATAATTAGCGAATATAGATTATGCTTCGACATAATTAAATAGAATAGATTATGCCTTGTCATAACTAAAGTCTATGGGGTAAAAGTTAAGTTGTAGAGTTCAAAGTTCATAGTTTATAGATTAAGGTTAGAGGTTATATTTAAAGCCTAATATTCATAATTTAAAGTTACATTATATTAAATGTTTATTGCGTATTGATTATACTTGTCTATAATGAGTTATAATTTTTAGCTTGTGCTTTTAATTTAAACTCAACTTATAGAATGATTTCCATTTAAGGAATATGAAGCATAATTGAACTAAGTTTGATAGATGACTTAAGGGTTAACATAGTTGCTATATTAAGAGGATGACATACTTTTGTGCTTATGTCATATTACGCGCTTTATAGAGAACTTAGAGCAAATGATAGGAAGGAACTGTGATTCTTGCAGTTGTGATGTTAATCACTAAAGGTGTCACTATGAGGTAACCCCTGCACATACACGTGATCTGAGCATCACTATAGGGGTCAATGCTAGGTAACCCCTAGTATACTCAGGGTCAATGCTAGGTGATCCCTGGTACACTCTTCTCGGATTAGCGAGGTAACCCCTCCCTTTTCCTATCAGCGACATGTCATAGAGTGCAGTAGACGACAGAAGGAGCTACAGGGTACCAAAGAGAAGTAAAAGGTTTGCAGAAATGGGAAGGGCTTTCGCGTTTTGCTTTCCATTATCTGTATTTATATTTTGGATATTCTGTTACAGTTTTTATTAAAGATTGAGTTAAAAGTTTAACCCACTGAGTGCTTTAGTACTCATGCCCAAAATATTTTCAAAATGTTTTTCACAGGTTGAGATGCTGGAGGTGATGGCTCGATGTACTGTTGTGGGTTGATCGTGCCTTGCTGTCTCGTTCAGACTAATGTATTTTCTCATGAGTATGTTGTTATGTGATACAATATTACTCCATTGTTTTCCGCTTAAACTCTGATACAGTTGCCCCATAGTATGATTGCATGCTATGTTTTATTTTTGGGCTTATCTGAATTATATACCTTAATTGAATAATGATAAATAAAGTCCATTTCTTTTCATAAATCCAAGCATATTTCATTACAGTTTTCGACCTATGAGTTGGTCATATTTGGTTGAGTCTTGGATTTTGTTTACTTTTTAGTTGACCTATGAATGGGTCTTATCTTGATTAATTGCTTCTGTCCTATGAATGGGACATAAAATTATTTATTTGCCTCTGACCTATCGATGGGTCTTAGTTGTTGTGGCCTATAGAGAAGTCTTGTTTATTTGAAGAGTTAGAATCCTATCTATTAATTGTTGGATTCTGTTTGAATTTGACTAGCCTATGAATAGGCATTCTTTTGACTTGATTGAATCATTTGACTTCGTTGATACGTTGAAAGACGTGGATTTCTTTCAGTTACAGAGGTTATGCTGCCCAATTTCTGCAGCATATAACTTCCTTTTTGAGTAACACCCCGACCCTCATTTATTATTCCTTTTGGGACCGGGACATTACAGAGGACCCCCTGGATTTGGGATTATGCTACCTTTTTCCTTCTATTATTCCCGTAATATTCCCGTCCTAATCCTCGAGACCGGGCTGTTACATTATCAAAATCAGGTAAACACAAAACAAGTGCATGACATAAAAGATGTTTTAAACGTGTAAATGCTTCATGCTGTGCTTTACCCCACTCAAACTTACGATCCTTCTTACTTAGCTCAGTAAGAGGCGCGACAATGCTAGAGAAATCGCGCACAAAACGACGATAAAATCCGGTAAGGCCGTGAAAGGATCGAACCTCCGTGGCTGACTTGGATGTTGGCCATTCTTCAATCGCTTTGATTTTAGAACGGTCAACCTCAATACCACGTACACTCACAACAAAACCAAGAAATACAACCTCATCTAAACAAAAAGAGCATTTAGACAGATTTCCATACAACTTGGCTGATCTCAGAATATCAAAAACACACCTAAGATGTGCTAGGTGCGCCTGTGCATTGTGACTGTAAATCAGGATATCATCAAAGTACACAACTACAAATTTCCCAATCACATCACGCAAAACATGGTTCATTAATCTCATAAAAGTGCTCGGTGCATTAGTGAGACCAAAAGGCATAACTAACCACTCATATAAACCATGCTTAGTCTTAAAAGCTGTTTTCCACTCATCCCCTTCATGCATTCTAACTTGAAAATAACCAGAACGCAAATCAATTTTGGAAAAGACTTTAGAACCGGATAATTCATCAAGCATATCATCTAATCTAGGGATAGGGAATCGATACTTCACTGTTATTTTGTTGATGGCGCGGCAGTCCATACACATTCTCCACTCGTTGTTCTTTTTCGGCACTAGAATGACTGGAACTGCGCAGGGGCTCATCGACTCTCGAATCTGCTTCTTCTCAAGCAACTATTTCACTTTTCTATCGATTTCCTTGGTCTCTTCAGGGGACGTCCGGTATGCTGGTCGATTTGGCAAGACGGCGTCGGGTTGGAAATCGATCTGGTGCTCGATCCCACGAACTGGAGGTAATCCACTTGGAATCTCTTCCGGGAACACATCCGCGAACTCCTCCATAAGTGGCTGCACAACACTAGGCAAAGAAACATCATTATTAGCACTGCTCTTATAAGATAGAAGAACAAAAGGTAAACCTGCTTTTAATGCTTTCTCTACGCCTTTCACTGAAATAAACAGGCTGCGGTTTTGATCTTTCTTTGCAGCTGATCCAGACGAATTCCCATGCACAAGGGAATCTTTGGAGGACGGTTTAGGGGCTGAAGAAGTAGTAGTGGCGGCCTTCTTGGGGGTCTCAGTCGATTGGGTACCGTTGGCGGCGATCCGGGCTGCGGTGGCGGCCTCTTTTGCTCTCTCAGCTCTAAACCTATCTTGCATAATTCTCTGATCTTCTGCAATAGCTTTAGGAGACAGCGGCTTGAGTGTAGTAGTCCGTCCATCTCTCTTCATGATGTATGTGTTTGCGAAGCCATCATGAATCGTCTGTCTGTCAAACTGCCATGGTCTACCTAACAACATGTGTGCTGTATCCATAGGAATAATATAGCAAAAAACAGAGTCAGAAAATCGACCAATAGAGAATGAGACACTTACCTGAGCCGTTACTTTGATCTCTCCTCGATCCGTAAGCCACTGCAACTTGTATGGCTTCGGATGCTTGATGGTGGTCAGCGCCAATTTGTCAACTGCATACTGGCTCATGGTGTTGATCACACTCCCACTGTCTATTATCATCGAGCAGATCTGGTCTTTGATAGTAACACGTGTGAAAAAAATGTTCTCACGTTGATCCGGCTGCTCTTCTTCACGATTGATGCTCAGACTGCGTATAGACACAAGACTAAGATGAGGAAGCTCGGGTTCCTCTTCATCCGAGTTGACTGGAGGCGTCTCTGGCTCCTTCTTGGTGTCAACTACGGGCTGGTCCTCGTCCTCACTGGCTGACTCGATCTCATTCTGTTCGGTAATGAACAGAACACGCCGGTTCGGACACTGGTTTTGAAAGTGGCCCCAACCTTGGCACTTATGGCACTGGATGTCTCTAGCTCGATTCTGATTGGCACTAGGTGCTGGGTTGGGTGGATTGGGTCGTGTATAGGCTGGTCTGGACGGTGGTGCCGGTGTAGACTCGGGTCTACGACTGGACTGCGGTGTAGAACGGTCGAAATACCACTCGGACGGTCCGGACTGACCTCGGGGTCGAGTAGGCTCAGTAGAAGGGGTAGAAGATGATGTAGGATTCGTACCTTTGTTCCATGGGGGTCGAACAGGGGCTGAACTGTGGTGCGATCTACGCCTTCCCTCTCTGAGCTGTCTCTCCACAATTGATGCGTAGTGCACCATCTCTTCTATACTTGTTAAGTTCTTGAGTTCAACTTCACATGCGATATCAGGATTCATGCCTTCAATGTACCGAATGATGGTAGCATTTAAGGTCTATTGTTTTCCAACTCTATTCAGGGCAGTCTCAAGCTCCTTGTGGTATTCTTCAACTGATCGGGTCCCTTGCTTGATCAGGGTGAGCTTCTTCTCGAGCTCTCTCTCATAATGTACAGGAATGAACCTGCCACGCAGCAAACCTTTCATCTCTTCCCAAGTATCGACGGGTGGATATCTCTCACGTCGGCGTCGATCCTGCTGCATCTCCCACCATGAGGCTGCGTAGCCTCGAAACTCTAATGATGCTAACTTGACCTTCTTCTGCTCAGGGAAGTCATAGCAGTCGAAGATCTTCTCAACCTTACGTTCCCAATCCAAGTACAGATCAGGATCGTGAAGGCCTTCAAACTCTGGGATGCTTATTTTGATGTTGCTCAACAAGCTGTCGGGATCTGCACGTCGGGGTGCTTGTCTGTAGGGCAGACGTGGTCGGTCACGTCTCTGATACGGATCATACTCAGCCTCTAACTCCTCTACATAGTAACCATAGTCTTCTTCAGCTTCACGATCATAGTGATCATTAAACTGCACTTGAGGTTGGCGCCGCTGAGCTTGTGGTGCCCCAGTATTCGCCCTGGCTGGCTCGGCTACATGAACTTCTGGCTGACGAGCTGTTCCAGATTGATGAACTACTTCTGGCTGTTGGATAGGAATTCGAGCAGCAATAAGCTCGAGTTGCGCCATTATCTTGGCCAACGAACTATCTAGCTTATGCTCCAGTTCTTGATGGTGGAACTGGGCATCCCATGGTTGTGGCATCGATGAAGCTGCGTCTGTATGAGAACTAGGTGAAGTGGGTGCCTTATCACGTGTTTTGTTATACCCGTCTCTGGACTCCATGCGTACCTGCAAACAATGAATAAACGTGAAAGGAAAACAGGGTATAGGACCTCACAATTCCTTACAATCACTCGTGTTTTCTCTCTATATTTTACCCCTCGTGTATGCTCTCAAGTATGTAGTGGTGCTCGTGTGAGAGGTGTGTATATGGTGGTGTTAATCGACTCTTCCGTTGCTTGAAATCGGCTTCTCTCGAACTTCTAGGGGCGATTTCACCTTGAAGCTGATGGAATTTGGCCTAAAAAGCCCTTATGTCATGGCAAAGTGGTGAGTTTGGTTCGTCTCGTCGAGACGTTTTCGGAATGGTATGGTGAAGAAAAATCGGAGTTCGGGAGCAAAAATAGTAGGGAGAAGATGGAAAACCAGAAAACCGGGTGTGTTAGGGTAAAAGGTAGGAGAGAAATGAAGAAAGAAGGGAAGAAAAGGATTTGGATATGTATCAATCTATGTGACACAATCTAAATACCTTAATTAGCCTAGACTCTAGAAGGAAAGAACCAAAAATAAAATAAGATATCTAAGGTAGTTACCAAAATCAAAACAGACTAAGAAGGAAACTTCCTAAAAGAAAGAGAATCTAAAAGGAAATAACCAACTATGGATTTGTACCTAAAAGGAAGGTACCAAAATAAAATAGAATACAAAAGGAAACAATGGATATACCTCTTTTTTTTCTTTTTTCTTTTTGAATTTTTGGATTTTTTTTTTATCCGATTTTTTTTTTGATCGTTTCTTTTTCTCTTTTTTTTTGTACGATCTGATCCTTTTTTTTTTAAACAATGAACAATACGGAAATTAAATTACAACTCGATAAAACGCAAACAAAATAAATGGGACAAATAAATGAGTATGGAACCACGAACGATATAAACTGACGTGGCTCTTGATACCAATTTATGATGTGACCCGGGGCTAATGACACGACGAGACACAAAAATACACGGAAGCTAAGGATTGAAACTACGTCGGTGAAGTAAGGATTCTATACTCGAATATCTAGATGACTACGACTCAACCAAAATACCTAGACAATATCACACAAAATAACACAAATCCAACAAAGTGAGGGCTGTTTTGGACGGCTATGATATGGTAAGGATGATGGAATTTCGATGATGATGATTAGGTTTAAAAGGGTTAGAGTAGATAGGGTATGATAGAGTTGTAACGGACTTACGGATTGAACGAGACGAACTCGAACTTGAACACGCACGTGGCTGGACTTGAAACGGACGTGGATGGCTTATGGTTGTCGTTGAAGATGGTGGCTGGACGATGGAGGTGTTGTGATTTGCAACCCGATTAATCCCCGGCGTATCTTGTACGACGAAAACAAATCTCAAAGTTACTCCTCGGTAGCGAGTTCACCCTAATTCCTCGTGTGAATTAGAACGTTCCCTTGATGTAAGACTCAAAGTTGCTAGACTTCAAGAATGAGTATTTTCGACAGAAAACTATCAAAAGCTTTGAACGGTTGAGACACAAATTGAATGCAAAAGCAATTTTAATCAATAATGTCTAAAATAACAATATGACATGGTTCCCCTATTTATAAGTACCATAGGGTACAAAAATAATAAGCCTAAAAGGCCTAAAAATTGATCCAAAAAGAATCTCTAACTATACTAGGAAGATACCTAAACTAGAATTCTATTCAAGGTAGGAAATTGTCTTAAACACAATTCTAGTCAAACCTAATCTCAATATGGACGAAAATTACTCAAATAATTAAATAAAAATCTGATCTTCTATAGTCTAAATTAAATAAAAATAATACTATAGTCTAGATAATACTACTCGGTATGGGCATACCGATCGAAACTAGTCGGTTTGGGCATACCGACGGTCACGCACAAATGCATTTCAACTCTTCAAGTGTAATTCTCCATGGTGTGTTCTTGATCTTCAATGGTCAATAAATTAACCAACTTCGCATCGCCTCTTCCGGATTCTTCATCTCCAATCTCGAGCTTCCTTCGAATCATCACTTGCAAGTAAGCTCGCAACTTCTTAGCTCTTGATCTTGTGATTGGTCCTCGAAATTGCAACTCCGGATTTTGATCATCTTTGTTGCTCATGGCTTCATCAGAAGAATACATCATATATGAATCACGCAAGATACGCATGGTGATAATCTAGAGAATAATAGTGTAGAAATAGAAAAAACATTGTGTCAACAAGTTTCAAACACGTTGAACAAGTTGAAAATGTTTTAGATTCAACAAGAAAGTGATCGTGTTGACTAATTACTTCGAACGTGCAAGTTAAAGGGTATGATATTAACCCCAAAAAATTAAAGCACTGCCCCAAATAATTTCAGATAAGTATTTTATATAATCTTACGTTTAATATAACATATGTAGTTAAAATAGTTCTAGACATTTTACATAGATATTTAAATATATGTGAATTGAAATTTTAGATTGTCCTAAAAAATAACGGAATATTAGAATGTAGATGTTATTCTTATTTATAATTGGTCTCGAGTTGGGACCACAACTTTTTATAGGCTAGTAGCTCTCTCTCTCTCTTGTCCATAATTTGTACCATAATCATATCTCTTTTTCCCCTTTAAATTTTGTATTACATTTTATATATTATATTTCGTGTTGAACTTTGAAATTACCAGTTTTTGGGTATTTTTCTTTAATTTTAATTTTTTTAGATTTATTTTAATTTTATGATTATTTATTTGGGTTCACCTCGCCTAATTAGGGTATATAGTTTTTTTTTGTATTTAATTTTCAATTTTCAATTAATAATTCATTATTATTTTTTATTATTTCAAATTAAATTTTATAATTTTTTTAATTTATTATTTTGTTGATAAATATTGACTAATGTTATTTATATTATAATTAATTTTTATTTAATAATAAATATTATTAAAATCATAAATTTGATAGTGAAACACGAAGAGGTGCAAACACGATATGAGATACTGATACAAATTATGATACCAGTTATGAAATAATTAGTGGATTTCATTTAGAACAAACTTATAAATACAATAGCAGTTGTGTGCCACACCATATCACCTATTATATTCCATATGCCATTTTTTGTTCCAAGCTTTCACTTAAAAGATTTTTTTTTTTAATTTTAATTTATTATAATTTAAATATAATGAAAAAAATTTATCCAGGATTCATGCATCCCCAATTAGAGAATATTAAAAAAAATAGTTATGGAATACCAAATGACGTAGAATTAGTAACAGAGGGTCTCGTCCAGTTGTGAGCAATGCAAAGAAAAAGAAAAAAAAAACTTTTCACTCAAATTGAAAATTGCAAGGGTAATTTTATACACAACCTCCATTTTACTATTCATAGCCCTCCCTTATCTATATCTATATTATATTTAAAAGTAAGATATTCACTATAAATGGTAATAATTAATTTTCCCGCCTAAATGAATTTTCTATGAATAAAAATAAAATATTTTATTTATTAATTAATATTTATATTATATAGTCATTCAATACTAGAATTTCAATATTATAAATTATTATTTTTATTTTGCAAAAATACTATAGTTTTATCAAAAATTATTTTGTTCATAAGATGAAATAAATTATTAATTATGTGGCATTTAAATTGTTGATTTATATGTGAATTATGTATTAATCAAGATACACATCGAGAATTTTAAATTAAATCTACTTAAAATTTTGAATTAAATGTATTAATTGAACTTAGCAATTTATCGTTAAATATATTTATGTCATGAATTATACACACACACACACACACACACACAGATATATATATATATATATATATATATATATTAAATAGTTAAAGCTTGTAATTTTAGTTTTTCAAAGAAAAATAATCTCACATCAAAAAACTAACAAATATTGTTGTGCATGAACAAATTATAAATTATGAGTCCCAACAATGATATTTCCACATTTGTTGATCTCTAAGTTGAGATCAAGTGTAATATTTAGATATCATTATAATATTAAATATTAAATATATTTTAAATATATAGATTTGAATTAAATTATATGTATTAAATAGTTCAAATGAAATATTTTTAAAATATTGATTTAAATTTTATACTCTTTAATTTATTAAGGGTGTTTCTATATACACCATCCTTTTTTTCTTTATACACCACATTTATCAATACACATCACATATCTTTTTCATATTTTCACATTTTATCTTTATACACCACGATAAAAGTCATTTATATCATTTCACTATGAAAATAAATTAAAAAAATAATTCAAAAGAAATTAAAAAAAAATATTCTCCACTCTCACTCTGATCTCCCCTCCATACTATGAACCCGCCGCCCTCCGTCATCGTCACCTTTCTTACAGACCTGCCACCTTTGCGTTTCTTCTCTAATAATTAATTTTTTTTCTAAAATAAAATACAGAAGGACGTAGTTAATTTTCATCAACACTGTGTTCCAACTCTGACAAAATTTATTTTCAGATTTATAAAATATTATGACAAATCCTTCAATGTCAACAGATTTTAAAGTATTATCATCAACATCATGTTTCAAATTTCAACCTCTCAATCAGATATATGAATTTATTCAAACATTTATGCGAAAAATCCTATGATAGGAAAAGTTAATGAAATCAATCTTTTAGCCCAAAAAATATACGACATAAATACACACATTTGATTTCATAGGCAATTCTTACAAAGAAATAAATGGAGGAAGATGAGAGAAATAGAGATTAACATATGTGGAGGGAAATGAAAGAGCAATTGTGAGGGCAATGCGGCGGGTGGGGTCACTGGGTGAGAAGAACGAGGATATTTATTTTAATTTTATTTATTTTAAATTAATTTTTAAAATTAAAAATGATATTTATGTAAATTAATAATTATTTATTTTTGAATTAAATTTAATAGTGGTGTATAAAGAAAATTTAGTGGCGTATTTAGAAAATACCCATTAATTAAATATATTTTAAAAAATCAAGATCCGCATACAAATTTTTAAATTAAATATATTCAAATTTTGAATGGTAATGTATTGATTGATCTTATCATTATTAGATAGTTTTAAGATTTTCAAGTTATCATATTTAAGTTTTCAACTTTAAAGATGTTTTAAATAGTTAAAACTTATATTTTTAATTTTAATCCAAAATTTATCCCACATTGAAGAACAAAGAAATTATATTATATATGGACAAACTATGAATTGTGAGGTCCAACAATGATCTCTACAAAATTGAGATCAAGTATAATATTTGATATTTGATTTTATCAATTTAATACGATACATTTTAAATTTTTAGAAATTAAATATTTTGAATTAAAATTGAATTAAATATATTAAACAAATATAATAAAATATTTTAAATATATTAATTTTAAATATTTTTAATTTTTTAAGTTAATTAAATATATTAAAAATTCAAGATCCACATCCAAAATCTTTTAATGAGTTAAAATATTTAAAGATAATGTATTTGATTTTTTCAATGATTTTTTTTCTATCATTCCTCATTTGTCTGTGCGCGCGCGTATGTAGATCTGTGAAGTTCTAGAGTTACATATCAATCATCAAGACTATGATATTTTGTTTCTCCACAAGTGGGTTCATAAAGTTACATATAATAACATATAAAATTACATTTAGATTGTCTTCACCTAAGTATTTTTTTTATAATAAATTATTACATATTTATATTTACATATAAATTTTCACTTACTTTATACGTCCCTCATCGGTTGTAGATTGAAATATTGGGATGTCGGTTGTATAAAAGAGTGGGCAATCTTAAATCAAAACCTCAAATTAATCCCGTAATTTTTTCTAATTTTCCTACATCCCACATTAGTTGTAGACTGAAACATTGGGATGTAGGTTGTTGTATAAAAAGGGTGGAAAATCTCAAAATTTTTATTTAATCATATTTTGAACAAAAATATTTTAAAAATTTGAAAAAACATATGCGTGCCTAATTGGTTGATTAATAATTGTCGAGACCATCTGGGCAGCAAGGACTCTGCCTTCTCGATTTTACCACCAATTTGAGTGTTTACGACACTGCTATAATCGCCAAGGTTGATTTCTCTAATGATGAAAAATACATAAATAATTTATCATTAAAACAATATAATTCATATATTCATATGCGAAATTTATGACTGAATATAATTTTATTATTGTACATAAATATTTTTTTAATAACATCTCATATGCATCGCACAGGTGATATACTAATTTTAAATATAATAAAAATAAACATTCAAAATGTCTTTTATATCCTCAACGCATACATAAGTGAAAAACATTAATGCAACCCCCTCCTTCCACTCCATCAAGTTATACAATTATCACAACCTTCAATTCTATCCAACCGTCCGTCTCCAGCCGAGTTGAGGACGTTGCATCTTCTCCCTCCACTGGTTTCTCAAGAACATCAATGTGAATTTCCGTACCAGACCTTTCTCTAAAAAGTTCCCACCAATATTTCTCATGTTCTTGCAGATTCATAACTTTTATTTTTGTAGTTTTCAACCTCTGTAATTGATTCTATCTGGCCAATTCTTATTTCAATGATTGGTGGAGAAGTTGGATGACTATTTCCACAATTTATCTTCCAAAAAAATATGTCATTTGTAGGAATGGACAAAACTTAAAAAAACTTGTATGATTACTTGTTGATGAGAAAGTAGACTGAAATTTTCGACAGGAAATCTTTCATGTTTGAACACGTTTCATTTTTTTGTTATAAAATGAGGGGTTCTAGAATAAATGAAAAAAGAAGAAGGAAAAGATAGAGGGAAATATCAACTATATTGAAGAAGGGTGATAGGTAGGGGTGCACAAGGGTTGGGATAGTCGAGTTGAGGGTGTTTAAATAGGTCAACCCATCCATAGACAATGATTTGAAGAAACTATAACCCGTTAATCTTTTTTTTTTCCTCACAACCCAACCCTACTTCTCACAAGGATATAAAGGTTGGGTTGGGTTAATCAGGTTATGACAAAAAAAAAAAAAACTTTGAAATCAATTTTACCAAAATTTGGTTATTTTTTATATTTTAAATCATTAATCATATATTATAAACAATATTAACTAAAAAACCTATCAAATAAAATAAATATGCATGTCATAAAATTGGAGTTTGAACGGTACAGAGAAAATTAAACTCATGTTCAGGAAAGAGCAAATATTATATGCAAACATAAGAAATTATTTGGACACATACCTTATGCCTCTGCAGTAGGCAGCCTAATGTATGCCATATTGTGTACTAGGCCCGATATTTGTTATGCGGTGGGTATAGTCAGTCGTTTTTAATCAAATCCAGGAATTGATCATTGGATAGCAGTGAAGAATATTCTCAAGTATCTTCGGAGAACGAGAAACTATATGCTTATCTATTCGGGTGATGACCTTCAAATAGATGGATACACTGATTCTGATTTTCAATCAGACAAGGATAATCGAAAGTTGATATCTGGGTCAGTGTTTACTCTTGGTGGCGGTGCCATAGTCTAGAGAAGTATCAAGCAATCCAGTACTGCAGACTCCACTATGGAGGCTGAATATATAGCAGCTTCTGAAGCAGCTAAAGCAGTATGGCTAAAGAAGTTCCTTACTGATTTGAAAATTGTTCCAAATTTAGATAGACCAATCACCTTATACTGTGACAATAGTGGTGCAGTGGCCATTTCAAAGGAATCTCGAAGTCACAAGAGGTCAAAGCATATAGAAAGGAAGTATCATCTGATCCGAGAGATAGTACAAAGAGGAGACGCGGTAATTCTCAAGATTGCGTCTGCTGACAACCTTGCTGATCCTTTCACCAAGACTCTGCCTGCAAAAGTGTTTGAGAGGCATATTCATAATTTTGGACTTAGAGACATGTCCCATATGCTTTAGGGCAAGTGGGAGATTGTTGGGGATTGTGCCCTTAAAGCAATTGTGAATTGTTTTTGTCTTATTTATAAAAGCGACATTTATTTTCGAACTAATATGCTTCTTGTATGCATTTATTTTACATCACAAAAAATCCCTAGTTTATTTAATGTTACCATAATCTTAGTATATAAGTGTTATGTACAAGAGGATTAGGATTATGGAAAATAAACTAAAAATGAAGTCCGTGACAAATTTAATTAAAGTATGGGATCTTTAATTAAAATGCCACTAATGCAGCCTGATGACATTATGAATGTGACCGTTTTATCCAAACTGTTGATGTGGAGATATCCAGTTGGGTGCATTTATATATGATATGATCATATACGACTTGGACCGATTTAACTTAATTATTCCTTCAAATTACGTTAAAGAAAAGGAATATTAAATTAAATCACAAGATGATCATATATGAATAATCTTAATCCTGAGTGATTATAGACTCCTGTTTATTTCAATGAAATTCTTAATTTGCTCATTAAAGTTTGTTTGCCAACATTCTCTAAACTTGCATTTTAGATTCACGTTTGAATTAAATAGCTGGGAATGTAATTTACAGATATGGAATCCATTCCTTCTTTTGAGAAGTAGAAAGATAATTCTCTCATTTGTTAATTTTGGAACTGAGTGATTAGAGATCTCTAATTTATAAATCGTTTATAAATTAATCGCTCACTGGTGAATTAATGGTAAATGAGGAAAAGAAATAATTGAAGAGCTTAATGGATATTACGTTTCTTCAATTATAAATTATCTATGGAGGATTAATTCATATGAAATGATTAAATCAATGGACTGCTCAAATTCGTAGAGTAAATATGTTCTATAATTAAAGAGAGTACAATTCTGAATTTTTAGTGGAATAATATCGGAATTCATAAGTTGAATAAATTAATTAAAGAGTTTAATTATTTATTCAATTTATTGGAGCTCTTGATTATAGGTCCATGGTCCCCGATTCGCCTTCCTACTTTATTGACAGGTTGATAATAATATTTAAGTTCCTAAAGTATTATGAAAAATAAGTTTCCATAAAGTTTGGGCTTATATGTAAATATTAGTTAATTCCGGGAATATATGATATTATACAGTTTGACTGTGCTAGGAATTAAATAAATATAAAATATTTATATTAATTACATATTAGTGATAATTAATAATTATATGAGATAATTATTAATTTGTTTCCTTATCTACATGATTCTGAATCTGTTTAAGATAGGAAATTGATATGTATTGGGATTTGACATAATCCTAATTATAAATATAACATTAAAGAGAAGAATTGGAGACGCCGATCTTTTGAGATTCAGGTTTGACGTGAACTTTGGAAGAAAAAATCACGCCGATTCCAACATTAACATTCACGTGAGACGTTAATATTAATTGGAGATCAATAGCCAAATAATTTGATTGCTAATAATCAATTTACGGCAAAGGTTAAAATCAAAGAGTTTGATTTTGATTTCACTTTTCTTCTTTATGTTTATATTTTAATTCAGTTTTAAATATCTTCCCAATACTACAGCTCAATTTTACGATTTCATGTGTTGAAATAATCATAGAAAAATTAAGTTAGGAACTTAATAGATTTATTCCGGTGCCCACTCACTACCGTTCAAAGGAATGATCGAATCGGAAGATCGTGGTATTTACGAGTTTCAAGATTCAAAGGTTGATCGAGATGAAGGAGTTTTAAGAAAAAGGTATTTTCTTTATGTCTCCTTTAGCATTAAATAAATTTAATTCATATGGATATTATATTTTTATATCACGATCTATTGTCTGATTTATACCGCTTCCGCCCCCGTTCGATTTGATCGAAAAGACGGATTTTATTCGACCCAAAATTTATTTCAGATGGGTTTAATTTCCAACAGCAACCAACTTCACAAGTCCGCCAATCTCTCCTCTCCTCTCAATCTTGCTTCCGAGACGCAAAACCTCACCGATCGTGTATTCGTGTTTTGGAACACTTCTCTCTCATTTCATACTTCTCTCTTCTCTCTTTCTTATTCAATGGAAAGGGGCAACAATCTTTATTTTTAATATCGTCAGTCATCAGCATCGGGCGTCGTCACGTTGAAGCTGCCGGAGAGCCTTGTCGGCGACGAGACATTCACTGAAGAAGAAAGCATTCGCTCATAGTTATGTATTTTCCTCTGTTTCTTCTTCTTGTTTTACTTATTAAATTGAAAGGATAAAAATGACATTCAGTGGGGTGTTTAAAGATAAAACATGAAGAAAATGAAAATTGTACGTGGTGTATGAGTAAAAGTGGTGTGAAATGAAGAACAAGTGGTGTATTTAGAAACACCCTTAGTAAATATTAATTATGTTGGCCTGGGTTTTTTTTCGCCTCCTGTTATGTTAACGATATTGGTGTGTTTTTTTAATGATATCAAGCAAAATAAAATACAACATTATGTTAATATAGTAGTGGACGAAAAAAAAAACAAGACCAACATAATTAACATCTATTAAAAAAAGTAAGATATGTCCCCAAAAAAATATTAAAAAAATAAAAATATTTTTTTAAATTAAAATATGAAAGTTCGGGTTTGGTACCCGTAAGCTGCTGAATTGAAAAAAAAAAGGAATAAGCCCGACCAATTTAGAAATAAATGTTAAGCTTGTATTATTTGGGCCACATATAATTTTTCGATTTAAGTAGGTATAATGTAACATGGGATCACTAGATTTTGGTAGGTGTCCCTTGTAAGACCTGCACAACAAAAATTGAGGGAAAAATTGAACAAAAAAAGAATAGAGATGACGTGTCGTAGAGAAAAACCACTGCCTTAAAAAGCGATTCCGGCAGACCCAAAGGTGCAGTCCTTCAACCCGGATGCTTCCCAAGGTTAGCACAGCGTTCGGCCGACGTGCGCACTCACGGTGGTCGAACTGGAAATGCAACGAACAGAGGCTCAGTTATAGAGAATTAGAGAAACACAAGAGAAGGAAGAACATCTCATCTCAATTAGCCGATGACTTCCCCTCAATTAAAATAGTAGCCAAAAAAGTTTATCTCTCAGATTTGAAGACCAATTCTTCGCTAGAAAATAGGAGGCAGTTCACCCAGAAAAAGAGGAAGAGAAGAACGGCTCTTAGACTTTTTCCTAAACCTCAATTCTTCATCCCCCAATCAACAAGATCAAATTATCAAAAAATAAAGGCTTTGGACACAACACAAATAAATTTATGAACAAGAAACAGGCCCATATACTCCACCCATGAAAGCCCAACCCAACTCATAAAATAAAAGTAAAGAAAAAGGGAAACGAAAGATAAAATATAGAAGGAATATGCTGTCATTTTCAACAATCCCCCACAAATGGCAAGCAAAAGAAGGAAGACGAACTGAGCAACTGAAGGACTAGATGCCTAAGTGTCAATAATCTTTCGATTTTGAATTGACACGTAGTGAAGCAAGGCACCAAAATGAATCCAAAAAGTGTATTACACTTGAACTTAATGGATCAACTTGTGAGCCTTACAAACTGCATCGATCCTATAATTCGAAGCATCTCCGCAATAACAACTGAACAATAAATGGCCAATTACAACACCTTGGTTGCTCATGAGTGCTCTAGAAAGACTAGTCTTTCATAGAAGAAGGCCAACTCTTCACACTCACGTAGGTGATTCAATTAAGTGTGCATCTCATCAGCACAAATAAACAACAAAGAATCATTAAGAGCTCAAGACTCATCCTCACAGTCATATCAAAACATTTCATCATAACCATCAAGTCCGTCTTAACCGGACCACCCAAATTAAGGGCTATGGTTCATTAATAACACAACCATCAAGTCATTCTCGTTAGGACCACCCAAAGAAAGGGCTATGGTTACCAAGTGAAAAATATATATATATTTCATAATAAAATATACCACAATATAGCAACAAAAGGAAAGAGATAAGTACAGCTTCGTTTGACCTTTAGAAGGTGTCCACCGTAAATACCTCAGATAATAGGTTTTACTCCCATTCCTTTTGAGGAATCCAATACTAATCTTCGAGCGAGTCCTTTTGTAAGAGGGTCTGCTAGATTTCTTTCAGAGTTCACATAGTCCGGAGAGATTACTCCACTTTTCAGTAACTGTTTCACCCCAGTATGTCTCGCACGGATATGTCTTCTTTTTCCGTTGTACACACTATTTTTAGCAACACCTATAGCTGCTTGTGAGTCACAGTGGAGTGATACATGTGCTGATGAATTCCCCCACAGTGGTATTTCAGCCAAAAGATTCCTCAGCCATTCTGCTTCACGACCTGCCAACTCTAGTGCAATAAATTCAGATTCCATCGTAGAATTAGCAATGCAAGTTTGTTTAGCAGATTTCCACGATATAGCACAAGAGCCTAAAGTAAACACATAACCACGTGTAGAGCTTATTTCATCATTATCAGACACCCAATTTGCATCACAATAACCTTCTAACACAGCATGAAAATTATTATAATGCAAACACCAATCAAAAGTGCCTTTCAAATATTTCAATAATCGATAAAGAGCAGTCCAATGTTCATTACTAGGATTGTGAGTATAACGACTCAAACGACTTACTGCATAGGCTATCTCAGGTCGAGTGCAACTCATGAGATACATAACACTACCTATAATCTTAGCATACTCTTCTTGGGATACACTTGTTCCATTATTCTTTTTAAGATGCATGCTGGGATCATATGGAGTTCTGGCAGGAATTAAATCATCACTATTAAATCGTTTCAATATCTTCTCAACATAATGTGATTGACTCAACTGAAAACCATGCTCAGTTTTTTGCAACTTGACACCAAGAATTACATCAGCTTCTCCCAAATCTTTCATTTCAAAGACAGATGATAAATAACGTTTTGTTTCCAACACCACATCAAGACTAGTTCCAAAAACTAGCATATCATCAACAAATAGACATACCATTACACAATCCAATCCACATTTTTTGGAGTATAAGCAGGAATCAGAATTATTAACAATAAAACCATTGGAAACAATTGTGCTGTGAAATTTATCATACCACTGAATTGGAGCTTGCTTAAGACCATACAAGGATTTCCTAAGTTTGCACACCTTATTCTCTTGTCCTAGTACAATGCAACCTTCCGGTTGTTTGATATAAATTTATTCTATTAGATCACCATTCAAAAAACCCGTTTTTACATCCATTTGATGTATAATCAAATTATGAATAGCAGCTAAAGCTACTAAAACTCTAATGGTAGAAATCTTAGCAACAGGAGAATACGTGTCAAAGTAGTCAACATCTTTCTTTTGAGAGTACCCTACAACCACCAATCTAGCTTTGAATCTATCGATGTTACCATCAGGTTTCAATTTTTTCCTAAATATCCACTTAGTTTTAATAGGTTTACATTTAGCAGGTAAATCCACCAAATCCCAAGTGTGATTATCAGTTATAGATTCTAATTCACTTTGAATGGCTTCCTTCCAAAAAATAACATCTATACTGGCCATAGCTTCATTAAAGGTTTTAGGATCTTCATTAATAAGAAAAGCAGAAACAACATAATCATCAATCCTATCCGAATTATCAACTAAAAATGTAGTATCAAAGTCTAGACCAAAAGTAGCATCTATTCGTTGTCTCTTACTTCTTCTAGGTTCTACAACAATTTCATGCTCACTTAAAGAAGAACCGGATAGGTTAATATGAGTATCAATAGCAGAGCTAGATGCATTCTTAATTTCACAACATTTAAGAGGAAATATATGTTCAAAAAACTCAGCATCACGGGATTCAGAAATAGATTGATCATTTAAAGATAAAAATATATAAGCTGCTGAATTTTTAGAATAACCAATAAAGATAGCATCATAAGTTTTAAGTCCAATGTTAGTCCTTTTAGACTCAGGCAAACTGACTTTAGAGAGACACCACCACACTTTCAAATATTTCAAATTTGGCGCAAAACCTTTCCATAATTCATAAGGGGTCTTATCTGATTTCTTATGAGGAACCCTATTGAGAATGTAACAAGCAGATAGCACAGCCTCCCCCCACATGTTATTAGGCAACCCAGACTTAAGTAACATAGCATTCAACATATCTTTAAGTGTTCTATTTTTTCGTTCAGCTATGCCATTATGTTGTGGTGTGTAAGGAGCACTAAATTCATGTACTACACCATTTCGTTCACAAAAATCATTAAGGAAATTCGTACTATATTCACCACCCCGATCTGATCTCAATCTTTTTATTTTCCTATTCAACTGATTTTCTACCTCCATTTTATATTTCAAAAACATTTCTACAGCTTCATCTTTTATCCTCAATAGATAAATCCTAGTGTATCTAGAGTAGTCATCCACAAAAGAAATATAATACATCTTTCCTCCTTTACTAACGGTGTTTCTGAAATCTGCCAAGTCCGAATGAATCAACTCTAGAAGTTCAGTTTTTCTATGTTTAACAGGCTTAAAAGGTTTCTTAGCAAATTTCACATCTACACAAATTTGGCATTTAGGTGCATTATGGAGATCAACATTTGCAATCAGATTCATTTTCCGAAGTCTTTTAATGGAGGCGATATTCACATGTCCAAGTCTATTGTGCCAGATATCAAGGGATTCAACAAAGTAAGCAGAATCAGACAACTTTTCATTAATAACCTCAGAAGCAACATTAAGTACAAATAGACCCCCATTGAGATATCCTTTACCCACAAATTCACCATTCCTAGTTAGTACAACTCTATCAGACTCAAACACTATTTTTAGACCAGCTTTATTTAACAGTGCACCAGAAATTAAATTTTTACGCATGGAAGGAACGAATAAAGCATTACTTAAACTAAGAGTTTTTTCGAATGTGAGTTTAAGTAAAATTTTCCCTTTACCGAGAACTCCAGCCATGCTGGAGTTTCCCATGTACATGCATTCACCGTCTGTCGTCTCTTCTAGCTCATGGAATAGGGCTTTGTTGTTGCAAAAGTGTCTTGACGCTCCAGTGTCCAACACCCAATCAGTTATGTTCTCCACTAGGTTGGCCTCGACTACTGCAGCAATAATCTCATCAGTTTCTGTTAGATTTGCATAATTTCCAGGTCGCCCTG
Organism: Perilla frutescens; assembly: GCA_026008535.1. Classification (NCBI taxonomy): domain Eukaryota; kingdom Viridiplantae; phylum Streptophyta; class Magnoliopsida; order Lamiales; family Lamiaceae; genus Perilla; species Perilla frutescens. Next base: position 52,374,261 of record BRKX01000002.1, read on the forward strand.
CAAGTTTCGAGTTCATCTTCTGAGATGCTGCATGGCGTTTGACACACTGGTAGGACTTATGCCCAGGTTCTCCACAAGTGTAACAGTTGATTTTGGATTTTGAAATTTTTCTATCACCCTTGTTGAAGAAACTCGGTTTCTTTCTATTTGATTGAAATTGCTGCCTTTTTGGGGTAAAATTCCTATTTTCATTTCCTGTAGATGCACCAGATTCAGCCAAGTTAGCTTTAAAAGAATTCACAGAAGAGTTAGAGATCTTATCCTTGAGACGATTAGCTTCCTCAGTTCGCATGTGACTGATTAACTCCTGCAAGGTAAGGTCTCTCTTTTTGTGCTTTAACTGGTTTCTGTAGTCATTCCAGGAAGGAGGAAATTTTTCGAGCAACATGTTGGCTTGAAGAACCTCGCACATCTTCATTCCCTCGTTGAGAACTTCAGTAGTCAGATTCTCATATTCATGTAACTGGTCCATAATGGGTCTATCATCCACCATTTTGAACTGTAGCCATTTCCCAACCACATATTTTTTCTTTCCGGCATCGTCAGCACCATATTTTCTCTCCAATGTATCCCAGATGACTTTGGCAGACCTGTTGTTGACAAACAAATCAAATAGAGTATTAGTCATGTGATTGACTATATGACCGCGAACTGTTTTGTTGTCCTTTTCGAATTTCTTCTTTATTTGTTCGTCTGCAACCACAGTTACTTCCGCAACCTCAGTTTGTGCTTTCTTAGCCTACTCAATTGCTGCATTAGATTTAGTCGTGTCAGCTTGCAAAGCAGGCCCATTCGTTGAAGTTCCACCAAGATCAAATTCGATAGTTTTCGGTTCCTCAGATAGGACGTAGTCCACTTTTAGCTGCTCGAAGAAGATCAGCAACTTCTGAGACCACCTCTTATAATTTGCTCCATCCAAGGGTTCTAATTTTGACAGGTCTGGTAGGGCTCTCAAGTTTGCAGAAGCCATGAATCGCTTTTTAAATTGTAAGACCCGCACAACAAAAATTGAGGGAAAAATGGAACAAAAAAAAACAGAGATGTCGTGTCGTGGAGAAAAACCACTGCCTTAAAAAGCGATTCCGGCAGACCCAAAGGTGCAAGCCTTCAACCCGGATGCTTCCCAAGGTTAGCACAGCGTTCGGCCGACGTGCGCACTCACGGCAGTCGAACTGGAAATGCAACAAACATAGGCTTAGTTATAGAGAATTAGAGAAACACAAGAGAAGGAAGAACATCTCATCTCAATTAGCCGATGACTTCCCCTCAATTAAAATAGCAGCCAAAAAAGTCTATCTCTCAGATTTGAAGACCAATTCTTCGCTAGAAAATAGGAGGCAGTTCACCCAGAAAAAGAGGAAGAGAAGAACGGCTCTTAGACTTTTTCCTAAACCTCAATTCTTCATCCCCCAATCAACAAGATCAGATTATCAAAAAAATAAAGGCTTTGGACACAACACAAATAAATTTATGAACAAGAAACAGGCCCATATACTCCACCCATGAAAGCCCAACCCAACTCATAAAATAAAAGCAAAGAAAAAGGGAAACGAAAGATAAAAGATAGAAGGAATATGCTGCCATTTCCAACATCCCTATTGGGTAGCTACACCCATGATGAATTTGACGAAGCTCGTTACATGCTCAACTTGACGGGTAATCAAATAAATTTAATAAAATTTTACAACTTTATAAGAAAAATATGTGTTCATTGACGATTCATTTTTATTTTTATTTTTTGTTTCTTCCCGGCGAAGATTGCTGATATATATTCTTAGTTGCACGTATAGTACCACTTGTAAAATTGCAGATAAACAAGTGAAGGATTAAAGTATTTATTTATCTCATCGTTGCAACTTGATGGAGGCAAGTAGGCAACTTGCCCACCTTTGATCACGACAAAATGAAATGGAATTGGCACATTCATCCATTGTTGTGGTCCATAAATAGGGAAGAAGAAAACAATACTTATCGTCCAAATAAGTTGAATATATCATTAGTTTTCATTTGGTGTCGAATCTCTCCAATCTAATAAAATTTAATTTCAAATAGTCTCGTGTGAAACTGTCTTACGTGTCAAAATTAGTAAAACGGGCCAAAATCAGAATCTAAACATAATCAAACATTAAGAAAATTATAAATATACCATTGAATACGAGATTTAATCTGGATGTTAATCCTTTTATTTACGAATTTAGCAATTTTAAAAAATTAAATATGAACCACTATATATACATTTAACCTGACTCATTAATTTATCTTTCTATATATCTAGAAAACCGCTCTCATGCTTAGTGGTAATATAAAAACCAGACATAAATTTAATAACTTAATTAGTACCCTTTTTTGTGGGACCAAAAGAGAAGGGGCAATATCGTTTGGCCAAATTGATGTCAACTACTTTTGCCCTAGCTCTAGCTAATCCATGAATGATTGAGCATAAAAAAACAAGAATTTTCATGTTATTTATTTGTTTGTGTAGTGTTGCCATGTGTGCTTACACCATAGTTCAGCAACATGTAATAAAAAAATTATATTTAGGTGTAACTACAAGTAATACAATTAGACATATTATATATGAACAACTTCTTTTTTTACAACGCAACAAATTTACAGCCGTTATTCTTATTCATAATGTGTTCTGGATAAATTTCATCACACATATATAATATACTACCTCCGATTTAAAATGTTTGTTGTTTTAGGTTTTTTTTTTTTAAAATTTTTGTTGTTTTATATAATTTGACATCCTCTCTCCCAATTTTAACCCTTTCAAATCCTACAAGATTTCTTGATTCTAACTTACCTATAATATATGAAGAAAGAAAAATATATGGAGAGAGAAAATATTATTATTTTTTAGAAAAATATAAATGAATTATATTTTATGGCATATATGAGGGATAAGTATATTTGTCCATAAAATTAATTCTTAATTCCAGATAAAAAAAATAAAACAATAAACATTTTGAAACGGAAGTAGTAATAACTTGTAAAAATACGATACTACATACGGTTACAAAAATGAAATAAAAGATATAGCAAATAAAAAGAAATGAACTGCCAGTGGAGTGTGGTGTGGCCGCCACGAGCATGTTACTCAATTAATTACTCTATTGATAATTTTACTCGTTGCAAAGTACTTTTTTGTATTGCGATATATTATGGCAATAAAAATTATTATGTATAAATACTTCTCAAACATAGGAAGTTGTCGTAGACTAAGTATTATTTTTATTTTTATATTTCAACCAGTAGCCTAGGTTAGAATACCAGTCTTTTTACAGTTTTTTTTTATAACTTTCAATATTTTATTAATATGGAATAGAATATGAGAATAAATACGACAATTTAATATGTGGCATGTTAATAGAGTGGATGAAATCCTACTTGAGAGCTCATGAATTCATCACTACCAACACTTTCTACGTCAATTTTTTGGGGTAAAAAAAAAAGTTTGTCTATTACTAAGATTTATTACCTTCGTCCTTCCACTGTTAATTTGACTGCATAAATTCAACCTCTTGCGTGGAAACATCTCCGAGAAGACTAGTCTTTTCTGCCCCAGCTGTCAAATTTTTACTGTACATTTATAATATTGGTTGGTTAATTTGTTCTCCTGAATTTTAATTATACGCTGATTTTGACAAGTTTAATGAAAGTATTCAATCGCGTCAATCTCATTCTATCATAATAGTATATCACCCAGGGAGAATATTATTAAGAATATTTATGTGCGATAATAAAATTAATTATATTCAATCATGAATTTAATATATAAATATATGAATTATATCAATTGAAATATAAAATACTTGTACCTTTTTTGATAAAATATGTACCTATCACCTCTTTCGGTTTTATAAAAGAAAAAATTCATCAACTGAGATACGATTGAGTGTTTTCATGTCTGTGTGTTTCTAAATGAATTATTATGATCTTACATGTAACTTCATGAACACCCCCATGTAAATAAATAAAACATCGTCCCCCGGGCTGCATATGCATATTAAATTTGTGGGAAAAAAAGGTAATTGGGAGTACTGACATAAAAATTATATATTTTGTTTAATAAAAAATGAAGCACATTGTCTTTAAAGGTTTGAATTTAATAAAACATATTTATCTTGCTGATGAGGTATTTAATTCTTACAATCAACTATTTGAATTTTTTGGAGATGATGATAGAATGTGCACATTATTTGAAGAATAAAAAAATATAATTGATATTCATTTAGTCAAGTCCAGTTATTTTATATGTTGTCTCACTTAACTTGCTCTTTTATAGCCAAGTTTGATTATTCATATACAAATGTTTGGTGCTTTTCCATAACAAAATATTATTTAATGATTGTTCTTCGTTCTAATATAAAATTCGTTTGAAAAAACTAAAATATATAATTAACTATTTAGAATATATTAATATATAACGAAATTTGAAGACTTAAATATATATATATATAATTTTTTAATTAAATAAATTTAGTTGAATTTTTTAATATATCTAATTCAAAATGTTTAAATAAGTTTTTCGTAGATAATGACTTAATTTAATAATGTTTCATGCCCCATGCACTTCAAGTTGTGTTTACCCTTAATAAAATCCGATTTGCTTTAAAATTATAATAACTTAATACTAATTAGAGGAACATAATTAGATACTTACACTTACTCTCAGTTGAAAGACCAATAAAGAGGTGTTAATTTCATTGTTGGGTTACAATTTATAGCTTGTTCGTGCCAAAAAAATGTTTGCTAGTTATTTAATTGATTAAAATATATTTTGTATATTTACATTTTTGAATTTAAGTATTTAAAATTCAGTTTGATCAAAAATTAAATATATACAAATAAATTGTTTGAAATATATTTCTTATATTTCAAAGGGTTAATATGCTCTAATATCACAATATTTTCTCATTTTTTTGTTTTTCATACAATGTTTCAATTGTAATAATTCCAAAATCTTACCTTTTTGTTGCAATTAAGCCATATGATGAAAATTTATCTGAGGTTTCTGAATTTTTTACACATGCGCACTCTTAATCTAATGTGGTGTAATAGTTTCCCTCTATGGCCCTAGTTGTTGCAAATTTTGGAATTTTTTTATTATTAACTTTTATCCAATAAATTAATTTTATTTTATTGTAATAGAATTATACATCTCACGTTCGTGCATCCAAAGGAAATACTTTAGCTATTTTAATTTATGACATATTAGATTAAGGTGCATACGTAGATATGTTATACTTTAAAAAAGTGAATAATATAAAAAGTTCTATAATTCACACGGTATTACATATGAATAATTAATCAATTAATTAATTGAATGGGGATTTTATTGTAAATAAATAAGGAACATTGTGGCCGTCCATACATGTAATCAGTTAAAAATCGAATGAAATATTTATTCAAATACTGTATTATATAATAGATTTTTAGATTTGGAAATGTCATTGGGGGAGGGGCTAGGGGAATAGAGTTTCTATTTGCAGATACAATGTTGTCATTATATGCTATATAAATAGATATAGATTAAGATGTAAATTCACTAAATTGTGTAGAGTTTAGTATTTTTTCTGTTTTCAATTATGTAACTAATTTAGTCAGATTTTATTCCTTAATAGCATCTATATTATATCTAAAAGTAAGATAGTCACTATAAATAGTAATAATAAATTTTCCCACCTAAATGCACTTTCTATAAATAAAAGTATAATATATATTAATTAATTAATATTTATATTATATAGTCATTCAATACTAGAATTTCAATATTATAATTTTTTTTTATTTTTCAAAAATACTATTTTTTATCAAAAATTATTTTGTTCATTCAATAAAAAAAACTATGTGGCCTTTAAATTGTTGATACATATGTGAATTTTCTAAACATCTATTTTTCTCTTTACAATGGACCATAAATTTATATTAATTATCATTCTTTTTAAGTGTTGTGAGTGAATGTTCTAATATATTAATTTAAAATATTTTAAAATTTTAAGTTGATTAAATATATTAAAATAATTCCAAATTCACATCAAAATTTCAATTAAATATATTTAAATTTTCAAATTAAATGTAATAATCAAGATACACATCGAGAATTTTAAATTAAATCTACTTAAGTTTTTGAATTATATGTATTAATAGAATTTGGTAATTAATTGTTAAATATATTTATGTCATGAATTTTATATATATATATATATATAAATTAAATAGTTAAAGCTTATAGTTTTAGTTTTTCAAACAAAAATCACCATGTATCAAAAAACTTATAAATATTGTTATGCATGAACAAATTATAAATCGTGAGTCCCAACAATGATATTTCCACATTTGTTGATCTCTAAGTTGAGATCAAATGTAATATTTAGATATTTGATATTATCATTTTAATATTAAATATTAAATATATTTTAACTTATAGATTTGAATTGAATTATATATATTAAATAGTTCAAATGAAATGTTTTAAAAATATTGATTTAAATTATCTACTCTTTAATTGATTAAGGACACCACCATTTTTTTGGTTTATACACCACATTTATTTCATACACCACACATCTTTTTCATATTTTCACATTTTTTCTTTACAAACCACAATAAAAGCCATTTCTATTCTTTCACTATGAAAATTAAAAAAAAAATCAAAAGAAATTAAAAAAACAAATCTCCACCCCTCACTCTCTCTCCTCGATCCATACTACATACCTGCGGCCCTCCCTCGCCGTCACCTTTGTTCTTAACCTGCCGCATTCGCTTTTCTTTTCCACTAATTATTTTTTTTTTTCCAAAATAAAATAGAGAATGATGTAGTTGCCATCAACATTGTGTTCCAACTCTGGCAAAACTCTTTTTTAGATTTATAAAATATTCCGACAAATCTTTCAATAATGGTACCAAATTTTAAAGTAATATCATCAACACTATGTTCCAAATTTCAACCCCTCAATCAGATATATGTATTTCTCCAAGCATTTATTCAACAAATCATATGATTGGAGAAGTTAACAAAATCAATTTTTTATCCCCAAAAATATACGACTTCAATACACACATTTGATTTCATAGTCAATTCTTACAAAGAAAATAAATGGAGGATGAGGAGAGAAATGAAGATTAGCATAAATAGGGGAAAATGAGAGAGCAAATTTGGGGACAATGTGGCGGGTGCAGTCACTGGGTGAGAAGGGGGGGATTTTTTTATTTTATTTTATTTCTTTTTTAAGTAATTTTTAAAATTAAAAATGATATTTATGTAAATTAATAATTATTTATTTTTGAATTAAATTTAATAGTGGCTCATAAAGAAAATTTAGTGGCGTATTTAGAAATGTCCATTGATTAAAATATTTTAAAATATCAAGATCGACATACAAAATTTTAAATTAAATATATTTAAATTTTGAATGGTCGAAACTCGAAATGTATTAATTGATCTTATCATTTCAATGTCAGATAATTTTAAGATTTTCAAGTTATCATATTTTAGTTTTCAACTTTAAAGATTTTTAAATAGTTAAAACTCATATATTTTAATTTTAAACCAAAATTTATCCCACATTGAAGAACAAAGAAATAATATTGTATATGAACAAACTACAAATTGTGAGGCCCAACAATGATCTCTCCAAAGTAAGATCAAGTATAATATTTGATATTTGATTTTATCAATTTAATACGGTATATTTTAAATTTTAAGATATTTAGTTTGAATTAAAATTAAATTAAATATATTAAACAAATATAATAAAATATTTTAACTATATTGATTTAAAATATTTTTAATTTTTTAAGTTAATTAAATATACTAAAAAATTCAACATCCACATCCAAAATCTTTTAATGAGTTAAAATCTTTAAAGATAATGTATTTGATTTTTTCAATAAAAAATATATTTTTTTTCTATTATTCCTCATTCGTGTGTGTGCACGTGTGTGTAGATTTGTCAAGTTCTAAAGCCAAATCTATTTTGCGGTTCCTTCGTATATGATTCTCCACCTTCTTATCATTATTTTTAGTTTACCTTCTATCCGCCGCCTTCCATTTTTCCACCGTCAGCGTTAATTGAGTTATTTTCTAATTTTTTGGCTTCTCTCTTGAATCTCGACCTCGTAGCATTTTTCTGTAATTAGGATAAACAAATGCCTGATATTGGGTTAGTATCAAGAAAATGAATTATGAAAAAAACTAATCCCCAGAAACGAAATTAAAGTCGCCACCCAGCATCTTCAACTCAAGATGTTTATACGCAAATAATTATGAAATATGTTTTTACATAATCCTGTGCACCATTTTCAATCCATATTTATAGATCATTATTTTGTAGTTGTTACTATTTGCTTCCAAATTAAATTTGACGACAACCTTCTTCTTAGTGAGATATTTTAAACACAAAACGGGCGTGCTTAATTAGGAGTGCCACAATTACGGGGTTAAATTATGTCATCAGAAAATTAAGATTGGGAGTCAATTTGGAGTTGATTGTAGTAGGCCTTTTAATTTAGAGTTAATTGCCTTCAACTTTCAACCATTAAATAATTTCCCTATAAAAAATTCTAATTTTTTGTATCAAAATTTTATATTCCCTGAATTGTTTTTGTAATTAAGGGGGAAATGATGTTGCAAGAAATAGTGAGAGAGAGAGAGAGAGAGATGGAAATATATATAACAAATATATTTAAGGTATTACATAATGTAATCTCTCGTATAATACTTACCTGTATTTATGCATACATAAAGGATATATTGATTAATTGTTATGTATGTATATTCCCTCAATACCATAAGTTGAGTGTGTGAGTTAAAAAAAAACAAATTATTATTTATATATAGATTAATTGTTATGTACGTATACAAATAAACGTATATTATAAAAATCATTTTATTATATTAATTGTATTATATTATTAAATATATATTATAGTATACATACATATATTAATATTAATTATTATACATATTATATATGTTTACTTTCTTATAAAAATCAATTTATATTATAAAACATCATCATAATACCTTGCATTATGTGTGTGTGTGTATTATATGTAGAAATAATTTTCCGTAACAAATATCGATATAATAATTATATTGTAAATCATATCTATATTGACGTCTATCCGTACTATTATATGATATGCTTAATTTATTGCATTATATTACTTATATATAATATATAATTAAACAGTTATTTTATTATATGTATTAGATATATTATTTTATATTATATTATACTAGCATAACACCCGTGCGATGCACGGGGTCATATTTTATGGTTTTATAAAATTGAAAAATTCAATATGAGAATAATGATAACAAAATGAGACAATATTATACAAATCGTAAACTATACATGTTTGTACGGGTTCAGATCTACTCAATACCACCAAGTTGGGCGTGTGAGTAAAAATAAAAATAAAAAAATTAAAGGTAAAAGTTTAGAAATACTTCATTATTTTGTATGTGACATTTTTCATAAATCACAATTGAAATCATCATTATCATTTGATAGTTATAGAACCATTTACAGTCAACTGTATCAATAGTTCAAAAGTAAAATCAACAAAATTATTAGTTATAGTCAAATTTCTCAAGTTTTATGTAGATATGAATTTCAATTTATATGTAAGAGTGCTTAAATTGTGGATCCAAAAATATGACACAACATTGAAGTAATATTTTTTTTTAGTAAATTAAAATATGGTGAATTGAAATGCAAACCAGTATGTCATGTTTAACTAAATCGCATCAAACACAACTTGCAAAGCCCCACTAATTTCTGTGACTGTTTCTTGATGAAACAATAATGGATCCATGACTATTTTAACTCAATCTAGATCATACATACAAATTAGAAATACAAAATATCAAATTTGAGTAAATAGGAACATATATACTTACTTTAAAAACCTTGTAAAAACATAGAATTGTTGTGCAATGAGAACCAATAAATAAGAGAAATAAAGAAATAGATAATTATATGATCTATAAATTATAACTATATTATAATGTATATATAATTACCGTAATTATTGCTTTTATATACGATAATTGTATTATTATATAATTACTATTATGTTATTATAAATATACATTGAATAAATAAAAAAAATGTTCAAATTGATTAATAAATTTGGCGAATAGTACGTAATAGAGTAATTATATGCTCCAAAAGTCAAGCATATTAAATAAGGTAATTATATATGATATGTTTTGATTTTAATTTTATAAATGGATTGATTTAATGATATAGGAGGATATTATTATAAAATACAAATTGTAGAATAAAAAATCTGGAATATAAAGTAGCATAGGATAGTAATAATACATCAAATAAAATATATAATCTATATACTATATAGTATATAAAATATGTATTAAATATATTTACCTTAAATAATTGATTAGAAAATATTTTCAGCATAACATACATATGTTATGTAAAATAATATTTTTTCATTTTCGGAAAGTGCAAATAGGCGTGAAAACTATCTTTTTTTCTATTTTCGGATGTGGTCTTGTTATTATATATTATATAGATATAGAAGATTTATTTAAATATGGTAATATACTGAATGTTTTTTCTTGTAACATTTCTTACTTTTATCTTATTTTTATAAGATAAAAATATAAAATTATACCGTGATTTTTTTTTGAGGGAAAAGATTATATCGCAATTGGTTATATAGTTAATCAATTAATTATGATTCGATCATTTTACTTTTATCTAATAATATACTGATTAATAGTATGAATATGGTAACATGTATTAAGTGCACATGCGTTTTATTTGATAATATATTTACTAACATATCAATTATTGATTTGCAATTTAATTCACAGATCCATATTATAGTACACAAAATTGATAAATTAAGCCAAAAAAATATATTATTAGATTTCTAGATTTGGAATAGTGATTTAGGCGGGAAAAACTAACTTTATTATTTCTAGAAACTATCTTACTTTTAGATATTATATAGATATAATTAACATACAATTAAATCTTAATATATATATATATATATAAAAGCCAACCTACTAAATGTAATAGGTGTTTTTGACGGGAAAATATTAAGTTACTATAAAAGGCATACTTTCTTACTTTTATATATATAAAGATTAATCACTTAGGTTTCTAAGATGATCAAAAGCTCTTTTTATTTCTTAATTTTTTCCAACCCTCCCTCCTCTCGTAATGTAATGAGTAAAGTAAAATATTATTTGACAGGCATGCAAATAAATTACATGTAGCGTAGAGTTACCCGATGAAAAAGTACTCGATCTCTTATATAAAATTGTACATTTTTATGATTGATAATTTATAAATCTCTCTCATTGAACTAGTACTAAAACTTGGGTCAGTAAAATTTAGATTGTCATCATACACGTTATGACAAATTTGTATATATTTAGTAGTCACTTTTATTGTATTTCGCTCTCCATATGAATTATATATAAGTGCATTTATTGTGACAAGATTTGTGGATAACCTTTTCTGGATCTATAATTTTCATATGATATTATTACTTTTTAACCCGTTGTAATTTGTGGTGTATAAATATATACCGAAATAATATATAGTTTAATTAACATAATGAAATTAATCCAATTACATATTTTCCCCGAATTAAACCAAATTAATATAAGTTATTGTCTGCTCTCAAAAGGTGTGTTTGATATTAATCGGGACATCCATCCATTTGATCTCTTCCCGTCGTTCAAATCACCCAAATCTATAAATATAGATTAATTTAAGCAATATATAAAATTATGAATGCATATGTCCATAATTAATCTAAATTACATCTTTCAATATTACTAAAAATTCTAATAATTAAAAAAACAATAAGGTACGTAGAATTCAGAGTTGACGGCAGCAACACGTTCATAACATGTCATACTTATTAGCTGGTGATAATTAAACGAGGAAAAAAATAATACAATAAATTACGATATCAAACATATGCAAATAATAGTGCCGGTAGGGATGACCTAGTGGTGGAGTGAGATTGCTTGGAGACTAAAAATCACGAGATCGAATTTCCTCAATACCACCAGATTGGGTGTGAGTATAAAAACAAAAAACATATGCAAATAGCTGGCAAGTTTTCCAAATCAATACCTTCATAATTAAGTAGATAAAAGATTATACATCTTGATTTAGGACTGAGTAGCATTCAATTTGGTTGTGTATGACTAGCTATGCGCGATCGACACAGTTTAAAATACAGTATAGAATTCAACTATTAATCAGTTATAAAAAAGAGAGAAAAAAAATGACAAAAGTACGGAATTTCTATTTGTTATATTTTTTGAAATCAAAGTTCGTCTCATGTGGGTCCCACGAGATTGTTTCAAATGGCGCGCCTTGTGCAGTATTCTATTTTTAGGTTTGTTGTCGCGTTTTTACTTTGTCGACTTTGACGCAGGGCCCACCAACTCTTATTTCAGGTGACGTGGTGCTGGTGCATGCACCTTTGCCCTTTTCCTCATTAACAATGTTTTTAATGGTTAATTACAATTTTACTTCCGGATTTTACAATTTTGTAAAATTTCATTTCATTATTTATATTTGATTATGACAATTTTTGTAATATTTTCATTTAATCATCCAAGCTCAACACTTTTTTTAAGGGAATCAACACGATATAATATTTCATCGAAAATCCAAACGTTGCTTTTAAGAAAAATAAAATTAACAGCTAATAGCGGCGAGTTCAGTACTAATTCCAATCCCCCATCTCTCAATTAAAATTGATTCTAAAAATTTTTACCCTAATTAATTAGCAAATATTATTGGACAAGTAAGGGGGAAAAATTAAAGCTTACCACAATTTTTCTTGTTTGTTTGGAGGTATGGCAATGTGGGATTAGACGTTGTATTGTATATTTTGTGTTCCATTTTTTTTTTATTGTGCATTCGATTTTTTAAAATTTTTTATTTGATTTTTTTGTACTTTAGGTTAACTTTACATATGTTATTTAAGGTTCATTCTATTCAATTAAGGTGTATTATATAGTTTTTGTATTAAATTTGTAATTTTTAGTTATTAATTAATTATTTAAAAAATTAAATACTAAAAATTATAATAAATCCTAATTGAGTAGGATAAACACTAAATAACAAGTGTAAGATTAAATTAAAAGACAATAAATTAAAATCGAAAAAAAAAATTAAAAATTATTGAGTGCAATAGAAAATACAATACAAAAAGTGTAATAAATGATTTCTTGTAGGACAATGTTGAGTTTCTATCCAGACATTTTTTTTCATTTTACACAAGAGTCTCGATCATTCGGAGAAATAAATTATCCTACCATTTGGTTATATTTGTGTTGATATTTTCAATCTAGTCCTCATGAATCCTTCCACGTGCGATATTCTAAATAGGAAGGGTGAAAAACTGATCGGGGAAAAATGTGGTAAAAGGTGATTATTAATACGAGTCAATTAAAATTAGGTGAATATTTTTATTTTTATTTTTAGTACTTTCTCGAAAAGATAGGCAACAACAATTTCGTCTAAAGTCATAATTATTGATGTATTTGAAACTACAGTATATTGTAATTAATTTCTAACCAATAAATGTCAAATCTAATTAATCTGCACAATATTTTGTACTTTAACATTACATTACATCCCCTAATACCTTAATTAATTATTAATTACCTCATTATGCAAGTTGCAGGTAATGAACAGTGTAAGAAAACTGAAAAAAAAAACCTATCATAATCATAATAAATATAAAATCAAATGGGAAAAAAATCAAACATAATATAGCAAAAGTTATCTGTACATGTCAGACATAGTATAAAATCACTATTTGTGACGTAATATCATCATTCTATTCATAACTTTATATTTATATATATAGCTAATTCAAGAAATTTCAATAAGTTAAAATTGGCTTGCTATTCTAAAAGCTAAAATCTAATCCAAAAAGGCAATTTTTTTCCCCTTAATTTATATATATTAAATAATAAAATTTAAGATAGATTAAAAGATTCCAGCATTGGTTTCCTGTCAATGAAAGACAGCTTCTGTCTGTAGCCCGTGCCAAATAATTTTCCGTTTGAATAGAACAGAAAAATTACAAAATTAGAACCAAAGTTAAAAGACATGATTACCCTCAAATTAGGTAAAAACATCGAATAGGTCATTGATTCATGATTGGAGTTATTAGCAATTTTACTGTTCATATTCGAGTAAATTATACTTTGATACTGTTTTTAAGCGTTTTTTTAAAATAGCACATTTTTTAAAAGCAACAAAATAACACATATTTTTTTATTTTTTTTTGCAAATTTAATATTTGATTAATTTTTTTGGCCCAAAAATCATATATAATTAATTATATTTTAACATTTCTATTTCTCTAGTCACGTAAGAAAATTTATCCAATCAAAAAATCTTAAAATACAATCAATTTCGTATGATTTTTGAGACGTAAAATTGATCAAATGTTAGATTTATATTTTTTTTTTCAAAAAATTAGTATTATTTTGCTAATTTTGAAAAAAAAAATCCAGAATGTAGGTATTAATGTGTAAGTTACCATTCCTATTAATTGTTATCACGAGTTACATTAATTGCATATATAAAATACTAGTCCTTCCATTTCATAATATTTGATATTTTAACATTTTATGCAAAAATTTAAGGAGTAAAAAATGTGACAAATATACCCCCTTCTCTTTCTGCATCCATATCAAATTCTATTAGCGCTTTCATAGGGATAAAATTAGGAAAAACTGTATGAAAAAAGTCTAAAACATTCAATAATTTGAGGCAAGATTAAAAGGTTAAAATATCAAATATTAAGAAATGGATATAGTATTATTGATGATAAATCGAAACAGATTTCCAAATTCCGCATCTCATTTTACAGATATAATTTAACATATTGATTCTTATATAAATATATATCTCAAGACGTAATCGGACGTATTTATATTCTAACTTCTATTAGATAGTTTTTTTTTTTTTTTTTTTAAATGAATTCTCCCAACTAGTTGTTGTTTTTTTTTCCCTTAGAGCAACTCCAATGCTAAGCACCTATTTGGTGCAGATTCTGCACCAAATAGGTGCAGTTTTAGCACTAAATTTTTTTACACCTTCAATGCTCAGCACCAAATTTTACACCAAATTAGAATATTCTCTTAAAGATTCCATTTTATTTTATAATTGAAATATGAATATGCTTAATGATTTATTATTTTTTTTAAATGATTGATTATCCAAAACTAATAACTTTTAATTATATACTTTCAAAAAAAAATATGCTATTAAAAAATTATGTACTATTAAAAAAATTATAACATATAATGTGCTTGGGATAATAAAAGTACTTTAACTGATCATCAAACGCTTACAATTAGTAAAAATATTACAAGACTACAACACTTATGAAAATACATATATTTTGGCCTCAATATTTAAGTTAATTTTTAGTAATTTGTAATATGTGGGACTTCATTATATCCATTATGTTTAATTAATTGTGTTTTTATTGAAATTATTTATTTATTTAGATGATTTATAATTTAAATTAAATGAATATATAATTTATAAATTAAATTTATTAAATAATCTATTTAATAATGAATATTAAATAATCTATTTTAGTGAATATATAATTTATAAATTAAATTAAATTTATTAAATAATCTATTTAATAATGGTTTTAAATAATAAAATAATGCATTAAATGCTGTGGGACCCATCAACACCAATTTGGTGCAGCACCAAATTTTACCCCAAATTTAGAGCAGAATTTGGTGTTGCACCAATTTAGTGCAGGATTTGGTACAGCATTGGAGTGGGTTTCAGCACCAAATTGGTGATTTGGTGTTAGTATTGGAGTTGCTCTTATAAAACTAACTAGGGTCTCATATTATCTATCAATCGGGCTTCCCAATGAGGACATGGAATCTTAGTAACAACTGGGCACATTTATCCATGTTCACATCTCTAACAGGTATTGGCTGTCTAATACCAATTCACCATGTTATAGGGCTCGAATTCATTAAAAATTTGAATGTATATTCTAGGGATTTCGCTACAATCCCAACGAATTAAAAACAACATTTAATCACATGTCCCTTGACTCTTTTATATTGAGATACTTTATTGACGAAATGTATAAATGTCGACAAAAGTAAATAGGAAATGGGAAAAAACAACAACTTTTAAAACTAGGTAGTTTTGTAGGCAATTTGTACTATTAAACAGTTGGTCCCCACACTCAATCATTGGTTCAGTGTACTTTTCTCTATTTTTTATACATTTCCACACACAACTATATGTACATTTTGACATATATTTATATATATATATATATGACATGCCTCGATAATGATCCTTGATTAATAGAAGGCTCGATTATATATACATTTCGACTATATATTGCAATGAGCCTCGATTAATTGCAATGAGCCTCGATTAACTCTCAATGAGCCTCGATTAACTTCAAGGTACACGATTAATTTTTTCAACACTACGTCGATTGATTTGCAATGAGCCACGATTTATTGTGGCTTATTATTATGATCCTCGCT
This sequence comes from Perilla frutescens, assembly GCA_026008535.1. Lineage (NCBI taxonomy): Eukaryota > Viridiplantae > Streptophyta > Magnoliopsida > Lamiales > Lamiaceae > Perilla > Perilla frutescens. Next base: position 52,390,834 of record BRKX01000002.1, read on the forward strand.
TATTTTTTAAGAAGGTATTGGAAATATTAATCGTGACTTCTTTAACTTAATCGAGACCTTATTTTAAATTCAATAGAGGATAATTTAAATGTACAATTAATCGAGGCATGGTTTAGGAATAATCGAGGCTATTAGTTAAATAATCGATGCTAATTAACCTAGGCATCAAAAAATCAATCGAGGCTATTTTTTTAACCGATATCTTATTCTAATTTTTTAAAACAATCGATGCTAATCAATTCATGATTATATTGCATGTGTTTTGATTATTTGTTGTTTTCAATGATTTGCTAAATTAATCGAGGTTAATTTTAAAGTAATCGATGGTCCTTTGAAATTAATCGATGCCAGTTTTAGCAATAATCGTGACCTTTTTAACTTAATCGAGGACCTTATTAAATTATAGAGGCATTGAAATTACTATTAATCGAGGCATAGATTACTATTAATCGAGGTATAGATTAAAACTAATTGATGGAGGCTCTTCGAAGTAATCGAGGATATTTAAAAATTAGTCGAGGCTTTTTTTAATTAATCGAGGACATTTTCTAGACTAATCGAGGCCATTAGAGTCAATCGAGGAATAATGTAAAGTAATCGAGGCATTTTTAGATTTAATGGAGATCATTAGAATTAATCGATGATAAGTTTAATTTAATCGAGGAAGATTATAAAATAATCTAGCTTAAATTCAAGACATTAATCGAGGAATATTGAGGTTGAGATTGTAAAAATAATCGATTGTAAATAAATTGATTAAAATAATCGATTACAATCGATTATAAATAATCGATTAAAATAATCGATTGTTTTAATCGATTGTAAATAATCGATTAAAATAATCGATTGTCAATAAATCGATTGTAAATAATCGATTGTTTTAATCGATTGTCAATAAATCGATTAAAATAATTGATTGTTTTAATCGATTGTAAATAATCGATTAAAATAATCGATGCTATTAAAATCAATCGAGGCTATTTAATTAAAATAACATTTAACTATTGATGCTATTAACATCTAACTAATTCTAACTATCGATACTATTAATTAGAATAACATCTAACTATCTAACTATTCTAACTATCGAGGCATTGAATTAGTATAATTAATCGATGCTAATTTTAAATTTAATCGATGCTATATTAAATTTACACACAACCTATACACTATAGTATAATTAAATTGATTCTCACATGTGAAATTCGAATACAATCTACACACCATAGCGTAATCAATTTGATTTTAATATAGTGTATATGTTGTATTGGGATTTTACATGCGAAGATCACTTTGATCATCGATTATGAAATCTCAAAACAACATATACACTATAGTATAATCAAATTGATTCTCACATGTGAAATCCTAATACAACCTATACACTATATAGTATAATCAAATTGATTCTCACAAGTGAAATTTCGATAAAATCTACACACCATAGTGTAATCATTTTGATTTTAATATAGTGTATATGTTGTATCGGAATTTTACTTGTGAGGATCACTTTGATTATCGATTATGAAATCTCGAAACAACCTATACACCATAGTATAATTAAAGTTCCTCGATTGTTTTAAAGTTTCCTCGATTATTTTTTAAAGTTCCTCGATTGTTTTAAAGTTTCCTCGATTATTTTTTAAAGTTCCTCGATTATTTTAAAGTTTCCTCGATTATTTTTTAAAGTTCCTCGATTGTTTTAAAGTTTCCTCGATTATTTTTTAAAGTTCCTCGATTGTTTTAAAGTTTCCTCGATTATTTTTTAAAGTTCCTCGATTGTTTTAACAGGCCTCAGTTATTTTAATTTAGTTCATCGATTAATACAATAGCATCAAATTAACCGACAATTGTAATCGAAGAAGATATTTACATATTTAAAAAAAAAAGGAAGCCTACTTGATGAGAAGATGATCGATTGTGGCTAGGTTTTTTTTTTTTTTTTAATTGCAGCTGTGAAGCCCTTCTTTTTAATTACACACAACCTATACACTATAGTATAATTAAATTGATTCTCACATGTGAAATATTTCATTAATTATCACTTTGACTAATCGATTAATTGAATATTCACTTTAATCGATTAATTAAATATTCTCACATGTGAAATATTCACTTTTTAATCGATTAATTAAATATTTCATCGATTATCACTTTGATAATCGATTAATTAAATATTCATCGATTATCACTTTGATATTCATCGATTATCACTTTGATAATCGGCGGTTAGTTTTTTTTTTACTTTTTAATCGATTAATTAAATATTCATCGATTATTTTTTTTAAATAAAATATTAATCGATTATGATTTTTAAAATTCCTCGATTAGTATTAAATTATTCCAATCGAGGCTCGACGACAATCGATGACGGCGGGTTGTGTTTTTTCTCTCTTTTTTTTTGTTGTTGGATATGCTTTATATTCTGTTTTCCCTAACTTCAAATTGAGAGTGAAAAGGAGAGAGAGAGAGACAACGTGGGGTTGGTGGGGACTTTATTTTAAAAGCTGGGATAATTTATGTCAAGCAGAATAGTGTCAGTTTTTTTCAGATATTGTGGGACCCTTAAATGAATATTGTGAAAAAAAGTACATATTGTCGATAAAACTCATAGCTTTTAAACCCTGTTGCTTTTTCCATTTAATTATTTGCTTTTGTCGATATAAGCTGGGCTCCCTACTTTATTTGTGTAAATAGATACAAGTATTCAAAAATCAAATAGCAAATGCTTTTTTAGTCAACATTGATAACACATGTTTTTTTATTCAAACAATTTTACTATCTCTTAAATATTCTTACTAAAGGGTGGGCCCAGTCAACATATTCCTTTTGACTGCTTTTTGAAAACCAAACAAAACTCACGTGAATACCAAACAAAACGGATTCAATTCTCACGAAAACACTCTTCAAAAATTTCCTCACGAAAACGGATACCAAACAAAACTCACGAAACAGAAACTTGTGAAACAGATTCAATTCTCACGAAACACACTCTTCAAAATTCCCCAAAAATTCTCACGAAACCCTTCAAAATTCACACAAAAGCTAAACCAACGAATTTGATTCAATTCTCACGAAAGTCCGTCGATCGTCAATTCTCGGCCTTGTTGGAATCTGAAAATATCCCGTCAACGTCGAAGCCATGGAAAATCTCGAGCCATGGGCTGCCGATTATCAACGGGTTAGAACATTAATTTTTTTTTTTTGCAGTTTTGAATAATTTAGATGATTTTGTGAATTAAGATGTTGGATTGTTGGTTGGTGTTGAAATCTGTGGAATTATGCGAGTTTAGATTCATGGATGGTCGTGTAGTTTGTGAATTTTACAGCATAAAACGAGAAAATATATGTCATGAAATATGTTTAAAATTTTTGTCACGGAATGATATCTCATGTGTATTATTGTCACGATAAGGGATCTCGTGACAATATATTGTCACGAAATATGTTTTCGGGAGCATATATTGTCATGAAAGCTGCTTAATTTTTCTGTCACGAAATGATATCTCGTGTGTATTATTGTCATGATAATAGATCTCGTGAGAATATATTGTCACGATAAGGGATCTCGTGACGATATATTGTCACGAAATCTATTTTCGGGAGATTGAAATTTCACGAATTCTGTTGTCGTTCTTGCAATTTTTATTTGATAATTAAGTATCTATAGCATGTAGATATCTATATCATTTCCAATTAGGTTTAATTTAATTATATTTATTTTATTTCTGCATTATTTATTGCTAATTTTTTGTATATATATTATTTAAAAAATAGCGTGATTGAGTGTGGAGGAGAGAGGCTTTACAGAACATCACGTGCGGGATCAATTTATACTAGAAGGACAATATGAGTGTAATTAGGGAAGTATTCCACGTGATCAGTGGTGGGCCCGAACTATTCGAGCAGTTTAGGAGAGAGTCGTGTTTCGGGCATCTGATAGATTTCACGGAGGGAAACAGTTGTAACAATGCTCTACATGCATTGTTGAGTAGGGAGGTGATTATTGACGGTGCAGGGGAGCACGATATTTGATTTCGGATTGGAGAAACCAATATTAGATTTTCTCCGAGTGAGTTTGCTCTGGTGATTGGACTGCAGTTCGGAGGATCCGATTTTGATCCGTCTGCATCACATCAGATTTCTAGGAGATCTTTCTATTCCCGTGAGTTGCACAAGACACCTCTGAGAGTGAAGGACCTACTTGAGAGGTTTAGGACCTATTCACTAGGAGATGACCTCATGGATTACGTCATGGTGGCCAATGTCCTGTTCCTGCACACTATGATCTTTGGATATGATCAGACACACATGATAGATGACTGGGTTTGGGTCTTAGCCGAGGATCGGGATCGATGGAACTCATTTCCATGGGGAGCTTATGCATTCAGTCTGTTGACGCATTATATGAGTTTGGTACCGTCCACTGAGGTGGAACTGAGGAGAAAATTCAAGAAGATGGAGGAAAAGGCGAGATTGTCTTATCATTTCTGAAGGCTCATCTCCACCTGTCTGTAAAGCTTTGTGTACGCAAATTCTGTCAAGATGTGATCTCTCGACACTGCCTTCGCACGTCTCTCGTCAAACCACTTTTCTATCACATATCTGACCACTTCAATGAGGGAACATATGGGCAATATTCTAGCCCACAACAAACGTGCATTGAAACACTCGGCCCCATTTGAGGTCATGAAGCTGTAACGACGTGAAGGGCATTGTGAGCGTGCCCAGCGATGTACCCCTATACTCAGCAGTGTATTGTAAACGTCTTCTCGGCTTGAGGAGATCATTGATAGATATTTCAGGAACTTTTCTTCTCTATACGCAAATGCAGCCGTTTTAAACATAGAAATCATGTGGCGACCCGCTCGAATCAAATTCTTCGCTATGTGGTAATATCACAATCCATGGACCGCATTAGGATACACTGCCTTAACAACATTCTTGATGCTCATATATTGGTCCGAAACTATCACCAACTCATCACGATCTCCGAAAGCCTTCTTAAACTCGGTCAAGAACCATGTCCAGGCTGCATCATTCTCAATAGGACCGACACCAATGGCAAGAGGGAAACACTGCTCATTACCGTCTTTCGTCACAGCGACGAAAAGGATGCCCTTGGTCTTTCTCTTCAAATGAGTGCCATCAATGACGACAACAAGACGCATACACACGCTGAATGCCGCTCTAGAAACTCCTAAAGCTACAAATGCGTACAAGAAACGACCATCACGATCGGTCTGCAAGTTATAATGTGTATCGGCATTGGACCTCTTCAGCATCTCCAAATATGCAGGCAACACTGCGAAGGACTGATCGTGAGACCCATAAACCATCTCTATTGCGATATTCCTAGCTCGCAAGGCAACACTATACTCAACCTCAATGCCATACTCCCTCAATATCTCAGCTATCATTGCTCTCGGCCTCAGGATTGAACCCTCATCTAGGATTCTCTTTTTAAATAAATCAGCAATCACCCGAGACGATAACTTCCGTGGTGCAATACGTGTCAGGTCCAGCCGACACGTATGATTATCCTCTAACTTAGTCACCATCCACAAACCACCCTTAGAACTAGCCACTAATTTAAACGGGCATGTCTCGTTTTGCTTGCAGATGACTGTGAGTCGACTTTTGCTGGATCGAGAGACCGAATATTCCACTTGACGCTCCATGTGCCACTTTCCAACAGCAATCATCAAGTCTCTCTTCTCCAAGAATGTCTTCCCCTCGGCTATCACATCACTATCTGTTTGTGGTGGGTCGTCATGTACCACTGCTAGTGCATCGTCAACACGGGCCACAGGAATAGACCAGTGTCCTAAAGGAGGAATCTCTACATTCGGAGCCTCGGCTTCAGGAGTAGCATCCTCAGATGTGAAGTTCTGAGGTCCACCGTGCTGGATAATGTTGACAAACTCATCGAGACGCCCTGGCTCGCGAATCCATTCACAAAATTCGGCTATTTGCTTACGCCGAACTTCACTCTCGTAGTTCTCGTCGTCGTCATCATCCTCATCATCATCATCGTCATCATCCCAAGACAACTCATCACCACTATCATCTCCAATTGGTTCGTCATTAGCATCATTTGACGGCATTACTATTGGCGTTTGCTGAAGTGATTTCTCGGTAACGTACACAACAGGCTCGTCTTGCTCCTGAACTAGACGAGCTAAATCAACATCCGTTTTCAAGAGTCCTTTTAGTGTCCTCCCCGCCAATGACCTTGTCAAATAACTTAGTGAGTAACTAACGCTTGTTTGAGACGTTTCCATAAATTCATGAATTTCTTCGATCAATTTATCACGAGATAAATTGTCGAATGGGAGGTGGACGAGTTGATCTTCACCGTCCATGTACTCAGATCTCTCCCATCTACCGCTGTGTCGGACAAAAATACGTTGCCAAGCCATCTGCAAATCAGCAACAAACGGAAATTAAAATAAGTTGCAATATATTGAAATATCGTGACAATATTGTCACAAGATCATAGAATTCGTGACAATATTGTCACGGTTCAGTTGATCTCGTGACAATATTGTCTCGAATACTATGGTCTCGTGACAATATTGTCACGAAATGGGCATGTTTCAAAAAAAAAAATTGCCACAAATGCCAAAAATATTGTCACGGTTGGAGGTTATCGTGACCATATTGTCACGAAAAGGGGATCTCGAGACTATTATAGTCACGAGATCTGTGAATCGTGACAATATTGTCACGATAACTCTGTAATTCCGAAAAAAAAAACGATGCTACTAATGTTTTCAAATCATCAAAATCTTCAATTTCACCTCAATATATCACAAAATATCCTGATCTACAACAATTTATGCATATAGGATCATTAAAAATTACAAAAGCAAACATATTATAACTTGAATAACTCTTAAACATAGCTATTATGAAATTAACATAAATTGTGGATAAATTACTTAAAATTTAAAAATGATTTTAAACCCAACTAAATCGAAGAACTTCACGGTCGTAAAAATTAAAAACTAACCTCGAATTTATTTGATACGTGTTGTCAATTTTTTACAAATGTCGTGAGTTTTGTGAATTGGAGAGACTTCTTTCAAAATGGCGTGAGTATCATCTCTATTGGATTTCTTCATTGTTACAAATTAAATGCATGCACCTATCAAATTTATTTTTCTTATTTTCGAATTTTTTTTATAAAAAAAGTGGCCCACATGCTTCATTTTAATTAAAGAGAAAACAAATGGAAATTGTCAAATAAGATAAAAAGGGCATGAATGACTTTTACACCACTTTTGGTATAGAAAAGCATGACTTATGGTACTTGGCTAAAAAAACATTTGTTATCTTGAATTGACCTACTTTAATTTTTAACCCTACTTTATTTTGGGTGAACTGCATTTGGAGAGATTCTACTATCTGTTCATAAGACCTAATAGAGAAAGTACACCGTTGTATATGTCTGATAAGTGGGTGTCAAGAAACTGTTTGTATATTAGGTATTCATAATTAATTCAATCCAAAGTTTTGTCAGCATGATTTAAACTTTCGTAGTGTGGCCTTTGATGAGACAAATATCTATCTCACCCCTTATTTTCATACCAATTGAGACTTGCACCGGGGACATCAAAATACTTTATTTGTATCTACGAATAAAGTTGAAGGTGTTTAGGAAAAATTCATTATACATTCGTCAATTAGTATTTTAAGTTGAAATCTCTCTAATTTATCGTATTCATGAATGAAATGTACAGAGTACTACATAAATCTTTTAATTATTTAATTCTTATGATGGTAAAATAAACCTTAATTAATGACTTGATTGAAAAAGAAGTGGAGAAATAAACGAATAATTGATGTAGTTATTAGATAATGACGAATATCTTTAATATTGTATGAATGGCTAAAATGATACAATCGAGATAAGTATGCTGGGAAGTTATAATCAATGTCAAAAAAGCTAATTTCCCATCTGAACTTGAAGGAAAATTTTCTTTATGAAGTGTAAAATTATAAGGAAAATTTCCTTTTATATAGATCCAAATCCATATAATATGGCCCGGATAAGATAGACATTTAATTCAATATCTTGATGTCATCTATATCTATATTATATCTAAAAGTAAGATAGTCGTTAAAAATAATAAGACTAACTTTTTCCCGCCTAAATTACATTAGCATAAATGGAATTCTAAATATAAAATTGAAATAATAATTGAAACTAAAATCTTAACATAAATTTGAAATTATCATTAATGCTAAGTAATAATCGAGCCATTAAATCTTCAATTTAGCATAGTATAATCTAGCTATAATATTCTTAATTAGGGGAAAAAATCCGTCTATAATTATATTATCAAGATGGTGGTTGACATACCTTTACATTCAAATTAATATTAAGATTAATATATATATATATATATAGTATTTAATTATTAAATCATTCTCAAATTTAGTTGCCTATAATTTTACGAAAATAAAATAATACATTATATATATATATATATATCTAATATTATAAATTTACTTTTCAAGATATGTTTAATATATATTATATTATAGTATATAGTTTGGTGTAATCTTAGTGAAAATAAAATCCGGCTATAATCATAGCAAGATATAGTTGACAATTCCATTCAAATTAAGATTAATATTATAATACAATGTTTCAAAAATAGATTTAATCAAATGGACGTGATTTTATATTTACTCAAACATTTCTCTAATTACATAATCAATTAGCCAAATATTACTAATATTTTAGATAAAATGGGGGTACGTGAACTCAAATTAACCAATTGATAATTCAACCAATATACATTTTTCTATAATTACACCATTTAAATTTGGCAATATCTAAAATTATCACATCTTGCTCAGCTATAAATAGTAGCATCCATCGTACTGTACCTTGGACAATATTTAGTTAGCATTTTAAGATTTCATTTTTTTCTTGCAACAACGTACATATTGAATTACTTTTTATTTTCTTATTGTTGTGTTGTTGAATTTTTGGTTTAGTATTTGAAAATCATTTTTTATTGTTGTTGTTACAAAGTAGAATACATATAAAGAAAAATACAGTGATAATAGTGAATCGAATATACTTTTAATATCTTAATATAAATTGAAGAAAAATCTCAATTAGTTTATCTTGTCTGAATCCTCATCAAGGATCTGCATTGCACAAATGAATCAATAACTTAATTTTCTCATTTCATTATCAAAAGGTTGCTGTCAATTATAATCATAAAAATAGCATACTACATCCATTAATATTTAACCATACACTACATGCATATATTGCTTTATAAAAATCATTTTTTTTATTTTGAAGAAACTATTGAATCATTTTGCAAACCATCAAATATTTTTTAAAGAAATCTTTGTACATAAGTGACCGAATTTCCACATTACAAGAAAAAAAGAGTGTATCAATGTTAGCAATATTAATGCTAATTATATTTACACACTTTCTATTGAAAATTTGTAATCTATTGTATATTTGTATATATTTTTTATGTATAATTGATTGTGTTATCAATGTATTATGGGTTGAGTCACGAAATGTGTGGTGTGTGGTGAGATAGTTGATGGAAAATTTTAGAATGAGGAAAGATGTGTGTATTAGCATAATATTTTTTAAAGAAATCTTTGTACATAAGTGACCGAATTTCCACATTACAAGAAAAAAAGAGTGTATCAATGTTAGCAATATTAATGCTAATTATATTTACACTTTTCTAATGGATATTTGTAATCTATTGTATATTTGTATATATTTTTTATGTATAATTGATCGTGTTATCAATGTATTATGGGTTGAGTCACGAAATGTGTGGTGTGTGGTGAGATAGTTGATGGAAAATTTTGGAATGAGGAAAGATGTGTGTATTAGCATAATATTTTTTTCTTAATCTAACCATCTTCATTGATCTTTATGTACAGGTGAAAAACAACTTTGGTTTGAGAACATTCTTATTAATTAAATAGTAAATTACAATACGATAATTATGTTCTCATTTCTCACAGCAACATATAATTGCAAGCCGTGATTAAAATTAGTTTTGGAAGCTAATGCATGTTTTAAAAAATGAGGCATGTTTTAAAAAATGATTGAAGCTATTTTTTTTAGTTTGATATTTTTTTAGTTGTTATTAATAAGATCAAACTCAATAAATGGGAGGAAATCCATGCATATACTTGGTATTAAATTTTTATTTTTATTTTAAATGAGGGCACATATACTATTAAGTTAATTGAAATTTTATTACAATATAAATAGACAACATTCGTATCAATTAAATAGTAAATTACAATAAGATAAGTATGTTCTCATTTCTCACAACAACATATAATTTTCACCGTACCTGAACCAAAACATATATATATATATATATATATATATATAAAGGAGTTAATTGCAAGTCGCGATTAAAATTAGTTTTGGAAGCTAATGTATGTTTTAAAAAATAGTTGAAGCTAATTGTTTTTTTAGTTTGATATTTTTTAGTTGTTATTAATAGGATCGAACTCAAGAAATGAGAGAAAATCCATGCATATAGTGGCTATTAAATTTTTTTTTTTTTAAAATAAGGGCACATATGTTATTAAGTTAATTGTAAATTTTATTACAATATAAATAGAAATGCAAACACCTATTTGAACAATGACTTGTGCAAATCGTGACTAATATTAGTAGTGATAATGCACGTTGGAATCCATTTATTCATTATGATTAATTGTGTTCGGATTGAATATTGTAAAACCATAAATACTCTGATTTTCATCATATGATAGACAATTAATATTAGTCCACCGCTTTTTCTGATTTTGTATGTTATTATATTTTTGTTGGTATATTTTATAGAAATATCATCATCCGTTGAGTCTGAAAATTAATTTATATTTTATCGTATTAAATACATGATGTAGTTGATCATCCCCACTTGCTTCCAAAATTATAGAGCTTCTTTTTTTGTTCAATACACAAATGATTACTTTGAGCATGTTAACATGTTCACGATAATGATGGATATTCTTTTACATATTTTTCCTTTTGTATTTCCTATTCCCATGTATACACATTTGTATGAATTTTTCTTTTATATATTTCATGTTCTTAATTATATGTTATTCATATTGGTTCAATATAATTAATTACTACTTATAATAAATTATTATATTATGTACATTATAATAATAAATTAATTAAGTACTTTAAACCCTGTGCATCACACGGGTGAGTTGCTAGTTATTATAGCATTCAAATAGTCTCAAATAATTATAGAATGTATAGAAAATACAAATGCAATTTTTTAGTGACTAGAGTACCCTAAATTATGAATTATTATCCGAGAGTGTACGTACTATTATTAATAGTATTTATTATATAGACTAACGTCATTAATCACCGGTGTTACAATTACGAAATTGTGCATCTGCTTAATTTCCACATTATTGTAAGAACAAAAATTCCTTCGTTGGAGTGATACAATCGGTAGATTGATTGTTTGTTTTTGTTTGTAACGTTTCAATATTTTATCTTTTTAACAATATATATCAATATTTAGAAGTAGAGGTGGATGTACCTGACTTGACTTATACTCCCCCGTTTCGAAATGTTTGTTATTTTAGATTTTTTATTTTGTTTTAAAATGTTTTTTGTTTTTTATAATTTGACACCCTCTCTCTCAATTTTAATCCTCTCAAATCCTACAAGATTTATTGATTCTAACAAAATAGAGAGAGAACATTATACGTAGAGAGAAAATGTTGTTATTTTTTAGAAAAATATAGATGAATTAGATTTATGGCATATAGGGATGAGTATATTTGTCCATAAAATTAATTGTTAATTCTAGATAAAAAATCTAAAACAACAAACATTTCAAAACGGAGGGAGTATGGTTTAACTTTCTCTTACTCTTATGATTAGTGATCTAGTGGACACAATTATATTAAATTAATGCAATTAATTCTCAAACTCAAAATAATAATAAGGGTAAATTATATCTTGATACCCGATATTTCACTCTTTTAATAAAAATGTTCCAATCGTTGACTATTTACATTTTGATACATGACCTTATAAGATTTTATCATATCTATTTCAAGGTCAACTATCCAGTACCGTATAGCTTATGTGGACCGTTGAAAATCTGATGTAGATTTTTACAATGTCACATTAGATAAAAAAATTAAAAACTTAAATTTTCATATGCATTTTTAATCATTTCCCCCAATTATCAAGGTAATTTTTCCAATTGACATTCTATAAGAAAACTAATCAAAAAAATAATCATGATTGATTGAAAATTAAACAAAAAATATTTTCTGCTATTTTTTTAAAATTGTGATTATACACCATTTTTTTGTAACATTAATAATCACTTCCGTTTGAAAATATAATAAGAACACACTAATGTTGACGAGAATTTGAAAATATTCCATGAATTTGATAGCCATAAACTAAAATCATAAATAAATATGTTGAAATATTCAATACCATAATACACCAAAATAATGTTTGTTCAATTAAAGTAAAAATTTGATTGTAACTTCAATCATAATTCCGACTTCAAAAATATTGTGATCGCAACTTAAAAATATAAGTTTAAAATATAGTGATTCATGCTCTAAAAATACAAATTTTAATATCTTTTATTATTTTTGGGTTTGACGTATAATTGTAAAAATCCATATCAAATGTTTGACGGTCCACATAAATTATGTGGTACTGAATAGTTGATCGTGTGATAAATTTGATAAAAATTTACAAAGTCAGGTATCAAAATGTAAAAATTCAAAAATTGGGACATTTTTGTTAAAATGATGAATGGTCGGACATGAAAATATAATTTACCAAAATAATAATAATAAACTCAAGGGCAATTTAGCCAAATCACCTCATTACGTAATTACACTCCTCCGGAAGGGGCAAAAGCGTCAAATGAAAATGACGCCACCTCGTTCCTCACGATTTCTCACCTTCCTCTTTTTGCTAACCCTCTGCATATAAAAAAGCTGCCTTTTCTCTTCATCCTCACTCAAAAACTCCAATATTTTCTCTCTCATTTCCCAAAAACACAAAATTTCCATTCGCAAAATCTAGAAAAATTCTGCTGAACAATCGAAGGAAAAAATTAGTCTGAAATGTGTGGTGGAGCAATAATATCCGACTTCGTGGCGCCGGCGAGCCGGTCGTCCACCCGGCTGACGGCGAATTTGCTGTGGGGCAGCGCTGCCGCTGGTCTGAACAATAAGAAGAATCGGGGGAACTATCACTCCAAGCCGCTGAGATCTGCGCCGATCATCGCTTTGGAGGATGATTTCGAGGCTGATTTTCAGGAGTTTAAGGTTCACTCCGACGATGAAGACGTAATCGATGTGATAAAGCCGTTCGCTTTCTCCGCTTCGAAGACTTCCGGTTTGAAAGGTAATGGTGATTCTTCGTACGGTATTAGTTGTGCTGTTGTTTGATTATATGGCGATGTTTGTTGTTAGGTTGGTGTAATTGATTGGTCAGAATGCAATTTGTGGAATGAAGCTATGATTTTTCTTTCTGCTTTTCACTTAAATGTGTTTTTAGGTATTAAATTGATGAATGGTCGGTAGGTAGCTCAACTTTCGAGTTAGGATGTGATTTTGCTCGGAAGGTTGTTTGTTTTGACGATTCCGATTGAATTGGACAGCTTTGCTTGTATATACATACTAATAAACGAAGATATGCAGACATTCGTTGCATTTCTGAAATCTGGTAGAATAATTAGTTTGTATTTATTGAATTAGTATATTATATTCTTGATATATTCCCCTTTTGAACTCGATATTCCATTTTTTAGGTCATATGTGGTGATTAATTGCATCGTTTGGGTTCAAGTTTTACAAATTGCAATAACCAATACACCTTGAAGTGTATATTAAGTTCAAGGCATCCATCTTCTTTTAGAAAAAGAAAAAAAGTCACAGCAATGCTGGGTGTATAGTTGGAAACGCTTCTTTTGTTTCTAAGTCCTCCCCCATCCCGAGCTAAAGAGAAAGAATGTATACACTTGAGGTCTTTGTATCTTCCCGTGTTCTAGTCCTTTAGGCAGTTCGTTTTTGGATCAAACCTATGTATTTCGTTTAATCATTGTTGTAATCCTTTAGATCTAATAGTTGTCCATACTGTAATTAAGAAAATAGGGGAAAAATGTTGACTATGATGAGATATAGCATCAATCTGTGTATCTTTTTCCTTGGATTTACCACGCCATTATAATATTGTCCCCTCTTTGATGTTTGTGGTCTCTTGTTGCTTTTTCTGAAGGTATGGCATCTGCAGACTCTGCTGAATCTGATGAGGAGGCGGAAAAGTCCTCAAAAAGAAAGAGGAAAAATCAGTATAGAGGGATCAGACAGCGCCCTTGGGGAAAATGGGCAGCTGAGATCCGTGACCCAAGGAAAGGGGTTCGTGTGTGGCTTGGTACTTTTAACACTGCTGAGGAAGCTGCTAGAGCTTATGATACTGAGGCTAGGAGGATTAGGGGCAAGAAAGCTAAGGTAAATTTCCCCGAAGAAGATGCTCAGCTTGCTGCCTCAAGGCATACTGTTAAGGCAAATTCACATCAAGAAATTCCCAAGGAAAGTCCCGAGTCGGTTCAGCCCAATGTGAATGAAGGCCTGAATTTCATGAACATTCTAAATAATGATTACTATGATTCATTTTGTGCTGTTGAAGAGAAACCACAGATGAAGCAGTTCAGCTACGCTGATACCTACCCTACAGCTGATGAGAGCAGTCTAAAACCACTTACCCCTACTGATGGTGCAAATGTCTACTTCAGCTCTGATCAGGGGAGCAATTCTTTTGATTGCTCAGACTTCGGCTGGGGTGAAAACTGTGCAAGAACTCCAGAAATATCATCTGCGCTGTTAACTGTCCTTGAGGATGAACAAACCCAGTTTACAGAGGATTCTGACCCTGCGAAAGCTAAGGCAAATCCTGAGAACCTTGTGTCCAGTGATGATCTATCAGCATTTGACTCCCAGATGAAGCTCTTTCAGATGCCATATCTCGAGAGCAATTGGGATGCATCAATCGATGCTTTTCTTAATGGAGATGCAACTCAAGATGGTGGAAATGAAATGGATCTTTGGTCTTTTGATGATGCCATGCTGGGCACTATCTACTGAGGTTGCTTATCATGTTTTGCTGGCTCGCTGTAAATAAGGCTACATGTTAGTGATTTTTCAATTTTTTTTTTTTTTTTGCATTTTCCTCAAATACAGTTTCTATTTGGAGAAGAATGCATGATTACTGTGTTAATCTCCTTTCCTCGCTCTTCTTATAGGTGCTTTTGTTGCTGGTGATCAAGAACGGCAAAATTCCAAAGCATGCTCAAGCCATGGACGATGTTGTACTAGAGTCTACTTATTATTGTGCAGTGCATAGGTAACTAGGTCAAAAATTCGGGCTTAGGACTTGAAAAAACCGATGATTATTTTGAAATTATGCCTGTATGGATGGTTTACTATGCTATTAGCCTTGTATCATATACCTGTCTGTTGTTTGTTTGTTTCCAGCGGGTGTTTACACATTTACACGCCGCACCGTTTGTTTGTTTATGCATCAATCATCACCAGAAAGAGTTATCTCATTCATATCTTGACTGGGAGGCATCTTTCAACATTAGGAATTGCTGGATGTGAGTTGTAAATTAGCTATAAGTTTTGCTCTCTGATTTTGTTGTCGTCATGTTTATTTTAAATTTTCTTGAATAATGTTTGGATTGTTGATTCCAATGGATGAGGATTGGGTTGTAGTTGACATGATCAGGTGATGAAATTTTATGTGTAGCAAGTTGGGGGAGGGTGGAATGGAGCTCCAATTATTTTATTTGGATTGTGAATATAATATTTGGCAACTTGTGAAGCAAATGGTAGTGGTAGGTGAAAATTGAAAGGGTGTTGGTTGGGAAAAAAAGGTCTCTTGAAAGTTTGGAGGGGTTGGGCCATTTTCTGTTGCTAGTCAAAAATAATATTCCTGTTATTTTAACCCTGGGTTTTTAATATTTGAAAGTTCTGAATGCGTAACGTGTCCTACTTGGTTAATTAATGATTTAGGTACGTATTGAATGTTGACCATCTCTGCTAAATTTGACCACTAAATTCTAACCTTAATTATGCCAAAAACATGTCTTTAATTTGGTATATACCTTTACAAATTAGAACCAATGGAGATCTGGACTTAAATACAAGTGATAACGTGACCGAAACGTGCTAAAATTGCAAATAATTGACAAAATTATAGCAAATTGATAACCTGTAACGAAATGGACAAAAACAACAATTTCATTCAGATAATTGGCGATTAATTTCCGATAACTGACAAAATTATAGCTTATTGTCAACTTGTAGAGAATGGGCAAAAATATATGATTGTGACTATATATTGATAATGTTATTTTATAGTGAATGATAATTATAGTGAAATTGAAAATAAAACATCAATTTTTTTTTTATCTTGCAAATAGTCGGGAAAAAAGTTGAAGAATCTTGCTCAAGAAAGGTTGATTAATGATTTCCCAATGTGACTAAAGCTACTTTTGCGTAAAATGATAGTATATTTTGCGCGTATGAATCTTCTTAGATTTATGCACAAGCATAAAAAGCAATCAAAATGGAAAGCTTCATTCTTTCTGACAAAAGCCATTGTTTCATAAATCTTCATGCACAAACATAAAAGGCAAAAAGAAACCCAAAAATTCCGAAATAATTTGCAGCAAGAAAAGAATAAGAGGAAGATAAATCCATACGTAAAACATCACATTCCTTTTCTAGACAGCCACTGCATCATCGATATCATCTTAAAAACCTCAAAATAAACTATTAAGACACCATAGAATTCTCCAAGAAAATGAAGAATTTCGTCCCAAATGAGGAAAGAAACATCTTCATCATCAAACCATTCATCTTGTCGGGATCTAAACATCCCATTCTCCTCCACGAAAACTCTCTTATTCCTTTTGTCCTTCATCTTCTTGATAATATTCGTGGTCGGAGTTCCTCTCCTCTGCATTTTCTTGATCTTGAAGCCGAAGATGCCCGGTTTCTCCCTCGAAAAAGTTGATGTCGAGTCTTACAAACTCGATCTGAGCTCCCAAAACCTCATCGTTTCATCGGTTTTCTCTCTCAACTTGAAAGCCGACAATCCAAATAAGGTGGGATTGAGCTTCGATTCTTCTAGGTTTTATGTCCTAAGCCAAGGATTAGTTGTCGGATTGATCAGAATCCCTCAGTTTCATCAGCCCCCATTGAGCAAAAACGTGAGCATTCAAACGAGTGTGTTGTTTGAATGCGTAAACGTTAGTGAAATTATGGATAGAGATTCGAGAAAATATGAGTCGTCGTCGAAGGGAGGTGTTGATGATATCAGGATATTAGGCGATGTTGGAGCGCGAGTTCGGATTTTCAACGTCACTTTGCCGAAGATCAAGGTAAAAAATAAAACTCCAATCCAGATAAATATCTCATATATATTCATTTCCTTTTTTTATTTTATTTTTAATTATGTGTTGTAAGGTTGCTTTGGATTGTGGCATAAACGTCAGCCAGTCCAAATTTTCACTTACCAATATTGGAGTTTACAGCATGAGATGGAATCCTAATCAATTGGTATGAACGATTAATTTTGAATCCATTTAATTTCTCTTTCTATATATCTTGGTTGTTTGTTATATATTGATTATGATTTGTGAGTGATGAATTTGCAGATTTCGCTTCCTCTCAATTCGCAAACAGTCTCCAAGAAATGCTCTCTTGCTATACTAGTGTAGCCATAAATTAACCAATTCAATTCTATAATCCAAGAGATTATATATTGAATTCAACATGTAGATGTTTATTGATATATATACCTCTCAATTAAGCATGCAAATTCTTTGAGTACGTAGAGATTCCACAATCCCAATTTGTATGTGCCAATATTAAAATTGTATATTGTTTGTAATATTTTTTTATTATATTATTATTGCTAAAAATTGAAATTTTTAAAAAATATATACCCTAAGTTTGGAATAATCAACCTCAAAAATCAATTATATTAACTAAAAAGTGAAAATTAAATATTAAAAAATAATTATAAATCCTAATTGTGTGAAATAAACCCTAAATAATATGTAAAATTATACTAAATCAAATTAAAGAAATTAAAATTGAAGAAAAAAATGAAAGAAAAAATAATAATTTTGAGGTTTGGGATACGGTTGGCACACACAAATTGGGATTATAGAATTTCAAGTGAAATTCTAGTGTACATATGTATAGGTATAATGGAACTACAAGTATATATAAGTTAATAGGGTTAATTACTATAAAATACACAAACTTTGACAAGATTTGCAAATTAGACACAAACTTTAAAATTTTGCAATTAAAACACAAACTTACATTTTTTTGCAAAATAGACAAAACTCAAAGCAAAATTTTAAAATCAATTGAATTTGAAAACCGCAAAGCCATAAAAATTGTTCACCTTTCGATTTAGATGACATTGCATTGGTTTTAATAAGTGAAAATGAATTATATGTCGTAAATTATCATTTTTTCGTTAGTCCGAAAAATTTGGGTTTGTCTATTTTGCAAAAAAATGTAAGTTTGTGTTTTAATTGCAAAATTTTAAAGTTTATGTCTAATTTGCAAATCTTGTCAAAGTTTGTGTATTTTATAGTAATTAACCCAAGTTAGTATATTGCTAATCCTTTGTGCACGAAATTTCCTAACTAATAATACACTAAACTCGTCATATTTGACGAATAATATTATTAATAATAAATATAATAACTTTATGATTTTAATAATATAACCAACGATTATGCTGTTATTGTCCTACCCTTGATCTGCTCACTCCCTCAAGTTAAATCCAATCGTTTGCTGGATGAGACGTGATGTTCGATTACAAATAATTTCACTGAAAAGGGATTATTTTTTTTAATCTAAAATAAAATGAAATCCTCGCGTGTGGCGCCTAGGATACATAAATTCCAGGGCGATATATATGTAAATTCGTTTCACGAGAAAAAATCATAAAATAATACTCGTACGCGAATCTAAATACAATGTACATAATTTTGAGGCTATAAAAAATCATAAAACAATACTAGTACACGAATCTAAATACAACCTACTTGATTTTGAGGCTGACCAGCCCGACAATAATCATATGATGTGATGATGAATTTAATTTGTTCCGAAAAGCCCATCCTTGTTCCATCTCTTGTGCGAGAATTATTTTTTTATTTTTTAATATATTCTAATTGGAGGAGGAATTCTAAGTTAAAAAATATATATAAATTAATCTAAATTATAAAACATAAAATAAAAAAAATAATTAATTTGACAAAGGAGATGTCACTATAAATGACACAAGTAATCTTAAATTTCGCCACATCAGATCCGTGTCATACTCTGTCATTCCTTGTGTTCGGCCTATATATTTTATAATTTTTCTAATTTTAACTTATTTTAGTTTAATTTAATTTAAAATATTTATTTAAAGTTCATTTTTCTCTAATTAGGGATATATTTATTTCGCTAAGGTTGCTGAAAACTTATTATAAAAACTACATGATAAATTGAATCGTGTGGTCAACAGTTCAAAGTACTATAAATTTTGAAATAAATGTAGATATTTATTTATTGGTCAAATCTCCTATGCATCACCCAAGCCCAATAAAGTCTATACATCCATCAGACGAGTCGGAATCAACTGGGGTCAACCTGCGTTGACTCGCAAAAAAAATAAAATGAAAAAAACAGTATCAATCTTAATACTAAAAAGTATCATTTGTAACATTAAAAAATAATTGGTCTACTACTTATCTTATGTGAGTTTACGTAGTTCAAATTGTGATTTTTTTCCATTTCAACTAATGTTTAAAGTCTATGAGCTTAGTTTTTTTAGGATTCATGATTTTTATAGTATTTTTAGGTTTTTAGGGGTTTATGTTGTTTTTTGGGGTTTGTATTTTTTTAGGTTTATTAATTTCAATTAGGGGTTATATTTATTTCGAAAAAAAATTAAATTTATTCAATTTTATTTTAGAGTTCACTAATTCTATTTTAGGATATATATTTATTTAATTTTTTTTATTTTCTATTACCATATATATATGTTTCAAAATGTCGAGCGCAATGCATGAGTCCACGCATTAGTGTCAGACGAGTGCATTGCGCGAGTCACCGAATTTTTAAAAAAGTTCATTTACTTTAATTTTAGGGTTCATTGAATCAATTTTAGGACATATATTTATCTTTATTTCAAACAAATTAAATTAATTTATTTTAATTTTAGGGTATACCGAAAAAAAAAGAAAATTAATCAAAAAATAAATAAAAATAATAAAAAAGAAGAAGAAGATTGGCACACGAGCCCCCGCGTTGCTCGTATGGGTCCACACGCCAAATGGGCCTAGACCTGTTGATAGTTATTTTTTCCTGTTCACCGTTGACTGTTATATTTAATTGGATCTGCGCTAGTTTGATGGGCTCTGATGGTCACAGATAGAACTAATGCACAACATACCATCTGTTATTCATTTACTTATGTGCACACATTTAGGGGTGTCAAGGTACGACATATCTTACTTTTTTTTGTCATACTTTATACCTTACCTTAATTTACGGTGTGACAAAAATCATACCGTTGTCGTACCTCTATCTCCGGTATATCTTATTTCGGTATGACACATAATGCATACCTTTACCATACCTTTATTTCAGTATACTTTACCATACTTTAGATCAGTATACCTTATTGTACCCATAGTTCGGTCTGTACCATACCGATATTTCATGGTATATCGAAAATATCATTATAGTAAAAAATATTTAGTAAAAAAATACATGCAGAAAAAAACATTAATCAATAACACACTTTATTTGTATAAAGATAAATAGATTAAAGAATACACTTCAATAATGCACTTAATTTTAATTTTCTCAATAATTCATCATAACTTTTAGTGTAGAAATTAAAGAAGAATATAAGATTATTATTTATTACATTAGATTTCACATTGTTCAGTTTTTAATTAGGAGTTTTGTATTAATTGTATGAAATACAATATTTTTCTAAATGTTTATGATGGACATATACTAAGTATTATAGCATTGTATATTATTACCAATAATTTATGATCATTAGTTCCGTGGTTGATGTAGTCTAGAGTTTAGAAGAATGATGGATTTCCCAAAAGAAATTTTAAAAATTATAATTCCCTCTTAAATGTTAAATCAAACTTCATAGCCATTGAATTCAATTCGATTCATCTTTATCCATTCATTTTGATCTAGAAAGTCCGATAATTTCTCAATCAAGGTCACCAAGTTGATATATTCCGTCAAATGCGCATTATTCGCTCATTTGACTCCATTTTAATTCCAAATGATCCCAAGACATAGGAATTCTTATTTAAGTTATTTAGGATCTAAGTTAATAACTTTATGACCTATTTGAGGATTCTAAGTTAGAATTTCAATTTTATAAGTCGAGACGAGCGAGAAGCATAATAACATCGCATAAAAATTACACTGCACTTTGAGATCATCCAGGTGGGTTTTTCTATAAC
The DNA here is from genome assembly GCA_026008535.1 of Perilla frutescens. Classification (NCBI taxonomy): domain Eukaryota; kingdom Viridiplantae; phylum Streptophyta; class Magnoliopsida; order Lamiales; family Lamiaceae; genus Perilla; species Perilla frutescens. Next base: position 52,412,436 of record BRKX01000002.1, read on the forward strand.
TCACAACTATGTTTCAAATTCGTCCATGAAAAGTATGTTAAATTTTTTAATAACATTGTTTACACAATGATTGGATATGTTGAGACTTCACGCATAGAGGAATTCCGACTTACAAGCAAGACGGTTTACTTTGTGACTAAATGTCTAGATAAGTAACTGTAAAGTATCATGTGATCACATTGGGTCTCTCATCCAATGAAAAAGAGTAAACTTTGTTATAAAGTATGTTCATGGTTATTTTTCATGATTTATGCAACATAACAGTTTTAAAGCATGAAAGAATGACTTGGACGAATAAAAATGCCCACTAAGTGTTTTCTGGCACTCAACCCAAATATTTTTCAAATGTTTCTAGGTCCTGGAGATAAAGCTGGTTGATGACGACCTGCTGGAATGGGTTTGATGGTTGACCCTTGTATAGTTTTTGCTTAAAGCCATTTTAAAACTTATGTTTATATGTTAAATAGTAACTGCTTCCGTTGATACTCTGCAAAACTTTTAAGTTTGAAGTTCCTGACCCAGTGGCCAATTTTTGATTATATATATAAATATTTTAAATGTATATAAGGGTTGGCCGTGGTGTTTTTAAATGTGTGGCCTAATTGGCTATGTATATTGTTTATTGACAGGTCATAATTTGGTTATGTGTGAGTTAATGATTTCGAAAAGCCTTATTGAAAGTTGACTTTGAAAGCACCTAAGTGTGTGGTTTGAACATTTTTAAATTGAGGTGCTGCCCATTTACAAATTATTTTTAAAGTTAATTTAATTTCTTGAAAAATATTTATCACGTAAGCATGTACGTATGTTTTTGGTGACGTTTTGGTCCTACTGGGACTGGGGCGTTACAAGTGGTATCAGAGCAGGTCTACGTGATTGTAGGCCTGTGATGTTTTCAAAATTGAAATATTTTGAGTGTTGTGTTATTAAATGGTTACCTATAACCCAGCAACTATTGTCTACGCCAAGCTTACTCCGGGAAGGTACTAAAGTTTATGTTTTGAATTTCTTTAGTGCTCTTATGAAAAGTATATGTATATGATTGTATGCATGATATACAAATGCAAGTGATCTCATTGTGTGATTTAAATCATGGTGAAAAGTATGATTTATAAAGCATTGTGAAAGTTATGTTTTACAAAGCATGAATATCAATGTTTTCATATCAAATCCATTTGATGCATAAACATCATCTGAGCTAGTTTTAGACTAGAACTTAGCTGGATTTGAACATAGATGCACTGAACATAAGTACCTAGTTTAATTTTAGAGCTTCTTTAGCTCACTGAAATTCTATGATCCATGTGAATCTAAGTATATTGTATCATCGCTTTAGACTTCTTCAAGTGTATTTGACATATGAAGTATATATATAAGATGTCGTCATGACGTCAAAATAATCAAGCATAGAATCCTCCACAAGAAGATACAACACATATCATGATTTAGTTCCAAACATACCATCCTCCAACCTTTCAGGGTGAACCGACAGAGGCTGAAGAATGGCTACGAATGATAGAACGCACATTTGCGTACATGGTGTGTACCGATTCTCAACACATCGTATGTATAATCTTCTAGCTTACTGGTGATGTTGATCATTGGTGGAAAATGCATAGGAGGTCAATGACGCCTCAACAATTTGCAAATATGACCTGGGAGGATTTCAAACAAGCTGTTATACGGAAGTTTGTTCCTATGTGTTATCGGGATCAAAAAGAAACTGTGTTCTTACAATTAACTCAGAGAAATATGACCGTGAATGATTATGAACGGAAGTTTAATCAGTTGTCTAGGTATGCTCCACACCTGACAGACACTGATGAGAAAAAAAGTCATAGGTTCAAAAGAGGTTTACGAACTGAGATTAGCAGTATCATAGCGGGGCGCGGCATGGCCATGTATGCTGAAACTCTCGAATGAGCTCAAGATGTGGAATCTTCACTTCACAAGAATGAGAACAATGTTGATTGGCCAAAAGGGAAAAGAAAGTGGGATGAAAACAAGAATAAGGCCCCGTTTGGTTGACACGGAATCTGACTTGGGAAAGTAATCTGATTCTCTATTTTAACATTACTGTGTTTGGTTCATTTTTTATGTAATATGGAAAGTAATCACATTCCTCAAAACAAGGAAAATTATGCAACTTTACTGGATTCTGAATACCTACTCCAAGTAGGTATTCTTTTTCCTTATTTTGGGGAATCTGGTGTTAAATGATTTCATTGTTCGATTTCTTCATTTATTATTTTTTTTTATAAATTATTATTATGTTTTAAAATTGAAAAAATAAGATTTATTATTATCTTTTTTTTATTATTAATACTAAGTTTGGATTAAAAAATTTCAATAAAAAATGTGTAAAATAAAAAAAATAAAAAAATAGAAAATTTTATAAATGAAAAAAAGAAATTCAAAAATGTGATACTTTTTTTATTGAAGAAATTACGACCAAAATTCGACCATTTTATAAATTATTTTTTTGGCAATTCTATCAAAATTACAATAATATCATTTTTGAGACAACATTGCGGACTAAGCGATGACCATACCATTGTCAATATAGATAATTTTGATTTCCAATTCAATAAAAAAATATTTATATAGATAATTTTGATTTCCAATTCAATAAAAAAATATTTATATAGATAATTTTGATTTTCAATTCAATAAATAATATTTGGATCACCAATACAATATTTACCTTAATTGATTAATAATATGTTGCATTCAATATCTGTAGTACTAATGCAAATTGAAGAATTATACATTATATGGTTCGTAATTTAAAATTATAAATATTGGTAGTATGAAATAAGATATAGTATATATTTTAAATATTTAATTATCTATTCTTGTTTAAATCTAATTCAATAATAAACAGAGAATCATTGCAATTTTCTTGTTGTGTTCCAAACACAGAATAAAGAATCTGTTAGTAATCATTTTCCTTAGAATCACATTCCCATAAATCATATTCCCAAAAAACTTTACTTTCCTGCCAACCAAACGAGCCCTAAGGGTCATGGTTTCGATAAAAAGGCTAGGATGAGAGAAGGATCAAATCCTAAAACACAGTAAGAAAAACCATTATGTCAAACTTGTGGAAAGAAACATAATAGTGAATGTATGAAGGGAAGAAATGTGTGTTATAGGTGTTGGCAACCAGTACATATGGCATATAATTGTTTAATGAATAAGAGGAAAGAAATGGCTAGGCCAAGTCAACCTCCGGCAAGAAGTACTCGAGCCTTTGCTCTCAATCGACAAGATGCTGCACGGGAGCCTAGAAATATGGTAGTATGATTAGTATATCAAATATGCCTATACTTGCATAATTCAACACAGGAGATTCACATTTATTTATATCTGCCACATTATGCTCTAAGTTAAAATTAACAAAGAAAAAACTTAGTGAGGCCTTAGAAGTAAGTATACCTTCGGGGGGGATATTAATTGCTGATTAAATATGAAAAAACATAAATTTGAACCTTGGGTATAGATCACTAAGTGCAGTCCTACATGTTTTAAGATTTGAGAGACTTTGATATTATCCTCGGAATAGATTGGTTAGAGGTTAACCATGCCACAATTAAGTGTCTTGAAAAGGAGCTAACCTTCCAAAGATCGGAAGAGCCGGAATTCACTTTTCATGGATCAAAGTTGGGAGCTAGAGTAAGAGTTATTTCTGTAATGAAAGCAATGAAGATGCTTAGAAGAGAAGGATGTGAATCATTCTTAATAAGTTTGATAATGAACAAGTCTGAGAAGGTGACAATTGATTATGTACATGTGGTGCGAGATTTTAAAGACGTGTTTTCAGAGGACTTACCAGGTTTACCTCCAGATAGACAAGACGAATTCACAATAAACTTACTTCCATGAATTGCTCAAGTATCGAGAACACCGTATCGCATGGCACCAAATGAGTTAGAGGAGTTAAAAATTTAGCTACAGGAACTCTTAGACAAGGGCTACATTTAACCCGGCGTCTCACCATGGAAAGTATATTACTATGGATTTTGTGGTTGGTCTGCTCGACAACCCATTATTTCTTTTATGTAGGATTTTGCTAAATGACTGGCTTTCAGTTCTTGTTACTAGAATGCTAAGCCACATATCTCATTCTCATTCTTTTGAGTTCATAAAGGTACTTCTCACAATGTGGTCGAATGTGACCTTTCTTCTCACAATAATGTCAGATGATTCTCTATTTGTTGCTATTATAAGCATTCATCTTCTTGCTAGTAATGTTCTTCTGGATATGCCGAACATTCTCTTGTACATGCATTGGTTTGCCTGTACTTTCTTTGACAAACACTGTTTTAGACTGTCCACCACTGTATCCAAGACTTGGATGACTCTTTCCTAAATGTCCTTGAGTTGTGGAAATCTTATCAAGATTCTTTGTACTATTGTTCAGCATGTTGACATTTTTTTTATGGATTTGAGCTCCACAGACAATTCATCAATCTCCTTCTTTTGCTGCTGAATAGTATTCTTCTGTTCAGCATCAGATTTGATCAGCTTCTCTTTCTTATTGAGAATATCCTTGTTATGAGATTGAAGAGTCTTGTTGATCTCCACTACTTCCAGTCATCTTTCATACATCTCCTTGTATGTCTTGACAAGTTTTTCTTGGCTGAAGTCTTCATTGTCTAACTCATCATCTTCTGCATTGTTGAAGAGATCCTTGAATTCTGAGATTTTTGCTGTGAAAGTAATAGTTTCTTCATCTGAATCACTGCAGCCTTCGTTAGAGTCATTGTCACTGAGAGAAGCATTGTAATTCTTTTTGTTTCTCTTCAGGGTGTTTGCACACTCAGCTTGAATGTACCCAAATCCATCACATTCTCTGCACTGAATTTCTCTTCTGAAATTTGAAACTCTTTCTGCTTATTGCTTGAGTTTCTATTTTGCTGAGAATTACCAGGTGGTTGTCTTCTATTATTGGCCCTTCTAGAAGACTGCTTATTAACTCTTTTTAACATACGACTGAAGTTCTTGGTGATCAGGACCATATTATTCATTGTGTCTGAATCAAGTACAGTTTTTTACTTCTATACATGTTCAAGTACATCTTCTGAGACTTCAGTTTTAAGAGTAATACCTCTCTTCCTTGAGATGGTGTCTTCATCTTCTAAGTTTTTCCCAAATATTTTTAACGACCCCATCAGGTCATCAAGCCTCATACTCTTGATATCATTGGCTTCTTCAATTGCGGGAACTTTGTATGCAAACTTCTTTGGAAGAGATCTGAGAACCTTTCTTACAAGCTTCTCATTGTTGATAGGCTCACCAAGAGCAAAACTCTCATTGAATATGCTTCTCAGTCTGACATTAAACTCACCTATGGACTCAGTATCCTCCATTCTGAGGGTTTCAAACTTAGAAGTAAGGTTTTGAAGCCTTGACAACCTTACTGAACTAGTCCATTCAGAGATGGTTTCTAGAATATCCCACACAGCGTTAGCAGTCTCACAAGTTGAGATTAGACTGAATGTTTCAAGATCAACTGCAAAGAATATAGCATTGAGAGTTTTAGAGTTGGCATTGTATCAATTCTTTTGCGGCATAGTCCACTCTCTTTCTTCAATCTCCACCTGCTTTCCTTCCTTGGCAACAATTGGCTTTTCCCATCCTTCAGTGACACTTTTCCATACAAGCTCATCTATTGATCTCAGAAACGCCCTCATCCTTGCTTTCCAGTAAGGATAGTTGTTCCCTTCAAGCAATGGTAGTCTGATCGTAGATTCTCCTTCTTTGATTGAACTCATAGCTTGAACTCAACCAATACAGATCATGACAATCTCAAACACTTTAGTGCGGATGGAAGTAACAAAAGAAATTGTAAAACTTCATGGTGCTCCTGTGTCAATGATATCAGATAGCGATACGTGGTTCACGTCTAAATTTTGGCAAATCTTACAAAGTGCAATGGGCACAAAATTGAATTTCAGTACAACTTCCCACCCACAGACTGATGGCCAGTCCGAAAGAACAATACAAACCTTAGAGGACATGCTCAGGGCTATAGTCATGGATCAAGGAGGAAGCTGGGAAGAATATTTACCTTTAGTTGAATTTTCTTACCACAACAGTTTTCCAAGCGACCATTGAAATGGCACTTTATGAGGCTCTATATGGTCGTAAGTGCAGATCACCACTTTACTGGGATGAAGTTGGTGAAAGAAAAATTTTGGGCCCAGAAATTATACAGAAAACTGTTGAGGTTATTGAAAAAGTAAGACAAAGAATGAAAGAGGCCCAAGATCGACATAAAATGTATGCAGATAAAAGAAGGAAGGATTTACAATTTCAGGTGGGAGATAAAGTATTCCTGAAAATATCGCCTACAAGAGCCATCGTACGATTTGGAAAGAAAGGAAAGTTGCGGCCTAGATATATTGGACCGTACGAAATTCTCGAACGAATCATAGAAGTTGCCTACAAGTTGGCGTTACTGCCAAAGTTAGGAGGAATTTATGACATGTTCCATGTTTCAATGCAAAAAAAATGTTGTATTTTCCGGTACATCATTATGGGAGATATATTCAATTTCGGGGACGAAATTTTTTATAAGGAGGGGAGGATGTAACACCCTAGAAAAATATAGTATTATTTTATAGCTAGAAATTTCATTAAATTAGAACCCAAATCATTATGGCTAGTTAATTATGGGCTTAGAGGCACAATAAGACTAAGAAAAGTCTCGACCTTAGTTGATCAACTAAGTTAAAATTAGAATTTATATAATAAAAATAGATATTAATGGGATCATTTTGGTACCAAGATCATCCAAATCCGACCTCATTTGACCTCTCAATGAAATTTATTTCATCATGTACTTTAAAATTAGTTTATTCCACAAAGTCCAATTTTATTAATTCAAGCCCAATTAATTATCCGTTTCCAACCATTTTCTAATCAAAATATATATAGGATATATCTATTGATGAGAAGAAAATAAGTTTATAGCAAATTGATTTAAGTCCATTTCGAAAAGTTGAAACATCAACCTTCTTGCTGTCTTTTGAAATCAACCTAATTAACAAAGCAACTGTATATACACGTGTACATGCATGGATAATTTTGTGTGTATAAATAATAGGTTTGCTTAGTCATTAATATATAGGCTTGCTTAGTCATTTGTATAGTACAATTGGGAATACATGCATGGATAATTTTGTGTGTATAAATAATAGGTTTGCTTAGTCATTAATATATAGGCTTGCTTAGTCATTTGTATAGTACAATTGGGAATACGTGTAACAGTAGGAATGTCTATATATATATATTGTGAATTAGATTAAGGTTAGAAAGATATAAAGAAGGAAAAATAGGAAAAAAAACGAAGAAAAAAAATTGAAGAAGAAAAATAGGAAGAAAAAAAAGAAAGAAAAGAAAGGTGAGTTTTTACTTTTCGATGCTTCTTTAATTTTAATTCAATGTTATTTGATCTATTTAATTCGAATTTAGTCATAAACTACTAAATGAATCCAACTCCTAAATTTATATTCTTCCAGTTCTAATTTAGTACGTGGTTATTAAATAATTAACATTGTTAGAAAATGTTATTTAGCCCTATAATTTCTAAATGTTATATTTTTTCCCAAAAGAAATTTTAAAAATTATAATTCCCTCTTAAATGTTAAATCAAACTTCATAGCCATTGAATTCAATTCGATTCATCTTCATCCATTCATTTTGATCTAGAAAGTCCGATAATTTCTCAATCTGGGTCACCAAGTTGATATATTCCGTCAAATGTGCATTATTTGCTCATTTGACTCCATTTTAATTCAAAATGATCCCAAGACATAGGAATTCTTATTTAAGTTATTTAGGATCTAAGTTAATAACTTTATGACCTATTTGAGGATTCTAAGTTAGAATTTCAATTTTATAGGTCGAGACAAGCGAGAAGCATAATAGCATCGCATAAAAATTACACTGCACTTTGAGATCATCCAGGTGGGTTTTTCTATAACTCACAACTATGTTTTAAATTCGTCCATGAAAAATATGTTAAATGTTTTAATAACATTGTTTACGCAATGATTGAATGTGTTGAAACTTCACGCATAGAGGAATTCCGACTTACAAACAAGACGGTTTACTTTGTGACTAAATGTCTAGATAAGTAACCGTAAAGTCTCATGTGATCACATTGGGTCTCTCATCCAATGAAGAAGAGTAAACTTTGTTATAAAGTATGTTCATGGTTATTTTCCATGATTTATGCAGCATAACAGTTTTAAAGCATGAAAGAATGACTTGGACGAATAAAAATGCCCACTGAGTGTTTTCTGGCACTCAACCCAAATATTTTTCAAATGTTTCCAGGTCCTGGAGATAAAGCTGGTTGATGACGACCTGCTGGAATGGGTTTGATGGTTGACCCTTGTATAGTTTTTGCTTAAAGCCATTTTTAAACTTTTGTTTATATGTTAAATAGTAACTGCTTCCGTTGATACTCTGCAAAACTTTTAAGTTTGAAGTTTCTGACCCAGTGGCCAATTTTTGATTGTATATATAAATATTTTGAATGTATATAAGGGTTGGCCGTTGATGAAGACTCAAATTCGTGTTTTTTCCTTTATCTTTTTACCTCATTTTTAAGTGTTTAGTATAGAGTGTAGTCTAGGTTTGGGGGTAAAGCTGATTGCAGGAGGCTGAGGGCACAAAACCACCACAATAGGCACAGACAGGTGCTATTTATGCTGAGGGCACAAAGGACTGATTTGCCTGACGAGGCCCAGTCAAAGTTGTTGCGAGAATTGCGCAACAGAATCGCGGGACAGTTCCTATATGCACGTGGAGGTGATGAGGCGGTCAGTTCCGAGTCTTGGGGAGGTCTACACACGTTGGGAAGGAAGTGGGGACATCAGAAAGCTGTTGGAGACGCTAGGGTTTGTTGCTATCCCTCCTAAATTTAAGGAAGAACGTTGAGCATGAGGTGATGAAGTGGAGAAGTGCAAGAGCCCCTGCGTGGGTGAGATCTGGGCTGCTTGAAGCCTCAATTCAGTTGCTATAAATACTTTTATCTGAATTCATATGAGGGGGGCGAGAGAGAGTCGGGGTTTTTTTTGCGCCTCAAGATACAATTTCCCGTTTTCATACTTAGTTTATTTTGCTGGATATTCTGTCTGCCTGAAGCTGGCGGTTTGCCCGCGGAGAGATAGTTCAGTTGTTTTGTTGGCAAAACTGGGGTTGGGCCCAGAAGTTAATCGAGTTACTCCCTTTCCAAGTAAGATGTCTTTTATCATTTATTTTACTTTCGTTTCTATGTTTAGTGGCTAAGTATCCATTGTTCAAGTCAAAGTAATGGTCTAAGGGTAGAATATGTGCATGAGGTAATCGGACTTTAACGCTTTAAGGGTTCACAATCTTAACTTGTTTTTCACTTAGACATAGGTAAATGGTGGTTGGAGATGAAAGCGCGCATTTCTGATTAACTGGTACTAGTGTTAGTTACGTGGGAGTGTATAGGTGACCCATGCCTCGATACCCGCATAGTAACAAGTCCGGGGGTGACAGCCTTGGTAGTTGAGATTGAGTAGTATATGCAGGCACAAGACCGTGTCAAACCTACTAGAATCGGGTCGCTTTTGCCCTCAAAGCTGCTATACTTGCAAAATCTTTGTGTGATTCTCTCCTTAGGTTCCTGTATAGTTAGGTCCCTAGATGGCGATCATATCATCTAGACGATATAATGTAAGAAGTGATTGGGGAGTGGCCGATCGTATCCATTTCCTATAACCGGTTAACCCTCAAAGTGACAATTACCCATATTTGGCCATAGGGATTCGGTTTTTGACCTTTCTGCTAGTGTGGGCACAACGGGTAGTAGTGGTAATTACATATATTTTACCCGGGATTGCGTATACCGACCGAATGACTTGATGCTTTGACTTGAGCACTTTTATTACTGATATTTTCTCTTGTGGTTTCCTTTTCAGAATTTAGTTAGTTTAAGTTTATTAGTAAGGTTTTTAGAGTGACACTGAAGACCCAAACCAAAACTAAGAAAAGATAGAAGGTTATAAACACTCATCGTGGGATCGACATCCGTCTTCACCAGCTATACTAGCCGTTGAGGGCAGATTAAGCATTTGTGGATAATTTGCCCGCAAGTGTATTTTGCACACCAAAACGACGGGTGTGCCAGCCGTGGTGTTTTTAAATGTGTGGCCTGATTGGCTATGTATATTGTTTATTGACAGGTCATAATTTGGTTATGTGTGAGTTAATGATTTCGAAAAGCCTTATTGAAAGTTGACTTTGAAAGCACCTGAGTGTGTGGTTTGAACATTTTTAAATTGAGGTGCTGCCCATTTACAAATTATTTTTAAAGTTAATTTAATTTCTTGAAAAATATTTATCACGTAAGCATGTATGTATGTTTTTGGTGACGTTTTGATCCTACTGGGACTGGGGCGTTACAGTTAAGGACCTAATTATTTTATATACAATCATTCGGCAAATGTTAATGGGATTATATATAACTAAAGAAGAACATAACATTATTATTTATTACATTTAATTTCACACTGTTCAATTTTTAGTTATGAGTTTTGTATTAAATTATATTAAATATAATATTTTCCTAAACTTTTATGATGAACATACTAAGTATTATAATACTATATATAATATTTCATTTAGTATATTTTTATTTACTATTCATCATAACTTTTAGTCTAAAGTTTAAAAAAGAATAAAATATTATCAATAACATTTGATTTCAAATTGATGAATTTGTAGTTATAATTTATGTATTAAATTATATGAAATTTAATAATTTTTCAAAACTTTCATAATAAACATACTAAGCCTAAATATTATATTATTTAATATAATATCTCATTTTCTTTAAAATGTTTAGATCATTCATTATAACTTAAAGATTGAAAATTAATATAATTATTATTTATTACATTTGATTTCACATTGTTTGATTTTTAGTGATAATTTAATTATTAAATTATAATAAATACTATATGTTTATGAACTTTTATGATAAACAAACTATGTATTATATTTTTATATAATATATCTCATTTTCTTTTAATCGTTTCAATCATTCATGTTAACTTTTAGTTTTAAAAATCAAAGAACAATAAAAGATTATCATGCATTATATAATTTAATTTATCTTTTATTCTATTAAAATAATTTTATATCTGATAATTTATGTATACTGTTGATACCGTTTTGTAGTGTATCATAGATTTAGGGATATTTGTTTAAATTGTGTATTTGGAGTTTTTGTCTTTCTTGCAGGAAAAAATCTGTTGAGAGAAATTAGGAGCACGTGGGACTTGACCAAGTCTAACGATCTGCTGAAGCCACGGTTGTTCCGAAAGTTGCGTCGGAAATATAGGAGTGCAGTTCGTGGAGATCAAGGCTTAGTGGATCGGTTGCTTTGAGTAGGGATCAAGCAACGAGCTGTGTATATATAGGGTTCAGATAGTTAGTGTTATATACGAGTTTTTAGTAGAGCTTTTCAGATATTGTAAAGTTTTGAGTTCTCGTATTTATCCGTTTCTACTAGATATAGTTAAGACAACTTTAGTCCCAACCTTCTGTGAAGGAAGAGATAAAGTGTCTTAATATTTAGTGAGAGTTTATCTGGTAGTGTTTTTGTAATTCACATATTTCATATAGTGAAGATTTTGCCCTGAGGCACTTTGCGAGATTATAGAAATATAATCTCGTGAAAATTTCAATCCATTGTTTCTGTTTTAAATTTCCGCTGCGTATGCAAAGTTGTCTCAACTTTATACACAACTTTGTACACAACTCTTTCAAAACCGAGAGTTCGGTTTCTTCATATACGTCATTATATTTTAATTTTTATTGATTATTCATTTTAAATTTTAATTATATTGATCGAAAAAAATAAAAGGTTATTACTTAATACATTTAATTTCAAATAGTTCATTTTTAGTTATAATTTATATATTAAATTAAATATCAAAGCATAACTTTTATGATAAACTTACTAAATATTGTATTATAGATATGCAATATATATATATATATATTAAATTCGAAGTACGGTATGCACCGGTACAACGGTATATACCTTCACTTCTACAAATACTGTAGTACGGTATGGCGGTATATACCGGTACATCGCACGGTACATACCTTTACTTTGACATATACCGTTGTACGGTATGACAGTATATACTGATATATGACGGTATACAGAACTTTCAGTATACACCGGTATACCTTAATTTTTGAAAATTAATATCGTTACCTTACCGTAAAATTTTGGTAAGGTATCATACTTTACCGAAAAATCGGTATACTGTAAATATTGGTATCTTCTATATTTTTTCAGTACGGTATGGACGGTATTCTGATATGACGGTATTATTTGCCAGCCCTACTGACACATTTTGAAAGCTATTTTTCTCACGCATCTCTCTCCATCTCACACGTATCTTCCTCAATCTCTTTCTCAAACATCCCTCATCTATCTCATCCCCTCTACATTCATGGCGAGGGGCGGATGCAGACGCGGATCTTCGCAGTAAGTATTCCTTGATCGAATCTCAATATCGATCGAAAAATAAAAAAAATTGAAATATGCTAATTTGAATTTTGTATTGATTCTAATGTGAATTATGCTCTGTAAATATGTAAATATACAATGTAGGGTTGGTCAAATATTGTTGATAATTGATATTATTAATGTGTTTGGAATTTGAATTATAATTTGCAAAATACTACCTTGTGGTAAGTGTCTGACTGAGCATTCTTTGATCGATATCAAGATCAATTGAAAAAAAAATGAAATATTATTGATAATTTGTTTCTGATTTGAGAAATTTGATATTATTAATGTGTACGGAATTTGAATTATAATCTGGGGTTAGATCGTTCATGGGTGAGGATACGTAGGGCTGAGGAAAAATACGATCATATCGTACTTACCGTACCGAAAAAATATCAGAATATTGAACTTTAAAGTATACCAGTATTTTCGGTAAGGTATGATACTGCATTGAGATTTTTCGGTAAAGTAACGGTATAAAATTTTAAAAATCGATGTATACCAGCGTATATCGATACCGATGGTATTGCCAATTTTTTTGGTATACACCGTTAGTTCGGTATATACTTGTACAACGGTATATGCCGAATTAATGGTATATGCCGGTATGCCGACATGTACCAAATTAAATGTATATATGTTAATAAAGAAAATTTACCATACCTAATTTATACATGAATTATAATTACATATGAATAATTTAAATTACATGAAATAATTAATTTAATTTTTTTTTCTCAACCTTAGATTTAAACTACAATTACAATTTAATTATAATCAGATAAATAGAAATGAGAAATAAGAACACAAATAATAATATTATATTTAACAACTATATTAATTCATTTAATTTTACATTTAAATTATTATATATGTGTGAGAGAGAATAATGGATGATTGTTATGTAAATATGAGATACTTAGTATAAATATTATACATGCATGTATATATTATATATAGTAACCTTTTGATATCTTGCATAATTTATTATTTATTACATTATTTAGTAGATTTACGATATCTAATACATATAATCATATGTTATATTTAATACAAAGTAATAATATATATTATTATTTAATGCTTAGTAAATAATTAATCTTATGTTATACTTAATGCATAGTAATGATAAATATGTTCTTATTTAATACCTAGTAAATAATTCTTACCATTTTTAAGTAAATAATTTAAAATTTATAATATTTTATACAATTTATAAATACTCTATAAAAACATGTGATGAATAATATTCTTAATGTTTCTTACAATTTTAGATTTACAATACAATTATAGTTTGTAATCTCATTAATAAAAATAAGAAATAAGAACACAAACAATGATATAATATTTAGCAACTATAATATTATTACATTTAAGTTTTAGTTAATATTTGTGATATTATATAAATATATGTATGTGTGTGAATTATAGATTCTTGATATAATACTTAGTAAATATGATACACATATATAAATATCTAGTAAATTTACAATATCTAACACTTATAATTAATCTTATGTTATACTTTTTTTTTACCTAAGGACTCTTATGTTATACTCAATGCATCGTAATGATAACTGTGTTCTTAATTAATACTTAGTTAATAATTCTTACGATTTCTAAGTAAATGATTTAAAATTTGTAATATTTAGTAAGTATATAATATTTTATACAATTTATATTAATTATAAAAATATGATTGATATATTATACTTAGTAAATATGATATGCATATATTAAATATCTAACAATTATAATTAATCTTATGTTATACTTTAAATGCACAGTAATGATAAATGTGTTCTTAATTAATACTCAGTAAATAATTCTTACAAACTGTAACCGTCAACCGGATTCCGCCGGTGCGATTCTGGTTTAACCTTCCCGAAGTTCACAAACCGCCGGTTAGAAACCGGCAATTTGGCGGTTTAACTGCCGGTTTGAGTTTTTTTTTAATCCTCTGTTCCATTCATGTATTGTAATGATAAATTTGACTTCCATATAGGATTGATTATCCTATCTTTCATTTATTTTGTATCTCAGTAGTAAAAGTTAATAATTTTGGTAATACTAAATTTTAATATACATATGCAAATGATCGATTATCTGTCTCGGGTGACTGCACAAATATTCACTAACTCTTATAATTAATTTATCGTGTTTAGCTTTGGCAATAATAAATTCAATTGTCATTTAGGAAAAAAAAACTATATACCTTACATTTACACATGTAACATTTGACAAATTATTTCCAAAGAAATAAAAAAGTAATCCAGTGAGACGGGTGTTTTCTTCGATCTTACTTTTTTGTGATTTAATTTAATTTCATAATTGTTTATTAGGGTTCAATCCACACAATTAGTATTTATAATTATATTTTAGTATTTAGATTTTAATTTTTATTAATAATTCATTATTATGGTTGGTTATTTTAAATTAAATTTTATAATTCATTTTTATTAATAAATGTTGACTATGATTATTTATGTTATAATTAATTTATATTTTATAATTAATATATTAAAATCATGATAATTGATTGTAATTTAATGTTAAATTGTAATTTGTTAATTTGTAATTTCATAGTTTGATTTACAAGTTGTAATTTTATAATGTCATATTATTTATCAAATTAACTTGTATTTTTAATATTCTTGTAAGTTGTAAATTGTATGTTGTAAGTTGTAAATTGTAAGATATAAATTGTTAAATGTTAATTTTAATTTATAAATTGTAATTTAGTGTTAAATTGTAACTTGTAAATTTATAAATTATAATTTCATATTTTCATAGTTTGATTGATTTACAATTTGTAATTTTATAATGTCATATTATTTACCAAATTAAATTGTATTCTCATTTCTCAATATTCTTGTAAGTTGTAACTTATAAATTGTAAGTTGTAACTTATAAATTGTAAGATATAAATTATAAAGTTATATAATAATATTAAAATTCAAATAAACTTGTGTTTTGTCATACTTCTTAGTTTTTAACTTGTAAATTTGTAATTTTGTTGATTTAGTTCGTCCAAACCGTTCGACTAAAAAAAAAGGAAATCGAAAACCGGCGATTAGGGTAATCGTCGGTAATCGCCTCTAACCACCGTTGGGACAAACCGGCGGTTCCGATTACAAAACCATAACGGCAACTGCCTTAGCACGGTTCGGTTCCGGTTCCGGCCTGCCGGGATTGCTTAACCGGTGGTTTCTAACCTGAACCGGCCGGAACCGGAATCGTGGCACCTCTACATTCTAGACTCGACTTGTTTTTATTTCTAATTTATTGGGATATCACGTGCTTGTTTTATTTTAATTGTTGCATTGGAGTGTTAGATTTGAATTATTATATCGATTTTATTTTATTGGAGTTTAATTATTGTGGCATGAAAAGATTTATTTTATTTTGTTGAATTTTGATAGTTATTATGTCTATTTTATATATTTAGTAAATATATGAGATATATCGTAAGATGGTATGATAAGATATACCGATGTCAGTAAGGTATACCGACATGTAAATTATACCGATATTGGTAAGGTATATACCGAAATAAAGGTATGATAAAGGTAGACCATTTGTTTCATACCGAAATTAAGGTATACTGAATGTTAAGGTAAGGCAACGGTATGAATTTTCTTCATACCGTACAAATAAGGTAAAGTAAAGGTACGATGAAAAAGTAAGGTATATCTTACCATCTAACCCTAAGAATACGTAGGGACATTTACAATCTTCTTCTATTATCAGAGCTGCATAGCTGGTATGAGAGACAGGTGAATTCTGCTGATCGTGAACTCAAAAGTAATTTCGCTGAGAAAAAATGCATCAAGGAAAATATTAAAGAACTAAAATTGCCCGGCAAATTGAAAAAGAAAGAAGTCGAATTCAAGAAATGTGAAAAGAATGTTGCCTTCATAAATGAGTGGCTAGAAGATTTTTAGATTAAAGACAGAATCATTTCGAAACTAGAAGAGATTATCTTAAAGATGAAGAAGCTCGAGTCAAGAATCCTCAGGTACCAATGCAAGCTAGCCAAATCTGAAATTGAAAAATCTGGTAACATTGAAGAAATGCTGACATGCAAAATGAAAAAACACGAGAAATGTAAAGAAGATGTAGTGACTAAAACAAAGCAACTGAACACTGAAGTGGTTCTTGTTCTGCTTCAAAAGCAAAGATTGAATTGAATAGGAACACGCTTGCCTTACCGCTGGCTAACATTAAAGATGAAGTGGTCACCTTTGTGGAGAGGGGAGATGTGGCTGCTCTTATGTACATGCTTCAGTTCATTGAGGAGGGAAAAGTTGGACCAATTGCGCTTACTTTCACCCTTGGAAAAAGTGTTGGAAACCAAGACAAGGATATGGTAGATAACATTCATTAACCAATGGTGTTTTTAGCTCAGTGGATTCTGATCATCTTAAATATTTTAATATTTTTTTATTGGATGAAATTTTTTACGAGGCTCAGGAAATATAAATATTTAGAAACAATCAATTATATAGGATTATTTAACACTCCTAGATTGAGTGTTTCTCCCAAGAATTAAAGTCTTGGTTGAAATAATCAACATATTTGAAATGGTCTTTTTTTTAATTCGAAATTAATTTTTCAAAAAATGTTGTTCAATCATCCAACAAATATTTGGATTTTGGATCTCCATCTTCATCTTCTCTCATCTCCCCCAAACAAAATCATTTGGATTTTGACTGTTGCGGTGTTACATGAGACTCTTCTAGTTTTCGGTGATATAATTTCTCATCTCCGGCAACAACGAAGGTTAGAGGAGAGGAGCGAAGATGAAAAGGTCGAATGAAGTGTTTTTTAATGATTATAAGCAATTTTTAATGTAAGGGGTATAAATGAAACTTCATGTAATGTCTATATAGAATATAAAAAACAAAGAAAAAAATAATTCATGATATATGGTAAAATTGGGCAGTGTAGTGGTGTATTTTATTAGAAATGTCGTCTATAAAATTATGAGGTATCCAAAGATACAAACTAGGGAAATCCAATACCCATTTTGTATTAGACTATAAATGTAAATGATATTATAATCAGCAAATGCAAATCTAGATGATTGGATTGTTCGTGGGTAAGATATGCAGGTCCAATCTTCTTCTGATATTGGAGTGACATGACTGGTATAAGAGACGTGAAGTTTGCGGATCGTGAACTGAAAAGGAATTTGGCTGAGAAAAAATGTATCAAGGAAAAAAAATTAAAGGATTGAAATTGTCTGCCAAATTGAAAAGGAAAGAATATGAATTCGAGAAGTGTGAAAAGCATATCCCCATAATAAACGAGTGGCGCCAAGATTTTGAGATCGAAACAAGTAGTAGAAAACTAGAACAAATGCATTAAAATTTAATACATTTCAATTAAAGTTCATTATTCTCAATTAGATTGTTAATTCCAACTATAAAAGTTAGTTATTAGAACTATGATTTTTGTTTTTCACATTTTTTTTCAATCCATTTTTCTCATAACTAGAGAACCAAAAGTTGGACACAAGTTTATATATTTTCATTTTGGTATGCATATTGATCCATATTATATTATAAACTAGTAGAAATTTATTAATCAATATATAATAAACTAGTGTATTACATGTATTATGTACGATACCATTTTATTATCTGTAATATTTTTCCTCTAATAATTTAGCAGATTAAGACTTTACAACCACACACACACACACACATTAGCAAATGTAGGTGAATTGTATTTTTAATTTTATTCAATTTTATGGTAAGTGGTAACATACGACTACTATTAATCATTTATAATTTTTTTCATATAATTTCGCATATGCACATCATCATATTTCTAGATTTTGCTTTCTAATTTTGAATTGTATAATATTCTAGTTAAACGTGAACAATAATTTCAACAAAAAAAGTTGAATCATATGCTCTAAAATCATACGTAATTAATTATATTTTAAGATTTCTTAATTGGATGAATTTTTTTATGCGGCTGGGGAAATATAGATATTTACAAACAATCAATTACATAGGATTTATTAAGCAAGTCTTGGTTTGAAAAATATTTTTTGAAATAATCAACAAATTTAAAATAGTTTTTTTTTCAATTCGAAATTAAATTTTTGAAAAATGTTGTTATATCATCCAATAAATATTTGAATTTTGGATCTCCATCTTCATCTTTTCTCATCTCCCCCAAACAAGCTCATTTGGACTTTGACTATTGCGTGCGATGTTATAGGGGACTCTTTCAATTTTCGGTAATAAAATTTCTCATCTCCAGTAACAGCGAAGGCTAGGGAGAGGAGGGTAGATGAGGAATTGGAATGAAGTGTTTTTTTTTAAATGATTATAAGTGATTTTTATTGTAAGGGATATAAATAAAACTCCATACAGTGTCTATATAGAATATAAAAAATAAAGAAAAAAATAATTTGTGATGTATAAAGTAAAATTGGGCAGTTTGTAGTGGTGTATTTTATTAGAAACATTCTTTATAAAATCATGAAATATCTAAATATACAAATTAGGAAAATCCAATACCCATTTCATATTAGACTACAAACTGGAGGAAAATTCTAAACAAAGCTCTCGTTTGACTCTTTACAGCCCCACTATTTTATAAAATATAATTATAATCATGATAAGACTTTTTTTTATCACCCATAGCCCCCAACACTACAACTCTCACTTCTTTTTATGACTAACAAAAGATAAATAACTCGACAGAAATTCATAGTTCCCTTCCATCCAATATTTTTAAAATCGGACCGGACATCGAACCGGTCAATTTACTGAGTCACCGAATTACTGGTTCGACCGGTTGAATCATTTTGAATAAACCGGATAAACCGATATATGATATTTATATATATTATATGTATATATACACAAAAAAATAATAAAACTATATAAATTAGTATCACGATAAATATATTAAATAAGTTTAAAAATACACAAAATTTATATCAATGCAAAGAAATAAAATGTTTAATTTATTGATAGTTATTGCATAAGTTAAGTAGTTAAAAGTATAAATTTATAAAAATAAATATTGAACGTAAAATACTAGATTTTTAGAAAATATATAATTAAATGTCAAATAATTAAACATTGATTTTAATTACAAATAATACTACACAATAACAATTAAAAAAATTGCTAATCAGTATTTCACAATCCATTATTTTAAATATTAGTTCTTCACTTCATTTATTTTAATTTAAAAATTTGTTAAATTAGATATTGCTAAATATTGATTTTAATTAAAATAAAGATTATTTATTTTAAATTTGTGCATATATATATTATTATATTCAAATAATAATATAAGATTGTGTTGGCCTAGTTCATTGAGTACATTGTGCAAAATTATACAATTTTTGGAGGTCTTGGGTTCGAATCCTTCAAGCCTCATGTTGAATGAATTAAATTAAATTTGGAAAATAAAACAAAAAGTGGACAATAGTGAGTCGTAATACAGAAACAACCGGACCGAACTAATAGCCGGTTTGTGGTTAAAACTGGTCGCACCGACCGGTCCGGTCCGGTCCGGTTCGATTTTCAAAATACTGATTCTATCCTTATCCTTTTTAATAATTAAGAAAAGTGAGACGCTAGAATAGAAAAACAAACGATAGGAGATAGATGAAAATCACTATTAAAGATAAAATTGGGCAAACTGGCCATGTAAAACACATACCATGGTCGGCTGGTTGGGATACTAGTGAAGAAAATGCAATTTTTTTTTTTTTTTTATCATAAGCAGTTTTTGTTATCATAATTTTTTTATAACTGTATTTTGTTCAATTGGGATTTCAAGTACAAACATGAAGACTAATTAACATTATGAAAACTATTTCTGTCAACTGTTAATTCATTTTTTATTTTTTATGTTAGTAGTCAACTAATTGTTGATTCTCGACCGAATTAACGACTTCAAAAAATAATTTGGTATGATTCTAACGATCAGCAGATATCGAAATTGAGAACCATATTTAATAATTAAATTATGAGTGATTTGCTCATTTCAATATTTGGATTTTCACAAGAATGGTTATAAAACTTTGTACATACATGTGAAACAATTTCATCATGCCCCGATTGGTAGGCTTGTTAATCAAATTTCTTGATTAATTCTAGGCAAATGGAAAGAAATTTGATGACTCCTATGTCAAGCATTAATTGTGTGTGTATTATGCATGTGTGTCATAGAAAATGAGTGGGGACTACAGTGTAGGTGGTCACGATAGGATTTTAGTTTGTGGGAATTAAAAGGTAAATAATTCTAATTATATTTATTTTTATATTTTATAAAATAATAAGGACCGTGAATAATAAAAGTGGAGATTATATTTAGAATTTTTCAGACAGAAATTATATTAGCCATTCATATGCATATCGCTGATTTTGTCAGGATCCAAACCCAGATCCGTGGTATATTTGTAATTTCTTCCATTCCGCAATCTCATACTAGGGTTCATAATTTTATAATTAGGATAATTTTTTAAAAAAATTTATATTTATATTAATCATGATGGATAATATTATAATATATTTTATTTTTTACTACTCACAGCAAGAATTCAAATCTCATTTCAAAGAGGGATTGACGATTTAATTAAAATCTATACTATATATAAAAAGAAGGTTTTCAATTGAAATTGATTTGAAATTGATTTCAAATTGATTGGTGGCAATTTTATAAAAAAATTGTAATCATGAGGTCATTAAATTTAGCTATATTATTCAATTAAAATATTAATTAAATATTTAAAAATATTCAACTGTGCAGTTGCACATCGTTTGTCAATAAAAACATTTGTTGTATATTTTTTAACTGTGACTCCAATAATTTTATTAGTTTTCCGAATAATTAAATCATGAAAATTAAGAAAAAAGTGAGGTTGCAACAAATATTTTTAAAAAAAAATTAAAAATTAAGACGTTTATTTTTGTAGTATTAAAAAAAATTGCCATTTAGAAAAGTTATATAATATATAAATGTCTATAATGCAGATTTATAGTTGTAATTATAGGGAGCAACTTAAGTTAATTACTAGGTGCACGAAAAAAAAATATACATTTCAGAAAATAAAACAAAACTAAAACAGGCCATCGATTTACATTTGTTGTTTGGATTAATTAATTGAAAGCTATGATAAATACAATTTAATTGACAAATATATAAAATAATCTATAGTACATGAAAAAAAAAAAACTTCACACGCCCACTAATTGCATGAATACCCACTACTTGAATTCAGAAATTAATAACAAAGTAAAAATATTTAATTATGTTAAGATAATAAAAATATTAATATTTAATTCAGAAAACTACCCACTACTTCCACCACTTGAGTTAAACTGAAATCTGAACCATATTAAATCATAGTAACACCGTTCTGAACGCATAATTCACACGATACCCATATCATTCCTCTTCAAAAAATCCAAAAAATTTTCTGCATACTTTTCAATCAACAGTCTCAATGGCTTCCATTTTTGGAACGGTTCAGATGTTGAAGCCAGGTAAAAGTACATTCGGCTTAGAACTTCGGTTGATACATTGCTACAAAAACACAAACGCATTTAGCATGGAATGCATATTTCATGACAGAGAGGTACATTGATTTAATGAGCTTTACGATTTGATTTCTTTTAAAAAATTAAAACTTACAAAGTTAATTTTTTTGTAGGGTGTACGAATTCACGTAACAATTCCGAAAGCAAGTGTAGACAAATTTAAACAGCGCCTTATTGAAGGCAATGTTTATGCTTTGATAGATTTTGTTGTTGGAATAAACGTGATGAAGTACAACACGACAGGGAGACTTTATAAGATCATTGTGTTCAAACAAACACGCATATTTCAAGTTTTCCATGCAGAGTTTATGCATCAACCATATGAGATAAAGACATTTAATGATATTGCTAATATGCAGAATATTAGGGATGCAACAATGTTTGGTAATATATTTTAATACACACGAATGTCTTTATATGGATTCATGTAAACAATTTTTTTTTTACAGATGTAATGGGAACAACTGTGTCACACTATAGGCCGCTCACCAAAGAGATAAATGGGAAGCTGGCCCAATTAATAGATTTGGTTTTGGAAGATCTGGAGTAAGAGTTTTTTTATATTAAAGCACATATTTTTATTTTTTAATATTAGAATTATTATGTATTAACTGCATTTTAATCAAATTTTGTAGTGGAAACACGATCTCAGTGACATTGTGGGAAACATATGCAGAAGAGATATTAAAATTTCTAGAAACTAAACCAGAAGGACCGGTTTCTTTAATTGTTCAGTTTTGCAGGCCTAATATGTATAGGGGTAGGACAGTTTATTTGTTTCTGGTACTTTTAATTATATGTGATGTTATAATTAATAAAATTTTACAACAAGAGAAATACGTGTGTCATCTATGTTTAATATTACAAAGATGGTGCTGAATCAGAATGATCCAGAGTTGGCTGATTTCAATATTAGGTAAAATAATTCAATTGTTATATTACATGTGCTTTTTATATTTATAGTATTCTTGCATTTTATATATCTGCTTATGTTGGTTTAATTTAAAATACATTATTTAACTAAGATTTCTTCACTAAATATTTGTTTGGAGGTATCTGAAAACTGGGAAGGTGAGATCCACCAGTATCTCTACTCTGACTTCATCATCAAAGAGGTCCCTCAATGATGAAATCAGAGATGTAGATTTTGAACTGAAGAGTATTTCAGAAATTATGACAGATGAAAAGGTATTCTAAATAATTTAAATTGCACTAAAAGAAATTTAAAATTTAAATTTGTTCAACTGATTTTTTAAAAAAAATTAAACTGATTTTTTTAAAAAATATTAGCTTGGAAATTTCTGGATATTTGCAACCATACTATGCGTAGAGACCATTGGGGATTGGTCCTACTTGGCTTGCAAGAGATGCCAGAAGAAAATTACAAGAAGTGGGAATCAGTTTTTCTGCCAAAAATGTGAGACATTTGATATTGAAGGAAAGCTGAGGTAATTTTTTTTTAATCATATATAGTATAGATTTGATATTTTGCAGAACAAAATTTAATTTTAAAAAGTTTAAATTGTAGGTATAAGCTGACTGTGAGGGTGGTTGATGACACTGGAACCACCACATTTCTGATGTGAGATAAGGAATGCATAAGTCTTTTGGGAAAAACAGCTGCTGAATTAAGTGTGGTAAAAAAAAAAATCTATACTATTAAACCATGCAAATACTAATTAAGTTTTATGCACAGGGTAAAAACTATGAGGGAATTCCATCAGGCTTGGAACATTTAAGCAACAAAAAAGCTTTGTTCAACATTTCTGTTCAACCTGGACAGGCGAAAAACTACACTGGGTCATATAGTGTAGCCAGAATTTGTATTGACAGGGAAATAATAAAAAAAGTAACTGGAGAAGAAATTGCTATTGAGGTATTGAAGAAAAGAAACACATAAAGTATATTATTTTAAGTGAATATCTTTATGTAATTAATGGGTTATTTTTTTATACAGGATGAGGAATCCATTTCAATAAATGGATCAGAAATTATTGAAGATATGGTATGCTTTTTAAAAATTTTATTATAATATTAAAGTAAATAATAATTATAACCTAATAATTATTTAACATACAGGTTGGATCATCTTCAAAAGCATGTGTTCAATCAAAAAGTTGTGAGGTTAAAAGCAAAACCATACAACAGATATTAGAAGATGGGGAGGTAAATTTCACAATAATTATATTCAAATTCGAATTATTATTCTTTTAGAATAAATAATTTTATATTTCAATTACACAACAAAATTTTTATGAAATTCAGAGTGGGGAGTTCATTGTGTATGCCACTGTGAATAGCATTGAAGATATTTTTGGCATTTCATATCTCGCATGCAAGGAATGTTTGAAGGAATTAGATGTACAAGATGAACTCAAATTCTTTTGCGAGAAATGCCAGAGTTTTGACATAGTTGGCAAATCAAGGTTATTTATTATTATAAAATTTAAGTATTTTATTTATTCTGTATACTGAGTATTTTAAACATTTTTTTTAAATATAGACACCAATTGACTGTGAAAGTCAGTGACTGTACTGCAAGTACAATATTTTGTATGTGGGAAACACAATGCATGAAAATGATTGGAAAAAACAAAGCAGAGGTATGTAGCATAAATGTTTAAAATAATAAAAAATCATGAGTACAAAATTATAATAATTTTTTTTTGTAGGAAGAGATATTTGATCTACTTCCAGCTGAAGTTGAAGGCATTTGCAATAAAAAAGGTGTCTTTAATATTACTGTCCTGCATGAGCAGGTCAATAATAATAAAGGACCGTTTGATGTTGTAAAAGTTGTCGTTGATGACAGCACAGTTTCAGAAAAGGAGGTGGGTATTTTTAATGATAGAAGTAAAATTTATGAAATATTTAAAAAATAAATATTGTATCAAAGAACTATATTCATTTTGTAGGGAACCTCAACCAAATCAAAGAAAGGACAAGAAATTGTTGATGAAAATTTAGATCAGGTTGAATTAATTTTTTTACACAGATTACATTTTTGTCCCTATACCACATAATATTTTTTGATCAACTGTGTTTTTTAAAAAAAATTGCAGTTGAACATCAGGGAAGCATTAATGACCCCAAAAAGGATTAACAGCACCAACAGTGATGCAGTTAATAATATGGCAGATGATGATGTAAAGAGAAATCTGCTTGATGAGTTTTCAGCAACAACAAACAAGAGGATCAAAAGAGTGGTGAAGAAAGAAAAACATTGATGGAAGAAAAAAGGATGCAGATGTTTCTGAATGTGATTAGAAGTGTGGTGTTGGACTAAGTTTTGGTTTTTTTTTTACAAGAACAATTTTATTTTTTGCATTAACTTATTAGGGTTATGTTTTGAAGTTTTACATAAGTTATTAAAGTTTCAGATTATGCTACATATTTAAAACAAGATAATCATTGCATGAATAATATGGCAGCTTATATATTGTGCAAAAAACATCTCTAAAAAAAAAAACAAAGTACAAGAATACTGCAAGTTAGTCAAAACTGGAAAGAGGAACAATTAACCAAGCAAATTTAATATGTGAGTTTTTAGTAAAATATAGGAAAAAAATTATAAAAAAAAAGATAGAAACAAATAATTATGCAAACAGGATATAATGCATAATATACAACTTTTATCACTTAATGCAGCAGGTATATTAAAGCTAAAAAATAAATAGGACATTCATTGCATAAAAAATATACACACTACAAATGTTGGAATATATATGTGCCACTTTGTAAATAATGAATTATACAAGTAATAATGCAAACAATTAATAATATAGACAGAAACAATCAAACATGCAATTTGAATATGGCATTCTCATAAAACAACAAGATCAATACAAAAAACATGCACAAGATCAATACAAAAAAACATGCACAAGAATTACTGCACACAAATAATTCAATAAATGCGAAAGGTCTGGATCATAGATCTTTAACCTTTCAAGAACCCTAAGGAGTAAGTGGATTTCCCAGTTCACAATCACCCGTTTGAACGGGGGCGCAGGGGGTCACACAAAGTCCAAGGCTCAATCAGGTTAAACACTACGACTCAGATCAAAACCTCTCACCAAGGGGTTTCGCATAGTGTTCTTAAAAAGAACACTCACAGATCCCACAGATTTGATATGCAGAATAAAATAGCATAGTACAACAGAAAGACAAGCTAATTAAATTTATACATACAACATTATATTTAAGCTATATAGAACACATCTAAAGACTGGACTCAACATATAAAGAGATGAATAAGTATACCAGATTGGTGCTGAAGCATAGAGGAATCAATTTTTACCTATAAGATTGAAGCACACATATATAAGTAAAGATTATTTAAAAAAATGAACATAAATTGCAAGGAATAAATTAAAAGGAGTTACATATTCAAGTAAATATAGTAATAGTAAATATATATACTTATGTACATACAGGAATACAAATTTTATTACTTTTATAGCATAGATTATACTTATGTAAATACAGCAATAATAAATTAATATATTGCAGTAACTACATATAGTAAATGACTAATAAATTTATTTAATACTTTACATTCATCTACTTATTTAATTATACATATTTGGAATTGTAATTCTCAAACTATATATAAGAATTTAATTTCTTAGAAAAATTAAGAAATTTTGCTGCAAATTTTACTTCTTAATAAGAAAGTATAAAAGTTTGAAACAAAATAGGTAGAAAAATATAATACTTAAATAAAATAATAAAAAATTATTCATATTAGTGGGTGGTTAAAAAAAATTTAAAAAACACCACTACAGTAATGTGAAGTTAGCATAAGAGGCAAATTTAAAAATTCAAATTTCAGAAAACTACAGAAATCTTAAAACTTGCGAAAATGGAAAATGGAGACAGGGGTGTGCATGTTAAAAGAATCTGCAGGTCAGATTCATTTCCAGGTATGTTAATCATTATTATATATCTTCAATTAATTAAAAATATTGCATAAAAGTGACTTAGAACAGCAAAAAATGATATAGACAAAAAATGTATTCAGACAGTATCATGTTTAAAAAAATTGCAGACAAAAAACTTAAAACTCTGTATATTTTCCAAAATTTTGAGATTTTCGTACCAAAAGGTGTGTGTGTGTGTGTGTGTGTTTTAGTCTCAAAAGAAAAACATAAATACAGTGATAATAAAAAAAAAAACTTAGCTTCTTAAATGGCCTTCAGGGGAACCTTCTGGGATCTGCAGCATCCATTCTTCAAAATCCGAACTGAAATGTAAAATTCTCAAGTCAGAATCGTAATATAAAGCATTGCAGAGATTTGAACATTAGCTTTCAGAAGATGTGTGTGTGTGTTAGTGTGTTAGAAAAATGAACACCTTCATAGTGCGACTGGAATGTCGTTTGAAATTCACACTGACACCTTCACTAAAATTCAACGCAGATCTTTTCACAGAGATGTATATATTTAGGCGTAAAGAATATGTATAGATCATAATGTAGAGATATTGAGAAGTGAGTTTCATGTTCTGCAGAAAGAAAAAACAAATAATAGTCAGAAAAATATTTAAATAAAAATATTTATACATACTTAATAGATATAATAAGATCTGAATTTCATATTTAAATTGATGTTCGTGTGTGTTAGTGAATGAGATACAAAAATAAAAAAAAGTAATGAACTTATCTAATTTTTTTGCCGAACTCGGAGTCTCATACAGGCTCTTATGCTAACTTTACAAAATTGGCAGAAAAATATACAGCCTCTCACTGAGAGACTTACAAATCTAAACTCAGAGAACACAAAAAACCATAAAAAAAGAAAGTCAGAAACATATATAAATATAAATAAACAAAAAAAATGTAAAAATAGACTAGAAAGATACAAGCATCGGCTGTCTCAGCTGAAAATTTAAATAAATCTATGAAACCCTCACTCGAAGCTTCAAAAAAACATACAGATACAGCCTTTCACTGAGACAGTAAGAGATCGATACTCAGAGAAGAGCTGAAACCCTCACTTTTATCCGATCAGATGACACTTAAAGTTATATACAAACTCAGTGTCTTACAGATCTTGCCGGAAATGGATCAAGACAGAATCGCCTCTGAGTCAGAGGCTAAGAGATCTATACAGATCTAAAAAAAAAAAAACTTTACTCATATAAAA
Organism: Perilla frutescens; assembly: GCA_026008535.1. NCBI lineage: Eukaryota > Viridiplantae > Streptophyta > Magnoliopsida > Lamiales > Lamiaceae > Perilla > Perilla frutescens. The sequence goes on from BRKX01000002.1 coordinate 52,440,731, forward strand.
TTTTTGTTCTAAAAATTGAAAATACGGATCTGTAAAAAAAAAATAGCCGTCTAGACGGAATAAAAACCTTCAAGTTGAAAAACTTGATTCATCTGAAATTTCAGGTTTATAAACAAAAAATTAGGTATCTGTAAAAAAAATCGTGTAGGCTGAAGAAAAACCTTCAAGTTGAAGGTGGCGGAGAGAGGGAGAAGAGAAAGGTGATGCGGCGGAAATGAAATCAGAAGAGAGAAGTGAGGCTAGGTTTTTCAGACATTCACGAGTTGAAATCGGAAGAGAGAGAGAGAGAGAGAGAGAGAGAGAGAGAGAGAGAGAGAGAGAGAGAGAGAGAGAGAGAGAGTGTGAGAGAGAAGTGATGCGGCGCAAATGGGATTAACCCTAGCAAATGAAGTCGGCGATTATATACATATATATATATATATATTCGATTAGGTTAATAAAGGTAAAATAAAATTAATTCAATCAGGCCCATTTTAAAACAGAAACCATGCAGATCGGCCCAAATAATGCTAATCATCTATTGAAAATATTAATTGAGGCCCAAAATAGGGATTTAGATAATTAAATATTATTTATGTAGATAATCTAGATAATTAACTATTTTATATAATTAATTACGTAAAAAATTGAAAACATTAATTTATCTTTAGTAAATGTATAGAATATAAGATTTTAGTTATATAGATAAATATGTATTACGTAATTTGGAGACTAATTTACAATTTTTTTAATATTTACTTAAATATTAGATGATTATTCAAAATTTATATAAATAGATTTTTAATTTAGATAAATTTTTAATATTTAATATTAATTATTCAAATATTAGATATTTTAAGTATTAAGTAAAAAAATATTGATTATTTTACTGTGTCATTACATATTACTTAATTGATATAAATAAGATAATATTTATGTATTTAGTCAAGGATTATGTAATCAGTTTTGGATTATCTAAATAAATATTAAAATTGTTTTTATTGTGTGGACAATAAAATTGTATAATATTTCTAATATATAAGCAAAATCTTCATGTAATTTTAATTTATAATAAATATATTTTTAAAAATTTTAAAAATTTAAAATGTATATAGTATTGTATTAATTTAATAATACTATATTTTTTTACTACAGGTTATTCAATAACAGAGGAACTACTACAGACTACAAGATTAATTGACATACATGTTGAACACATTTATAATACAGGTTTTTTTTAACGTTTTGGAATAATAAATTATGATATTATAAATCAGATGTATATGTTTTATAATTCTTAAATAATTTGTATTGATCCAAAAATAATTGGGTTATTTAACCAGTCTTCAAAGAAAGTTAAGTTATTCATTCTCTAAATCAAATTGGTAAGTTTTCAATACAATTATGTTTTTTTTCTTAACATATATTATTACATTTGTTTAAAATATTAGTTTATAATTAAAATCATTTTTAAATTATTTAAAAACAGGTCAAGAAACAAGTGAACGTGGAGCGATTTTTGATTTAACAATTAATGAATCAATGAAGGATGAACAATTAGTTGATGTACATGTTACGCAAATGTCTGATACATGTATTATGTTCATTTTTACACAATTAATGAATGAGTGATTGTTCACCAATTAATTGATATACATGTTACAAAAATGTGTAATATAGGTATTAAATGCAGTGTATGTTACTTAAAAATTAAATATAAAATTATAATAATGATTATATGAATTTGATGTTAATAGTTTTGTTTGTTCATTAGGTGAACAGTATGATCGTAATTTGCAGCAATATTGTACTGGTAAGTTAAAAATTATTTTCAATTTTAATTATTTTTTTTAAATAATTTATTTATTATTTAATTTATAAATTTTTTAAAATATTAATATCAAATAAAAAAAAATTGTAAACACACTTATATTGGTGTATTTAGATATGTTGGATTGGTAAGTTTACAATTTAATAATGTATATTTTTTAAAAAAAAATTATTATTATATTTTTTGTTTTATTTTACATACCTAAAATAATTTTTAAATTAATCAAATACAGGTGAAAGAACAAGTAAAAGTGAACAGATTGTTGATATAACAATTGATGAATCTCTGAAGGTTGACCAATTAATTGATATACATGTTTCACAAATGTCTGATATAGGTAATAAATGCATTATATGTTATTTACAAATTAAATATGAAATTATAATATTGATTATATGAATTTGATTTGAATAATTTATTTGCCTTATTAGGTGAACAGTATGATCACAATTTGCAGCAATATTGTACTGGTAAGTTAATAATTATGTGCAATTTTAATTATTCTTTTATTTAATAATTTATTTATATTTAATTTGTTATTTTTTAATTATTTATTGTAAATAAAAAAAATTGGGAATCACACTTCTATTGGTAAATTTAGTATATTTTGGATTTGTATGTTTGCAATATTATTAATTTTTTTTATAAAAGTATTTTTTTTTTAATATTACTTTACATAGCTAAAATAATTCTTAAATTAATAAAATACAGGTGAAGGAACAATTGAACAGATGGTTGATTTACCAATCAATGAATCACTTGAGGATGACTAATTGATTGATATACATGTTACACAAATGTCTGATATAGGTACTATATTAATTATATGTTAATTAAAAATTAAATAATAAGTAATAATATTAATTATATGAATCTGATGTCAATAATATTTTTTTGCTCATTAGGTGAACAGTATGATCATGATTGGAATCAATATTGTACCGGTGAGATAATAATTTTGCTAATTTTAAATTTTTTTTTAATAATGTATTTGTATTAAATTTGTTATTTTCTCAATATTTATAGCAACGCAAAATAAATAAAAATGAGAATCATACTTCTATTTGTAAATTAAGTATATATTTTTTTAAAATTTAAGTTATCTAATTTTATTTTATTTCTTACCTAATTTATGATTCTACAATTATTATGAATATAAGTATGAATAAGATTAAATATTTATTTAACCTTTAACATTCATAACAGTTTCAGACTACTCCGATCTTGGTGATGCCGTTTTTATTTGTAAATTTTGTGGAGCACATTTTTGGTATGATGAGAGGTTGGGAAAAAATTTAAATTCACGAATTACGAAATACTCATTGTGCTGTGTCGGAGGAAAAATTAAATTGTCGCCTGTTCAAAGGCCTCCTAAAGTTTTGGAAAGTTTGCTCTACAAAAATATTCATAAGAGTAAACATTTTCTTGATAATATTCGTTCCTACAATAGTATGTTTTCTTTTACATCAATGGGAGGCAAGATAGATTTAAGTTTAAATATTGGTAATTCTCCACCGACATTCCGACTGCACGGTCAGAATTATCATATGATTGGAAGTCTATTGCCACCGCAAGGTTCTACACCAAAGTTTGCTCAGTTATATATTTATGATACTGAAAACGAAGTTGCAAATAGAATGCTTTCTGTGAGGTAATTTATATTTATTATTATAATTTTTTTTAACATATCTCTTAACATTATGTACGTTTGTTGTAATTCAATATTTTATTTTTTATTTATATAGGAACAAAAAAAGTCTAAGCACACTTCATGCAGAGATTGTTTATGAACTTAAAAGCATGTTGGATGAATATAATATTTTTGCAAAGTCATTTAGGATGGCAAAGCACAACATTGTAGATCTTGGTCAATCTGATGTTAAGTTGAAACTTATTGGTAGATGTGGAGGCGATGCTAGAATGTATAATCTTCCAACTGTGTCTGAAGTTGTTGCGTTAGTTGTTGGAGATTTTGATCAGTCTTTTGGAGATAGAGACATAATCTTGGAAACTCAAACTGGAGAATTGAAACGCATTAATGAGTTAAATACAGTCTATTTGGGTTTACAATATCCTCTTCTGTTTCCATATGGTGAAGATGGTTATAGAGAAGATATACCATTTTCATATTTGCATTCTTCAGCAACTAAGGGCAGAAAGATGGTCAGCATCAGAGAATATTTTGCATATCGATTGCATGAAAGAGATTGTGATGCAAAAACCATTATAAGTTCAAGGAGATTATTTCAACAATTTATTGTTGATGCCTACACAATGGTTGAATCTGCTAGACTTTTATACATACGAACACATCAACAATCATTGAGATGTCATGTGTACAAGGGTTTAGAAGATGCTCTAACAAGAGGTGAGAGAAATCCCGCAAATCAAGGAAAACGAGTTATCATGCCTTCAACATTCACTGGAGGAGCTCGATACATGATTCAAAATTACCAAGATGCTATGGCTATTTGTCAGTGGGCTGGATATCCAAATCTATTCATCACATTCACATGCAATCCAAGGTGGCCAGAAATTGTAAGATATGTGTAAGAAAAAGGATTAAAATCTGAAGATCGTCTCAATATTGTTTGTCGAGTGTTCAAAATGAAGTTGGACAATTTGATTTACGATCTGCGCCAAAACAATGTATTTGGAAATGTTAAAGCAGGTACGTGTTAATTTTATTAAAATTATTATTTGAAAGTTTTATTTTAATATAATTTAATTGTTTTTACTTTGAATTATAGTTGTGTACACTATTGAATTTCAAAAGAGGGGTCTTCCACATGCGCATATCTTGCTTTTCATATCAAAAGAACATCAAAATCGAGGATCAGAAGTGATTGATCAAATTATATCAGCTGAAATACCTGATAAAGATCTGGATCCACAATATTGCACAGCTGTACAGGATTTCATGATTCATGGTCCATGTGGTGTTGCGAAAAAAAAATTCACCATGCATAAGAAATAATCGCTGTAGTAAATATTTTCTAAAAAATTTTACTGAGACAACAACCACAGATGAAGAGGGATATCCTATATATAGACGCAGAGACAATGGAAGAACAATTTTGAAGAATGGAATGCTGATGGATAATAGATATGTGGTTCCTCACAATCGATTCCTTCTAATGAAGTATGCTGCCCATATAAATGTGGAATGGTGCAATCAGTCAAGATCAATAAAATATTTGTTCAAATATGTGAATAAAGGTCACGATCGTGTCACCACAGCATTTTATCAGAGTACTCAAGATGATGAAAGTGGGAAAAATATTGATGAAATAAGTATGTATTACGATTGCAGATATATTTCCCCCTGCGAGGCTGCATGGAGAATATTTGGATTTCAAATTCAATACAAATACCCTCCCGTTGAGAGATTAAGTTTTCATCTTGAAAATGAACAGACAGTTTTCTTTCAAGATTCTGATTCAATGGATGATGTCCTTAATAGACCAACTGTCCATGAAAGTATGTTTTTAGCTTGGTTTGAAGCAAATAAGAAGTATCCGGAAGCGCGGAAACTTACTTATGTTCAATTTCCAACAAAATTTGTTTGGAAACAAGCTAAAAAAGAATGGGTGCCGAGGAAACAAAATTTCTCAATTGGAAGAATTTTCTTTGTTCCTCCGGGGAGTAGGGAGATGTATTATTTGAGTTGTTTGCTTAATGTTGTGTGGGGACCTACGTGTTATGAAGACATCAGAAAAATTAACGGTGTGCAGTATGCTTCATTCAAAGATGCATGTTATGCTTTGGGATTGTTAGATAACGATAAAGAATTTATTGATGGTATTGTCGAAGCAAGTTATTGGTCATCTGCTGAATCTCTGAGAAAGTTATTTGTTACATTGTTAGCCTCTGATTCAATTGGACGTCCAGAAGTTGTGTGGAATAATTGTTGGATGTATTTAGCAGATGATATATTATATAAGCAACGATCAATACTGCAACACCCTAGTACTTCAAATTATAATTGTTTAATCTTTGTTTAATTTTTGCATAATATATATTAACATCCATTATTAACTATTCTTATAAATGTACAGAATTACACTTGACTGATGAACAAATTCAAAGTTATTGTCTGGTGGAAATTGAAAAGTTGATCAAGAGTTTTGGAAGGACTTTACGAGAATTTGAAGGTATGCCATTTCCAAGTTCAGACTTTTTTCAATCTCAGGAAAATAGATTGATAAATGATGAAATGAGATATGATAGGACGGAATTGGAAAATGATCACAAAGTGTTTGTTAGCAAATTAACATATGAACAACACAATGTGTATCAAATTGTATTGGATGCTATATCATCGGAATCAGGGGGCATGTTCTTTCTGTATGGATACGGAGGTACTGGAAAGACATTCATATGGAAAACATTATCAGCAGCGTTGAGATCAAAAGGAGAAATAGTTTTAAATGTTGCATCAAGTGGTATTGCTTCTATATTATTACCAGGTGGACGGACAGCGCATTCAAGATTTAAGATACCGTTAAATCCAAATGAAGATTCCACCTGTAATATTATTCAAGGAAGTCCGCTAGCAGAACTGATTCTTAGATGCAAGCTGATAATTTGGGATGAGGCACCTATGATGCACAAATACTGCTTTGAAGCTTTGGATCGAACACTTCGAGATATAATGCGTGTATCTGATTCTTCATATGCACGTAGAATTTTTGGAGGAAAAACAATCATTTTTGGAGGAGATTTTCGACAGATCTTACCAGTTATTCCAAAAGGAAGCAGACAGGATATTGTTAATGCCACAATAAATTCTTCTTATCTGTGGAAAGATTGTCGAGTCTTAAGATTAACAAAAAAATTTAAGATTGTCGAATTTGGGGCCTAATGATGTAGCTGCTGAGGTTGAACAATTTGCAAATTGGATTGCTGGTATTGGAGACGGTACAATCGGTGGCCCAAATTATGGACATGTGAATATTGACATCCCTGATGATATTGAGTTGAAATGGTCAGGAGATCCAATTTCAGCAATTGTTCATAGTACTTTTCCATCATATGATACTGATATTGCAGATACAACTTATCTACAAGAACGAGCAATTCTTGCTCCAACTTTAAATGCGGTTGAATCTGTAAATCAATACATGCTTTCTCTGAACAAGGGTGAGGGCAGATTGTATTTAAGTTGTGACTCGACATGCAACTCAGATAACAATACGGGTTTGCTACAAGAAGTTCATACTCCGGAATTCTTAAACAGTATCAGATGCTCAGGGGTTCCGAATCATGAATTATTTTTAAAAGTAGGTACTCCTGTTATGTTGTTGAGAAACATAGATCATGCAAATGATTTATGTAATGGGACTCGATTGATGATCACAAGGCTTGGCAAACATGTTGTCGAAGCAAGATTTATCAGTGGACAAAATGCACAACAAATGGTACTAATTCCAAGAATGTCTCTTACGTCTGCTGATCCCAGATTGCCATTTAAGTTTCAAAGAAGGCAATTTCCTCTGATGCCCTCATATGCAATGACAATAAAGAAGAGCCAAGGACAATCACTGTCTCACATTGGTTTATTGTTGCAGAAGCCAGTGTTCACTCATGGACAATTCTATGCTGCTGTTTCAAGGGTTAGAAGTCGTGGTGGATTGAAGATCTTACTTGATGATAATGATACAAATACCACCACAAATGTTGTATATAGAGAAGTTTTTCAGAATTTGTAAAATTCCTGCTTTTATTGTTTTTTTTTTTAATAGTAATTTTGATTTTTCATAATATAAAGTGTATATAATTTAAATACGAATTAATATTCATTTAAAATGTTAAGAATTATATAAGTACCTATTATATATATGTGTGTGTGTGTGTGTGTCATGTAAAATTTGTGTCAATAATTGTTTTGGTAAAATTAATAATTATTAGCGATCAATTTTATAAATTTATAAAAAAATTAAATACCAATATGTAAAATTACAGAGAAATATAACATAATTTTAATTTTAAATATATTTGTATTGCAAATAACGCAACGGTAAAATGTAAATTCGCTTCCACCGTGCAACGTACATCTCACATCCCGCGTTACTTCCATCGCGCAATGCGCGAGCACTGTACTAGTTATAATCTAAAATAAAGGTGTGTTCTAAAATATTCATGATCCTTTGAATGAATTTTCAATCGCAACACTGAAACTTTTCAATTACACAATTCGAGTAAATTTTGTAATCTTTCATTAGAATCATACAAATTGGATTCCAGATTTTGGAAGCTTTTGCCGTGGGCAGCCAATTTGAAGAAACGCGCACCACCTGTTTGATGTATTGCGTAAGAGAATATTTTGGGTTTAGGATTTCTTGTATGTTGTATAATTTAGTAGAATATGATCGGAATGAATTGAAGGTTGACATGAAAAGCTAATCATGGCTTTTTTTGCATATTGAATTTGAAATGTTTAACAGAAAACAGAGGCAGAAAGCAGAGTAGGGAAAGAAACTATCAGATAATCCTATGAGGATTTGATAGATGAACATATCTATCTATCTGGTAATATGGGCAATGAATGAATCCAACTCAAGTCGAGAAGTGCCGCCGGGCTGAGCTGCCCGTTGAACGGTGTCGCTCAACTCCTCAGCCCTCTTCCTCATCTCATCTCCCTCTGATGAAGCCATTAATCTCTTCACAACACTCTCGATAGTTGATGCCTTCACTATCTCACTCCTCTGTTTCCATTCTCTCACTACAATGCTTATTTTCAATATATCTGTTACGAGTGCAGTATTCATCGGTTGGTCGGAATGCATTGGCCAGGCTGCTATAGGCACTCCCATAGTAATGCTCTCCAAGCATGAATTCCACCCACAATGGCTCATGAACCCTCCAGTTGATGGATGAGCCAATATTTGCGGCTGCGGCGCCGCCCAGTCTCTCACCACCATTCCCTCTCCTCCCACCCTCTCCTCGAACCCTTCAGGCAGCTCAGCTCAAATCTTCCTGTTCCCCCTAACCTCTTCTCTCTCTAGAACTTCCATATACGGTGCTTCTATCGATCTGCAGATGTTGTAGATATCTCCAGCTCTATAGCTCAACGGCTCGAGGTGCACAGAAAAAGAGTATGCCACCTCATCCGGTATAATTCCCTCAAAAGGGAGCAGCTCTTTTGGATGTTCCACCGGAAAAGGTTTGCCTAGGCTATTCCAGATGAAATAAACCTGCGTAAAAGCAGAGGAAGTGTTGAATGCATATGACTCTGAATTGGGAATTGATGCAACATCTTGAACCACGAAGGCCATCATAGAGTCGTGGACGACGACGACTCTTCTGAACTTGGTGGCCATATCCCGCAAGTAGGCGGCCACAGGGTGGCGTAGGTTCAACATTGTTTGGTGAGTTAGGGTCGGGAGCAGGTGAGGCGAAAGGTGGAGTGATGATATCATGAAACTCGATATTGAGCAGCTGTTGAGGGGTCAAGCCGTTGATGCGGGCTTTGGAGGGCCGAGCCAACAAAGAAAACGGGCAGGCCGTAGGAGGCTATGAGGCAAGAGAGATGCATCATCTGATTCAGGTGGCCTTGTGCGGCCAGCGGAACTGCAATTACAGCAACTTCTGCTTCTTCCATGGAAGCACAAGATATGTTTTAGTCTTGGAAATCTGTTTTGCTACCACTACGCCATATGTCTTTTATATATTTCCAATTGCGTGCAGCCCACAAAACTTGCCTTTATTATCTATGAATTGTTCCAGGATTTACTGTTTTCAATCAATCACATCATCATAGATTAAATAGATGAACGTGTAATTTACACACAAACTTTTAAAATTTGTAACTAAAACACAAACTTATATTTTTTTTCTGCAAAATAGATACCTTCAATTTTTATTTTTATTTTTCCGATGAATAGAAAACTAACTTGACAAAAAATAACGTTGTGTTATGCTTAGATGAAAAATATTTTTCATATCATTATGAAACGACATGATTTTTGTGCAATATTAGTTTTTGTTTATCATAAAAAAGAATTGGGGTCGTCTATTTTGCAAAAAGATGCAAGTTCGTGTTTTAATTGTAAACTTTTAAAGTTTGTGTCTAAAAATCATGCCAAAATTTATATATTTAATCATAATTAATCCAAAAAAATAATAACCGAAGCTTGTAACTTATGGGATTTGGTATTCATTCGATCATTCGAAGAACACTTTATCCAATACGATTCCAAATTAGGATCATATCATGTGATTCAACATAATTTGACAAATAGTTAAAACTTTTTTAATTTCACTTGATACGACCAAAATATAAAATATAATAATATATATATATACACACACACACACACATATAAATGCATTTATTATGAATAAATTAAGTTGTTTCACCAGTAGTATTTTACTATCGTATTATTTCAATTTAATTGTTTTGTGCAATTTTCTCTGGTTGGCTATATTTTTATGTGGGACCGTAGGAGTCATATTAAGGCGTGAAATTTCATAACCCGAAAGTTCGAGGCATTTATCGTACCTAATAAATGAGTGCGCAGCAAGAAATTATTCAGAAGACTTTTCAATAGCAGGAAATACTTAAGTTTTTAATTAATTGCATCTATATTAATTAAGTTTAGTAAATCTCAGGATACTGTAGAATAAAATATAGTTTCTAGATTATCAACATGTATTTGTGTGGTCTAAAAAAAATATTGGTGGTACTTAATTTAATTATATTACAGCACGTTAGAATCGATATCAACGATATTATGATGCCAAATCCCATTTGAGTCCGCTTCGGCGCCCTAATAAAATAAGCACACCCACCAAAAGTCTCTCTCTCTCTCTCTCTCTCTCTCTCTCTCTCTCTCTCTCTCTCTATATATATATATATATATATATAGACACACACACATATATGGTGGGGCGAGAGGTATGCCGCACAAGGACCTCAAAAATTTAGGAGCACAATTTTTATAAATTTTTATTACTAGTAATTATATCAAAATATGCTAGGTTATAAAAAAAAAACTCTTTTAATTTATAAAAATTAATTCAGGCCTTTTAAAAATAATAGAAAAGACCAGCCCAATATTTGGCCCAATATTTTATAAATAATACTAGGCATAACCCAATCAATATCTGTAAAAATCTTGAGAATATTCAAAAGCATTGAGAGCTCGGTGATTTTGATGGTCAAGAATTATTTCAAGAATTATAAATTTTGCGGTATCTTTTACCAAAATAACATAAAACTTTAGATATATTGATTTATTTGAAAAGATTGAATAGTTGTTCCAATGCATACATTGTGAATAGAATTTTATTGGTCATACCTGTTCCAGTTGCATCTGCAAAGTTGCTATTTATTTATTTATTAAAATATTACTTGCGATCGACCATGTCACAAGAAAGATTGAATAGGCTTGCTTTGATATCCATTAAACAAGATATTGGTTTTGAAAAATTTAGAAATGAGTTTGCTTCAAAAAATGTCAGGAGAAGTATCTTTGAATAATATTTTGTAATTTGTGTTTCGTACATAATATTACTTAAAATATTTTTCTTTTGTTTCTGGTTTGTTCAAATATCAATGAGCGCGCACGAGTCACATAATTTTAAAGTTTTCAAGAATGTAAATTTTTAATGATTTGAACATAGCAAACAAATATTTTTAGGTGCATTTTATAAGGTAAATTACACTTTGATGCCTACATTTTAGACATTTTTTAAAAAAAATGACTTTTTTTTTTCAAAATTAACAAAAAAAACATAATTTTTCAAAAAAATTACGAATCTAATAATTAACCAATTTTACGACCATAAAATCACACGTAACTGATTGTATTTCAATATTCCTATTTTCCTCAGTCATGTGGAAAAAAATCATCCAATCAAGAAAATATTCAATTAAAATCAATTACATACGATTTTCAAGCCGTAAAATTGATTAAATATTAGATTTGCAAAAAAAAATTGAAAATATGGGTACGATTTTGTTTATTTTGAAAAAAATACTTCATTTTTGAAAATTACTCAAAATGTAGGTATCAAAGTGTAATTTTATCCTGTTTTATAAGTATTTTTAAATTTTAACTTTAATAAATCAGAGGCACCATTTTTTGTGCTCGCACCGAGCCTTCAAAATCTCAGGGCCGCTCTTCCACACACACACACACACATGAGAATTAGAAACTCATCTGAACCACACAATAATTTGATCTCAATAATTCAAATTTATATAAAAAGATGGTGATATAATATGGTGATTATAATAAACTTCAAACTCACACTACTTTAAAAGATGACGTAAGGATCGTTAAATATATTTTTTAAAAACGTTAAACATCCATAATTTGCCCTTTTTTAATTAGATTTACGCAAATTTTATACCAAATTATATCCCCTTTCATACATTTTCATTAAAAATCTCAATTGTGCATATTTTTATCCGTCTATATATATATATATATATATATATATATATATATATATATATATATATTAGCCATGATAGCATAGTGTAATACTCATAATAACATAACAAATACTCATAACAACATAAAAAAATTCTCATGATACATGTAAAATTTTGCTCATAATAACGATAGTGGTGTTTTGTTAATATTACTATCATTATATGTTCATAATAGCATGATATTGCTTTTATTTTAATATACCGAAATTTATAAGAATAGGCAGCATTTTTAAAGTGTTCTCTATATCATTCCTGAAAATGAGCTTTCTTAAATTTCTCAAATACTATAAGTTTGTCGTCTACTTTGACCATAAATTGACCAAATCGTGACTATCTAAATCAAAGTGATCGATAAACTAAATGAGTTCCTACTTCTCACATTGGGATGCATTCTCATTTGATCTTTCCCTATATATCTGTGTGTGTGTGTGTGTGTTGTACAAGAACCAATTTTTTGTTAGCCACTTAGGACGTGATTAGTATGGTGGAATGGAATGGAATATAATGATCATTCCTATGTTCATTCTCATTCCACCGATTGGTATGGCTTAAAATCGGGAATCACCATTTCCAATGAAATCGCTATTCCCAAAGGAAGGGGAATAGCCATTCAACCCACCCCATGGGTTTAGCTATTCCCAATGACCAAAAAAATTAATATATGATATATTTATACATGATCATGTTTTATAATATATTATTTTATTATATTTAGAAAAATAAATCAAAAATCAAATTACATAATTTATTTATTTTTTAATTATTTTTATATTATTTATTTATTTTCAAAATATAATTTAAAAATATATGTTAAAATTAAATTTTGATAGCTTTTATAATTTTGTGTGAAGAAAAATGAAAGTGATGCCGAAATAAATATACCATAAAAATATGTTATAATGTTGAATAAAATATTTATATATTTGATATAATTTAATATATTCAAATGAAAATTTGAAATGTTAAAGTATTTTTCTATGAAGTAAAAAATATTTTTATTAACTTATACAAATTATTATATATTGATTAATTAATTTTTTAAAATAAAAATTTTCAATAAAATAAATAAATTATAATTTGCTAAAAAATTAGAAAAAATCATATATTAAAAAAGAAAAATGACATTTAGAAATATAAAAGATAAATTAAGCTATGTATTGATATTTATTAGCTATTACGCACACTTTATTCATTTATAAGAAAATTTTAAAGCACATAAAATATTCATTATATAAGATTAAAAAAATGATATTTCATTTCGTTCTTCATTCCGTAGATATACCAATCATAAAAATAGTCATTCCATTCAGATATTCATTTCATTCCTAAGTTCATTCCATTCATACCTAATTCCATTCTATCATGCCAATCATCTCCTTAAAGTTTTAAAAAAATTATTTTAGCCATCAACTTTTAGAAAAAAAAATTTGAAATAAACTACATCTGCAAACCATCATCGTCTTTTCCCCGACAACCCTCTTCCCCACCCCACCCCTTTTTCCATCCATGGCGGAATTCTCATCGTAGATCGACGACGGGTGAGCGGGAAGAACCAAAGAGGAGTGGGAAGGCTATTTCCGGTGGGAAGGCCATTTCCGGCGACGACTGGGGCACGGGGAGGGGAGAGAGCGTAGGGAGGGGATGATGGGAAAGGGCAGCTGCGTGTCGGGCTGTGCATAGGAGCTACGCGTAGGAGGTGCGAGTTAGGAAAGCTGGCGTCAGAGTTGAGCGCCGGGGAATATGCGTCGGGACTGCGCAACTACATTTTTTCCGGCGACTTGGTGGTGAGTGGGGTGGTTGCGTGCGCTGGGCCAAACTTCTCTAGCATCTATTTTCCAGCTATTTATCCGGCCAAACTTTGCCAGTTCCCTTCCACCTCTCATTTCGTCTTCTTCTCCTTTTTTTTAAAAAAAAACAGTGGACGTGGGGCTCGTGTAGGGGAGAAGAGAGATATTGTTTACCTTTTTTTTCTTCCTTTTTTGATATTCCCTCCGTCCCATTTTAATAGGCTGATTGAGCTAGGTTTTTCACAGAAATTAAGAAAAGTACTTGGAAAGATAATTAATCAAAAAACGTCCTAATATATCTCTATTTATGTCTTTGATATTGAATTAATGCATAATGTGAACATATTAAATATGGGGTATATATTAGTAAATTAGCTAAATATATATAGAAATATGTCTATACATCGGGACATCAAAAACGAAAACAAGTCTATCAAAATGGGACAGAGGGAGTATTATTTTTCTTTTTTTTTTAATTTTGAAAATATTCATGTGAGTATATTATAGAAAATGTGGATAAATTAAATATTTTTTTAAAAAAGTGGCTTAAAAACGTATTTAAAGATTTGATGTGGCTAGTTTTCATATTGACTCATAATCATAATTATCAACATAAAAATTAGTTAAAAAATTATAAAATTTAATTTTGAAATAATTAACCGTCATAATCATAATTATCAACATAAAAATTAGTTAAAAAATTATAAAATTTAATTTTGAAATAATTAACCGTAATAATGAATTATTAATTGAAAACTGGAAATTAAATATTTAAAAATAATTATAAATCATAATTGAGTGGGATGAATCCTAATAAACAATCATAAAATTAAATTAAATTATAAAAAATAAAATTAAAGAAAAAAATAAAAAAATCATAATTTAAAAGTACAACATCATTCGTATCGATTAATATATTATTAATTATTCGTGTAATTAAGTTGCATTTTCATTTCTTTTGATAATTTTACTATGATTTCAATTCGTCAACATTCGTATCACTTCCAATAAAATTAACGCCACGTTCTCTTTAATTAAGAAACACATATGTAATTTGTGGAGTTGGTGGATATACCTTTTCCACAGCACGTCCTTTTATGTAAATATAATGGGCCCAAAAAATTCACGCACCAAAATCTACATAAAAGATAACATGCATGCAAATGAGATCCTCTAAATCTTTTTTTTTTTATTTTTTTTTTTTCAATTTTTTCTTCATTTTTTATTTCTTTTAGTATAGTTTAATTTTACAATTATTATTATTTAGAATTTATTCTATCCAATTAAGGTTGGTTTTTTCAAATTACGTGCGGGAAAAAGTTGAATCAATTGACAAATTACCCATTATTCTAAGCGAGAAGTGGTTGATCCAATATCTGACTCAATTATTGAACATGAGACTGTTTGGAAGCCCCAATTAGAAATATGTGTTGAAGAGCATGAAACAATTGCAGGTGTGGAGTAACTAGACATTGAAGTCATACGTGTAAAAATGAGTAAAAAAAACATTTTGTTAAAAGAGCAAGTCTAGGAGTAATTATAGACATGCATTTGCTACTTCTATACAGAGTAGAATAAATAGTATGGTCTTAACTTCTAAGTAAGACTGATGCTAGTTGCAGTTGCAGTTGAGGTGTTGTCGGACGAAACCGGTACGACTGCGCTGGGATGAGCCGGATATCCATTTGGATTGATGGATGAATTTGCTGTGAGAAACTTGGTATCTCGTTGATCAAAATGTCTGCACATTGCTCGAATCTTGGAAAAAGTTGTGGTGCCAGAGCTGAAGATACTTCGAATATAATCCCTATGCTGGTAGAGATAGGAAGCAAAGAATCGCACAAGGCAAATTGCTGTGATCCCTGCTGTGATTCCAAACAGCACTCCAAAACTCTTCAAGCTGATACTCTTCCACGCCACGTCGGATGGATTAGGCTCCTCATAGTTGCATGCCGATTGTTTGATCCAACGGTCCTTGATCTCCGATATCCTGCCGTTATCCGTGAGCTCTATGATTGCACGGGAGACATCTGCGACCAACAGAGAGCCCTTGGGGAAAGCAAAGGCGTAGCCCTCAGTGAGATAGGGTGAACCAACATTCATGTACCTGTTGCAGAACTTGTTCAAGAAGAGCTTTGTATACGGAACACAAGAAAAGAATGCTGTTATGCCTCCATTTTTGCTTCCGTTAGACAGAGCTTCATCAAATTGTTCTGGATGTTTGTATGTCATGATCTTTTTTTCGTCAAATCCTAGCCTTTTCAAGTAAGAAACGATGAAAGAGCCTTCACGACAACCAACATAGTCTCCGTTTTTTATCAGCACAGTAACATCTGTATCGGCCTTCTGAAGCTTCCACGTCGTCAGTGTTGCTGATAGATTTGCAGTGTATGTTGAGTTGAGTATTAGGACTACGAATAGGAACACTACTATAACTAGTCTGCCCAAATTGCTCGCGATTCTTTCACCTGCAAGAACATGTATGCCTACATTGTTAGAGAAAAGCATAAAGATGCCTCTTTCTGAATGAGAGGGAGAGGGGAGATTACTACTCACCGTTGGTGAGTACTAGTGAGACGAATGGGATGTAGAAGATCAAGCCAGCATGCTCTGCTGGGGGGCCTCTGAAAGCATCATTAATCCTATGTTCAAGAATCCAGAGAGAAACTCCGGTGAAAATGAAGAGAGCTATAGCAGTTAGCCACAGTTCTTTCTCCAGAGGCTTCAAGAAAAACCATTGATCATTTGGATTGTCATATTCAATTTTCTGTGTCCTAGTTACTCCTCCATCTTCGATTGGAAGGCTAAAGTCCACATATTTTGATCTATTAGCTGTCACCGTTATGTCTCCGACGGCAGCATCGAAGGTCTAAGACATCATCAACAAGCAGAAGCATGGAAACAGAGTCAGGATAGAGATACAAGATTGGAATATCAACTAAAGAGTAAATACATATGATATAACTTTTTTACCTCATTGAACACCTGGCGGCAAAGGTCGTCGTAGGTCCTTGACATCGATGAATTAGCCGTGTCAAACGGGACAAACTCATATCGGACAGCATAAGGAAGGGCTGAGATGATAGCTTCAAACAAATCAATGTAATAGCCACTGAACTTGGTGGCATTAGTTTCAGGGTCCCTTTCAACTTTTACAAATTCTGGAAAACCAGCTTCTGCTGGAACTGCAACATTGAGTTTTTTCCCACTGACTGGAATCTCCCATCCCTTTGGTGGTGTAGCTGATCCCCCCCCAGGCCAAGTCACACCTTTCAGTAATGTAGAAGAACTCAATCTATTTGAAATTTGCATAGACGGAGTCCATATTCCGACTCCTCTCAATTCATTTCCGACTACATTCAGTATCTGAAAGGATGAAGGCTCTAGCTGTTTGTCAATGAGGCGAAAATTCCCACTCAGTCCTTGAAATGTAGTCTCCAACAGTGCTTGCAGAAGTTTTGGACCTGTTAGTGATATGTCAGTAGCAAAGATGTTGGTAGAGTTAGAATCACTCGCGTTTGGCGAAGAACTTGGCTGCCTAACTCCAACTCTTTCAGCAGCCATAGCTAATGCCCACATCGTATCATATGCCCACACACCAAAAAGGTTCATCTCAGGTTCTGAAATACCATAATCATGTAAGAACTTCTGTTTCCACTTAGTAGAGGTGGATTTCAGCGCTCCTGATTCTGGAATGAGAGGTTTTACACCAAGAACTCCTTGCATAGACTCAACAACATGTGAATCCAATGAATGAAACAAATCCGTGAGGCCTCCAGTTACAATCCAGGCATAGTCTTGGCTCATCATCTCGGCTTCCCTTACTTTGGGGAAGAATCGGGAAGCAAGACGGCTTGCAATATGCACAACGAATACCCTTGTTTGCGCAGTTTTCATCTTGTATAGCTCTCGGAGAATCAAGTCATCACTTGCTGAGACAGGGATAACGCTTCTGTATGAAACTCGAGCATTGACTTCTTGTAGAGCATTAGGCAGATAAGGAATAATGCCATGCCCGTAATCTGAGTCCTCATACACGAAAACAACTCGAGACCATCGGAAGTTCTTAACTATTGCCGCAATAGCATTAGCTTGATCAGCATCACTTACAGCAGATTGAACAAAATAGGGACTTCGAGGATTGAGTGAAGGACTTGTTGCAGAGAATGAGACGACCGGTACTTGTGCTGCATCAGCAAGATCAATCACAAAGTTTGCATGTGCAGATTTTTGAGGACCGATTATTGCATCAACTTTTACATCCTTCAGCAAATTCAGAGCTGCAGCCATGAAGTGAACAAAATCACATGAGTCGTGTAGCAAGAAATTCAAAAACAAGCAAGAACAAATGCATGGCCTAATAGTCAGCATCCAAACCACAAATTAGTTAACTTTTCAGTTGAAATAATTTCTTATGATCAATCATCAAATATGAACAACTGAAAACAAACAGAGAAGTCCATCATCTATCTAAAACAAAGATTAAACATAGCACGTTAAGATCAACTATAGCACAGAAATCACACACAACAAACATGAAGGTTCATTTACCACTAGCTGCTGCACCGATGACTCGTCCCCCTGAATCCTTTACATGAAGCTCGAGTCTCGTAGAAAAGTTTGCATTAACTGTGTAGAAATCGGATTGAGCTAGTAACAAGCTGGTAAGGCCTATACGGCCGACCAACGAATCGAGATCAAGAATCACACCAACTTGAAAGGTAGTATTATTTTGAGCATTGGAGAATGAGTTGAATAGACACAGTAGTGAGACAGATAAAATTGTGAACCAGTTTCTTTTCATCTTCAAACTCCGATTCATGTTTCTGCAAGTCTCTATTTAAAGCAATGAGGAACTAAATACAAGCAAGACAGAATATTGAACTGGTAAAAGTCATCGCTGGCTGCATCACTAATTCCAAAATTCTAGTGAGACTTTTGTGCACCGTTTCTTAACTATCTTACTTTCCCAAATATAAATAAATAAATTACTTGTAAATGTACATTATACGCTCTTTCTAGTGGGGTAAGGCAATATATTATTATAATATTCATTTAAATATTTATATACAACAAACTCCTCACCAAAATTGAATTCAAGATTAAAGAAAGTAATCCCTCTTTTCTCAAACTTTTATCTCTTACATTTTCCGGGATGCCCAAAGTAATACGACTGTATGGTCATTATTCTTTAAAAAAAACATAATTTTTTTACCAATTGATTCACTCCATAACTTGTGTCTTATAAATGCTACACCTAGGGTTCGTTTGCTAGCTATGTATGATAAGGGAGTGATAGATTTGTATGACACCCTAATATGTTATTTGATTAGAATCGTAAAGCCCATGATAAATGAATGGCTCGTCATCTTTATTAGACCTTTGTTTGATAATGATTAGGTATCACACTCCTAAAGTGGGATGTGTAATCACAAAATCTGATATATCAAGTCATAGACATCATAATTTATCCTATCAAGTCTAGCAAACGAGCCCCTAGTGAATATGTGCAATATCATTCATTTGCATATATACATATGATATGACCATGGAATAATGGTACCGTATAAAGTTTTACGCAACAGCATACCAAACCAAAATTAATAAAAATTGTTGCCCAGAAAACAAAATTTAATAGAAATTGTTTGCCCAAAAAAATAAAAAAAAATGAATAGAAATTGCGAAGAATTTGCTGTGTGGTGTATAGGAGTGGCCTTGGTATTAGTCCATAACATCAAAGTAAAACCGACCTCTATCCTATTATTGAAGAAAATTCAAACCGCAGAAAAGTAGGCATAAATGAGATGGCATTGACCAAAAAAGTAAAACAGAACTAACGGATGAACTTTCTTCACTGTGCCATTTTATCAAACAGGTTATATGCATAGGATTTACTTAGCTGCTAGGCTGAAAGAGGAAATACGGATTTCAAATTTTGGAAACAGAAATGGGAAACAAGACAATAACTGAAAACATACAAAAGAAAAAAAAAATCCTCAGTTTCATCAGCCTCCATTGAGCAAAAAATGTGAGCGTTCAAAATCACTAGACCAAAAATCAAGGTAAAATTCGAGTTAGCGTCGAAATATAAATTGAGAACTAAAAAAAATCACATCATATCACTTTTATTTTATATTTTTAATAATTGATAGTGTGTGAAGAAAATACCTTTGTCTAAATACAACTAATAGTGTCCCGGTGGGGATGGCTTAGTGGTGGAGTGAGGTTGCTTGGTAATCAAAGATCGCGAGTTCAAATCTCCTCAATACCGCAGATCGGATGTGTGAGTAAAAAATAATTACAACTAATAGTTTACTTATTTTGATGCACCACCGGATGTAAACGGTATTATGACTTAGCTGATCCTCCAAAATAAAAAATAAAGATAAAAAAATTATAGTTTTAAAATTGATAATTTATCTCAATTTTGGTACAAACTCTATCGTTAAAAATAATACGAGATATCTGACTAGTGAAAAATAATAAACTAACATACTAAAGTGATTATAATTATGAGTAATAAAGAAAAAATAATAAATAATTTAATTTGAGTTCATTTGTCTACAGTGTTGTAACATTTATTTTAAAATTTGGATTCATAATTAGAACTAAAAATATTTGATCAAATATGTCAAAATTAGAAGAAGAAGAAGAAGAAGAAGCAATAATATAATATTCAGTACGTATATCATATTTTTAAACTACATCATATACTTTAATCAATTGTTCATTAGAAGAAGAAGAAGAAGAAGAAGAAGAAGAAGAAGAAAATGCAATAATATAATATTCGGTACGTATATCATATTTTTAAATCATATCATGTACTTTAATCAATTGTTCATTAACTATAACCCATAAATGAACAATTTGAAGTTGCATGTAGTAATGAAATATCAATCTTCTATTCTTCTTTAATTTTGAAAACAAAAAGTTTAAATGAACAATGGAAAAAAACAAAATTATAGTTCTAAAATTGATTATGTAACTAATGAAAAATAATAAAGTAATGAGTTAGCTAGGGGCAACGTGGTGTACAAGTTCCACGATGCTTGTGAGGAACGAGGGTTGAGTTGCAAGAACTGCATGATAAGCGGCAGCGACGAAGAAGGATTGGCAATTGCAGACCACATCAAAGACATGAATTTCAAGCAGTATTTCATATGAACATAATTAGCATCTACTAATACCACTATTTATATTCTCAAAATATAATTTTAAGAAACTTTGTACGAAAATTTATAAAAAAATAATACCCCACGTGCCCCCACGGGTTGCATCCAATTTTCCATCATCTTATTAGTTTAACAAAAATCCAGAACAAGCCCAGTATGATGGGCCAGACCTGTTTCACATAGAAAGATGGGTAATTCTAAAGAGAGCTCTCCATTTTCTAAACATAATCCCCAAAAATAAATAAAATAAAAACAATTTCAAAATTCTCAATTTTATCCTTACAGTCTCATTCTTCTTCCTTCAACTTTAAATATTCCAATATCATATGATCCATTCTTCAAAGCTGCTTGATTTTCATTACAATCTCACCATTCAGATATTAACTGATACAGTAACAAAGAGACCGGTGTACTCTTTCGAGCAGAATTTGGTGTTGCACCAAATTAGTGTTGATGGGTCCCACAACATTTAATGAATTATTTTATTATTTAAAATTATTATAAAATAGATTATTTAATATAAATAAATAGTTTCAATAAAAGCACAATTAATTAAACATAATGGATAGAATGAAGTCCCACATATTACAAATTACTAAAAATCTATACTATATATAAAAAGAAGGTTTGCAATTGAAATTGATTTGATGGCAATTTTGTAATAAAATTTTAAATCGAGGTCATTAAATTTGACTGTATTATTCACTTAAAATATTATTTAAATATTTTTTAATACTCAACTACTTTCAAAGTGGGATCGTGTAGTATATAAAAAAACACAGTTTTTCTATCTACAAATTTGGCGCCAATTTTTTGTGTAAAACATGGCTTTACAATTTTGAATTCAGAAACCCACTACCACGTGAAAGAAAACCAACCAACCAACTTTTGAAAACTGTTCAATTGTATTGCGTCTATGGAAAACCGTCTGTTTTTTCTTGATAAACACACACACAAACCCAAATGAAAAAATCGAAAAAGAAAAATATTCGATGAAAAACGTCTATGGCTCCGGAGATCGCGAATTATTATACGTTGGTGCTCCATGGGGTGGACTTTTCTATGGTGGGATACCCACTGATCGATAACTTGAACAACGACGTCGTGAATTTGCAACAAGAATGGGCTGCTTCAAATCAAATGACAGATAGAATTACGTTTCTTGATTCGCGTAAACAACAACACCACTTCTCTGTCGTTGAGGATCACACGTCCGCCAACCCTCTGATGCCGCACAACCACAACGATCCTATTTTTCTTGCTGTCGATGTTGGCACTACAATTGCAGGTCTCTTTTCTACTCTAATTTTTAAACTTTGATGTTTGTGTGTGTATATATATGAGTTTAACATTTTATTCATTACACATCTTAAAAAAATGCAAACACACACAAATATATATATATATATATATATATATATATATATATATATATATATAATTTGGTTAGTTTTAAATGAAGTTCTTTAAATCTAAAATATATAGTAATTGAATTATTTGAAAAAAAAAGGATTATAATAAGAACTCATGATATGATTTATCTTTAATTATTTCAATTAAGTTCGATGATTACCGTGCATCACTGTCTCACATTGGTTTATTGTTGCAGAAGCCAGTATTCACTCATGGACAATTTTATGTTGCTGTTTCAATGGTTAGAAGTCGTGGTGGATTGAAGATCTTACTTGATGATAATGATACAAATACCACCACAAATGTTGTATATAGAGAAGTTTTACAAAATTTGTAAAATTCCTGCTTTTATTGTTTTTTTTAATAGTAACTTTGATTTTTCATAACATAAAGTGTATATAATTTAAATATGAATTAATATTCATTTAAAATGTTAAGAATTATATAAGTACCTATTATATATATATATATATGTGTGTGTGTGTGTGTGTGTGTGTGTGTCATGTAAAATTTGTGTTAATAATTGTTTTGGTAAAATTAATAATTATTAGCGATCAATTTTATAAATTTATAAAAAAATTAAATACCAATATATGTAAAATTACAAAGAAATATAACATAATTTTAATTTTAAATATATTTATACTGCAAATAACGCAACGGTGAAATAAGAATTCGCTTCCACCGTGCAACGTACGTCTCACATCTCGTGTTACTTCCATCGCACAACGCGCGGGCACTGTACTAGTTAACTTAAAAACACACTAAAAATAACTAAAACTGCTTGAAAAAAACACATTACAGATCATTTCTAAATCCCCTAAGATAATTATAATATTGACCGAAATTATTTGAAGAATCCTCAAACTCGTGTCCTTGACCTTCGGATTGATTGAATTGTGAAAATTTTCCTTGATGAGTAGACGATTGAGATTCACGAGCTTGGTTTCTTTTTTGTCTGATTCTAATTTGGTTTCTTTTTTTTGTATGATTCTAATTTATATTATTAGTTTTGGATAATCATCATTTAAAAAAATAAATAAATCATTAAGCATATTCATATTTCAATTATAAAATAAAATGGAATCTTTAAGAGAATATTCTTATTTGGTGTAAAATTTGGTGTTGAGCATTGGAGCTGCAAAAAAAATTGGTGCTGAAATTGTAGCAACTCCAATGCTAAGCACCTATTTGGTGCAGTTTCAGCACCAAATTTTTTTGCAGCTCCAATGCTCAGCACTAAATTTTACACCAAATAAGAATATTCTCTTAAAGATTCCATTTTATTTTATAATTGAAATATGAATATGCTTAATGATTTATTCTTTTTTTTTAAATGATTGATTATCCAAAACTAATAACTTTTAATTATATACTTTCAAAAAAATAATATGCTATTAAAAAATTATATACTATTAAAAAAATTATAACATATAATGTGCTTGGAATAATAAAAGTACTTTAAATGATCATCAAACGCTTACAATTAATAAAAATATTACAAGACTACAACACTTACGAAAATACATATATTTTGGCCTCAATATTTAAGTTAATTTTTAGTAATTTGTAATATGTGGGACTTCATTCTATTCATTATGTTTAATTAATTGTGTTTTTATTGAAATTATTTATTTATTTATTTAGATGATTTATAATTTAAATTAAATGAATATATAATTTATAAATTAAATTTATTAAATAATCTATTTAATAATAAATATTAAATAATCTATTTAAGTGAATATATAGTTTATAAATTAAATTAAATTTATTAAATAATCTATTTAATAATGATTTTAAATAATAAAATAATGCATTAAATGATGTGGGACCCATCAGCACCAATTTGGTGCATCACCAAATTATGCCCCAAATTTAGGGCTGAATTTGGTGCTGCACCAAATTGGTGCAGGATTTTATGCAGCATTGGAGTGGGTTTCAGCACCAAATTGGTGATTTGGTGTTAGCATTGGAGTTGCTCTTAGCATTGTAGATGCTCTTATTTATCAAACTTGAGGTTTCTTTACCAACTTTTTTTCCATGGGTGATTTGAGCAGCTACAACATAATTTGTATGATATTTTTTTAAAACGCAAAAACTCATGTGCATAAGATGTATATGAGACGGTCAACACGTTGACCGGGTCAACGCGCGTTGACCAAAAAAATTGTGAAAATTGGTGATATTTTTTAGGGATATAATTGATACTTTTTTTAATTTCGAATGATACTTTTTAGTGTGTCAATTGATACTGATCTTAATAGTTTTTTTCTTTATTCTTTTATTCTGCTCAATACTTTTTATTGATACAAATGATACTTTTTAGCCTTTGAAATGATATTTTCAGTATTATGAATGATACTAATTTTGACGGATTTTTTGGTCAAAGCACTGACCGGATCAACACACGTTGACTCGGTCAACGCGTTGACCGTCTCATGTACATCTTATGTACAAGAGACTCGCCCTTTTTAAAAACTTAAGAAAAGTTAAATCGGAGCATATTGCCCCTTCGTTCATTTTTTATTTCCTCCAATTGCGATAAATAAGAATTTTTTGTATTTTTTTTTTTTTAAATTTTGACGGTAAATTAGGTTGGACAACCCTCCTATGTTAATTTTTAGCAAAAAATGATTCGAAGAAAATACTGTTGTGGCTTTGGGTATTGGCAAACAATTTACAAAATAAATTGAAACAAGATCGCTATGAGAACAATCTTTGGTGATGTGTTTTAAAGATAGCAGAAAATGTGGCTATAAGGATAAAAATGGGAATTTGAATAGTTTTATTTTTTATTTTTTATTTTTTTGTGGGGGTAAAAAATTTGGGGTTGTGTTTAGACAATTACCCTAAAAAAAAAAAGAGAGAGAAATAAAACAAACCAACAATCACGTACATGGATAGCAAACCTTATCATCTTATTGAAGTTCACTAAGAGCTAACTTTCTTGAGAGACAAAATTGCTATGGCATTCTCAGCAGGGCTCTCTCATGGCTCCTTCTCCGGCACGGCCATCTTCCGCCATACGACGGCGGCGCCGCCGAATCGACCGCCGCCCGTCGTAATCAGAGCTGTACAATCTGCAGAGAATGAGAAGAAGCTTACTGACAGCAAAGACGAGTCAAAGCCTCCTTCAGCTGCTGCTGCCAGGCCCAAGAAACCAGTCTACTCCAGTCAGTTTATATATATAATTATATATACATACATAGTTGTATATTTGCATTCCTAGCTATGCCTAATTAAATTAATGTGTTGTGTTTATTGATTTGCGATTTTGTTAGTGAAGAAGGGCCAGATCGTGAGAGTCGACAAGGAAAAGTATCTCAATAGTGTAAATGTGAGTCACAACAATAATTTAAAGATTGAGATAGAATATTACTTATTTATTTATTTGAGAAACCATTTTAACTGATTGAAGACTGAGAAACCATTTCAAATTCGGGATTAAAAGAAACATACTATCAATTTAATTAGGACAATATTGAATTCATTAATTTAAAGCTAAAAATTCTAAATAGCATATTTTGACTTATTTTTGTTTAAAATTATTCGGTATCAAATTGTGATGGATGGCCATGTATGTAGTAATTTCATCAGAAGTTAATTAAAAACAATTTTTTCATCCTTAGACGAAGATAATTTTCAATCATTCAAACCATAAAGTAATAAGTATATATTTTAGTGATTAGGTCTTGAATTGATAGATCATCAAATTTATAGGTTCTAAATTGATAAAATTCCATTTTGTTGCGTTTGTATTTTCAGTACTTATCTGTGGGGCATCCGCCTTACTACAAAGGCTTGGACTATATATATGAAGATCGGGGTGAGGTATGTATAGTATTTATTAGTTAGTTAGAGTTTTTCCCCAAATTAAAATTAAAATTTTAATTTTAATTTTATGGCTGCCTAGCTATATAGCTACTTCTCCTCATCAATATTTGATCTTGTATTAGCTAGGTGCTGGACTTACGCATATTTGAGACCGGTGAATATGCTCTTGTAAGTATGTTTGTGTGTGTGTGTGTGTGTGTGTGTGTGTGTGTGTGTGAGAGAGAGAGAGAGAGAGAGAGAGAGAGAGAGAGAGAGAGAGAGAGAGAGAGAAGTGAGTTTAATTTTTAAAGGGACTGTGTTATTTTCAACAATTTTTATATATACAATATTAATTGGTTTTGGAATGCAGATTGCCTGGGTAGGAATACCAACTGCACCAGCTTGGTTACCAACAGACATGCTAATCCAGGTACAAATTAATCCAAACGAGATTCTCATATTTCATGTGTATTTTTTTAAAATTCAATTTAGAATTTTAATTTTTTAGGAAACGTACTAAATTATTTTAATTCAAACGTAAATAACCAATTTTGTGACTAATGGTCATGATTGTAACTTGCAGTCGGATAAGCTCAATTACGAGAGAATATAATACAATTGCCGTTTGGGATCAAATTAATCCAGTCTGATTAATTATGATGCAAAGCTGCTATGAAGAGCCAATTGTTGGTATTATTTCTTCTCACGGATTCGATATATATAATATTTGATATTGATTCATTTTATTAGTAACGTAAAATTTACATGGGTTTGCGATCGACAAGTTTAATTAGCTAGCTGATTTAGAGGGCATTTTTTTAAAACTAAATATATAGTGTTAAATAAATGTCACTTAATTTGAATGTATTCTCTCTCTGTAACTAAATAAATGCAGGAACTCCATCGATCCCGTGTGATAGACTCAACTATGTCGTGTCACATGCATAATGTTGAATCATCGATCAATTACAAAATAATATTTCGATTAGTTTAATTTCCATGAGTCCATTTTAATTTGTTGACATTCTTTATTTTATAAATATATTATTTTGTTTTTAACCAGTCAATTACCATAGCAAACAATAAGACCATGTATAATATAAAAATGCAATCAACTAAACATATTTTTATTTACAAACCTCTGACTTTAATTAAAAGGGTTAAAGTCAGTTACGCAAACATATATCAAACTTAAAAATGTAATTGAAAACAATAGTTCTAAACCTTTCTCATCAAAGAATTTTATAGAAATAAATAATTGGGAACGAGGAGCTCCAACCCCAAGTATTCACAATGTACTGTATATTCGAAATGATATTTTAATATCCAAACTATTGAAAAAATATTCAAAAGATCACCATATTTTTTTTTTCGGCACTTGAAAAATGTCATGACAAGTTCTAGCTTTTGTGATGTGGATAATAATTAGAATCTAATGGGGTCTACATTCACTGACACAAGAACTGAAATTTGAATCACCGACATATGTTGATGGTGATAAAAGTATTGAATTTCTATAATGTTGATGACTTGCATGGTGATGAGACTAAGCTTTAAATTTTCGGAAAAAAATATATGAAAAGTAGAATTGGAGGTTATTTTATCATAAAGTAAAAATTACAAACATTAAATGTTAATTAAAATTAATTTACGCACCCTATTTATTATCTATATATCATAAGTATTACTTAATATAGCATGTATTTGTGTGACTTGGAATTTTTAAACCCCCCCCCCCCCCCCCCCCCCAAAAGTCAATTCCTCTTTAATTATATATTGTTGCATTTAAAACTCATTGCACGTGAAAATGATCCAAAGTCCCCGATCCATTGTACTAGCTAGTCATGACCTAAAATAACATATGCCAACATTTTTTATTATTATTATTATATGATAATTATAATGGTTATTCGTGTATGTGTATATACTTGAACTGAACATCGGTGTGAATAATTTATTATTCTTTTTCATCTATAATTAATTTCAAAAAATATATAATGCGCAGAAAACTCAAATATTCCCATATCTCTCGCTCAATGGCGAAACTACCTTTCTTTCTCATCTTGATCTCAGTCCCACTTATAATGAGCCACAAAGGCTGCTGCAGGAAACAACCACCTCCACCGCCGACCACGGCGGCCCTCTTCGTCTTCGGCGACTCCATCTTCGACCCCGGAAACAACAACTACATCAACACCACCACTCTTGACCAAGCCAATTTCCTGCCCTATGGAGAGTCCTACTTCGCCCACCCCACCGGAAGATTCTCCGACGGCCGGTTAATCTCCGATTTCATCGGTAAGCTTCCCACGGCTCATGCAAGGTTAAAAAATAAAATAAATACATCAATATTATTGCAAAAAAAAGGCTGCGTAGGGTTTTTTATATATGTATATTTTTATATGATTTGTTAATTTTTGTGCAAGGTGATAGCTGAACATGCAAAATTGCCATTGGTTCCTCCATATTTACAGCCAAGAAATTACCAATATGTGCAGAATTACCATGGGGTAAATTTTGCATCGGCTGGAGCTGGGGCTTTATCACAGACTTTTGAAGGGTTGGTATGTTATTTTGCAAATTAAAGAATCTTTTTTGTTTAAGTTTAAGGTCGGTGAAATATATTAATTTTCATGCAATTTTTTTTTACCTACTTATCTAAATTTTTAAAATGTAAGGAATCATTTGTCGACACGTGTAGATGAATGATAGATGGAAATGTGACAAGATAAAAATGAAAGAATTATGGAGGACGTCTATTTACTATTCAGTCCCCACAAACAATAATATGATGAGTAACAATTGCAGCTACCTAGCTAGGGTTGATTTCAAATCTTTTCAACAGTTTACTCAAACCCCACTTGAAAGATATATATATATATATATATATATATATGAAAAAAAGATATAATAAAATAATATGTGTGTGTGTACGCTTTAGTTCAGATTTCATGTTGTAATTAAATTTTTGTTTTTTGTATCACAATATTTCTTTGTGATATTGTGCATGCATTTGACATCATTATATATGTGGGAATGCTACCTTTTATTTATTCATTTGAAAACGAGTAAATTAGTTTTTAGTCGTAAGGATAAAAATACGTATTTTAACCAATTTTTCAACAAAGAAATTAAGCTGCCCATTTGATTTAATTATCTCGTTTTTTACTTCCTTCTGCAATTAATTAGATTTATGGAACGAGATTTAGCCACATTTACGTATGTTACGTATAAGCATGTGATATGTGTACATTTATCGAGCATCAATTCATCTATAGAGACCAAGAATAGACTTATAAGTCAAAAGGATTAATTCTCTCATCTCTCTATTATAGGCTGTGGTTGAGAAATATTCTAGAGCTGCTAAAATCTTGCAGTTTTATAAACGTAGTTTTTCAACTATTACAGATATTTTTGGACAAATAATTGACAATGATGTTTTAACTAAGTTTATGAGGGAGCACAATCATTAATAGCTGCAAGAACTTCAACATAACTCAACGAAGCCAATATTATAATTTTTAATCCCAAAACATTCCTACTAATATTCTTCGTAGGTTAGGTTCATTCCCACTGTTATTCACTTTAATTTTCATTACTTTTTAACTAATTACTTTATATTAACTTTATAAGTTTGCACACTACAAAAAAAAAAAGCTATGTAAGATTGTATAGTAATATATATAAGAGGTGAGTGAGAGTTTGCCAAACTAATATGCTTGTCTCAAAGAGTAGAAAATGTCTAGAAAAAGGGTGAATATATATTTGAATTTAATTATCTGATCCCGCGGGAAAAAAAAAAAAAAAAAAGAAGAAGTAACCCAAAAAGAAATTACATGATTATAGTTTCGAGTTTCTTAATTAGAAAGAGTTGGTGTTTTCTATATTCCTTCCTACCCTTTTCTCACTCATCCACGACTCACTCAAATCTTAATTTTGAAGATCTAAAAACGTTTCATGTATTTCTTGAGATGTTATTTAACTAGATTTTTTTTTTTGTTTATTTTATTTTAGTTGGGTTGTTTAATTAGATGAAACCAAGTGAAAATATAATAACAAAAACACAATTGTAGAGAGAGAGTATAGTTAATTGGTGGAGATGGGCCCAAACATTAGACTTTGTATAGGAAAAGGGCAGGCCCAATCACGACAAGCTATCTCAGAAACCCACATGCCTATGGCCCACCAATTAACCCAATATCAACATTCTGAAAATTGTCAATGTAATGTCAAGATCATGCACTTTGTCCTTACCCAATCCCATCCCCACTGCCCTTTACCATTTGTCCAATTATTGAATTTTCGTTATGTTATGTGTAACACAAAAAATTTATTTGTACATTCGTATGTATGGTTTCACACATTTTACATTTACCAAGTGAAAATGCATGAAAATCTCTTCTGATAACAATAAAATTATGCGTCTAACTTAGTATTTATTCCTTTTTAGAAAGATCTGAGTATAATTTTCAATCTCCCGTCTCAACTGCCCGACTAAAAAAAACAATAAAATCATACGAAATTCCCTCGTTTAAAGATAATTGCGTCAAACTTTCTAATAACCTAATTTATGCCCAAAAAATCTGCATCGCGTGAACTTTTGGAGTGGCAATGAACGTGGGGTGGGCAAAAAAAAAAAAAAAAAAGTGGTCAAACCCGTGCCCAACCGTGTTAAACTATATAATGTGTCATAACTAATTTTTTAAATTTATTTTTTAATTTTTGTAATATACCTGAATAGGAGAATGGTGAACTCTGAATAAAAAATTTGAATTAAATTAAATTATTATAAATTAAAAAAATGAAGATTTGACAAATGAGTTGTCACTAAGAATGTCATAGGGGATCTGGTTTGAAAAAAGAGCACACTAATCCCCTATGTCATTCTTTATGACATCTCATGTGCCAAATCTTTACTTTTTTTATAAAAATATTCTTTTTATTTTAAATTTATTATGATTTTTTTTTTTTGTTAACTAGGGTTCAACATTTTTCCAATTAGGGTATGTTAAAAAAGTTAAAAACAAATTAAAAAAAAAAACTAGTTATGGCACACGAAATATAACACGTGAGAGCACAAGAGATCTGATCTGAAAAATTAAACGTGTCATTCCGTGAGGCGTGAGCCATAAAATTAATTCGGTCAATGTAAGTATATATTGTGAAGTACACGGAATGTAACGCGTAGAATTTTATCTATAGATGGTTTTTTATTTTTGGCAGGTAATTGATCTGAAAACACAGCTAAAGTACTTCAAGAAGGAAATTGGTGAGCTTAGCGACAAAATAGGGCATGATGAAGCAGCAAAAATTTCATCAAGTGCAGTGTACTTGTTCAGCATTGGCAGCAACGATTACATGAGCCCTTTTCTCTTAAACTCTACTACTCTCCTCGCATCTTATCCTCACTCAAAATATGTGGACATGGTGCTCGGGAATTTGTCCACCGTCGTCCAGGTAAGTTTACCAACTTGGAGTTTTATCAATTTAGAGTCCAATTATAGATTACTTATCAACGTGAGGACCTTAGCTTAGATAAGTAATAACATCAATTTAGAACTTTAAAATTAATGAAACTATTAATCTGAGGCTGGAAAAAAAATATCAAACATTTAGACAAATAATTTATGATGAAAATAGTACATGAATGGTCCGTCCAAATTTAACATTAAGAAAATACTTATTTAATTAAAATCATTAAAAGCTAAAAATTGTAATATATGACTCTGTTGTCTAGGTCTCGAACTAAAATCTTTCAAGTTACGACTCAATATTGAAGCATATCATTAAATGATATAGTGAATCATTTCTTCGTAACCAAAAAGATTGTGGAAGCACTTACTCATAAAATATTCTAAATTTTAACATCACAAAATTTTCTTGCATACAAACTTATGTGGAGCTGTTTTAGAGTCCAAATTTATAAAACAAGTTAATATCCGGATTTAAACTCGTATTCAATGGCACATTTATAATTTTGTTGATGTTTAACTTTATTTGAATTTGAGACTGGACCCGTCTTACAGATTTTGACCCGTAAAACAATTTCACACGAGATTATCCCATTTTCTTGCAGGCAATACACAGAAGAGGGGGAAGAAAATTTGTGTTCCTAAATTTGGGAGAGTTGGGATGTCTCCCAGGCATGAGAATTCTTAAACCAGAAACAGATGAAGGTGGATGTTTGGAAGAAGCTTCAAATTTAGCAAAACTACACAACAAAGCACTAAACGATCTGCTGCCCAAAATGGAAAAGCAGTTGCATGGTTTCAAGTATTTTCTCTACGACTTCAGAAGCAATCTTGCCAGAAAAATAACTCAGCCCTTCAAATACGGTACACACTCGTGCATTTATAACTCGTTCGATCCTTGTATTTCACGATCACCAATGACAATGAGGCACGAGATTGAAACGCTATATATGATCTTGCAGGGTTCAAGGAAGGGGAGGCGGCCTGCTGTGGAACGGGGCGTTTCAATGCGGTGTTCAGCTGTGGAGGAAAGAGGGTAGTGAAGGAATTCCAAGTGTGTGAAAATCCAAGTGAATATGTGTTTTGGGACTCTTATCATCTTACGGAGAGAGTCAACAAACAAATGGCAGATCAAATGTGGAATGCAGCAAGCACAGAGAGAAACAGCCTCAAGAAACTATTCCTGTGCTTCTGAGGCCTTTGCAAGTGCATTTCTTTGATAAATTATGATAGACTTTTTAAAGTAAAATTGGTAAAGAAAACTTAACATAGAAATGCAGCCATTGTTTTACAGTAACTGAAGTATTCTGAACACATACCGTAGACTAGAGGATTTCATCTCGATATCATGAGACCGAGAGAGTTACATTGCTAAGTCATCAGAGCAGAAATAATACATCACTGGAACCCAAGCAAAAAACTAATATTTTGTCAGCAAGTGAAAAATTGCAGCATTCAAATTTCACATTATGCCCAAGTTGAGTGAAGAAGTTCAAAAATTTCACTGTCTGCTTCACCAAAAATCATTACAAGAACATGATCCATCTCTAAAATGATGAAATCTCTTGCTATCTCGTGCAATGATTTCCCTGCCAACTATCTTCGAGATAATCTTAAATACATTATGGCAATCACTACAAACACGAAGATTTTTAATTATACGTACACTGGCACGAGCTGGAGAGGTCAAGAAACCATGAGCAGCTGCAAGTCTCTCACTATGAGCCATAAGAGCTTCCTCCTTGGTTTCTTGGTCGACATCATGGAGCACGCATTTCACCTCCGGTACATAGCCGGCCTCTTTCATCTGCTCCTTCAACCCCCTCAGCAATCCATACAACCTATCATTATCAGGGTGAGATCGATCTCCAGCTCTATATTCATGGACTTTATGCCTAACATCGAGGGGACCTTGACCGCTCAATTTCTTTTTCTCTTTCTCTCTCTCAAGATCGGAGGCATGCAGTGGTATGAGGCCTTCCCTCGATTGCTCATGCAGGCACGAGGGATCCAGAAACTGAACAAGCTCGGCACATTGGTCCCCGAGCACCGTGTTTCCATGTATTCTGCAGAACTTCATCAAGGTTTCCCATATTTCTACAGATGGTTTGACTGGCATCTTTTGAATGAATTCTAGAGCTTCATCCAAGCATCCTGCATTTCCCAGCATCCCCACTATGCTAACATAGTGCTCCATAGTAGGAACAATACCATAGTCATTCATCATGGACTCAAACTGCAACATTCCTTCAATAATATCAAGTACAACACCACAGGCAGAAAACACCCCGAGGAACATTTGTCCATCAGGTCTTAGTCCGGATTGTTTGAATTCTGAGAACAACTCAAGGGACTCTTCTCCATGACCATTCTTAGCGAGCCAAGATACCATAATGTCCCAAGACGTCAGATTACGCTGAGGCATTTGATCAAATACAGCAAAAGCATCTTTCATGGAACCACATTTAGAATACATCTCAAGAATCTGATTGTACGTCCAGACCTCAAGATGAACCCTCGACTTCACAAGATGTTCGTGGACAGATTTAGCTTCTGCCAAAGCCTCATTCTCACTACATGCTTTCACCAACACCATATACAAGGGTAGTTCAACTTGGACGCTCTGCTTCTCTAGCAGCCCCAAAAGCTCCACTGCTTCCTTCAGCTTTCCTTCCCTGGTAAACTGGTCGAGATCATCCACTGTTCTAGCCGGTTGACTCTCTTGAGCAACTTCAACTGATCCCACGTTCGATGTCATATCAGCCATTACGGGAGAATACGTTCGTACTCCAATCTGAGATTCATTCAAACTTCCCCGGTAGTCCCCTGCGTTTGAATAATAACTTCCAGCAACATTTTGCCGATGAACTCCGGCACTGTCTACACTTCTCACCGGAATATCCTTCTTTCCACCGTAAGAGCCTCCTCTCGAATTCTCTTGATACCCTCCGCCACCATTTTGTGGCGTCCTATCCAAAATTCCTCCATTACCATAACCATTAGAGCTCACATTCTGCTGAAACGTACCATTTCGCAGCTGCCTACCAAAATTCTGACCGTGAAGCTGATTCGGAATCCGGTTCACCTCACTGCCGACTACATTTCGACCATAAATCCGACTATCAAAACTCGCTGAATTATAACCCGGCTGATTATGAGCGCTATCACTACCAGCTGGGTTATAGAAATCCAATCTATCAGCCCCAAATTGCCCATAAACCCTACTTGGGTTTTGGTTTTGATCAATTACACTAAAATTCCTACCATAAGACTGATCGTTTCGATTACGACTCACGTAATCCAATCTGTCAATCCCATTTTGCCCATAAACCCTACTTGGGTTTTGGTTTTGATCAATTCCATCGAAATTCCTACCATAAAACTGATCGTTTCGATTAAGATTCACGTGATCCGATTGATTCTCAAGGATATCCCCATCAAAAATTTTGTAAAAATCTACTGTTTCAGTGGCAGTTCTGAAATTTCTAACAAAATTAGGGATTTCTACGGAGCACCGAAAACCATCGGGATTTCTTCTACATACCTTGATTCCACGTCTCACAGAACTGAAGGTGAGGAGCGCAGCTCTTCTAGTGTACATTGCCTGAGTGAACTCGCCCGATGTAACTCAGTGAGTCGATTATACACAATTTTGGAGACAGCTGAAATGCAGAGAAACTGCGAAAGTGAGATCAGGTGCAGGGTAACTATAAATGGGTCGGATCAATAGTCCAATAACCCGATTCTATTAAATTAACCCTACCCAAACGGTTTGTTTGAGCTTTAGCTACATTTATTTATAAAAATAAACAAGCCCATTATTCTGGCCCAACTTAATGAAAACATTTTGAGCCTTTTTTTCTCATTTATTTTCTCAATGATTTTTTTTTAAAAATATTTCTCAATGAATGTTTTTTTTTCAATGAATAGTTAGTACTAATCGTCATGTGTCCAACTTCTCAAAACTCATACGCATTAGTATAAAGATCAAAATGTACAATGTAACGTATTGCTTAATAAAAAAAATAGTATTTCCTCTGTTTCTATATAAATGTCATTTTGGAGGAATGCACACAAATTAATAAATTAATTGAATTACCTAATACAATCTCATGTGAGTACATTAAATGAGTTAAATATAAATATTTGAATACATTAAATGTGTGAAAATTGTGAATTTCATATCTTGAAATTGTAGAATGACACTTTTTTTGAAACAAAATTAAAACTTTAGAATGACCTTATTCAGAAACGGAGAAAGTAATAATTATATCTAAATATCACTTCAACGTTACATATTAAATTCACAAAATTATATAGATTGCATAAAATTCAGACCTAGGAGATAGTTTAATATCTAAATCTCCAACAACTGACCACATGAAAATATCTCAGCATGATGATACAAATACAATAAAATAAAATTTAGAGCATACGAAACAACCAACTTACTCCGCAATTTCCACACTCAATCTTCATATTTAATCACACTTTCAAACACTCACTTATTTAAATAAATAATATATACACTACCCATACGTATATATCGCATACGATAGTATACAAACATGGCCCAATTACAACAACGACTAATCACCGTTTTTTGAAGACATCGTCATTATTTGGGGTCCCAACACATTTTCCACGCCCACAATTATAATCATTATTTTTTGGCCCTATCTTTTATTTTTAATCCCTTTTGTTAAACTTTTTATCAAAAGTTAAATGAAAAATGTCAACATCCCTTTGTAAAAATACCCACGATTTTCACGGACTAGATATCACAACCACAAGTGCTCTAGCTGTCCAAAGTTGTTAGCCATTGAAAATCACATTTGATTTTGGCAATTTACTTAATCCTTTAATTTTATGAAATTACACGTGATTGTATTGGTTTCCTTATATTAATCTTTTGAGCGTGTGTTATTTAAGTAGTTGTTTTTTGTATTATCTTATGATTTAGTGATCGTTTGCTCTTTTAATCGTTATTGATAATTGCATGATATCGCTACAAACAAGATCTTTGATTTTTATTTTTATTTTTTCATTTTTCATTTTTTCCCATAGCGATCCAGATTATGCTATGGAGCTATGTCATAACAACCTCCACAAACACAAAATATATACAAACAAATATGATTCTTTGTTATTTGTCAAATGTTAATACAAAGCTTGATAATTTTTCAATTCACTCTTATCCGTCAAAGTAAAATAGTGCAGTTACTTAGAATTTTATTGATTTAGAGATGAAAAATTATATCATTTATCAGACTCGGAGTTTGACATAATTTTTTGATTGATTCATATCTAAATAATTATAAAATATCAATTCATGGCGCAAAAATCTCACAAATATTTGTATGTTTTTTTTTCCTTTTTTTTTATTATTTTGAGCTATTTTTTATTAAATTTAATTAAGATGGTCAACGCATGAAGCATGGGTCGATCCATTTGCCCCGAACACGTAAATTTTCATTCTAAAACAAGTTTTTTGCTTAATAATTTCATATTAAATATCTATATATATAAAATACTAAAACAATATTCGAAATTGTCATCCCTACCTCGTGGGATTTCATCATCTCGAAATATTGTTTTTTTCTTAAATAAAATTATTCATGAAAAAGTCCATCATGGATCGAGTTTATACAAATAGGTTTTGTTATCAAATAAGGTGCAAAGCAATATTTCATGTTTAAAACGTGAGAGATAATTATAAAAAAAATTTAGTTAAATTAATCATCAATTTAAACGAAGTATTTAAAAATTATATATGTAATGATTGACTCGAATATACTACGTTGATGAACATGTAAAAATTATGACGTTATCTGAAAATACCATACATTTCCCCCGATAAATATTATAATTATATATTACTAATTGATACATGATGGAAAGTTGAGATACTGATAATTATGCGGCCGAAATTAACTAGTTCGTTTGTATATTTGAAACGAGAAGTCTCGAATCTTCTAGCTAGTAACATGTCGCAATATGTAAAGGGCACATTTGTGTGAGATTGTCTAATGATTTTCTTACGTTAGACAGATCTCAATTTGAATTTGAGTTGAATAAAATACATAATTAAAAATTAAATAATTCGAGTATCAATAGGTATAAAATAAAGTATCACTAATTACGAAGTGAAGTATCATATTATGTTTCACTTCCAAGTTAATGATATTCACATGACAATTGATGATATTTCACTTAATAGTTGATGATATTTTGCCAAATTTATATCTAATGATAATTCACTTCATAATTAATGTTACTTCACTAGACATATATCTAAAGATACTTCACTTAATAGTGAATGGTATTTCGCCAAATTTATATTTAATGATACTTCACTTCAGAGTTAATGATACTTTACCAAATATGTATCTAATGATACTTGATATGACGTATTCTACTTGCTTTTATTGTTATCTTTTTGTGTCATTTCTCATAATTAATTGCCCTATACTTGTGTATTTTGGAAGAATGATGTGTTTGTTGAGTTGTGTAGGGATGTAGTACAAAGTTGGAGAAAAGGTCATGCTTTTGGTGCAAAAGGAATCTAAGTGAAGAAAGAGCAAAATTTGAGTCTGAGTAGATCAAGCTGCAAGGGCATGCCGCTGGAAAGCTGGAGCGAGTTTATAGAACTTGGTCCTCTACACGCGTTTTGGGCTTGCTGAACCCAACTCTCAGCCCACAATTAAACCTGGACGCGGAATTGAGCTTCCCACCGCCTCAAGAGTCCTTCTTTTGCTATGTTTCCTAGTTTAGATTGATTATAATTTTATTTCCTTATCTAATGTTTTAATTAAGGATATTATATATAGATTAGGACTTATTTATTTATGATTCATTCCATTATTCACAAAAAGAAGCAGACCAGAGAGACGTATTCCAGCGATTTTTTATTTATTCTTCTTCATTATTTCATGGTGTTCTGCTCCGTTAATTATCAGCGTGATTTTATGATTATGCCAGTTAGCTAATTTATTCGTATTCCGGTGACGACAACGAAACTCCGCTTATATAACTGTGAGATCTAATTGTTGTTCATAATTAATTGATGCATGTATCTGTTATTCTTGGATTTCGGGTCGTTAATTATTCTAAGTCTATCGAATAGTTGCAAATATTTGGTAGGTTGTGATTAATTACTAGCCAATTAAATCGGTTATACGTAATCGTGGTTTAGGTTTAATAAGTGGTAAAACGGTTGCTCAAATAACTAGGGGAATAACAGAGTTAATTTTACAGTCCTGCGTCAGAGTCTGTAAGTTAAGAATCGGGTCTTTCTTGTGCTCATTGTTGTTGGCTCATTAAACTCATAGAGCGTCTCTTACAGTTGTCAGTCGATTAGGGAAATAATTAATGAAGCGTTTTCTTAATTATCGAAACAGTATGGAGAGATTAGGTCATATCAGAAGCGTCTTCGATGACTATAATTGATTTGTATGGTTTGATTAATTAATTCTTGCATCTGTGATCGGTGTTATAAGTGTAGTGGAGTTTGTTGGATCCGGAATACCCTTTTATCATTGGTTTAAATCAGTTCGTTGCATAAATATTTTCTTTCGTTGGTTATTTAATTCTTCAATTTATTTTTGTTATATAATTCACATAAAACCCCCTTCTGGAAGTTTGGGCACGCAGACTGAAAGTTAAGAGTAATTCTCGTCGGTCCTTTGGGAGACGATCCTGCTCGCCACTGTACTTTGCAGTGTGGGCTTGCCGACGAAAGTCGGAACATTTATTTTTGGTGAAAAACGACGCACCAATACTTCACCTAATAGTTAATCATGTTTCACCAAATTTATATCGAATGATACTTCACTTCATAGTTAATGACATTTCACTTCACAGTTAGTGATACTTCAATACTTTACTTTACACCTGGTGATATCCGAGTGACCGTGCATGGGCGGACGCGTGGAGCCCACGCGCGTGACTGTTTTTTGCGGGTTTGGAAGCATTTTTCGGGCGGGTCGGATCGAATGGAGATCCGTCTAATGTAAAAGACCCGTTAGACGATCTCATACAAGT
The DNA here is from genome assembly GCA_026008535.1 of Perilla frutescens. Lineage (NCBI taxonomy): Eukaryota > Viridiplantae > Streptophyta > Magnoliopsida > Lamiales > Lamiaceae > Perilla > Perilla frutescens. The sequence goes on from BRKX01000002.1 coordinate 52,480,687, forward strand.
TTTTGTAATTATGGATAATTTCACTTTTAGTCCCACTAGAATATGGTCAAAACACTTTTGGTCCCATAATTTATTAGCTCGACACTTTTGGTCACAAGTGTTTTTTTTCAACATTTTTAGTCATAAAACTAACAGTATATTTATTTCTTATATTTTTTTGACCTTTTTTTCGTATATTTTGTCAAGAATTTTATTGAACAAAAACCGTATATTGGCAAGAAGTTGAAATAATTTTGTTAGGCATTTTACTGGATATTTTGTTGGGCATTTTGCTTGATATTTTGTTGAATATTTTGTTTAAATTTTTTGAGATATTATGTTATTTTGTTGGTATTATGCTGAATTTTTTGTTGGATATTTTCTTCTTTTTTTTCTTAATGATTTGCTGAAAAATAAAATCGAAATATCCTTTAAATACACACACATACTGCAATTGGGACAAAAATGTCGAAAAAATAATATTTGAGACAAAAAATATTGAGCTAATAAATTATGAGATCAAAAATAAAAAATATAAGATCAAAAATATTTGATCATATTCTAGTGAAACTAAAAGTGAAATTATCCCTCCCTAAATATATAACAATCCATAAAAAATAAATTATATGATTCAAATTCCACTAATATCTCATTTTAGAATTAAAATAAAACCAACATAGCAAATCAAGTTATGATTGGCATCAACTCGATTTTCACAATGCTCGAGTGATGGAAGGCGACGTGTTTGGAGAAAATCTAATAAATTAATCAACACGATAATATATACATTATTAAATATAAGTATATCACTAAGAGAAGTTTCTAACTCATTGACAATTTTCTATACTTGATCAATAATATAATATAGTCTCGCCCCTCAATTATTCACTCTCTCACACATTATTGCACGTTCTTCTGCGTGTAGACCTAGACCTTATATTATAACAAAAAAATGTCACAATCGTATAACTAAGCAAGTAAAATTAGTTATTTAATTTGCTCATGGCCAGAAACACACACTCTCTCTCTCTCGCTTTCTCTCTCCCCCTTAGATGTTAGTATGCTACTTGATTTATTATGTGTTTTATGGAACATATATAGGCCTATCTTAATCTATTTTCCTTTCTTATTCTAATTGGGGTTGAATTCATTTACTTTTTGTACTTTCACTTATAAAATTAAATCTTTGTATGTTTTGACTACTCTAACATTACATTTGATGTTTGTGTTCGATTTTATCCAGCCTATATTTTAAGGACTTGTTGTTATGCTGCCTATACATATGACAGTCTAAGATTGTCTAAGATATGTTTATTTGTAAAATCAAACATCTTTATTAGATAAGACCGGCATTTTAACGGACAAAATATAAGATCTCTCGTAAAATAATTAATCCGTAGTCAAGAAAGTTTGGTGACCTAGTCTCCTATTAGCTAGGGTGAACGACTTTTAGTCTTTACCAAATATAAATTATTAAAAAGAAAAATCGAGGGAGAATTTAATCAATTAATAAATAGACTACAATTATACTTTTTTTTGGAAGTTTTGAGTGGGTTTTTAAATTTGTCGTCTTTCTGCGTGGACTAGTTTGTTTCAACCATATAAATTATAACGGGAATTGCGGAAATAATAAAATTAAATAATGGTAGAAATTTGTGTGAAATGTTTTTTGAGTGGATATTTGAATTGGAATTGCGTATTTAATTATGTTTGAATCAGAATTTTAACTCGTTTTATTAATTTTAATCTGTATAGATTTTCGCGCACAACTCCCTCCTAAATATAAGAAAGTGAAAGTGGGTGGTGTCTTGTGTGTATATTATATAGATACATAAATAATTTAATATATAAGCGTATTTGAGTATTTACGACCCCTAAATTAATCGTCACTAATCCTTCATATCTTGTAGCGTGTATATCTAAACAGTTTTCTTTAAAGTTAATTATAGTCTTTTTTTCAGGGGAAAGTTAATTATAATCGTAGAATTTCCACAATCTATGGGATTACGTTGTGCTTCCTATTTTTATACAAAAATATATCCATGATACAAATATATTGAGTTTTTTTTTTTTTTTTTTTGGATTTTATCATCCTTATCGAATTTGAAAACCATAACAGCCATTTTGGATTAATTTTTGAATGATGTGCGGCATTTAAATCCACGTAGTATATAATTAATTAAAACGTTTTCTCAATTTGAGTCGAAATACAATCTTAAGCAAACTATAAAATTATTACTGCTCTAAAAAAAGAACAAACAACTCTTAACTATAAAATTATGGGTGATTTTGATCAAGTGATTTATTTATGGATAATGCTACTTGGCCATAGTGTAGTCAGCCATAATATTTAATTAAGATAAGATTTTAACTTATGGTAAATTATTAATTAAGATTCTAATCATTGATTGATGTATGTTTACACTTACACCCTTATAGTCAATTTTAGAAAAAAGTTTATGTTATTGTGTTTGAAAATTTTGAAATGTGCATAAAAATCTCTACAAATATGTTATCGGACAATGACGTCAAATTAAAAAAAAAATCTCTAATAAAATTTAAAAATTAAACTAATCTCTACCAAAATAAACAATACTTTCATTTGAAAATTATGTGCTAATCAACTAAATTTATTTTGTTAATTATCGATAATTATAAATATAATATACCATATACACAATTGCCTTAAATTGGGTGCATTTATTTTCACTTAGTACTATTTAATTCAATTATAAAAAAACTTAAAATATTAAATTAAATATGAAAAAGGGAGAGAAAAAAAATACTTATGGTTGAAAATTTTGAATAAAAAAATTAATCGGTGCTTCTCCTTAAAAAAATGATTGGCATCAATACAAGTAGAGGTGTGCAAAGTTGAACCAAAATCATAAAATCAAACTGAACCGAGTTATTTGGTTTGGTTTCTTTGGTGATTTTATCTTTCATTTTTATTTGGTTTTGAATATTAGAATCAAAATATAATATGGTTCATTTTCGGTTTTAATAAAAAAATATTTTGATTAAAATCGAACTAACCAATTTATATAAATTACATTTTTTAATTTTTAATTTATATTTTTAATAGTATACCTAAAATTTAAAAATACAAAAATAAAATTATACACTCATTATTATTTGTGATATTTTTTGTGTATTCGACTATCAACTGTTAAATGTAATTATGACATGTGATAAGTTGATCATGTACGCGATTGGATTAAGAGATAATTTTTTATTGTTTATTTAATGAACGTTTATTATTTATAAGTTCCAATACTATTTTCCGAGCTCTAGATGTAATTATTTAGAAAAAAAAATACATCTATCTATATATATATTAAGGTAAAATCGTGTGATAGACAACAGTTCTGGTGTAAATCGTTGTCTATTACACATTTTTGCCTTATACAACAGATTTTAAATCATATACAACAGTTTTGCTATAAGTCGTTGTCTATTACACATATTGCCTTAGATAACAGTTTCTAATCAATAGACAACAGTATTAACATTTATTGTTGTAAATTTTTATTTTTTTTATTTTCCACGATAATTTAGATTATAACCGTTGTATTTTAACAAATTTTTACCATTTTCTTTATTATTTTTTTTATTTAGAAATTTGAGATTTGTAGAATTTTAAATTTTATTTTTTTATGCATAGATGGATGATTTGTAATACTCTACATTTATCGCCTAAAAAAATAGCTTTCATTTATATTGACTATAATAATAATAATAATAATAATAATAATAATAATTTGTTATTTTTTCTATTTCAATTTCATCATTTAAAATAGATAAATAATTAATTTTTTTTATAGATGTCATATAATTAAAGAAACCAAATGTTCTATAATCGTGGACAATTATACATTCTTATTTATAAAATCGTTACGTTGGAAATATTTTAATTCAAATCTTTCCAACATCGATTTCATTTAGTTTCTAAAATTTAATTTTCTTTTTGTTTGTTATAACTATACAAAATTGATCTTATTGTCTAATTAATTAACGCATGTGCATATCATTTTATTAATTTTTACAAATTGAATACAACATATAAAGATAAAAAAATAATCATAATAACAAATCTAAAAAAATAATAATTATTTGTGCATCGCACAGGAGAAATACTAGTTTAGTTAAAACAAAAACCGAACCAAACAAGCCACATAAAATTATGATTCAGTCATATCAATTACTTTAGTTAGTTTGATTTTCATTTTAAGAATTTTGGTTTGTGATTTTGTTGGCATAGTTCGATTTTACACCAAACCAACCATTTGCACACCCATAATGCAAAGTCATAGTAACCATGATCACCGCTACTCATCATTCAACATTTTAAAATATAGTTAAAAAAATATAAAAATACAAATATAATAGAACTTTCAATTTTAATATAATAAGTCAACTTCTTACTTAAATGAGTCAATGTTATAGGAGTAAATAAACATTAATAAATGATTAAAATCTTAATTAATTACTTACCAAATATTAAAATATTACTTTAATTAAGAATTATGACCGGCCACATGTGTGGCCAAATAACATTACCCTTTATTTATAGTTGGGCACGTTGAATTGTTAATGTTATGGTTCACTCTCTAGTGCTTTTAGCGGTTATTGGGGGAAATAAATGGAAAAAAAAATAGCTCCCACAAGATTTATATGTATGTTATTATATATTTGAAAATTGAAATCACACACACACGCGCGCGCACACATTTTTTTTTACTCACACACCCGATCTGTGGTATTAAGGAGATTCGAACCGTGACCTTTGATCTCCAAGTAACCTCACTCCACCACTAGGCCACACGCGCGTGCGCATATATATATATATATATTATTTACGCAATTTATATAGGATTTAAGAGGGGTTGCTTTCAAAATTATTGTTATTAAAGTGCGAAAAAAGTATGAGCTTGCGATTATCTTATCAACCACGCACAAAGTTCATATTTGTGTTAATCAATTTATGATTTACCTAACCTTAAAATTGTCGTTTTATGAATGCACATGGTTAGGTCTAAGATCAACAGTATATATATAATTCTATTAATACATGCAATACAAATACATTACTTTATATTTTAAGTATTGGAATGCGGTAATTATTAAATAAGACACTTTCCATTACATGCTCTATAATTTTAGAAAAAGCTTTTTTGGAGTTGCGGAAACAATGGAATTTGAATAACTGGCTTCATAAATATTTAATAAAAAATGTTCTCATTCAAGGACCACTACAATATATAATCTATTCTAATAATATTACATCATCTCGAGCTTAATTATATATATACTTAGAGTCGACAATTGTATTTTAGTAGACCGACACATATAGTGGGATAAGTTTAGATTTTGAACTATAATAGGTTGTTCCATTAGAAAATGTGTACGCAATGTTTTTTGTGAATTTAAACGCATTAATTAAGATTCTTTCATATCTCCCCAAAAAATTAGATTGCTACCATTGTTTTTTTAAGAAAATATTGCTACCATTTTACTTCAACTAAAAAACCACGTATCTTGAATTCAAGTTTGACGAAACCGTTAGTACTTTATTTTGAATTCAAATAAACCAAAAATAATATCTTCCTATTTATTGGCACATAACAAATTTTGTTAAAGCATTTAATTGACGAATAAATGTTGCTTTTGAAAATCTAGGGGTCGTTTGTGAATATACATATAGTTGAGGGGCCATTTTGTTTGACCAAAAACATAATGATAAGGAACTGAATCTGCCAATGATTGAGCGTGAAAGCACGTACTTATCACTGTTGCAAAAACACGTGGCGAAGCTGTCATCTCAACAATTTGCGTGTACGTGAAAATTAACCAAATAAATTATAATTCCAAATTCCTTATTTATTGAAATTATCACAATATTTTTGTAGTTGGATTTCTAAATAAGTTTTTAATCTAAATATATTTATATTTCTTGTGCAATTCTAATAATTGATCTCACGTTGGGTGTCTAGTCATTTAATTTTATATTTTCATATGGTAGATATTAATAAAATACAAATTGTCAATGAATAATTTGTAATATGAAAACGACCATCGATAATATTAATATGCTTATGTGTAAAATTTGTATGGGATGAGATGCTTTTATTGAATTTCCGTGTTATATTTTTTACTACATAATCATTTTTTTAGTTATTTTTTTTCCATCATGCTTCTTCGATTTCACTCTTTGTACTATAGACTATAGTGTAATTTTACACTTATTATTTATGTTCATCCTATTCAAGTATGGTGTATTGAAATTTTTATTACTTAATTTTCAGTTTGTAATCATTAATTGATTATTTGAAAAATTAAAAACATAATAAATTAAAATTGAAGAAAAAATGATAAAAATAATAATCACACAATTAACGATTTCATGTGATGCATATGCCAACACAATATTCTGGAGTATAGAAATTAAGTTGATGATTTGAGTTATATTTATTTATTTATTTCGTTGTCGGCGTATAGATTGATAAGTATGAGAAATTTATTGATAAGAAGGAATATAGATAAATAATCGGTGAATATCTTTTATCTATTTTGATAGGAAATAGGAAATTGATGAATATCTTCTTGAAAGGCCCACAAATATACTTATATAGACAAATTGCCGGTCAATTTCCACTTCTCTCGGAATTAGGTATTTCGGAATTCAATACTAAAAAACGCTTCTTTATTTCCTTGTTTGAATTTTGGTTTAGCGAAAATTATAAGCAGAAACTAATGTAAGGTCAATTTAAATTATTATCATGATAATATTAGTTCGAAAATACTACTATTGTTTTGTTATAAATAATGAGAGCACTTTTTCTCTGATTAATACAAATATATATATTTCCTAAACAATAAGATAGACATAAATATTTTCCTTATGAGAATGAAAATACAGTACTGAACAGTATGATTATGTCAACAATATCGTTTTCAAAAAATAAAATAAAAATTGATAGCTGTTTTTTGGGTAATAAAAGTTATAGCCGTAATTTAAAAGAGAAAAAAAGGGCAAAAATAAGAATGCCACCGAATATTTGACTTATGTGAGTCGGAACGCTATTAAGCATATGCTGTAAACAGCTGGCATATTCTGGATGGCGCTACGTTGCACTGGATGGCCAACCACAACACTTTATTCTTTTTCTTTTTTTTCTTTTTTTAAATATATTATAAGGTTAATTACCTTACAAACCATGAATTTTTAGCTTAATTATAAATTTAGCATGAATTTTAAGAGTGGACAATTAAAATACCAATTTTTAATTTGTGTGTTATTTAACACCCCGAAAATTTTATAAAATAAATTGACTTTCAATTCAACATTAAATTATGGCCTCTTTGACATCATTGTTTTATAAAATATATTGACTTTTAATCAAATATACAATTGTGGCCATTTTGACGTTATTTTAAAAAATTGATGATCGAGTCATGACGGCTTGAAGAGACGAGCATATTGTATATTTGATTGAAGGTCAATTTGTTTTATAAAAATGTGGGGATGTTGAATAATACACAAATTCAAATTTGATGTTTTAATTGTCCACTTTTAAAGTTAGTGTTAAATTTACAACTAAGCTCAAAGTTCATAATTTTTAAGGCAATTAACCATATATTATAATATTTTTCTAGTAAATACGGCTCGATACATAAGAAATGATATGAAATTGTCTGATGAATCAAAGCATATTAGATGGATTAAAATCCGAATTCTGTTATATATATATATATATATTATAATATTTTGGTCTAAATTTAAATCCGTCAAACCATCTCACATAAAACTTTCTTGTATGTTGATTATTTCATATAAACGATATTTATCCATAATACATGGAGATTTTGTAATTTTTTCTTATTACCAAAAAGAAATTAAAACAAAATCTACATGTAAATTGCTAGTTATCAATACTGAATATAGTTTCTTCAAAATAATATCGATCCGCATCGATATTGCATTTTCGTAGGAAATTGAAATATTATATTGAGCAGTGATTTTCAGCCAGATTCTGGCTAGCCAGAATTTTTTATTATTTTTAATAATTAATTAATTTAATTAATAAAACACTAATTATTCAATAAATTTACATTGATGCCCTCCATAATAATTAGGGCAACTCTATATGCGCTTCAATTCAGAAGAAATCGAAGATGGAAAAAAAATAAAGAAGTGAAGAAAAGAAAGAAGATGAAGTTGCGCCCTTTTCTTCCGATCCGCTTCTGGAGTGATTTTAATAATTAATTACAAATCACTAATTTCATGACATAATGATAATATAGTAAAAACATAACATTTAATAATTAACATAATTAATTTATTAATAATACAGTTTTATTAATCATCAAAAAATCAGATTCTGACTAGCTAGCATTATTCATATTATGAAGTGGTGTCGATTAAATTTCGATCAAATTTAGTGGGGAGCATATCCCGTATAAAGATCAAATTTAATCTAACTCACAATTCATCGGTATCAATCAGGATATGTTAAAACCAAAAAATTTAATTAATAAAATCGCATATGATATATAGTGACGATGATGATAAATGGATAGACTCGAAAATAAAAATTGTTTACTATTTTTATTGAGTGCCGTTTTAGACGTTTGAACGGTTAATTAATAAATGTTTTGAATTGCTTAATGAAACTGAGAAGAATTTATGACATGAAATAAATGATTATATAAGACCAATCATATTATGATTTGAAATGTTGGATTTGGAAGGAGATTATGGATTTTAGTTTTAATAGAAAAATCAAAAATCAGAATGACACTTGATTTTAGGGAGTATAAAATAAAATACTAGTATAAATCATGTAAAGCAAACATGTCGAAGCTCAATGTAAAGGAATTTATCATCAAACCTTTTGTTTATTTAAATTAAATTTAGTGCTTCGAATTTGTGGAAAGAAAACTACATAATTCGAAACGAGTTTTTAACAAAGTACAATCGAAATACTTAAATACCAGCAAATAGGCAGTACATTATTTTAAAGAAAATGTACTAAAGTTTTTAGCTTCAAAATTATATTTCCACAAATGCTTAAATATCAAGACATTCATGGATTCCAATAATTACGCTTCTTATAATATCTAATAATTTTATTGACCTAAAAAACATGATATTAATTTTCGGATTTAAATATCATGAGTCATAATTATCGAGCAACTGCCGTAATTAAATGATAAATAAAACTTTTTTTTTTTCCCCCAACTGGCTTCCAAAAATATGCTGTAAAAATATCGGCTACTTTTAAAAACGAAGACACCCAATAATTACACAGCTATATATGTATATATAATAAAAAAAATATTATATTCCTTATTCTCTCTACACGCCAATTTTTTGTGGACGCAGTCGCCGGAGCTTAGCTTCACAATCTCTTCTCTCGATCTGCGCACAAAAACGCCTTCTTTCAATCTCATCGTTCTTAATTTGCACTGTTGCCGACATATTCTCGGTTAATTTCGAAGGAATTCGAAAGTTTCCGATTTTTTAGGTGAGAAACGAGTCTCATTGCAGTGGTAATTGTTGGTGAGGAAGAGTTGTATATTGGATTTTGATGCGTGTATGTTCGAGCTGAGTTGTTTGCCGAAGTTAGGGTTTATGGAGCGGAGTTGACTTGCAGCTTTTGCTTGGAGAATTTGTATGCTATAATTGGATTTGAGAAGCCCGAGCTCGAGACTCGGGAATGGGAATTATGGCTTTGGAGAATGAACCGAAGGTGCCTATCAATGTGCAGGAGAACTTCGGCGGCGGCGAAGGCGGCAGCAGCGACGGAAAGATTCAGAAATTCATGCTTTACGAAACTCGTTCGGTATGATTTTTTGTGATCTCGTTTTTGCTTGTTTGAACGTGAATGATTGTTTTTGTTTTGCCTGCTTTAAATTTTGGATTTTTGAGGTATGTTGTTCGGAAGATGATGGAGCTGCTTTAGTTTTGTTGATTTTGTTGTGAAGCACTTTGCGAGCTAGTATGTATCTTCACATCAGATTTCAATTTATCGAACTGTTGCCCCAGATGTGATCATTAAAAGGAGTAGGTTTTCTGGAAAGTAACATGTTATGTTTGTCAAAATTCATTCTTTAACGCACCCTGTTCCTTGTTTCATTGGAAACTTTTGAATCTTATTATTTACTTGACTTGTTTATACATCGTGTTCTTTCTTTCTTTCTTTCTTTCTTTTTGCAATAATCTCCTAAACTGATGGGCATAAGCGAGGAAAGCTGGACACATCGTTTTAATCATTTTCACTTTTTTATTTCTGTCATACTTGGTTGTAGAACTTAGATCACTGTTGTGGTGGCTGATGCCAAGTTTCAAATTTTGTTGGAAAACATTAAAGATGACTTGTTACTGATTGCATTTATTGTCTGAGTTTTCAGCGATAAAATCATGTGTTTGTTCTACAATCAATGTACTCATTTTTTTTTTGGGATGCCTCAGAACTTTTATATGTTTGGATTGGAGAGAAGGAAAAAGTACTGGAAAGTCTTGAAGATCAGCAGATTAGAGCAGTCCGAGCTTAGCATTGTTGAAGATTCTACAATATATACTTCAGAGGAACATGCCGAGCTCCTGGAAAGAATTGACAATGGAAACAAGTCTACGGGGGGACTAAAATTTGTCACCATATGCTATGGAATTGTTGGTGTGTTATATCTTATTATTTTCTATCTCAACAAATAGACTATGTTAAAGCAGTTTAGAAGTATAAATTTTCATCTGACTTGCACATGGTTCTTCCTGTGGTTACAGGATTCATAAAATTTTTGGGACCTTATTACATGATTCTTATCACTAAAAGAAGGAAGATTGGCACAATTTGTGGTCATGCAGTATATTCCATTGTCAAGAGCGAGATGATTCCAATACCCCATCCTTCGGTGCACTCAAATATGGCTTATTCTAAGAATGAGAACAGGTCTTTTGCCAATTCCACATGTAAAAAGTCGCAGTGTTATTACGAGAGGACAGAACTAAAAGATTATATTTATATATGCTTGTTATGTTTCTGTATCATGGTCATTTGGCGTTAATGTAGTTGTTCTTTAAGCTATTCAGTGTTTACTTTTGCTATAGCATCTTTGGCCAATTCTACATTTTGGAGGTGATCTCTGTAATCTATCTCAAACACACCTTCTAGAATGTCAGTCATATGGAGTTAATCGTTTATACCATTCTCGTATTTGAGTGTTATTTCCTGAGACAAGGAGCAAATACAATGGTCATATATTTGTTTTAGTGATGTTAAGCACAGTTCTTAGTGTATCCTCCATAGTTAAAATGTTCTTAGTGCCCATTGCCAGTTTTTCCCAGTGAATTTGCAGGGGCAAACTACATTGGTGTTGTGATGTTAATTTTTCATGTTGAATGAGGCAAGGTATCATCAGAGTTTCAGGGGGACATCTTTAGCCTTTAATTTTTATGTTATTTAGCATTGTTCTTTTATAGTTTTCTTTTTAATTGGACTTTTATTGACTTGCTTTGCCTCTGCCTTCTCTTTTGTTGATAAATAGATACAAGAAGCTCCTACGGAATGTGGATCTTACCAAGGACTTCTTTTTTAGCTACTCCTACCATGTTATGCTTAGTCTGCAAAGGAATCTAAGCAAGCATGAAACAGGATTAACCCTCTATGAGACAATGTTTGTCTGGAATGAGTTCTTAACTCGTGGCATTCGTAATCAGCTGAAGAATTCAGTCTGGACAGTGGCATTGGTTTATGGATTCTTTAAACAGGTAATTAGCAATAGAAGTAATCCATAGGTGGCAGCTAATCTTCTTTATTTTTCTTAATTTATCACATAACTTTGGATGTTTTATTCTCTGATTGTTATTGCTCTTATGATTTTGTAATTCTGATTCCTTTATGATATGATTTTCTTATTTTGTTATAGGTTATGCTATCTGTTCACTTGAGTTTATCAAATTTGTTTGTTTGTCTGTTGTTGGGTTTAGAGGTTCATTCATATTAAGTTGTAATCTTCCAGGGTATAGTAGTAGTGTTTCTTAGATATTTTATACATGTCTTATATTTGAATATCTTCTTCACATGTGATTATAAAGTCTTGCTTAATATTTTATTTTAAATTGTTAACAGGTTAATCTTTCATTATCTGGCCATGACTTCAGTCTGATTCTTATCGCTAGACGGTCCCGTCACTATGCTGGCACCAGGTCCTTGAAAATCTAGCTCTATTGATATACTTTTACTCTCTTGCTGCTGTAGAATGATTGTCAATAAGAACACGCTTTGCCATGTCAGTGTGTCTCTTGCAATCAATTTCTTGTTGTTCATGTTTGGGATCCAAGGCATTGCTAAGCACTCGTGATGAGTCAGCTATTATTTAGTGGACTAGAAGGCCTTTATCCAGCCACTTGAGAATTTTATACTAAAATTCCTGGAACCAAGTTTCTCTTCTTCACATTAATGTATGTACTCCTTGTGTTTGTGACACAGATACTTAAAACGCGGGGTTAATGAAAAGGGTCGTGTAGCGAATGACGTCGAGACCGAACAAATAGTGCTTGAGGATGCCGCGGGAGGAAGACCCAAACAAATATCTTCTGTTGTGCAGAACCGGGGTTCTATACCCCTCTTTTGGTCACAGGAGACTTCACGATTGAATATTAAACCTGACATTATATGTATGGCTTGTAAAGTGATCAATGTACTTAAGTGTTTATTAGCCACACTTTTTCTGACTTTATATATTTATGCAGTGTCAAAGAAGGATGATGCATATCAAGCTACCAAGCTTCACTTTGAGAATCTATCCAAGAGATATGGGAATCCTATTATTATTTTAAATTTGATTAAGGTATACTTTTTTGTTGACTGTTGGGCTGATGCTGCTAATGTGGCAGTCTTCCTTTACATTCTCCTGACAAATACTGCTTGGATATCTTATTAGAATTCTATTTCTTGTTTGTCAGACACGTGAGAAGAAGCCCCGAGAATCTATTTTGCGTGCAGAGTTTGCTAATGCTATTGAAGTTCTTAATAAAGATCTCACACATGAAAATCGCTTGAAGTTCCTTCACTGGGATTTGAGTAAATACTCTAGAAAGTATAACTGCTAAATTCTTCTTTTTGCTTTTCTCTATATTCTCTCACTCTTGAATATTGTTGCCTTATGATTTATCTTTCTGTTTTACAGCAAAGCAGCAAGTGTGTTGGCATATTTAGTCAAAGTAGCAACTAATGCGTTGGATTTAACTGGCTTCTTCTACTGTGAATTACCCCCATTTCCAAGGTTAGTAAATACTGTTGGGCCATTTATTAAAATTAAATTTTGTACTTTTCATTGTTCATATATTTTTTGGTAATCAGGTTATGGATTTTCATTCATAGGTTATATTGGGCTATGTTCTAACTTAATTAGTTGGCGACGGCTATGATGTCTTGTGATAAACCATCAGTTTTGCAGATTTTATCTAATAGTTTTGGCGTTCATTGTTTTTATTTGTGTGAAAATGTTTGATATGTTCTTTTTAAGTAACTGACTTATTTTGGATTGTGTATATCCTTCTTTTTTTCTTACTTGATTTTGATAACATGCTGACTCTTCTACAGCCAACTCCTGTGCAGTAATAATTGCAATGATGATTGCGCTGATGAGGACCTTGACACTGTGACTGAGGATGTTTGCGATGTGAATGCTGAAAATAGCACTGATGGCAGTGATGTGAATGGGTGTCATATTGTAAAGCCTCCAATTTTTCAGAAAGGGGTATTAAGAACAAATTGCATAGATTGCTTGGACCGCACAAATGTTGCTCAATATGTGTATGGACTCGTTGCTCTTGGTCATCAGTTGCATGCATTAGGGTATATCGATTGCCCTAGTATTAGCTTAGACTCCTCGTTGGCAGACGATTTAATGAAGATGTATGAAGCTATGGGTGACACTCTTGCTCTACAGTATGGTGGATCTGCAGCACATAATAAGGTAGATTTTAGCCGAGAAGTAAAATTGATTGCTTATTTATCCACTCTTCTTTCTTCTGCTGATTGCTCATTTCTGCTACATTGAACAGATATTTTCCGAGAGAAGAGGTCAGTGGAAAGCAGCCACTCAGTCCCAAGAGTTTTTGCGAACTCTTCAACGTTTTTATAGCAACGCTTATATGGATGCAGAGAAACAAGATGCCATAAATGTGTAAGCCAAATTGCTCCTCCCAAATTTTTTAATCAAATATATTTCATTAAGCTGTTCCTTTTAGTATTCTTATTGCTGTTCATTCCTTTTAATTAAATTTTTTGAATATAAAGCCGGCTTATTATTTTATATTATGCTTTGTTTTTCATGAGCAGATTTTTGGGCCACTTTCAGCCACAACAGGGTAAACCAGCCCTATGGGAGCTGGATTCTGATCAGCATTACAATGTTGGAAGGCGTGGTGCTGATTTTACAGAGGAAAATGCTAGGTACTTTGGCAATTATGTCTGTACCAACTCTTCAATCAATATATAAAGAGGACCTGTGGACTCAATATTTTACCACAGAGTTATAGAGTTGAAAAAAGGAACATGTGGGAATCCTAGCTTGCGTTTCAAGTTATTTACTTTTGGTTTCTTCCCAAAAATGGTTCATGCAGCTGTATAATCCATTGGTGTTGTACTTGAAAGTACTGCGTATCCTTTGTTCTACTGTTTGTTGCTGATGCGATGAAAACATGATTCTGCAGGTCAATCATCAGAAGATCATTGTCTGATGGTAACATTCTTTGTGATAGCAACTCAGCCATTGCTGATGAGAAGGTTCTTCGGTTGGATAATTCTGAAAGGCAACGTGTGGAGATTGAAGGCTGTAACATGGGGCTTTCAGAATCAACTCCAGAATTTTCAACTTGTGAAAGTGCTATATCTTATTCTCGGTAAGTTCTCATAAGTAAATGGTGCTTTGAGAAATCTCGTTATGAGTTTGTGTTTTCTTTTTCAACTTGTGAAAGTGCTATATCTTATTCTCGGTAAGTTCTCATAAGTAAATGGTGCTTTGAGAAATCTCGTTATGAGTTTGTGTTTTCTATTGGTAATCTAACTTATTTAAACTCTTAACATTGCTGCATATTCTAGGTATACCCCCTCAATGTCACGTAGGCAGCTTTTCCCTGAGACACAACAAGAGCATTATCATGAAAATGAAAGTTTATATTTTGTTGAGCGTGGAGATTCATTTAACTGTTCCAACTTTCTTGATGTTGATTGGCTATCTTCATCTGGAAACTCCTGTGAAGAGGAAACATATGAAAGGTAATATTTTGTTTCGTAAATGAGTTCTCCAAGGTTTGTGTTGCCAATCATCACTGAGTGTATATTCTTTCTTCCTCTTTCTTCTGTTTCCTTTAATGTGAGCTTGATTTCTAGCCCGAGTGTGATAGAGACGAGAGATAATATGTTGTTTTATCTTTGTAGCTGCATCTTCAGTTATTGAACTTTTTCCTTCAGGGCAATAAACATCTTTAGTTACCTGAAAGTCACGAAATGACGTTAACCATGCTAGTTGCAGATCGTTGTTAATCGTATCTTTGGTTGTTGCAGATCATTGCTAATCGGGTCTCCAAGCGTTGGAATGTCTTCAGGTGAAATTAAAGTGGAATCAAGCCCGTTCTGTCAGTCCGGATCAAGCTTGAAGGTCAGCTCACTTTCATCACATTATTCAAACTATTTTAACTTCATGCATCCTATGGCCATGCCCTTCTAGATTCGGCGTTTGGTTTGTTGATGATTTTACGCTTTTGTTACTGGTTATTTACGATGTTTATCCTTCCAGGGGAAGGAACTAGCCAGCGGTGATCTCGGATATGGCGCTGCCAGCAGCTCTGTCAACCTGAACGGATATTCTGACTGTTTTGTGCATTGGGTTACCCACGGGAACATGCTTTTCCCGTGACACGCTGACAAAAAAAGTAGATAATATTCACGCCGTTATTTGACTTGATGAATCCATCCGAAGGATGTGGATCAGTGACTGCGAATAAAATGGCGAAAACGACCACGAAACTAGAGAGAGAAGTGGATGAAGAAATTTTGGTACAGAGAGAGCATAGAGTGAAGAAGGTAATCTGAAATTTGTACATTTGCATAACTAATTTTACTGGTCTAGTAATTATTCATAACTCAAGAGTACAGAGAGTCATACTGCAATCCCCTCTTTTTTTCCTTCCCCAACTTTTAGCCTTTGATTTGTAAATATTACTGAATGAATTACTTGGATTCGTGTACATAGGTTGTCAATTTTATTTATCATTAAATGGACTCGTTTTCTGATTTTGTGGTATCGAATTTTATTTGTGTTTGTTTGTGGTTACATATGTAGTCTTTCTGCTTGGATTCGGGTATTAACATACTGTCTAATGGATTTTGATCCGTGAAACGACCCTCTCCTTGTTTAAACAGTTTGTGTAATTTTCTTGGAGGATTGAAGTTTGTTTTGGCTTATTTAAGATGAATGAATGAAAACGAATTTCGAATGGTTTAAGCGTTTATATTAATTTTGAAAAACTCTTATAGATTTAATAGTTTTGATATCCAATTGCAACATATATTGTGAGAATGTTAATTCATATCTTAAAGATGGTGGTTTTTGAAATTAAAGACTTGGATCACCAAGTATTGTCTTGACTTACAAATCGAGTATCCCTTGCTGGGATATACATTAGTTAATCTTCCTGAAGAAGATTTTGAAGAAATTATACATGAACAAATATCACGTAGCACAACAATGATTATCCAATCACTTGAAGTGATTAAAAATAAATTTTTAGACACAAATATGACAACGATGATATTTTGGAACCAGAAGTTCATTACTTTGATATTAGTAAATGTCTTGCAAGATTTACCTGGCGAGGTATCACATTAGAATTAACTTGCTAGCAAGATTAAAGCGTTTCTCCTGCCAAGGGAATTTGAAATTATATCTAGTATATCTTCTATTATCTCAAACTTTAAAAGATTTTATTTATTTTATAAAATAAACTATGAGATAACATTGTTGAGCTATCATTTGTTGGCTATATGCCTGATCCCCGTATTAATAAACACTGATTATATTTTATTCTAGTGGTATTAATATTCTTTATTATTGAATTCCTCAAAGTTCGTTGCATTATATGTTTTGATAAAATGTATAAAATGAATTATCATGTTCGTAGATTGTGTGGTAGTGTGATGAATGACATTCATCATTATCTATTGTATAATGTAAAGTTTCTGTTGCACAGATGATTTGTAGGTGCGTTAACGGTAAAGTTAATGTAACATATGATATAAATTCTCTTATCCACACAAGCTCCAGAAGAGTTGTGGAATTATTATATTTTATAGTTCGCTCCAGTAATATAATTTTGTTTGTGAAATTATTTTTCATAATCAATTTAGTGAAATGTATCTACACTACTGAAGTTTGTAGACTTGAAAGATTGTTGTTTTGGGGGGAGCGATGACACACCGTCATTTTGGTGTGCAAAATACACTTGCGGGCAAATAGTCCACAAATGCTTAATCTGCCCTCAACGGCTAGTATAGCTGGTGAAGACGGATGTCGATCCCACGAGGAGTGTTCATAACCTTCTGTCTTTTCTTAGTTTTGGTTTGGGTCTTCAGTGTCACTCTAAAAACCTTGCTAATAAACTTAAACTAACTAAATGGTGAAAAGGAAATCACAAAAGAAAATATCAGTAATAAAAGTGCTCAAATCAAAGCATCGAGTCATTCGGTAGGTATGCGCAATCCCGGGTAAAACATATGTAATGATCACTACTACCCGTTGTGCCCACACTAGCAGATAGGTCAAAAACCGAATCCCTATGGCCAAATATGGGTAATTGTCACTTTGAGGGTTAACCGGTTACGGGAAATGGATACGATCGGCCACTCCCCAATCACTTCTTACATTATATCGTCTAGATGATGCGATCGGCACCTAGGGACCTAACTATACAGAAACCTAAGGAGAGAATCACACAAAGGTTTTGCAAGTATAGCAGCTTTGAGGGCAAAAGTGACCCGATTCTAGTAGGTTTGACACGGTCTTGTGCCTGCATATACTACTCAATCTTAACTACCAAGGCTGTCACCCCCGGACTTGTTACTATGCGGGTATCGAGGCATGATCACCTATACACTCCCATGTAACTAACACTAGTACCAGTTAATTAGAAATGCGCGCTTTCATCTCCAACCACCCTTTACCTATGTCTAAGTGAAATACAAGTTAAGATTGTGAACGCTTGAGGCGTTAAAGTCCGATTACCTCATGCACATATTCTACCCTTAGACCATTACTTTGACTTGAACAGTGGATACTTAGCCACTAAACATAGAAACGAAAGTAAAAAAAATGATAAAAGACATCTTACTTGGAAAGGAAATAACTCGATTAACTTCTGGGCCCAACCCCAGTTTTGCCAACAAAACAACTGAACTACCTTTATGCGGGCAAACCGCCAGCTTCAGGCAGACAGAATATCCAGAAAATAAACTAAGTATGAAAACAGAAGATTGTATCTTCGAGGTGTAAAAACAAAAAAACGCCTCCAATATGAAAACAAATAAAAGTATTTATAGCCAAAATGAATCAAGGCTTCAAGCAGCCCAGATTTCACCCACGCAGGGGCTCTTGCACTCCTCCACTTCATCACGTTCATGCTCCATGTTCTTCCTTGATTTTAGGAGTGATAGCAACAAACCCTAGCGCCTCCAGTAACTTCCTGATGTCTCCACTTCCTTCCCAACGTGTTTGGAACTCCCTAAGACTCGGAACTGACCGCCACATCACCTCCACGTACATATAGGAGCTGTCCCGCGATTCTGTTGCGTAATTCTCGCAACAACTTTGACTGGGTCCTCGGCAGGCAAATTAGTCCTTTGTGCCCTCAACATAAATAGCACATGTCTGTGCCTGTTGTGGTGGTTTTGTGCCCTCATCCTCCTGTAATCAGCTTTACTCCCAAAACTAGACTAGACTCTATACTAAACACTTAAAAAGGGTGTAAAAAGATAAAGGAAAAATCACGAAATTGAGTCTTCATCAAGCGATAACTAAAATAATCTCGAAGATTAGGCCCTGAAGATTAGACCTTGTAGGATTACATTATGCCCTGAAGGCTAAGTGATTGTACTATTTTCACCTTAACTAAGTTTTTTCCCAGGAGGTTTTATTAGTTAAGGTTTTTAATGAGGCAATCAGTGAAATACATGAGTAAACGTATGTCATGCACTCTTTTCGTTGACTGTTTTTTACCACTTAATTTTCAGCGAGATTTTTGACGAGGCATGAACATCACATAGTAATGTCCAAGGGAGAGTGTTGTAAATAATATAATATATGGACATTACTAATTAGATGACTCTTCACATGTTAACCTTTGATATTCCATTGTAGTAATTATATATTGTAATCATGGAGTAATACGATGAAAAATGAATGAGAATAGATTTCAAACTCTCAACTTTTTGCCTCTTGTTTTTCCTTTCTTTACATGATTACAAAAAATTAGTTAAAGTGTGGTGGAATGTATATTTTACAACGGTCACGATTATTTTTCCCGCCTCCTTCAGGAATTCCAGGATTTTGATAATTTTGGGATCTCGGATTTTGGATTGTGAACCTTATTGGTGTGTTTTTTCAGAGATATGATGTGAAAAAATAATAAAAAGATTGAGACTGCTTACAGTTATGGGCTTCTTTTAGGCCCATTTATATATAAATGAATACAAACAAAGACACAGCCGCCTTCTCTAGCAGAGATTACACATCAGCTTCCTAAGACGACGTCGTTCTCCTTCTCCAAAACCCTTAAACCCTTTCATCTCCACCGCAGTTCACCACTCCAACTGCACGAAAATGGTCACCGTGAAAAAACCCAAAGCCCCAAAAGACGCTGCCGCCATCCACTCCGACGTCGCCGCATTCGCCTCCACCCTCGGTTTCTCCTCTGCCGCCCCTTCCTCCGGCTTCAACGACGCCGATTTCCGCAAAACCGGCTCCTTCAAAAACCCCTCTCAATCGGCCCCCCCAAAACCACCACCCTCAACAAAGCCCGCAGCCAAACACCCTAAACCATATCCTAAACCAGTTCATAACCAAAAGCCATATCCTAAACCAGCTCATAACCAAAAGCCATATCCTAAACTAGCCCAAAACCAAAGGCCATATCCTAATTATTCTCAAAACCAAAAGCACGATTTCGGAACCAGTAGTCTGCTGCAAGAGCATGATGATAATAAGTTTAAGAATTTTCCTAAGCTCCCGTTGGTGAAGTCGAGCTTGTTGGGAGTGTGGCACAATGACGCGGCGGAGCTGGAGGAGAAATTGATTGGGAAAGATAAGAAAATTGAGTTTAAGAGTACGGAGGAGTGGAAGGATTTAGTAGAGAAGAAGAAGGAACTAGGAGACCGGTTGTTGGCTCAATATGCGAAAGAATATATGACGTCGCGCGGGCAGCATGGGGATATAAAGATGCTTTTGGCAACGCAGAGGTCAGGGACGGCCGCGGATAAGGTTTCTGCGCTGACTGTTTTGATTGGGGATAATGCTGTTGCCAACCTGAGGGCAATCGACTCGCTTTTGGGTAATCTTCTTATTCTAGTAAATTCTCGTCTGTCTTGAACTGATTTGCTTGGAGCTCTTGCGACCGAATTATGTTTGTACTGCAAAGAGTTTTTGTGTTCTGGCGGGCGAGGTTTTATATTTTGGCTTGCTTAGCATTTTAGTGGAGCTTATTGGGTATGGTAAAGCTACAAGAGTCACAATAATCAAGACTTCATTTTGTTTATTTGGAATTGAATAGCTTTGAGTGTGCTGCGGAAAAGATGTATGTGGTTGTGGCAATCTTGGAGTAGTTGATTGTATAGAATCTCGTGAGATTAGTTTTTGTTTTCGTTTGTCTCTGTGGGGGAATGCTAGAAAGTGAATGTGCTTGTTAAATCTGTTGATAACCTCCAGCTGCTTTGCAACTTAACTTTGTGAGAATTATGATATGCAGGAATGGTGACTTCAAAAGTTGGGAAACGACATGCATTCACAGCCTTTGAAGCATTAAAAGAAATGTTTCTTATGTGAGTTCACCTAGTTTCTTTATTCCCCTTGGCTTGTTCAACATAATAAATTCTCACAGTACATATTCTCCTTAAAAGAACGTGTTTCTGAAAATCACAACCAATAGTTATGCAAGCAATAGCATCTTTCAGCCTCTTTAATTGAATGCTTTGTTCTGTATATGCTAAGTAAATATTTTCTAACTGATTGACTTAAAACATGCAGCAAGTTTATCATTGTTGATTCGTTATATAGTGACATTCCAGTTTGGACGAAAGCTGATGTTTATTAAATTCTTCTACCAGTCTATTACCAGATCGCAAGCTGAAAACTCTCATTCAGCGGCCTCTAAATCACCTCTCTGATACAAAAGATGGTTACTCTTTATTACTCTTTTGGCATTGGGAGCAATGCTTGAAGGAGAGGTATCTCCTGTTTTATTTTCTCATTCGGTGATTCTAGACTTCTAGTTGATTTTAACTTTTGAAATATGATGGTTATGTGCAAAATAATAAGATAAAACGAAAAAAATCGTTGTCCATTGATACATGAGAGACACTGTTTAATTTGCAGGTATGAACATTTTATTTCTGCTCTTCAGGAAGCGTCCCTTGATGTAATAGTTAGGCTTAAAAGCATGGCACTAAAGGTTAGCATATCACCTCTGCTTGTCCCATGCAGTTCATCCATTTTTATTAGAGCTATTTGCACATTTCAAGGATAAAACACTTGCTGATTATTTAATTGTTGCTCCTTGTTATTTGTCAATAAGTTTGATGTATCCAATTATGAAGATAATTTGGTGCTGTAACGGAATCCAGTTGGAAAGAAAGTGAAGTCCTTACTTGTGTATATGTTTGATCCAATGTTTCAGATCATATATACGTTGCTGAAGAGCAAATCAGAGCAAGAGCGCAGATTGCTATCTGCATTGGTGAATAAGGTAGATCTAGAACCCCTTTGTGTAAACAGTATGCAAGACCAATTAAGATTTCAACCACTCTGTTATCATTTACTTTCTTGCAGCTCGGAGACCCTGAAAACAAAGTTGCATCAAATGCTGATTATCACTTGGCAAATCTTTTATCTGAGCATCCAAATATGAAGGTGATTTTTCGTCTTTGTACCTTAAGCTGTATTTCTTTATTCTGGTCTATATTCATTTCAAGATAAATAAATCCGTTCATTTATTAGGAGGCCTTTCAATTTGCTTTCTAATGTTCCTTGTGGATGATGCCTCCAGTTATTGTTGATGATGTATCTGCTTTTCTTATATGTATATTTCATGCCTTTCCCCAACATGCCAATGGAGAAAATAAATTGAAGAGCTTATTCTTTTTTTTGTTTTGTTTACAGGCAGTGGTGATTGATGAAGTGGATAATTTCCTTTTTCGACCTCGTCTTGGATTACGATCCAAGTATCATGCTGTATGGTCAAATCGAATTTCATCTGATTTTACTGTTGATTTATTACTTTGCTGGTCTAATTTTTTATCTGGTTGAGATTAGATTGAGCTATGCTCAGGTACTGTGTAGCTCACGCTCAGTGTTTACTTAGCATGAGGAACTTGCCTTATTGAAAAGTATAACAACTTGCTCCTAGTATGAAAATGACACAAGATAGATGTGAGAAGAAATAAAATAAAAGCTATCTGACATTAAATTGCTTTTCTGAGTGATCACATATCAGCAATTTCCCGTGTGGCATCAACATCAACTTCTTCTTTCTTAGATTTAAGTACTAGGTTGTCATTGATCATTGTGCTGCATTATTTAACTTGTAGGTTCATCTTTTGCACATTTAGGTTGACCATTATAATTTCTTGGGAGGTTCTTTTTTGAAAAAAATGCGATTCTGCTTATCTTTAGCGGCATGCTAAAAAATGATTGTAGAACCTGTGTCCATAATGTCTGTGGATTTGCTTTTATAGTTTGCATGTTATAATTATGATACTGCCAGCTTGATTCTTTTTGATCTCTATGAACGAACAGGTGAACTTCTTGACTCAAATTCGTTTGAGTCACAAAGGAGATGGACCCAAAGCAGCAAAACATTTGATTGATATTTATTTTGCCCTTTTCAAGGTAGGATCTGGAGAGTCAATCAATAATTGCCCTGCTCTGTGTCAGTTCTTGGTATTTCATTGAATTTTGATCCTGCCAATGATTTTACATATTTTATACTCCTTCAGATTTTGATATCAGAGGTGGAACAAGCACAATCAGTGGAAAAGAATGACAAAAAGGCTTCTAGTTCTTCAAAACAGGGTAAAATGAAAGCCTCAACAGAGTCGCATATTGAAATGGATTCGCGGTTATTATCAGCTCTTTTAAATGTCAGTAACAATCGTCTCCTTTTCTTTTTTAGTTAACTTCATAAACTGGATATATTTGATACCTTTTTTCCTGTAATAATGACATTCATAATTAACTGTTTATATGGAAAGTAGACGTTATTTTAAACTGAATGAAAAGTTAGTATTTACCTTTTAGTTTCCAGCTTTACTTCATCTATGCATCTTGATTGCCTTCCGTAATCTTGCTATGTTGGCTATGATGGATAAGTCGACAATGAAAAACTTCACAAATATTGATTGAAGGCAACCTTTTGTTCTGATGCAGGGTGTTAATCGGGCTTTCCCATTTGTGTCTAGTGATGAAGCTGATGATGTAATAGAGGTCCAGACTCCAGTGTTGTTCCAGCTTGTAGGGTTTTTGATTCCAATAATTCTCTCTTAATATATGATGGTCTGTATCCATGGTATCTCACATCAGAAAGTATGTGCTCTCTGATCAGGTTCATTCTAAGAACTTCAATGTTGGAGTCCAAGCCTTGATGCTTCTTGATAAAATCTCATCTAAAAATCAAATCGTCAGCGACCGGTTTTATCGTGCATTGTACTCAAAACTGCTGCTCCCAGCTGCAATGAATTCTTCCAAGGTCAATAATATTATCTACTATCTCTAATTCTCTATTATTAGATAATAATGCACTTCAATTCATTTTGTTCACTCCCTGATAAATACTGCTCTAACTTTCAAATTACTTCTATTAAGCGACATCCCTGGCTTTTCCAGTTGACGATTTCATTATTATTTAATGCTTCCTGCCTTCCTCTGATTATTGTTATGACTATATACCATGTGATCCCTTTCATTTATGCACTACATAGCCCATTTTTATATTCTGTTTATTTGCGAAACCTACTGCCAGTGTTTGATCGTGTTTTGTTCCATTATTACAGGAAGAAATGTTTATTGCACTACTACTGAGGGCAATGAAGAATGATATCAATATAAAGCGTGTAGCTGCATTCTCAAAGCGTCTGTTGCAGGTTTGTATTGAAAATTTGTCATTTTCCCACTCAGGCTGGTATAGTCTTGGAGTGCTATCTTTATGTCAACAGATGCACTCAATACACATATGTATATGTGTTGTCTGTGGGAACCTGTTTTTGCAATTTTTGAAAAATGGATATTATATTATTCCTTCTTAGGAGCTTCCTTTGATTTGTCATCTGATATTACTTATCAGGTACTTCAGTTTGTTACTTGTGTCTGCAAATTCTGTTATGCTTTATTAACTGCTATATCATATGTAGGTTGCCCTACAGCTGCCCCCTCAGTATGCTTGTGGATGCCTTTTTTTGCTTTCTGAAGTCCTTAAAGCATGTCCTCGTCTTTGGTAGGCTGGTTTCTCGTAGAAAATATACTTCAGTGCTATAAAGATAAATAGATATTTCAATACTGTAGCTGAAACTTATTTATCTTATAGGGATATGGTGAATCAAAATGAGGCTGTTGATGCTGATGATGATCTTGAGCATTTTGAAGATATTACTGAAAATGATGGCAGTCATGCCATTCCTGCATCAGATAATGGAGATGATAAGGGCCAAGTACCTGTAACCAGTCATGCATCTGATGATGATAGTGAGGAATCACTTCGTGAAGGTGGTTCCGCAACATCTGATTCTGAAGTGGATGGCCTTGATGAAGGCGATGATTTATTTGGGGAAGGTGGTTTTGATAAAGCTGTGAAATTGAAGTCAACTGGTGACCATGAAGTGCGCAGTCCTCAAGGCCCCACGGCACCTGGAGGTTACAACCCACGCCACAGAGAACCTACTTACTGGTAATTTCAATTCTCATATGTTTTTTAAGCATTTTTGAACTCATAATTGTCTTGGACGTGAGAATCTGAGACTCTTATGGGTGAACATACATGAGAGACAATTTTCGAAAACAAGTTATATATGAAGTCCAAAGATCTCATGCCAAAGTCTGATTAAGATGAACTGGTAACTGCTGACTGAACTTTATGTTGAGTGGAAAAATGATAAAGGTGTTTGATAACCTGAAAAAGGCCAGTTGAGCATGATGCAGATTCTGTCTGCCTTCAGTCTAATGTGATTAGTGCAGATCTTTAGATTTTTTTTATTGTTTCCAAATAAGTCATTTTTTTGTTTGCACAGTTGTTCTTACACTTTGCTAATTCTCATTTACCAACAGCAATGCAGATCGGGTTGCCTGGTGGGAGCTAACAGTATTTGCTTCACATGTGCACCCGTCGGTGGCTGCAATGGCCAAAACCCTTCTTTCTGGAGCAAATATTCTGTACAATGGCAATCCTCTTAGTGACCTTTCTCTCATTGCATTCCTGGACAAGTTCATGGAAAAAAAACCCAGGCAGAACATATGGCATGGTGCCTCCGAGATTGAACCTGCTAAGAAGGTTGGTATATCACCCTTCCTATTCGAATCGAGATGTTCCCGTTTGCCTTCTGGAATATTAATTCAGATGTCAGCTATTTGTTTTCCGAAAGTAGTCCTCAACATGCAATGCAGTTTTATATCATTTTCTTTGGTTGCTAAAAACAGTAAAGATGCTTACTTATGGAAATGATCTATGTTGTTAGTTTTGAGAAGAGAGATTGTTGTGTGACGGAGTAGGATTTATCTATGAACCAGCTTTTGCATGATCATCTATTTCTTACAGATGGAGATGAACCATCAGCTGATTGGAGCGGAGATCCTATCGTTGGCTGAGGCCGATGTGCCCCCGGAGGATGTAGTTTTCCATAAATTCTACATGAACAAAAAAGATTCATCTAAAAAACTAAAGAAGAAGAAGAAGAAAAAGACGGCTGACGAGGAGGCTGCTGAAGAGTTGTATGCTGTTGCTGGTGATGGGGATGAGAGCGACAATGAAGAGATCGAAAATGTGTTGGACTCGGCCAATCCTTCTGCAGAAGCGGACAACGATCATGATTACGACGATCTGGACAATATTGCCAATGATGATGACGATGACTTGATAGCTGAGGCAAGCGATGGAGAAACCAACATCCCTTCATTTGATGACGATGAAGCCAGCTTTGATGAGGACAGCGATGATGATGACATTGCCGAAGGACAAGCAGATGATGTAAGCGACTTTGAGGAAGGCGGTGAGTTTGCTGAAGCCAGTTTTGGCGAGGACAGTGATGATGATGATGATGACATTGCTGAAGGAGAAGCAGATGATGTATTCGATCTTGATCAAGGGAAGAAGAAACGAAAATCGCGTAAAGGTTCTGGAGTATCCCCTTTTGCCAGCCTCGACGATTACCAACATTTAATGGAGGAGGAAGCTTCTGAATCCAATGCAGCCACAAAGAAGAGATCCAACAAGGATAAAAAGAAGAGAAAATTGGCTTAAGCTTTGCTACCCTAGCTAATCAGACAGGAGAAACCAGAAACCAAAATTGACTCGACTTACGAAACCAGAAGCGAGATGGTTAGTAGATTTTATGTGCTCTTTAACTGTTGTTATACTGTAATTTCTTTTTTCAGGGAGGGAATTTTGTTTGGTCACATTTTACTTGATTTCATTTACGTGTTTGAACATTGTAAATACATTTTTAGTTAGTAACAATCAACAAACACGAAGCACAGAGTAAATTATAATTAATAATAATAACATTACAATATACAAGGATACAGAAATTTAAGCAACACAAATCTGATCCACTCCCCTACGAAATACATTTCAAGAAATGGCAACCTCGATCGACTTGGGCTTGGGCGGCGGCGGCAGCTTCTCCACCACCACCGTCAGCACCCCATTCTCGCACTTTGCCGTGATCGCCGACGCATTGCACTTCTCCGGCAGTCGGAATTTCCTGGTCAGCTTCTGCGGCGGCCGCCTCTCCAGCCGTACGTACTTGCACCCGTCTTCCTCCCCATCCTCTCTCTTCCTCTTCCCGTTGCTCTTTATCACCAACGTGTTCTCCTCTTCTACCGTCACCTGCATAAATTGAATTACAATTTTTTTTTTATTTTTTATTTTCCGAGCAGAAATCGAAGTAGTTCGTCTCGTTTAAAAAAATCATTAAAAGTTTATCGTCGATGATTGATTCCGTACCTGAATATCCGACTTGGAGAGCCCGGGAACGTCCAAGTAGAAGATGTATTCCTTGGGGGTGTCGAGAATGTCCGCCGGGAAGGTGGCGCCGCCTACGCCGCGGAGGGTCTGGGCGCCGTCGTTGTGGCGCGAGGAAGAGTGCATTAGCTTCTCGAGGGTCTCGGGGAAATTGAGCAGCTCGTTCATTGCTTCAACCACAACGCTCATTTTTCTGCTACTTTGATGAACAAGAAGTTGGAATGGTTTGCAGATTAGATGTTCGATGAAATGCACAAGGAATGAAGGAGGTGAGATTTAATTTAAAGTTATTCGAGAAAGCTTGTAGAAATGTCTAGAAACCACAGGCAATGCCTACACGTTGCGACACATGTTCCAATTTACATTTACATAATCATACCCTACAACTTTCTTATTATGTTACCTTTTTCTTCTCTATAATATTTTTTTATTTTAATATACGTTGGGACTATATTTATCATATTATCAACTAATATAAAATACTCGATAGGCAGTATATGTGATATAAGATATGAGACGTAACATGAAAATTAATTAAATAAAAATTCACTCTAACATTTCACACCATATATGGTTTTCTAAAAGTGAGTATTTTTAAATATATTAGTGGAGCCGAATTAATAACTATGTTCAAAACATTTCCTCAATTTTTTTCCCCTCAAAATATTTCCCCAACTTTTTTTTTTTTTTGGCTCAAATCGCTGATTATAATTTATAACGTTTACATGCTATAATCACAAGCATCACGCTTTTCTCGTCTCCCACGACGTCGTTTGTTAATTCAAAGTCAATAATATAGATAATAATTAATTTCTTGTTGGATTCGTGCTCCATAACAAATTTACAGTTCATTGTACTAAAAAAAATAAATAAAAAAATTTACAGGTTTTTTTTTGGAACGATTACGTTACTAATTTTACTTTTTGTATCACAAAAGAAATAAAGAAAAAATAAAATAATTGTGAAGTTACTTCAATACTCTTTTTTTACTTATTGATACTATTAAAATTACTCAATGCACCATGAATTCAAAACTAAAAAAATTTACAAAGAAAATAAATTAATCGAAGTATTCATCAACTTCTAATTGTTTATTAGAAGTATTAGATGCTAGTATGGGTGTATTGATCGAAAATAATCGAGTTTATAACATGTTGTGGTGGTTTTTTTTATGTCCAGATCGCGATTCGTTCGAACTGAAAAATTCGAACATTTTGGAGTGGTACGAAATCTATTTTTCGAACAACACTCGGAGAAAATGAAGTTCAGGACATTTGAATTTAAGTTTTCGAATATATCAGAGTGCTTCGAATTTCAAATTTCGAACATAGTTCGTTCGAGAAATATTTTTTAACACCCTTGCACCCTTAATTTTTCTAAGCGTCGTTCAAACTTTAGTTTTCGAACAAATGAGTGTCGTTCAAACTTTAGTTTTCTAACCAAATTTTTTTTTAAGTATCAAACTCGTTCGAATTAATATTCTCGAATAAGGTGAACGTATTTAAAATTGTGTTTCCGAACACATTTTTTTTGTTTTTTTTTCAAGTAAAATAAATATTTTTAGAGTGAAGAGCGATAAAAAACCGACTTCCGCAGCTACATCTCAAGCGGCATTAAAAGTATTAATATAGATATGTGTCGTGTAAAGAGTAAAATCAGTAATAAGAATCTTAGATGATTCTAAATTACCACTTTTTTTTTTCACCATTTCTACTTTACATGCCACAAATTTTGTTCTTTTCACATTTTTAAAATTTTTAACCTTTTCACATTTTTTTTACATCCCACGTTAAATATCATTTTTACCTTTCAATTTAACCTGTTTGGTTCTAAAATCAATTTAACCTTAATAATTTTTAAACCAGAATACAGACGATAGAACCTCTTCTACCTTCTTTCCCGGCTCCGGCGACGACAACCAACCAGTCCATTGCCCGCCATCGACTACCACCAACAAACTCTGACCCCGACCACTCGATTCGGAGAAGAAGGTAAAAATAAT